>JBAMNC010001683.1:0-1288028 GCA_037902135.1 Cetoscarus ocellatus
GGCATTTGTACTGAGACATATGTCACTCCAAAACGTTTATGTACTTAACTGTATTAACAGTGCCTTCACAGGTGTACAGGTTACCCATGCCATAGGTGCTAAAACAACCCCATACTATCACAAATGCCAACTATAGAACTGACTTTTAATAATGTCCTAGATGGTCCTTTTCCTGTTTTGCTAAGAGGACTCAGTGGCCATTATTTCCGAAAAAGATTTCAAATGTGGACTCTTTAAATCACAGCACACAGTTAAGGAGTACAAATAGAAACAAATATAGGCAACAATTACTAAAGTGCAAGGGTGCAAGATATGTTTCGAAATAATAACACACTGAAAATTGAACTAGGTGAAAAGCAGAGGGAATTTAAGATAATATAAAGCAGATGTACAATGTTAATGTACATGCACAATGTTGGACAATGGAGATATTAAAGTATTAAATTACATCAACTGCACAGGGCTAAATGGAGAATCTTTGTATGGATGGGAAAAATATTTCCCAGATGGTGACTGAGCAGTGCTGCCATTTACACTCTGATAACAGCAAATATAAATATAAAAGTGATAGCTTCAAAATAAGATTTTCTCAGGGAATTAATGAAAGGGCGTTCATTCCAACTAAATGAATTATCCTGTCTATAACCTGCAATTGATCTTGATAACCGCCTTTTTCAAGCTGCTCTAGACTGCCTACTCTTCACTGCTTCTGCTGCAGGCTGCCCTGCGACCCTCCTCCACCCCAGCTCCATTCTTAAGCTATTCTCTTAATCGATGTCAGCTGACACTAATACCTTCTCATGCTTTCCTTTTGGGCTCCAAGGATGACAGAAATGTGTGATGTTGCTGCTTATGGTTTTTACATTAGAGTTGTACTGACTAATTTGAAATGTGGAAAAAAAAAGTAAATAACTGTTCTGGTGTCTTTTCGTCAAAGTGGTCCTGAAAGAAATATGAATGAGATACAAAAGTGAGAAAGGCAGCAGGTCATGCTCACTGGTCCATCAGCCTTTCATGCATTACTAGTATACTTATGGCAACAATAAACAATCTGTCGCCATCATCCAGCCTGTGTCATCTATAAAATAAAGAATTTAGCTGTCTTTGAAAACTTAAAGGCCTCATGTCCTGTGTGTTTGACTGATTATATAATGTCTTGGGTGTCTACTAAGTAAGGATTTGATTGAAGTTGATTATAAAATTTGTTTAAAGAATCCTCTTTAGAGGATCAGATGCTGCTCTTTCCCCCGTCCCTTTGGAAACGCTGGGATCTGAGGGGGTAGGGATGCTATGATATTGCTATGAGCTATGAGCTCTGCTGTGATGCTATGTGCTCTGCACTGATTGGCTGCTCAAATCAAAGGGTTACAGGTCGTGGAGCAGACTTTCAAAACAGTCATGGCGTCTGACTGTGAGAAAACACACATGAAGGTAGAGGCTGTATTGCTTTGACATTATAAACCCCAGGAAGTGAAAACTACGTTTTAAGGGGCATTTCCTGCAAAGAAGCATAAAGCATTACTCCATGAAATGAGAATTTAGAGACAGATCTCATGTTCTTCTGCTCCCCAAGCTGCTTCTGACAACATTAAAAGCAAAGAAAATTATTTTTTAAGGACATGGGACCTTTAAAAAAACACATACTGTCCATACTGTCCATTTAATTTAGAATGTGTGTTTATTTCCAAAAGAAATGTTCATCCAGTTTAGACATTAAAATTCTTCTCTTTGTGTTGAATTCTGCTTCAACTCACATTCTATGCAGTGCCCCAACTCTTCTGGAATTGGGGTGTACTTGTAAACAATTTGGATATTGTCTCTCCACATTGGATATAATGGGCAGATACCTACAATTATGATCCATTTCATTTAACAGACTGGTGCACTGAATGAACAACCACCATTATGTTTGTATCAAAAGCTTTTTGTGCCTCTGTTTCAGGGCAGGGGGTCATTTTATAAACACTAATCTTTACTGCAAGTGGATTAAAAAAAAAATCAGTGGGTCATTTTTTAGCCTCCTGTTGAGAATGTTTGACCTCAATTTAACTTAATCTCTGCTCTTAATAAAGGACTCAGACACAGCAGCATGTTTGTAATCCATTTTTGCTTTCATGGTTTATTTTGAACACTTACCTCCATCTTGGTTTGATTGTGTTCATTCAGTTAAATAAGGTATAAACATTTTTTAAACTTTATGCTTTTACTTCTTAGTATTTGTATTCTCTGTTGAGTTTTGTCTCTGACTGAAAAAAACCCACTTTTCATTCAAGCGTCCTGTTAGTGGATGTCACCGAGTTTAAGTAAGTGTGGTTCATCCTCCTCCCAGCACTATGGGTTGGTTTACTTTGTTTGACTGCGGGTATGTTTGTGTGTTTGGTGTGTGTGCGCACATGTCGTGGTCCTCTTCAACTTTCCTGGCCTGAGGTCACCACAAGGTCCATCTGGTGGATACCAGATTTTTTAGTTCATGTCAGGATTTTCATACTTTTTTATGTTATACTTGCAGCGACCACAAGTAATTTGTCATCTCTCTGTCGAGGGTTTTATGTAATGCTTTAGATTACAGCCTGCAGATTAAAGTAGAGTTACTAGTATAAAGATAGGTTAAGCTGTACCTCAAGGGAATGAATAAAGATTGATTGATTAATTCAAATATTACAAAATTTTAAAGTTTAACTCCAAAAAGAGTCAACAATTACACTTAAAAATATTTTAAGTAACAACTCTCCAAAAGGCATGAAAACAACCCATTATGGCATGGACGCATTTTAGGATTCTACAAAGTGTAAATATTAACTATGACAGAGTAAATTTGTCCTTGTCAATATTAATGTCTACATACTAGTAGAGAACAAAGCAAAATATTAAATTCAAATATGCTCATAAGACCAAAATAGTCTTTTTTATGTATTTAATTTGTCCTTAGGGGCATATATGAAGACAAAAACTGGCCTTTTGACAAATATTGCCAATGATTCCTGCTGTAGTGTCTTGGATATCCTGCTTTCATGTCAGTTATTTAGATAATTGTTACAGAGAGATGATTTACACAGCCTGGCATGTTAAATCATTGTCCCATTATAAACTTAAAATCCACATCAGTCTTTACCTGCTTTCTTCGAGCCTTTTGCTTAGTCACACTGAGATGATGTGAACTTGCTCCGTCCACGCTCCATTACCAAGATGGCGTTGCTGCAGAGGTTACGGCTCATTAATTCAAAGCCTGAATTACTTTTACTGCAGATGATGAAGGTTAAGACGGGGGCTCTCCATTTGCAGAACAACAGAAAGGCCTCATTAGAGACGCTGTACTCTTAAGGCACAGACCATTATAATCCACATTGGTAAAATTACTCTAAAATGATGCTCGCTTAGTGATGAGGAGCTATAGCTTAAGGTTGAAATCCTCTTTTTGTTTTTTTTGTAAAATCTTTTTGTTTTCCTTCAAACAGGACATTATAGATGCACCTCGAACTTAGACATGCTTGAAAAACAATCCACCCACTAATTCATCAATAAGCTCCACAAGCCTCCTGTTTTCATGTGATCCCACGCATGTCTATTGTTGGAAGTCTTTGATTTCTCCACCTCCCTTACAATGAAATGCATGCAGACGGTGTTTTAGATCCCCGCACTGACAGGCCATATATTGTGGAATAAAATGCATAAAGGGTGCAGTATATTTTCTGGTCTGTCGTGAAAAGGGCACAGGTTTTTTAGAGAGGGAGGCAAGCCATCATAAACTTTAGGGTTTTCACAATGCCTGGACTGATGTAATGCAATGGCTGTCCTTCTCTCCAGTGTGCAAACCACTTAGGTTCTTTGCTAAATATATAGCCTTGCAGCAGGGTTGGTTTTAGGATCAGTTCTGAAAGGTTGTTTTGCTTACGGCAAAACAAATCAAAAAGGAAATTCTTTCCTGCAAGTGTCCAATGCTTTGTTTTAATTACTTATTTCTGAGCAACAGGACTGATTTTGTTTTGGATATTGTAGAGGGAAAATTCACAGGTGCAAAGAGAAATAAAAGGTCTTGAGTCTCAAACTGTCTTTGTGTGGTTTTATTTCTTCAAAGAAAGGAGCAGACAATACAGAGTTTGCAGAAGGTTCTGAGTGAATGCTCAAAGTGAAAAAAGCTTTACTCTGATATATGTTTACCTTTTTATTCAACACAGAGGACAAAACTGTAAAACAGGAAGCAAATGTTTCACAGTAACAAAAAGGCACTAACTGTTTCAGCAGAAAAAAGGAGATGGCAGGGAATACCCTCAGAGTTGATAAGCAATGCAGACTTGTCTGAAACATTAAGCACATGTCTTCTTACAGGGTTGGCTTTTTACAAACACCCTCAAAGGTAATTAAATAAATTTTCCATCACAATGAATGGGGATGAAACTGCAACATTGTCTCATGTTTCACTTGGTTTGATCTTCTTTTACAGTGCCCCTATTTAGGCTGCATCTTTTTGCCCTTGAATAATGACTGGAGCAATTTATAACATATTCCACACAGAAGAGTAGACGTTAATCTGTTAAGAGGATTGGAGGCTGGTGGTGCTAGCTATGCTAACGTTAGCTGCACTATACTTGATATTATCTTTAGTTTGCTAACTGATGTAATATTTGGCCAAATTCAGGCCACAATTCACCACCTTTTGGGTTGCTTGCCTTGTTTGGTCCATGTATGATTCTTGTTTGGTTTGGATGGCATTCACACATGCTGCTAACTAAACTCTGGTCCACCTGGAAGCAGAGAAAGATTAAGTAGACACGCACATTTGAGGGCACTGGAGAACAAAAATTGTGACATAAAAAAGTACAAACAAAAAACAAAAAACTTGGAAGCAAACAGAGAACCCAATTTTTTGGTATGTACCAAAGTTCTTGTGAGGTTTCACATCACCAGAAATGAACTCAACTTTCCAAAAAAAATGAACCAGAATTCCGTTAAGTGTAAAATTGACCTAAAAGTTATCAGGTAGTTAGCTATTTTCAACTGTTTCAAATGGGAAAGAGGCAAGCAACTACAGATTTAGTCTCAGATCACTTCTTGTAAAAGATGGGACTTGACAAAGGGTCAATTGAATTCCTGTTTTCTGCCCCTTTAAGGCTTCCTTCCCATGTGAGCCTAGTCTGCTCAAATTGGTTTTCATGTCGGCTCTGTGGTAATTGGTCAGTTCAGCACTGCTTAGTTGCTGACAACAACTCAACATTCAATGTAACACCTACTGTCAGGAAAATTTCTCATACTGCCCCTGACTGGCAACCTAGATGGAAAGAACGGCAGGAGAAGGAGCTTTTTAGTCTTTTAGTCTTTTTACTGGCAAGGAGTACGAGCAGTTTACAACAAAGGCAACTTCCACTAAAGATCCATAGCATCTCTTCAAACAGATATGCAGTGCTACACAAGTGGGTGTTGTTTCAGAAACAAACATCAACCAATAATATTGCAGTTCAGTGTTACACAAATGTGTCACAACAGTGGTCATCTTCCTCACTCAGAAACTGTGAGGTCCTCTGCTGATATGATGATGTACTTATCAGAGACAAGATGTAACTCTTCTGCTGATGTAATGGCACAGTCTTCCCTTATCAGAGACAAGATATTGTTTGATTTCTCGTCTCTGGTTTCTAGTTTCAGCATGAAGATATTTCACACAGGTATATAAAAGGATCATAACAAGTGTATTTTTATATATATACATCTATATATATATATATATATATATATATATATATATATATATATATATATATATATATATATATATATATATATATATATATATATATATATATATATATACACACCAACCATCTACAAAGGTGCAAAGGGTGTGCTACTGCAAGCCGCGGGGCTTAAACAATGGTGGGATGTCATACTGGTAGATGTTTTATTGGGGGCCAGGGGAACAAATCATTTTAGTCAGATGCTGTTGCCATATAGTTAGGGAGAGCGAGAAGTCTTAATGCTGCAGAGTTTTTGTCTGGCTCATAGAAGTGTTCTATCACATAGAGGAGACATGTTAAACACACTAAATAGCATATTTAACTTAAAAAATCATCATATGTTTTTTTTTTTTTTTTTAAGACTGGCATACACTGCAATTTCAAGCTGATGGTACATTAGTCTCAGTTGAATATCAACTCATACCATGCAACTGGACAACGTACAGCACAGTACTGACATGCACAAGCCATGTGGTCTGAAGAGTGCTCACACTACAAACTAAAAAAAAAAAAAAAAATCAGCTGAAGCTCAGCATGTGTTTCCCTGTTAGTTCATATGTTTTAGGACAGGATGACTGTAAGTGACCAAATGACACATTTCCAAATCAGGAAATAAATGCACTGACAGCTCTGCCCACCTCTGCTGTTTTGTTTTTGTTTTCAAATGAGGTCTCTGTCAAAAGAAAAAAAAATCACTCCATAAGGTATTTTAATCCAAACAAAAAGTGATAGTGATTTTTGGATGGCTATCTCCTAATGAGAGAGAAAAGCTGTTAAAAGTTAATATCCTGGTTTGTGCTACAAGCTGCTCCAACGGAGCAATCCTCCCATTAAGGACACTGATGTGTTTATCTATGACTTTGGTCCTCTTGATTAAACTCTTGTGATGTTATGATTGCCTGAAATTTATTTTTTGATGTCTATTGATGGTAATTAAAGCATAGCTCATGATTTGACCGGCACTGGTATATGAGCATATTACTCCATTGCTGGCCTTCCTTTAATTGGCTCCCTTGTCAGGTAAGTGCAGCCCTTAAGGTGCTTCAGCTCACATATAAAATAGTAAAGGACGGTGCACCATCATACTTGACTGACCTAGTAAACCCCATTAGAACTTCTCATGCGCTTTGCTTCCAGGAAACTGATCTTTTGAGTGTCTCAGAGGTTAAAATGAAGACAGCTGGTGAGCAAGATTTTTCATTTGCACATTATGGAGCAGTCTTCATGTGGACCTCAGGCAGACACATTCTGTTAAGGTGTTAGAAGCAAAGTTAAAGACAGACTTGTTAACTATTCAGCGTGATTCTTGAAAAGTTTGTAATTTATCTGATGTCCTTTCACAAAGATTGTGTTTTTCTTTTAAAAAAAATGTTGTATCCTCTTTTAAATCCATGTACAACCCTTTGGTTTAAAGCATTTTTAAGAAATTATTATTATTATTAACATTATAATTATTATTATTACTGTTTTTAATTGCACATGGTGTAAAATCTCCCACAAACTCTGATGTGTACCAAAGAATCAAATTCTAGTCTGCCTGACAGCAGGAGATCTCAGTTCACTTCAGGACAAGTAGAGTTCAGCTTGCACTGGGTATGAAGCCATTGCAGTCAAAACAACGACCAAATGAGGCCAGTAAACCAAAAAAAATAGGGCAATATGGCTTGAATTTGGCTGAAATTAACAACACTAAGCAAGCTAACTAACATAACATTAGTGTAGCTTGCATTGCCTTCGTCTGGTTCTCCTAACAAGTCAACATCTTCAAGTCTGTGCTGAATATGTCATGGAATGAGGCTCAAAGGGAAAGGACACAAATGCAACATATCTAACCAGCTGACAAAAGGCAATGCAGTTTATTGGTAAAAACAGGCAGGGTTCGGTACACAAAAAAGCAGTCAGACCAGGCCACAGTATCCAAGACATGAGGCAAAAAGACTAGGTCAAAAAACAAACAGGGTAATACCAGCAAAACTTGACTATGAGGAATGTTGTGACGAAGACTAGGAAGTGAGACGAACTGGCACAAGACAAGGGGAGGCATGAGGTTAAATACACAAGGTAATGAGGAGGGATGAGAGACAGGTGAGGAAGGAACACTCAGAACGCAGGTGTGATGAGATGGGGCAGGTCAGGGACAGGAACAGACCTACAACAGAGACAAGGGTCAATGATTTAAAAAAGGAAGGACAAGACAAGGAAAAAAATGATCAAAAGAAAAGAAAAACTGACCGACATGACAGAATATGGTTTGACATTGATCAATTCATCCACCTGTTGCAACCTAAATGTAGCAGTATCTTTACTTTATGGCACAGAATTATCCTGAATTGCTTAGAGCTGAACGATGGTATTACTGGAAGACCAGTGTATTTCCAGGTCATAGTGCATTAATGGGCTGGATGACAGAACTTGTTACAGGTAGCAATATTAAGCAGCATTCGGGCAAGCCTGACAAAGAGCAGTGTGTAAGAAAACCAAACCAAGTAAAGACTGCAATACCCTTGCAACTTCACCTCAGAATCAAACTGAGTCCACTGAAGTTTATACGTCATAGGAAAATTATTTTAAATTCAGAGTTTTTATGTTTTTTGTTAATCCAAATGGTTACTCAAATATCACACATTTTACTCCTTTTTAACAAATTTACAGTGCTCACATATACAGAAAACATATTTTTTAATCTTCACAAAAATTTGGATTTTGGCATGCCCACTAACCCCTCTGTTTCAGTCCTCCTCAGAACAGGCTGTTTCAGACCAGTGGCATCTTAGAGGGTGGATATTGCTTCTGCTTTCCAGCTCGGTCAAAGACGGGCCTGGATATGTTCTGTACACAGTAGTAACAGGACCAAAAAGGCTCCACTTCACTAAAATTGACCTGTTCCTCTCATGGTGACAGTCTTTTTGCATCAAAACAGACTTGAAGCAAGAAAAATGATCATTTTATAATATAGAACCAGTAGCCAGCAAATCGCAGAGTCACATCGAGAGACCGACAACCATGCACTCATACCTAAGGGGAAAGTTGGACTCACCAATCAACCTAATTAATGAGCATGTTTTTGTTCTGTGAGAGGAAGCCAGAATGCCCAGAGAGAATCCATGAATGCACAGGGAGAACATGCAAACTCCACACAGAAAGGCCCTGACCGACATGGGGTTTGAACCAGCAACTTTCTTTCTGTTATGCTTAAAATGTCACAAAACCAGACTCAGAAATAAGGACACAAATGCAGGACAACCCACGGTAGTCAGATAGGCAAAAGGGTTTAATGGTTTACCTGTCAGAGTTTGTACATGGTAGAGCAGTCTGATCAGGCAAAGGTTTCCAAAACGTGAGACAAAAGGCAAGGTCCAAAAAGGCAAGTAAGGTTTCAAAATGGCAAGTACAGACTGTGAAAAGTGCTGGGACGAACACTGTGAGGTACGACAAACTGGCACAGTACAGAGGGAGACATGAGGTAAAATACAAGAGGTAATGAGGGGTGACGAGAAACAGGTGGGAAAAAACATTTAGCATGAAGGTGTGACAAGATGGGGGCAGGGCAGACAGGAACAAACCTGGAACAGAGACAAGGGTTAGTGATTTCAAAACAAAACAGGAAGGACAAGACAAAAGACATGAATTTGCATAAATAAAAGAAAACCTGACTGACATGACAAAAAATGCACTGACAAATTACTGGATTTGAATATTTGCATACATTTTTATGTCTGCTGTTACTGATATTGTTACAATAATTTTGTCAATCCTTAATGAAATCCAATAAAAAGTGTATTTTGCATTATGGTACCTTCAAAAATAAAAGGCAAAAACAAGACTGTCTATAAATTTCAATCTATCGGGGGGGTACATACCCTTATTCAAATCATTTGGGGGAGCTAAGATAAAATTCAAAGGGGCTTCAGCATCCCTAAACTCGTCTAAAATGTTCTAGGACTTGAAGCATTATCAGGCTTCTCGTCAAACTGCCTGCAAAGACTCAACCTGACTCTATTCGAGCTCTCCTTGGACCACATTAATAGAAAAGTTGGTTCTTATATCTAGGACAAAGATCATGTCAGTACCAAGGAGATTCTTCCCATCCAACGTACATTCTGCTCTGCCTCGCAGCAGTTATGAAATGTAGTGGAACAGAGTGCCGTTTGTGAAAAAAGGAAATATTAGTTTATTTCCAACAAATGGTACGTCTTTAGCAGACGTCAGTGATGCGTGTCAGCCACAGTCGGCCCCAGCTGTCTCATTTGACATTGCCTGCAGGAGTACAAGTGTCAAGTGTGATTTTCAGACAAGTGGGGTCAAAGCGTCAATCCTCCAGACGGAAGATGGTGACAGATAATCGCTCGCAGCTTCACTTTGTAAAACTTTCAGAGGATGGAGCGGGAATAATATGCTAATTCAGGCTGAGTAATTAGGAAACACAGTAATCTAATAGTAGCTCCGAGGGGAATCGCTGTGTGATGACAAAATATATAATTCATCGGCCGCAGTGGAGCTGTAAACATGTTGTCACTGAAGGAAATGGGAGGAGGATTGCCAGTGCTTATATGTGTTAACAGCAGTGTGAATGCAACATTAACACAGATGGCCTTAATTTATGGATTAAATACAGCAAAGCAATGGCTAATTGTTCCTTTTTCATGACATGCAATGAACCAGTCTGCATTTACAAGCACAGCAGAGATAAATCCTTGATTCTAAAAGAGTAGGAACACTTCTAAAATGTTAATCAAGACAGACTTCAGTGATCTGCACATGATTTTCCACCAATATACAATTTAGTACAGCACAGACAAGATACTAAATGTTTCAACTGATAAACTTTATTGTCTTTTTGGAAATCCACACTCATTAGATACCTGCAACATGTTTTGTACAAGAAAGGTTGATTTAGGGTGTTTGTCTGATTTTACATTACAGAACATACTTTAAGGTGGGTGGGGTTGTCATAGTGTGGCGAAAAGCTGAAACAATTGTGAAATCCTCACAATGATAAAGGACCAAACGGAGCGTTAAAGCTTTTGGGCCCCCTTGGTTTGTGGCTTTTTGTTGCAGTAAAGAGACAAGTTTTGCTCGCAGCAAAACAAGAAAAGCAGAGGACGGTTTGGAAAGTCA
Organism: Cetoscarus ocellatus; assembly: GCA_037902135.1. NCBI lineage: Eukaryota > Metazoa > Chordata > Actinopteri > Labriformes > Labridae > Cetoscarus > Cetoscarus ocellatus. The sequence goes on from JBAMNC010001683.1 coordinate 10,848, forward strand.
AACAGAAGTGCAGAGCCAACAAAGTGGGCAATTTCATTTCCATGTCAGACACCCCTGTGTCATTATGGTGGTACTCTGAAAATGTAACCACTGTGACCATTCTGCTCTGACTGCTGACATCAAAAAGGGAATACCACCCAGAGACCAGTAGATCACTCAGACCAGCCTGTCTAGCACCAACATTTATGCCACATTCAAAGTCACTTCTTTCTTCCCCATTTTGATGCTTGGTTTGAAATTCAGCAGGCCATTTTGGAAATGCCTAGATGCTTTGAATTGCTGCATTGTGATTGGCTGATTAGCCCATTGCATTAACAAGAAGTTGAATGGATGTACTGGGGAGAGAGGCTGGTGCATAAATACTGTATGTCCAAGGTGTATTCAGTGTAATGTAAGTTGAAAGGTACTTGCAAATCTCTGCATTCCATCCTTAATCACATTCTCCACAGTGCCCCAACTCTTTAAGAACGAGAATCTGTTCATGTTTCAGCTCTTATAATGTTGTTCATTTGTATTAATGAATGGACTTGGGTTGTAAATCACTGATGGTCCTGCTTTGCACCCACATCACCCACAACAGTCCATAAGATGCAGTATTACAAGAGCACTTGGTTTACCCTTTGAGACTAATTATTAATTAATGAGACACCGCTAAGAGGCTCGTGTCTTTCTCCTCTCTGTTGGTTTCCTCAGAGAAAATCAATGTGCCATTTGAGCTGTCAATAAATCTCCACTGCCATGAGGTCTGATTTCCCACAGACCTCGGCACCACACATTTTATACTGTGAGCAGAAATAAAAGGAAAGAAAAACAGACAAGACTACATCCCTGACACAGATGGTCCAGGGAACATGTGTCAGAGAGTTCTCAACCACTTTGCATGCAGCTTTTAACTTCATCCCTTAATGGTACAGGCGACAATTAATGTGCATGGTACAACATCTGTCAGCACCCATTATGGTAGACAAACCCCAGGCACACAATGGGTCAATGCATGTTACCTTGGGTGACCTGGCTTCACAACATTCCTGCAAAGCCTCAGCAAGCAGGAAAAGAGCCAGAGGGAATGGAGGCTGAGACAATCAGCCACAACCACTGTAAGCAAATATAATCTTCAATATTTGTTTATACTGCAGCCGACAATAAAACCAGCAGAGCGGTGTCTGTAGATCTGATGTCAATGTGACATTCTCCTGGATAGATTTTCATCCATGAATGCAGAAGGTAAAAGATTTAATACCTCAAGGAGTTTTTCTTCAAGTACGTGCTGTGAGAGAAGAAGCTCTTTGAGGGGAAATGAGTTATGCTCAGGTCTAAAAAGAAAGCTTTGCCTCTCTTCAATTGAACATAACTCCCGCCGTGGAATGCCTTAAGTGAGATAAGGCTGAGCCAATGTTTCATGTTGCTGTTATAAAACATAAGAATGGGCTGAAAAGGCTCTCCCCTCCTCTTTGTCTGCCAGAAAACATTATCATATTTTCAAGAGCCCTGCCAGGAATTTTGGGCCCCTGAAAAAGATACCAGATTAGACCCCGTAACCACAGCCTACACCAACCTCTGCACAAAAGATAACAGCACATGTCCGAATCTTAAAGGCTTAAATAACTGTAGTAAAATAATTTAGAACATAAGCACTCCTGTCATTCATATTACGACACAGTCAGCTACAGAATTTAGCCTGACTCTGGGGCCAGTGAGCACATAACTAAATGTATTTCCCTTTGTAATTTTCAGAACCTAAAAGTGTCACCTGAGCATCGTTATATGTAAAAAAAGGTACCCCATCTATCGGGGTGCTGAATTTGACTCACTGAATTTACAGCGCTACAACCAGCTCAGCCTCCTTTGGACTAACATTGTTGGTTGTCCTGGCCTTGCCTCTTAGGTCACTTTCACACCTAACATGTTTGGCCCTGGTGTGGACCCAAGAACCAAAACCTGGTCAATCTGAAGACATGGGGACTTGTTTGAACCAGAGTTAGGGTTGCAGTAGGTTTTAAAGCCACCAGAACCAAGTAGGGACCAAACAAGTCAAACCAAAAAGAAGAAGATTGTGGCAACACAACCTCAGAGCATAGTGCTGTGTTTAAAATTAACAACAGCATAGTCTCTCATTGTCTCCAGTGTTGCATGTCTCATGGTGTCTAAGGCCTTGACTTTCAGGCAGGTTTCTGAGTTTCCTGCAAGATATACGTAAAGTAGAATATTTACCTGTGTTTTCCTGCCTGTGTGCAAAACTACCTGTTGTTTGGGCGATTTGTGGGCGATTTTGGGTGTTTTTTAAGGCGGCCAATGAGGGCAAATGGTCTACAACGGCTTGATGCAGTTCAGCAAGAGGAAAACACCTGCAAGAGCAGACATACAGCATAACTAAGTACGACAACAGAAGTGCTACAGGCCTGCAGAGGAGTATAGATCAGGGAGAGCGTGTAGGAGAGACAGACAAGAGAGACTGCTGTCAAGCCAGCCACTCCTCTGTTTTCCGTGGTAATGCTTCTAAATTTGTAGTTTGAAGTACTTTTTCTGTGTGCTTTTGAGTAAGTAATATTTGTGTATATGTAAAGGAGAAAGTAATATTTTGTGTACTTTGAAAGTAGGTCACTCAAAACGTCCACGGTACTTCATACTGCTTGCACATATAGTTGAAGGGGTTCTGTTTACAATGATAATAGTTTCATCTGGTACAAATGGAAGAAAAATAATCACATTCCATTTAAGTATCTGTCCCTAAGGGATCAAAATAAACCATGCCATGCATTCGTCGACCTTTATTTGATTAACACATTCTGTTCATTTATGTTGGCCTTGATCTGTCTTTGGGTTCAGTGAGCCTTTAAGTGAGGGCCTTCTTGCATTATATATTTCATCTGGAATTGTCTCTGAAGCTTCCCTGCTAATGCTCATAGCAACCCTGTCTTTGGAGGACTGTGGGTCTTTTTGACTCATTAGAGTAGTGCAGCTACAACCGTACTGCAACCAGCCGGTTCTTCTTTAGACTCGTGGTGATACTTGGCAATGGGCAGCTCCAGTCCGTTTATTAGTTGTTAAATTTACAAAGGAGCAACACAAACCCATAGCATAGTGATGTATTGAACACTATGCAACATGTCTTATTGTCTCTTCGGCCTTAGTCTGACTCTGGGGCCAGTGAGCCTATAACTGTTTTCCCTGTGTTTTAATGTAAAGGTGTTACTGGACTAAGGATGTTTATAACTCATCACATTTATATGACTGTGACCAGGTCAGACTCATGGTGGCAGTTATTATCACCCAGTATTGTTAAGTTTAAGACTGTGCAAAACCAAAAAGTTACTTAGTAATACACCCAGCACATAATGATGTACCCTGTTTCAACTGAAAGTAATTTGAGGAAGCTCAAAGCTACATGACGTGACATTGCATTCATGCCTTGCTTGCTGTTACTTGCGTCGACATTAAAGAGGAACGGCGGAAGAGGGAGAATGACAAGGTGCTGGGGGATTTTCTTTTTTTCTTTCTTTTTGGCTTTTCACACTTAACAGAGCCTAACACAGCAAATGTAGTGGAACATTCATCTATTTCCAAAAGTGAAATGTTTTACTTTAACTTTTAGCCCTAAGGGAGAAAGCTTTTTTAGCTTACAGAGAGGTGTGTATTGACAAGCCTTGAAGCTAACCACCTGTCAATACAAGGCATTACATAAAAGTGCTTGATTTAGTGTTTACAAGGGAAAACATAGGGCAAAGAATACAATATTTCACAGTTGCATTGTATGATGCTGCAGGATGCTCATGTACAATTAGGTCATAGTGTGAAATAGGTCTCTTATTATCTCCAGTGTCTTTGCACTTATGGTATGTTTGGTGTTTGGTTGTATTCTGCTCCACTGAAGCTAGGTGCAGTCATTAATGGATCAAAACCCACTAATTTATAAAGTCAACCTCTTCTGTTTGCAAACAACAAGAAAGCCTTATATTGTAAAAAAAAAAAAAAAAAACTCATATTGGTTGTTGAATGATACTATAATACATTTAACAGTGCACTCTACCCATTAGCTTAGACATCCTTTAAGCATTGAAAACTTAAGACAAAAATGTTTTTTTCTTATGCAGTGTAAAAAAAAAAAACTTCTTTAAAGACAATAAATTAGTAATTAAATATGATGAAAAAAACGTTTATGATTTACCATGTTAGGACCCCATTTAGTCATGGACCCTTAGAATTGTCCTGACTTTCACCTCTGGTATGCCGCTCCTGCATATTTTATCTAAGAATGTGCTATATGTCTGACAGGCACTCTGCCACGGCAGCACATAACACTCTGCCTTGTTTTTTTCTCTCAACATTTCCATGTTGCTGTTGGCCATGACAAGTGGTGCAACTGAGGACAAAGCATAAGGTGACAGAAACATGAGAAACCATGCATGAGGCTGTGTTATATATGTGCTATTCTTGTAAATGTGTGAATAAGCCTTCAGCTCCCTCAATAAAAATAAAATGGAACATAAAATGTCATGTGTGACAACACTGAAAAGGCCACAATGGTGTTTTTACCCTTTTCAATTTTGAATTACAAACAGGATCAAATACTACAACGCTGCTAACTGCTGGCCGAAAAGTATATCCATTAGTATTATTACTATTATCTAAAAGAGTACTACACAAAATTATAAAAAAGTCAAGGGAATTGTGATGTTTAGACATACTTATTCTTCTCCTCCTTCTACATTATCATGAATGTTGTAAGAAAAAAAAGCTCTACTGTGAAAAGTTACTTTTGCCATGTTGCTGTTTAGCAAGATACATTTTCTCTGGTTAAGGAAAGTATTTATTTTTTGTAGCAGTTTGTTGCGGGGTCCTTCTTTAGACACCCCAAAAAACAAAAAGGACTATTATAGTCCTTTTTGCTTAGGAAGGTTCCTAACTGAATGAAATGATCCGGAAGTAGTTCATGATATGAGCTGTTCGAATAGTCTAAATGCTTAGGAAAGGTGGCTCAATGTTTCCTTTAGCATCTCCTTTAGCATAGGATACACCGGACCATCCTTTACGAAAGGAAAGGGGATTTTTCTGTCCCACAATTCAACAGCAACAGCATTTATGAACAGCGCGTCTGACCGCTTCCGAATTCAACCGAATAATGATGAACAAAGCACGCAGACCATGTAAGTTACCACTCCTGTTCGATCCTTTCATAAGTATACCAAAACATGCCTTAACTTTCCAGTAGTCTGATTCTTTGAAGAGATCAGGATTTGAGACATTTGATGTTGATTATGTTTTAAAAATGGTTCAATATTAATAATTAGTACACTATTAGATTGTGGGCTTAAAAATGTATGCCTTTCTTTCATTCAGTTACCGTTTATTTTCATGCAATGATTGGTATTCATGCTGATAATGAGTGGACAAATTTATTTAAACCCTCACTGCCACCATCGGTTATGCAGACATAATTTTTACCGGGTTGTTAGTGTTCAAATTGTCAAATTGGAACAACATTGTCATGATACACGAACACTTCTAAGATACGCCTTTTGTAGTCCATCTTCGGAAAATTGTAGTTTCACAGTAACATCCGCCGTCGCATGATGACGTAGCGTAGTGAAAGTGTAGTCGGATTCTCTGTGCACAGCAGTTTTCCTTTCCTAAGTCCTTCTGAATTCTCCTTTCTCCTTTCCTTAACCTCATGACGTTTTCCATTGGGGTTAAGGAAAAGTGGTTTGGAAAGGGCTAAGGAGGTGACTATTCGACCCTAGCATGGTGCCTCCAAGATGAACCTCAAGGTAGAAATGTGTGAGAATGAATGATTAGAGCTCCCAAGTGTGCACCCTTGGACACGCTAAGAGACAGAGAGGGAAAGGAGGAAAATGGTTAGTTTTTTTTTTTTACTGATTGAGGAAAACACCGGCAGGGAGGGAAAAGTTTGGTGTATATGTGCGGCCTGTGTATGTGCGCCCCGCGGTTGCATGAAGTCAGAGACGGTGCTGCTCCGTCACTAGTTGTACTAGTATCAAACCAAAAATAAAGTAAGAGTTAAAATGTCCAGTATGATACTGAAATACAAAAGTGTAAAAAAACAGGAATTAAATGTTAACAATCTTGTTGAAATACAGTGTTAAGAAATGGTCAAAGTGAATACTAAGCAAATGTTAAAATACAGTTATGAATTTAAAGTCTTGAATTTCAGATTCCCTTTTCAAGCTCTGACGTTATTCTCAAAATCTTTATTTCTTTTCTTGAGTTACATATTGAAATAAATATATATTGTTCTTTTAAATTCTCTCAATTTAAAAGTAACAATTTCCATAATTCTATTCTATACATGATTACATTTTGCTACATGTAATGATGAATATTGCTATTGTTATTTTCAATTTATTTAACCTTTAATTAGTCAGGTTAGTCCTCAGAAAAGATAGTAGAACACATTATTATTTCATTATTAAGATTTCAAATTGTAGTTATTTTTATATTTTTACATTTTTGTATTTTACATATTTTATATATTTACGTGAATTCCTGAAAGAAAATATTTTAAGTGGCCAGTAACAATAACTTTTTCAGTTTTAAACAAGTTTTTGAAAGATTTCTAAAATATAAATATATGTAATTTAAGTAATATACACATTGGTGTCATTTCACTTAAGATGGCATATCCCCAGACAATCAGTCCCCTGTAGGGTTATTAATGATAGGAGTTGACAGAGTTTGGAGTCTCGCTGTGATAATGGCCATGCACTACCTCTCTGCTTATGAAATCTTGGTCTCTCTACTGCCAATGGGACTGATGTTTTCACTGTAAATAGATATGAAGTAATGGCTGGGATCTGATAGCCACTGTCCCAAAATCATCATAGCAAAAGTCTATCAAATACAAGAGCATGTTTACCATAAACCAGCTCGCTTTAAGGTTTAATTAAGATCTTCACATCAAAGTGCTCTCAAAGAGGACATACATCAAAAGGATTTCTGTATTGATTCACACTTGATCCGCCATCTGCCGTCCTCTCCTCACTTGAGTGTAAGACAGTATCCAGCAGATTTTCCTGACAGAGTCCAGTCTGGAAGCTAAAACGCTGATACCGTAAATTGTCCAGGACCGGATAGTCTAAAGAAAAGCTATTTTATTTTGCGGTGGTCAAGTTGATGGCTGTGGCTCATGAAAGTTCACTCTACCCACGTGAAGAAGATCCGCTGTATCTATCAAGACTCAAGAATTTGTTCACATAATTGGCTTCAGTGTTTGATCTAACAGAACAAAATGTTTCATAACCCTCCAGAAATGCAGGTAATTAAAGTCACAAAATGATCTAAAAATCCTACTCATTTTTAACTGGTTATAAACACGCTGAAATTATTAGCGCCTGGTTATGAGGGGCTCTCAACTGGGCTAATCTCAGGACTCACTACAACCTCCTAATTGTGAAATTGCAATTAAAATATTGCAAGGATTTTAAACACTAAAATGATTTTGATATAAAATGTGGACCTTAGATGAAACAAAAGGACAAAAGGTCAGGACAAAACAAACTAGCATCCCTTTGAGCATTCTGACTAAACACTTAAAGTTGCTGGGTCACGATACCAAAAGCTTTGCCGCTATAATAATGAATATCAAAATCATCATTTTATCCGAGATCTAGAGAAGACATTAAATTTGCCTTTACAGCATGTTTTTGCTGCCCTAGCTTAAGAGTGCAAGCTATCTCATGGCGCAGTGAGGGCCTTTGATGCATATAAAATTAAAGTGTCACCTATGCTTCCCTAAATGGATGCAAAACTGTCCTGTCTATGGAGGCTTGAGTGTTTGAGGTGACTTGCTGCCACGGGGCTTTGTCCATCCTAATGATCAGCTTGGGAACTCTCAATGGTAGAGTTCCAAAAGACTGAAGTGATATGGAATTGGTTTTCGAGAAAGACAGTTGTTGCCCAAAAAAACATACCACCTTAAAGCAAGAAAGCAAGAAAAAAAGAGCAGGATCCGGCCTCCCAATTTGAAGGAGAGCTTGATTGGGCATTTAAGATCTTTAATGTTCAACCTCACTAGATCCTCAACTCCCAACTAATTCAGAGCTTCTCCTACATCCAACATTTGATCTAAACAGCACGTGTGCCGAATGAGCACTGATTCACTGTCTTCTTCCTGTTCTTGCTAAAGAGAGGCTTAATGTCCAAGAAAAGTCAGAAATAAAAATGCATCCAAGTAAGCCAGAAAAACACATCGGTAGCCAGCTAGCTGTTGTGTTATCTACCCTTGTGCTGGCTGACTTCATTCATAAAACAATTCAATTCACTTCAATTAAAAAAAAATATTTGTCCCCAGGGTGTCAAATAAATATGAGCTGAACTTACTAACTTAGTGCTATAACCACTGGTCATGAAGGGACCAGAAGCCTACTTTAAATAGATCATACCATCTAATATTAATGAAATACTTCCACGATTCACCATCATCTGCTCTAGAAACCCACTCAAAAACACAAACCTATGAGGTGATCATCAATTTTGTCCTGTATCATTGTGTCCTCTGTACTGCAATGTGTACAGTAAAGAGGAAAAAGAATACTACAGTAGAGAAATGTCCTGAACAGCATCATTTGACTTGCTTGATAAAAGAGTGCTGAGCAAGTATTAAATCACAAGAACAGTAAATCCTTTTTTATCTCAGTTACAACCCTGACACAGTCTCTAAACTGCAGGTCCAGGAAATGGCGAAACAGTCGGAGCTTTGACATCTGCACTGTTGAAACGTCTGCCAGAGCCATCTCACTGCCTGGCCTACTGGAAATGAGACGAGTCAATGAAAAAAGATTGGAGAGGTTTTCAAGCCAAGGGGTACTTTGCCTCCCCAAGGAGAGGAAATGAGAGACAGGTGACAGAAGGGCTGAGTGAAAGTAGGACACAGATTGGAAGCTGTGAAAAAACTGTGGTTAAAGACATTTGATGTGATTTAGCAGACGAGTATATAACCGCAGCCGTGTTGTCTCTTGAGCATTGTGCCTCTGGGGCTCTTCGGCTTCATAATTATGCCTGAACTGGCCCATATTTTACAAGGACATTTTTTGGGAGATCCAAACATAACTTATTGTTTACAGAAAGCCTGACATTCATGCACTGTTATATTTCTTACAATATACACTATTTTTGTGATTAAAAATGCTGCACAATATGGCTACATGTAACTGCTGTGATATCCAATACTAACAGTAATCAAGGACATCAGCAAAGAGAGAGGTTCGAGTCCCATCTTGTGATACTCCCTCCAACTATATTCTCTAATCAGTGGTTCACTAAGTCTCTGTGTCCTCTTTAGGTATTTGCTGAGCTTGCTGAGAACCTCCCCAAAGGTGTCACCAAAACTAGATCTGCCACCTGAAGCATGTCTTCATGAGGTGTACACATGCCAGATGGTGGTGGTGGGGGACTGAGGAAGTGTGATTTGTGGAACAATGGGATGAACATGAGGGACAACAGCCTTAATCTTTTGTGCGTGAGTCTGTCTGGGCATTTCAACAAAGTTTAAAGAGGTAACAAAGCAAGGGCTGAACAAAACACCAAATAACTTTGATCTTTGACCTTCAACTTTCAAAATGTAATAAGTCTATTCTCAAAATTTCTGTCAGAAATTCCTTAGAGGATTTTTAAAATGTATAAATGTTGGGACATTGTGTAAAATGACAGATCTAGATACTCTCGCTGCTGCTTTAAGCAGAACCAGAAATTTAGCTAGTTTTTCGTATTTACAACAAAACATACTACAATATGGCATGGTCGTTGCAAAAGGAACATTTTCGCCCTTTGGAAAAGTGAGGAGAGACTTTATTTTAGAAGTTTGCTTCAAGAAATGGCAGACTTGAGACATATGAGGAGGATCTGGCATAATCCATCTCTTAGTATTGCAGCCTTTGACAAAACATGGCAACAATTCCTGTCTTATCTGTCAAAGACATCCTAAGGCACCAGTATAGTTTAAAAGCCATTACTCACAGATAGTACTGTTTTTTTCTCTACTCTTTCTCCAATTTACTGTACATTTGGTATAATACAAAAAAATGTCTGCATTGTTCTACGTCATCAGTTCTTCTTTTTATTTTTTCTATCATGCCTTTTTTTTTTTGTTTATCGATAAGGGGTATGGGCTTTGTTTTAGTTCCACTGATTTTCTGTGAAATTGACAACTATCTCAATATTTTGTGATTTTCATTTTTTTTCCCAAAAAATACTATTGGTCACCTTTCATACGTTTGAGTGGGTTTTACAGAATTTCAACAAATTCAAGTACAAAAAATAATTTGTTATCTGGACAATATTGTATTAATTTAGTGGTACAGTGTTTTTTCCAATTCCTGAAATGTAGCACTTTTAAATATATAAAGTTTGTGCCTGACAGCAATGATACTTAAATAAATGAGAAGTGATCTGAGAGCACAAACCTCTGACACTCTTAGCTGAGTTATCAATGTGAAAAACTTCCCTATTGTGCAATGTGGATCAGCATCTGGACCAACATTACCTGAAAATGTCATTAGAATCTATTATGAAGATTTTGAGTTATTGGCAAAAATGTAAAACAGCCAACCCAATCCAACCCAATCTGGCAGTGTTAACAAATCCTTGAAAAAATTATTGGATCCACATCCGTTTTTGGATCACCATGAAAACATAATCATTTCTTCCTTGTACTATGAACAACAGTGTTTCCCCTATAGTTTATTTGGACGGCGTCCTGCCCCCCTCAACGGACACCCCCGCCATGCCAACAGGATCCCCACCCAGAAATTCAAGAGCAGATAAAAAAAAAAATTCCATTATTTGATTTTATTTTAGCCAAAAGGGTGTAAAGCAGGCATTCTTTTTATCAATTCAAAAAGTTAACTCTAACTTGTTGCTGTTGTTGACATTTTGGTAAAAAAAATCAGCAACAAACACACTATTAATAGACGTCCAGAGGTTCCCCAAACGTGCGCACGCTCCTCCGGCCCAGGCACCCTCCTTCCCAAAGCAAAAAGCTAGGGGGAAACACTGAACAACATGCATCGAAAATGTAATCAAAACAGATAGAGAACTTTTTGAGTCATCATACTCACAACAAAACAAGCCTACAGACCAAAAAAAAAGATTTTACGCTCTCAAACTTTCAATAAACATCAGGATACATGACACTGACCTTTGTCTTATTATCTTTAAAGTCAGATCAATCAATCATTAAGTCAGCATGGACAATGCAGAGTAAAGAGAAAACCCCCTCAGAGAGTTCTTTAGACATAGGATTCCCAAGAATGACAATACACCTAAGAGGGGACGGACAAATGGATGGACAACACAAAACTATAAAGCCATTGAATCACAAAAAGTACAAGGTACCTGGTACAAACCTTTTATGATAAAGAATAAAACAGTACTGGGTAAACTAGAGACAAGCTGAGCAGTACCACGTGGTAAAAATGAGTAACTGTTCATATATGAAAGTCTGGTGAACGTCCATTTGCATTTAGGTTTGTTAACTTATTTATAATTTAGTGCTGCTGTCAAACATTGTGTTTCATTAAATATCCTTTATTTTGGAAGGTGTGTTAGTCTTTATAAATAGGGAGAATTAGCTCCTTAGAATAAGTGATATCATTATTACCAAGAGAAGTAAACCACAAGAGTCCTGCCTGACATCACAACACATCCAGTGTGTGAGCGGTATATTAAACAGGCCACAGATTGTTCCCTAATCTCGAGTGGACATTCTTTGAATTCTGCCCCTGTCTCGCTTCACAAGCCACACAGTCAGCAAGTGTTGGAGCACAAAAGATTGCGATTAAGCTCCTTGTGAAAACTCCTCATCAACCTGCTCAGAAAATTAATTGTTTTTTTTGTGGCTAATTCAGAGATGCATTAGCATAAATTGACAGCTGCGGTGCACCATGTGCATACAAAAACATTGGAGTTCACCCCACGGTCGGGCACTATCCTGGAGATGGAGGCGCGGTTAACTCGCAGAGGTCGGCTGAAGGATCAGACCCCCATCAGAGTGAATGCCAGTGGTGAAGTGCAGCCTCAGCAGCACGGCTGACACAGGCCTTTTTTGTGTCTGTTAGCAGAATCAAGCAATCCCTGGAGACATAACATCAACACACACAAGGTCCCCTCTGAATATTTAATCAGGCCTTGGAGTGCTAAGAGAAGCTAACCAGGTTTGTCTTACATCAGTCACACCTTGTTAACCATGAAAGCACCTGTATAGATAGAGCTCCCAGGGTTAAAGGCTCTACAAGTGGAGAAAACAAATTGGTAGTGGGTTAATGGTACCATCATGAGTGCAACGTATTAATCTGTAGATCTAAACACACACAGTCGGTGCTGGATAATGACTATCATCATAAGTGTGTTTGTTCAAGACTTATTCTAATGAAGCACTCAAGGCCATTTGAGGAAAATCGTGGCTAGTAAATGTTGCTAATGCTCCTGTAAAAATAAAAATGGTCTACTTTCCTTTTTTTGGGACCTTTAATAAACAATGATGAATGGTGATGAGGTTGTTTGAGTCGTTTGGGGGGAGGGGTGTTGTTGGTTGTTACACTTTTCCTCTCGTGTATTACTCATGTTTTTAGAGTGATCATCATGAAATCAGATGAAAGCTTAAGGTCTTGTGGTGAAATAGGTCTCCCTTTCATTGTTATTAATTATTGAACAGCAATTATTTACCTGTGGGGCAGCATGTAGTGTGCATGCCTGACAGCATGAAGGTTGCTGGTTCGAACCCCATGTCAGTCAGGGAGTTTGCATGTTCCCCTGGTGCATGCATGGGTTCTCTCTGAGCAGTCTGGTTTCCTCCCAAAAGCAAGCTCATTATGTCAATTGGTGAATCCAAATTGCCTTTAGGTATGACTGTAAGCATGTATGATTGTCAATCTCTCTATGTGGTTCTGCGATAGGCTGGCGACCAGCTTGGGGTGTACCCCACCTGGCAGCCAGTGTCAACTAGGATAGGCTCCAGCCCCCTGAGACCCTGAAAGGGATAAGCAGTATAGATGAATGGAAGTTATAAACCTTTAAAGATGTTCTGGCCTACTCTGACACACTAGATAGACAATTCAGTATATATACAATTACTCAGAATATATTTTACCTGGGAGGACAGAACCTTTCAAAAGCATATCATGCAGGTGATTGGGTGATCGTTCTGTCAATCAATTCATTACGAGCCAGTCAGATGTTGTAGTAGGCAGGTGCTACTGCTGTTGTGTAAAGCACAAAATGTGAGCCACTTTGTAGAACAATCTCTTGCCAAAACATAACAGAAGTGGAGCAAAACCATCTTTGCCATTTATAAATGCTTTCAGTGTTGTTGTTACCTCCGCCAAGGAGGTTATGCTTTTACCAGCATTGGTTTGTTTGTTTGTGTTCAAATAACTTGAAAAAGTTATGGACGGATTTGGATGAAATTTTTAGGAAATGTGTGGAATGGGATAAGGAACAAATGATTAGATTTTGGGACTTATCCGGATCACCATCCAGATCCAGGAATTTTTTAAAGAATTCTTTAACATTGCCAGATAGGACCATTTTCGCCAAAGTGGACTAAAGCTGCTTGGCGGAGGTCTGCACTTTCTGAGTGCTTTTCTAGTTTGTTTATCATTTCATAAATAAGTACATCCTAGATCTGACAAAACTGCCTCTGAGGCGGTTAGCATCTATGCTAATCTCTGCACAGGCACCTTCCTCCTGCATAAAAATACACTTATTGGCCTTGCTGCCAAGGTCAAACTGCCATGTTCTAGTTCAATAGCAGCCTGATGATAGCTTTTTACACCCGTTGATGCCATTTAAACTTAATCGTGAAAGTTGTGTTCCTCTGTGGAGATTATCGCGATGAACAACATGTTTGAGTTTAATGAACTTTTGTTCCCCACAGAGCAATTTATCAGCAATTAGCCAAGAACACACTGAAAAATCCCTTTGGCTTTAATCAAGAAAACCAGCATGATGTTACTCCTTGTTTTCCTAAAAAAAAAAAAAAAAAAAAAGGTCATCCCTTCACCACTCTGTAACCACTTTGCAAACTAAGTATGCAGAAGGCAGCAAAAGACCACACCTGGTGCCACTCCAGCCAGCTAAGACCAAGAAAGGCCACAGTTCACATGGGCTCACCAAACTTGGGCAACAGAAGGTGGATAAAATGTTCCCTGATCTAGTGATTCTTGATTTCTACCACACATTCACATAGTATGGTCACATGGTGTGTTTGGTGTATACAACATGAAATCGTGGATCTATTTTTCCTTGCATTAAAGCCCCACTATGTAAGATTCCGCCTTTCTGCTCTCTAGGGGCCTCCATGGACGTTGAGTGTAACTGCACTGTCGTAAAACAGAGCACCTCACGCCAACATGCATTTGTTGACATACAGAGGGAGGAGAAGCAAGCCGACAGGACGTCCTGAGAGACAAATAAACCATGTGGACTGATAAGGTACAATCTGATCATGTTTCTTTGATCATGTTTCTCTGATTAGTCAGCGCGTATGTTTAGCTTTCGCCTCGACTTCCGTCTTTTAAACAAATCGGGAAGGAGGGGGCAGTGACGTATGCCGTAAAGCAGTCCAAGCAGTTAAAATTTGTAGTGTTTTAGTGTGGAAGGGTTCCTACCATCCACCTCGAAGTTACATAGTGCCAGTGAAGGCTGAACAGAGCCCCTCAGACCATGACGGAGGTGTCATTTAACCTGTTGTAAGGTGATGTACCAGACTCTAGAAAAATTACATAGTGCTGCCTTAATGGTTCAGGCCACTGCTAGTGGTGTACTGGTGTGGGGGCAATTTTCTTGTAGTGCTTTGAGCCCCTTCATACCAACTGAGCCTCATTTAAACACCACAGCCTGCCCGAGTGATGTTGCTGACGTCCAATTCTTTATGAACTCAGCATACTCATCTTCTATGGGTTACTTCCAATAGCATAACACACCACGTAACAAAGCTCAAATCATCTCAGGCTGTTTTTTTTAACATGACTATGAGTTCACTGTACTCTAGTGGCCTCCACAGTCAATTGATCTCAATCCAGTTGAGCACCCTTGGGATGTTATGAAACAAGAGA
Source organism: Cetoscarus ocellatus (assembly GCA_037902135.1). Lineage (NCBI taxonomy): Eukaryota > Metazoa > Chordata > Actinopteri > Labriformes > Labridae > Cetoscarus > Cetoscarus ocellatus. The sequence goes on from JBAMNC010001683.1 coordinate 25,913, forward strand.
TTGGCATACGTGTATGTGCAGCCGGCAAATCTGCTGCAGCTGTGTGGTGGTATCATGTCAATATAGAGCAAAGTCTCTGGGGAATGTTTCAAGCGCCTGTTGTTTCATGTATGTTACAAAGTAAAGGCAAAGTGGATCCAACCCAGCACAAGTAGTGTGTACCTAATAAAGTGGCTGGTGAGTGCGTACTTATCTGAATAAATCTCACAAGTGTCACTTTCATTATGACACATTCATTTTCAAAATAGGCTTTGTGGTTGCAGAGATGAATGCAATAATAATTGAGGGTATGTACAGTAAATTTTCAAAGCAGACAACAAAAATAGGGGTCAGGGGTCAAAGGGTTAAATCTAGGCACAAAGACGTGAGCTTTTTCTACCACTGTTGATGAATTAACAATTATTTTACTTGACAAAAGGAAAAAATAAGCTCAAAAATCTTTTATTGGTATGATCCCTGACCAGTGACCCTAAATTACTCTCTTTTATTTGTGCACTTAATATCATTCAGGAAAAAAGAGAGCACATTGCAGCAGTAAGTGGATGAGCCGCCTTGTTTATTTGTAGAGAAAGCACTATATCATCTCCTCTAATCCACAGAGAGTGAGGGCAATAACTGTTCAAAATAAAAGGTCAGTTTTGCATAAGCCTGAGCTGAAAAACACCAGCCATGGGTTAAGGGGCTTGTAAAAATTCTATCATTTCTGTCTGCAGATGAAAAGAGAAAAAGAGAAAAAGCCAGAGAGAGAGAGAGTGAGAGCAAAAGAGAGAGGAGCTGAACTCTGAATACAGATTAGGCAGGAAAAACGACCACGAGATGAAGAGGCTGAGCAGGCAGAAGGCAGAAAGCCCAACACATCGAGCAAAGAGCACTTTTGTGCTGAGAGGATTGTGTCTTAATTAGAGTCTGCCTTTGAATGACTGGAGACAACTGGCATCTGTAAAGAGACAGGTGTTCATTTCCCATGGCTATGACTAATGGCTCATCACATATTCTCTTATAACCATCTCAGAGCCGGCGTAATATGATGACACGTCCCAAACATATTATAGTAGTTGATAAACTGAACATTGCAATCATCTGTTCAGCATGAGTCACATTGGCAGGGTAATGACATGTGATTTATCTTTAAATAAAGGAGATTTTATTGAATCGTTCTTTATGACAATGAGACTGGTTCATAGTCTGAATTTCAGCCTGAATGAGGGGACGTCTGGGAAACGGGTGGCATATTACATTTATCAGTGTTTCTGTAATTGAGAAGATGCTTTGTCTTTTTCTTCTTTGGGGTAGTTGAAACAGTACATATTTTTACTTGAGTATATTTGGGTGTAGTATACTTAAAAGATTTCAAAAAGCATGTGTTTTAGGGCAAAACATGGAAAGTAAATGGCAACAAAAAGAAATCACACGCAGTTTCCCATTCATCAGTGGAACAGGACAGTTGTTTGCATTCACTATATGGCATTCATTGAAACATAGGGATGCAGTGATTCCTTTTTGCAGCTGATAATAACCTGGCTCAAAATTCATATTTCCTTGTTTTGGCGCTTTACATGAAAGAAAGATCATGTGTTATCTCTCCTCTTCAGTGTTACAAAGGCAAATACTTAGTACTCAGTGGGCCGGATCTACTGAAAGTTAGCTTGTACAAAAACATGTGCAAACTTGATAGCACACGCAAAGCTGATCTACTAACCAGGTGCAATGAGGATTGTGTTTGTCAAATGAGCAAAATAGCAAGCGCAATCCATTTAGCATGTTTGCCTTCATGAATATGCAGGATACATGCAGATTATCAGAACGTGCAAAATACTGGGAGGAGGAGATGCAGAGGTACTCATTTACCAGGCCCAATGTGATTTATCAACCCTGAAACTGATTGTGGTTGGTGTTTTTGCGTCTATATTTAGAATGTTTGAAAGGCAGGCACAAACTGGAACAGCGTTACGCACAGAGGGCTGACGATGGGGAGAGAGAATCTCCTGTGTGCGTGTCCGCATATTTGGACTGTCAGAAACAGTATTAACTGAATATTTTCTGTTACTGATTGATTTTTTTGATGAATGACGCAAAGAGTTGGAGGCTGTCTGTCATTATGAAGGAGTGGAAAAAGAGGGACGATCCAGTGTGCAATCATACTCATACAGACACACGTGTTTGTGCTCTAAATACATCGTGGAGGAGGTTATTTAACCTATGTAAAAAATGATCCCCTTCATAGCCAGAATCACTCGGTTTGTCACTCAGAGCTGACTGTGTCACACTCTCCACGTACTGACACCGGGTTTAGGAGCTGTGAATGCTTCAGGTCAGTCACAGGGTGCTGGAGCTGCAGATTTTTCTCCTGCTGCAGCATGTGCTTGCATTCTCACTAAATTATTTATTCAGTTATAGGTTATAAGTGCTCTTTGCCTAATTATATTATTATTTTCTCAGCGCAGATAAACTGATCGTACGGATTTTCAGTTTTAAAATACACTTTCCTAAATTTACATGCAGATTTATAGAATGGATATGATTTTATAAGTTGTACAATGTGGTTGGGATAACGTATGTTTCAAAAAAGTAAACCGAACATAGCTGAAAGTTGCGATGTTTTGACATTTTAAGCACTGAATCACAACCCACTACACTGCTTGTGTAGTGACAGATTGGTCAAAAGAACACTTTCTAAATCAGACAAACCACACGAGCTTGAATGCAATCTTTCCATGGACCATCCTGCTGTCAGTGTGGAAAAAAGACGTTAAAGATAAATGTTCGGTCTGTGTGTGCGTAATTGTAAGACTACTCTTCATATGAGAGGTTACTGGTGATGAAGCTGTGTAATTATGTGAATGCTGTCATTTAGATTGTTTAATTGGACTCAGAAAAGGAAAATTAAAAATGACTGATAAAAATATGGCATGATGGAAAAATGACAATCTTGTCCATCAAAATGACAGACAGCAACCTCTGGTCAGAAATAATAGAGACATATCGTCTATCCAGCAAAGCATTTTTGAGCTGTGTGCTATTCACAGATGGCCTCCCAAATCGCCTTTCTTCTGGCAACGCTTAGATGTCTCTGCTGGAGTTCAGCAGTGTGTTTATTTGGCTTCAAACTTCCTTTTTCGTTTACGGCCACTCTGCTCTCCCAAACTCTCCATGGTAACAGCTGGTAGCACACACAAAATCCTCCTTTAAATAGGGCAGCCCAAACCACTTTTACGCCTGTTATCAATTGCGCATGCAGTCATAGTAGATCACCCACAACACGTCCACTAATATCATGTGCAGTTTTTTTAGTTTGCACACACAATTTAGTGCTCATTATTTGGGATGTTAGTAGATCTGGCCCAGTATTTTAAGTACTCTTGAATAAATTACATTTTGCTTTTAGTTTAGCTGATTAATAGATCAGTCATTATAATTTATCTCATGTTAGTATAGTCAAAGTGCTTGTACTTTTGCAAACCTCAATTCCAATGAAGTTGGGATGTGTAAAACACATAAAAACAGAATACAATGATTTGCAAATCCTTTTCAAGTTAATACACTACAAACACAACACACTTGATGTTAAAAAGGGATCAAATTAATTGTTTTTGCAAATATTCACTTATTTTGAATTTGATGCCTGCAACAAGTTCCATAAAAGCTGGGACAGGGGCATGTTTGCCACTATGTTACATCACCTTTCCTTTAAACAACATTCAGTAAGCCCTTGGGGACTAAGGGCATTAATTGTTGAAGCTTTGTAGGGGGAATTATTCCATTCCTGCTTAATGTACCTCCGTTGCTTAACAGTACAGGGTCTCTGTTGTTGTAATGCGCCAAAAATTTTCAGTGGGATACAGGTCTGGACTGCAGGTAGGTCAGTCTAGTATCTACACTCTTTTACAAAGAAGTCATGCTGAAGTGATACATGCTGAATGTGGCTTGTTATGGTCTTGCCGAAATAAGCAGGAACATCCCTGAAAAGACGTCACTTGGATGGCACCATATGTTGCCCATTAAACAAACTAGATGATTAATAGTTCATTAAGATTATCATTACATCAACTTGATAGGATGGTCACAATGGCCATTGAAATGAAGCTCTTATTTCACCATTGTTTATTACCTCCACCAAGGAGGTTATGTTTTTGCCGGCGTTTATCTGTCTGTCTGTCTGTTTGTTTGTTTGTGTTCAAAATAACTTGAAAAGTTCTGAACGGATTTGGATGAAATGTTCAGGAATTGTTGGAAATGGGATATGGAAGAACTGATTAAATTTTGGGACTGATCCGGATCACCTTGGCGGAGGTCTGCGCTCTCTGAGTGCTTTTCTAGTTAGTATGTTAGCATGCTCACATTTGTTAACATCAAGCTGCAACCCCTGGTTTTGTCAACAAAGCCAATGGGAAGTGCAAATAAATGCAGTTTCTTCAATGCCCTTTTGAGGTTAGAAGCACTGAAAGATACAACACAACCCATGTTAAGATGTTTTTTACTTCAAAACAATCATTTATAGAAGCTGGTTGAAAAAAAACCTGTTTGGTCTGAAGGGTTCATGTCTTTTTAGGTGCACATCTAATATGTTGGGTCGATTGTATGATTGGGCGAAGAATTTCAGACCACTTGAATTTTCTTCCATGAAGTCTTTGTAAATGGCTGAGTTCTTTTGCTTGTCTGCATTCAGTAACAGATAGCTCTATATGCTTACCTCTGATTCAGACCTAACAACAGAAAGGTTTGTGCACATGGGAGAATTCTGAAGAATTTCTTCTTCTGTGTACTCTTGTTCATAAAGGGAACACCGTGCATCCACAGTAAAAGGAATATCATCCTTACTTAGGTCAAAACAACTCATATTTGGCTCAGTATTAGTTTCCTTTGCTGTTGTTCTGTCTTCCTGAATCCATGGAGTTAAACACCAGTTTGGTGGAATCAATGCACAGAGGTGGAAGAACACAAAAGCCATTTGCTGCATCATAAAATAGTGCCAAACACAAAGAATACTGGAGGAAAAGTAAAGTGTTCTGAAATTTATCATCCAATTGCGCAATTGACCCAACACAGTTTTGTGACTCATTTTTACATAAAACTCACACAACTTCACAGCAGTGTACATTTCCGGTAGTGTCAGTTGTTTTCTCCTTAAAAGCACAGCACTGCTGGGAGCCCTTTCAGCCACTTCACTGACTATTGTCAAGTGCCTGATAAAACCCAACTTCAAAAATACCAAATTATCCCATTAAGTAGACAAGTTTCTTCACTAACGAAGAGTGTTAGTATGCTAAGATTTGCCAACATTTGCTAACTTGCACAGAGGACAAAGCAGGCTCTTTTGACTGTTGATAGGATAGGCTGATGAAGCTTGAAAGACACTGTTGGCCCCATTGCTAATTTAGAATTCATTCTATTTCTAAGACACTCTATATTCATACTGTGTAGCCCAAAAAGTAAGATAAACACTAGCCATTCTGCAAGTAAACAAAATATTGTAGAGTCTAAAGAAGGAGAATCTAAATTGCTAAGTTGGTCACTGACACCTTTATGGTTGTTTTTTTCGATTTATGTGTTTGCAACAAAAAATTATGTTACATTTGTTGACAACTGAGGTGACAGCTTACTTACTTGATAACTAAAACACAAGTTGCCATCTACCTGTCAGCCCACAATCATGCAGCACTGTTTAATAAAGGCATAAACCTTTTTTCTAGACATCAGGGTAAATAGGGGTTGCTATAGCAATCAGCACCGGCTGACACACAGAAATGCATCTTTGAGTTCATGTCCTTTCTGGATGCTTCCCATTTATCTCGACTGTCAAGTAAAGAGAACATGATAATGAAAGGTGAACACTTCAGTGAGCGCTCTCTCTCTGCCGGCCTACCATACAATGCCGAATAATGAAAACTCTGCTCAGTGACCAGAGGCTGGCTGGATGAGGGATGTTCAAGCCCAGAATGTGTTCTGTGTGGGGAAGGTAGAGCACCCACCTGGCTTTATCTGGTACATTTGTGCAGGCAGGAAAAAAAAAATAGTAAACATACTAAATGGTTTCTATGTCATCTTTGACGTAGGGATACAGGGAAGGGGATGGACTAATGTAGTGCACGCATTTTGAAAACGAGCAGAATATGGGTGTTTTGACAATACCTAGGTAATGTAACAATGCCAACATTCAAATATGAATAAATCAATCATGTCAAAATCCCAACTGGCAGCATTTGGTGAAAAAGATGAAAGTTTGAACCTTCAGGGTTTTTTTTCCTCCTTGTGTTTCGTGGTTTTGTGGAAATTTGTTTTAGAAAATATGGTGAGGTTTTGTTTTGTGGATTCTTGATTTTCAAGAAATTTATGATCAGGTCCTGGATGTTTGTGTCCTGGAAGTATTTCAGTCTGGATGGTCTTGAAGAAGAGTGATCAATTATGTATTTTACAAGTTTGGATGTATGATGGATGTGTATTATCCTTGGTGATTAGAGCACAGTATGATGTCTTCATACACTTTAATAGGTAGTGAGGCCGACAGCAGGATAGAGTGACCCCTTGTGGATTCTAAACACTGGTGGCGGCGGTGGTGGTGATGTAATGTACTTGTTGAAATGAGGAGTAGGCTAGGAGGATCTGGACCTGGACACAGATAATATGACATAGAGGCTGTGATGGAGGGAGGCAGGATGAGATGAAGGGTACAGAAAGCGACTGAGGTGGAGAAGGGTTGCTGTGATCACACTAAAACAACAGACTGACTGTGGGAAAGAAGAGAACAGAATTAGTAGTATGACAGCAGCAGGATGTTTGGTCAACCACAAAACACAAACTAAGGCAGATTCTGATTGGTTTAGTGGTTAGCCCTCCCCCCCAATCAGGTGATGACAAGAGTGGATAAAAAGGGAGAGAAATGAGTGAGTTGTGACTTATTTCAAATATGTAAAAAGCAGCTTTGTTCCAGCTTGATTTTAGACTTGCCCTCATAAACAGAGACATTCACTTACACACCACATTGTGTTGTTGCCTTATATGCAATATTGATTATTCTTTTTCTTTTTCCTTGAGTTTCATTGCATGTTTGCTGGCCTGATCTCCATCTTTTGTCAAAATTTGAGAATTAAGACTTTGACAGGGGTCAACAACTACATTTGTACAAGGACCAAATTTTTTTCCTGACATTTGCTTTGAGGGTGGAGTGTAAAGCAAATTGAAATAATAACATTTTGGTCTTATTGAAATATCTTAAGTTTAACATTTTTGTTTTTTTCCAAATTATATGAATTTATTAGCATTTAAAAGTGAGATCAGTCTCTGTCCACCACACTGCAACCAGTCAGTTGAGACAGTGGCGATATCTTGACCACTTCTCTCTGGGGCGCTCATGTTTTCCTAATAGGATTATTTCGGTCCATAGTTTTGGGATATTGAATAAACTGGCGACAGCAACAAAAAGTTACCCCTAAAAACACAACCAACTCCACTCCTTCACATTTTCTGAACTTTTTTTTTTTTTTAGAAATGTTTTGTAGACACTTAATTTAGAAGTCAAAAAGTTTTAAGACTGTTTTGAAGTTATCATATGAAATATTTAAGTAATGTTAGAATTTTCAGATTAAAATATGTGAATATATTTCATTTAATTTTTCAAAGTTACAAAGGTACACTATTCTAACTTCAAATGGATTGCACTGAATGACTTTGCTGTCTTACAAAAATCTACTATATAAATTGAAACTTAGGCTGCTAACTGAATAAAATCTTTGAAAACGTTTTTCTCTAGTAAAAGAAAATGTTAACAGATTCATTCAAAATTGTCTCTCCCAACATTTAATTCACCTCAGCAGCACTAATACTGTTATAAGCAGACTGATAGCTCCCTCTGCTGGATCAACATGTCAGTGCAGTCCACCAACTGGAAATGCATTGGATGAAGAGGAGAAGAGGGAGACCTCCTGCACCATCAAAATCTATCACAGTTAATCCTTAATGTCAACATTTGTCTATTGGGTCATCTGTTGTAATACCATGTATAATTTATCCGATGAAGGCAGCATACATGAATATTCATTTCTATTATAAGTAGCAGACATAAATATTTGACTTAAAGATTAAACCCTTACATAAGGTCTGCCTAGATGTCTAATGGTGTTTTAGCAAATAACATTTTACAAACAAAAGTGCCACGATTTCACTACCCTGATAAGTAATGTAATATTCTTTGATTATTTCTTGCATCAACATGCATCTTTGAAATCATCACTTAGTGTATGTACAACTTCTGAAGAGGTGACTGCACAACTGGACAGTGTTTGGATGTTGCAAGCTCTATACTTTGATTTATATAAAGTTTATTTGTTAGGGACAGATGCAACTCAAGAACAGAGAACTGTCATACCTTTCAAGTATCATAGTGTGTTAGTATTACTACATAGGCCTACTACAAAGTAGGGTTGCACATGGGTTACGCTTACGCATCTTCGATTGCATACGATTCTATTGTTAACATTTGTTTATGTAGACATAAATCTTACATCATAAAATAAAGAAGCCAATTCTATAAAAGTGACATTCTTACAGTATTTTCAAATTTGTAAAAGACACATATCCCCAAGGATGCTGTAAGGCGCTGGCAAAAATAAACTAAAATGACAACAGAATCACATGTCAACTGCATTTATTTTTTCAAGTCTTGGCTTTCAGTCCAGTCAATAATAATAAATAAATAAATAGTGCAAAGTCCCTAAAATAATGAAAAATTTCTTCAAAAGTTGCAAAAATTTGTCCAAACAAAGATAAGTAAATAACACTACTTGCCACATGGGTGAAATGAAAATGCTGTTAGATTGGAAAAGTAAACAATCCCAAACTCAAAATGTCATAACTAAATTATTTATTCAGTCTAGTCTTTGAACTCCAGAAGTAGGCTACAATGGTGATAGTGCAACATTTCAGCCTGAGTATAATGTTTTGAACACTAAATCTGACTGACAAGTCAACAATCATCATTGCTTTTACCTCAAACACAGTGAAGTAGTTCCTTATGTTTGTGCTTGGGTTCCCTATTTTTTATTCATCATAATCAGATGAGGGGCGGATTTTTCTTAAGGACAATCAACTGATCCACATGCTCATGTTTGTGTAGACTGCGTTTTGTGGAAACAATATCTCCCGCAGTGCTGAAAACCCTTTCAGATGCCACACTGGCGGCTGGTATACAGAGATATCTTTTAGTGAGAGATGACAGCAGTAGTGGCAAGTCCTGCTGCTCTTTCCACCACTGTAGTGTTTTTTTTTTTTGCAGGGCCAAAGGATCACGATCTCGGTACCTCTTGACTTCCTCATTGGCCCGGTCCCTTACAGATCGAGCTGCCATCCTCTCTTTAAAGTCTTATCCCAACAGCTGGTCCAGTGCTGACATTTTCTTCTTTTTACGAGGAGGTTTATCATCTGAAATAGAAAAAAATTACCATATATTACTGGCTTTGTTTGCCATGACTGTATTTTTTTTTCAACTGACTTTACCGTTTTATGTATAAATCTTCATCTGATCTTCAGAATTAATTTATGGAGGCACCCTTGTGCACATCTGTAGAAGCTGCATCATTATCATCATCATGATTATTATTTAACTCTGTCTTTGCATGCAGATTCTCTCATTATATTGAGGTGTTTTATGCTAATATTTTATGAGTGCAGCATGAGTTTAACAAAGTCAACTCTTTCTTGATCACAAGTTTTAAAACACACAAACCTGTAGGCTCATCTTGGGTCTGGGATGTATCAAAGCGGATGTCAGGATCTCCATTTGCAGGTTCAGTCTGACATGGATCAGTCTGCACTGGACCTCTCTGAACTGAATCCCCTGTTGCCTAGAAATAAAATATTAAACTAGAAAAGCACTGAGAGAGCGCAGACCTCCGCCAAACAGCTTCAGTCCTATCTTGCAATGTTAAAGAATCCTTTAAAAAATTCCTGGATCCGGATGGTGATCCGGATCAGTCCCAAAATCTAATCACTGGTTCCTTATCCCATTCCACACATTCCCTGAAATTTCATCCAAATCCGTCCATAACTTTTCAAGTTATTTTGAACACAAACAAACAAACAGACAAACAAACCAGTGCCTGCAAAAACATAACCTCCTTGGCGGAGGTAATCACAATCAGTGTACAGTATGGCTAAATGCAGTGTACACAATCAAAGAAACAGTAACAGTAGTCAGAATAAATCTAGTGACAGCAACAAAGCACTGCAGACTGTAACTGATAGAATGAACTGTAATATGTACTTTGACAGTGTGCTGGGGGATTTACCTCATTATGCAGGGATGTCGCTTCTGCTGATATGCTTGTGAATGTCCTCTCAGTATCATGGTCACTGAGGAAAGGCAGGGACTTAAAACGGGGGTCCACAGCTGCTGCAGTGTGGAAGAGATAATCAAGGCCTGTGTAGCATTTCTCCAAGTCATTCTTGAACACCTGCTTCATCTCTCTGATTAACACAGAGTCTTCATCTGATGGTTCAAAGTTCTTTTGAAGCTTTGCTTTTACAGGCAGAATCATTGAGAGTGTGGGCCGCTTGTCTTCAGACAAGCTGGTGGTCACAAGTTTGACCAGCACTATCAGCTTGACAATGTCTTCAACGTCGCAGAAGTCTGTCCTTGAGAGTCTTCACCTCTTCTCCTTTTCTGAGATCCCTGGACATGAGTGCAGCAGAAATCACAGGGTTTTGCTCCAAAAAGCGTTCAAGCGTCATATGTAGCATCGTTGCTTGATGTGGATTGGTCTGTGATGAGTGATCGTCTAATCACAAGCTGCTGTTGTTTTTGAAGGTTCTGCCCCTGAAAACATTTTCCAACGGCTCCTTCCCAGATGGATTAGTAAAATATTTCCAATATGAAACTGTCCATCTGGCGTGTCAGGTTAATCAGAACTGGCATCATTGATTTTTTTCATGAAAGTTTGACTTTTGTTGAAAATCTGAGATTTTTGGCCCCGAAAGTGGTCAGGGCTGGCATCATCGATTTTTTTCATGAAATTTTGACTTTTTTCAAAGTCTGAGATTTTTGGCCCTGAGGGGGGAAAGGGAACACCAGAGCTTACCCCCACAGACGAAAAGCTGTCAGGGATCATCGGGGAATCCTTCCTGAGCAGTGTGGTGATGGAGGCGGAGGGTGACACGGATGCACCAAATGCGCCAGAGTCTCCACTGCGCTACGTCCTCCAGCAGTGCCAGATTAACCATTGTGTGTCTTTACGCATTGTGAGCGCAATCCTTTTTATATTTAACCATCAGTTTATTTCCTGAACAGCTACAGGTGTTGCAGCCTAATTGATCAGCAGTTTTGTGCAACGATCATGTTATTTTAATAACAATTATTATTAATATAAAACTTTACTTGTATGGCACATTTTGTCCACTCTATTGTTTATGTGACTGGATCTCATAATAACGTGTAAGGTTTGTTTCACAATGCCAGAACATAGTTGATTCAATAATATAGGCTACCTGTGTGAGCACGTGCATGCATTCATTTGCAAACCCCCTGGAGCACCAATATAAATTTTCCCTCTTCCTTCGTTTTTGAAAATATATCCTTCATATATGATATGTATTATGAAATGTCTAATATTCAAATATTTCACTTAAATGTAGAAATTTCACAGAACTATGTTTAATTTCATCCTTCTACTGTTGGGGTCGCAGTTTCCTCATTTGTCCAGATTTTGTGTACACGGCAGGGTCAGAGCTGCCGTAGAGGTGCGCACATTCTCCCATCAAGTTTGTTTTTTATAAATCCCAAACATTGCTGACAGGTGGCGTACACTTTCTTTTGTGCATAAGCAAACTTTATAAATGAGGCCCCTGGTCAGAGAAGTGTGCTTAGAATGTAGGTATTTTACACAGGGGAATTGAAATGCCTGCTATTGATAATGCAATAAAACATCCGTCAGTTAAAAAGTCATTAATACTACTACTTAGTACGTTTTGAGAAGAGTATTTTGTACTTTTACTAAAGTATTTTTTAACACGAGTACTTTTACTTGTAATTGAGAACAGTTTAAGCAATGTAACAGTACTTGTACTTGAGTACAAATTTTAAGTACTCTTTCCATCTTTGCTGCTCAGTATAATCTTACACTTAGTCTTGGCTATTATTACCCTCGCCAAGGAAGTTATTTTTCACCTGCGTTTGTCTGTTTGATTGTTAGCAAAGCTAACTACCAGACAGATCTTGCTGTGGATAACTGCCATTATTGAATTATCATTTTTGCTCAATAAATACCAAACTAATAATGAGATCAACATGATTCTACATACTAAGAATAAGTTTTCAGGGTCATGGGTTACTTCATCATAGAATGAGTGCTAATAGGTGTAACAGTAATATGTGAGGTACCTTAGCGGAGGATGAGCTCTGTCCAGTTATATTTTTGTTTTGTGGGTAGCATTATCTGCTTTATTCCTTCCCATAATGCACAGCGCATCAACATTAGCTGTGACATAATGGCATATGGCCAGCTCTGGCCTTTTGTTTGACTCAAAAAGGTGCAGATGCGACTCAGCCTGCTTCAAAATACTGCCGCGTGAACAAGAAATGATCCAAACATGCAGATTTGAATCAAAACAAAGCAACTCTCCACCCACATCAATAAAGCCATCCAATCATGTTTCTTTCACCTGTGTTCAATTTCAAAAATTAAACAAATACTCACCCCTCCAGACCTTGAGAAAGTAATCCACGCATTTATTTTCTTAAGGCTGGATTACTGCAACTCTGTCCTCCCTGGTTTAAATCAGAAATCCCTTTCTCCCCTCCAACTAGTTCAGAATGCAGCAGCTTGGCTTTAACTGGTTTTAGTAGACAGCATCACATCACTCCAATTTTAGCCTCCCTCCACTGGCTCCCTGTCAGTTTTAGAACTGATTTTAAGATTTTATTGATTACTTTTAAAGCACTCATGGGCCTGGCCCCCAGCTATATCTCAGAGCTACAGATACCTTATGAGGAGATAAGGCGTGCTGAGTCTACTGCTTCTTTTAAGTCACTTTTAAAAACTCACTTTTACAGACTTGCTTTTATGTGATGCTGTCTTTTATCTTTTTATCTCTCCTATCTCTGTCTTTTCAGCTTTACTGTCTTTTTTAGCTTTTTCTGTCAGTATTGCTCTTATCCTTTATCTCCTACTACTTTTAGTCCCTCCTCTTTTATTTACATCTTCTATGTTTGTTAACATGTTAATGCCATTACTTGATTTTAATCCAGATATTATCTAGATTTTTTTGTTTTATTTTTATATTGTTATAATATTGTTTTATATTTTATTGTCATTATTATTAATATTGTCTATTTATAATTGTTCTTCTGTTTTCTACTTTAACCCCCTTTTTACTTTTTCTTACTGGTTTTATGTTTTATAAATTTTATTTTGGTCATCTTGGTCACATTTTACGTTGCAGGGTTCCTGTATTGTCTGGGTCCTTATGACATTCTTATGCCTCTTGTGTTTTTCTGTAACAGCGCCTAGTTTTAAATTGAGCTTTTTGTTTTTATTTCCTTGTGCTAAAGTTCTTGTAATTGACGTCTGTATGTTCTTGACTGTTTGTCAAAGCACTTTGTAAGCCTGTTTTTAAAAGTGCTATACAAATAAAGTTATTATTATTATTATTATTAACCTAGCTGGCTGTAGGTGTTAAAACCTGTTTTCTGACAGCTCTCTGCAATGATTCAGCCATAGAGAGTAAACCTCACAGGCACCTGAAAAATTTACAGGAAAATTAATATCAATATTCTCTGTGTGCATGTAAATGCCATATCCTGAATATTTTCATAACCAGGATTCTCTTATCCATGTTAACACAGTCAGTGTTACTGAAATGAAATAAAGTGGTTTGGACAACATGTGAATCGACTTGTTTAAAAACTCTTTATTTCTCTGTATATACAGTCAGTGAGAGCCACATAAACACAATCCCTCTGTGAACAGGCAGCACCAAAACTATACATAAAGCCTGATTATTGATTATAATCAAAGCATGACTGGTGGCACAGCTGTGTGAATAAACCCCCCTACAGGTGAGTGTTATAAAGCAGCTTGTTCCTTTATTTCTCCATCTGCACTCACACCACAGAGCGTTTGGTCAGATCAGTACCACAGGAGAGGAATGCAGTCTACTGGTGCTACAGACAATAAATTGACACAGCCTATGACAACAAGACACCCAATCAAAACCAATCAAAATAAAACAAAAACACACGACTAATTCAAGACACACTCACAGACAGATGAAGATACATACAGATACAAGAAAGAACACCCATTTCATCACCAGACAAACACCAAGATCCACAAATAAAATCTGAAAGTTCAAGACAACATAGGGGAAACTTGAAATCACCACCAGCAACAGATTCACCTTTTTAACTCCTGTACCATTAGGAGAGACACGAACAGAAGGCTTCTATTCTCCTGCATTAAGACTGCTGTCATGAATATGTGGCTTAAATTGAGCTATTGGTACACTTAAGCTGGCTTTGTTGTGATTAAATATGGTATAAACAAGGAACAAAAGGCAAAATTTGGTCTTCAGTCCTGGTCCTACTACTGTTACTCCTCCTGTCCTGAGCTGTTCGCATCAACTTTCAAATGTTATGATGCTAAATGCTGAACTAAAGGAACTGTGCCCCTAGACTGCCTTTTTTGAGCAAATGGAGCCCATTTTAATGCAAAATCAATTAAATCCAATGTTTGTTTCCAAAAACCTACATCAGCCTCAGCAAATTCAACTTTTGGAGAAGAGCCAGGTGCACATATGTGGCATCACTCCGGTGCTGTCATGGAGGGTTCACCGCTTTGGAGTGTTGGTGGAAAGCAAGTAGTAAAACGGTGAGTCTGCACTGATGCTGAGTTACTGCGCAGGTGTAACACTAAGCTAAGTGTGGCTCAGGGAGTACGGGCTTGGGACCAGTTCAAGTCCCCATCAAACCATGCTTGGAAGTTGGTTTTGTAGGGGGGAGATGCAAGCTGACTTTCCTGGGGCACTGACACAGGTACCAGAAGTCAGTAACACAGCTGAAGGGGTTGGCGTCCCTTGCCTCTAGAGCCTCGGGGCGTAGGGTTTGCATCCTTCCACCTACGGATGAAGTAGGGTTAACACTGCTGGTGGTGCAGATGAGTTGTCAGGAATGATGAATGGCAACCCGGCATGTGCTCCCAAACCTGGCCTGACTTGTAACATTTTTCCTTATTCCCCAAGTAGGTAATAATAGTTGGCGTGTGACATTCAAATTGTTCCTATCAAAATCAGGGTTTAAAATTGGGGTCTTAAAGGTCCCATGTCCTGCAAAATCAATTTTCTTTGCTTTTGATTTTGTTTGACGAGGCTCTGGGAGCAGAAGAACATGATACCTTTTACTAAACTATCATTTCGAGGAAAAATTTGTTCTGCATCAAAATAACCCTTAAAATGCTCCATTTTTACTCCCCAAGGTTTATGATGTAATAGCTATACAGCCTCCACCTACGTGTAAGTTTTCTGCTAGTCACAGGCAGATGCCATGACTGTTCTGAAAGTCCGCTCCTCTACCTGTAACCCAATTTCCATCAGATATCATTTGCCAATCAGTGCAGAGGTCATTATCATAGCCTCCTGTAGCTTCCCGGCCTGCTTAGATCTGAATGTTTCCAGTGGGGTACAAAAAAGAGCTGCATCTGATCCCCTGATCTAAAACTCTAGCATAAATTTCAAGCTCCCCATACATACACACCAATATTATACCTCCGATGCTACTTCTGGATTCAGAGTAAATGTGGGTCAAATTGACCCCCCATTACATCTCTGTAATGTTCATAAGGGTGGCAACAGGGGTAAAATATTACGGCTTGAAACAGCATTGTGAATGGGAGGGCCCAGTTCAAGGAAAGCTCCGAGTCTTCTTCGAGCTCAATCCAAAGGTTTATCATAATTGTAATGTTAGTTCAGCATTTTGATTTTAACATTTGAAAGTTCGAGCAGTTTGTAAAAATTGGCTCTGTTGTGATTTATCAAAGCATGAACACAGAGAAAGAGGCCACATTTGGTCTTCTGTGTGACATGAAGTGATGTCTCTTCAGGGGAAGTCAGGGCATTGTGGAAGAGTATTGTGGGTGAGCAAGAATGTTTTTAATATGCTCCTAAGAAAAAGTTTAAATATCAAGGAAAAAAGTCAAAATGTCAAGAACTACTGTAACATACAGAAACGATATTATTCTAGATGTTCCAAACTAGTCTCAAAACTGTATTTCAACTTAATTCTTTCACCCTCCTTCAGTTATTTCTACTTTTATCCAACATTTTGACTTTTTTTCTCAATTTTCATCAAAAAATCTTCCTCCACTCATTATTTTTCTCAGGCCTGACTCAAATACTCTTCCAGATAGCATCAACCCTCCTGGTCTGCCTTTATACCTAAACAAACATCTCCAAGAAGATAAATCAAGACACTTCCTGTGAGGTGCACTGTGGTGCAGCCAAAATGACTTGACTGGTGAGAATTGTGGTGGGCTTTAGTTAATAAAAGTGTTTCTCCTTTTCAGCAGGATGTAAATCAAAAATAAATATCAGTAAATTATCTAAAAGTTTAAACAGGCTTGAAGAAATGGAATTTCAAAAACTGTACACAATTTCAAGTCATGCTTTAAAGAAAATAAGACAAAAACGTACCGTGGAAAAGAAGAGGAATATCCTAAATGTTGGGGTTTTTTTGCAACACGCAGTAAAATCAGGAAAAGATCCCTTATTCTGTTTTTTACACTCAAAAATCCTGAAAATTTCCAGAAATGATCAGATCAAGCAGCATATCTACATATGGGAATCAAAAACCAATTCCAGTAGAGAATCAGTATCACTACTGCTTAGCAAATCATGGACGTCACGCTCTCATCAGAGGCAGTTGGCATGAATAATATCAAAAAGGTCCAAATTCATGGCAGACGGGGCATATGTGTTCAAAATTGTGTCTTATTTTCATAAAAAGTTGCTTCCTGCACAACTTTCAGGAAGAAGAAACACCAGCAACTCACAGAAGCTTAAATCTATGCAGCACAGTGTGAATATCAGGAGGGTCATGCAGGGATGTAAAAAACATTGTATGCATCATGATTCCGACGTAGATGAAGATGCATCGATGCAGAAACAGTCAATAATTGTTTAATCTTGCAGAAGCTGCTGCTAGACTAAAGTATCAGTTTTGTTTCTGAGGAACAAAAAACAAGTTTAGGAAGATGAGACCCATGTCATTTATAATTTTTGGTTTGCAATGAAAGGTCATTTTTGCTGCAGTTGATCTCAAAAGCCATTTCTAATTAATCAAATCAGTTCATATTTATTTGACTGCTTGTTTTATCTTTTTTGTCTAAAAAGTATCCTGGTAGTGTAATATGAAAAATCAAGGATACTACTCACTGCATTTCATCACGATGCATCTTGAAGCATCATGATATCAAATCAAATGAATCGCTAACTTAAAAATCGAATCAAATCGTGAGACTAATGAAGATGCACTGCTCTAAATATTAAATATTGTTGCTACTAATCACCTATGAAGTCCAAATTTCTTCCACATACAAAAAATCAGAAGGAATCGGTAAGGGAATTGGAACATTACTGGCATTGGTATCAACAAAATTTTATCAATCCCTTAGCATATGAGAATAAATGCAGGTAGTGATCAGCCCCTGGACTCTGCTTGGGAAAAATAAAATAAAGAAGAGAAGAGTATAGCATTGACCTGCTCTTTTGTAAAGAGTCTTGAGATAATGTTTTTTTATGATTTGGAGCGATAAAGTTAAAGACTGACTGATTGATTGATGGATTGGCTTTTTCCGGTCAGCCCCCAAGTACAAATTAAGCATTAAACCGGGGTGAGTGGATGTTTAAGCAGCAGGTAAAATCTTTCACCTGCAAATCTGAAGATTTTAGTGGCAGCTGCCCTGGAATTCTGGAGAAATTTTCAGGAGTTTATGAGTGAAACAGTTCAGGATTTATGAATCCTCAGGCACATTTTAGCCAAACCCAGTTCACTTTGTAACAGAATAAAAATGAAATATTGGAGATCACAGTTTACAACGACGACTAAAAATCACAGAACAGGGACAAAGTCTTTTTAAATAGTAGTCAGCTTTCTCCTTTTTACCCTCTGTCAGCCTGTCCATCAGTCTGCCCATCTTGTCTCAGCCTCTCATTCCTGGCACAAACACATTCATTGTTGTGGTTTCAGTGATAGGACTGTAATGGCACTACGCACGCAGATTTGTGGCCATGCAGAAACATTTAAGGCAATACAGACATCTCCAGATGAATCTAAAACTAAGGTAGTGTTCGTTCAAGACCGACGCCGTCTCTGAGGCTCACAGGTTCACCCCTCTTTTAATGTCTGCTGGGTCGTGTTGAAGGAGGACAGATTAAGGCCACCTGCATCCGCACTCCTCAGCTCTGGCTTGTCGGTTTGTTATGAGGCACCTGATAGATCAAATCCGGTATGGTCTGTCCTGTGGCGTTCTTGGGCGTGTCATAGGCCGACCTCCCTGAGTGGGTGCCATCAGTCTGTGTAAGCAGGGAGGACGTCCCACCACTCATGAAACTACACACTGAGGAGGGCTGGTTCAGAGTGGAGCTCCCTGATGGGTGGCAGCCCATGTCCACCACAATGGGTGTAGCGTACTCAGATCCTGACGCTGGGAGGGGCTCTGCATAGGCGTGGTAAACATCCGGGGAGATGGGAGCATCGTACAGGTCTGGGTCCGAGTACCCCGGGTCGGGTCCCTCATCTGGTTTGAAGGTAGATCGGGCCCCAAGTGTTGTCACACCACTGACCAGAGGTTGAGCGTACTCTGAGGGGAGGGCATTAGAAAGTCTGTTATGTTATGCTCCATCATGACTTTAAGGTCACTGTTTGTCAAATTACGCTCAGTAATGCTGAATGAAAATAAAATAAAAAAAACTTCATTGAACAGGAGACAGGAGTAAGAGAAAGAAAAGAGCACACTGTGCACACATGAGAAGCAGAGGAGCAGAAACGAGGCTGCAGTTCCAGCACATGTAGTTTGAACATGTGATGGAAAACAGAAACTATGTGCAAAAAACAGCGATTTTCACTTTGGATGTTGTCAGAACCAGGATCACTGAGTTTTGAGTAAAATTTTGACTTCCAAGAAATCGACAATCTTCACTCCGTACGTCGTCAGGACTGGCATCATCGAGTTTGGAGCAAAATTGTGACTTTTTTTTTTTTAAATGGAAGATTTTGACACATGGAAAGTTGAACATCTTATTACACACTAAGCCTGCTGGATTATTGAAAAAACACAACTATTCATTGATGCTAGACATGTGCAAACTAGGGCTGGGTATTTCCAGCAACCTCATAATAGGATATACATCTCAACACTGAGGCCACGATACAATATGTATCCCAATACACCAAAATTGTGGACATTGATCTTGCTTTTAACAGAATTCCTGACAAGTTTTGTTTTTATTACAAGAAGAAAAAGAACAAGGATGAGTTTTAAATGATTAATATAACGTCAGAAAACTTAAATTCATGTCCTCAAAGGTGATAGACCTAAGTTCAACTTTGGAACATGTGCTTCATCATGTAGCTTGGCTTCTACTTTCAACTCTGCCATTGTTAACATTACCCAAAGTGTACTGGCAACAACTGTTCAACATTGAGGCCATATCGATTCTGTAGAATCCGTATCAATACATGTATCCTCAAGGAGAGCATGACTCTATTTTACTGTATCGATATTTTGAGCACAAGCCTAGTGCAAACATTTTTAAAGGTTAAAAAATGATATCACATTGAGGGGAAGCCAAAGCTGTGTAACAGACTCTGCAAATTATTTCGCATTGTCTTGTAAAATATTTGAAATGATTGGTACTATTAAAATAACAGGACTGGTGTTACGAAGAAAAAAAATGCTATGTGAATAACTTAATCATTATTAATGTGCTAAATAAACAAAGTTAATTCCTTTGCATCTTACAGACTGTAACATGAGTGACAAAGTTCATTGCTGTGACAAAACAAGCACAACATGCAGTACTGTGATTGTGATTACCCCGTTTGTGTGAGCGCAAAACACCATAAGAGTAACTGAAACTTAATTAATCACCTTGCACTATTGCATATTGTAAGTTTTCTATATTCTTAAGATTTTATTTGTGTTGTTTAAAAACTACAACTGAAGCTCCGCTCCTCTGAACCAGCCTTGTTGGTTAAGTCAACTTAAACATAAGGTTATAATTACATGAACTGTTGTAGTATTCAAAGTAGAGATGGACTCTGATTTGGTGCATTCTGACAAACATTGCAGACTGTAGACCATTTTCTCAGATCAGAAATCTGCTTCAAGAAATGTTGGATAAGCTCTCTGTGAATTTGACCTTTGACCGTGAATTTATGACAACACATCATCCCTTTCACCATGTGAATGCTTGTGGACATTAAAAAAAAAGAACTCCACAACACACTCTTCAAAAAGTTTATGAACAGGCGATCAATACACTTGTTGCTCAAAGACCAATACTAGCTATTGCTGGCACTATGGACACTACGGAGTTCAGTTAATGTTTGGTGAACATAGACGGGATTTGAATAAATTAAGAAAAACATGCATCATATTACTATATCTCTTTTTACAGTGAAATTCCATATGAGACAGTTACTATAAGTCACTTTCCTGTAGCGCACAGAATGCTGCAATAATAGTAAAGACAGCCGAGGCTGGTGCAAGTCAATTCAGAACATATAAATCAAGAGAAGCACAAACCTCTGCCAAGGCATTTATACCACCATGGAGCGACATATACTGCTTTCCCACTAAAATTAGCAGGTAAACATGGGTTAACCCACTAACAATTGGCGAGTGACTCCTTTCCCATTGCCAGCAGACCCGGGTCTAATTGGCAGCAGATGTGCTGCGTGGCTGTTTTTTTTCCCCTGGTGCGTCAAGCTGATGTCATCACGTTGATGACATCATCGGCGCGCCGAAACACGGCCATGTAAACAATGGGAAGGAGCATGGAAGCCATGGACACGGTGGTCAACTGTTTTCCATACTTTGTACTTTCGTTCGTCTTTAAAAATGTTCAAATTCAGACTGAACAATATTCGAGTGCTGATGAAACGAAGGCGGATGGAATTTGTTGCTGAGATGGCAAAGAGTCGCAGAAGTTACAGACGGAGGAGATGGGCGTGATATTATGCTATACGCACGTTATGCCAACGTCATCCCGGTAATTAGTGGGTTCACTCATGTGTGATGTTCCCACTGGAGCCGATCAGAGGTGAGCAGAAAAAAACCTGTGTCACTTGCAGGGTCAGTCGACCTGGGTCTAAATGCCGATAAGACTCTTTCCCACTGTCGACAGGAGCCAATTGTTACCATGTTTAAACAGGTTTTTTGGCCAGTGGGAAAGGGGTATTATTGTCAAAAATGAGAAAAACTGCCCCGTCTCGCATGGTTAAAAAATCCTGAATCCACATCCAGTTTGGATCATTGCAAAAATCCTACAGTCCCCCTCTCCTCTATCCTTTGTGCCATGAAGGACATTCTCTGAAAATATCCTTTAAATCTATTGAGAACTTGTTGAGGTATTTGCAAAAGGTGGAGAACCATCCCACCTCACAATGTTAAAAAACACTTCAAAAACTCCTGAATCCCCATCCAAATTTGGATCAGCAGCATAATCAACTAAAATAATAATTAAAAGTCACACCGGTAAACCAGAGGTGCTCTGAGAGCACAAACCTCCACCAAGGCATTTCTGACATTGTTAGCCAAGGTATTATTGATAACGTGAAAAGCTGCCATATTACGCATTGTTAACAAATATCTTAAAAATTCATAAAATTGGCATCCGGATTCAGATCACCGCCAATGACTAATCACTTCTTTCTTGTATCATGACCAACATTCCAGAAAATGTCAACAAAATCTGCTGATAACTTATAAGTTATAATAAAAAATTTGGAAGACCGCTCTTTCCTGCAATGTTAACAAATCTTTAAAAACATACAGGATCTGCATTTCCATTTGGATCATCACCGACATCAGATAACTTCTTTCTTGTGCCATGACCAACAGTCCCTGAAATTTTCCTTAAAATCTGTTTATTAGTTTTTGAGTTACCCTGTACACAAAACAACAAAGTAACTTACAAATGTCTGAAAAAAACAAACCTGCTTTGTGGATGTAACAGCAGTTTTAAAAGAGTGAACTGTTTCGTGGACCAAAGGAACCCAGAAACAATCAAACTGAAACCGCCAGGAGAGTCACTTCAAGCAGAAACACTGAAGCCATGACAGTGAACAGCTTTTACCTGCAGGTTCAGCGTGTAGTCTGGGTACAGCTCCTCTCCCTGTGAGCCGACCCACCTCACTGCTGCTGTACCGGACTGATTCCTCAGACTCCACCATCTTTGAGGGCAGCAGCTGCTTCATGCTCTTCCACCAGTCTGCAGCACAAACACACGAATGGTTACAGAGAAACTCCCAAACAAACATGTGCAGAGAGAGAGAAGGGGTGGATGCTGCAGTCAGAGTACAGACCTGTGCGGTCCCAGTGAGGGAGATCGTAGGTCCCTTCAGAGCTCTTTTTCCTGTGAGGAGAAAATAGAGTCATTCAGAAAGAAAGAGAGATTATTCAGAGAGTTGTGGTGCTTCAGCAAACACCATCTCATTCTTGTTTTTTTTTTTTTGTTACCTTCACCCAAGCCGTCCATAAGGGGGGAAAGCTTCCGGGGAGTCATGTAGGGGCTCCTAAACATTTGTTAAGACACGATCTGTCCTCAATTCAAACCACTGTTTCCTGTTAATCTCGAAGTTCCTGGATATACGCAGGTGCTTGACCAATCAAAAACTATTCTTAAACTGAATCTTGAATTTCATTGCAAGCCAAAGCAAGGACACAAGAAAAGCATCACCTTCTAAAGCAGGGGTCAGCAATGAAGTTCGGCCATGAAAAACTTTTCAAAGTCACGGAGGGCCAGAACATAATCCAAGGTTAATAGCAGTGATTATTAAATAATTGCTGCCCTTGTTTTCCTGAAATAAAGAGTTTTAGTTGATTTTGCCTCTACAAGTGTTAAATAATGTATAAAAGAGAGAGAGAGCTCTGGGGCGATCAACAATATCACACAGAACAAGAGAAAAAAAACACATGAATCATCTGTCATAACCCTGTTTGTTTTATACCTGATAAACTTAGTTTGTTAACACTACACCAACATCTTTAATGGGATTTATCTGGCAGAAATAACAGTTTTCAGGACGTGGAAAAATATGTTTTCATTAATTTATGGGAATATTGAGGGAAATTCATGCTGAAAGCAGCTTAAACAGCTCTCCATAAAAAAAGACAACAAAAAAATTCACAGCAAAGGTATACACAGACGGGTTCCTGAGTTTTTTTTATAATTATCAGATCAGTGATGATCCACTGTGGTCCATGTCATCATCCGCATTTGTGCACTACCATATATTTCTATGAGACAGAGTCAATCAGTCAACAGTCTGCTCCTGTCTGATCTGCTCTCATATAAACTAAGGAACATCAGAACACCTGTTCACTCCATGCGTTACGCCTCTGTGCTGTTTTATTTCTCTCCTGCAGCAATCTGTCATCGGCAGGGGTCAGTGGGAAAGAGGGGCTGCCTTTAGGTTCATAAGAAATAAAATATGCCCATTATTACTTTAATAAGAGCCCACTCAAGGTGAGCTGCTGTAACTTCAGGCTCTGTGTTATGGGCCAGGGAAAAGGGGGCACTTCAGAAAGCTGACTGAACCACTGCAGTGATGAGCCATATAAGCCTGAGGCAAGAGGAGACATCATCATTGATGTTTCGTTCCGGTAAAGTCCTGTCTGTTCACCAACTTCTCCAGCACTGCACAGCACGTTTGGTTTCTTCAGGTGTTTTTGCCCTTCCTTAAAACTCTATCACCACAGAAGCATTTTGGTTTATCAGAGTTTGATCAGACTTGGTTTTTTTTTAAAAATTCATCCTTAATCTGCAGAAATAAAAGTCTCTGTCTTGCTCGGTGACTTCACTCTGGTGTGGAGGCTGCACTGAGGAGGTGTCAGGTGATGCTGTGCCTGAGACGTTTACACTTGTCTGTTACTGATTGTCATGGTTTTGTTTGTTAAAAAAATGAGTAAATACATATGTAAAAGTCATTTTCCAAATCATTGAAAGGGCCAGAAATTATTACTGACCGGCCAGGTTTGGCCCAGGGGCTGCTACTTGCTGACCCCTGCTCTAGAGGATCCGGTGAGCAGCCTTGCAGCAGCATTTCAGACCACTCGTAAGCGGTTCAAAGAGAAATTGCTAAGACATGTAAATGGAGTGAAACTTGACTCCTCAGCAGCAGCACCCGCCCACTGCATTGTCTGACTGGCCCTCACTGAATTTGATTGACAAAACAATCATCCAGCCATCATCCAGATATGGATTTGAAAGGTTCTGCCCTCTCTAAACACATTTTGATGGGCTGTTTGCCAAAGGACTACTGAAAAATATCCTGCATAGTATATCTTGAACAGTCTATCCGGGGTATTTATCTTTGTTACATACCCATTTTGATAAACTCTGATTTATTGCTGATGGAAAAGATAAAATTTCAACTTCGAGGAGGACGTTTCATATGAATGTTGACCATGTTGTTTATATATACATTTGGACACAAACTCATTGTTTATTTGCTCCTGAAAAGTATTGGTAGAAGGTTGGTGTGGTTAATGACTTCATCTTTGGTTATGTTTCCATAGACGTTTATTCCTCTTATTATAAAGTACTGATAAAAGGAGATAAATAAGATTTTCATTATAATGTTGAGCACATTGCTTATTTGGATGGAATAATGGAACAGTCCTATGGGGGTAATAAACACTGTTGCAGTTTCTGCATAAGCTCAAGTTGCGTTTCCACCAAGCAGTCCAGGTTTGGCTTTGGTACGCAATTTCTGGTGTTTCCACTGTCAGATAAGGGGTAAAGGTACTCAGACAACCAACCTGTACTATCCCACTTTTTGGCACCCCTCTGAAGGGGTGCAGAGTGTACCAAACTGACCCTTAAAGGTGGAGCGAAAAGCGCTGCAGTTTGTTGATACCTCGCCATGTTCAAACAAGCAGTGGATTTAGAGTAATTTGTTCATTGCTGTTGCTATAAAGAATGTCCAAACAAAACAAAGCTCCTTGGAGCACTGGAGGTCCTCCAGTATTGCTCTTTGTTTACAATCACGTTCTACTTCAGAACGCTCCACAGTGATGTCACACATTTACGTAGCCAGCACTACCCTTTCCTCCCAGCTCACATCCAAGCCCTCAAGTGAAAGTACAGCTGGGGGTGGGAACACAAACAAGATCAGGGTTTACAGCTCCAAACCGTACCAAACTGTACTGAACAGGACCAGACTACTCAGTGGAAATGAGGCTTAGATGTTCACTCATGTTGAGATGGCACACTGGGTAACAGAAAATGAAACTTCATAGCAAACAGGTTGCCGACCCCTCACTGGCCTCTTTTGAAATTACATCAGTATAAGTACAATATATTGCATAGCCCTACTTGTTACATGAGATACAGAGAACACACATTTTTTTTAATTTAACCTTTATTTAACCAGAAAAAAACCCACTGAGATCAAGATCTCATTCACAAGGGTGACCTGGCCAAGAGGTCAGCAGCACACATCATGGTAAAAACATATTGATAAGTGACAATATAAAATATAACATACCTGCTCTTACAGTGCAAAGCACAAACCACGATCACGATGAGAGCAGTCAGACCCATGACCAACACGGGGACCAGAACTGCTGCCAGAGCCACATCTAAAAGAAAAAACACAACATTAAAGACCAAAAAACATCTCAACTTGAAATCCAACAAGATTTTATTTCTTTAAAGGGATAGTTCAGTATTTTTGAAGTGGGGTTGTATGAGCTCCATATGTCCACTAAGTACATTAGATGCAGTAGAGCGTTCTCTCCTCTCCCTCAGTAAGCCACAGTCTGTGAAAGTCTGTTACTCAGATATAGCCGCAAACAGGGAAGTATCGTACCACAGTTTAGGAGCATGCTACCTAGAAATGCTTTTAAGTGCATTAACTTTTCGGAAATATAAAGTTTATCTGGAACTAACCGACTCACGTCACGTATTCCTCCGCCCAGCACTTCCGCGAGCCGCTGAATCAGTCCGCCTCCCTCTCAGCTGTTGTAAACATAACAAGCTAGCGGCTTCAGGCACCAGTTGTAGCCTCATTGAAAGCAGATTATTATATTTCGGAGATGGGGTTTTTGTGTTGCTTCCCTTGATGCAGAAACATATGTGTATCATGGAGAACTCATAGCTTTCACCTTATTCCTCTTCGTACCAAGGGCATGCGGCAACATCATATACAGCAAATGCCTACATCTCTCGTTACCTGACAGATTGTGTGTACATATCTATATATCTATATACAATTTATATAAAGTCATGGCAAAATCTAAATATATTCTTGCATTTAGGAGATGGTATGTTTATATTATTACGTCAGAAACAGCTAAGATTGTGTTGTAGCAGAAGTTAGAGGCTAATACACAGTAATGGTTGTGTGTGTGCATGTGTGTGTGAGAGAGAGAGACAGACACACACAAGTAGTCTGCAATGTTACGGTAAACAGCCTCCTCTACTCTGCTTGTTTGTCTCTGACAGATCATTGTTGCTTACTTTGAGGATAAACTGTCATTAGGTCCTTCAGGTTTGGGATGTTTTTTCCAGTTTATCTTCGGGAAATTGAAGAATGTCCACAATACTCCGGGATTCAGAAGAGCAGGAAAATCTGTATGATGAGTTATGCAGACGGTGTGAGAGTCACCAGTATCCTCTGACTCAGACAGATCCTACAGTCGGTCTGTAACCAAGGTCCACTCGTAGCAGCAGCAGCAGTCCGGGTCACTGAGTCGCAGTTCATACACTCGTACCACTGTGTATTTCCAACTCTTTCTTGACCTCCAGTTTCCACCGATGTTTCTTTCGGCCTGTTCGGTCTCCATCTGCAGCAGCTCTTCTTCCGTGAACTCCGGTTCATACAGATATCCTCTTGGCTCCAAAGTGAATGGAACTTCATCGTCGCTGTCATAATCACTCATTTTTAATTTCCTACGTTGTTTCTTCCTCACACCGCTAAGAGTCAGAACAAAAGAATTACAATGCCTGATAAAAGTTACACAAGGCTACAACCAGCACCTGAAGCCGCTAACCTGTTATGTTTACAACAGCTGAGAGGGAGGCGGACTGATTCAGCAGCTCGCGGAAGTGCTGCGCGGAGGAATACATGACATGAGTCGGTTAGTTCCAGATAAACTTTATATTTCCAAAAGTTAATGCACTTAAAAGCATTTCTAGGTAGCGTACTCCTAAACTGTGGTATTATTTTTTGATGGGAGTTCTTGTAGGCGGCGAAAATACCCTCTGTTCTTGGTACGATACTTCCCTGTTTGCGGCTATATCTGCATGATAGACTCTCACAGACTGTGGCTTACTGATGGAGAGGAGAGAACATTCTACTGCATCTAAGGTACTTAGTGGACATATGGAGCTCATACAACCCCACTTCAAAAATACTGAACTATCCCTTTAAGGTCCTATGTCCTGATGTGTCTTACCTTTAACATCATGTCCTGGGTGTCTATTAAGCAAAGATTTGAATTAAGCTGAATAAAAAAAGAAAAATGTCCTCTCTGTAAAGAATCAGACAGAGCTCTTTTACCGTCCTCTTTAAAAACAATAAAATCTGAGTGGGTGGGGAGGCTACATGAGGCTATGATAATGAGCATGCATTGTTTGGAGAGGAGATATGGGGTTACAGGCCACGAGGTGACCTTTATAACAGTCATAGTGTCTGCCTGTGATGAGCAGAAAACACTTATCTAGGTGGAGGCTGTATAGCTATTACATCATAAACACAAGGAAGTAAAAAACAGAACATTATAAGGGGCATTTCTTTAAAGAATCACAGCACATTTCTCATTGAACTGAGAGTTTAGTCAAAGGTGCTATGTTCTGCTACAGAAGTCCCTTCTAACAACATTAAAAGCAAAGAAAAACGATTCTGCATGGGACCTTTACTGGAAAATTTGGCTTACCTTTACCAGTGTGAGGGGGCATTGTTGTGTTCCTGATGTCTGGGGTGTGTGTGGTTTGTCCGAGGTGAGGAGGGCGTTTTGTTCCCACAAAAGGTGGAGAATGACGAGGAGGGGAGAACATCCTCGGCCCTGGCTCTGGCTCTAGTCTCCTCACTGTCAAAGTAAGATCATATTTAGAGGAGGAAATGTAGGACAGTCTAGTTTAAGCTTTTTTGTTCTTCATTCTTGGTTGAATCATCTTTTTGTACCTGAAGGAATCTGACAGCCGAGCAGCTCCACCTTTAACGCGATCCTCTGGTGCCATGAGGTCGGGTTCATCCTCACAAAGCGAGCTTCAATTGGAGGAATAAAGTTGTTCCTCACCTCATGCAGGTAGTTGATGTTACCCTGGAAAATCTGCCATAAAAATACAATAAAAATAAAACAATCATTTGTGCCAGAGACTAAAACCCAAACAGTGTCTTAGAGGAAAACAGAGTGAAACAGAGATATTCTCGTGTCACAGTGTGAAAAAATGCACTTCAGCCGTAAGCTGATTATTTTTCAAACTTGGTGAGCTAATAACTTCTCTCTTCTCCGCAATCAGAGTCTGAGAGGATCCCAGCAGTGAAAAGCTTGCAGACAGCCGTTCAATCCATATCCATTCATTTTTAATACCCCAGTGTCCTGACTGGTCTAACGCAGCACTTAACTCAAACCACTGACTTCCTCCATTTCCTGCCATGAACATCCCTCAGTCAATACCAGTTGCTATGGAAACAGTCCAAGTATGTTTCCCTGCAGTCGTCTAAAGTGACATTTTCGCCCATTTGCTCTCATCTGAAGGAAAAAAGTCATAAAAGGCACTAAAGCAACTCTTAAGGAAGCATGGTTTGTTTATTGGTTGTGTTACCTTGTCTTGTGTTGAATTAGCTTCTCTGTAGGTGTCCCACTGCTGGCCGTCATTGCTGTACTGGACCCGGTATGCTGACATGTAGTACTGGTACTCTCTCAGCGTAGAGCCGGTGGTGATAATGCCTGAGTGAATGACCAGCAGGACGGAGGAAATGGTGAACAGTCGACCCATGAGGTGGTTTAAAAACATCACACAGTATGGAAAACTCAATAATACTGTCCTTAAGGAAAGTGGTTAATGCAAACGTCAGCTTGTGAAGGTTAAACCATCCCCCTATGGCATGTTAGCATGCTAATGGTTAAACACTTGTCTTGTTAGTGCTATGGTGTGTTTGTCTTGTGGTTTTGACTCTGATGTGTTCATGAGCTTCTAAATGTGCAAAGGAAAATGGCTCAAAAACAGACTAAAGAAAATATTAGGCTAAATCTGATGGATGCCATTTGGAAGAGGGCATTTGAGTCAAATCTTTGGGTGACTGCAATGTTCAGGAATGCTGCCTAGGGATGGGAATTGAAAAGATTTTATTTATACCAACGCCATTTGGGATTCTTCCTATTGATTCCACTACTAATTTATTTCCTTTTTCAATTCCTGTGGATTTGCAGTATGGAATAAAGGCCTACGCAGGTGTGCAGTGTCAAAAATGTGAAACACATGGTAATTATGTTTGGTGCTGTGCTTGCTTCTACAAGTACCTCGTGTTTTCACTCTTGCTTGAAATTCCACAGGCAAAGAGGCTTGATGTTGTGCAGGCTGACGACTTGCTTATAGCTGCTTTATTTGTGTATTCACTCCCGATCAAAATCTTAAGACCAGATGAAAAATTGCAAGAATTTTCATTTTGCATGTTGGATCTTAAGAAGGTTCTAAGTAGAGCTTCAAAATGCAAAAAGAAGAAATGAGAGCAAGAGACAAAAAACTTTGAGCAGGCAATTTATTGAAAAACTGCAATCAAGCTCAAACATGCTTTTGTCTGTTGATCAAAAGTTTAGGACCACAGCCTTTAAAAGCAAAAATCTGCAGAAAAATTAAGATTCCATGTCATTTCCTGTCAGGTACTCACATGTCATGACCTCCCGATGGCAAAGGCAGAAAAGCTTTCTGTCTTTGAACGTGGTAGGATTGTTGAGCTGCATAAGCTAGGCTTCTCACGACGTGCCATCGCTGCTGAGGATGACGCAGTTAGATGTTGAAAACATCCTGAGGGTTATGGAGCAAAAAAGTCAAGTGGTAGACCCCAAAAACTTTACCATTGCTGAGCCGGGGGATCTGATTGGCTGTCTGTCAAAACATGGAACAATCCTTGAACACAAATTAAGGCCGTTACTGTTGGTGACTGCAGCCCAATAACCATCAGACGGCATCTACGAGGAAAGGGCTTCAAAAACAAAAATATCTTGAAAGTCCACGTCTCTTTCAATGCCACAAAATTGCCTGTTTGGACTTTGCAAGGGAGCACCAAACATGGGACATTGAAAGGTGGAAGAAAGTTTTATTGTCTGACAAGAAACAACTTAATCTTGATGAAGAGAATGGACATCAGCTCCAGACAGTGGATGCTCTTCATGAAGCCATCTTCACC
This sequence comes from Cetoscarus ocellatus, assembly GCA_037902135.1. Classification (NCBI taxonomy): domain Eukaryota; kingdom Metazoa; phylum Chordata; class Actinopteri; order Labriformes; family Labridae; genus Cetoscarus; species Cetoscarus ocellatus. The sequence goes on from JBAMNC010001683.1 coordinate 56,535, forward strand.
ACTTAGAGCAACGTTCCCACTACCCTCCTGGAAACACTTTCATCAAGCATGCCTAAAAAAATGTAATTAAGCTATGGTCTTAAACTTCTGATCAGCTGATGAACAGCCTGTTTCAGTTTAATTGTTGTTTTGAATAAGCTGCTTTCTCATTTTTTTTGTCTCTTGTTCCCATTTCTTCTTTTTACATTTTGAAGTTCTACTTTGAACCTACTTGAGATCCAACAGTGTAAAAGCAAATTTTTGCAATTTCTCAACTGGTCTTTAGATTTTGATGAAGAGTGTATGTGTATTTGTCTTCCTGTGCTGTGAACATCCAGCCTCAAGTGGACACAAGAGGGACTGCAGTTGATTGGCATCATGTTTTTAACACCAGAGGTTGCTGTTTGATCAAATCTTTGATTTATCTTTTGAATTTTACCATACAATTTTATTGGTGATTAAATGTACTACCCTGTATTCCTTGCCATGTGCAATTAACAACAAAAAAGCTGGATTCAACATGGTCTGAAGAATAATTGTAAATTACGACCCACAAAGACAACAAGGCTAAGATGATATGCTTTTTGAGGTCGAGCAGAAAAGTCCAGGTTGTTAAAAAGATTCTTTCTTGAAAGATAAATTGACAGAATGTGTCTTAACATAAAGAAAATAAAGGTAGGTCTAGTTGTGTACCTGTGATCCTCTTCCCCCTCTTGAGATCCACCTGCAGCCACTGGTGTTGGTCGCTCTGAAAGGGCGACCAAGGAAGCCCCTCCTTCTTTAAACGAGCCCCTGATGGCGCCCACACACTGTGCTGACCGATATTGTTGTTCCACTCCCACACAGAGGAAGCAGACAGCTGAGTGTCTGCAACAACACCGGACTCAAAACCCAGAGTACCAGAGCAGCCTGAAAAGCCACGAGACAAAATGATCATAACTAACTGCACACTTATCATCTTAAACCCTACATGAGATAAAGGCTTTCAGACATTTTCTGTCACATTTTTGCCTATCATTTAACTTGAATTATTACAAACACAATGGAAAGGTTGGTCAAATTTTAATATTAAGCATGAGTAACACAAAGCAGATACTTCACCCGTGTGCCATAGGCTAAAAAATGTGAATATTGCTGATACTGGTTCATGTTTAGGACTTCTGCCCATGAACTATGATCATTTTAAATGTGTTTCTAAAACTCACCATTAGTCCTGAAGGTAAAGAGGCTGTTTGACAAAGTTCCTCTGAGGAAAGAAAAGTTGACAAAGATAAGTAAGTGGTTCAAAGACATGGTTCTTTCAGTTTCATATCTACAAATACAGATATAAAGTTGTTAAATGTCTCAGTATGATCGTACCCAGTGGAAGTGACATTGTTAGCCAGTGTGGCCTCATAGTGAGGGATGCCTTTACTGCTGACCACGCTGATCCTTCCTCCAATAGCATTCGACACCACACCTGCATGGACAGCTGCCGCACACAAAGGAGAGGACTGCAGGACAGACGGGAAAGCTCAATGAGATTAAGGACATAATAGTGAAAAACTGACATTACATGTGTTTTCATCACAGGCAGACGTGATGACTGTTTTGAAAGTCTGCTCTGGACCCCCCTCCCTCTTACATCACATATCATTTGGGCAGCCAATCAGCGCAAAGCTTAATAAAATAACTTCTTGCAGCCTCCTCGCCCCCTCAAAACTGAGTGTTTCCAAAGGGGAGGGAAAAGAGCTGCATCTAATCCTTTACAGAGATCCTTGCTTAACAGACACCCGAGACATGTTTATGATCAAACACATCAGGACATGAGACCTTAAAGACATCATCCTGCAGAGTCACAGACCTACTCAACCTCCTCTTAAAACTAGCTTCTCTTTTATGTGATGTTTTCTGTCTAGATTTTCACATATTTTAGTGTCCATCATCTGTTCTTGTAGTTTTATGTTATTCCTTACTAACTCTTTATCATTTAGTCCCCTAATGTTCTTACCTTCCTTAGTTAAATTACTTATTTTACGCTTTGATGGTTTTAATTACTTTATTTTAACTCATTATATTTCTTTTAATGTTCCTTGTGCTTTTTCTGCAATATTCATATGTATTGTTGTATTTTAATCTTTACCTCTTTTATTTGGTGCAGCTTGGTTTTGCTGCAACCAGCTAAGTTGCAGCCCTAAATAACGGACATACAGATTTTTCAAAATAACAATGATAGAGGGTCTTGTCTCAGTACTACAACAATCTTGCAAATTGATTATTGGAGTGGCAAAGGGACCGAAAAATTCAGGTTTGTGTCAGAAATTTCAACAGATTTATTTGTTGAAATTGTTTGTAGTGTGTGATGACTCCACACTGCTTTGTGGCTTGTTTTCTTCAGCAATTCTTTAATTAAGCGGAGAGTATGGCACCATGTACAGCAATGCATAGCATCTGTCCAGAGTTTTTCTGAACTGAGAGAGAACTGAGCAGTGACACTGTGGCACACGTTCAGGCTCATGCCATGTACCTCACACAACCCCACTTCAAAAATATAATAATTCCTGTAAATTCCTGTTGATTCCCATGGAAAGTTTCTAGCTTTGAAAATTTCCATAATTTCGTGGCCCTTGTAATTATTGACAGCAATTTGTTACAGGGATGCAAAAGCCTAATTGATCAGCAGTTTTGTGCAACAATCATGTCACTTTAATTACAATTATTATTAACATAAAACTTTATTTGTATTGAACATTTTGGGACCACAGGAACTCTCCACCTTATTGTTCATGTGAATGGATTTTATGATAACATGTAAGGTTTGTTTCACAATGACTGATTCAATAATACAGGCTACGTGTGTGGGCGCATGTGCATGTGCACAATATACATTTTTCCTGTGTCTTCTTCTTTGCAAATATATCAATGTGTAATATTCAATTTTTTTACACAAATGTATAAATTTCACAGAGCTGTCTTTAATTTCATCCTTTTATTTTTGGGGTCACAGTTTCCCATTTCTCCAGATTTTGTGCGTGTGGTAGGGTCATGGCTGACATGGAGGTATGCACATTCTCCCGTCAAGTTGCTTTTTATTAATTCCAAAAGTTGCTTACAAGTGGTGTATACTTTCTTTTGTGCGTCCGTAGCGTTTATAAATGAGGCCCCTGGTCTTAAGACTTTTGTTCTAGGGGAAATGCAACAATACAGCTGTGGATCCGCCATGAATATCTGTAGAAAATGTCATATCTGCTGATACCAATTATCAGTTTTAAGCTATTATCTGCCAATGCTGATGCTGTGCTATACTACTATATCATTGCTTTATAATATATATCATTTTTATACGTGTAAATTCACAACCAAATAACACATAGTTGAAGGGAAAGTAGAGTTAAGTATTGGCAAGAATCTGGGGACACAATAAGCAAGTTCTGGGTAATTAATTGACTTTTATTTATGATTACTGACACCCACCATTACAAACAGAATAATCATAGTTAGACAATTACATTGCTGCATGCCCTGTTCTCTCTGACCAATCAGCGTCCTTTAGAGCAGGAATAGGTGGTAGCTACCCGCGACATAACAACAGGAAGAGACTACTCATACAGATATTAGCATAGATGCTAACAACTTCAGTAGCAGTTTTGCCAGATCTTGACCACATTTCTGTATTAAATGAAAAACAAATAACACTGAAATCATTCAATAGCAGGGATATTTTCACTCTACTTCCAACATGTTTTGGCTATAGTTGGTTTTATGTCGTGGCTTATGTCTGGTATTACACTCCCGCCTACTACATTATCTGATTGGCCCATAATTTATGTGTTCTGATGAAGCGATCATCAAATCGCCTGCCAGGCTTACTTTTGAACTGTTCTGCCCATTCCCAAACAGTTGGGAGTTGTTGCTCACAAGGACTAGTGAAATATATTGAATGGTCCATCTGGTGTGTCATGTTCCTGACAGCAAAATATTGCAATATCTTGACATAATTATATTTCATTACAGTAAAAGGAATAAAAACTCGAGTCCCAATCTTACAATAAAAATTCCTGGGGAAATGTCAAATGCCAAACTGAATATTCTTCAACCATATTGTTTCATGCAATCACAAAAAAAAAGGACAGTAAGCACAGTTTGTAGGTTGGCGCACAGGAACAGGATGGTCCGTCTCCCTGAGAGAGCTCGACTTTTAACCTTGAGACTGTGGCAGATAAAAGCTGATGAGTCAGTGTGATGTCACTTCTCTGCAAAGAGGATACCGAGGGGCACCCACAGTAATGATTCACTGCCGGCGGCATTCCTGCCCTAACCTGCAGCCACATCACTGACAGACGCACAAAACCTGGCGCTCGCTATGCTTTCGGGCTTTTTGGGGAACAGCTGGTGGAGTGAGGAGGAATTTTATTACTGGAAAAGACCCACACTGGAATTCACAGCTGACGAGATTGTGGGGAAAAGCACAGGAGTCTCAGAGTGACAAGCACATGTATTCACACAAATGCATGCACATGGCGTTCAAATCCTGCCACAAGTCATCAACACTTAGCCTCGTGACTCTTAAATTTCCCAAAAACACACACCACCACTTCCGAAAGAGCGCCATACCAAACCACTAACACAAAAACAAAGACCAGCTCCAAACCGCTGCACCCTGCCTCCTACTGAGAAAACCACACCAACACACACATCAAATAAAACACTCATAGATATATTATGTGTGGAAAGTAGAAATACATTAAAAAACAGAACACAGAAAACAGAAAGAATCATATACAAACCTTCAAAATAAAGAAAATGAGCTGTATGGTCTGGTGTATGTGCAGGGGCTGATCCCTTAGTGATACAGATGGAGGTACTGTATATCTCTACATTGGCTATTTAGACACAGCCTTTTAACAAACACTAGAGCACAGCCTCAAGCCTCTAAAATATGGGTATCAGTAACACCTGGGTGGCTCTGAACACTTAAATAGTGCATGTGTATATCAGCTGCCTAAAAGCGCACTTATATTAGGTATTCTCTACTGTGCCCAAGCATGTCTGACCTTCAAAGTCCTGATTGTTTGTGCTCCCTGCCATGTTGAAAGGGATGATTTGGTCTTTTCAAAGTAAGGTTGGATAAGGTTCATATAAAAAGTAAAACTACAAACCCCAATTTCAATGAAGGTGGGATGTTTTGTAAAAAGTAAATAAAAACAGAGTACAATGATCTGCAAATCCCAAACAAACATTGAATGTCTGCGACTTTCTATCCCTCAGGCAGAATTGCATTAAAAATGGACATTCAGTAAAGTATATTAACACATGGGCTTTGAACACTTCGGAAAACCATTGTCAGCTAACACAGTTTGTCACTGAAACTACAAGTGCAAGTTAAAACTCGACCATGCAAAGCCAAAACCATAGATCAACAACACCCAGAAACGCAGCCAGCTTCCCTGGGCCTTGAGCTCATCTGACACGGACTGAAGCAAAGAGGAAAAGCATGCTGTGGTCTGACGAGTCCACATTTCACATTATTTTTGGAAATCATGGACGTCCTGCCCTCCAGGCTAAAGAGGAAAAGGACCGTTCAGATGTTATCAGCACAGTTCAAAAGCCAGCGTCAGTGACATCTGTGAAGGCACCATTAATGCTGAAAGGTACATACAAGTTTTGGAGCAACACATGCTGCCACCTAAGCGATGTCTTTTTTCAGGGATGTCCCTACTTATTTTAGCAAGACAATGCTAAGCCACATTCTGAGTGCGGGTACTAGAAAGGCCTGCCTGCAGTCCAGACCTGTCTCCCACTGAAAAAGAGTGGTGCACTATGGAGGGGAAAATATAACAATGGAGACCCTAGACTGTTAAGCAACTGAAACTGTACATCAAGCAAGAATGAGAAAGAATTCCACCTACAAAGCTTCAATCGTAAGGGTCCTCAGTTCACAAATGCTTATTAGGTGTTGTTAAAAGGAAAGTAACAGTGTGGTAAACATGTCCCTGTCCCAGCTTTTTGGAACATGTTGCAGGCATCAAATTTCAAATGGGTGAATATTTTCTAAAATACAATGTTTATCAGTTTGAACATTAATTTTAAACCTAGGGGGATGCCTTTAGTTGTTGGCTCCATAAGGTGGTTTCAAGTCAAAACTCTCCTCTGCTTTTAATAGTTTGTTGTTTTGCAGCTTGTAGGTGAAAAAACTCAATCCTTGTTATGACAAAAAGCCATAAACCGATAGCCAACAACACTACTGTTATTTCCACCTGATAGGGCTGTCACCTTATATTCGATATTCGAATAACCGTTCGAATATGGGGATAAATATCCGTAATCGAATAGTAAATAAATATTCGAATGTAAAATATTGACTTTAGCGGCACATCAGGGCGCATGGAGCAGTGAACCGTTTCATCCAACAGAGGGCACTCTCAGCGCAGCTTGACCCTCAGCCACATCCGCTGCTCTCTTGACCTCAGTAAACAACGAGTTGCCACTCCGAGAGGACATTAACAGCACCGAATCATCTGAGGAGCGCTGTATGGTAGTATTTTGGGTTCTACACCGTTGATGGCAACTTTAAAATCAAAGACTGGGCTGTGTGTCGGTTATGTGCAAAGCAGCTTAGTCACTCATCCTTCACATCAAATTTGCGGGCTCAACCGTCGGCTTTCATTCAAGTTAAACAGCCGAGTGCAGCGGCGCTTCGTCAAGACTTCAACCCCGTGTGATTGCGTTTTTTTCGGCAGGGTCTTTACCAAAGGGGCTGATAAGAGAGTCTCTGTCCCTTCCTAGGAGGGGGGGGCGGGTGCGCAAAATAATCGAATAACATCGGTTATTTGGGTGTATGTTTGAAAACCATTCGAGTTTGATTTTTAGGAAAAGTGACAGCCTTACCACCTGATGTTGTTGTTGGGTTGAACATCATAACAGTTTCACTTTGTTGCCCTATGACACTCCTGGTTAGGGAGGTACTATAAAAAAATCTACTTTGCGATGAAACAAAGTGCCTTGTGCCAAAATCAAGCAGAGCTGAGCCAAACTGAGCCAGTGCCATGAATGGAGAAACACCACAAGTCAGCAAAGCTGCATACAAATAAGAACACATCACCACCGCTGCCTGACTAGAAGGCTACCAGAGAGCTGGGTTTGAACAAATGCATGAATGATCAACATAAACACACACTCTGGGTGTTCATGCACAGGTTTTCTCATACTTCTCAATCACACAGGCAGAACACAGCTCAGCTCAGCACCGTCCTGCAGCTGGACTGGATTAGAGGCTTATTATTTTCAGCCAAACTATTATCTCACCTCCCTTTCACCCGCTGACCCTGCCCCTCCTCTGTTCCTGTGGGGCACCTCACTCCCTGAAGCACACCCCGACACTCCTCCCTGTCCTCCCCTTCAGCAAGCAACACCCCTCCTCCTGCTCTCCCTGTTTCAATCTTCTCTCTCTCTACAAACCCAGAGCTCTGAGCATTAAGTCATCAGACAGAGACTCGGCGCCCATGAGCTCACACACCGTGGGGGTGCTGTGAGGTCATCAGAACAGGACTCACACACCACAAAGGAAGGGTCCATTTAAAAAAAGGAGGAGGAAGAATGTGATGAATAATACACAGACTGCAAGCACAGTGATGAGTAGAAGCCATTTAAATAAAAATGATGAGAGTGGTGCTTTCAAAATGCATAAAAAAATCTGAAAAAACAAAAGGATATTCATGTTACTTTGTTCCCAATGTGACATACTGTTTATTTTAAATAGGAAACAACCATTTGAATGCAAATAGTTAATGACATCTTTCTTTCCAATATATTAAAACTGGTGTATTGCCAATAATGTTACTTTTGTCATTTAACAATACTTTGCAGCCATTTAAATTCACTGGTTGACAATTAAATATCATATTTTTTCTATTGCACAGCCCTTCAATGGCAACATAGTGCTTTTGTTACAATATTCTATGGTGATTATGTCAGAAGACATTATTTAATTTCCAGTAAAAATATACTTTTGTTACAATATTTTGGTTGCCTATATATGGCCTCTCTTGTTGCCAATGATTCATGCTACTTTGTTGGTAAAACTGCTCTTTTGTTGCCATAGGATATACCTAACAATTGGTAGCTAACAATTTTTCTGCTGTCAACCTAATACTTAATTAGTCAACATAATACAACATATTTGTCAAAACTGTATGTAGTTTCCAACTTAATATTACTTTTCTTGTCCTACTAAATAACACTCCTGCTGAGGGCACAATGCTTTACTGCCAATACAATATTTTACTTTTACAACAAAACTTTCGTAAAATATACTGCACTTTTGTGGACATCATGAGGTTTTTGTCCCCAAATGATATGGAGCTTTTTTTAATAAAAAAGACTCATGTTGCCATCACAATGCTTTTGCTGCCTGTGCAATATTGTACTTTTTGAGGCAAAACTTTTGTAAATAAATTCATACTTTTGTGGATATCATGAAGCTTTTTGTGCACAATATGACATGCAACTTTAGTTTATAAAAGAAAGATGTAGCAATCATAATACTTTTGTTTCCTATGTGATATAATCCTTTCATAATACAAACCATAACTTTATTTTCCCATATAAAATGCTTTTGTAGAGATACAGTTTGTCACAATACTTTTAAGATAGTAAAACTATCATTGATTAGGGTTGTGAGAAATTATCAATACACCAGTCCTGTCTCAATATTTTCAGTGCAGTATTGTGATATTTTATTTTTCATAAATTTATTTCAAATAGTTTATAGTAAACAGACCATTTGTTTTGTATTTTGGTGCAGCCTCCAGTCGTAGGTTGGCAGCTGACATTCAGCTATATGACTCTTTGCCTCTGTGTTAAACTTACTGAGGCTTTTTTCTGTTACTGGTACAAAGTTTTTCCATGTAGTAGTGACTGTACATGCTAGTATCCTATTGTTAAACAGCTGATCTAAAGCTAGCCTACCACTGCTGACAGCCATATGATCACTTCTAAGCTGCCATTGGCTAAATGCACTCAGACCACCTTACTTAAGCTGCTCTGTCCTGCCTACTCTTCACCGCTCCCGCTGCAAGCTGCTTTGCAACCCTCCTCCACTCTAGCTCCTCTTTTATGCTATTCAATGACTTAATAAAAGTTGGATGACGCTGATGCTTGTTCTGGGGGGGATTCTGCTGATTCTCTCCCTGCATAATGCTTTCTCTGTGGGGTTCAAGGAGGGCAGGAAAGTGTACTGCGAGAGCAAAAGAGCTAAAGGCAGGGAGAGGCCCCATCAGAGCCATAACGCTAATTCAAATAACTGCTCTTGTGTCTTTTCTTGACACACTGGTCCTGACAGAATTTTTGGCATTTTCAAGGAAGACAGTGACAATTTTGACTTCCTCAAACGATTTAGTTGCCAACACCATACATATTCTTTGTTGCCAGTGTGAATACTTACCTTGAATTTTGATACAGGGCCAAAACGATCCTCTGCTCTCATCTAACAAACATTTTTTTACCAATGAAAAACCCTTTCCTCATTTTTTTTGCCTTTAAACATGTGTATACACTGATTGTATTTACCTCTCTGTAACCATTGGGTATGGTGCCAGACACCTCCTCTGTAGATGTCAAACAGCCAGCTGGACAGTATTTACTAAAAAGACAGACAAAGACAACACAATCAGTATCAGGCAGTCTGATTGCAGCTAAATTATCCACACAAAGCAAACACTGTTTACCTGAACTCAGCCTCGTGGAAATCAGCTCCTTTGTCCAGGCAGGTGATTAGATCTGTAAAAGGTAAACAAACAGTGTCAGAGCTGGTTTCTCTCTAGTATCTTAACAGACTATACTTTTTTTCAATTTTAGAAAAAGTACCTGACTTTTTTCAGGTAATTTTAGTTTCCTCATTAAACAGAATGTTCTCAATATAAGCGTGGTCCTGTTTAAGGTTTAAAAAGAAGTTTAACCTTCAGATTGTAACTTTGCTAAACACTGCTTTGTGCTGAGCTGACACAAAATAGGGGGGGGGGGGGTTGAGATTACTTTGTTACAAACTGTTGTAATGCAGTCCATTTACGGTTGAACGATACTGAGAAAAAAAAATAAATACTGCAGTCTTTTTTCCCACTGTGATGAACAATATTTTAGGGAACTTTTAAATTAAAGGCTGTATCTTTTTTGTGCACCAATTTAAATCATAACTTGAACTAATTTTCTAATAAAAACTGGTTCTTTCATTGTACAACAGTTTGCCAGGGACTGTGATAATGCACATCAACATACAGAGCAAGGGGGTTCACAAAATATTTCTCCATTAACTTTACAAATACGATACTGGCTTTCAATACCACTATTGTAACAGTTCTGAATCTGACAAGTGAATCTCCATGAGCAGCCTCATTTTGTAAAGTTCCAGTAGTCAACAGTGTTGCGCTGCTTCACATCAGTTGTAGAAGCACCTCTAAGGATGGAAAATGTCCTGAAGTCTATGTTTTGGTGTTTAGTAAAGGCTTATATGATGACTATTTGTATAATTCTGGTCAATATAAGCCTAAAGAAAGGAAATAATCTGAGAGATATATTTTGATCATGTGGCTGACATTGCAGGGTGATGTGACTTCTGCACAAGCACTCATTGTTATTGCAATGAAAATATGATGTATTGTTCAGCACCAGTTGCATCTGATCTCAGAGTTCTAAAAGTCTGGGGTTGGATTTGTCCTCTTAGATCAGAATTCAAACTCAAAGGATCTTCAGTAAGCCAAGTTTGAAAGCTTGTAACTTGAAAGCAGTCAACTCCTGTTCGATATCAAACAACTGTGCACTGAGGTTAATGGGACACACCATAAAATTTTCTGTACCTCTCCAGGACTCATAGAAGGGCAGAGAACATTGTGAAGGACTCCTCTCACCCTGCTCATGGACTTTTTGCACTGCTCCCATCATCCGCAGTCACTATTTTCAACGGTTAAACAGCTTCACTATTCATTTGCACAACTGTACAATAGCCACTGCATTCCCCCCCCCCCCCCCCCATCAGTTGTAAATATTCTCAGATGTTTGTATATGTTCCTGATGCACATTTTCTATAAACACTGTATTTGTTAAGAGTTATGTTTTTCATTTATATTTCATTTTAATTTTATTCCCTATTTTTATATTTATTCTTATTTTTTACTTCCCTTGTACTCGAGAAAACAACTGCCGGAGTCAAATTCATTGTATGTGTCGCCTACTTGGCAATAAAAAACGATTCTGATTTTGATTCTGAATTTTTCTATGTTTGTAAGTCGCAGATTATTGTTTTAGTTTTATCCTAAAACATTTTTAGTGCTGTATGTAAGTGCTGATTTTGAAATGATTCATCAAAAAAAAAAAAACTTTTTAGTTACTATGGCAGGCCATCATTTATTATATCAGATATTTCATTGTGTAGAGGATGAACTGATTCCCTTTTCTTAGATTAAATGCTTTCCAAAGTTTCCTGTTGTTAGATTAAGTTTCTCAAGGGACAGAGAACAAATGTGCACTCGAGAGCATCATTTACTGTTCAGAATATACTATACAGAATACATCTCACTTATCCATCAGGGCAACAGCCCATAGAAAGTGTTTGGGAACGGCAGAGCCTCTCAAAGCATATCTGGCAGGAGACTGGATATCCGGTACGTCAATCACATTCATTAAGGGCCAGTCAGAAAATGTATAAGGCGGATGTTACTGCCAGGGTGTAAAGAACAAAATGTAAGTCACTTTGTTAACAAACTCTCCCCAACACATGTTGGAAGTGGAGTGAAATTAAATTATCTTTTCTTTCAAGAAAGGCTTTCCGTGTTATTTGTACTTCATTCAATAAAGAAATCCAGACCTGATAACACTGATACTGAAGCTGTTAGCATCTATGCTAATCCCTGTACAAACAGTCACTTCCTGCTGTTGTCTCGCTTGTAGCTCCCACTTCTTTCTGCTCTAAAGGACGCTGACTGGGTTGTGCCACTTTGGGCAGCGCACAGTCGTTGTAGATTGGAGCTTGGCAAGATGGATCAGCCTGATTGGACAATGAATCAGGTGGATCTAGCTGCTGCACAAGGTTTACGTCAGTGTACCTTGTTATCTATCTATATTTTATCTAGGTACTGTATCTCTTGATACTGCAATACAAAAGTAGATAAATGAGTGAACTAAACCGGCAAGTATGAAAGAGGTAGGTAGTTGACTGTGGTTACAATGGCATTGATGTGACTGCTCATTTCCTAAAAACTCTCCAGTGAACTATGCACGCCTAGTAGGCAGCTCATATTTGTGGGTTTTTGGATATTTTTCTACTTGGACTGCACCATCTTAATATCTGTCTTAAAAGCTTTATACAGTTGTCCATGAGCTGTCTGCTGTTATTAAAAAGTTGATTGATTGCTTTTGACTTAATCATTTTCATTTGAAGCCATATAATTCTCAATACAATCTACAAGTCTTATATTTTGGTCCATAAAAGGTGAAACTAAAGTTAAAGTCGACATTTAGAAACATCGCTGAGCTCAGGATTGTAAAAAAAAAAAGAAAAGTTTAACCAAATATGTCCAACAGGATGACGTCTGCTGCTGGGAATTTGATGTTAACCCTGCGGTGTTGGTCAGTCCAGCTGAGTCTTGACCACATTATCAAAAATCCCATTTATCTGGTAAACCAGCCAGTGACTCAAACTGACAAATACTCCCCGAAGCCACAAGTCTCCATGGTGACTGATTTACTTAGCTGTGCAAACTGTCCTCCCACGCTCATCTGTACCGTCAGATACACGAAAAAACAGCAGAGCCTCTGGAGGGGAGAAATTAGTTAGGTTCACTGACGGCTGTGTTTGTCTTTCACTGTGAATCAGTTGTACCTTTATTTACACCCACAGACTGAATTAAAACTCTCCATGTTTTTGTCCTTTTGTGGTTGTAATCATCCAACAAAATGAAAATATTACACATTATGATATAAGTCCTTCCAAGATGCTCTCAGAAAAAAAGAAATAAAGCATCTTTATAAATGCTTTTGAGATCAACCAGCTATTGTTTTTTTATTTTTTAAATAATCTAGAAAGTTACAGATACAAGATAATGAAAGGTCTGAAGTTGTTTTCTCCTATAATAATTGGAATGACCATGGATCAACCAAGAAAGAATGTACCAGATAATGCTATGCTGTGAATAAAACACTTGTTGAACATGATCATCATCATGTGTTGTCATTCAGACCTGTTCTCACTGTTTATCAGTCATGCCTGTTTCACGGCAAAGAAGCTTTTGTTTACCAACACAGTTAGCTTAGCATCACACAATTATTTATCTCTATGTTAAGCTCTTTGACCATGCATGAGAACTTTCATTAAGTCCAGAACACCGGACAACAGCAACTGTGCATTTACGATGAACAAATTGTCATAAAGCACTTTATTTAGGGTTGAACGGTACTGAAAAAAAATATATTGCAGTCTTTTTTCCCTATGTGACAATATTTTTAGGGAACTTTTTAATTAAAGGATGTGTCTTTTTTCTGACCTTTAACTAATTCTCTAATATACCCACTGGTTCTTCCATTGTACAAAACAGTTGTCTGCCAACAAGATGTCTTCTTTTTATAATGAAGGCTTCAACAGTATTTACAATGATATCAGTCGAATTTCATACCATGACAGATAAGAGGTGGGCAGTACAGGCTCAAAATTTAATTATTATAATTTAGGAACATTTGCAATAACAACATACGGTACATCACACCACAGAAATAAAATATACGTAACTAGAGGTGAGCTGAGAGCACAAAGTTTCGCCAAGGCATTTCCAACATTATCGAGAGAGTAATTGTCAATAATGTGGGAAAACTGCAAAACTGCTCAATCTCACACTGTTAACAAATCCTTAAAAAACATCTCTGATCGCCACCAAAATCTAATCACTTGTTCCTTGTGCTATGATCAACATTCCTGGAAATATTATCCAAACCCTACTGACGATTTATTGAGTTATGAGCAAAAAGCGCAATGATTTGAGCAAGTTTGACAAGGACCAAAGTGTGATGGTTGCACGACTGGGTCAGAGCATCTCCAAAACTGAAGCTCTTGCGAGGTGTTCTGGTCGGCATTGGTCAGCATGTATCTCAAGTGGTCCTAGGAAGGAGCAGTGGTGAACCGGCGACTGGGTCGTGTGCGGCCAACGTTGACTGATAAATGAGGGGTGCATAGTTCGGCCCATGTGGTCCAATCCAAAAGATGAGCTACTGTTGTCAAAGTGCTGAAGAATTTAATGCTGGTTCTTATAGAAAGACATCAGAATACCTAGTGCATTGCAGTTTGTGTCATGCTTTCTGACCTCCCGACAATATTTTACAACTGTTTGTGTTACTCTACTAGTAGATATGGCCTGTACTATAAGCTATGTGTCTAAACATGAAAGGGACATTTAAACACTCCAGTACAGTAAAAGGATATCAATTCAGTATAAGGTTAGAAGCTCCTGACTGAGAATAAAACCACAAAATATGATTACTCTCCACTTCTCACAATGTCTCTCACTTCCTGCTTGATCCTGTCATCCTGAATGACTCTGTTGCTGCAACCACTTCTCTGATCCCCTCTGTTCATTTTAAATTGCCACTTCCCAGGAAAACAACCACAAATTAATGTACCAGCAAAATAAAACCCCTGTAAAATCACCTTTGAACTCTTAAACTGCAGTGCAACAAAAGTCAGACTCAGAGACGCTGGAGTTTAAGTGCAGGAGAGGGGAAATCTTTTTTAAACAGCCATAAAGCTGAGCTGGTGCCTCCCATCTGTTTTCAGCACTGTGTGATAAAATGACCAATGTCCAACGACATGAAGATCCTGCATACAGCAGCTGGAATTTGAGATATGTCGCCGATCAAATGAGCATTCACTGCAGAGCAGCTCCTTATCGCCCATCGAGTACACTCTCAACGGTGAGCAAACATCACATTGTGATCTGGTTCTTTAGTGAAGTTAGTGCAGAAATGAAGACAATTCAGTCAACCCACAGAAGCTTATATATCCATATGGATATTTAACCTGGCAAAAAAAGGCCACTATACACTAAAATGATTTACGAAACAAGAAGAGGTTTGAAATTTGTAAACAATACAAATTCAAGGGCAAAAGACTATTTCAACAATCAAAACGCACTGAAATTAAAAGGCAGATGTCATGAAGCTTAAACATTTGCTTGATAATAGAAGGTGCAACAAATTATTACAAAGGCAAAAAGCTCAATCCAAGATCATAACCAGTGATGAAAACAAATACTCATGATCATTAGGAGGCATCAAGTCAAGTTAGATCATGGTAATATGTTTATATTGAGATAATAATTCAAAAAAAGGTGATAATCACTATCACCTTTGTTTTGAATTATTATCTCAACAACATTGGCTGACATTGAAAATTTTGCTGATATTTACAAATGATATATTGGTCAGGGCAAAATATACAAATGTACCATGTCGCTTCATCTTATCATCACTGCATGGGTACATCTGAAATCAAGAGTTGTAATTTTACGAGAGTTAGAGGTTGTTTTTCTTGCTTTACAACAGTTTCTTGCATAAAGACTCACATTGAAAGCAACAACTCAATTTTGTGAAGTAGAGACTTTGTACTTATGACAACAATATCAGTCTCAGCAATAAAGAGTTCAGAGATATTGGCATATCAGCAAATATCCAATATCATGCATCCCTAGATTTGTCCAAATCAAAAATGCTCTTGTGCTGAACATTTCCCCTTGTGTTAGCTTTTTATAACCACCCTCTGCCAGAGTGAGAAAAGAGCGCAGTGTCACCTGCAAATCTCTTCCAAAAGAGCACTGACTGAAATGCAAGAGCCTGAGTCAGAAATGTCTCTTTTTGTGATGTGGTTTCCACATTTTCTGGAAAGAGGCTTGCTCTGCATGTTATAAGTACTCTTTGCTGTATAATCATTAAAATATACAAATGTTCCTACATAGCTTCTATCATCAAATTGCAGACATTTTAAGACCTGAAAACTGAAGACAGTTTGGAGCACTGCAGAACAAACTGCAATCATCACAATTGTAGTCTATTTGACTTTAGTTTTATATCATGTCAAAATGTTAATTTGTAATAAAGTCAAACAATTTTCCCCAAGAGCAGGAGAGAGATGCAGACATCGGAAAGGACGTGCACGCTCAAAGACCTTTACACTGCTTACTATGCAACATAATGTTGCTGCCATTGCTTATTTTCCTCCATTGTTTCTCTTAAAACCCAGAAAAAAAACTTGACAGAAACAGCCTTAATCAAAGTGCAATCAAATTTAAGACTCTCACAAGTAAATATATGACTTTTTAAGACATCCCAAAGCCTTTAATACCAAAGATCAAATTTTAAGACTTTTTACAGATCTAAGGGAACCCTGTAAAATGTCGCCAACAATTGGCTCGCACTCACACCAGCCCCAGTTGCCCTCATCAGGCACAATTGCCGCTGACTGGACAGCAGTTACATTCAACTGGGCCTTTGCACAATAACGTCATGCAGTCTACAAGATGTGCACCTCAAATTCAGGACAATGGACAGAAAAAGACAGTACAACTGAGCTTTCCCTGTTTTATGGCTTATATAAGTTAGTTTGACAAGGGATTACCCTTTTTAACTCTGCAATTATTTTAACTCATTGCCATGAGAGTGGCTGCACAGCATTCATGTCATGCGCCCATGGTTGTGTTCCGAAGCATATAGTGTCCAAGCATTCCTGGAAAGGCTTAAGCATGGCATGGACAACTCACTCTACATAAAGCAACAGAAACAGGACTCTGGGATGAAATATTAAACATTTCAAAACAAGACTGCATCAATTGAGAATCTTTCTAAAATATTTTGCTGATAAATAATGTCAAAGCAGTTCCTCATCCAGCCAGGTATAGCACTATTTTGTTATAAACATTGTGCTATTTTATGTTGATTTGCAGCCTGTCTTTGGGTAGTTGCGGAAAGTTTCCCAGCTCAACAGCTGTGGGATTGTTCAAAGCCTACTCTGACCCCTGACATGCATGTAAAGCTTCTCTATATTAAGCCAAAAAAAGGCAGATTTTCGGATTAAATATGTACAGTACAGTGATCTTGTTACCTATGTGCTCAGTGGTGGAGTAGGACAGGTAGAATCCACGTCCTGTATAGTGGGTCCCACTCATGAACTGGACAGTGACCTGGTTGCCAGTGGACTCGATCAGTTCTTTGACCTTCAGACCCAAACCGCAATACTTCACTGTGAAACAGGCAGAAAGGTTGTGGTTAAAAACAGTCTGATTATTTTTTTTCTTCCAACTCTTTATTCAGGAGTATTTGCATCCATGTAGAAAAACATACAACAGAAGACCACAGATCTACAGTAACAATAAAAAACAATACAATACAATACAAAACAAGTTATCAGTTTTGACAAAAACCTCTGGATCAAGCCAAACTAATACTGGTCTCAGAACAAATGACCATAAGTAAAGGTAAAAATTAGGTACTGAAAGCCAAACTTTTGATTTAAGCTGATACGAAAGAGTGAATTTTGCTCCAGTAAGAAGAGGCAAAAGTTAAACCGAGGAAGAAAAATCCTTCCACGTTTCTCATTTTGCTAATGTAGCAGGTTAGTTTAAAAAGTGAAAGAGGGTGATTCTATTAAGACTTTTTGTTCCTTTGAACTCAAATCAGGGCTGTGCAATTAATCATGATGGTTTCCCCTCTGCAGATAGAAGCCTCCACAATAAAGGAGTTGCAACAGTCAGAATTTGTCCCAACAAACACAACATGTCTGACGTCAACAAGCAAAGTGTTCTGGTATATCAGGCCTACTTTCACATCTTCTCATGCTGTCACACGAAAATAAATCTACCTACAAGATACCTTATTTGTGTAAGTTTAGTAAGTTTCTTGGATTTCTTTTTGTTGGTTTTCCCACCAACAGCTCTGTTAATCTGTTCTGAATGATTTGAAATAACATCACGAATTCACTTACTGCCTTTGGATTATTTCAAATTCACACTGCAGTATTTTGAAGCAGGACAGATCATACAAAAAGGCAGGGCTGGTCGTATGTCATAACATGACAGCAAGGGTCGTTGTGACTATGGGTCGTGCTCTGCATTATGGGAAGGAAGTTAGCTGGATTTGGATTTTGTCCTCTTTACAAATGAACGTCTCCAGCGTTGGAAGAGAGCTAAGACCACCTCTTCCAGGCAAGCTCAGCACAGTTGTTTGTACCAAAAAAAGCAATCAATTACTCTAGTCAAACACAGTGCTTCACAAATTTATAAGACCACCAACAAAGGTTTATGCAAAAGCTGCCCTAAATTAACAGCATTAATCATTACCTCTGCCAAGGAGGTTATGTTTCTGCCGGCGTATGTTTGTCTGTGTGATTGTCTGTGTGATTGTCTGTTTGATTGTTTACTAGCAAGATTACACAAAAAGTACTGGATGGAGTTAACTGAAATTTTCAGGAAGTGTTGATAATGGCCCAACTTAGAAATGGTTAGATTTTGGTGGTGATCCAGATAACCACCATTAGCAAACAATTGGTTTTGCTCAGTAACTGTCTAACTAATAATGATATCAACATGATTCTGAGAGCTAGGTGTGGGTTTTCAGGATCAAGGAAACATATTACGATGCTAACTTCATCATGAACTACTGCTTACAGATGCAACAGCAAATATGTGAACTACTTTGGTGGAGGTTTGCACTCTCTGAGTGCTCTCTAGTTTTTTATATTCCTGTAATGGTCCTATACTCTGTTATGTAGAATCTTTTTTTAACAGAAAAGATATTAAAAACAGTGAAGTTCATTATAATTTCATGATTAAGATGTCAAATTATAGTTATTTCCTTGCATTCCTGAGCAGAAAAATGCAATAAAAATTTATTTTAATGGATAAATGTTATGCTTGAGGGAGACGGTTCAAATTTGGGTACGAAAAGGTGATTGAAATGATTGTCCAATAACAAACATTTTTCAGTTTTAAACAAGTTTTCGAAAGATTGCTAAAATATTTTTCTTTTCTCGTTTTTATGGCAGGTGGTCTAAGAAATTTGTTTAGCACTATATATCAAACAAACCGTCCCAAACAGGGACACAAGTAGCAACTGCAGGAGCTGTATAAAATTGATAGTATAGCATAAGCTTAGAGGCAAAGCTAAAGCTTATATGGACACTATATCTTATGTTAAATTAGTGCAATTCATATGGTTATCACTGTACTAAACATTTTTATCATACATCACGTTTTTCTCACACCATGCTGGCCAAACCCTAATCACTTTCCTTCACAGCTTTTTAAAGTATCTTACCAATTTCGCTCCTATCTGGTCCAATGCCATTGTACAGGCGGAGGTAGTTGACCTGGCAGTCCCTGTTCTCTATGTCCAGCTCTGCAAAGCGAAAGTGGATCCTGTGGCCGCGGGGCACGCTGATCTCCCACTCGCACACCGTGTTGTTGGGGTACGTCCCCGGGTAACCCAGAGAGGACAGAGTCCCACTGCTGGGGCCGAGCACACTGGAACCACAGCCATCACCTGCAAGATAACACAGACAACACGATTACAGGAAGGGACAAAGGATGACCGTAATAAAGCACAAACAAGGTGGAAACAGGAAAGGAGAGCATAAAGATAGAGCTGCTGTGCTAAAGATTTATGAGGCAAATTTCCCTGAAACAGATAGGAAATGCACTTTTGATTAGCCTCTCATTGGGATACGGTGTGTGCAAGTGTCAAAGGGTTCAAGCCAAAGAGAGACTTTTTTATTGGTTATTCCACGTACATATCACATAAACAAAAAACAATGAGCTAATGCCACTAACAAGAATCATTATATGAAAACTTCCTATTTCTTGGCTCTACAGGCTTCCACATTGATTACAATTTTGGAAGCTATAAGGAGTTTTGTCATAGTTTACAGACAAAACATTTTATTGAATAGTTTAAGTCAAGTTGTGTCATTTTTCCCCCCCAAAGTCTTCATTCATTCCATAAAATACAAGAAATACACTTTTGATAACAGTAAGTGGGTTTAATGTGATAGTTTGCCTGCTGAAGCCATTATATCACATGAAGAACAAAGAAAACGGCCGAGACATAGACAGAGACTGGCAGTCACCAATCAGGGTAGATGCAGCCTCTGTAATTTTGACACTTACGGGAGATTCCAGTTGATCCCAGAACGGGGATAGTCCCAACCTGACACACTAAATGGATCATACCAAATATTTCACTAGTCCATCTGGGAGAGACAGAAAGTGTTTGGGGAGGGCAGAACCTTTCAGAAGCATATCCAGCAGGTGATTGGATGATCGTTATGTCACTCAAAATTTATTACGAGCTAATCAGATATTGCAAAAAGGCAGGTGCTACTGCATAACAAAATATGAGCCGCTTCGCAAAACAAACTCAGGTAAAAACATGGCGGAAGTGTAGTGAAAATATCCTCACTACAGAGAGGTTTGCATTGTTACTTGTTTTCCACTTAATAAAGAAATGTGGTCAAAATTTGATAAAACTGCTACTGGCGCTGTTAGCGTCTATGCTAATCTCTGTAAGTGCAGTCACTTCCTGCTGTCGTCTCTCTTGTCTCTCCTGTCTCTCCTTCCTCTGGATGGACTCTGATTGGACCATGCTGCTTTGGGACAGGCACAAATGTTGTAGATTTGAGCTTTGCGAGATGGATCTGCATGCTCACAGACATTGAATCAGGCTGGTACAGCTGCTGTGCAAGGTTAGGATAGTCCAAGTTGCAAATAAAGTAGCATCATGGGAATGCCTCCTTTGGTTGAAAATTCACACTTAGAAGTCGGACGTCCTTCAGTTACCTGACTATACCAGCTTTTTACTGGAACGCATCTAGCTGAGATGTGACGTAATCCCACTCCCCTCTTTCCAGTTCTGATGTAAATGGAACACACCATAAGATACTTCTTAAAGAAGATGCACATCAGGCTACATTAGGAGTGTGTATGAGCAAGAATCTAGAGATACAAAACGTATCACGATACATAGGATAGACAAAATAATATATCACTGATGTCTTACAATACTATTACAAGGGCACTACGTATGATTTTTTTTATAGCATTATAAACCTACAATACTAACTGCATATAAACACAGCTTCTAGTCAGTGTTATTTCTATATACAGAAGTGGAAAGAATTTTTGGACACCCCTGAAATTTTACACAATCTTAAATATTATCCTGAAATATTCACAGAAAAATATTTTTTGTGTTTGAAAAGGTGTGGCTGCATCAGGCGGACAAAAACAAACACAAATTATTTTTTGTTGTTTATTGATAGCAAGAAAAAAAAGTAAACTTGATAGTTTAAACATGCCAGCTCTCAACAATGTTGGTACCAAAGGTAACAAATAACAGAGTTCAAAACTGAACAAAAAGATAAATAAACCATCACATCAGCGAATTGATACTTAGTACTCCTGCCATTAGGACGCAGTAGAGCTCTACTCCTCGCTGGCATGTTCTCCGCGAGCCTTTCACACTGTTGAGGGGTAACCTTGTCTCATTCTTCTTGAATTACTTCCTTCTAATTCTTCGATTTAGGTACTGAAACAGACTTTTTGATCACTGACAACAGATTTTTAATTGGGTCCATGTCCAGGGATAGCACTGGGCACTCTAGGACCTGAATATTGTGCCCCTGCAGCCATGTTGTACTTGCCCTGGATCTGTGTAAGGGGCTTTATCTTGCCCCTTTTGTTTTGCCCTCGATGGAACAGTGCACATGCAGGAGGGAGCATGTGGGTTTCAAGAATGCAGCAATACTTGGCAGACTTCAATACGCCATCACAGACAGTGAGATGATGAACACCAGCAGCACTAATACATCCCCAAACCATGATACTGCCTCCACCATACTTGACGGTAGCTTCTGTCGAGCTGGAGGTGATGCTTCAGCTGGCCTGCTGTGTACCCTAACATTAGCGGAAGGAGGATTAAGCTGGAAACTGGACTCATCCCACCACAAAGTCTTTCTAATAGAAACACATCAATAAATTAGATGGAGGGAGGGACAGTCAAATGGTTTAATACATGCAGCGACCTAGCGGCCGGAGGCTGCAATGAAATACAAAAAAAATGTCCGTGGATATTTAAGGACCAATATCAGTTGACAGATATTTGACTAAAAAATTGATCGTCAGTGTCTGCAGATATTACAGCCAATATTTAGACCAATAAACTAGCCGATGATATCCCATATATTGCTTGTAATATTGGCAAATGTACAAACATACATGATGGTCTACCTCCTCATCACTTCATGTTCACTTTTATAAATAAAAAATTATAACTTATCAAAGAATAAGATGTTGTTTTTCTTGTTTCACATCTGGTTCTAATACCGATGGACAGTAGCATAAGAGGAAAAGGTTAGTTTTAGAAAAGTGGAGGCTATATATATATATATATATATATATATATATATATATATATATATATATATATATATGTAATATACACCAGATTTTACAGCAAATAAGTGCATAAAAACTCAGATGACTTGCACAAAAACATACGGTCCATCTAAGTTTTTATTCTTTTTTATGAAACAACAACCTGAAGCACTGGCAGATAAAGCAAATCTTATGGTTGTGGCTTTAACTTCGAGTTGATATTAACTTATATTTTGAATGACAACCTAAACCCAAAATTGGTAAATTAAATTAAACAAATATGACAAATTAACTCAAGTTGGAGCTTATAATGCAATCTTTTCTTTGCTTATGATATTTATCTCGATAGCTTGACTCTTGGTCCAACAAATCAAAACATTTAAAGCCCTTAGGATTTTTGAAGGCAAAATTATAAAATTACAATGACAGGAGCAACATTTTAATCACCTGCTAAATGAATGTGCTGGTTTGTATTTTTTACGAAGGGGGTGCTGCCATGAAAAGACAAAACATAACATTTAACAGAATCTATTTGATTTAGAAATTTAACACTATTAAATGAAGACAACATAACTTATCTTAAAACATTTCCCAGAAATGCTGATACCAGATCTTTAAAGTGAAAGTTTGTTTTGTGACCTCTGAGCTGTCAGAGTGTGTTGATGCTGTCTGTGGACTCATGGCGCTAAGATAACACTCAACAGTCACGCTTCATGGTGTTAAGTGGATGTTCTGGTGTTACGTAAGAACCTTTCAGTGGACACTATCCAGATGAACAGGATGAAAACAAAAGCTGGAAGACTCCCCCTGACTCACAAATGCTCAACAACTGCATGACATTCCGCAAGCGGTCAGGTTACCTTCCTTAGATTTCCCCTAATACCCAAAAACAAAACGGAAACCCAGACCCAGACATTTTGGCCATCAAAACTTTTAAGAAACTGACCATTTGTTTCAAACATTTCTATATTAACATTAGATTTTTGCCGTTATCAGATATTTCCAAAAGTATGATTGCTGATACCTATATTTTGTGGCAGGCGTACGAGGTATCTTCTTTGGTAAAACTGACTTGTTCCTCTCTTTGTGACAGCATATTTGTGGTAAAAAGGGATGTGGCCCAAGGAAAACCTTTTATTCTGTAATAGAAGATACTATTGTTTTTAAAATGTAAATGTTCATCAGTAATAGGGTGAAGTGCTTTAGAAAAATTCACACATTTTTCTGGTATTACAGTCAATATATGTGATATATATGGCTAATATATGTTTGACCAAAATATCAGCTGCAAATACCATTTCTGCAGATACCAGTATTGCACAAATAATAATGTGCATCCCTTATTTATCTGTTTCTTGACTAATAAAATCAGCAACAGGGTTGAGATAGTTTGATTAACACACTCAATAATCTTTAAATATATTAAAAATAAAAGAGAACTCCTACCTTTGGTCTAGCCATGGTAAAAGCACTTTTACTCAACGATTTAATTTCTGCAGCTCCATGTTGTTTCCTGTTCTTGCTCTTTTTCTGTATGTCTAAAATTGTTTTGGTATCAGGGCTGTGTGCATGTTAAGGGACGCATATTTGAGGTGTATTAGCTTGAGTATAAAATATGTTTATGTAAAAAAAAACCGTTTTTTTCAAATACAACAGGTGAAAATTTCACAAGAGGATGCAACAAAAAGACTTGTTTTAATATAATGTATGCGAGCAGGTGAGTTGGGACAAGAAACATTTTGTTAGTGGCGCTTGGATGATATTTGGTATTTAAAATAATATTTCAAAAACACTTTTACAACAATAGCCTTTACAGTTTGCCTCAGTACTTTTCACATTTTCAACAATAACTGTGTCTCTTGACTTTTGGATTTCTTAAAAAAAAATTGGGATAGGACAGAAAATAATCTCAAATTCTGGAGTGCCCTGCAGTGCTTTTAGTTACTTGCTGAATTCATAAGAGGACTTGAAATCACCTTAAATATCTCATGATTATTTATGTTTTGTTTAGATTCTTGACAAACTCTGTCCACGTGTTTACAGTCATACCCCCAGTGCTACCCCACCCCCAACCTATGACCACCTGAGGCTGGCTGGAGGCACTAAAAACATACTGTTTTCTTGTATTTTGGTACAATATGGTGAAATAACCCGAGACTAACAAAAAGCAACTTGGTTTGTTGTGAAAGCAAGTGTAAAATCACGGAGGAGTAGAAGTGGGGACTACCTGGGGCGAGGAACAAGGCCACTAGCTCCCAAAATGTGCCGTTTCTCGTCCAAAGAGACAAACAGCCAAACTCAATTAACAAATCTATTAATTTAAGGGAAAACTGCCTATCTTTAAATCATTATACGTGACTGGCTGTTACTTATGGCTTTTATCTTGCGATTAAAGGTCAAATGTACGATCGGCAACCGACTTCTCCGCCAAACAACGGTAAATCTTTATCAATCTCAGTTTTTCAAGAACCGGTTTGCCTGGTTTTCAACGCCCGAAAGCACCACGACGGGCGGCGGCAAGCGGCGAAAAACGAAGCGGAACTCCACGTACGCACGGCCATGTAAGGTAGGTTTAACTTCAGAAGGGGGACAATAACAAAATGCCTCATGCTTATCTGACTTATAAACGTCCGTGTTCACACTTTGGAGCCAGCACAGCCCCCTCCCCACACCCCCGCATGTCGGTGCGGGTCACACTCGCTTCCCCCCCAGTTGTCACCGCAGCTGCAGCGGCTTCCACCAACCTTTCTGAGCTCCGCAGTCCTCCGTGGTGAGGATGATGAGAATCGACAGGACGAGAACCCCGGCGGCCCCTGTCGGTCCCCTGCCCACCATTACCGCTCTGCCCATAGCAGCCTGCAGTCTGAATGCATACTGCTCGCTTCTGGACCGGCTTCAACCTGTACCAAAAAGGAGAAACTTCCCTAAAGTCCCCAAGAGTAAGTCAAAGACCGGGTTTCCTTTTAATAATCCAGTGGTTCAAGACACTCTCACTATGGAGATGAATGCTCCTCACACACATATACACACATCCAGGCTGAGGAGCTACTTCCTCCAACCAGGCTCCTCCCACTGATCCGGGATCTGGGATACCCGAGTCCCCCAAGTGGTCTAAACAGGGGGGCCATACAGGGGGGAGAAGTTAGGAGGAGCTCTTTACTGACAGGGGCCCCGAGAAAATATTATATTAACAGTATTCATTACAAATCAACTTATTATTTGTGTAACACTTTCTATGAAGCCCCATCTTTACACTGTTAAAAATCAGCAGGTTTTAACAGCATTCTACTGTAAATTTCCACAGTATGTTATTTTAATTAGGTGTTTGTAGTACATGACAGGTTAATAATTGTAAGATTACAGTATTTAATCATGACATGCATACTGTAAATTCACAGGAATCTGCTGACTATTGAGTTACAGTAGTTTTTCAGAGTAATTACAAGTGGCTTTAAAGAGGACCGGAGTGATTCCAAAAATGCAGAAGTGAGTTTGTATTTAGCACTTCCTGGTTCCCAACCACCCCAGAGTAAATATGATTTAGAAAACTGGTTTCTGATAAGTGCGTGAAATAAGGTTCGCACATGAGTTTTATAATGTTTAATGGGTTAAACATTATAAAAATGGGAATCTATATATTTATTTACTTGTTCTTATGTATCCTGTGTACAGCACTTTGACTGACTGCTGTCTTCTTAAAAGTGCTTTATAAATAAACTTGACTTCACATGAGGACCAAGTTGATCAGGTCACTCGATTATGAGGAAACTCTCAAACAAAAGGTCTCAACAAGACGTTACTTCAGAAATAGTGTAGTTGCTTCTAAGTTGAACCGCCTTGTTGTAGTTGCATAGTAGCTGGCTAATAGCTTTTTACTCTCACCGATAATGTTTGAGCCGATGAAATCATGAAAATTAGGTTTGTTTGTCAAGATTATCACAAAGAGCAGAACATGTATGTTTCATAATTTTTGTCCTCTACAGAAGTCGTTATCAGCAATGATAAAAAATAATAATTAGGCTTCTAGTAGGCTTGCAGTCGAGGGTGATGCTAGCTTCCATGTTGGCCTAAAATAACACATCATCCCTGCACCACTCTCTTGTGATCACTAGACAGCTTCATACCGTAATTTCACAATAGAACATTGGGATTTTACAATCATGCGTGTTAAGATAACAGGTATAGTAAAATTACAGTGAAGTGTTGTAAATTCACCATTGTTGTGAATCCTCAATATTTTACAAAACAATACTGTGATTTTACAACACTTAAGTTTTACAGTAATATTATGTCTGGGTCACTGAAAAAATACAGAAAATTGTTGTAAAATCACAGTATTATACTGTAAAATGCTGGCATATATCGGTGGAGTCACAACACTTTACTGTGATTTCAAACACGGTGATTTTAACAGTATGTATGTGTCAGGGTTGCTTTAAAAACACCATAAGTTATTCTAGTTTTTTCATTTGTTACTGTTAACAGCTATGCCATAATATGAAATCACCACAATTATAAATATACTGTGACATTACATAATATTTCTAACAGTTTATAATTTATTATAAACACATTATAATCCTGTTTATCAGGTATGATAATGATTTATATTGCACTTACAATGCTGTTTTATCTTAGTTTTAAGCACCTGTGGTAAGTTATGATGCTGTGTAAAATTAATCAGGTCATTATAATAACAGTGTTTGTTATGGGTTATAAAAATACATCTAGTGTGTCATACTGTGCTTATAGCTGTTTGAAATTATAAATATTCACAATGCTTCACAACAGTAATTCTGACATACAGCAAAGGGTTTCATAAAGATTATGAGGTTGGGTGTTTATTCAACATATATTAAGGTCACTGACTGTATCTAAAAAGGCTGAAGTTTATGGAAACTTTCTTCTTTGTGTAAGAGAAGTAAGGAAGATCCTTAGGGGCCCTTGACTGATAGGGCCCCCCCAAAAAAATTATTATCAGTATTTTTTGCAGATAAACTTAGCATTTTGGTAGCACTTTCTATGCAGCCTCTATCCATAATTATTATGAACACATTATAACCATGTTTCCTAGGTATATTAATGCATTATACTGCACTTTTGATGCTGTAAAATTATAGTTTCAACTTAACTTGCAGTAATATCTGATGCTGTATAATAGTAATCATAAGTCATTATAATAACAGTGTAATGAGTTGTATACTCACATCTATAGCATCGTATTGCACTTGTAGCCATAAGGAATTAATCCATCATTCAATCCATAACACTGTAAAGCATTTTGAAGTCCATTTGAGGACTTATCTGAGGCAATTACTTTAATTTGTGCTTGTGCTGTACCCAGTAAAATGTCAAAATACTTGGATCTTTAGCAAAAACAGGTCATAGATCAAGATAAATGTACAGTCTACAAATGTTTTAAACCTTTTTCAGGGTTAAAAGATCAGAGATTCAAGAGGAATGATTATATGATGAATAAAAAAAATTGAAATAATGAATGTGGTTCAAATACCAGAAGGTTCTGTATAGTTTGCATGCTGGCTCTGCAGTGATGTAGAACCATCTATGTCCACATATATTGAAGGATCATATTTCAACAGCCCTATATGGGAGTATATTAGGGCATAACACATAAAAAAATCTGCACACACACTTACAGTGTACTCACACTGTGGGGGTGGGTGTGTGTGTGTGTAAAATAAATTCAGTGCGCCCGGAAGCTCCGGTCAGTGTAACCGGAAGGCACCTGAAACTGCTTGTTTACAGGAAGCCAGGCAATGGTTCAGCTACTTATGATCTGCTGCTTCAAAATATTTTTCTCTATATTGTAAATTATTTATAGGCTATGCTTTAGAAACTTCATACTTGAGGGACAAGGACTTATTGTTCATTATTTCGTGTAAATTTACAATCTAAAAGAACAAACCACCTCACTTGCTTGATAAATAAGAGTTTTACCATGTTTCTGAAAGCTATGACAGGAAGTCATAGTATCTACCCCAGCGTTGGATGCACACTCTCGATTTCGATCATGACAGAGCGGGGGGTGAAATGGAGAGAATCAATGGCCGAAGTCAGTCAAACTGAGGAGGCTATTGCTATTTCAATTACTTTTCCCCCAAGCTAGGAACAATTTTTACATCGTATAGTCCTTAAAATATGGAGGCGCGAGAGTTCATTCTACTTGCATTTGGACTTTTATTTTTTCAGCCATGTGCAATGATATTTTAACCCCCGCTCTGTCATGATCGAAATCGAGAGTGTGCATCCAACGCTGGGGTAGATACTATGACTTCCTGTCATAGCTTTCAGAATAAAATACACTCAAACATGGTAAAACTCTTATTTATCAAGCGAGTGAGGTGGTTTGTTCTTATAGATTGTAAATTTACACAAAATAATGAACAATAAGTCCTTGTCCCTCAAGTATGAAGTTTCTAAAGCATAGCCTATAAATAATTTACAATATAGAGAAAAATATTTTGAAGCAGCAGATCATAAGTAGCTGAACCATTGCCTGGCTTCCTGTAAACAAGCAGTTTCAGGTGCCTTCCGGTTACACTGACCGGAGCTTCTGGGCGCACTGAATTTATTTTACACACACACACACACACACACACACACTCCCAGACTCACAATCAATAGTATAAGTTTACATTCAGACATAAAAGCTATTACCGTGAAAGGTGAAAGGTGGTCCATGTGAATACTCAATGTGTGTGTGTACAGGTTTTTAGTGTGTGTTTCATAGTGTGTATTTACCCATTGACAGTGTGTGAATACTCAGTATGTGTGAGTGTGTGCGTGTATGGTTGTGTGTGCATATTTTTAGTACGTGTATGCAGCTTTTTAATGTGTTTAGCCTTTATTTACAGTGCCTATGTACCCACTATCAGTATGAGTGTATGTAAACTGCATGTGTGTGAACAGATTTTTTGATGTGTTTTGCCCTGTTTCAGTGCATATGTGCCAATTGTCAGTGTGTGTGTGAGTACACTGTAAGTGTGTGTGCAGATTTTATATCTGGCATGCCCTAAACAGCCTCCCATAGCCCTACAAAACCAAAAATGCACATCTTTGTTTTTTTCTTGTACTAGAGTATTATTGTGCTTTCTCTAAATGAATCAAGATACATCATTGATGCCTTTGGTGCAATTATTTACTTTCCAAATGCATTA
This sequence comes from Cetoscarus ocellatus, assembly GCA_037902135.1. Taxonomy (NCBI): domain Eukaryota; kingdom Metazoa; phylum Chordata; class Actinopteri; order Labriformes; family Labridae; genus Cetoscarus; species Cetoscarus ocellatus. The sequence continues at coordinate 86,125 of JBAMNC010001683.1, forward strand.
CGCCATTATTATTTTGTGGTTAAATTTAGAATTGAAGTCAAACAATGTTAAAGTCTCCATCTGTAATGGTTGAAACTGACCATTTTTATTGTTCTCACTGATGCTCTGTTTTGCAATAACTAAGCAATTCCATCATTTATGAAGTTCTGGGTGAGCTAATAAACATGCTGTCTTTTTCCCACCCATACTATTTTATTCCAAGTTTGTCCCTTTTTGCTGTCACTCCCAAAACTCAAGAATCTGAGTCTAGTTGAGTTTATCTATGTGAAATCATTGAGAAAAGGTTGATAATAGCTGATTGATGACTGTGTGACACATACCATATGCCCAGGCTTTGACAGACAGTTTTGAATAGCTGAGCAGTACATTAATGGGAACAAATACTCACATATTATTGTTCTATATCACACCCCCTCATGGCAAATAGTTTGGCTGTGATGCAACAGTCAGAGTAACCAATAGTAACATCCAGCAACAAACACAGTTTTAGCCTGAAGCCAGTGGGTAGTTTGCCGGATGATTCAGAGTGTTTTCTCTTTATTCTGGATGGATAAGTTGGTGTGTGTATGTGTGTCAGCGTGTGTTTCTACATCACTTCGTACAGACTGTACGCAGATGTCCACGAGGGTGTCGGTGTAATGTTCACAGACACAGCCAGATAGTCACTCATGCTGAAATTGTCCATTTCTCTGTTCTCTCCCACACACACCCTTTGCATCACTGTTTCTGTTTTACATCCCCTGGCTGTTTCTTTTGACTCTTTTGCACAAATTTCCTCATATCACCAAATCCACTTTTACAAAATCAGACTGAGTTTTCTCTTGGCTCTAATGATTTACAGGGTGGGGGATAAAATTGATACACCATAGTGTCCCAATATCTGGTTTGGTGGTAGAATGTTCACCCACGGCCACCAAGTATCTGTCTTTTAATGTTTTTTTTTTCCCAAATTTAATAAAGCTTTTGACTCTATAGAAATAAGTTAATTACTTGTTAAGTCCACCATGTTTTGCTGTTTAGCCAACGCTGGTGAGGTTGGGAGAGGTGACGTTCATTGTGCAGGGCAGAGTTAGAAAACAAACATGGCAGCACAAGAGAGAGACAGTGTAACGTGCCGTCACATTTAAATATGTTGTGTGGACTTTGAAAGGGACATAAGCCATTGACATGATGTAGGGTTTGTGTAAAGGGACAAAATGTCTGCACACCAGAAGCTGCTCCAAAATCAATGTCAGTGAGGGTTATCAACGCAGGTGTAATGTTTTGGGTCCTAGTTCTTGATCAGATATGATGTCTGATGAGGGGTTTCTGAAAAGTTAAACAAGGCTGGAAGGAAATGTCAAATTTATAATATTTCTAGGGCATCATGGCACCCCTGACATCCAGTGTCTGTTAAATTTAAGCAAGGGTGAAAATACTTACAACTTGCAATGGTACCAGTGCAGCACAGTATTAAAGATAGCCTTGTATTTAATATTCTTGCCACTGGAAAAATCAAACTGATAAGCAGAATCATTATTGGTGTTGTTATCAATTCTAGTCCCTAACTGTGTTACATTACATCCAAATGTGATAATAACAAATATGTATGACTACTTTTACTTTTACATCAGTGAATGATGTTTTGTGTTTAAGAGGGGGGTTTCTGAAGGGGTTTTCTTTGTAATTTGGTCTCAAGAGTGATACTTAAAGTCATTGACTTAAATGTCACAGTGAGGACCTCTGCTGGAAAGCTGCATATTTTCCTGGAGAGGGAGTGCTGTCCACTGTCACAGATCTGCTGAACAGGACTGTGCCACTCGGTGGTCAGAAATTATTATAACAAGCTGAAACCACAACTCTTTAAGTTGCACTACCACATCTGAGGTTATTCTGCACTGCAAATCTAAAACATGTGAAAGCACTCCATACTGAAACTGAACCAAAGGAAGCTTGAACTGTTTTTTGTTTTAATGCAAGCCTCAACCTTGTCCATGATTTAATCTGATGCGTTTGACAGAAAGTTCACTATCAATGAATCTTCTCTCTCATTTCCCATGTCGGTGGATTTGATAAGTTCACAGCAGAGTCCTGAGGGGAGAAAACAATTAGTCATCACATGCCTGGATCAAGTCCGTACCTGCTGAACCAGGTCTACACAACAGTTAAATTAAGAGACAATACTCACAGGGAAGCTTCAGACTATTTAAAGATAAATGACAGCACGAAACTTAGCTGCAAACACATAATATCATTTTTTTTTTTTCATGATCAAATTTTTATCTTATAAGGCACTCTGTAAATATCATTCTGCCGAAGATGGTTGGACTCACCAAATTTGGGAGACAATACACCTCAATATGATTACATGCTCTTTGCTCTGTGAGGATTTAATATGAATGTCTAGCAGCATATTGGAAATACTATGATTGTTGTGAAGTTGTGTTGATTAAGTGAGTCACACTAGACTATGATGGGATCTAAGTATATATAGGACAAAGTGGATAACAGAGACTCCAGATTGTAAAATAACCTTTATTGTGCTGAAAACTGACCAAAATGTATAAAATTATGTAAAACTGTGCCACATATATCACCTTGATGGCTGGGAAATGAACGTTTTGTATATACACTGAATTCATTAAGAGATATTTTCATTAATATTCATTTTAATTTTATATAATTTTATTCTCAATTTTTATATTTAAATTTATTTTTTACTTCCTTTTTTTTTCAATTCCTTGTATGTGTCATACACCTGGCAATAAAAAACGATTCTCATTCTGATTTTGACTCTGATTCTGAAAAGTGTCATTGTGCTGTATTTTTATTGTCTGAGTGGATGCAAGAACAGATCCACTCCCCACGGATCCAGGACTCCCTCCCCTATACAGTATCATACTGGGAGGCTTTGGATGGTAGTTGAGAGTGACCGCCAAGCTTCTAATACTTCCTACTTTGTTCCTTGCACTTGTGCAATTGACAACTCCATATAAATAATGTCCAGATATATAAAAATATGTACATGAAAAGAGTGAATGTGGAGATCTCCAGCACGTAACCACTTTTTTATTTATTTATTTTCTTTTTTACTGCTGTTCTGTCTGCCAACAGTGCTTTATAATTATGAAAAGTCTCAGGTTAGAAAAGTCATTCAAAATGAGTGTTGTTGGCAAGCAAGGCAACTCAGTCTCAAACATCTTGGAGAGATTAAAGGTGATCATCTTCCAGAATTTTGTGACAGGAGCAAATTCCAAAAACATATAAAAATAATTGCCCTCACTTTCTGACAGCAAAAAGTGCATACGGGATCATCAATTGCATTCTTTGGGTGGAGATTCCTGCATGTTAAAAATATTCTGTATTTAAAACTGTAATGGATTTAATGATGACCAGGGTTCCTAGAAGCTAAACCTACATTCAACCATTCATTATTCCAATCAGGTGATCAATCAATCACACTTTATTTGTATAGCCCTTTTAATACATGCTAATGCAGCACAAAGTGCCTTACATAAAATTAAAAAACAATAACACAAATAGATAAGTGAGCCAACACACAATAAGGGGGACTATTAAAACGGGCATGGATGACTGAGGAATCGCTATCTTGAACTAAAATGAGGAAACACAGGAGCTAAGACTAAACTGATATAATCCTTGATGATAAATAAGACAATAATGAATAAAGAGCAGACAAAATAAAAACACTAAAAGACACTAAGACAACTTTAAAATGAGATGAAAACTATAAAAATAATAATTAAAAAAAAACAATATTAAAATAAAGTCTTTATTGTGCACAAAAACCCAAAATTATTGCCAACAGATGTTTGATTAGATAACATCAATAAACAAGCCCTGTTCACAGCGGCAGAGAGTAAATGCAGTATAATTAAACACTTAAAGAATCAATGGCTTCTCTTAGCTAAAGTTCTGTCATGAGTATAGAAATGAAAGACCATAAGGCCTAGGATTATGGAGCATATTGATCTGTTGCTGAGGGAAATTAATGGAATTTCCTCTGAATGTTTGAAGTCTCAGCATGTAGCTGTTCTTGACCGGTCAGCATGAGAAGATCAACAAATGCAGGGGAAACTTGACTGGTATTCTAACACACTCAGCTGTAAAGCGAGGACTGGACTTTAAAGAATTCAGCCGAGGTGCTGACGGTGGGCGCAGGGTCAGGAGTTTCCATGGTGACTCCAACCTGAGGGTGCTCTGAATGCAGGACTCTCACTGGGTTACACTGGACCTTCACTTATACATAAACAAGCTCAAGGATCTGGACATATAGTTACTGACAAAATAAGGGTCCAGAAAAATAATAATATTCACTTGTTTTCGCATTTTATCTGCTCTTAGGGTTTTGTGCTCTACAAAATAATTCCACTGGGAGTCAGTAAAGAGTAGAAACAAGTTCAAAACATCATGAGAAGTAAAATCTTTGTTTTGTATACAGTACTGCTCAAATTTATTAGACCACGACCCAAGTGTTAGGTTTATTCCACAGCTTCCCTAAATTAACAGCATTTGTTATTACCAAAATCATGTTTCATGTTTCTGTAGTGGTAAATGTAAAAGCTCTTCAAGTGAAATTATATTTTTGATGCTAAAAAATTATTATAGTTATCCATGAATTTTCAAATTTTCTGTTTTACACAAAAGCAGAAAACCATAGTGAAGCACATTATTATCATTTTATTAAGATTTCAAATTATAGATATTTACTTGCCTTAAATAATCTGACTTCTCAGAGAAGCCCAGCAAACTGGCTCAAGTTGGATATAAAAAGGTGAATTCAGTTTGAAATTCACTTTTCTGTTCAAAATGGTAAAATGCAGAGAGCTCACTGAAAATAAAAGAGTCCACTTTTAAGCACTTTATGATGCTGGATGGTCTCTGATAAATTGGGAAAGACAGAAAGTGTTCTCACAGTGTGGTTAATGATAAACTGCAGAGACTGGTATTTACAAAATGCACCAAGGAAGAGGCAGGAAATGAAAGATGACTGAAACATGTCAGACACCTCAAGATTTTAAGAACAAGAGACATAAAAACAGAGAAGCATGCATTGAAACATTTTTAGTCCACAAAAAGAGTTATAAGTTAATCTGACACTCCAGTTCTAAATTAGGTTGTATCCTAGGTCAGTGGCACCATGGAGACCTAAAATTCATATTAACCAGTAGAGCATAATGTTAACCTGACACTCCAGATGGACTGTTCAATATTTTTCACTCATCCATCAGGGAAAGAGCCCATAGAAAGTGTCTGGGAATGGGCAGAACCTTTCAATAGCATATCCGCCAGGTGATTGGACAATCGTTCTGTCATTCACATTTATTACAGGCCAGATAATACAGTAGGGGGGCACTACAGTGGCTGTGTAAAGGACAGAACAGAACAATGTGTTAAGCAAACTCTAGCAAATCATGTCAGAAATGAAGCAAACATATCCTTCCTACAGAAAAGTTTGTAGTGTTGGTATTTGTTTTTCATTTAACAAAGAAATGCGGTCAAGTTGTTATAAAACTGCTACTGAAGCTGTTAGCATCTATGCTAATCTCTGTACTAACAGTTGCTTCCTGCAGTCGTCTCGCTCATAGCTCCCACCTCTTTCTGCTCTTAAGGATCCTAACTGGGTCGTCCCACTTTGGGACACTCACAGTCGTTGTAGACTTGAGCTTGGCAAGGTGGATCCGTCTAATTACAGACTTTGAATCTAGCAGAACCAGCATGGCAAGGTTTAGCAGGGTACACACAAGGATTTTCTAAATCTGAAGAGATTTTTTATCTGTTAGAGACCCCACACATGAAGATTAAAAATCAGGCATTGAACAGTTTTGATCATACCGTGTGTGATGTGATCCGATAATCTCTACACAGCACACCACACACATAACGATTCTGTCCCACCACCGATCTAGAATCTAGTCCTCTAAGACAGAAATCTTGTGTGATCAAACGTAATCTAATAAAAACAAAGAAGAAGAAACATTGCAACAACCGGAAAACACAACACGCAACATGAAAGAGGACATACACGAAGAGGGAATGATGGTGGTCTTGGGACTATTTTTGAAGGAAAAATCCCAAACTAAAAAAAAAGAAAAGACTGTGGAAAAAATCCTGGAGACAGCTTGAACACGTGAGCTGGTCCTCCAGGTCCACCGAACTATATGTTTCAGGTCGGCCATGATTGTTCAACTGCAAGCAGCAGGTTTATTTGTTGAGTTTAAGACATGTGTCACCAGGCTCTACTTCTATGTATCAAATTGTTGCACACAGGGAGATTGCATCCATCTGAAAAGCTCCTTCAAAAACTCACATTTATTTTGAGGAGTAAAAATTGTCACATCATTTTTTCAACATCATTCAGCTCTTTTTTTTATATGAACAATAAAATGCGCTAAAAACAGGAGATTCTAAAATATAGTAAAAGGACTTCTTGTCCACAAAATGGCATTTCCCACATATGTTGAGACTCTGGATAACTTGTCACCACATGACTGTTTTTGACATTTATTTTTAACTCAACTCATGCAGCTCTGTTTCTATAGACAGAGGACACTTTGTAAGACTGTTACTCATTTTGCTCGTGTTTTCCATACATGTGTCGTCTGTTTGTGTGCACGAATGGGCCCATATGAGTGATGTGTCATCCCCCGTCCATCATCACTGCTGTCAGCGAGAGGAGCCTCATTATTGTTTAGGTATTTAAGAGTCTGCAGTTTTCTGTAGTTTTGAAAAATGAGGAAGAAGATGCGGTTTTCCTGCTTGTGGTTCGTTCCATATTATTTGTCCCTTCAAATAAACACATCTGACATGATGAGTCAGTCTCTGTTTCCTGTCTGCAGCCTTATGGGAGATCATGGCTGGTGGTCCACTGTTGTATGAACCCCAGTGTGTGCTCACACCACAGCACCCTCCAGTGGGGGAGTGCACATATGTATGTACATCAAAAACACACACATGCTCTCCTACAAAGCTCCTCGCACAAATATGGACATTTTATGGGGGACATACCAACTGCAGTAATGAGACCCTGAGCACAGATGGCTTTCAACTTGAAGGATTTTATTTAGTTTTCAAAGAGAGACTAGTTTAACCGAAGACTAAATAATCAGCAGCAGACTCAGACTGTAAATGATGGGTGTCACTTTGCCCTCCTGGGAATACAAACCAATAAATAGCTGTACAGGGAGCTCATTCAACATTATGTGGGCACACAAACATCTATAAAAAAAAGGCAAAAAATGTATGATGGAATAGAGATGAATGCAAAGTTTATAGTTGTGTGAGTAATAACAAGCATAAATCAAGCAATAATAATAATAATAATAACAATAAGACTGTCTTTGAATAACTAGCTTTTTTAAAACCGCAGTTATACACAAGCAGCTTGAGACAGCAGCTAACTGTGTTTTTTTTGTTATTTAGAAAAAGATCTGCTTATTTCTCAGTCTGTAAATTCCCCCCTTTCAACCCTTCATTAAAATATTTTCCAACCTCTGATTATCTTTTTTTAAAATCTGTCAGCAAAGGCAAAAGTTATCCACACAGTCTGGAGAACTTTCAGGGATGAAATAAAAACTTTTGCGAATGCTCCTAGTTATATAAAATTTGTTAACAAATTTTCTGAAAGGACTTCAGCAAAGACAGAATCAATTATACACTATAAGGAGTCAAAACTGTGTACATTTTCTTTCAGCTGAAAAATGGTTGGTATCAAAAACATGTGTAACTAGAAAAGCACTCAGAGAGCGTAGACCTCCACCAACTGTTAACTGGAAAGCACTTTGGTCACTTTGAGTGTTGTAAAGTGCTCTATAAATAAATTTTGATTGATTGACTGATTGAAGGTGATCCGGATCAGTCCCAAAATTTAAACAGCTCTTCCATATCCCATTTCCAACAATTCCTGAAAATTTAATCCAAATCTGTTCAGAACTTTTCAAGTTATTTTGAACACAAACAGACAAACAGACAGACGGACGGATAAACGTTGGCAAAAACATAACCTTCTTGGCGGAGGTAAAAATGATATTTAACTAAGTCTATTGGTATCACTGTAAGATCTTTAACTCTGAACTTTTCTGTAAGTGACACTTGTAGAGTCAATCATCTGCCCATCGTCCATTATTTGACAAGTATCATTAGATGCTTCAAGCCCACGCCATGAAAAATGCAATGCAAATGGTTTTTGTCATATATATATACATATAAATGTGTATATATATATATATGTATATATATATATATATATATATATATATAAATGTATGTATTTGTTTTACAGGTATCATTTCCCCCTTTTTCAATTTTCCTTCCTCAGCAAGGCTGCTGAGTTTTATTATTTTAGTTTGGGCTAGAGGCTGATTTCTTTTGTTTAAGTAGTTCTAATTAGGTAGTTTGGGGGAAGACTGTTCAGTAAGACAGCCCCTTATGGTTTTGGCCCTGTCATTTCCTCCCACTTTTGTTAATTTTTGCTGGCAACTCCAGCCCCTTTTGGTTCATTCAGTTGTTTTCATTCCTGCATTTGTCATAATACAATAGCTGTCAACTCTGACTTTAGTGTGGCACCCTTTTTATGTTTTCTGGTCTCTTTTTGTTTACCCTTAAGCCAAGTTTTTGTATATTGAGGCCACAACACTGGTAAATTTCAAAAGGAGAAGAGTTAATTATACTCTGGATGGAGCCAAACCCCTGAAACAGGAATGTTGAGTTGATTCAATCCTGTAGGTGGCAACTTTGAAAAGTAACCTGGATATGACACTCGTAGTGTCAGTCATTCCTACCTGCCTCCCACATTGAACATCAACAGTTTATACTAGCTAAGTTATATGGAGGCTGTTTCTATTCTATTCTATTCTATTCTATTCTATTCTATTCAGATGAAAATGGTGTATCAACCACAGTGATGTGTAACCAGACTTAAAGACACAAACCTGCAAGGAGGACTTAAGGCTGGTTTTGCTAGTAATGCTAACGTTAGCCACACTCTGCTAACCTAATTGATAATGCTTCCACAGTATTTGTTTGCCTACTGTCTGACCAAAGTCAACCCATGATGCACTGCTTTCTGGTTCTGTTCCTTTATTTGGTACAGCTTACTTTCAGACCCATGGTGAGGTGATAAGCAGACAAGAGTTCAGTTCTTCGGTCCACGCAAGAGTTCATTGGAGCATCAATACACCCCAAACTAAAGTAAAGTTACGTTAATTTAAACTGAACCAAATATGTTGTATGTGACCTGGAATCACTTTATTTAGCTTGTTATCCATATTCTTTTATTTTAACTTTGTAGAATTATTGTTGTTGGGTAGGTTGGAAAAATTGAATTTCAAGGATTATTAAAAAAAAAAAAAGGTTGTATTTGAGTCTATAAAAGTAAAGTTTATTCAACTGTATGGTTGCCATTTTCTTGTTTTAGTGGATTACATTACTGTGCACATGTTTTTGGTTTTCTGGCCTCTTAATGTGGTATAATGCGTATATTCTAAGTACATGATTGAGGGGTTTTAATGTAAGCATTACAGAAGCTGTGGTTTTGGTTTGGATCAGGGACAGATGTTAAGTTTGAAGCTTCTGAAAGAGAGGCACATTTCCTAAACTTGTGGTTTTTCTACATTTCTAAGTCTTGTGCAACATCTAGTCTTGTTTTAAGGCCCGGTGCTGCCCTTGTGGTTGGGATGGTTTGAGCTGAGCAGGGCAGCATCTCTCTGATCGACCAGGATCCTCTCCTGGCTTTCTGAGCACATTCTTTGTCCAGGTGCTGTCTGTTTTCTTTTTCATCTTGCATGAGCAACACGTAAACTTTTCCAAGCTTGAATCATTCATTATTCAAACAAAAAGTTTTTTTTTTTTTTAAATATTCTGGTGTAACCTTTAACGCTGTGAGTTTAACAAGCTCCAGCAGGAGAACAGAATATATTGAGTGGGGAAATGGTGACATTATTAGTTCTGGTACCAGGTTTTAATAGGTGAGGAGAAGTACTTGATATGGGTGTTTCATATTCCAAGACCAAGAAAATAAACTGAGATATCTGTGCTTGTCTGTGGTCCATGGGTCAATGTCTTGGGGCTCCATCTGGCCTGACTTTGCACTGTATACAGAACAAGCAGTTGTATGTTTTTGGGGGCATGCGTGTGGTCTGATGTCTGTATATTGACAACAATGTCTGGGTTATACCTTCATCTCTGACTCCCGTTTTCATATGGTCTGAGTAAGCTGAAAATAACTCAATGCCTCATGTTGTCAATCTCAATCTGATTTTCTACTTTTAACAGAAGTAGAGAGATTTTTAAAGGAGGGGTAACAATATTTATATTTATCACAAACTGCTGATGGTACAACACATGCAGTCATTTAATATATATGCCTGACAGTTGGAGGAATCCGCTTAATGTAGTGGTGTGTAGAAGTGTCATAGCAGAGCAAACTGTGAAAGAAATAATGTTGATTAGATCCAGGTCTTCTGCTTTTCCTGTTCTGATTTTATAAACCAGGCCAGATGACCTCTTACAGACGAAAGAGCCCCGTCTTCCCCCACCCTTTGGGGTCAGTGTTTGCAAGATAAGCTTTCTGTAAAATGGCTTGACTTGATTAATATTGAGCCCAGCCCAGCAGGGACTAACATCTCCTTTACAACATGTCCACCAGATGGAGGTGTTTGGAAATGGATGCCTTACTTGTCCTGGTATGCTCCATTTACCTCGGAACTCGAACGTAGGATGTGGGAATCACATCCCAGTTAAACACGTTCTAGTTACGAGCTGGTAAAGTTGGGGTTCCTGAAGATCATCAGACTTCCCAGAAGAAAACTCCAACCAAAGGAGGCGTCCCAAGCAACATATCTATTTTGCAACTTGGAAAATCCAACATCTGAGATTAAATGAAAGAACCATTAAGATCAAGATGCAAAACAGTGTTGGACCAAAATCCAGTTCCAGGATTGATCACCCCATCCCTTCTATGAATCCATGTGAAACTGTTGCTTGAACTTTTGTAAGGAACTCAAGTACAAACATATGTCACAAAATAATGGCAATGTCAAGTTTCTATGTAAAAAAATGTACTCAAATTGGTAACAAACTATGACCGTTCCCCGACACAGTTTTGCATATATACAATTCCGAGCTGCATTTTTGTCAAACATATTACACCTGGCATGCTCCCTGCCATGCCAAAGCCCTCAGTTTGTCATTTATGATGGCAACAGTGCATACGGTGGAATAACAGAGTAGTGTGTATTAATATATGGGCCAAATGGGATTATGGACTGTACATTAACTGTTCTGCCGTGCAACCCAAGTGCCAACATTTATAACCATTACACAGATTATTTCAATGTGTTTCAGTCACAAGGTGAACATGAAATAGTTCATTTGTGTCAGGGCACCAGCTGACAGAAACCACGATGGGCGGGTATATTTTTTAAACAGCTGTAAATTCATTTTTAACAGGCCGTTTGCTTGGACTGTAAGCATGTGGCACTCTCTCCGGTGTGAGAGGACAAGGTGCAGAATGAGAAAGCAACCAGTCAAAAGATTTCTGCTTGGCCAAATTCTGCTATTCATGGAGCAAATATCAAATATCTTCCCAACAAATATATTCTGGATATTTATGAGGAAACATCACTGCTGTATTTTTTGGGGGTGTTGAAAAAAAAATATGGGAACTGTTTTTACTTTGCTGAGAGTTGTTGGCTGTACTGGCTGTAATTTATTTTTCAGGATAATGGAAGACTAATAATTTATACTTCATTTAAATTATACTTCATCCAGCACTTAGTACAACCGCTACCTGGCTATCAGTGTGTTTTTCTGGCTTACTCAGGGTGAATTAATGTGTTAATTCTCCAGAGAAAATATGCGTTACAGAAGAACTACAGGAGCACCCGCGCAGGCTGGAATTTACAGTATATCTTATATTTTTAGATTCAAGCCAAATAAGTTGAAAGATTTTATGACTGCAATTGATTTTAAGTGAGTCTAAGAGGAAAGACAGTAATAGTGATAGAGATGACAGAGCGTTGCTTTGGCTTCAAAGAGCGTAATGCAACACAGCCCCGCACTGAGCCCCCTTCTCCAGAGTTTTGTATTCTGCCATGAATAGCACCACCCCATGTTTGATCCATAGACTCCTAATAATCCCACAACAGAAGTGAATCTAAACTCACATCAATTTGCATTTTCTCTCGTCATGTTAAAAAGGTTAAATTTTGCATTACAGTTGGATGGAAATCCTACATGTGTTAAATATTCTAAATACAGTCTTTGACATAACTGAATTAGAGCTTAAGTACCACATGGTGACCCGAAAAGTCCAGAGCTGTCCTGTCCCCATATGCTGTATTCCAGCATGCTATCTGTTTGTCCCAAGTCAACACTGAGTCCTATGAGCATTCCTCACATACTAACACCTCACTGCAGAATACCCTACCCACAATGCCTTTCAGCAAGCACCTGTGTTTATGGCCTAATGCATTACTCTTTAATCTACAGGGGATACAATAGAATTTCTTGGAAGAAAATGCATCATAAAAGAGTTTGGGATGAGATTAACATGACAATAAGTTAGAGCTATCAGAGAAAGCAAGACTACATTTAGAGATACAGTTATGAGCAATGTCTTAAGTGTGACTTTTAACATCGCAAACATGCATGCTGGAAGTCCTGCAAAGTTCCTTAATTCATTCAGATGAGCTGTACAAATTAAAGCAAACCACAGAGTATTTCGCAAAGACTTTATCCTGAAAATACCCTGATAACTAGGTTTTTGGCATATTATTGTGTCATGGTATTTTGGAATGGGACTTGATAAGATTTCATTGATACAAAAGCCATTAATGATTCTCAAACCAATTCTTTAACAACTCCCGTATCGATTACTCTGGATTTTTTGTTTGTGTGGTCAAGACTTGACTTCAGCAGGATATCTGTGGCAACAATATATAATAATACATGGCACTCCTTATATTCAATGCCGTGCTGCATAGAGTAAAGGGATAGTTTGGGTTTTTTAATGTGGGGTTCGTGTGAGGTACATTGCATGAGCCTGAACATGTGCCATAGTGCCACATCTGAGTTCTCTCTCTGTTCAGAAATCTTGGGCCAGACGCTAACACTTCACATTGCTGTATATGATGCCAAACATTTCGCGGAATTAAAAGAATCATGGGAGAAAACAAGCCACAAAAACAGCGTGTGGTCATCACATGCTACACACAGTTTGTTCATATTTGCTTAGTTTCCCACTACCAAGCTACTTTGATTAGGCAATATTTTGAGACACAGCACAGCCTACGCGCCAAACAAACAGCCCTACATATAACTCATCTTTTTCGTAGCTCCCCGGCTCAAAAAAGTTGGTAACCCCGGATATACTGAGTACCCCTGATCCAGCTGTATTAGTGAATAGTTAACAGGTCCACTTTGTGATAATGAGTCAGTTCATGGTTGTCAGCAACTCTGCATTCATTCCACTGTTTCTTTCCTGAATCAATGGGCTTAAACTTTAGACAAAACAATGGTTGGAGAAAACACTGGTTGGTCTATTGGGTACTGGTAGTGCCATCAAGAGGAATAGAGGGAATAGGCCTGACACCACAGACTTTTTTTATCTTACTACCATGTGGAGGAAAAGGCATAATATGTGGTCTTTAATAAGGAAACATCATTTGATGAATTATAAAAATGTGAATTATGTCTTTTGTGTGTTTTAATTGGCCTGAGCAGGTCAGTGGAAGGTGCAAACAGTTGGACTGCGTATTAATCATGTGTAATTTTGAGCCCTGCAAAATCCTAGTTTGTTTTCAAAACTAAATTTTGTACTCACCTGTAAACACTGAGATTTGGCACAAAGTTATGAAACAGTTAATGATATTAAGTCAAAGTTGACTGTCCATTTGTGTAAATTTGCACCCATGCCCTGATGCCACTGTTGATTTGAAAAAAAAAACAAAAAAACAAAAAAAACCTTGAGAATAATAGAATAACTATCTAGAAGCACCTTCTCCCTTTTATTCTGGCATGTATGACCTTGTCCTGCTCATCCTATTCCGCCTCTACAGCTATATATAAATATATCTATCACTTACATGTTCGCCCAAGCATGAGCAGTAAATCAAACATGACAGGAGTCTACAGACAGTCTGTCTGCTTCGGACATGTCTGACAGTATATTACTTACATGATTCTGTCTGTTTGCCAACTTGTGGATGTATAAGAACAGGCAGTAATACCACAGTGCGATGGGGGAGTATGGGGGGTTCAGTACGTATGTGTGACAGTAGGGTGTTTTGGATTATCCTGCAGGTGTGATTTAACAGTCCTGTAAAGTTTCCCCAGACAAAAATACATGTTAAAGCACTAGAGGATTATTAAAGCAAGAGTTCAACATTTGGAAATAAAATGTGATCATTTTCTTATCAAGAATCAACCTAATCCTGTGTGTCAAGGTGTCTAAGTAGTCATTTATATGATAGTACTGACAAGTGTCCCATTTTCAGATTAGAATTTGTACAAGAAATTGGTGGTGTTTTAGATTTGATCATGCAGGAAAAAAACATAAATTTGTCTTTGATCATTAAAGCTGCCTTTGGGGATGATGTGATTTTCAGAAAAACACTATTATTATACTGATGGCAAAATTGGATAACTCTAGTGTAAGAAAGGTTAGGATTAAACACAGTATGTTTACATGCTTTTTAAAATCAAGACATCCTCATGGCTTTATCGTACCATCAAGTCAGAATGCTGTTATTGCCACGCTGCACTTTCACCCAAAGAATGAATTTACAAACATTTTATTTCAGACCTCTTCATTGTCTGAGGTGTTCATGTCTCCTTTTTAGCTGTTTACTATTAGTTGATGATTCTCTTTAACAATCTAATTCTTTCTAGACCCCTCTATCCTTTTACCCTTTGTCAGGACCCACCCTCTCCAGGAAGTGATCCTTGACAAGCTCTGTAGTAACTGTTACTAGGTTAAACAAAATCTGTTGCTGCTGGCCTCTCACTCATTATAAACAGTTGAAAATAATTTACCTTTGTGCTGTCTTTATTCATAATAAATTCAGTTAAATCATTTTAACTACTGTATCTGTCCTAAGTGAAAGAATAAAGGCAAAGCTACACTTCAGTCCATGAGAAAATGTCAAAATATTTATGAATTTGTCAAAATAATGAAAAATATGCGGTGAATTACCTTAGAGATGTCATCACACATTGGCCATTTAGTGGCGTAGTCTGGCTGTGCACTCTACTGTCACATGCCAATTTGTCCTTGGGCAAGACACTTAATCCAAAATTCCTCGCAATGCTGCATCAGTAGTGTGTGTAGGTGTGCTAGCTAATACTGATGAGCCACTTACAGAAAAACTTCAACTGTAAGTAAGTGAATGAGAGTGAAGGAGTGTGAAAGGGTAGATGTGACCTGCAGTGTAAAAGCACTTTCAGTTGTCAGAAAGTCTAGAAAAGCACTGTATAAGCTCAAGTCCATTTACCATTTTACCTTTTAACGTCCACACAAACGTTGAAATAAAATAAAACATACAGTATATAAAATGTTCTCTCTAATCTTTGAATGTAAGTTTTCTTTATGATTTTCAGTGTTAAAGTTACAAAATAAGGGTAATTATGTCACCACAATGCATTAAAACAGACTCTGCCAACACAGAAGGCGTCTGACAGGAGTAACCTGGCAACAGCTGCACTTAGAAAGGACATCGCTGATTCTGATTGGTTGGTCAGTGAATCAATCAGAGGTCCAACAAAGGTTTAGTTGTTGAGGATATTCTGTGTGGTTAAAGATTGTCTTACACAGGTTCTCTGTGTCAAAAATGTCAATAACATTGTGACCCTGATATTTAATGCTGTGCTGCATTGACAATGTTTCCACCCTTGCCTGAAATCACACAGTCATTACATGCTGAGCTTTTTAGACAGTGTCTATCCACCCATCGCCATTACCTCCTTAACCTGACTACTTGTTGTTGTTTGTGCTGACTGCCTCTCACAAAAGCAGGGCATCATCATTTTAAAAGCTCGCAGAACCAAGTAGAAAGTACTAACTTTGCTAAAAATATCAATACATCAATATATCACCACTTACTCTTTGCTGATACGTGTATCGAGATGGATTTTAGAGAACAGATACAGCCCCAAATGCTGTGACGGCAGTATGTAAAATAGACTTGATATTGTCTTATATGGTGTAGTTCACAAGGTGGTAGAAGCCAAACTACATGATATTCCACATGCTTGAATTAGTCCTCAGGTCACGTATTGGAGCACATGCCAGGTCAACACTTCCCACCACCAGTGTCTTACTTCATTTGTATGTGTTTAAGTGTGATGAAGTTTAAGGGCTCAGGGGTTCAAACCCTACTTCAAACCCCCTCTAAGGCTCTAGAGGCGAGGGATGACAACTGTGTCAGCAACTGCCATACCGGGGGGGGGGTCAGCTGGCTTCTCCCTAGCAACCAAACCAGCCTCCAAGCATGGCCTTTTGAACAGGACTTGAACCAGCTACACTCCTGTCCCCAGCCCAGGTCCTTACCTAAACTAACCTGTGCAAGTCAATCTGAAGATCTGAAATGTAAGTGTCTTAAGTTGTTGGATCCCTGAAACCTTGTTGTATGGAATTCTGTGAAAGGGAAAGTAATTGTCAACATTTTAGTTTATCAGGATACATATCTTAATGTGGCATCTGCATCTGGTTATGTATTCTATCATGAGGTTGCTGGGAATATATAACGCTTGTTCAAAACAGGGGAATTTGTTAGCATAAAGGCAAATAACATCTATTCCCAGAGTTATTACCAATTCTCAACTAGAACCAGTTCAACTTCCATCACTACTCACAGATGTCTCCCAAAAACTGACATTCCTTAAAGTCACCTGAACGTTTAACCAATGTGCTTAAACATATATATTAAAGAAAGATTTTATTTGAGCCCATAAAAAAGCTATTTGAATGGGTCTTGACCCTCAGAGCTAACTCATTCCTTGTAAACGGTGTGCCCGTCTTTCCTGGTGGAGTGATGTCATAGTTGGACGGCCCCCGGTGAGAAACTGGAATGTTACAGCCTACTGATTAAGGCAAGGGATCGTGGGTAGGGGGCTCTGTATGTGTGTTTTTAACATGTTGCATGGAGAGACTATGGAAACAAGACAGTGCACGTGTTTTTGCATGTGTGTACATCTACGTGCATATACAGGACCTTTTCTGAAACACTGCTGTGTGAAGCCTTGTTCCACTGCAAGGCCAGCTGTGAGCGGGGGAGTGTGTATGTTCACAGCAAACTCACGAAGCTAAATAAGCCCACTACTCACTTAGAGGCCCAGATACATGTACAGTGGGATGAATACATGATTGTTGCTAGGGTTTTTCTGTTTTGTCTGTACCATTAGACAAATTCCCTGCATAGACTGAGTGGAGACTTGGGTGTCGGGGTCAAAATGTCTGGTCATGGCGGATGCGTCTGAGCCATGGGAGCCTCTGGTCCTGGATCACTCAGACATTCAATTCTTCTTTGGGAAAGAAATTGCCAAAATATGCAAACCGTTTCTCAATCATTAACCCAAATTCTA
The DNA here is from genome assembly GCA_037902135.1 of Cetoscarus ocellatus. Taxonomy (NCBI): domain Eukaryota; kingdom Metazoa; phylum Chordata; class Actinopteri; order Labriformes; family Labridae; genus Cetoscarus; species Cetoscarus ocellatus. Next base: position 103,705 of record JBAMNC010001683.1, read on the forward strand.
CAGTACATTTCAAGTACTGTACATGTGACAGATGGCAGATTATTTTGAGATAAAGCAAAGGTTATGGGATTTTGACCTAACTGGAATGCCTCGCTTCTCAAACACTACAGTGTGCATTCTGTTTCAGGGGGTGGAGGTCTGTGAGAGAGGGTGGGGGTAGTGGTGCATGTCCCTGGAGCCCCACTGCGCTAGAAACAAGGTTGTTTTCTTAAAAAACTGAATAACAAACCTCTGGCTCTAGCTGGTGTTGAGAGGGGCATTTCTGAAATGACACAGGGGACTCTTAAAGTCTGTGATTTATTGCCAGGTCGAAGTACCCACCCTGAGTGTAGCAGGTGTGGGCTGAAGGCTGAGACAGTATGGCCACCATGACCTGATGATGATGTTGAAGTACACAGGAGTAACTTCAAAAAACTCTAGCCCAATAAGAAGATATATATGAATAATACATTTAAATCTTCAAAACCATATATACATGAGGTTTCTCTTGAAAATGAGATGCCACATGTTAAGGGCTTACCTTTAAAAAAATTATATTATAAAAAATATGGTGCTATACAAATAAAGATTGATTGATTCTGTTTTCAGCAGAGACAAATGCGATGAGGACAGGTTTATGATCTGGGTGTTCATGGGTTTGTTGCTATTATAAATTCTGATTTTTAGTCCCTTTGTCTCTGCCTGGATGGATACATCTCTGGATGTATGTATGTGTGTATACAAATTTATACATTTATATATATTTGTATACAGTGCCATGAAAAAGTATTTGCCCCCTTCCCGATTTCTTACTTTTTTGCATATTTATTTGTCACACTTAAATGTTTCAGATCATCACACAAATTTTAACACTAGACAAAGATAACCTGAGTAAATACAAAATGCAGTTTTTAAATGATGATTTCATTTATTCAGGGAAAAAAGCTCTCAAAACCTACATGACCCTGTGTGAAAAGTATTTGCACCCTGAACCTAATAACTGGTCGTGTCGCCCTTGGCAACAATAACTGCAATCAAGCCTTTGTGATAACTGGTGATGAGTCTTTCACATCGCTGTGGAGGAATTCTGTCCCACTCTTCTGCGCAGAATTGTTTTAACTCAGACACATTGGAGGGTTTTCGAGCATGAACTGCCCATTTAAGGTCAAACCAGAAGTGAAAGTAAGCCGGAACGCACCGGAATGCCGTGCCGGTAAGAAATATACAGACCTCTTCTACCGGAACGCACTGGAACGCCTCGGAAAAAAAGTTCCACCCATGCATACAATGCGAGCCCTTTCTTTCTTCAAGCGAATTTTACCAAAATAAATGTAAAATTGATGAATAAATAAAAATCATCTCCAGAATATGCCTTCTGTGACGTGTTGAAGTAGGTTTTAGCACGCTGGACTAACACTATAATTTGTAGGCTACGGTACTCGCTTACCGTGATAGTAGTTTCATGTATCATGATGTAGTAGGCAGTCATTCGCTGTAGCGTAACGTTAATCCAATGTCCCCTGGTGCTGTGTCTTTTTTTGCAGACAACAAAAAGAGCAGACTTTATCAACATCTTGCTGATGCTCGCGCGCAAAAAATGTTTTTTGAGTTGCACAGTTCCTGCAAGAATCTTATCTTACTTTCACCCCTGGGTCAAACCACAGCATCTCAATTGGATTTAAGTCCAGACTTTGACTCGGCCATTCCAAAACCTTAATTTTGTTTTTTTTTAATCCATTCAGAGGTGGACTTGCTAGTGTGTTTCGGGTCGTTGTCCTGTTGCATAACTCAAGTGAGCTTGAGGTTGAGGTCACAAACTGATGGATGAATGTTCTCCCTCAGGATTTTCTGGTAGACAGCAGAATTCATGGTTTCATCAATCACAGCAAGTCATCCAGGTCCTGAAGCAGCAAAGCAGCCCCAGACCATCACACTACCACCACCATGTCTGACTGTTGCTATGATGTTCTTTTTATCAAATGCTGTGTTGTTTTTATGCCAGATGTAACGGGACGCACACCTTCCAAAAAGTTCAACTTTTGTCTCATCAGTCCAGAGAATATTTTTCCAAAAGTCTTGGGGATCATCAAAATGTTTTTTTGCAGATGTGAAACGAGTCTTTGTGTTATTTTTGGTCAGTAGTGGTTTTCGCCTTGGAGCTCTCCCATGGATGCCATTTTTGCTCAGTCTCTTTCTTATCGTTGAGTCATGAACTCTGACCTTAACTGAGGCCAGTGAGGCCTGCAGTTCTTTTAGATGTTGTTCTGGGTTCTTTTTGACCTCCTGGATGAGTTGTCATTGTGCTCTTGGTGTAATTTTGGTAGGCCGACCACTCCTGGGAAGGTTCGCCACCATTCCCAGTTTTCTCCATTTGTGGATAATGGCTCTGACCATGGTTCGCTGGAGTCCTAAGCCTTAGAAATGTCTTTGTAATAGACTGATAGATTTCAATCACTTTGTTTCATGTAGGTTTGGAGAGCTTTTATCCCTAAATAAATAAAATCATAATTTAAAAACTGCATTTTGTATTTACTCAGGTTATCTTTGTCTAATGTTAAAATCTGTGTGATGATCTGAAACATTTAAGTGTGAAAAATATGCAACAAGGTAAGAAATCAGGAAGGGGGAAAATACTTTTTCATGGCACTGTATATGTGTGTGTATCTATAAAATGAAGGGTATGGCCTTAGCTGCTCTATTGTAAGGGGTCTTGAAATAACACTTGTTATGAACTGGTTCTGTACAAATAAGGAATGATCAAGAGATAAGATTTTTTTTTTAAAAGCATTATTTTGTCTTTTTAGGACTTGTCCCATGAACAAAACATCAGTATACACCCATCTCTGTATTAAAAATGCACAACAGGACTACTGAATGAATGACGTGTCACCACCCTCACTTGCCAACACCAGAATTGTATGTTGATTGGACTAATTATTAATATTTTCATAAATTCCCTCAATGCCAGCTTGTGTCTAGGCTGTAACACAGCTGTGTGCCACAAGACAGAACTGTAGCTCAGGTGAAAGGTCAGTGCATTACTGCCTTAATGCTGTACTATCCAGATGTTAACCAGCACAGTGGACAGAGGTTATATTGAAGCGCAGAGCAGTTTGGCTATGTCTCAATCTATATCAAAGTTTTGAATTGGCCTTGTCACTATGCCCTGTCTCTATTTTTCCCTCCATAGCACACATACAGCGAGGAGAAAGGGATTTTAAGGAGATGCAGGAGGGCCTTGCATGGTTTTCTCTAGCTTTTCTGTCTCAGCAAAGCTTGTTTATCTGTTTAAAATCGTAGGTATTGAGGGGCATTTATCTACTTTGGGGCGTCGGTGGTGCAGCTGGATATTGCGCTTGGTCAGTGATTGGGAGGTTGCAGGTTCAAGCCCAGCTCCGGGGCGACATATGGCGATGTGTCCTTGGGCAAGACACTTAACCCAAAGTTGCTCCCACTGCTGTGTCAGTGGCGTGTAAATGGGCATGAAAGGGCGTGAAAGTGTTAGCTGATACTGATGGATAACTAACATAGAAACTCAACCATCAGTGAGTGAATGTGAGAGCGAATGGGTGTGAATGGGTAAGTGTGACCTGCGGTGTAAAGCAGCTTTGAGTAGTCAAAAGACTAGAAAGGCGCTATATAAGCTCAAGTCAAGTCAAGTCAAGTCCATTTACTTTGGTGAGTGAAATGATTTCATTTCACTTTTAACTGAGAGATTTACTTTGACTCAAAGAGAGCTGTGTATTTATGAGCCTTTGAGACCATGCCTTGTCAATACAAAGCACTTCATGTTTGTTTACATATAAAGTAAAATAACTTAATGCACTATTTACAAGGGGAAACACATGGCATTGAATTACATTATTTTACAGATGCAGTGCAGACAGCAGGTGTGCAATGCTGTGCAATGCTGTGCAATGCGACATAACATCCAACACTTGCATTCAGTTAACACGGTGTGAAAGATGAAATTAGTTAAAACTGTCCTTGGGTCTTTGGTCCCTCATGTTGGAATTGATTTATAATTGAACATGGTCTAGTGTGTTGCCAGGTTAAGTCAGATTCATGACAATGTATGCTTGATAGCCCTGATGAAAGATTTAAACTATTGGCACACTAACTTGGGCAAGCAAAGCCACTAAGTAGGCAGGATTCAGGAGAGTTGAGCAAATGCAAGGGGCTGTTGTAACAAGGTCTGTGCAAGCATCACTGACGTAGTTTGGATTTTTGGGGTTTCTGTCCTGCATTGTATGTGTGTGGGGTTTGTTCAGTGCAACCTACAGGGTCAGAGAAGGAAGGTCAAGGTTCACTGTTCTGGGCATTGGGGCAAAAGTTCAAAATTGTAAAACTTTTAGAAGAAAGAAGCTGATCACAAACTTGTCAAAAAGCTTTGTAAATATAACCGTGATTTATTTTCTCTCTGCTTAAAGAATCCCAGAGCAATGAGATGCCACAGGTGACATCACGGAGAGGTAAATATTCTCTCAGTGTGAGATCAGAATCTGACAAGAAGCTCATGAATATCTACAGTATCTTTTCAGAAAAGTATGCGTATAGAATATTCTCATCAGTAGCAACTTAGAAGTTTCATATCGAGTCATTCTTGTGCCTGTGACACTACATGTTTAATATGAAGGGTATTTTAAGGTTAGATTCCTTAACCCCTCCTCCCTGCACACAAAGTGACATGGACACTTTCAGATGTTTACTCCAGTTTGCACAGCAAATTCCAAGATTGCCTCATGGTAAAGAGAGAAGGAGTAAGGAATGTGGGGACTCCACAAACTCAGATGCAATAAAGTCATCTAAATATGTGACAGCACTACAGGGTGGCAACTCCTAAACTGTTAAAAACAGATTTTTAACAGTCAGTTACTGTGGTGATGTGCTGCTTGTCTCGGCTTTATGACTGTAAAATGTAAACTCACAGCTGTTTAAATATTGAAATGAGCATTTACAGTTGCCATACTTCACTTGAGCAGATTTAGTGAACTGCTTGGGTGCTGCTTGGCTGATGGAACAACCATCCAGTCACCTGCAGGAGTTTCTTTTCAAATGTTCTGCCAATTCCCAAACACTCTCTATAGGCTGTTGTTTTGATGGGCAAGTGAAATATATTGAATGGTCCATCTCACATGTCAGGTTATTCTATTTCTTCCTGATTTGCTATGCTAACCATGAAACTGTCATCCCAAAATTAAGAAAAACCAAACATGTAGCTTGTGTGCATTTAGTTAGGACAGGTAGGAGCACTTGTTAACATCTTGCTGATGTTGTTGCTGATGTCCTTACTTGAGTAAGATTTAGACACTTGCAAATGTCACGCACATACTTTTGGGAAACCTTTTCAAATCATTTTGCATCACATGTGCAAGCAAACTTTTAGGCTTTACTTAACTGGACAAACTTGGTTGGAAAATAACATGAAGAAAGAACCAGACAATGGCAAAAAAAAGTGACTCTGGCATCTCCAAGGGACACATTTCTCAAAAGTTAAAGAATAAAACAGTCGCACATGACTTGAGCAGGTGGCCAACACAGATCCTGATGGAACTGCTTTTTACAACAGCCTAACCTTGTGCAGCAGCTGGACCTGTCTGATTCAAACGTCTGTAATCAGACAGATCCATCTTGCCGAGTTCCAACCCACAATGATTGTGAGCGGCCCAAAGCATCTCAGTCCAGTCAGAGTCCTATAGAGCAGGAAGAGGAATGAGCTACAAGCGAGATAAGAGCAGGAAGTGACTGCGAGTACAGGGATTAGCATAGATGCTTACAGCTTCAGTAGCTGTTTTATCAGATTGTGGCCATATTTTTATTAAATGAAAAACAAATAACAACACTACAAACTTCTCTATAGTAAGGATATTTTCGGTCTACTTACATGTTTTGACAAGAGGTTCAGCCCTCCCCAAACACTTTACATGGGCTCTTTCCAGGATGGACTAGTGAAATATATTGAATGATCCATCTGGTATGCCAGGTTAACAACAGCCTCTATGTAGCTTTCTTTATATACAAATGTAGAACATTTGTTGTTGTCAGCTCTTAAAATTGTTTTAAAGTTGTTTTTTTCTCTACATGATAGAGGGAGATATTTCAGAGTTATCTGTGTAACTTGTTTTGTCCCAAAGTGGTGTAAAACTAATCAGCATGACAGACTGTTTACTGGGATACATTTATTCTTACAGGTGGAAAACAAAAGTGTTGTGCATTTGGACTGATGAGAAGTTGATAGCAATAGCCAAAAGAAGTTTTCACTCTGATTCCCTTTATAGTTATGTTGAGGTTTTCTTTAAATAAGCACAGTTTGAGCACAACAAAAAGTCCTCAGCTCTGTTATCATTACATTTTCTTTTATTGGTAACCAGGCTTTTAAAGTAAGAAATATACTTGAAATATACTCCTAAAAAAGTTCCGAGACATTACTTTTGGACAGTTATTCTCCCCTTTAATACCAACTGATATTGTATGTTTTATTGTTTGAGGGCCTTACTGGCCACTCTTACAACTAGAAAAGCACTCAGAGAGCGCAGACCTCCGCCAAGCAGCTTCAGTCCACCCCAAAATTCCTGTATCCAGATGGTGATCTGGATCAGTCCCAAAATCTAATCATTTGTTCCTTATCCCATTCCACACATTTCCTGAACATTTCATCCAAATCCGTCCATAACTTTTCAAGTTATTTTGAACACAAACAGACAAACAAACCAACGCCGGCAAAAAACGTAACCTCCTTGGCGGAGGTACAACTTGTAATGATGGTGCATTCATGGAATAAGCAGCACAGCTAAACATGTGGGTAGCTCCCAAAAAAATGCCATAATCCCCTGCCCCTGAAAGACAGCCTACAGTTAATCAGTGAAGTAAAGGTGAGGAACCAGTGTTCTTTGGGCATCATCTTCCTGGGATGGTCTGTTTTTGACCTCACTAGTCTCAGAGAACTTGGTTCTAAGTTTGGACATAATACCAGGGCTGACACCAAATAATGCTACCACTCTGCCTACCAGAACATCAGCTTCTTTGCAGTGGATTTTGGCACATTTCAGGGGTACTACTTATGCATTTAGTGACATGGCACTGAAAGCAGGCAACCAGGCCACTCTCCCTGTTGAATATTATTGTGCTCTTAAACCTTTTAACTGCTGCTATGGGGTGGAAAAGTTACATATTATTGTGTTAAGTACTATGGGACACCAAAGAAAACATGTTGAACCATCGACAGGTCGACATGTTTTTTACTGTTAATATCTTAATATAATAAGTTAGTATTTGGGTGCTCATTCAAAAGAAAACGTGAGTACTTAAGTATTGGATTGGCTGTAAACTCCCATTCCTAACCTTAACATCACAGAATAATGGAGTTCATAGAAAATTGTCTGTGAAACTATGAAACTGAGAGCTATGAAACGACAGTGATTTATGACAGATTTGGCACAGATTGTTCAGTTGGACACATAAATACTTCAGATACTTCTAAATGCTGACATGCATACTGTATATTCTGCTAATTGCCACTCCACCTGCCATTTCAATTTGTTTTTACTATTGATAAATCACATTTATAAAAAGACCAAACAAGTGTTTTCATTCAAAGTCTGAGCCGTGCTTTAGGAAATACCAAGCAAATACCCACTGTAACTCCCATCGGGTGCTCTGGACAGTGTCACATATAATACGCATCATAAAGTTTCTCAGGGCGCAGAGGCGGCGTGCCAGCTGGTGGGAAAACAAAGACACAGTATAGTATGAACTCTGCAATTTTGGTCAAGTGTACATAAAATATGCATGTGTGAGAATTCTGAGATGTTTTCTGTATTCATGCACCCTTAGGTTAAATCATGCCCTTATTGTGATAATTATACACAGCAGTAAAATGCACAAACTACACAAGTGTACATCTCTGCTGTCTGTTATCTTTCAAATTATTGTGAAACTTGTTTTACATGATTAATATTATCTTACAACAACACACCAGTTCACACTAATTACAACAGTAATGTTGTGATAATTAGAAATGTGCAATGTCTAGAGGTGCACTGAATGTTAAATTTGGAGCCGACACCGATGCCAGTGTTTTCCTATTTTTGACTACCAATAAAGATCAGAGTATGTTCAGCAGGTAACTTCTTCAGCCCAATGGAAAATGTTCCCTGAATCAACACCTAGGTTTGCTAGATGTCAGCATCTTTGTGATATGACATTGCAAATAAAAAATCTACTACAGACAACCTTTGTCCAAACTGTCCAAAATCTAAATGTTCTTTTCTCATACTTACATTTAAACACATCATACACTTTTTGTCTTCAATAAGTAGTTTCACTGAGTCAGCTTTAATGAATCATAATACCTTCTAGACCTTTAATGCGCCATAGTGTACTATTTTTAGCACAAATAGTAAGCTGAACAAAGTACTGAGGATTCCACCAGTTTTTTTGAACGAATGACATAGTGGCAGCAGATGAGTGAAACAGTTGTTTTCCAGTTGCTTTTAGTGAAAGCATATTTCATTCTTTTAACCTTTATTTATACAGGTAGTCCCATTTAGACAACCAGTCTCATTTACAAGAGGGACCTGTTTTGGTCAGACATAAACAACATATGCTTTTGACACTGTCATTTTGAAAATTAAAGGAAGGGCAATACATAGAAATGTACTTATACCTTGTAAAAATACAGTTACCTCACAATAATGCAAATAATAAAAACAGAAAAAGAAAATAAACATTTCATGTAGCACAGTAACGTTTTTGTATCTTGATTATTCAGTTTTCATTATTTTGGAAGGCAGCAATTGTCAAAGATCAAGGCCCTGGCCGCATGGAGACGAAAATATTTCCATGTTGAAGACATTTCCTATAAAGACTGCATCGTCTCAGTAAATGTGTCCGTCCACATGAAAACACTGAAAATGCTGTAGCACATATGCCAGGCCGGTAAGTGGCACTGTAACGCTGCTGCAGACATACACTACAACCAGAGAAGAAGACATGGAGCATACATCATGACAAATGTCAACACACACTGGCGTCGCCTGTTCTCCCTGTCCTCTTGTTGCTCACGGTGGTTGTAGAGGACCAGAATATTCTGCTGTTAAAGCCAAAACAAGCTCAGTAGTTTCTGCAGCGTATATCACCATTGTTTCTGTTTTCAGGGTTCATGCATGTGGTTTAAGGAAGAGATGGGGTTGTGACGTCATTGTTTCTGGAGTTATCTGTATTCGTTGTCCACATGGAAAAGTAAGGGTGGCATTATCAGGTTTATCCACTCTGGGACCAGTTTTCAAAGGTGTGCGTTTTCAGGGACCTGAAATGCCTATATGATTAAAAACTTGTGTGAATTCATCTCCATGTGGACAGCCCCTAAAACTTGATTGATTACCCAGCTCTTCTACAGGCACCAATTCTGATCAGCTAGTCCAATAATGTTTGGTGACCCATTGATCCGGATACCTCTAGACATGATAAAAAAAACATATTAAGACAACAAAATCAATGAATTAAATATACTGAATGAAATTCATATGGCTTTGCACTCTAAGTTCTTGAAAAAGACTGGCACAAGCTGTTAAGGAGCCCATACTTTGCCTTAACTTTTGTTTTTTCTGATGACTTCTAGGTTCACAATGATTGATAAAAACCCTTCTAGATTTCATATACAGAGTAAGTACCCCTGATCCATCTGTATTCTCACTCTGTCTAAGACACTCTGCTGGAGCTTCCCCAAGTGAGCCCAGTCTACTCTGATAGGTTGATCGATCCACTCTGTGGTAATTGGTCAGATCAGTGCTGCTCAGCGTCACATTATCAAGTACTCTGCATTCGTTCTACAGTCTCTGCTTGCAATCCCTAGCCAATGGGCATCCTATATTGGGAAACAATTAGGGAAGGGAATCACCAGTGGCCCCACGATATGCTATTTTCATGAAACTTGAGTCCTGACTCAATTTATTCTTAATATTTTATGATATCCTGAGTATTACAATACTTAAAATTACAATACATTGTGAATTTTAACCTTTTTTGGCCACATTTACATCCAAAACGAAGAAAAATTACTGAATTTTAGGAGGGCTGCGGAAACGTAGCATACCAAGCAGCTACTGGCTCTTTAAAGACGGGAGACAGAGAAGTCCTGATGCCGCTGACTTTTCTATCTTGTTCATATAGGTGCTCTATCAGAGACAGGACATGTTTAACACACCAAAGGGCTACTAAAGTTTCGATAAGAAAAATATTGGTTCTTTAAAATTAAAACCGATTTATATTGTGGTTAATATGAGTCAGTATCACACTCATTTAACTCAGTACTTTTTATCTTGCAATTTCTGAGGGAATTTTGAAGATTTTACCAGCTAAATGCTGCACTATAACTTGAGATGGAAATCAAATGTTCCCCAATGTTTTTGTGTCTGAACATGCAGATGACGTGATAGCATCTTTCTTCTCTGAAGAGCACCTGAAATCTGGCTGGCCACTTCAAAATCTTCACATTTCATACGTTAAAGGTAAATTTACAGCAAAGTGGCCCAGTCACACTTGTATTTAACACTATGTGGCCCTCGAAGAAAAAAGTTTGGACACCCCTGGTCAAGGCATATATTTTTAGGCAAAATGCAAACAGAAAAGTTAGAAACGTTGCCTCTGAAAAGAAAAAGTAGAAGAGTATAGCGTGGAAATTACAGGAATGAAAAAGTTCACCACAGGTCTACTTTCACACAAAGCAGCATACAGTACAACAGGTGCAAGCCGGCTGGTGGGAGGCAGTTGTGGGGCCCATTGAGGCTTCATTAATGGAACAGGAAGAGAATTGAAGCACAAGAGCAAACACACACAACTCATTACCCCCTGGCTATCGTGTACCTTTCACACCGCAACTCAAAGTGTGTGACTGTGAGTGTGTGTTGCATTTATGGCATCTCTATGAGTTTGGTGTTTGTGTGGGCGGGTTGAGGAACAATTACAAGCTCTGCTGATCCCAAATCTGCTACAGTAACACAACATAGTGGAAATCAAACTTGAGACTCATCATAACAAAATGAGAGTATGAACCTGACTAAGTTGGCACTGAGCTGTTGGAGATGCAAAAGCACATCCACCCTTTTACACCACCATGTCACTTAAGAAACCACACGCACCCACAATACCTCATGAACACACACATTAAGTCACACTTTAACTGGACATACAGCAAGCCTCTGTTCTAGATCTGAAATCATGAGAGCTAAGGGCAGATTGACGCCAAGGAATTAAGGAGAAAACAAACAGTCACGGTGGAGGCACAGTGCAGACGGTCATGCTGTGTGAACATGTGCCGTGCTAAAGGTAGAAGCCGGACACGTCAGGTTGTTGTAGACAGGTGTCAAACCTGCCCTGGAAAGTGTCTGCCGTCACACTCCAACAAAGAACCTCTGAGAAAAAGTATTTTTAGCCTTTGGCTGTGAAGGAAAGCTTCCTCTAAGGACCCATCAACTATGTTAAATAGTAATTAAATAATTCATTTTGTTTCTGTTACAAATCAACAATGTTATTTTCCCTTCCCATAGTGGACAAAGTTTGATATAACCTACACCAAGTGGACATGAATGTCATACTGCTGAACCCAAAAATCATTAACATTGTTTTATACACTTCAGTGCACAAGTCAGGTGTTAAAAAGAGTCCATAAATTATTACACTATTAACCTTAATTAGAACTTTAATGCTACCTTATTTATAGTAGATTATATGTTTAAAAGTTTTATTGTTTATTTTATTTTGTTTTAATTTAAGGACTTGAACCTTCTGAAATGCAACTATCTGACCCATAGCGAGGCTCTTCTTTCTACCAGGTGTCCACAGCTAGTCACTCTCACATTCACTAACTGATGGTTATAGTTTCTATGTCAGTTGTCCGTCAGTATCAGCTAATACATTTACACACTTTCATGCCCATTTACACACCGCTAACGCAGTAGTGGAAGCAACTTGGGGTTAAGTTTATTACCCAAGGACACATTGACATGTGACAGCTGGAGCTGGGCTAGAACCTGCAACCATCCAATTACTGACCAAGTGCACTATCAGGCTGCATCACCGACACAGGGTGTTACTGTTTTGATTCTACATCCATCTTCTCAATGTCTTAAATGAGGGGTGTCCAAACTATGGCCTGGGGGCAAAATCTGGCCCACTTTTAGTTGGCCCACACAAATTTAAAAGTATATAGAAATCAAGCCCATACTCAGTAGCTTTGTTTGTAAGGTCTTGGGTAAGGGACAAGAGGGTGGCTGGTTCAAGTCCCTATCGAAACATACTGGGAAGCTGGTTTGGTAACTGGGGAGATGCAAGCTTACTTCCAGGGGCACTGTCACTGGTTAAGGCAGTTGGTAACGCAGCTAAAGAGGTTGTTGTCCCTTGCCTCTGGGCAAGGGTTTTGATAGGGTTTGCTCCCTTAAACTTCATCGCATGATTAACATTGCTGGTGGCGCAGATGATTTGGAATGATGAATGGGGAAGTGTTGACCTGGCATGTGCTCCGAAAACCTGACCTGACCTGGCCAACACTAGAGCGAATTTTTGCCTGACTGTTGAAGAAAGACAAACTGATTCAAGCTTTCAAAAGGAGCATGAATTGGTTTTACTTTGTTACTTTGCTGTGATCTCTGTTTCAATTTGTGATTTGCACTCTCCAGATTTAAACACCAACTATGCTGTGAAAATTGGCAGTTTTGTGCAGCTTGCTCTTGTTTTGAGTCTGAATGTAGAGTCTGAAAGTGGTGGAGGGCCAATCCAGTGGTAGCCACAGCTGACCACTGCCCCTTGATACAGGGCCAGCTACCCCCCCTTCCATTGATTGACTGTTGGCATTGTCAAGCCATTAATAGAAAGCTGTGATGTCGGCTTCATTTTTCAAAGAATTTTCAATAATTAAATCTATCTTAGCTGACATCTGATCCGTTACTTATGCTAATCCACTGGCGGCAGATTCATTTAAGTGGCCCAGACATGCTTATATTTTTGCATATGTGGCTCTTGGTGAAAGATTTTGGACTCCCCAGCCTTAAATCTTTGGATACTATTTACCATGGAGTACTCAGGTTTATAACAAATTAAGGCTCTGACACACCATAGTGCTCTTTAAGAACAAGTTAGTTGGTCTTTTTTGACCAATCTGAGACAAAATCATTGGTACATTCATAACTATTAAGCTTTACTGAATATGCTGCCCACATACTTGTGTAACTATATTCAAGTGAAAACTGCTGGAAGCGACAGCCTTCAATCTGTGACTCAGTCACAAAGCTTAGTTTTGTTATCCGTCCGTTTGTTATCCGAAAAAAATTCATCTTGAACCGGGTAAATGAAGTTTCACATTTGCTGCTCCTGCAGACCGGAATCTGCTGCAGGAAAGTTTGGGTCTTGAGTAGCTGGTCTATCAAGTAGCTTGTTTTACAAGCAGATTTAAGGCATTGGAGGATGATGCTTCAGGTTCTAGATGCTATGGCTGATGTCTGTCTGAGGCTTATTATTATTAGAGTTATTACATCAAGACTTAATTTATATTGAATAACCTTCAGTTGAAATGTCAAACATCCAATAGCTAGCTCCAAAACTATTCATCAGTTTAACCAAAATATGATCATATCTATCTCTCTGTTAACACTTAATGCCAGTAAATATCATCCTAAATTTGCATTAAAGCTACTGGTCACTAGTCAGTTACATAAATGCTGTAGATTTGATCAGTGGGCCCTCTCTTTTGGTTCTTCTGCCCAGATGTAAACAGACACAGTGCACAGATTAATCTTGTAAAACATATATCAGTGCTGTTATGCTGTAATTTCATCTAGAACAGGGATTCTCAAATAATATGGTGAAGCACAATGGTGTGCCTTGAGGAAAGTTCAGGCATGCCTTTGGTATCTGTACCACCATAAGTTGTTATTACAGCTACAAAACAATTATTGAATAATATTTTTACTAACTCACACAAAAAAACTAAAAACCTGTAAATTAAAAGCCCCAAATGATCAAGGTAACACCATCTTTGTAGTTCATTGAGTGGGTGGATGGGAGGAATGTAGCTTTTGTGAATCCTATTTATTAGTTCACTTAATTTTTTACAAAATTGACTTTTCCAGTTCAAAAGATTTGACGGTTTGAATAATTTAAGCAATTGGATAATGTTCAAGACAAAATCTTGAATCAGTTTGTTAAAATATTCAATAAATTATATAGTCTTTCTCAAATTTTACAAGGCATTGAAAGGTAAAAAATAAACATGCAAGACTAAAAAGATATTGAAGATAATTGTAAATGTGTCAAAGCTTTGCTAAGTGGATATAAATGCGGTGTACCTTGAGATTTTAGCTTGGTTTTAGCAGTGCCTTGGGGACAAAAAAGTTTGACAGCCACTGATATAGAAGTCTGAAAGAAAACAATTTTAGCTACACTCAGCTGTATATAAATACTGACTTGCTAACACTGAGAGTTTTGGTTTTGTTTATTTTTTGTTTTGCTTGTTTTTATAGGAGATGTAGTTGCCCTCTGCCTACCATCAAAAACACTGAAGGTTTTTCATTAGGGATAGGTCTCAAAATGCCTCTGATGGAACAGTGGGAGCAACTTGGGGTTACATGTCTTGCACAAGGACACATCAACATGTGGCAGCCAGAGCTTGGCTCGAGCCTATAACTCTCAGATTGTTGGTACAAGGCAGTGCCAGACTAAGCCGCCACCTGCTTTATGTAGTTGATATAAAAGTGAAACACATCTATTATTGGACTATACATTACACTTTCTGTAATTGCTCATTGCAGTTAAAAAAAAATGGTTGATTTTATAGTTAATTTAAACAATATTTATGTTCTCCTGAGCATGCTTGTGTAGCAGAGCATTTATCCATGGCTTTGCTGTAGATGTTTCCCCAGGTGAGTGCCAGGACAGGTGATTTTAAACAGCAGCTCCACTGTGTCTGCGCTCTTACATGGGAATAATGACCTGCTCTGGTTTTTACAGCACACAGTGACCCCGTCCATCACTTCAGTAATGAGGGAAACATTCCTGTTTATCATTGTCATCCTCTGTGGGCGCTCAGCGGGGGGACGTGAACATGTTTTGCCGCTATGAATTTTGGCATTAGCTTTTGGGAAAGTTGTATTTACTCTCAGTCAAGTCAGCCTCCATCCCTCCCTTCCTCTTTGCCTCCCACCTACACCCCCACCCTGCTGCCTTGCCCCACCCCCCAGCAGATATAAGCTGTGTCTGTAAGGTGTGCGCCTCTTAAGAGCACATATCCCAGGGTTCCCTCTGTGTGGTTGTCTGTCCGCCTGCTTTTTGTTTTAGTTAAGGCTGCAGTGATTATTCCCACGTAAACGGCCACTCACAAGGTAAGCACAGATATGTCATTTATGAATATGAGTTTCTTCTCTATTTCTTTTCTGTCTCTATTAGCTGTTCAACTGCAGGATTAGTAGAAATATTTTTTTAATGCCTTGAATGTTTGACTTAATCTTTAATAAGAATTTTAAGCACTTTCTAGCTCTTTTTCTCCAGGTTTAAAATTATTTTAATGTTAATCTCTTAAATCATGGAAGAAAATATGACGCAGTTTCTTCCTTTAAGATTTTAAATGATTGCTTGTACATTCTCTTAGCTCAGTTTTCCCTGCAGTATTTGCATTGAATACACCTTTAATTTTACATTTTATTCATGTTATCATTTGAGGGGATTAACAATGAAAATAGTGACAGGACAGATTTTTTTTTTTTTTTTTAATGTATCTGTTTAATTTGTGAGTCCTGGTTTTAAAACGTTCCACATTAGAATTTTTAAAAATCTGTAATAATAAATGCACATGAAAGTTAAACCATTATTTTTTATCCAGGCTCTTTTTGTCATTAAATGCTATCTGCATGAAAAATTTAAGCACTGGAGATAAATTTGGTTAAATTTTATGTTTGTTTGTTTGTTTGTTTTTTTTAAGCCTAAATTAATTACTTAAACAACAAATATTTTGTCGCTGTCAGGTACAAACCTCTTAGCTACATTTTTTATGATTTTCATTTTTTATGTGTATAAAACAGTGCTATAGGTCAGTTGGTGAGTCTGAAAAAAAGAAAAGAAAGAAAGCCTCATAAACATGGCCTCCTCCTGTGGCACCAGCATCGTTTCTGAATACTAACTCCACAATCAGTCAGAACATCCTCTGGTCCTGAGTACCGCCTGACAGGCTGCTGCAGCCACAGCATCCCAACATTAGTCTGCTCTCTCCAGACACAGACAGGGCCCCAGAGAGCCAAAGTATGTGCAGCACATCCGTCTGTGAGAGAATGCCTGCAATGAGGGCAAATAGGCATTCAAGTGTTTGGCGTGCATGTGTGTATGCAGAAAAGCTAAAGCCAAACTGTCAGATGCATGTGACGAGGGCAAAGCCGCAGTTTGGTGAGAAGAGGCTGCAGCGCAAACACGGCCACAGTTTTCTCTTTTGCCTGATATCTGGACTTTGGTGCATTGTTACTCACTGGGACCTAAAAAAGGCACTAGGATAGTAGAGATGCATGATATTGGATTTCAGCTGATATCTGATATGCCAATATTTCTGAACTCATAAATGCCAATACTGATATTGATTCTGATATTTTTCAGACAAAGATTGTAGTATTCACCTAACCAAAATTGACCTGGTCCTTATTCTGTGACATTTTATTTGCATTAGAAACAGATGTGAAACAAGGAAAACATTGTTTCTTTCCCTACAAATGTTGGAGTCTTAATGTGGACATTTAGTGAAAATGAGGTTGAGCGTTTTCTCAACTCCTTAAATCACAGGTGTCCAAACTATGGCCTGGGAGCAAAATGTGGTCGATGGTCTACTTTTAGTTGGCCCACAGCAAGTTTAAAAAAAGTAATAGCAGAATTTTTCATTTCTGCAGGTACCAATATTTAACTTTTTATTTTACTTCGATATTACCAATATCAAACTGATAATATCGTGTTTCCCTGTGAGAAGATCTTAATCGACTTAGATTAAGGCTACTCCAGAGAAAAAAATTAAAGACTGATCAAATAGCTCATAAAATTAGTCTGAATTAATTTTTTGTTGTTGTTATGTTTTAGCTAAGGTTCATTTCCATTTGTACTGATTAAGTGGGAACAACAGAAAACCACTTCAGACTATCGATCTTTTGTCGATCTGATGGTTACTTAATGAAGAAAACTAAACTGTCTTCTTGGTTTTTAAGTTCTTGCAGCCACATTACTGTTGAGCTCAGTTATGGGTTGCATCAGCTTGAGTTCAAAGGTTCTGATTTACGCTAGAGCTGCTCAAATACGGCAAAAACTATTATAATGATTATAAAGCATGATTGCTCAAAGATTTTACTGTATTAATGCATTTGTTGGACTTAATCCCTCTTAAAATTTTGATGTTAAGACTTCAAACACAAAGCATAAGTTAAAGAGAAAACAGGGGTGAGTACTGCACTGGGTCAAGGCGTGTGAAAAAATGGTGGGTTCGGGTGCTCTTCAAGGATCCAAGAACAGTGATACATTTGAAAAACACATAAAAATCAGAGGCCCTCTGATAAAGTTAAAAATCCTTTATTGTGTCAGGGACTTGTCAACGCGTTTTGACTCGTCAGAGTCTTCATCACAACATTACAGGTCTGCAGGACATACCAACCCAAATTCTCTAAAAATTATGGTAATTGAAGTAATCCCTTGGTCTTTGAGAGGAGGTGACAGACTTAAACGTCTCTTACAATGTGGAGTTTTTTGGATTTATACTCTCAAAGCCACTTCCTTCCCAGATCTAAATGAGGAAATAGATTTCTCCCCCTTTTTATAATCTGTTTTGTCCATCATTGTTTCGTGTAGTCTGTCCATTTTTGTGCAGCCAAGCCTCAAATGTTTTTTTATTATTTGATGTCATGTGACAGTGTCACACGACACAATCACATGGCATCTCCCATGTATTTTAAACACCTGTTACGTGTTGTTTATCACGTCCTGATGAAGACTCTGACGAGTCAAAAGGCGTTGACATGTCCCTGACACAATAAAGGATTTTTAACTTTATCGGAGTGCCTCAGATTTTTATGTGTTTTACAAACCATAAGTGTTTGAACTCCTGTAGCTAAAATTTAACATTGAAACATTTACCACATATGATGAAATGTGCACAAAAGCACAGCTTGGTATGTGACATTTTAATTGTTTAATCTTGATTATCTTTCTTTCATAATGGTGGGAGGCCATTATTCTGTTTTAAAACTAAAAACTTGTTTAATTGTGCAGCCCAAGCTTACACTCTATTGATGTTTGTTGTTGCACCAGCTGAGATGGCGCCATAGTTCACTAACTTAAATCTTACTCCTACCCCCTGGGGGGGTAAAGCTCTGTGTAATTTACGAACATCAAAGTGTATTGTTTTTTAAATCACTTCAAGTATAAGGAGCAGAGTGCTTTTTTTGTTTTGTTTTTTTAATTGACGCTTAATTTTGATGTGCCTTTCCTGTGACAGATTCCATCCTTCAGAAATTTATAATGACTCTTGTATGGCCTGTGCAGATAAATCATCTCACATTATTGCTGATTCACTACAAATGTTATTTTTCATAGGCTGTAGGTTAAAGTTGGGTGCCTTACATCACCTAACTCCGATGTGTGCCCTCTAGTGAGACCCAGAGATACTACAGATGGGCTATTTGACATCAAACCACAAGCAACTTAAAATCAGAAGTTTGAAAGTTCTGAAAAAACTGATTCCACGTTTTAATTTTGTTAGCTCCAGAGAGCTTACAAATCAGATCTAAACAATATATATATATATATATATATATATATATATATATATATATATATATATATGTGTGTACATTAACTGAATTATACCAGGGATGTCCAATTTTTCACTGAAGGCCAATAAAAGAAAAATTTGAAAGTGGAAGGGCCATCTTTGATACATCCCAACTTTAAGGCAGTAAAGTTAGTAAAACTGATGTAATGTCAGACCAGCAAACTCCATAGCTTTTCATGTATGGCTTGACAAAGCGAACAGCAAATCAATGAAGAATTTAAGGCAGCCAATCAGATTTCAGAGGGCCTGTTTGGGCCTGGCAACCGTTGGGTCTATTTATGATAATAGGGACAAACGCTTGCTGCATCAATGGGTAAACACATGGTTCAACATTAAAAATAAGAACAAACTGCACACAGCTGAAAAGCATAAGATTCATATCCTGCTATGGGCCATAATTCATTTCCTTTATAGAATTAGCTGAGGGCCAATAAAACAACAGCCCACAGGCTGAAGTTTGGACACCCTTAGTAATGCTGTTAGATAAACAGAGCCAGTTGAAAAGTTTAAATTGGGCTGAAATAGTGACACTCCAATAAATGTTTCCTAATAAAAATAATTAATAATATTCCTTTAGATTCATTAACGTTACCTGGAAAGGTATGGGAGATCACCAAGTTACTTTACAAAAGGTGAAAGTTACAAAAGAAAATAAAACATGCTAAACTAAGGATTAACATTGAAATATCTTTTTCTGACTGTTTTGTTTGTTTGCTCATTTTCTTATAATAGAGGGTTACATACTTTAAATCACATGTTTTAGTTGTATAAAGGTTTTTGTGGGCCTTTAGTTATCAGGTTTTAAAGTGGACCTTTGCCCACTAAAGTCTGAAATATCTCATTATATTTTTGTCATATTTCACAAATATTTTTGTAGCAGTGTAAAATGCAGTTGTCAAATTCAATCTGATAATGATTGTTAAGTTAAAAATTCAATTTGATTTTGATATGATTCAACACAGTGAGTAGTATCCATGATTGTCCATATTACTTCATCAGGCTAGGTTTAATATAAAAAAAAATATAAGCAGCCAGATAAATATGATTTCCTTTTATTTGAGAAACAGTTTTTGAGATCAGCAAAAACTGTGTTTACATTGTGAACCAAGATTAATAAATTTCATAGGTCGCATCATTCTATACTTATATTTTTCCTCCTCAGAAACAAAACTGATAGTGCAGTCTGGCAGCAGCCTCTGCAAGATTTAAAGATTATTGACCGTCTCTGCATCGATGCACCTTCATCTATGTCCATATCACGATGCATTGATTAAAAGATTGTTTTTGACACACCTAAATACAAACGCTTTTTACTGAATGGTCAAATAACATTTAACATTATACATTATATTACATTATATGCAACAGTTTTTAGTCCAGTGTAGAAACTCTTCTACAAATACAAATGAAGCCTCCACCTCCTTCAATGTGGCCCCCAAGTTTATTCGAATATTAGAAAATTGTATTTGCATAAGAAAACAAAAATAAATCTGCAATTACAATATAGATAATGCTTATCAGGCACTATCAGGCCCAGTCTGATAGTGCACTTGGTCAGTAATTGGTAGGTTGCAAGTTCGAGCCCAGCCCAGCGATGTGTCTTTGGGCAAGACACTTAACCCCATGTGGCTCCTTCTGCTGTGCTCTGCATCACTAAATGCATTTGTAAAAGTAAAGACAGAAAAACACACTCAAAAACGCAATAAATACTCTGCACCTCACATTAAAAAATATATGAAACAGGCTTGAAATCTGTGTTAAGCTCATTGGATTCACGTTTTATTCATACATTTGAGTCTAAAATCATCAAGGAGTAATATCTTACTAATGCTGTATATTTGTTCCTATTCAAGTTGAGAACATCCAACAAATAATAACAATTTGGCCCTTTGGCAATGATAACAAAATTAATGTAGCCCTCTCACTAACAGATGTTTCCCATCCCTACTTTATTGGTGTAGGCCTTTCTTCTCTATAATGCAATATATAATGACCCAAACTTTAGACCAATCTTATCGTTCCATCTTTGGGTTTAGACCGAACACCATCACTTAAGATGGAATTTATGCACAGCTTGTGCAACAGGCTGCAGGTCTTCTTTGTGCATTTGGTCAAGAATTTATCTAATTAAAGTGCAGGGTATTAAAGAATGTGCTTTAAAAGGGTTTCAAGGGATTTCAGTGGTGTTATTTTTTTCAAAATCTATCTCTTTATTTTGCTTCTTTAACTCTTAAAATGATTTAAAGTTCTCAAATCTCTTTCCTGCCGTCCTATGTCCATCCGTCTCTTAATTGCATCATGGTATAAATCAGTGCATGGCCCCTTTGATGACCTCTGTGTGCACAAAAAAGATGCTGCAGAGGAGGAGGACCTCGACATACCTGGTGCTGTGCACAAGTAGTAACCTTTCAAATGGATGTGTGCTTGTTTTTGTGTGTTTGTGTGCATACATTATGGCACTCCGCTGTACACATCATTCAGCAACTTCAGGAATGCACTGGACAAAAGAGACCCAATGAAAAGCAAGAATAATGGTCGGGTAGAGGAGAGGGAAACAAACACTTTGGTCATTTGGCTGCACAGCTGGGGCAGAGCATGTGTGCGTGGAGTAGCCGTATTCCCCCTGGTATGTGTGCGAGGCTTGTTTGAACGGGGATGTTTGCAGCGTGACTTGGGGAGGTGTTAATTTTATGAGGTGTGCTTTGGGATAAAAGCTGCGTTTAGGGAGCCGAGGAGCTGCAAATGTTTTCCCCTTTTGCTGAGAAACCACAATGTAAGGCCACTCACCAAGATGGAGTGCATGAGTACCGCTGGCTCGAGGTTAAATTTGTAAAATGGTTTTTGCGGTGTGGGGAGGAAGGCAAAGTGGTTTTCCAGGCTTGTTCAGGGGAATTAAACACCAGCTTTGGTCAGACTGCTTGTTATGTGCAGAAAGGGATATTCAGAGCTGAAACTGCCTGACTAAGTGAGCAGTTAAGGTGCTAAATGGTGTAATGTTTTCTTTCTACAGGCATAAACATAAAGCACGAGAAAGGTAAATACATTACAGAGTGTGAGAATACTTCCAACACCAAAAGATTAAATGGTCAA
Source organism: Cetoscarus ocellatus (assembly GCA_037902135.1). Taxonomy (NCBI): domain Eukaryota; kingdom Metazoa; phylum Chordata; class Actinopteri; order Labriformes; family Labridae; genus Cetoscarus; species Cetoscarus ocellatus. Next base: position 125,615 of record JBAMNC010001683.1, read on the forward strand.
TATTGAGTTTAAGCCCAGACTGTGAAATAAACCTCTGACTTCTAAGCACAAGTGGACTTTCTTCTGCGCCTCCCCGTGCTCTGTTAGCAAGATGGTTTAAAGAGACACTCAGTCTCACCCTGTGACACCCACTGTAGCCTGCAAGGTCACAGAGAGGCTTCAGGTCAATGCGTCGGGATGTTCCCAAAGGAAGGAAAGGGCCAGCGAGGGCAAACTGACAGATCTGAGGCAGACGGTGAGGATGGTGGAGAACAGGCATCGCTCTGTTCACACAGGAGACAGGAAGAAAGGGAGAGGTGAGAGAAGAGGTCTGACGGTGGAGAGAGAATAGCAGATGTGTCTGGAGACAATGAGCAAATATTTCCACCTCAGACTAATGAATGGCAGGAGGGATCATGAAATACTTTATGAATGAATCTGACACACACTTAAGCTGTCTCAAGATAGTCTACTACAGTGGTTCTCACATCATGTGACGGGCACACTGGTTTGCATGGACATTTGTAACCGTACCTGACTACCACAGCTCTTTATCAACTAATGAATGAATTTTTAGTTTACTTAACCAAAACATAATATATCATCATTGTTTTGTGGTAAACAGGATCAAATAATTCTCATTAAAAGAAACAAAATGCCATACCTTTGAAATGTATATGTGAAAAAAAAAAAAAGGTCTAACTACTTTTTAGTTCTACTGATTAAAATATCATCCCACTATTGAAATTTGAGTTTAAAGTGTCAGGGTAAAAGATAATTTTAAAGTAAACACATTGACTTGTGGAAACATTATCATATATTCAAGGTCAACTCAAAAATCATTAACCTTGCACAGCAGCTGGATCCACCTGACTTAGGGCCTGATCTACTAAGATCCAAAATAACGAGTGCTAAATTACGAGTGCAAACTAAAAATTGAACGTGCAATTACTGGGCGTGTTGCGGGTGATCTACTATGACTGCATGCGTAATTGATAACAGGCGCAAAAGTGGTGTGGACCACCCCCTTTAAAGGAGAATTTTGCGTGTGCTACCGGCTGTCACCATTGAGATTTTGGGAGAGTAGAGTGGCCGTAAATGAAAAGTGAAGTTTGAAGCCATGGAGCTAGAGGCAAATGAACACACTTGCAGTAATCTTTTTTGCTGTCTGTCATTTTGACGGAGGGTCGTCACTATTCACTCATGCCATATTTTTATCCGTCACAGCTTCATCATCAATGACCTCTCATGTGAAGGGCAGTCTTACAGTTACGCACACATAGACCACACGGGTACTCTTGCCTTTTACGCACTGACAGCGTCACACTCTCCATGCACTGACAGCTCCTAAACTCGCTGTCAGTGCATGGAGAGTGTGATGCAGTCAGCTCTGAGTGACAAACGGAGTGATTTTAGCTATGAAGGTTTTTTTTTGCACAGGTTAAATGACCTCCTCAGAGATGTAGAGCGCAAAACAGAGAGGGTTTACTTTATGCATGTGTCTGCAGGGCACACTGGATCGTCCCTCTTTTTCCAGTTCTTCATAATGACAGACAGCCTCCAAATCTTTCCGTCATTCATCAAAAAATTAAATGATGGAAAATATTTCATTAATGACCGCAGCCCTCTGTGCGTAACGCTGTAACTGTTTTGCACCTGCTTTTCAAATGTGCTAAATTTAGACGCAAAAACATTGAGTGCAATCAGTTGCGGGTTTGATAAATCACATTGCGGGTACTAAATGATCACATTTGCTTCTCCCCCTCCCAGTACTTTGCACGTTCTGATCATCTGCATGTATTCTGCATATTCATGAAGGCAAACACGCTAAATGGATTGCGGTTGCTATTTTACTCATTTGACAGATGCATTCCTCGGTGCACCCTGTTAGTAGATCAGCTTGCACGCGCTATCAAGTTTGCAAGCGTCTTTATACACGCAAACCTTTAGCAGATCAGGCCCTTAATGTTTGTAGTCAGTCAGACGGATCCATCTCACCAAGCTCCAAACAACAATTATAAGCAGCCCAAAGTGTCATGGCACAACCAGCATCCTTTAGAGCAGGAAGAGAGCAAGAGCATGACGACAACAGGAAGTGACTGCTCATTCAGAGATTAGCATAGATGCTAACAGCTTCAGGAGCAGTTCTATCAGATCTGGTTAGCATTTCTTTATCAAATGAAAAACAACTAACAACACTGATAGCACTTCTAGACTGAAATGATATTTTCACTCCACTTTTTACATGTTCTTGCAAGAGTTTGTTTAGGAAGTGGCTTATGGTTTGTATTGTGCACCACGGCAGTAGCGCCCATCCACTACATTATCTGATTGACTCATAATGAATGTGATTGACAGAATGATCATCCAGTCACCTGGGCTCCCTCTCTAGCTTTAGTTTTAAGTATGGCAGAGTAAGTAGACCTTGATCTGATGACCTAAGGAGTCAGGACAGGTTGTGAACAGTGAGCATGTCAGAAATATAAAGAGGAGCTGAACCAGTAAGAGCTTCCGAGATCAGCAGAAGCATTTTGAATGCAACTATGTATTGCATGGGGAGCCAATGAAGTGATTTGAGAACTAGAGTTATTTCAAACTTTCTGGTGAAGAGCAGACTCAGGCTGTAGTGTTTTGGATGAGTTGAAGTCGACCTATTGATTGTTTTGGTAGGTCAGCGTACATAGCATTACAGTAGTCTAATCTTGTGGATGTGCATGCATCAGGGTGTCAGTGGTGATAGTGTGCTTTTTTTGGTAATAAGAAAGTTGCAGGTTTAAGCCCAGCTTGCACTGTCATTTGGCGATGCTTCCTTGGACAAGACACTTAACACCAAGTTGCTCCCACTGCTGCGTAATCAGCAAGTGAATGGGTGTGAATGGACCTGCAGTGTAAAGCTGCTTTGAGTTATCAAAAGACCAGGAAAGTAAAAGCAAGTCCATCAACCGTTTACTGCTTTTTCTGTGCTGTTTTGTGTCATAAATGAGCTGAGTTTAGATGTACTTTTTGGGTGTTAAAATTAAGTTTTTGTCATACTGAATATTTGGTTTTCAAAGCTGAGGTCTGGGTCTAAAAATATTCTCAGATTTCTGACATGTTCATTGTGATTTGAAGCAGTGGTTCTAGCTGTAGGTGAAGTTGCTTTCTTTGTTTTTTTGGGCCAATGCTAATAATTTCTGTTCTGTCCGTGTTCAGTGTCTCTCAGAATTTTTTATATATATCACTATATCTTTAACAACATAAAGGGCAGATTCTCTTTAATCTGCATAATGTTGATTCAAATAAAAAAATAGATACCAGATCTTTTGCTGAGTAACAAGGTGGTGGACAGTAAAAACCAATTACTTTCAGTGACTGTGCTCTTGTGAATTTGCGTATCCTGGTTGTTAGTTGTATCCAGGATTTGATCATATTCAGGAAGTGACATTTACTTTTGCACAGAGAAACCTGGATATTAGTTTCCCTGTACACATGATTAACACCAGTATCCTGGTTTCTGATATCAGCATCTCACTTATACAGGAGCCTGTTTCTTTATTTTTTTAAGAACGACCTGTGAAGTTTCAGGAGTAATAAACAGAAGTTATGTTGGAAGCTGAGTTTGACTGTGACAGTGACAGGTTTAATAGCCTTAAGCTTACTCTGCACATTTGTACAGCTGTTGCTGTTTTACTACCTTTCTCAATATTACAGTCTGAATAAACCAGAGCAGCCAACACCTCTGCTCTTGCAGGGTGAAAGTTGACTCAGCAAAACCAAAATCTTCTAATGTAACTGGGGAAACAGTCGCACATACACATTTACTCACATTTTACATTCAGTGCAGACTACTGTGAGGTTTTTGCTTATTTTTAAAACTGTCTGGCACAGTTAGAAGAAGCTGTGAGCTCAGTGGTGTGTAACCAAACTTAGCTTACATGACTTTGGCAGCAGATGTTAAGCAACCAGAGTTCAGACTGCAGATACATGGATCTGCCTGAGATCATGAACTACTGCCTAGTATACTTTGGGATTCTAGCAGTAAAAGCCAGATTTGTCATAGTTGTTGGCCAGTATTTTGGTCTGAGGGCAAGGTATGACTTATAAGAAGATAATGGACATTTTTCTTTTTCGTCTTGTACAACCTGTGCCAGTTTTCCTTAAAGGGAACTGTGGGGCTCTCATTCAAAAGTATCAAATTTGTTGTTTTTGTTGCTGTAACATGATAGCATCACACAGTTCCCACCACATCCCAAAGATGCTCTACTGGATTGAGATCTGGTGACTGTTAAGGCCACTGGAGTACAGTGATCTCATTATCATGTTGAAAAAAACAGTTTATGAGGATTTTAACTTTGTGTGTAATCTTTCTGGAAATAGCCATCAGAGGAGGTTACACTGGGTCATAAAGAAATGAACATGGGCAGCAACAATACCCAGGTAGGCTGTGGCATTCAAACCAGGCTTCATTGAGCCCTAAGGGGCCCTAAATGTGCCAAAAAAATATCCTTCATACATTACAACACTACAAGACTGATCCGCGGCAGGACAGAGCCATGATTTTATGTTGTTTATGCCCAAATTATGACCCTTCCTTCTTCATATTAGAGCAAGAATCTAGACATATCATACAAGACCATATTTTTACAATCTTCTATTCTATCGGGATCACTTTATTTTTGTTTATTTGCATATTTTTTATTTGAAAGTATGGCTCTGATGGGAGCTCTCCCTGCCTATCCACATGCCAATAGTGGAAGCCCTAAGCAGGGACAACACATTGTCCTAACCTCTTTGCAACCCACAAGGAAAGCATGAGGCAAGGAGAGGAGCTGCAAAATCCCAGAGCAGGCATCAATGTCAGCTGACATTGATGTGGTCAGAAAATAGCATAAAGGAGGAGCTGGTGTGGAGGAGGGTTGCAAAGCAGCTTGCAGCAGGAGCAGTGAAAAGTAAGAGGGGTAGAGTAGCTTAAGTAAGGTGGTCTGAGTGCATTTGGCCAGCTGGCTGTTAGCAGTGGCAAGCTAGCTTTGCATTACAATACATTGGTTTTACAATACAATGCTGGCATGTTAGCAATCTTGACTCTGTGTCCTACCAAGACAAATGAAATGCTCCATTTGTCCTAAATTGGTGAGCTTGTATAAGTGGTCATCTTGATTTTATGTGCTGCTGTGGCCATCTGTCAGATTTGCTGTGTTGTATACTTCTGGCATCAGCAAGGCATTTTCCCCTGTGAACAACAACTGCCACCAACAAAACAACAATGAAAAGACAAATCTAAAATAGAAAATGGAAGAGTAAAGTCACTTTCCTGGTCATCTTATAACTCTTGAACACTTGTCTTATAACCATTTGAAAACACTTTAGAATGAATATACAGTCAATCTATTGGACTCATAATTTAGGAAGTATGCCAATTTCAGAGGACATCCTTTGGTTGTGTACAGCATTTCCTTTTTTATATTCATGTCAGGGGGGCCATAAAGGGGCAGGAAAGCTAGGAAGATTCTAAGGGCCTTTGATGGGGGCCCCTATCAACAACATTTTGCCATAGGTGATTTAAGATTTCTTTACTCTTTACTTGGAAAAAATACATTTTTTCTTGTTTTCTTTGCAAAACAGGCATTTTGCATGGCTAATTTTTTTATAAAATGGCAATTGTATAAAAAACAGGAGGAGATATTAGTTTTATTTCTACATTTTAGTGTATATCTGGTAGTCTGATTGGCATGTACAAAGATTTGGGATTTTAAAATAACAAGTTATTGAGTCAGAAAATGTATAATCTGCTAAAAGAACAAATATTTGACAGGGTCAAAGGATCAGAGATTCATAAGAACTGAATACGTGATGCTTGATATGGTCCACATATCAGAGAGTTATTAGTAGAACATAGTTTAATTTATCATATGTTGTATGATAATCAGCTGAACAGTGTTTTCTCCACAGTTTGTAGCTTATTTGTTTCTTTAAACAGAACATGTGAAAAAGATTCAATGGTTATTAATGGTCCATCTTTATTTATTTCATCATAGTTATTGATCTATCTATTTTTTAATTAGCTTGACAGATGCTTAGTTTGAGAGACTGTGTAGAGCTGGTTCGGGATGGGGCCCAATATGATAACCTCTCCAGGGGCTCAAAAGTTCTGGCGGCACCCCAATGCATTTTCCTTAACACTTACAACGGCTCAGTTGAACAAGAATCAACCCAGTTCCACAAGCAACAGGTTTGGAGAAACTTTGTCGTGCAGTATGCTCAGACTTGAATCATTAGTATTACTGGCATAATGCACGAGTGTTTTTTTACTGTCTCGAAAACAAATTAAAAAAGGGTGTCAACCTTCTCACACATGGGTGACATCTCCCCGACATGAAATGTTGAACATGGTTGCTGTTCCTGTTCAGACTCTGCTACAAATGGCAGCTTGTCAGAGACTCATCACCGATGGGGCCAAATTGCCTGACACCAGAGTGTGAAAAATTAAAACTGTAAATCTAAAAAATGTGAGAAACATCTCACAGCATGTTACTCATGCTGTTTTAACGTCTCACAGCTGTGGCACATTTGTCTGTGTGGATGACACTGCAGCTGTTTATTTACCTGCTAAAGTAATGTTAAAATGTGAAAAGTGATGTTTCAGCCTGTTTGGATTGTGTGAGCATGTCGACCTTGACGTAACACCTCTGTAGAGTAAAGTGTCAGAGAGAAGCACAGTAGGTACAGACAGGAGGTGTTTCCATCACCTTTTGGTTGGAACAACAACATCATGTTGCTGTGACGTGACACTGAACAGGCCCACATTGTGCTGTCCTCCTGATCCAAAGTCGGAAGTTAGGTCAAAGTATTTTCAGTCTTTCAAACACAAATGAGTGCATACATGTGCTCAAACACACCAACACACACAAAGAAAATGAGAAATGCCAGCACATTTTTTCCCTTAAATGTAGTAAAAACTCCATCCATCCATTATCCATACTGCCAGCCCAGCTGACATTGGGCAAGAGGCAGGGTACACCCTGAACCGGTTGCCAGCCGATCAGGGGGCCACAAAGACAGGCAGACAACCATTGACGTTTACATTACCCTCACATATCTAATGGCAATTTAGAGTCACCAATTAACCTAATGAGCATGTTTATGGTCTATGGGAGGAAGCCGGAGTGCCTGGAGAGAACCCATGCATTGGAAGAACATGCAAAGTCCACACAGAAAAACCCTGGTCAGCATGAACAGGGGATTGAACACCGGGTCGGGCAGGGTAGTGCACATGCCTCACCTTGCTGTGAGGCATGTGCACTACCTGCTGTGCCAGTGCGCTGCCCAGTAGTGAAAAGTGCTACGTTTTTTTTTAGCTCACATGTTGATAATTACCAGCCATCAGTGTAATATAAGACTGATCATTTCAAACATCTAATATATCTACTGGGGCGGCATGGTGGCACAGCAGGTAAGTGCATGGGCCTCACCGCAAGACGGTTGCTGGTCCAACTCCTCGTGTGGACTAGGGCCTCTCTCTGTGAAGTTTGCATGGTCTCCCCATGCTTACATTGGTTCTCCAGACACTCTGGTTTCCTCCAGACCAAATCCATGCTTGCTCAGTTAATTGGTGACTCTTAACTGCTCTTAGGTGTGAGTGTGCAGTATAGATGATGGATGGATGGATAAAAACTATATTTAGTAGATACGGATGCACGGTGGGTTAGTGCTGGTGCCTCACAGAAAGAAGGTTGTTGGACCAGTTCAGGGTGTGCCCTTCCTCTCACCCATTGTCAGCTCTGACAGTCTCCAGTCCCCCGCTAACAATATGAGGAATAAACATCTCAGCAACAGATAATTGACTGAAATCAAGCTGGATTGTAACATTTAACTATTGGGAGTTACCAGAGTTTTCTTTTCTTTGTTCAGCTTCCATTGTGATGTAATTTCTTGCATAATAATGATGTCCTTGAGGGCATCAAAGGGATTTTGCAAAGTTTCTGAAAATGCAGTTATATATGAATATTATACAAACATATACTTAAGACATACTTACATATAAAGGACTGATAGAGTAAGTGAAATATGAATTTACTAGTTGCTGTACAGTTGTGGGAGGCACGGTGGCAAAGCAGGTAGCACATGCCTCACAGCAAGAAGGATGTTGGTTTGATCCCCTTGTTCAGTCAGGGCCTTTCTGCCATATATGTTTTTTCCCTTTGCATGCATACATTTTCTCTGGGTGCCCTGGTTTCCTCCCACAGACCATAAACATGCTTGTCATGACTCTAAATGGCCTTGAGTGTGAGATTGAATGAGTGCCTGTCTCTCCATGTGGCCTTGTGATTGGCTGTCGCCCAGTAAGTGCTCTGCCTCTCTCCCAATGTCAGCTGTGATAGGCTCCAGCCCCCCATGACGCCGAAAGGGATTAGCTTTAGAGATGATTGATGGATGAATGAATAGTTGTGGTCGAAACATATATTTGCACAAATTCCCAAGACACATCTGGACTTGCCTCACCGTTTGCCTCCCCACACTATTTGAGAACCACCTCTCCACATCACACATGGGCAAATAAATGCCCATCTGCCAAAAGTTGCCCACAAAACATCTCAAACTGGTCTGCAACTTTTTAAGAAACAGCAAGTGGATGAATACGTTTATAAAAGAGTGAATCTTGAGGCAAACAGATACTTTGGGGCTTTTTGGTCATTCGATTTGATCCCAGCAGAGGTAGGTCTATATTTAGACCCAAAGTTCACTCTTGCTCACTATCTTGACCAGTTTTTAACATGGGAAAGGCAATGCCTGATTAGGTCTGTTTTGCATTCGTCACTAAAATCTGTATTAATGGTACAAGTTAAATTCTTACAGGCAAATATGGTCAAATGGAACAAAACCTGCTTTAGGTAGAGTAGGTTGAAGTCATATTTCATAAGCATGACCATTTTTGAAGTGCTAGTAAAAATCAATATTTTTGCACTGGTAAGCTCAAGTATATTAGTGAAAATGTTAGTGTAATCCTTGATATATCATCTGCATCAAGCCCAGATAAAGCCCATCATAAAGTGATGTGTTGGGTTGCATCAGTAGCAAGTGCAGTTTTGCATTCAGTACACAACTGTGAGGTTCTACTACATACAAAAGTTTACAAAATCTCTTTTCACACATTCAACCCTTATATTTCCAAGAAAATACACAGGTAACCTACTCAGATAATTCTCTGACCATCTTGTTTATATTTGACCCCTCACTGCAGGAAAGAAGTCTCCCTATAGTTTACTAGTAGGTCAATGGCAGCGTGAGGTAGGGGAAAATACTACCAGGGGCAGCAGGTAATAGAGTAATTCCAAATGGGAAAAACCCTGCTGTTTGTGTTAAACTATGCAGCTCATATGGGTTATTTCAGGATAATTTTGAGGTTTTTCTGCAAGTGTGAATGGGGTTAAGGAAAGTAAGTTGTGTCAAGTGTCCCAGTTTTGTACATGAAGCTGTAAATATACGAGTCTGCATTTTTAACAGGCCTTTATTTTTGTGTAGTTAGAACTTCTGGGTTAGCAAATACTCTGTTATAAGCCAATCCAATTCATTAGGAATAATTAATAAATACTCCTTGTCATGTTCAGTTGCCCAGTTGGTGACCCTTTCTAACACGTTCTATGTGAGGAATAAAAAAATCTCACTACTGTTCTATTAATTAACAAAGAGACATTAGCATTTTAGTGCCCATGTATCTTACTATGTCGTGTATATCTACGTGCGTTTTCCCAAAAATGCTGTGAAAAGAAACTGCAGCCGGCCTGTTAGTTTGCCAGGTTGCTCTCAAACACAGAGAGAATGAGTCTAGCTCTGCCAAAAGCCTCTTTATTAAGGTGTTTATAATTAGAAAAGGGACGGGGCCAAAGCAGTTAAGTGGAAAAACATTGTCTGTGTTATATTTAGTATGACGAAGGGAATGAGCCAATAGAGGTTTAGGTAAAATTAAGACTATTTAACAAAGTAGATCATCAGGGGAACTGTGCAGTGGATGCAGTGGTTTTCTTGGAAATGTAATTAAATGAATAATAAATTAAAGCAAGATAAATAATTATGTCCCCTCTACTGACTGGTTAAGCATAAGCAGTGCTATACCCACATTATATAGCAGTGCACACATTGTTTTTTTTAAGTGATGGGACTTCCGAGTGTTCTGCATTTGAAGATTAAATAACACTTTAAAGATACAATTCGCCACATTTTCTAAAAATTGAGGACTAAAATCTCTCAGTACCAATAACAAAACTATAATCCCATGTTTTTTTAGCTGAGAACATACATTGCCTCAAATACTTCCCAAAGTTTTTAGAGCCAGAAAAATTCTGAGCTGCCGTGACAAACAGGACATAATTAACCATTCCCATGGAAAACTGTGTCCTGTCATGCTGTCACACACTCCATATCCCATCTAGAGCTGAACAATATTGTGAAATAATGAAGCTGCAATATTTTTTCATTCTGCCATATATGTCTTAATAGTTTTAGGACACGTGTCCTTATACGTACAAAAATTTTCACTGGATCCTTTGTGATAAACCCACTAGTTCTTCCACTGCAGAATGTATCATTTATTATCAGTTCTTTCTACCCTGTAATCATTATAGCAGTAAATGTAATAATAGAACAGTTTCTCTATCCATGGTTGTTATTAATATGCCACTATAATAAGTACCTTCACAACCATTTAGGGAGGAGGAGCCTCTTGAAAATGAGACGTCACATCTTAATGGGCAAACTTCTAATAAATTTAATTCAATAGAGACATTTGTAATGAGGACAAATTTATAGTCCGGGCATCCATGAATTTTTCGCTATCATCAATTCTTATTTAAGCCCCTTTGTCTCTGCCCTACCTCCACACACTCACACCCTGACAAGACTTCAGTGGCGGTGTGAGATGAAATGAAGAGTATGACTTTGGCCTGCTCTAATGTAAGTGTCTTGAGAGAACATTTGTTAACTTGGAGTTGTACAAATAAAGATCAATTGACTGATTGATTGATGTCAGTTTGGAGGTCTGGAGAAAACATGACCTACCCCTGCTCTAGACTCTTGATGCTGTCTTTGGCCCTTTGACTCTTTCTGTCGTTTGAAATGTGCGCCAGAGACATGACAAATACCTAGAGTCAATGCTCAGAGGCCTTTGCTGCAGCAATAATGTAGCTTTTCTGTAGCATTGAATACATACTATAGTCCACAACTTTGGAGAAAAGTTTGTTAGGCCCTCTACAGTTAACTCGTAATTTTTTCTGTTTTTATGTGTCTAATACAGGGATGGGCACCTCTGCTTACCATAAGGGCCACACTTCTTTGCCCTTAAAGTCATAGGGCCGAATTTATGTTTCTTACAATTTAACTCGAGGGACAAATGAATAACTAAGAATGTCATTAAATCAACATTGTAATTCACTGAGCTAAACAAATTTCAGCCTTTTCCAATGCAAGTTATCAAGAATTTACCAGTTATAAGATGTATTTTATTTGAATTTATATTCTTATTTTTACAAATGCTTCAAATGAGTCATAAAAAGGAGTTTATAAGAAACATTTTACAATCAGAATCAGAATCAGAATCAGAATCATTTTTATTGCTCAGTATGCAACACATACAAGGAATTTGACTCCAGCAGTTGTCACCTCTAGTACAAATGAAGTAAAATTAAAAATTAAAGATAAAAATTAAACAAAAAAAATAAAATAAATATTAACAAATGCAGCATATATACAAAATGTAAATCAGGAACATATAAAAACATCCGAGAATATTTACAACTGTTGGAAGGAAAAGTGCAACTATTTTGTGCGTGGCTATTTGTGCAGCCAGTTATAGCTCTATTTTCTTGGAAATATTGTTATTTTTAATCTTTTAAGGTACATTTCCTCTGTTTTTGTCATGTCTATCTGTGTTATGTATATATATATATATATATATATATATATATATATATATATATATATATATATATATATATATTATATATATATATATATATACATATATATATATATATAGAATTGACTAGTGGGCTACATTTACCTACTTTCCACGTTCTACCATGAGACCATTATACATCTTTATTCGTCAGTTTTGTCACAGAGTGCGTCAACTCCAAGGTCTTAGCAAGCCTCACACAGAGGAAAGAGAAGCCCTTTGCTCCTGTTATTCAGCTCACACCTAACATCCTCTTTGCTGTCTGTAGACCTCACAGATTGGTACCATTAATTAAAATAAAGGGGGAAATACCACACCCTCTGCTCTCCAGGCAAAAATAGGTTTCAGCTGTTGTTGGGAAAAAAACACATTAGCATTCCCCAGTCAGAGGCCTCTTCAGCATTTCTGGCCTCTTTCGTTGTGGAAACTCGGTTTGCCTCTTTCAAAGGCTAGCTCTCATTGGGGGAGACAGTGGCACAGCCATGTTAAAATCACCAGTGGGCTGAGAAAAGGTCAGAGAGCGCTAAAGATCCAAAAGGCCAGTGATGTAGTGGACACTGGGGATGTGGTTTTGGATGAGAATCTGAAAATCTGCAGAAGAGATGAATGAATAAAAGGGCGTCTGGCTTTGCAGTTTAACCTGGATGGGAAGTGTGGCAGGAAAAGAGTCAACTAAGAGTGGAAATGATTTGGTCAAGAACTACTCAATAAAATAATTAGACTCTCCTCGGACAGCATAGAGGAAGTTCTTCATCTGCTGTGAGGCAAAGACAGACCTTCTTTTCTCTGGTTCATTGCTGATCACTCAAAGCTCCAATGAGATTTTTTTTTTTAAATGAACAAGACTTAAAATAACAATGATAAATCCTCATGATATACAAAAGTGAATAAGATCATCAGCATAAAGACTAACCATATCAGTTCTTTTAAAGGTCTGTTACCAGTACCAAAGGTGACAGATTACCTTTTGCTCAACAAATATTTACAATGACGGTAAGAAAAAGGAAGATTATTAGAAAATACTTTGAAAAACTTTAGAAGCATGCACAAGACAAAATAAAACGATAGTCTGTTTCAGGGTCAATATACACATTATATGCCATATATCTAGAGATTTTCTTCCTCAGTGGTAGCAGTCTAGGTTCAGATTTGGCTCGTGGCCCTTATTCTGCATTCCACTCCCCAAAATCTCACCACAATTGTATATCTATTAGCCCTACAGTTTATCAAATGACGGCATAAAAGCCACAAAGTCAATCTTAAAGATTTGCTCCTTTGTCTTATGCTGGCACCAAACTTTTCGCAAAGCAAAAGTTCCTCTCATGAGCTCTTTGGCAGATAGTGAGGGTTCAGCCATATTATTAAAAAAGAGGAGAAAAAAAGACCTGATAGACACCTGAAGGACGTGGTTCCCAAAGTTGGGCTTGGGACTGAAAGTGGGGGTCGTTAGATGCTTTGGGAAAAATCAAGGTTGTTTTTTACTGTTTCAAATATATGCAATATACTTAACCTATTATTGTAAATATATGAAAATAATATAATATAAATAATATAATAATATAATATAGTTTCCCTTAAAAGAGAAAGCAACATTATTAATTAAGATTTATCCTGTCAAGTGTTATAAGATCCTCGAGACCCCTAAAGGACCAATAAATGAGCCCTGCAATGGTTCTAGCAGTGCTATTTGGTCATCTCTGACTTAAAAAATAGGTTCTGTGACATAATTACCAGGTTGTTGTGATTTTTTTTATCACCTTAGGGGGATATAGGTGTGCCAAAGTGTCAGTGCACATCTTTGTCAATGTACTTACAATTTACTTGTACCTCTAAATTTGACAACGTAAGTACAGTTTGGTAGACTGCAAAAACTGGCTGGCCTTTTGGGTAAATAAATTGTCTGATTCTGACTAACCAAGCTCATCAACAATATCAATTTAACAGAAATGAAGGCTCATACCATTTTTAAAAGTGAAGCTTGCTTTTGAAAGGGCAAAACTGAAAAACTGCCCTGGATGTTGCTCTAGTCAGCATGTTAAGTATTTGGGTTTTTAAAAAATACACAATTGCTCAAATTTAGAAACAACATGTCTTTGGTTACTCTTTGTAGGCCCCCCTTATGAATGACCTTGCTTTCAATATGTCTAACTTGTATCATGGTCCATGGATATGATTAGCATTGTGCTTATATCCCTTCTTACAATAAATGAGTAGGTATGAATAAAATCACATTTTTGTGACTTTGGGTAACAGGGACAGTACAGAAACCTAGGTTGGCAAAGAGTTCTTCCTTAAGAGATTTAATCAGAGTAAGATTTTTTTTTTCTGTGTTGCCCACTCTCAACTCTAGGGACGCTTATTTCACACTATCGTGGTAACTGTGCAACATGGTTAGATTAATATGAGAAATAAATGAGACCGGAAATAAGTGGCAATTAATAAACATCCCTGTTTTAAAAATCCCCATGCCTCTTCAGTTCCTCAAATGAACCTTATCCTCTCAGAGTGTAAAACAAAAGGTTCCTCCTCTTTGTGATATTGGTAGTGGCTCCCTCCAGTGGACAACAATGGTACTCTTTCAGCCGAGCTTGGTATTGCAGAGAGTACAAGGGCTGCTCAATTATGGCAAATATTAAAATTGCAATTATTTTGATTGATAGAGAGGTCAAAATTAAATAACATGATTTCTAACTGATTTAACAACATGCACAATATGCAACTTTTGAATTTTAAGGCTCCTGACACTGTCATTCGGAACATTAAAGAAGCAATAAATGTATTAGGAATGATGTATTAGAAAAAAAAATACATTTAAAATAACTGTTGGTTAAAAAAAAAGACAAAACAAGTGCAGCATGTCATGTGGCACAGAAAGCTTTTAACCTTAATTATTCGCTTTTTATGATTTTTTGAGGCAGCAATTGGGATTGATGTTAAAACCTGATTAATTGTCCAGCTCTAGAGAGTACTTTATTTCCACCTGTTGTACTCATCTTCAATCCTGCATTGTTTTGTGATGTTATTAGGGGGTGTATAACAATTGTGAATAATATTAGTCATACAGCATGTAGTGTTGGGCAAGTTTCTAAAAACATGATAAATTACTAATTACTCTTTTATTCTTTGAAAGGAAATAGTTAAATATTTCTCAGAAAAAAAATTACAATTTACTTTAAATTTTGTTCTGAAAATCATCTTCCTTAAAAAATGAAGTTTTCAATGAACAACAAGCCTGAACTCGAAATAAAGATAATAGTGTGCACTGATGAAACTACAGCTTGTCCTAGTCGTTTTATTTCCCATGCTGTGTTGGCATTTTAACTAGTCACTTCCCATACATACCATCATTATCAGCCCAGCTGTAAAAATGGTAATTAAGTAAGTTAGTAAAATGATAATTAAGTAATGTTAATAACTGTAACATTATACTTAAAAAGTGATATTTTTATAGTAATGTACTGCATCACAAGCTTTATGACAGGTAACTTGAGTACATCTGTATATGAAACAGGTATACTGAAGTTATATAAAAATGCAAAAATGTAGGATTTCCCTCTTACAGCCACTTCATATTTAAAATCAAATTTTAAGAAATAACAAGATTATTTCTGCACAAATATGTGTGTCAAAAAGTCACTGGCAATCAAAGTTGGATAAAAGGCTTCTATGAAGTCAACCATGTCGTTTAACCATTAATGGGAAAAGTCTGCCTTTGATAAGACTGCAAAAACAGAAATTGATTTTTCCATTTGTTGTGATATTTCAATGGTATATATTATAAGAATAAGGGCTGAAGGTTATGCTTAATTCAGTATAGTGAAAATGGTACAACATAGGCTCAATTGACTGACCACTGCTCTGAAGGCTAGAATGTAGGTCAGATATATGTCCAGCAGAGGGAGACAAAGCGCTGCCTTTTGTTCTCAAGTGTTTTTTTTTTTAATAAAATGATAACTTCAAGGATACAAAAAAAAGTTATACAGCAATGATAGTTGGAAATGTTTATAACATAATGGGCTGAAAAATGCCAAATGTGGCCTTCACATATTTTTTTCATTTCTCTCTGTCTTACAGGCCTGGACCATGCCTCCCCTCCCTGTTCCCCTCACCCTGGCACTGCTGCAGCTGGTAGTCTTCACATATGTGAGTGCCGGGGCCTACTATGGACACAAGCAACACTCCCAACAATATCAGCCAATGCATCACCTTCAACACATGGGCATGGGCAAGGAGGGCTATCCCCAACAGCAGTACCTTGGCAAAGAGGTGCCTTACATGCAGTATCCCCACTACAGGAAGGAGCTTCCACAGATGCCCATGAACAAGGGAAAAGAAAATCCTCGAAAAGGTGGTGGCTTCAATGGTGGCCAAGACAAAGGTGAGAAAAAGACTTTTCTTAGACCCACAGTCTTCAAAGAAGGGAAAGTCAGATACTGAACATATGTGACACAACATCATGTAATACAATACACTCATTTTTATTATTTCAATTAAAGTGCATCTAACTTTTTAATTCTTTTTACAATTAGAAAATTATTTTGAATGATTATGTGTAATGGCGTAAACCTACCCTCCTGATAATCACAATTCAGTTCATGCAGTTTAAAACGCACTGTCCCTGATTGGAGTTTATCTGATTCCTCATAGGTCAGACAATCCCCAGTGGTGCTGAGGGAATTCCCCAAGGAGAGCAAGGCCCCGCAGGGCCTCCTGGCCCAGAAGGACCTCAAGGACCTCCCGGACCACCAGGAAATGGACAGCCAGGACCTGAGGGAAGACCCGGACCTCCTGGTCCACCAGGAGTGCCTGCTGTGGGAAAACCAGGTTTGCCAGGACTACAGGGCAAACCAGGGAAAGATGGGGAGCCTGGGCCCCAGGGAGAAATGGGTCCAAGGGGAGAAGAAGGGCCAGCTGGACAACCGGGGCCACAGGGTCCCCCTGGACCACCCGGGCTACCAGGAATTGGTAAACCTGGGGTACAGGGATTACCAGGCCAACCGGGGTTGAAAGGTGAGCCAGGACACAAGGGTCTTCCAGGACTTCCAGGATTACCAGGACCCAAAGGAGACAAGGGGATGGGTCTCCCAGGCCAACCTGGTCACAAAGGATTCCCAGGACCCCCAGGTCCAGCTGGTCCAAGAGGGTTACCTGGTTTTGGAAAGCCAGGTTTGAATGGGGCACCAGGGCCACAGGGACCACCAGGAGAGAAAGGGCATCCTGGAGAGCCAGGACCAGCTGGACCAACTGGTGATGGAGGACAGCCTGGCCCACCAGGTCTACCTGGTCAAGGGAAGCCAGGTCAGAATGGTCTGCCAGGACAGCCTGGCATGCCAGGTATAAAAGGTCATCCAGGACCACCAGGTTTGCCAGGAAAGCCAGGACTTCCTGGATTTGGTAAACCAGGGCTCCCAGGACCAAAGGGTGATAAAGGTATGGGTGGACCACCTGGAGCTCCAGGACCAAAAGGGGACAAGGGCCATGGAGGACTTCCTGGTATGCTGGGACCCCCTGGACCCAATGGTCCACCTGGTCCCCCTGGCTCTATGGGACCTCCAGGAGGTATAGGAGCACCTGGTCCTAAAGGGGACTGTGGAGAAGGAGGACCGAAGGGGACTGATGGAGCTCGAGGGGAACAGGGTGTGCCTGGGCTTCCTGGTAAGGATGGTCTTCCAGGAGAGCAGGGAGAGCCTGGCCCAAGAGGTCCACCAGGACCAATTGGTCCTAAAGGAGAGAATGGACATAAAGGTCTACCTGGTAACCCTGGTCTTGCAGGGCCTCCTGGGCTAAAAGGACAATGTGGATTACCTGGTGAGGTGGGACCTCAAGGCCCTAAGGGAATTCCTGGAATGGATGGTGCAGCAGGACCAATTGGGCCTCCTGGTCTCCCAGGACCAAAAGGTGATACTGGTCTAGCTGGTCCCCCAGGAGTTGCAGGTGAGGGTAACCCAGGTCTTCCAGGTCCTGTTGGACCTCCAGGAAAAGAAGGTCCATCAGGACCCCCTGGACAACCAGGACAACCTGGGCCTCCTGGACCTCCAGGCCCACCTGGAGAATCTGGCCTGTCTCCTGACATGGCTGGGGTGCTTTCTCAGATGGGCCCTGGGTTGGATGGCGTGAAGGCAGGTGGTTATGGTAAGGCGGGCAAGTATGGAGGCAATGGAGCAGAAGTAATGGGTCCCAGTGGGTTAGAGATGCCGGCATTCACAGCTATAATAACAACTCCTTTTCCACCAGTGGGCACTCCGGTAGTTTTTGAGAAGCTCCTTTACAATGGACGGCAAAACTACAACCCTGAGACGGGAATCTTCACCTGTGACATGCCCGGCATTTATTACTTCTCCTACCACGTTCATTGTAAAGGTGCTAATGTGTGGGTGGCTCTGATGAGGAACAACGAGCCAGTGATGTACACATATGATGAATACAAGAAGGGGTTCCTGGATCAAGCATCAGGGAGTGCGGTCTTACCTCTACAACCAGGAGACACTGTGTACATCCAGCTGCCTTCAGATCAGGCATCAGGACTTTATGCTGGGCAGTACGTGCACTCCTCCTTCTCCGGGTATTTATTATATCCTATGTAAAACCACAAACTGCAGGGAAAGAGAGTTTTCATTGTAAGCATATATTTGTATGAAATAAACCATGAACATAAATCACAGAAGATAATCAGTCTGTTACTCTAAAAACAATAAATGTGATATCTACAGCAGAGATGAGACGTGAAAATAAAAATATGAAGAAAATCTGAAATCATGGCGGTCTGCATATATGACTGTTTTCATGCTGTTATGACTGCTTTTTAGAGTCATATATTTTGGGGAGATGTACAAAGATGTTTTCTTCAACAACTCTGATGAAGTTGTCAAAGAAAACATGCTGTAAAATGTTGAGAAAAGAAGGCGTAAATCAACCCAAGATGGTTGAAGATACATTATATATTAAGAAAAGTGCCAAAACTAAGAAGTGTCACTTGATATTGATCTAAATAACCTGTTGGTGGGCACAAACATATGAACGCAATTGATGCAAAAGAAAAGAAAACAAACAACACAAGTCTTGTGACATTGCTGAAACAGTGTCAAACTTGGACCCTGCTCCTCATCATCATAACAGGCAGCTACCCAGTGTGATGGAGAATGTAAAATTCCATTTTGGGAGGGATTTTTCGCATCCATATCTTTGTATAAACATGGTTATACATGTGCATAGCCATAATAAAGGCCATCGTGTAAAATGGCTTTGTATTATAGCGAATAAATCAGATATTTGTGGTTAACCTTCTTCTGGTAATGCAACTTGCAAATGATTGAATTTTGGATTAGGGTTTATTGTACTCAGATCACTTGTTGTTAATGAAGATTGCTCCTCAGGCTCTCAAGATGCTAATACACTAGAGGAGCAAACCAAATGATGCCTGAGAGATATTCTAATGGGAACCAATACAAAAGATAAAGCTGTCAGACTATTCTCACATATTAAATGTATATCGCTGACAGACAACTGCTCCCATGAGTGAGATTCAAAGAGTAAGAATGTAATGTTAATTGTATGTTTTTATGTTTGCATGTAGGTTTATGTTGTTGTAGTTTTTTCTTGCTAACCTGCAAAGGTCAAATGGACAAGCCATAATGTTCCTGAGTATGAAAACCACTCCTTATACTTCAAAATACATTCTGCCACAATATACAACATAGTGGACACTATACTGCATCTTCATTTAGAAAAAAGTACAGGATAATGTAATCGTAATATGGTTAAAATAAAAGAGTGAAACAGCAAGTCATGCAAACTCTTTATTTTATAGGGGATCCATACTTTTCTTAACCTGGCACAGCAGATGCACTGTTCAGTTTATTTCATGATTACAGACACTGAATCAGGCAGATCCAGCTGCTGTGCAAGATTATACAGTTTTTCTTTTGGTAGAAAAGTTCAGCAAATTTCAATGAACATTTTGTTTGTATCTTGTATCATTTTAAGGCATACAGAGAACTGCATTAATGACCTTTTATTGGCTTAAATTAAACCAATTATATGGCTGCCAAGTGTGACCCTTAATCACTTTTAGTTGGGATGTCAGTTTTATAATACAAAGCAGGATGTTATAAATAAAAATTCATTTTAAACTCAAATGTTTTAAACAGACCACTGAAACCATTTCCTCTGTTGTTATTAAAATATTAAGTTACTCCAATTACCATTATATGTTATATTTTGCAGCAATTCACAACAACAGTTGCATTTATAAGTTATTGTTTTATTTAGTGATCGCCTGCATGCAATGACAAAAACATCCAATCTGTCAGATTTGAAGAGACTTTATGTGTATTTCTCATTTTTCCAATGGTGCTAATGTTGTCATAACCAAAGATGTGTCTTTATGTGTTTGTTATTATTGTCTGTTTTTCTTAATAAAAATTGTTCAAATGAAAATGGTTATTGTGTCAGTTTGTTAAAGAAATGAGTAGAAAATTACACTTATTCTGCACAACCAGATGCATTGAGGTATATGTAAAACTGTCTGGTTGAGTTCAGCACTGGTACTGAGTTTAAAAAAAAAAAAGTGTTTTATTCCAGGAAGTTTTTATGCTGGTGATATTTCAGAGAGTTGAATACAGGTAATGTTGATGTGGTAATGCCATGAAAAATGCATTTCACTAGAAGCTTTTAAGTTTGAATCTATGACAATACTATATGGTTGAAAAGTACAGAAATTATTGTTTCTAATAAGTACTTTAATGGCCAAAAAATGCCTCTCATCTGCAGCTCTGACAACCTTCTTTCTGTGCAGACACTTACTCCTAAGGTTTCTACATAGAGGGGCCAAGCTGATCAGTATCTACAGCAGAGTGTTGGAGTCAGGCGGTAGAAAAAATTAATAAACAGAGGGTGACTGATTCTTTTATGGTGTACTTCAAGACCAATAGTCGAAATTTAACGGAAATGTTGAAAAAAAAGTTAAAATGTTGAAATAACAGACAAACCTTGAGAAAAAAGTTGAAGAAAACTTTTAATAAAATAAAAGAAAAATGAAATTGCAGAAAAAAATCATAAAGTGGGGGAAATTATGTCGATTGTAGGGGCCCACGACTAATAGGGACCCCTAAAATTATTATGATATCAGCAATATTTTGCCATAGATGTTTTAAGATATTTTTTACTCTTCACTTACGGAAAGAAAAACAGTGTTTGTCTTGCGCTCACTTACAAGAAAATAAAAAGTAGTCATCTTTTATATCACTGAATTTCCATAAAACAACATAGAAAAACAAGACAGTCTGTTCGATGCATTTGCATGTAAACAATAGTCTGAATGGCATGTTAAAATAACGGATAATGAGGTAAAACAAATATTTAATCAGCAAAAGTTTTAACAGGGTGGAAATATTTGAGATTCACGCGGGCTGATATACTATTTGAAAAAGGATAAGACAAAAATTATGAAGGCTTAAAATGGTCAAAATGACTAAAGTGTCCTACAGAACATGGTTTGATCTACTACGTATTGTGTGATTTCCAGCTGAAGAGTGTTTCCTCCACTGTTTGAAACATATTTGTGTCCCTAAACAAAACAACTTGGCTTTAATAACAATAAGAGGCCCATTTTTAAATTATATTTATTTACTTCTTTGACAGATGCTAGGGGTGAAAAACTGCAGACTGCTTTGGGTTAGAGTCCAATGTGAAACCTTTGCATGGGGCCCAAAATGTCTTGCAGTGCCCCTGCCTGCAAACAACCCTTTGGCTCCACCCACGCTCATGATAAACTACTGCTCTTACAAATGTATTTTCTTGTAGAGAAGGCGTTCTATTTATAAAAGAAATATTGTTTGTTATCACTACTGCATTTATGATTCAGTAAGTGAGCGTCATTCATATTTAGGCAGGTTTGTCGTCTCATTTACTCACATCAGCCTGTTTCCTGCTGTAGAGATGCTGATGCTGCGATGGGAGAGCCAAGACTCCGAGCATGCGCAGAGACGTTTACAACATCCATGTGTCACATCTTTTGTTGGTCCAGATTTATTCAGGAAGCGCTGCCAAACCGTGAGGAATTACGTAGCGTTAAGTTCTGAGGACAGTCTAACTTCAACATTCTGTCGCTTTGTGTCGTCGTCTCTGAAGATAAAGCTTCAAAAACCTAAACGTACATCGCGTCTCTCTCTGGAGCAAAGGTTAAATCAGGTAAGCTAGCATTAGCAGCTAACACGTTAGCCTTCCTTACATCGGCTGAACAGTCCAGCTCACTCCTCTGTAATAAGTCCCTTTATGGGTCACATTTTAGGTTTTATTTTGATATCAAGTGAAGTCAACAGCCTGAGTTTGTATCATTGATTTAATCATTATATTTTTGTTTCATCCACCCTGATTATAGGGTGATCAGATTTTAAAGACCTCATACCACTGGGGACACTTACTGGACACCCCCATGTTTTAGGACACAATGAGACTTTTCATCAGTTCACCTTTTAACATCACTTAAAGCAGGAGATAAACAGTAAAAAAAAAAACTGTATTTGAATATTGTATATTAACTTTGGTAGTACAAGAAAGTATTTTTTGGTAGTACTATTATCATTTTCTCCTATATTTCTTTCATTCTGTTATTATCAATTAAAATATCACTGTTTATACTAGAAAGCACTCAGAGAGTGCAAACCTCTGCCCATGTAGCTCACATATTGCTGTTACAGCTTAAGCAATAGTTCCATGACAAAGTTACCATCATAATATGATTCCTTGACACTGAAAACCCACACCTAGCACTCTGAATCATGTTGATATCAGTATAAGTTAGACAGTTATTGAGCAAAAACAATCGTTCACTAATAGTGGTTATCTAGATTGCCACCAAAATCTAACCATTTCTTAGGTGGGCCATTACCAACATCTCCTGAAAATTTCAGCAAAATCTGTCCAGTAGTTTTTGCATAATCTTGCTAACAAATGAACAAACAAACAAACTTATGCCAGCAAAAACATAACCCCCTTGGCGGAGGTAATTATTTCATTAGGTCAGATAGTTTTCCTTTGGCTATTGGAAACTAAAAATGCTTTTATTTATTTTTACAGAGATGTTTTTTGTCTAAAGCAGTAGTCGGTTCACCTTTGCTTTTCATGTTGTGAGAAAGGATGTAGGGAGCAAAGAACATGACACCTCTTACTAAACTGTCATTTCACAGAGAAATGCTCCATGCCCCTGAAAACACTTCATTTTTCCTTCCTGACCTTTATGATGTCATAGCTAAACAACCTCCACCTACATGTCTGTTTTTTGCTAATCACAGGCAGACACCATGACTGTTTTAAAGCTTGCTCCACAGCTTGTTAGCTCTCCTCCCCCCTCTCATCAGACATCATTTGGGCAGCCAATCAGTGCAGTGCTCATTATCATAGCCTCCTGTAGCCTCCCTGTCCCTTCAGATCTGAGTGTTTCCAAAGGGTAGGGTAAAAGAGCTGCACCTGTTTCTCTACAGAGACTAAATTTTTAATTTGTATGCAACTTAATAATTTTGTAATACAACTGAATAGACACTGAAGACATGAAGACACAAATGGTCAAACACACTAGTACATGGGACCTTTAAATTTCAGCCTTTTGAAATAAAACTGTTTTGTTTCAGCAGGAATCCCTGAACATGACTTCACGTGTTGGACCGAGAGCTGCTGGTACCAATGGAAGTGACTTTAAACACAGAGAAAGAGTGGCACCACATTATCAAATGAGGCAAGTGACTCCATCCATATATAATATTGGACATTATAAAAATACCCTGTTGATTAGGGATCCACACTGTTACCGACATTTAATCACCATCTGCAGGTAATTTCTCATAATACTGTATTAGATTTTGGCAGGTATGAGGAGTTCTGCTGATATTTATGGTCACACATTGCTGTATAGATTGTTAAAATGTACTTGTACATGCATCTTAAAATGAAGCATCAAATTAGCAGAGTTTAAGCAGAACCAATAGACTCACAGCACTCAAGGCTTTTCTCTTTTTGTTTTTGCCTCCAGAGTACTTTGTCAGCAGGCTACTACAGTGTTTGTCCCACTCAAAGAACAGATAAGCCGCGTTACAGCTGTTTCTAGGATGCACAATATTGAATTTTTGCCACTATCCAATATACGGATATTTCTAAACTTATCATCATTGATACCAATATCGATACCAGTATTTTGTGACGAGTATAGAGTTTCTGCTTTACTTCAATTGATCTGTTACTTTCAGGATTATCGTCTATTTGTGTTAGAAACATTTTTGAAGCAAGAGAAGCTAGATTTTATGCTTTTATAAATTCTGCTTTTGATTTATAAAAGCTGACATTGAGTGATAATAAGGTAAACCATTATGGTATATCGCACATTTTGCCAATGTTTCAACCAATGTATGGGATAATATTTGCCAATTAGTATGATCAAAATATCAGCAAAACTGTTGATATCTGCCAATGCTGATAATCAACGTTTTAGGCACATTTCTGCCAATATCAATATTGGTCTGATGATATTGTGCATCCCTAGGTATTTCTTTGACTGCTAAAATACATTTTGTTGCAATATGCATTGTTTACCAAAAAAATACTTTAACTTTTCAACTCTATAAATTCTAAATTTGTACATCGGTATTCTCACAATCACATATCAGATTAGAAATGTGTTTAGAAACATTGGAACATTTGATATCAGCAAAAATGTAATCCCATGCATCCCTAATATGAAAAGCAAAATAACAAACTTTACTAATGTATCTGATATCTCATTTGCAGTGCTTCTCTAAAGTCAGAAATCCGGAAGTTAAACCTGGTCCATCTTCTCATCTGGCTCCTGGTGGCTGCACAGGTGACTGTCAGCCAGTTTGACCTTGTGTCCCATGACACTGTGTCCACACCATACCAGTGGGAGTACCCCTATCTGCTCAGCCTTCTCCCTCTACTCTTCAGCAGCCTTTCACTCCCCAAGAACAATATTAGCTACCTGGTCTTATCCATGATCAGTGCAGGACTATTCTCAGTGGCACCTCTCATCTATGGTGGAATGGAGATGTTTCCTGTAGCACAGCAGCTCTACCGCCATGGGAAGGCGTATCGCTTTATCTTTGGCTTCTCTGCAGTGACTATTATGTACCTCATCATGGTGGTGGCTGTTCAGGTGCATGCCTGGCAGCTGTATTACATGAAAAAGCTGCTAGACTCATGGTTTGACACCACACAGGAAAAGAAGAAGAAATGATGGAGTGAAAAAAACTTGGCAAAACTTTGTTTACCTTTATTTATCTGTAAGTTATTATTGTCTTTAAATTATGAGTCATATAAGTCATTTATGTCACCATGATGAACATGTGTTGCCATACCTTTTACTGCTACTGTTCTCTGACACATGGATGTAAAGTTAAGAAGTTTAATTTATGTCATGACCAGGATTTCTCGCCTTTATGTTTATTTATGCATTTATGTATTTATGTATTTATTTGAAACAGTTAATGAGTGTCCAGCAAACAAATCAGGGTTTCCAGAATTACAGCATCCATAGCATTAAGTAGGTTATCACATGGCTCATATCCACACAACCCATTTTGAGTCTGTCATCATGAAGGTGGGCACACTTTTCAAACCAGGCTTGTGGCTCCTCTCCAGCATGTCATTCCCCACTTTCTCTTACCAGTTTCAGATTTTATCCACAGTCCTATTCTACCTGACTGAAAACAAAACCCTGAAAATGAATGATTGAAACTGACATATGCATACATTTGAAGCAGACTCAGTTAATTAGAGGGAAGTTCATCCTTGCTGGAGATGTGCCTATGCTGCCTCCTTCAAAAATGTATTCAATGAAGAAAGAATTTAAATCATGAAAAAAATAAAGTGGAGATTCAAGCAGCTTCTTGTGCTTTTATTTTTTGACTTATTTTATCTACAATTAGACTACACACAATAGATTGAATAAAATATTAAACACTAGATAATTATTGAAGACTAAAAGTGCTCCAAGTGCATAAACCACTGCCAAGGCCTTTCCAGCATTGTTGGGTGAGTTATTGTCAAAAATGTAGAATGTTAAGCTGTCCTATTGGACTGTAAAGAAATCCTTTAAAAATTCCTGGATCTGCATATGGGTTTGGATCACCACCAAGTCTTATTTTCTTTCTTGTGTCATGACCAACATTCCCTGAAGATGTCATGAAAATCAGCTGAGAGCTCATTGATTTCTTCGCAAAAGTGTGGGAAACTGCTCCGTCTCACAATATTAACAATTCCTTTGAAAAATTATTTGATCTACATTCACACCCTTTCCCTGGTAACAAAAAAGTTAAACATTTTAAGACATAAATGTTTGAAAATAAGCAATATCACATTTGCTCAAGACAGCACATTGCCCATTTGACTGATCTGAACCTTAAAATGTAACACTAGTGGTAACAGGAGAATTATACAAATTAATTAAAGCCAGCACTAATTGGTAATCTGTATAGCAAACTCAGTGATACACCTACTGTATAGGCTTGTTTTTTTACTATTTAGGTTCTCATTAACCATCCAAATGTTGTGTTTTCTTATTACAGTTTATCATAAGTAATAAATCCTCCCTCATAAGGATATGGGCCTTAAAATGCCATATAATAATAATGCCAATAATGAATAATACAGCCTATGAATGTACTTATATCCAATTTTGTAACAACTAAATAAAAAAAATCATAATGTTGATTTAAAAAATCAGATTTGATCCATGATCTGTGAATGCGGATTATATAGTAGTAAAAGTTGTGCTTTATACTGTGTCAATGAAAGCTTATAATTTTGTTTTTTTTTCCACTTAAAAATGGAAAGAGAATATTTTAAAGTTACATGCCTCACACCAGTGACCGTGAATTTAAGCCTTAAAGTAGTGATAACAAACCCACTACAATATGAGTGCCTGTGCTGTATGTAGTTGTAGTTGGTGGCTCAAGTTCCTAAATAGAGTAGCATTGTTGCATGGGGTCCACCAGTTTACAATGTTCAAAGGAATGATGTGAATGATGCATACAAATACTTAAACTAATTCTAAATAACCACAGCACCTAGAAACATTTACTTTAATTAATTAAATTAATACTGCAACAATTTGCAGACAATTACTGGTGACATTCTGATTCTGGCTGGAGTGGCCAATCAGATTCTAGGAGTGGTCTGAGCCAGCTCAGCATATGCCACCCTCACAATGAGAATGTGTTTGAATTGTCTGAATATCAAACATTATGATAATATATTGGTATCAGTATCAAAGCCATATTTTATTTATATTTATTATATTCTTTTATTTATATTTATATCCTTCTTATTTATATATCTTTGTTTTTGCTATATAATGCTGCTGCTTTGATCTTAATTTCCCTGAGGGAGTCTTCCCTAGGGATTGATACATGTCGAATAAAGATCTATCTAATCTCATCTATCTAATCTTACCTATCTAAAGTTTACTTTCATAACAGCTCTATGGGACGGGCAGCGTTGTTTAGTTTGGCTTTTCCCATTCTTTAACTCAGTACTTAGACTCTTTGTGAAATATGAGTACAATTCCCACTGGAAGATAATAAGTAGAGTAAGAGCTCTGATCCTTACACCACTCAAAAAGTACAAGTGCACAAAAAGCGGTGTTTAGTTACATTAACAGAGTAAATGTAGGGTTTTTTTCTGTCAAATGTCTGTGTTTAATAAATTGGAGAGTGACTACAGATAAATCAAATGCTGTTATGAAGCCTGAGTGAAGCAGCATAGTAAGCATTACATGCAAATTGACGATAAAGGTTAACTATCTTCAGGTCTTGAAGTTTATTATCTTCTCAATCAGGTAAGTCAATCATAGCGCACTTTGGCCCGGGTCATCTGCGGCTGCGCAAAGGGAATGCCACGTATTGGTTGACGTTGACAGTTTGCAGGACACTTCCTGATGCTGGCACCCGGGTTAAGCTAGGCTAGCTAACCCATTTGGTTCTCACGGTTTGAAGAAACCTGTGAAATACTGCGTGGTCAAGACGTCTGATTTAGGTAAAAAATCTCAATATTTGTTTGGGTCCCGTGATAGTGTGGCTTGTTTTGGCTTCTGAACTCCTCCTGTTTGGGTGTTCCGTTGCTAGCTCGCAAGCTAAGTGTTTAGCATGCTAGTTAGCTGACAGCGTTACTTTCACTGCGCAGTGAGCTAACAGCAGGCTAGCTCGCCCAAACAGGTGTCGAGACAGATTCGTGGGAGGTTAAGTATCAACGGCCGCAGCAATTCAAGCAGAAATAGACACTGAGGAAGGCAAATTGGGCAGGATACTACCTCAGAGCGTTGTGGGATCACTTGGCACTGAATACTCATTAGATGCATCTATTGTAGATGTACTGGTGTGATGATTGACCGTGTTAAGTGGTGACTTATAGCCGAATGTGCTGTCGAATGGTGTTAAAAACAGCATATATCCCAACAAGTACTTCTTTATTGACGTAATCTTTCATTATGATAATGAGAATACAAAAGTAAAGGAAAATAAAATACGTTGCAGTTGAAAGGATATCTTAAATACCAGTTGCAACTACGACAGCCGGGCACAGTTGGCGTTAAGTCACTGGTTAGCACTGTCACTTTTTAAAACATTACACTGTTCGCAGAGGAAACTCCTTTGACCATCGATTTATTAACTTATATTAATGCATATCATTCAGTGTCATCTATCCAGCTGTAAAGCAGAATACAAGCCTCATATTTTCCTTTTAAATTATGTAAAACGTCACATTTTGACTCCTGACATCGTGTTAGACGGCTCATCAAACGTTAGCAGTCATTAGTTTGCTGTTATGGGCCTCTGACAGATGACTCTGCGTTTGAGCGTGTTTTAGAAACAACATTAGACTCCTATTCACAACGACGTTTTAAAATATGAAAGTATGTTGCCCTAAATGTTTATGCAATGATGCCAGTTTGATGGATATCACCCTGCTTTCGTCCCTATTAACTGGAAGTGTATGCTAAATGTTAGCTACCACACAATCCCTAGCATCCAGCCAATTATTCATCTGGCATGGAGAGCCAAAGCCGTAGCATTTCTGGAATTAAATCCACTGTTGTATATTGTCCGGCCTTAAGCATCAGCCTGAACGTCACAGTTAATCCAGACAGTTGTGGCATGACACGACCATTGAGATGCTCTATAGTATCTACTGTGGCTAAGCTATGTGACAGTATGTTTGATCCTGCTGCTCCACCCATATCTGGGGTAAAGTAGCACAATAAATCCAATCCGTCAAGTATGCACATGATGTAAGAGTCGTTTGAATGGGCCACTAAACATACTGAGTAGCTGGTTGATATTTTGGGTCAAAGTCTGATAACAGGACAGTCTGTGCCACCTCACACAGTGATGTTTGACCCTTAGACTCTACACTTCACTGTTACTGTATATTTGTCCACATAGGAACACTACTGATTGGGGTTTTAATGTTTTATAAGATCTCAATAAGGATGTAATAACTTCATGTAAAAAGTAAATTGCAAAGATTTTCAAAGACCTTTCACATTAAGCTTCACTGCTGTTCACTGTGAGCTTGCACGGTATTGGATTTTTGCTGATATTCGATCTGCCAGTATTTCCAAACTCATTATTACCAATACCAATATTTTGTGTCAAGAGAACAAAGTATCTACTTAACTAAATTGACCAATTCCTTTCATGGTTATTGTCCATTTATGTTAGAAACAGATTGAAGCAAGAAAAACATTTGTTCTCTGATAAATGATACTATTGATTTATAAAAGTGGACACTGCATGTTGATGAGGTAAACAATCATGGTTCATTTTACATTTTTGCCAATATTACAGCGAATACATGGTATTTTTATGGGCAGTTTGTACGGTCAAATAATCAGCAGATTAGCAGCAAGATTTTCATATCTGCTGATACCAATCATCAACTTTTTAGGCAAATATCTGGAGATACTGATACTGGTCTGACAGTATCGTGCATCCCTAATTTTAGTATACTGAAATCATGAAGACCACTCACTGGTTTTACAACATCTTTTGGAATGCATTTATTCAACAAACACATCAAAGATGCAAGACAATATGTAAATAACATGTAGATGTCTGAAAGTCTTTCATAGAAATAATACTTATGAAAATAAATCATGTGTAACAAGGCATGCATCACTGTATTTGTTTTATCTCAGTTAGCCTTTTTCATAA
Source organism: Cetoscarus ocellatus (assembly GCA_037902135.1). Classification (NCBI taxonomy): domain Eukaryota; kingdom Metazoa; phylum Chordata; class Actinopteri; order Labriformes; family Labridae; genus Cetoscarus; species Cetoscarus ocellatus. The sequence continues at coordinate 155,735 of JBAMNC010001683.1, forward strand.
TTATTGGAAGCTGGGATCCTGATTGATATTAAAACTGTTGTATTCCCCAATTCCCCCATTCTTTTGTAGTTGTTAAGATAGCAAGCAGCTTTTTATCAGAAATGTCCTGAGTTATGGAAGCACCTTTCCCTTTTTAACCCGTTAAGTGTATTCAGTTTTTTATTTGGTTTGACTCTATCCATGAATGTAGAAATACTGCTATGTCATTGTTTGATTAATACTGAATAATGATATAAAGATTAGTATATTATAGAGTTGGAAATTAGCACCAGACTATAATGTGTTACGTGTACAGTGGTAATAAAAGTAGTAGTATTTATTACAATAAACAGTCACAATTAATCTCCACAAATAAAATTTTAACTAGATAAGATTTTAACTTGAGCTTTACTTTGCTGGTAACAAAAAATAATGAACTTTTTTTCACTCATATCCGGTAATAATTCAGTGATTTCAAACTGTCTCTTTAAAACTTTGGATTAACTTTCCACATTTTCAGAAGCTGTTTAAAATCTCTACCAGAGCAATATAGGACACTGTCATCTGCAAATAAAATGGTGGGTCAGTAATTAAGGTAATAGAGTGTTTTGTTACAGAAAACATGTAATCATATCAGACCACAAAATGAAACTCACACTATACAGCAGAAACTTTTTTCAACCATAATAACACTCTTCACCTCAGCCCATATACTTTCAAACAGTAAGTACATTTTCTTGCCCTTCAGTAAAAGTTTAGTTGTAGTTAAATTGCTTTTCACTACATTTCTGTAATGAGGACTGTAACCAGGTTCAAGATAAAAAACGAAAATAACTAAAATATCTATTTTTCCTGTATATGAGTGAGACAAAAAGCATGCCAGGCTTTTCTGTGATAATTGCAACATTTTCTTTCAAATAATGTTTGAATCCTTGATAATTATGAGCATTATTATAGTATATTATTGCTGGTTGACTTAAAGTGGTGGCAAATTTTTAAATTCAACTTCACAGTGACATGTAGGCAAAATAGCTTATTTCCAACCCTGATGTTCATATTTATTAAGATATTTCAATTCTAAACACAATGGATGTTTTCATAGCGGTGGTTTTCAAACTTTTTTGGTCTGAGGTACACAAAAATATCTAACCAAAATCGTGAGGCACACCATATTCAGATGCATACATACAAGCCTCTATGATGCGTGCTGTACTGTTGTATTAGACCAAATACATAAAAACATATTTATTAAAGGCTGTGGTATTAACACATGTTCTACAAACTCCCAAGGCACAGCTAGACTTGCCCCAAAGGCACAGAGAGTGTCACTCCACACCATTTGAGAAACACTGCTTTAGACTAGCCATAATACTGCAGTTGTAGTCGAGTGCTGCATTTTAATCTGTTACTTTTCCACTGATATAACAAACAGCTAAACAAGGCCACTGCTGCTGTGGTCCTAATTCAAGTAGGCTGTGAGGATATTGACACAAATTACGTCTTGATATTACTTTGCCAGATTGCTCAATTTATATCAAGTTTGATTTATTCAGTAAAGAAAAGTTGAATGAAGTCATTTTTAAATCTAATCCACGTAGGGAAATGTCATACAGGCTCTTCTGTTTGTCAGTCACCATACAACATTAGGCCTGTGCTCAAATAATCAACACCGCAAAACATCATCACTTACTCATTGCAATACATGTATCAATACACATTTTACAAAATCAATACAGCCCCAAAAGCTGTGACAAGAGTTCTGAAACATGTATCACCCATGGTGCAGAAGCCAAACTACATGATGCATCACATAGTTCAGATAGTCCATCGAACAGGAGCATATAACTACCAAAAAAAGAGCAACACAAACAAGGAAACAAGAAAGTATACTCAAGATTTCGCTACATATTTGTTCATTGAAGACAAACTTGATTTATTTAATCTAGTTTAATTTATTTTAAGACTCTCATAGAAGTCTAAAAGTGATCTTAAACAAATAATTTATGATCAAAAATATTATGAACTTCTATGAAGACCTGGATTTTAACTGTCTTCAATTTTAGGATCTTCTTAACCTTGTCCCAGCTGTTTGAGTATTCACCAAACATTACAAAAGTTGTCCAGAATTTAGTAAAAAGTTCAGTCAATGTCAACAATTCATGCATATCGAGTTAAGTATTCTATCATAGGTTCTGTATCGGGATACGTAACGTGCGGTTGCTGGAAATACCCAGCCCTGGTCAACATGTACAAGAAGAACAACCAAAATAAACTACCAATTAGGAAATAAATAAAGGATGCTTCCTGTGTTAACTCTTAATATTTCAAGTGGATTGCGCTGTATATCACTATAAATGTTTCTAACTGTAAACAGTGTCTTTATTGAGCATTAGCCCTGACGTATTTTCTTTTTCTAAATCAGTTTATTTAACACAACAATGGCCAAATTAAGCTGAGAGAAAGGACATTTGAAAACTAAATGAAATAAACTTTATTGATATAGATTATATTATCCTACCCTTTCTCTTGTTTGAATATATATATATATATATATATATATATATGTCAGCCATCCTAAAAAATCAACATATTTCTCTGCCCTTATTTCATTAACTCAATAAAAACAAGGTTAAACACAGCTTCAACTGGTTTAGAAAAAAAAAAAACTGGGTTGTGATTGCTGTAGGGTGATAATAAAACAACCTTTCCTCTGACCTTGTTCAGCGGGTGGAGCAGCAGAGGTCGGACGGCACCATGAACGGCCAGCTGGACCTGAGCGGGAAGCTGATCATCAAAGCCCAGCTGGGTGACGACATCAGACGCATCCCTATCCACAATGAAGACATAACTTATGATGAGCTGGTGCTGATGATGCAGCGTGTCTTCAGGGGAAAGTTGCAGAGTAATGATGAGGTTACTATCAAATACAAGGACGAAGGTAAGTAAAAATGACACTTTTCTATCTAGCAAATCAGGCTCAATGATTTAAAAAGCAATGCATCCTCTTACATCGACTCATATGCTCTTTCTCTCCTTTTTTCTAGATGACGACCTCATCACAATCTTTGACAGCTCTGACCTTTCCTTCGCCATCCAGTGCAGTAGAATACTCAAACTCACTTTGTTTGGTAAGACTTCTGCTCTTTTCTGTTCTCTGCTTATAAACATATACAAAGCTAAGGATTTGATATTTTCCATAAGAAGTCAAGACATGAAGTCAGCAGATGGCTTAGGTCTAAAATCATGTGATCGTGGTATCATGACAAACTGTGGGACAAAATATTTTCTTCCAGCTGTTACAGCAGGCGGTCACTGGAGGGCAGCCCAGCTTATGTTTCGACCACACAAGCCTCAGCTCCACTCTGTACAAATAAGTTGTTTGCACTACCCTCTGACTAATTTAGGGAGGAATTTCCCTGTTTTCTCTAGCACTAGTTGAGCGAACAAAACAACAAGCAGCACATGGATACAGTCACAAAAACTCTTTTCAGGCCAGTTTTACAGGTTCCTAACTTTAATCTTAAAATGGTTCATCTCAATTTATTCTGCAGTCATTCAGTAGTCATGTAACTGTGACTTGAATTGACATGTGACTGAAGCCCATTACTGATCAGTTACCCTCATACATTTGTAAGAAACCTTTTTAAAGTTATTCGTCTCTTTCCTCCTGCTTCAGGAAGTAGACTTGCCAGAGAGATTTATCTTGAATTTTTCTTGGAAAAACAGCCATACACAGAAGTCAAACTTTAATATATTGAGTCTCCAGCATTAAATAATAATATCCAAATATTGTTATCAGCTGGAAAAACACAATTAGAACATGCATTAACAGCATGTTGCAGAAACAGTGATCTAGATACAGTATTACCTAAAGTAATATTTGATAATTTCACCCAAAGGAGTCTTACCAAACGATAAGCTCAGTATTTACATGACTTGCACATTAGAAACTCGTGCAGATATTCAGTTTTCCGTTTATTTAATTCAAAAAGAAAAAAAAGTTATGTATTCCACATTTCTTATATTATATATTACTATTTTTCAAGCCTTTTTGTTATAGTTTTGATGGTAGGGCTTACGGCTCCTGAAAATCACGAAATCCTGCATCCTAAAATAATGGAACCTCGAAAGTAATCAGTGAAGGTGGTTCGGACATCTGATTAGGATGCCTCCTGGTTGCACTTCTGTGGAGGTTTTCTGGGCACGCCCAACTTGTAGGAGACCCCAGTGCAGACCCAGAACTGGTTGGAAGTATTAAAGATCCCATCTGGCCTGGGAACACCTTGGAATCACCCAGGGGGGACTGGAAAATGTGGCAGGGGAGATGGCAGTCTGGGCTGACCTGCTTGGCCTACTGCCTCTGCGACCTGGTCCTTGATAAGCGGTAGAGGATAGACAGAGTAGAAAAGACTTCATAGAACAGTAGAGCTTTAAGGGATAGTGCAGGCTTATTAAAGAGGGGTTACTTGAGGCCCATGACACTAGTAATAATAATTGGCATTAAAGCAACTGGCCGGCTCTCCCCTGTTAGGGAAGATAGCCTAGTACCGAAGATAAGCAATACATAGCTGTAAATGGTGCCAGCAAAAGCCTTGTAATTACCCACTTTCAATGTATAACTACACAAAAATACATTGGCTCTACTAGACGCTACAGTAAAATTCTTATCAGTGTTTCATTATTCCTTGACAAAAGCCCTTGTGTTTGGAACTGTTTTGTGATGCAGTGTACGGGCTATGTATCCTTTCACCAGCAACACCCTGCTCTCCTCTCATCAACAGGGTTTTAATTTTCCACTCAGTGAGTTATGAATCTAGGATATATGAAAGTTTCCTTTTTTATTAGTACTTGTTTTGGCATTTTCTGGTCTTTTTTTGATAACAGAGGGAGAAATAGTGGACAGGCTTGTGAAAGGTGGTGAGAGAGAGCCTGGGGGGGACACTTGTGCCTTGTTCCCACAGAGTGGTCTGGTTTGGTTCAGTACAGTTTGGTACAATAGGAGCGGTAAATCCTGATCTTGTTTGTGTTTGCACTGCCAGCTGTACCTTCACTTCAGGGGAGTATGTAAGCCAGGAGGAGAGGGTCTTGCGGGCTTCTCCAGTACTCTGTGGAGCATTGTTTCATGTGGATATTATTTACAGCAACAGCAGTGAGCAAATCACTCTAAGTCTATGGCTTATTTGAACATGGCGAGGTATTTGTTTTTATTTTCACTGCTGTCACATGAGAATATACAAATTTTTGTGACTAATCAACAGATGGCAGCACTTTTAAGGTCAGTTTAGTATGCTTGGCACTCCTTTAGAGAGGTGCCAAAAAATGCACGGGTCAGTTGTTTGGGCACTTTTTGTCCTTATATGACAGTGAAAACACCAGTAAATGCGAACCGTACCATACTGAGCTGAACTGAACTGGACTGCTTGGTGGAAATGCAGCTTTGGCAAATGGGTCTCAGGCAGAAATCGAACCTGGGCTAGTTGAAGTAGACATGGGACACACCTGGTTGCTTACCATTACCCCAAACTACCACGCCAAAAGTTTATTTTTTGAAGTCAAATCAAGAAAAAAAATTACACCTGATTCTGTTTATTTAGATCCACTTACACCTGTAGCCTTTGGGTAAATTGTCTTATCCCTACACCTTGACCAACACTTGAGTGATTTAATTGTTAATAAAGGCTTGATCATTACATGCAATAAAGAAAGCTTTGGAAATGTCCAGATTTAATCTAAGCTTTAGGGGAATCATTCTGTATTATTAAAACAATGACAATTGACTTAAATAAATAACAGTACAAGTTAAGTGCAGACATATTTTTGTATGTTTAATTTATTCTTCTATGTTTCCTCCTCCTCAGGAAATAGACTTGTCAGAGGGATTTATCTTGAATTTATCTTGGAAAAACAGCCACACGTAGAAGTCAAACTTGAATATATTTGAGTCTCCAGCATTAAATAATAATATCCAAATATTGTTATCAGCTGGAAAAACACAATCCTTCAAATCATAACACACCATTGATTTGTCCCTAACAAATTCAATCATCTAAACACGGTTTAAAATCTCCAAACAGCTCACACAGAGTTAGAATAACAGTAACACACGCTCACTCCTCAATCTGTAATGACAACATGATGTTGCTCCTTTGCTCTGTTTCCAGTCAAGCTGTCATCTTGTTGCTGCTATTGTTAGCTAAGGATCTGTAAGATTTTTCTCCTCCTTGAAAAAAAAAAGAGAATTGGACGTCCTCCTGAACAAACCTGAGTCCTGGCTCTTCGTTACATGCCGTGACCTCACGTGGAACTGATACTCGTGAACATGTGTGGAGGGTAGCTGGAATCTCATGTTTTTAGCGTCATGACCTTATGTGTCTCTGTTCAGAGAAGCTTGTAAGACAAAGAGCTGCTAAAATATATGATCTTGTTTTAATTTTCTGGTTATGATGAGAACTCCTAAATTCAAGTTGTTTTGGAAACTCAACAGCACAAAGAATTTGGAGTGACCCCATGAGCCGTGAGTCATAGGCTTGAGAAGTGAAGGAAACTTTGCGAAAATTCCAACAGATTGACAGTGTCAGAACATTTAAGATTTATTGTTCTCCTTAGAAATTCCTGCATTCACATAGATTCAAGCAAAATGTTTTTGGTTAACACATAACAACAACTAGCCAGGACTTCAGAACAAAACTCTAAAAATGTAAGCAGTACACTTGCTCTTGTACACATTGTAGAATTTAAAGTAAATCAAAATAACAATAAGAACAAAATAATAAATATGTATACAGCAAAATTTACATTGTATCTTGTAAATTGTACAAGTTTTGCAAAGTAGGATGAATAAAGTATCCGGACTAGTATCAGTACTGCACACTGGGTCTGTGAAACAAATTATGTACTTCATTAGATTCAGTATTTCACAGCTGAAAAGAATTGAAGTAAACAGTGACACAGTTTATGACTGTGAGAGGTGAAATAAGTCCAAGGCCAAATGAAGCTTCCATCCATCAGATAGTGGAGTTTAAAAGTTTGTTGGCAGCAGGCAGAAAATACTGACTGCGTTGCTCTCTCATATGGGAAAAATGTGTGTTTCAAGGGTAAAATTGTTTGTAATTGTGGAGCTGAATGTATTGAACATCATCACAGACATGGAGTATGGTGTTTCCTATACACACAAAGGCAAATGCACATTCAGCACTGCTATCCCCTGCTGAGTCCTGCCTCTAAAATTGGAGCAAACGGGTGTCTAGTGTAACCTTGTAGTGCAGCTGCATCCACCTGATTCAACATCAGTCAGATCCATCTTGCCAAGCTCCAATCTACAGCAACTGAGCTTGACCTGTAGTGGCACGGCCAAAAAGCGTTTTCTGTATATTGAATGGTCTATCTTGCGTGTCATGTTAGGTCAAGTGTCCCCCCATCTTAATGATGCTCACAGTGTTGGTGAAATGACACAGGGATGTAGATTTTGTGGTTTTGAAACAGCAGCTGGAATGGGGCTATAGTAACATAAGAGTCTGTACAGCAAAGATTGAAAGTATTGATTTCAAACACAGAAATGATCTCTTGAAGAGTGTAAGACCATTCTTTGATTTCCATCATGAATAATGTAGAGATGCTCCAGTTGGCTTTAAACCTTCTTTACATTTGGTTGTTGTTTTTGAATTTACTAGCTCCAGCTTTGCAGGAAATTTCTAGAGCAAAGCAGGTACCTAACATCCAATAAGTAAACAACTACAAGTGCTTAGAAAGCACAAACCTCTGCCAAGGCATTTCTGACATTGTTAACCAAGTTACTATAAAATTGTGGAAAACTGCACTATCGAACAATGTTGACAAGTCCTTTTAAAACAATCCTGGATCTTCATCCAGATTAAGATCACCACCAAAGTCTGCTGAGAACTTTTTGAGTTATCTTGCTCACAGACAAACACACAAACAAACAGATAAAAGTGAGCAAAAACATAACCTTCTTGGCAGAAGTAATAATATAGATCGAGAAAATTTCATATCCATTTTTTCAAAATGGGGTCATATGAGGTGCTTATCAGTAGTACGCATATTACCCACAGAAGATGCAGATCAACATGGCACCTTTAAAGGTGCAGTGTGTAGAATTTGGCATTTGAGCGACATCTATCGTTCAGATTCTAGAATGAGCCTAACCATAACCAAAAATGTTACATCGCTGAGCAACGGAAGCCTGTGAAGACCAAAAGGGCTAGGGACCAGAAGCTTCAACTGTAAAATACACACAATTTAAATCCCTAGTGCAGAGTAACAACTGTCTCTACATCCACCGCCGTCCTCTGTCCTCTTCTTCACCTGCATTCCAGGTAGATTTCAGAACCGGCGGACAGATTCGCGTTACGTTCTTTTTGTCCCTAAAATCAACCCGTAGACAACATAGCGAATCGTTATGTCGGCCTACATGAACGCGGCCCGCGGTAATGTAAATTTTTCGAAGCTTTTTCTAACGAAATAAAAATAAAACAAACGTTTTATGGGGATGATTGTACTCCTATTTTGACGGACTTTACATACAAATAGAAACATTGTATCCTATATTTACAGTTTCTGTTCGGCAAAATGCTGCCAAATTCTACACACTGCACTTTTAAGGGGAGACCTAGATCATACAGCTCTGCAGAGAGGACTACAGACCTCCATGTCATGAAGCTAACTGAAAAACCAATCCTGGCTAGAAAAAACAGCTTTGAAATTAATTTACTTTTCCCTTCATAAGCCATTTTGTTTTGGTAATTTCCTATCATTATTTTAAATATGAGGTCCATTTACCCCAGCATTATTTTACAACTTAGTTCCTCTTGAAATAAGCAAAATTACTTGGAGCAAAAGAGCCGTCTGCATGGCTGCATTCTCTCTCTCTTCTCTCTTCTGTTCTTAAAGGGGTCACACAGACATGCAATGAAGAATGGACTAAGTTAAACAGATCATTTAATTTATCATTAAAACCTTTACATGCACCACAGTTACTGCCTGGCAGCTACTTTCATCACAGTCAGGCTTTGATCAAAAAAAAAAAAAACTTGCAAAAATGTTTAAAAATTGAGATTCCAAAACAGTTGATTAATCAGTCAATGTTTAATTTCAAATCAATGAAACAGAAGCAACACAAAAATCACCAGAAGACATTTGGACTTAGACTGACTGAAAAGGTGTAGGCTGAAGTATAAGATTATTATACCTACCTTTTCACAAAAAAATATGTAAATGTGTATCCTTGAAGACAACCCAGTAGCTGCTAACTTAAAGTTACACAACATCAAAAAAATGTAAGCATTAAAGGGCCATAATACAAGCAGCCAAAAAAGAAAAGATAAAATCCAGAGCATTCTGTATTTACCTTTTCATAACTAAGATTTAGTTTCAAGAGCATTGACAACTACACTTGAATGACACTGAACTATCGCCTCAATGAGCTTAAACTCTAGAAGTCAATACTGTGAGCTGTCACTGCAGCAGTATTCTCCGCCATCTTATTTTTATTGTACCATCTTACTGCCATCCACTAAAAAGATATTCATCAATTCCCATCTCCCTGAACCCGTGTGAGTGCAGCCTAACCCTGATAAACAACTGCCCTGTTAGCCAGCTCCATTGTTGGTTGATATCCTGGCTGGCAGGATGTGATGGTGAAGCTCTCACTCCCTCTGTTAAGTGAGCTGCTATTGTGAAAGGCTTTGTGGATGCAGCAGTGTGAAAGATGATCTCTCTAATCCTAGGTATTTACAGTGTGCAGCAAAATAATGGAGGCAGATCATCATTCATGATCTCATATTAATGTGCAATCAAGAGCTTTTCCAGTTGAATGAACTGTAGAATTCAGACCTGTGTGTTTGTTTTGTGTTAGGAGATGATGACCAATAATTGTCTGTCTTAATGCTGATTATTTTGTATACATTCAAGCTGAAACACACACACTCCTGTTCTTTCAAACTGAGTGAAGAACAAAGTATGTTCTTTGCGTTTAAGGAAGAGTTTCTGCAAAATCATTTATCTCTGTATAACGTTCACTCGCTGTAATACTTCCACAATCTCTTTTTGATTGTTTTGCAGCTTGTGGTTTGGTTATTTGCCACGCTGCTGACACATTTCTTTACACTCTGACCCAGATATTCCCAAGAAGTGGTGGCTTTAACCCAGATTTGGTGGAAGATCTATGTGAACAAGGAGTTCAGGTTCAAAACAGCATTGCCCCAAGTGGGAGTTAATGAGATCCAGATTCAGTAATGTAGAAAAATGCCCCATCAATAATGGTACAGACAGGGCGATTGTTTTCCTCTGTTAAAGCCATCACAACCAGAGTTCTATCCATCATCCCCCCCTCCAGGTCAAATACAAAAGTGGAATCAGCTGTGGAGAGAGGGAGAGACAGACAAATGCCAAACAAATAACACCAGATATGTTTAATTTTTCCCCCCTGTGTTTTCTCTTTTTATCTGTTATTATTCTCAGTTAATGGTCAGCCGCGGCCTTTGGAGTCCAGTCAGGTGAAGTATCTGCGCAGGGAGCTCATTGAGCTCAGGAATAAAGTCAACAATCTACTGGACAGCCTGGAGCCCCCCACAGAGCCTGGCGTGGCTGCTACAGCGCCTGACAGTGGTGAGATGAAACACATAAACACACCCATAAACGCTTACATGCATGTTTGGTGTAAACCAAAATACCAAACAGTGTTAGCTCAGTGAAAATGTATCAATATCAGAGTGTGTTTTGAGGACAATAAAGAAATCTAATATGAGTTATCTTAGATGTATGTTTTGAAATTGCCAGGGCCTTAGCAGTAGCTGACAATAAAACAGATCTCTCTCATTATATAGGGCACTTAGGCTATGGTCACACTGCAGGTCTTAATGCTCAATTCTGATATTTTGTTGTAATCTGATATTTTGTGTGGTTGTTCCATCATAAACTAAATTTGACTGCCATCAGATTCAGTAAGAAAAGTTTACAGCCCCGAAGAGACTCACATGTAAAGAACACGTGAAGTCACACCCTGTGTTTATGAAAGTATGTATGGATGCTACACATGTCAGCGTATGTGTATTAGTTTTGAAGTTGTTGTGCAATTGGAGCCAACAAAGTTATGAAAAAGTGATAAGGAGAAGAAGAAGATTGAGGGGGAATAATGCACACATTTAAATGACGTCCTTTTGTGGAGCAGTAGCTGCTACCTCTGGAGTCTAAGCCAGGAGTGGTGGGACTGTGACATGAGGGGCTTCACTGAGAGTTCATTCATAATTATTTTGTCCATTGTTTATATTGGATCTTGCCACGTCTCGCCTCCTCAGGCGCAGATTTGTGACGTCTGTCTCACTTCAATAATGTAAAAGTTGGATGAAATGCGACATGACTGTTCAGAGCAGGGTTGCTTTGAAAAACATCAAACATATAGCTGATTTAGGACCATATATGAAAGTGGTCTGGGTCTGATTTGGGAGAAAAAAAACAGATTTGTGCCTTCTAGACTGTCATAAAAAAGTCAGATACTGGCCAAAAAGTCAGAGTTGGGCCACTTTTGCCTGCAGTATGAACATAGCCTTACTCTCCATAACTGGGAGTTTTACCATAAAAAGCATTTTAAGACTCACATGCTGCTTGCTAGCCTGTGGTGGTTACAGTTCATGTTTGCCTCCAGTTTTGCTTTTTTTTTCTCCCCTCTGCTAAAGCCTTAGCATCACGGGTAATTTAGATCATAAATAGATTGAAATATGCTTGTGCCTTTTGTATTTTTTTACTCTTTTCTGAAGTAGTTATTGTTTATGTTTTTCTTTTATTTTCAACTTAAAAAAATAAATGGAAAAAACATCTGTAAAAATGACTTATATTTAAAGATAATGATTGGAATTTGTGTTCCCTTATTTTATTATTAAATCAAGTCTTTCTCAGTTACATTTTCCAACTTGTACTTATCTTGTCACGATACAAAAACTCTTTTTAATTACCTTAAAACGCAGAACACAAGTAGAACTGGAATGTAGAACATAGTCTATTTTGGGGGGCTTCTCTCTGGGGATAGAAATATCCCTTTGTGGCCATTTTTGTTGTATTCATTAAAGTCCATAATGTGATGTTTCTATGATGGAGTGTAGCTCTTTTTGTACCATTTGCTTTGAATATGTAAAATTTGCGTTATGCCTGCTAACAACCTTACCTGATTTGAGTTCTTAACCCACACTGATGTTGATAGTTTTGTAGTCCAAAAACACATGGGTCATGCTTTTAGCCTCTGCTGGTCACTTATATTCTTATCTGTAGGACTTTTCTGTACTCAAGTCAGCTCTCCATTATGTTTTTTTATTTAACAGTTTAATACCACTTTAATGAAATACAAGATTATGACATTGAGAGGGAGAAAAGCTGTAAAAAGTGGAGCTGTCAGCCTGGTCTTTGTAGCTCTATATGCTATCTTAACATGCTTTGAACATGATGCTGGTGGCTGTCTCAACTTTTCATCTTGATATGTTGGTAGTAACGATACAGATAATGCAGTCAACTTCTTAGGTTAAAAGTACTTAAAGGCCATTTTAAATCCAGAACATCTGTACCAAGACTGTTATTTATGCTGTTTATTGACATTTAAAAACTACTATCATATGTTAATAGTAGTCCTGTTAGATATTGAAATTAGTATTAGTCCAAAATATCCAATATATTTTACACTCGGTGCGAGTGCGAGGTTTGATTTATTTTTATTCTTCATCAGGTTATTTCTGTCTAAATTTCTCCTATTAGGATTGTACAGCCCCATTAACTAACAAAACTATGATCATTTTCTTACATTTATTTCTCCTGGGGAAACTGGCACCAGACTTAGACAGTCTAAGAGACTTAGTTATTACTAAGATGATTAAATGACCCTTTGCTCATAAAGTATGGTCTGAAATGATATGCTGTATTTATAGCTTTGATTATAATACATGTTGGCTGGTTGAGGTCTCACACACCCACACACACTACAGTCAGAAAACACCCATTATAACTGCAGCCTAGAAACATTTGTGCCAAAGTTTCCTGAATGATCTTATTCCTTTGTAATAAATTATGCTTTTTAAAACAGTATTTTCAGTCTGCTCTTAAAAATGAGAGTTATGTAGGGTGTTCGATCCAGCCCCATGCTGAGATAAATGAAGCATTGGAATCAAGGGTTTTCTGAGGCTTAGGCAGTGCTCAATTTAAAGCCAAATTTTTTTGACAAACATTTGAACCCTATTTGTCTTGATGATGCAAACATGTTACACACACTGCTTCATTTTGTCTTTGTCACTACTCATCCTGAAACAATGTCTGTGATTGTGTCTTTAGAAACAGTGGATGGACGAGAAGGTAAAGTGGTCGCAGCAGACCCCACAGTAAAGCAGGCAACTCCTGTCAGTGCAGCCAGTATGTCCGCCTTCGACCCGTTAAAAAACCAAGACGAGGTCAGCAAGAATGTCATCTCAGCTTTTGGCCTGAGTGAGGACCAAGCCCCAGGTACAAGGACACTGCTTTTAACAATGTTCATGTATGTTTGCTTTAATGATAGAGTCCAGCAGGGATGGTGCTTTTCTGTCCAGCCCAGAAAATAGTGTAACATAGGTTTCATTTACAAAAGCCTGTGGGTTTTTTATGTGATGAGTAGCCTCATAATTCTCAATTGGGAAAAATCAGATGTTTTTTTGTCTGAAGAAAAGAGTGTGAAAATGTCTTGTGTAGACCACTGACACTATTTGTGGCATGTAACCAAAAACTCAACAATATGATTAAAAATGTTCATCTCCTTTCTTCTCCCTATGACAAAGAAAGGAGACAAACACAAGCTAAAGATACATTTTGGATTTTAAGTGGATGTTTACTTTTGTCAAAGAGACAACACAAGACTGTAAACATTAATTAAACATTTTTTGTCATAGGCAGACATCCATACAAAATAATAGATTAAAAACATTACATTTAACAGATTTATTTGTAAGTAGAATTTTATCAAGTTTTATTTATTTTATTGAACAGTCAGTTTAAACTGCACTTCAAATGTGTGGCTTCAATAGTCCAGGGTTCTAGAAATTATCTGTTGTAAAATTTCTGTTGTTGGACAGCCTTCAATTTTGTAAATTCCTGTTTTTTCCTGTTTGTTCCTATTTATTCCTGATAATTTCCATGAATAGTTTCCAACTTTGAAAATTCAAGGAATTTTGCAACCCTACTAGCAAACCAGAAAGAATCTAATGCAGCTGTTGCCAGGTTACCCTCGCAAGCCGACTTGTCTTGGCAGTATTTTTTATGCCTGTTCTTGAAACTATTATCATAAATTTGTACTTTAAACATTGGAAAAATCATAAAGAAAATGTGCATACACTCAAAGGGAAGAGAAACATTTTTATTCCTATGATTATATGGTGTTCTAGTTTTACTAAGTGATGATAATATGAATATTTTATTGAAGTAGATAGCTAATGACTTCATCACTAAGATCATTCACCAGAAATATTTTAAATTATGTGAACAGATTTTTAAAGAATTTAAATTATCCTCATAGGCCATACTGAAGTTTGTCTTTGTCCTTTTCCTGAGGCTAAGCTAGAAAGAAAATCTTAAATATGAATAAAAGTTATATTGATTATTTTAAATGAGATAGAGGGCAGCAACAGCAGGGCTTGACGAGTTGGCTAAGTTAGTTAATAGCTAGAATGTCAAGACTTTTTATTGACTGAAAGGAAACGGGTATAAAAACTTTGATGGGTAAAAGCAAATTGATCTTGACTAAAACTAAGAGGTATATCTGTCAAAAAACTCAAAGTAAATCCAAAATAGCTGCCAAAACACTCAAACTGATAGACTTTGAGAGAATGAAATCTGGACTTGATTGGTAATCGATTTCAAGGTTTTTATATCTGTAATATTTTGTCAGCTGTCATCTATAGAGTAAATATGTCTGCTTTCGGTCTTCCTTTGTTGCTGTCTTATTAGCTCCCCCAGCGGCATCTGCACCAGAGGAGCGCTCGGGAACCCCTGACAGCATCAACTCCTCCTCGTCTGCTGCCCCCCAGCCAGGAGTTCCCCCCCAACCACAGGCCCCCTATCCTGGAGTACAGCAGGGACCACCAACTAGCATTGATGGTGAGTTCCATGAACATACAAGCATTGTATCACCAGCAAACCCTGAATTCACTCATACCATATAAATAATTGGAGGGCGCACATACACACTGATTCAAAGCACTTGTTGCGGTGACAAATAACTCAGAGCTTGATGATGACCTCAGGGACTTAGAGACCCTACAGTGTGGGCTGTTAAGCAATCACACTTTTTATTACAGGGCTGTTATTTGAACATTTATCCCGCAGTACCCCTCCAGGATAGCTCCATTGAAATGTCACCCCCTGATGAGTGAGTTATCATGGATTACTTTCAAACAAACAAGCCAAGCTGCTTTGTCTTCCTGAGAAGTCCTGATTGAGTCTCAACCCTGAGTAGGAAGTCTAAATATTCACCCACTGGTGGGTTTTATCAAGTAGGGCGGGACCTACTTGATCCCTGCCACTGCTTTAACAAGATCATTGGCCCCACCCTGCTTTTCAACTTATGTCCTTGCAGGCTCTTTCTTTTTTTTTTTTTTTTTACAGTCTGGCACACACCCACATCCAGAGAAAATTGGTTAAGGAGAAAAAGGTTGTTAGAAAGAGACAGTCAAAGAACAACTATTATCTTTAGAGTACAAAATACCAAAGTCTATAAGACACCAGATTAAGGCCAAGGCAACACTCCTTTCCTGGCTGCCACCTCTGCCCTTTACTAAAAAAAGAAAATATTCCTGCTACAAAACTAACAGAAAGTACCGCTGTAAAAACCTAAAAAAAAAAAAACACTTTTATGGCAATAAAACCATAATGGAATTTAATCATAAAACAAGACTTTAGACTGCAGTTTTTATTTGACTGTATCTGTGTCTGTAATTGTTTTATGTCTGTAACTTTGTAAATGTGCTGCTGCCTGTCTTGGCCAGGACACTCTTGCAAATGAGATTTTTAATCTCAATGAGGTTCTTCTGGTTAAATAAAGTTTCAAAAAATTATTATTCAATTCATGTTGCTTTTATCTTGGTTTAACTTTAGTTCAACACTTGAAGTTGATGCCACAGCAGGAATAATCCTACTGGATATTTGAATTTATTTAATGCTTAAATATTACAAAAGAAACAATATATCATTAAGTGGAGGAGTGGATTGCAGCCATATTGTGATCCATATGGATAACTCTCCAGGGCTTTAGCCTCATGTGATCTGTGAATCCATGGAAAATATATCATCATATTTTAACATGAACTCACTGTTGTTTAAGTCAGGCTTCAGCAAAAGGAGGGCAGTATTCGCATGTGCCAAGGAGATATGCATTACAAACAGAAACAAATTCAGAGCATTTTTTTTGCTGACTTGATATTAAAACGTGTTGTTTTGCATTGACATGTCATTAAATTTAGAAATAGAGTGTCAGATGCTGGTGTGTCCTCTTCCTGGTTTGACTCAGTGTTTCAGCATTTATCATGCAGCTATTAGCAGGTGGCTGTGTGTGACCTGAAGTGGAAATTTATCAGCGCTAGAAACATTAAAGTCTACTGTAGTCTTTAATTTAGACAAGCTGTGTAACAAAAAGGCCAGGCCAGAAATTGAAACTACAAGCATACACATGCTTTTGTGATGTACCTGATTTATACCTCTGCTTGTAATATTTCTAGTTGAATTGTAGCAATGTGAAGGTGTAGTGAGGAAATTTGGGGTATGACACATTTTTAGGACTCTCTGAGATGGTGCTGACCTAGGAAACATCTTTGGACAAAGGAAAAAAAGGACTCCCAACACTGTTGCTCCCATAAATTGTCCTCAAAATTCCTCAGGTGCTCTCAGCTACAAAGGTTTTGGTTTTACCCAGGCGGCAACCTCCAGGGCTGTAAATGGAGGCCCATGCCAAAGCAGCGATACCTGTAGTTCCCAGAGGGTCCACTTGAGGCTTACCGCAGTAGCCTTACACTTTAATGAAGTTTTCATGGCCTTAATACACATATTTACAACCTGGTTCAAAAAATTGCTCCATTCTAAAATCATAATACATCTGTGTGCTCTCACTGTGGTGGGGTGATTTTCTATTGCACTTATTTTTCTTCTATGTGGTATTTATTGAGGATTTCTAGTTTTGGAAATGCTATTGTCTAATGGCCTTTAGTTCTGCCTCGACACATCCTTGTGGTCTGTGCGGAGGTTGAGCTTAAGTTTGGTTGAGATTGCACATGCAGTATGGCAGCGTCCATTAGAGGGCATTAACACAGTTCCAAAGGCTCCATTGAGAATCAAAGGCCTGATCTCACTTGGCTTCATGCAATTTTTTTTTTTATTTTTTTTTTTACAGTTTTTGGCTTCACCAGAGCTAGAGAGCACCTGAGGACAAGTCGGGCAGGCTCGAAACATTGTTTTTTAATGAATTAAAAATAAAAACATTGACTGTTTTGGTGAGCATTAGTGTTGCGAGTCCTTTTGCCTTACATCCATACCTTTGTTTCCCTTCAACTCTCCTGTCAAAGAAGTAATTATTTGATGAATAAACAAAGGTGCCTTCGCCACACTACGGAGGAATCTGATTAAACACTGTGAGAACAAGAGTGTCTAGGGAGTTAGTCAGTGTTGACAGATCCTCTGTGTGAGGTCTTCAAGATCAACCTGCTGAACTCAAACTCGAGGATTTGTTAAACGAAGTACAACTAAAGCTGTAGGCTGGCAAAAACAAACAACACTAACTTTACCCAATGGTCTGAACACAGTAGCTCTCTTTGTTCCACCGGCACAAGTTAGTTTCCTTTACCAGAGTGTCCCATTTAAGGAGGTGTCTGGCTTGTTTCTCCTTCTGTTGCAAAGAAAGTTCTAGGCAGGTACAGTTTGGGAGGTGAAGCATATTGCATTGTTTATCACACTGCAGTAAGTGGAGTGGATTGTTTTCAGCCTGTGACTTGGCAGAGCTGAATGAGGAATCTGCTGAAGCAGAGGAGATGTCTGCTGTTGCACCATGAGAGCTGTAACTCGCCCTCACTCAGAGTCTTACTCCTGCGTCCCAGCCGCACCTGCAGCATGGCGGATCAGCACACATGTGGTATGACTTCCTATAGTTAACGGGTGGTTTGTGGTTTGGCCTTGTTAGCGTGCTGGGCCTTTCCTCAGATTTCAGTGAGAGTTTTGTTGATCCAGGAGGAAGACAGACACACACAGGGTTAGTCAGCACAACGGCAAGCTGTTCAAGTGTTTTTCCCTTCTCTCAAGAGGACAAACTAAACATCAACACCGGTCTTCCTCAGCCCATGAGTCATTTGTTTTTTCTGATTGGGTGTTTGAACGACTTGTTTTAAGACTTAGTTGTGTTTTGAGATGTAGGGATGGGGTCATGGGAGGTTTGAAACGTCCAAACTCTACATGTCGTGCCACTGAAATAAATGAGAGGTGGTGTGTATATGTGGTATTTTTAGTATACAATTTAAAGTTGGGAATGTTCAATTAAAAAGCTGTCATTTCTCTCTTAGTCTATGATGGTTGTATACAAGCCCTTATTATAGCAATTTCAGTAGCTTCAGGAGTGAAGATGATTTAAAGGTCCTGTGTCCTGCAAAATCAATTCTTTTTTCTTTTAATGTTCTCAGAAAGGGCTTAGGGAACAGAAGAACGTGACGCATTTTACTAAGCTCTCACTTCAGAGAGAAATGCTCTATGCCTCTGTAAAGAAAATGCCCCCTAAAAACTCTTGTAATAAAACTTATGTAATAGCTATACAGCTTCCACCTACATGTGTTTTCTGCCAGTGCTTTTCTGAGAGGTAAGCGCTTGTGTCTGCTCATGGCAGCTTTTGATGGAGATGGGGTTAAGCTCTTAAATTAGCCACAACTTTAGGCGCGTTAACTTTGCAACTTCGGCCTCGGAGCAAACAAATAAGTTTCCATTGAGCCTCCTGACACGATGGAGACTGATGTGAAGACGTTTAACTTCTTTAACGTCAGTGTAGGGGATGAAATATGCAGAGAGAAAGGAAGGTGTAGGACGCAGTAGCATGACAGCAGCTACCACTGCTATGCTACCTTGTTTTCCTGACGCTCTGTGACTGCTGTTTGATGACGCTGCTTCAACAAAGATAGGAGGAGGAGTAAGATGACTCATTCCATTGAACAATCCGCTCCACAAAATGTTTTAATGTCCGCACATTACACTGAAAATGTGTAATGACATAATTTAACGTCTATGATTCATTGCATCCCTACTGCAAAAATCGCCAATTTATCTAGTTTTGTAGTGGTTGTTTCCTCCTGAGAAGCCTGCAGACTATAGCTGGTTGGCACCACTGGCAGAAGGACATGTTCCATGTTGCAAAGTATTGCCAAAAGAAGTGGCTTTGTAGTGGAAAAGTACGTTGTTGTAATTGTGTTAAATATAGTGTGCAATCACCCTGTTGTTTTGTGGCTTGTTTTTACCTTAAACTCTTCAAGTTGTGCAGTTGATGGCACCATTTGCAGCAATATAGTAGCCCTGGCTTTCGTGCCGTGTCTTTCTGTACAGACGTAGAGCTGACCTCTGTCACTGTGGCTAATGTTTAGGGTAATGCCATGTACCTCATACAACCCCACTTCAAAGTATCCCTTTAAAATGTTCAAAAGTGGGAAGCAAGTATTTCTAATTTGTTGTATATTACATTGTCTAGCTGCTGTTGTTTGTTCATGTAGGACTGAACTCAACTGAAGCAGGCAAACAATGACCTTGTTGAGGTTCAGCAAGCTTTTCCTCAAAAATTCTCACACAGATCAGTGAGGTACAAGTTTTATTGGCAGCTCTACCTTAATATCATCACATAAACTCAGCACATCGGTAGATAATTCTCCAAAATCACCATGGCAAAAACAGTCCATCCTCTCCTAATCCTTTACCCTGAGCTTCCCTTTGCCTTTTTCTTACATCCAAGGCAGCAGATGGTTGGCATCTGAGACATTTCACTGGAGTCTGCCTGGCCCCCTCTCCCCTTTCAACCCTGTCCTCGCTTTAACAGACTGTTAGTCAGGACAGCAGCCTCGAGGCAGATCAGAGCGGCCAGTAGACAGGTTTCAAAAATTATATTCCAGATCTGTGCCAAAAAGGCATGTGTGGCCTTGTATAAGGTAGCCCTGAGCTCACTTTGATTGTAACTAAGTTTCCTTGTTAGCAAAAGAATGTAGCTAATAAGATCCAGGACATGTTGAAGGCTTCAACCTGTTTGTCAGCTGCTGATAGACCTTTGGTGATAATTTGCATCTGTGCAAGGAAGAAACTATAAAAACATTCATGCAGCAGGCGCTCAGACATTAGCCTGCGGCTTTTTATCAGATGGGCAGAGAGGTTTGGTGTGAAATATTTATTTAGAAGTGGACCGTGTTCTCATGACTCCCTTTTGAGGCATGTGTGGGGGTCAGAAGAGTAACAGCCAAATTTGTCTCTATTGCAGTGAGAATTGTTTCTGTACTTGGGAGCTTTTCTCCTAAAGCAGAGCAGCTCTGTCCTAAACGAGCTCCTCAGCCATTTCTTTGTCCGGTGAGCTCTCAGCAGGCCCAAAGCTGACCTCTTGGTCACTCTGAAGTAAAACCACCCTCCAAAGGTTAAAGGACTCTCACAGCCATGAGTCCTTCCATCACTCTTACATAACAGTCATGATGGATCACAGCGAGAAGAAGTCAATTTAACACACATGCCTCCACAGCTAGTAAAGAGCATGGGTTCTCTTTAAAGGTGCTGTCAGTGAGCTAACAGATGGTTGCCACATCGCTTCATTGCTTTTAAAAAGACACAACAGAGGCAGACTGTTTCTAACTAAATATTTAGATGGCAAGTGTCTCTTACATCCATGCACTGTTATAGGGATGCACCATAAATCTCATTTTCATAGTAATGGCAATTTTGGGTTCAGGATTAAGAAAACATAATTGCTCACTGATTTTACTACATGCACCAAATGTAATTACTGTGCTCTGATGTTCTTTGATATTATCATTTTTAATGTTAAGTACAAACAATGGGAGAAAAAAAACAGAAGGAAAATACAAATACTTAACATGTTGATAGATGGAAAAGACTTAACAGGTGAAACGTGTTTTATGGTTATCATTTCCATTATCCGGTTTATGAACTTGTGGGAGGCAGTAATTGTTATTTTAACTGAAATTCGATTACTTGTCCAGCACTAGCTTTTAGTGTCAATGTTGACAAGAAGGGCAGAACTTTTTAAGAAAAACTGGGGGGTGACAGCATCAAAGAATGCGTTAGGGGCTTAAGGTTGCTTCTCATTTCTGGCTCAACTAAACCAGGCTCACACTGTTACCTTTTCTGTCTACAGGACGCTGAAGAGCTAGATCATTTTTTTTGACCAGGCAGAAATTATTCAGCTTTAGCTTTACAAGATGGATCTGCCTTATGACAGACATGGAATCTGGCTACTCCAGCTGCATTGCAATGTTACGTTTGTTGATGCTATTTTCAAAAGTCTGTGGTCCTTAAAGAGAGCACCAACATACACCTGTGGAGGGGCTGAAGCACAAGAGACATATCTATTCAAAAATCAACGTTGTTCCCTTGTGTGCTTAGTTTTTTAAACAGCGCAGGAAGGTAGGAAGGTGTTTTATGCTCTTTGCTCCAGTACAAGTACACACAAATCAGGCCTCCTAAAGAGTGGACAGCCAGCACTAGTGTTAACCAGGATTAAAACAGTCAAACTCCGATGTGGCTATCCTTCATTTCTCTGTTTATTTTCACATTTCATCACTCCTCTTACATGCCAGGCAGGAGATTTTGGAGTACAAGTGGTGCCTCGTTAAATTAAGAACAGTAGTTTGCCAATTCGCTGCATGTTTGCAGAACATTCATGAAAATAGTGGAAAACTTGATGAGAAAACTAAAAGCAACAGGGAATAAAAGTTTCCATGTTTTGCAAATTTAGAGAATATTTGTAGTGGCATCACTGCCGAGCAAGACGTTAATGAGAAATCGCCAACCTGCTCTAATGAGCATAACGTCATGCTCCAGACTTAAATGGAAATCAAAGAGCTGTTTATGGCATTTTTTTTCACATGATTTGGGCTGAGATGATGCCGAGCATCATCCGTGTGCACGTGGGCAGCGTTGAGTTATGAGGTCATTCTGCTCCTGTCTGTGAATGTAGATGTGTGTTGTGCAAAGTAAAGATGACTCCTAACCCTCATGCAGGCCTGTTTATCCATCTGTCTTTGATATCTTCACAGTAAAAACACGTCAGCTTTAGTTTTAAAGGATTGTGTTCTAACTTACTTTTACTTCTCTTCTCTTACTCTCATGTGTGCGTGTTTATATCTGCTCTGGCACCTGTACGCTGTTCTCTAGCTGGGAGCCAGTTCTCACTGTATTGTAGCTTACGGAGGTATTCATGGGTACTGGATCATGTTCAACGAATAGTTGTATCAAAGTGATTGCAGCTGGCTGTACTCGAGCAGTTTTGAGTTTGAGTTCTTCTGAACAGATGTACAGGTGTTTTCATGTGATACAGAGTTCATCTACGTTTGTTTACTTCACGCATGCTTTGTGTCACAAAAGAGCTAAGTGTGAATGAGAGAAGGATCTAAAACTAAAAATGCACTCAGAGAGTGTAGACCTCCACCAAGCAGCTCAGTTCTGGCAGTGGCTTTTTCAAAACCCCTGTAAAAGATAAAATTCTGGATCAACAGATCCAGAATAGTGCCAGGATCTGAAACAAGCTCAGCACATACATGGAGGTTGTGATCCTATATGAACACAACAAGTTTTGGGAACATCACTTAATATTTAAATTTTATGTGACTTATTGAATGTCGTCAGTGGGATTTCTCATTACAAAGTTCAATATTAATTTCTGACATCAGTCTTGATCAGATCCAGATGAAATTTTCCTTGATAACATAGACATGGACCCCATATTATCCTGTGAAACTGAAAGTGAATCTGTTAAAAATGGCAGAGATAGGATTTTTTAAAAT
This sequence comes from Cetoscarus ocellatus, assembly GCA_037902135.1. NCBI lineage: Eukaryota > Metazoa > Chordata > Actinopteri > Labriformes > Labridae > Cetoscarus > Cetoscarus ocellatus. The sequence goes on from JBAMNC010001683.1 coordinate 178,747, forward strand.
TCTGGCCAATGTTAACTTATAGGATTTTTTTTAACTTTGGGAATTTTTTGCATCCAGACAAATATACACATTGCCACCAAAATCTAATCATTGCTAAAGTGGGCCATTACCAACATCTCCTAAAAATTTCAGTAAAATCCATGCAGTAGTTTTTTGTGTAATCTTGCTAACAGACAAACAAACATACGCTGGCAAAAACATAACCTCATTGGATGAGGTAATTGATAAGCCATCTGATTGCAATCTGTACAGGTATTTAAGACAGAAATCTTTCTCCCTTATAGATATTGTATCTTTACTCTGCATCTTTACCATTCAGTTTTTATGCCGATGATGTTATTCCAGTAGTTTTTATGTTAAAAAGTATTTTTTGAATTTACAATAAATAGGGGTGTGAATTCTTGAGATTTTATTAATACCACTGACATTAGTGAGTGATTCCTTTTGTTTTCAATGGTGAGAAAAAGGTCAGCTCACACCAGTTTTCAGTTGCAACAACATCAAACACATCATTACTAATGATAATGAGCGTGGTCTGTTGTTCGGGATCATCTATATTAATCAGTTTCTTTGTTTGTTTATTCATTCATCTATCTATCTTTCTATAATAATCATTTTTGTTTATTATTTATTCATCTATCTATCCAGTGGTATAGTCTGTTTTTTTCTAGTGGGTATACTCTGACATACTCTGATGGATGTTTGCCCGGTTAGGGCCTCCATACACTGAAGACATTTTTGCCACAGTTTTACCTGATTTATACACCGTCCACTGAAAACAGCTCTGTGACCCACTTATGGGCCTCCACCCACAGGTTGAGAACCGCTGCACTTGTAGATTGTATTTGAAGCTCGATCCTTCAAAGATTGTTCCAATATCATGGAGAATAAGGATGAATTTATCATTTAGAAAACAGTGAGCGAGTGAAAACAAAAGCTGGACAGATAAAGAATGATGAGTTTTGATTCATCAAAAGGCTGACCGTTATTTTTAAGTCTTTGTGTTCCCTTAAACAGAGCACATGAGCTATCAAGACACCGTTTGAATTATAAAATGACACAAAGTGACTGATGATCCTTCACTGTCCCCTGCGCTGTGCATCTATCTGCGTCTTTACGCTCACCGGCACATGGCGGAGCGCGAGCAGAGACGCTGAGCAATTTATTTTTGGATTTTTGGTATTTCGGGGCATTTTCTAGTGGGCATATGGCGCATACCTGTGTATCACGAAGACTACACCACTATATCTATCCAAATTCATCAATTCACTCACCAAGTTTGGTCTTGTACAGTCATGCAGAGTATCTCAGTCTGACAGCCATGCTGGATCAAAGACAGACTGACGGTGGTGACCCGTCTGCAGCCTCTTACTCCGTTTCTCGGTGGGGGGGCTGGAACAGGTGGGTTTAGTACTAGTTGTGCCTACGTGAACCGAGACAGAGGGTTGGCAACCTCTGTGGTCGGGTCTGGGAGAGATGTTCTGGCTGTGCTTTCTGCCTGGTCATCTACGATTTGTTTAAAAAAAAGAAGAGCTTTTTGCTTTGGGAGGCGAAAGTTTGGGGCAACACGCTCTCTCCTCCACTCTCTTAGGTGTGGGTGGGGCTGTCTGTACCAGCATGAGTGCAGGTGTGGATTTTGTGAGGGCCCGACCGTCACATTATAGAGGAGAAATGCATTTTAATGAATGTAATGAAACGATAGCAATGCATTAGACTGCGCAAATTAGAGTTAGCTTTTTTATTTGATAAAATGAATGCCTGTTATACGTCCTTTGATTAAATAAAAGTCAATAATGGATTTTTTTTTTTTAAGTCTGCACTTGAATTTCTGGGTGGGGATCCTGTTGACATAGCGGGGGTGTCCATTGGGGGGGCGGGGCGCCGTCCCAAATAAACTGTAGGGGAAACACTGCACTAAGATCAGGATCTTATTTACAAGGGTGACCGGGCCAAGAGGTCAGTAGCGTACGTCATAACAAATACAGTTTCAAGAAAAGATTAAGGCAGTAAATAACAAACAATTATGGAAAAGGATTCAACAGTTTCACAGTGGAAGGGTGACAGTTTTGAGGACAGTAAGAAATAAAACCACAGGAATTGCTCATAGGGTTCTTGCTGCCTAGTGAATAAAATTGAACGAAAAGCTTTGACTGCAGCAGGTTCTGACATTTTCAGCTCTGTCTGCACAGTGCCCCAGGCTGTGGGGACACCCTTGCTAGAAATCACTCAGACGCAGACATGGCAGTTAGCACAAAACTGCGTAAAATTAAGCCAAACTTTGACTACTTCTAACTCCTGTCTGCCATTATCTCAACTTTTGCTCCTTAAAGCTGAGGACACACTACAAGATTTTTTACCCACAATTCCCATTTGGGCCAAGTCTACACCAGTCTGAACTAGTTGGGAACTGTCAGCATGGCCAGTTGGCACAAAAACCTGCAAGTGTGTGAGGGGATAGAGACCGACCTCAGTCAAAGAGGTTTGAATTTTTGAGCCGAGTCTGGAGCAGTCAGGTAGTGAAACGTGTGTTGCCAACATCCAGTGAAAAAGAGAGGGTGTAACAGAGCATAGCACCAAAAGATGACAGGACGTAGCCAGAATATTAAAACAAAACGTTGCCCTCTCAAGAGTTTGCAAGACAGCTTGATGCATTCAGTTGGTTTTAGTTAGTTTGACAAACCACAGTCTGTGATCCATTCATCAGGTGCAGCGGTCAAGAGTGTGCTCCTCAGTGTTTAAACCAGTCTGTTAGTATGAACTCCTTTTCTTTTCAAAGTCTGTAAAGACTGTTAAAGTTGTGTAGGGTGTCCCCAGCTTTAGTTTTCATTTTTGTTGACTGCCAGATGAGAGCATGAACTTGATTTGTTAGACACAAAGAACAATGTGAAAGGCATTGATAAAGGAATTGTTAGGCAAAAAGAAAATTATATTGATTCTCCTAACAAGTTTTCACTTGAATTGGTTTTCAGATCCCGTCCATTACAATGAATGATCGATTTTTTCCCCTGGAAGGGAATGAACTGCTCAAACTCAATAAATTTCTCCTAAAAAGATTCCACCTGCTCTGGACCAGGTTAAATGTTCCGTGTAATGGACCCTGTTCCTAGTGTAACCAAGCAAACAAACCAATACTTTTTCTTGGGCATGGAGCATTCATCTATTTCATCTTTTTATTTTCGCAAAGCTCTCTCTGTGTTCATAAAATATGATGATGTCCTGACAGCAGACATTTTAATGATCATGTTCAGTTAGAGAAGGCCAAGAACATCTCTGTTGTAGGAATTTGTTCAAAGTGGGTTTACTTGTCATCTTGATAACCAGCTTTGGGTGACCCCTTAGTGTAGTTTAAAGCCTGAAAGATCTCAGGAGTACAATAAATCTGCTCAGTGTACAGGCCTTATGTGTGCCATTGAAAAATGAGTGGGATTAGTAGAAAAGCTGAATGAATTTATATGTTCAAAAAATAGTTTGTCCAGTGTCTTCATCCAGTTTTTGACCTGATTGAGTTTTAGCAGCTCATCGTCACACATTGGGCTTGATTATGGGCCTTCATAAAGAGACAAACCCTCCTGAAGTGTGACATCATTTGTGATGCTGTTAGGGTGTCTTAAGACCATTGATCAGCTCAGACTGTCACGTCAGATTTTTTGTTTATCTCCCATTTAGTTTGACACCTTGACCTTCCGTCAACTCAGAATTTTTACTCAAGGGGACCCTCTGTTGACATATATCAATGCTAGTGTAGCTAACACATACAACAGTGTTTAGCTCAAATGGTTAAGCCTTTTTTGACATTTTATAACAACAGTATAGCCAGACCATATTGTCCTTATCTTGATACACAGGGACTGCACGGTCCACATTTTTTACTTCTTTGTCTTCTATTGTGAGCACAAGACTGCTAAAATCACACACAGTGCTTCTGGTTTAGCCATGATGACACTCTTTTGCCTGCCTCCCTTGCCTGTCACCTCCCTTACAGTCACTAAGACAGCATGATAACAGCATATACTTGTACATAGTTTGGCCTGCCAGTGGGCCAAGATGGTACAAGTTTTGATTGAGTCTGACATGGTGCCATCATAAGGACAAGAAAATGTAGCCTGATTTGAGTCAAGGGGTGTTTTCATCAGTATACAACATCCACAGAAATATCATTGGGGTAACGTTTGCAATAGCTAGTTGTCTGTAATGGTTTAGTATGACTTTGGTCTCTTGCACTGATGAGTTTGGTCCCTGTGTCTTAAGGTCAAGTGTACCCCCAGTACCAGGCTCCAGGTGGATACCCGCCTCAGCAACCAGGTGCTCCACCTCAACAGCAGTACGGCATGCAGTACTCTGGTATGTATGAAAACAGTCATGATTAAATTTGCAGGTGCTACAGCTTTTTTTTATTTTTTTTAATGCTAAATCAGTTGCCAGCTGTTGTATGCACGGCCAAATTATGCTTAGAGCACCCTCTGTTGGATTAAACAGGTCACTGCTTCAGGCATCCTGATGTGCTGCTGGACTGTGTTTTTAATTTGAACGGCCCCGTATAGTTGAAATATGATTTTTTATTTTTTTTTGTCCCCAAAGTGACAGCCCTAGCAGCAAAATGTTGCTTGTACAGTCCAAATTTGTGAGCAATATCTTGCATACCTGCATTGTTCATCTTCTTTTGGTAAAACTATTCAATTCAGTATTCTATTACTAAAATCAAATTCTTCATCTTGTTTTTTTTACTTGTAGTTAAATAATCATTTTCCTTAAAGAAATAAGATTTTAAGCACATTATAGAAGAAAGATTTTTGATAAATAATACATCTTACAGAGCAAAAGATTCAATTTTCTCAGTTGAAGGCCTTAAAATATCTAAAAAATTCATAAATGTGATTTGTAAAGACCTGGAGGGACCATGGTGAACAAACCTCTCTCTCTGCAGGATACAGTGCTCAGCCTGGTGCCCCTCAGCCCGGCCCACCACAGCCCCCACAGCAGCAGCAGCAGCCACCACAGCAACAGTTTCAGAACTACCCTCCCCCCTCCTCCCAGGCTCCCGCCCCTTCTCCTGCTCCGGCTCCAGGCTTCCAGGGTGGCCAACAGCAGCACCATCCATCTCAGGCAGCCCAACAGTACCCACCAGGAGCCTTCCCTCCCCAAAACTATACCTCCCAGGCCTCTCAGCCCGCCAACTACAGCATGCCCCCCAGCTCCCAGCCCGGCCCAGGGTACCAACCCCGCCCCGGTTACACCCCACCTCCGGGGGGCACCCCTCCACCAGGAGCTGCTAACCCATACGCCCGCAACCGCCCCCCTTACGGCCAGGGCTACACTCAGCCTGGCCCTGGATACCGGTAAAGAGAAGAGGACTGATCCTCGCACACACACACATCCTAAACCCCCTCCTTTCTATGTGGCTCCAGCTGTTTGGAGTGGGTGCAGAAAACTACTCCTCTGCATCCCCCTTTCATTCAAATATCAATCCAAATATGAAACAAGATACTCCCCCAGTCTGATGGTTAGTGTTTGTTAGCCGTCTCTCCACATACCGCTCTGTTTTGACCCTGTTGTTTGCTCCTGCTGTTATTTTTCTCTCTTTCCTCTTGTACCCGTCATTGTAAAAAAACGTCACAAGTCTGTATGCACACACCTGAGTGACCAAAACAGGCTGTTGCACAAGCTGTTTTCATGGTAACACTTCATCTGAAAGTCAGATCATCGTTCAGATTCTGCATTTATCATACATGTCAATAACAGACATCTCGACCTGTTGTTTACTGTGTATATATGCATACATGCAACACTATCTCAATGAAGAGTTACCCCTTTGTTTTGTTTTGTCTTGTTGGTTTAGTCTTTTCAGTGTCACCACCATGTCGGTATTAATGATGTGTTAATGAAACTGAACTGCCCCACTTTGGGAACACTAGCTAAGTGATGGCTGATGGGAAGCATAGTATCCACCGCCATGAAGAAGGCCTCTTTTCTTTAGCTAGTTATATCACCTCCAGTAAGGCTTGCTGTTCCTCTCTTTTTCTCTTTATCTTATCACTGGTTTTTACTAATAAATAAAATTCCACCTTCAAGTGAGATTAGTTGTTTTATGTATAAACTGTAACATTTTTTCCTTGAACCTAATAAATGATTGAGACCCACTTGGATACCTTTTTGTTTTGATATCGAGTTTCTCTTGGCCCGCGGTTTCCTTTATGTCTGCCTTTCAACACTCACTCTCTCTTTGTGGTTTCTGAGTTCATGTCTCTGTTAAGTTTGGCTTCTCTCTTCCTCTTCTCCTCCTCCGCCCTGATCTGGAAAACTGTGGTAATGCTGGTATTTCTATTTTGCTTTTCTTGCCTGTGGGTTGTGGTTGGCTGGGACATGTGGCAGGGGGAGTGTGTGGTTCAGCATTTTGTGTCAAACTGTCTCACCGAGTGAGAAGAAGTGAGCACACAGGATTTATAGAGGACAATTTAGAGAGCTGGGTCTTGCTGCTCTTCATCCAGCGCGTGCGAAGCCGAAACCGCCTCTTTTAACTGGGTTTGTCCTCTTTAAATGCGCTGCAATTTTAACACTGTTCGCACCATGCTATTAGCAGCTGGTTGAATGTCTAGCACTGGAAGTTAATTCTTTTTAACACACTTCATTCTTATTTGTAAACCTCAAACAAGCTGCCTGTGGAGTCTGAAATGGGGCTAAAATTGATCATCAATTAAGGGAAATCAAAACCTTAAAAAACTATAAAGTGTTAAATACGTGATGTGAGGGATAAAACTTTATGACCTGTTTTCAATTTTAATGTTTGCCAAGAGGTTGTTGATTAAATTTCACTAGAGTCTGGTAGTTTTCAGGCTCATTTTTGTTTTGAACGATGGGTGTATGCAAGCTTTCTGAAAAGTACATGGCAAATTGAAAAGAGTAAACATTTTGGTGTTGGCAAAGTTTCAGCAAGCACAGTGTTAATTTTACTCTGGATGGAGTCAAATCCCTGAAAATGTGTTCAGTTGAAAAAGAGTTGATGTCAGAAACAAGTGTAAAAATGATGTTTCAGTAAATCAAATCCATAGGTGTCACTGTAGGATCTTTAACTTTGAACTTTACATTCTGAACTTGTAAATGACACTTGTATTAATCATCTTGCTGTCCCCACCAACAGATGCCATACACCCACGTCATGAAAATATATATATGTGTGCTCTTACCATTCATGGTATCATCATTTCAACCGTTTTCCCCATTAATATACAGTAAATAAATATCAGTGATAAAAATTAGTGTTTACACTTTGCAGTGTTAAAAAAGAGTAAACACAAGAGAAAAAAAACAGAGTGCATTCCTAACGCTACATAGAAGTGTTGATGAAAAATTACACTAAATGTTACTACGTTTTAAATGTTACCTCCAAAAAGAGTCAACAGTTATACCTGATGAGAGTTAAAGTACCAACTCTCCAAAAAAAGGTGAAAACAACGCTGGTGTGAACCCACACTTCTGAATCTTTACACTATGGAATAATTAATTGTAACTGATAGTGTGAATTTTTCAACGCAGATGTTGCCGTATAGTTTGAGGGAGTTGGAGTCAAGGCTGAAACCACCTAGCAACATTTTTCGGACTATTGGAAATTGAAATCATCAGTGCAGTTAAGCATGTACTGAATGTTACATTAGCACCAAATCTGCAGATGTTTGTAATCTCGCCTAAGCTGATTCAGATCAACCAAGCAGGTCATCCTCTTCCATCTTTGAAGTGTCATACAGAAACAGATATGTGACCATCTTCTTTGTCTGTATTGGTATGTTTTGGTCTTTACACTTTGGATTTTAATCATAAAAATTACAGTTAAGGGCTGGGAGAACCGACCACCGGAAAGAGCAGGGATGGGCAGTTGCCCACATGCGGCACTTCACCTTACTAATTGCGGCCTACTACTCATTTTCAAAAATCAAACGATTTTAACTTGCAGGAAACAAGACAGAATCCACAAAATATGATATAACCTGGGATGCTATGCACAAATTGAGATGTGGGATAGCGTGTTATTCTTCTGGTTTTGTCACTTTGAATTCGATCTGAATTACAAATACACCTGAAAAAGTTTCTGACGATGTGCTTTGTGGTGAAAAGAAGGGCGTCCAGAATAAAGGAAATGTACATGTTCTGCTCTTTGTGATAATCTTAACGATCGAACCAACTCTTCTCGATTTTTTTAAGCTTAAACATAATCAGCAAAACTGAAAAGCTTTCATTAAGCTACTGTGGAACTACAACATGGCGATGCAACACAGAAGCAGTTACAGTATTTCCAATGTATACCTTCTTATTGAAACCTCTTGTTTGAAAGTTCTCCTGATCCAATCGAATAACCGGGGGGACAAACGTGATCAGTGAGTGAGAGAAATTAATACTTTTTTGTCACACCTATTCATTAGTTCACCTAATTTTATCATTTTGATCTGTCCATTTTTAATGCTTGCTGCCAAATGTTGTATATTAAGAAAGATTTCCAAGTTAATAGTTTTTTTTATCTGAGAACGTTTCTTGAGTATCACAGTTTATCAAAATAATTTAAGTATATGCAGACAAAGGCAACTTATTTCATACATTCAAGAGACTATTTGGCATGGATATGAGTACGGTGTGCCTTGAGATTTTGTCTCACCTTTAGGTGTGTCCTAGTACAGATTCCTCGCAACTTTTTGTTCTTTTGAAAAAAACAAACAAACAAGGACAAGGTTTAAAGGACCCTACAGTTTCAGTCATTTAAAGTTAAGGTCTTCAGAGATCTATTTTAAGATTTGAAAATGTGCTGCATCACGTAGTTTGGCTTCTGCCACCTTCTGAACCGCACCATTGCTGATATTACCCAAGGTGTCTTCTGTCACAGCATTTGGGGGGGCGTATTGATTCTGTGTAATCGGTAACAATACTTTTATCAGGAAGGATTTTTCAGCAAAGGCCTATAATGTATTGCAAATTTATTGCACTTCGGAATAAACAGCTTTGATGCAATAATTAGTTTGTGATTTTTCCATGTAACAGAGGCAATTATGATAACCAACTTGATTTTGTAGGCCTGTTCTTAGACAGTTATTAGTATTATTAGCCCAGTTTTTGGAGTGTATATTGACAGGAAATATATCAGTTTCTACTACAGTAGGTGGTGATGAGCTGCTTTTCAGCTGATACCATTACATTTTTTATTTTGTCCATACTTAACATTTACTTTCGGAACAAATGCAATGCATACTAGGCCCCTACCTTAGGGCTGTTTCACACTGGATGCATTTAACTTGGGTGATGCAGTGGCGCGCGGGTGTTTTCATTTAGTAAGCATGTTATCAAGTTAGAGCTTTCAGGCTGCCAGTGTGGCAAACGGCTCACACAAGATATCCAGCAATGTCAAGCTAATTCTTTAAGTTTCAGCTATGCAGTCAAACCAAAGACTTTGTTTCCTTTGACGCTGCTCGCGAGGTCATTGGTATAACACCGCCAGACTGGTAGCTGGCTTCGTTTATGGTCGACACTATGACAGCATCAGATCGTCTTTGAACCTCAAACTTTCATTCTTTATTAACATAAAGATGCCTGGAAGACAAATGGACAGGAAATCCAAGAAGTATAAAAACAAAATTTATTGCCAAAAACCAACATGGTGCTTCAAAACAACTGCAGTCAAGACAGAGGTGAACATTTTCTAATGTCTGATCATTTTATGTACAGTTTGAATTTAGGTTGAACACAAGCACATATATTATAACATTTGATTATCAAATGAAACCACAATCTGTTTTTAATTTTTATTTCAGTTTTTCTGTTTTTAAAAATACAGGTCGAGACTGGACAAGAAAAAACACACAAATCTGCATACAAACATTATATTCAAGCTTTGATTTCTTATAAATCATGAATTTGGCTGAAAGCTGTTTTCCTCTTACCTGAAATGCATCAAACAATATTACCCCTGGGATACAGATTGTATTTAACATCATATACATATATGAACAAAAGTTTAATACTGTGCAAACTGCAACTGCTAATAATCCCTTAGGGCCAGCAGAAGGTCGATTCTGCATGTCTGTTTTAACTGTATTTTACAAAATCAAAATGTACAGTGAAGTATGATGGGCACCTTTTTGTATACAGCTGTGTACAATATATGTGCTCACTGACATGCAAGTATTTGGATTACTGTAACTTTCTGAAGTCAAAAGCTGGAGCACACAGAAAAAATTCGACAACAATCCCCTTGATAAATAACATCATTACACTTTGGGAGCCAGCTTCCCAACAGTTTCTCTGTGATGACTGAATATTCAGCTTTTTAGTTTACTCAGACTTCTACACTCCTTTATCCATTGTGACATCTTTGATTGATACAGAAATTAGTACTTATGTAAAAAGTATGCTCTGTCAAGTTTTTTGACGCCTAATACTCCCCAACAGGATCATATCTGGGAGAGGGGGCTGAGTTCAAACCCAACTACAGTGTTCATAGTAATGTGAAAGATAACCCAAACTCCTTTCAGGCCCCAGTTGGCCTCCTCCTCTTATTTTCTCCTCCTGCTCATTCTCGTCTTCCTGTTGTTTTACAGACAGTAATTCCCCTTTGACAGTCATTTGGGTTTTACCATTTTCCAGGTATGGGCGTACCACACTCGTACCAGCCGACATAAGTGACATGGGACTTCCCGCCAATCTCTCCAAAGTGCACAGGCTCCTGTCTCAGGGCTCTGTAATACCCTGATAAAAGGACAAAGAGGTGAGATTAGATTCTGCTTAATAGAGGATATATCATAGTAATAATCTATCATTGTTTATCAAAGTACCTTGTCTGCTTGGAAGCTGGTCGGCAAACATATGTGTGCCCGTCCTTCCATCCAGAAAAGAGTCTACAAACTGACAGTGGTCCTCACCGTGTCCTGTCTGATCTCCTATGTTGTAGAATTTCCCTACAGAGAAGACATAAGAGACAAGTTCTCCAGTTGATATTGATGTGAACCTAAAGTAGTTGAATGCAGCCAAGTTTATTAAACTGACAATCATACAGGCTGGTTTACCAAATATTGGAAAAACCTACTTCTACTTCCTGTTGTTTTCTTATTTATAGTCCACAAAGTAATCTAGAAGACTTTTCAGCCAAAACAACCCTCAAGGTCACAAATGAACTACTAATCACACTAAAAGAGGCACAGTTATCCAACTAAAACAAGAAGATTTGCACAAAGCTGACATTCCGGACATTTAATGCTTTTCAAAGTGATTTGTAAATTTGCTTCTGGACCCCAGGGGGCCCTAAGCGGCTGCTCAGTTAACTCTGCCAAAGACTTTTATTTTGTTATTGACATTATTATTGTTTAGCTTTAATGCCTCCATGCCTTTACAATAGACAAAACAAGATTGGGAGGAACGATAAGGGGAAACGACATGCCAGAAAGCAGCCCATTTTGTCACAAACCTGGGATGCCCACTTGGAGCTGAACTAGAGCTTCTGTACATGGGTTGTAGCCAAACTGCCTGTCTATGAGTTCATGTTATCTTTGTTGATTTTTTCTTTTTTTTCAGTAGGATTACAGAGAAAAACTGTGGGTCCTACTCATTGAAGGTAGTGGAAGATTGCAGCATTCAAGTCAAAAGTAATAATTTATCTATAAATCACTTTTAAAAACAACTCGTTGACCAAAGTGGTGTACAACAACAGTGGCCAAGGAAGAACACCAGGCATTAAAGCTGGATTTGCATCAAACTAATAATTCAACAGTATCTTCAATAAACAGTTATTTTAGTGTTTAAATAATCATTAATGTGTAAAAAAAGAAGGTTTAATAACAGTATTACCTCAATATAAAACTATATACTTTACTTCTTTACCCTTGTTTCCACAGACTGCAGCACTTTTGGCTCCTCCTTTTAGGGTTGGTTTGGTACATCTGGCACCAATTAAGAGAGGTGCCAATAAAATGATATGGCACAGGTCGTTTTTTTGGGTACCTTTTCTCCTTATTTGACAGCGGAAACACCAGTTTGTACTTACTTTACTGAGCCAAACTGAACCTAACTGCTTGGTGGAAATGCAGCTTTAGTCCTGTAGCTGTAGCACATCTGAAAGCTGTTTGCTAAAAGGGATGGGAATCACGGGGTACCATACAATAGATTATGCAATACATGTTCCAAGATAACGATATAATTACAATGCAGCGTTTCTGCAATAATTGATATATTGCAAAAAAAATAATGTAATAATATGTCACAGTAATCGATTTTGTCTGTCCCTTCAAATTTCACTCAATCAAGTGTGGAGCGCCATGTTGATGAGCCGTCAAGTAGCATCTCCAGGAGATAAACCAACAGGGATATATAGCATGTTAGTGAACCATATTTTATTAATTAAAATATTGATATTTGGCGCCAGCATATCGATAATCATATTGCGGAAGGGAGGACGACAGTATTCGCCATATCAATTTTTTGTCCCACCCCTATTTGCCAAAGTTCATTTAATATCAGAAGAATAAAAACACTGACAGCTGAGGTTTTCAAGAATGTACAGCTGCTAAGAAATTAACTTTGCTTCTCATACCTCAAGGGACTATCTTCTTGCTGTTTCTGGTGTTAGCATTTAACTTTCATTTGTAATATTGTCAAGTGAAAGGTATCACATTTAACATTAAAATTTGCAAAGCAATGCTTAATCTGTTAGCCAGTAAATGCCAATGTCCACCATGTGTTAGCGTTAAGCTGACAAACTGAAAAGCACTTTGAATCTTTGTATTTTCTTCGAATAATTGTTACTTTTGAGGAGGTATTTTGCTTAAAATGGACATCCATCCTTGACAGCCCACATACTGTATATGTCACCAATATTAGAGATTTAGGTCATTTTCACCCCCAAACTTTGTTGGATTCAGTTCGGTTCAAAGGGATGAAGTTGCATGGAAATATAAAACCGGCTTTGAGTAATAACATTGTTTAGCTTGAAGCAGTTCGTAAAATACTGTGCCATAAAATAAACATAAAGCTGCATTTAGGCTGTCAGGTGGCACTGACTGGAGCAATGTTTAACCACATTCCACATGAATTTATAAATGCTAACCTGTTAAGAGAACCAGAGGCTGCCAGTGCTATCAGTGCTAACTGTAACCACACTCCGCTTGATGTTATGAGAAAACGCTATTGCCTCTTTTCCACCAGCCCGCCTTGGCCCTACTCTACTCTACTCTACTCAGCTCTACTCGGTTTGCGATGCGTTTCCACCGGCACAGTACCTCCTAAAACAAACCAGTTTTAGTACCTACTCTGCTTGGGTTCTAAGCGAGCTGAGTGGATACCAAAAGGTGACGTCGACCGACTGCCGGCTACTGATAGGTCAGAGAATGTCGTCACCGATGAGTCATGAGTGCGACGTCCAAAACAGGACTGCAGTACATACGCTTTGTTACTTTATGGCAATAACTTGCTGCCATCACAATGTTAAACACAGGACTTTATCATTACGAGGTAGCTAACAAGCTAGCGGTAGCTTCCATTAGCTTACCCTCATACGTCTTTTCTTTGCAGCCCGATTGCTCTCGTCCTCGGCTTCAAACTGTTGTATAGCTTCCAAAACTCTCCTGTACTTCTCAAGGGTATTTCTTCTCGCAGCCTGCAGCCTTCTTCTGCTTTCCTCTTTCATTCGATTTGTAACAAAAAGCCACAGACCGAGCACCAAGTATACTATTGCCTCCAAGTCCTCCGTTGTTTTGATTGTTGTGTCGCGCTCAAAATGACATGAATGCAGTGTCGCCCAGCTGTTTCTCTACCCCGCTGGGTAGGGAACCGAGCTGGTGGAAAAGCAGCACAATGTGAGTAGAGTAGAGCCGGGTAGAGTCAAGAACTGCCGAGCCGAGTAGAGTAGGGCTAATGGAAAAGGGCCATTAGAACCAAAGCAGAGTAGGTACTAAAAACTGGTTTGTTTTAGGAGGTACTGTGCCGGTGGAAACGCAATGCAAACCGCGTAGAGCCGTGTAGAGTAGAGTAGAGTAGGGCCAAGGCGGGCTGGTGGAAAAGGGCCATATTTTAGCTGTCTAACTGTTGTGATACTCCACCAAATTCAAGTCATAACTCTCTGCTTTTTGGTTTGCTTGCCTTGATTGGTCCTCGTTTTGTTTGGATGGCTTTCACACCCACAATAACCATGCTCTGGTTCACTGTGGCCCCCTGTTGTCAGATGGACCAGAGTTTGGTTCTTTTGTCCACACCAGAGTTGTGAGCTTTCACACCATCCCAAATAAACCCAACTGTTCAAAGAAGTCAACCAGAGTTTGTCTGGACCAAAGGTGTTTGGTGTGAAGTGACCTCAGACATATTGGTTATAGTTCCGTGTCTGATAATCATGTTTGACTTTGACACAGTAGTCTGTTCTTGTAGCGCCCCATTTTTTTTTCTCATATTGGTGTTTATATCTGTAATTACCGTTCAGAGAGTCACTCAGGTAGATCTTGTATCTCAGGGAGTTGCAGAGCTGGATGCCAACAAATTTTCTGTACCAAGTCCTCTTCACATACTGCTTCCCGTTGCATTCAGAGTAGGAATCTGATTTGAATGGAAACTGAGTCCAGATGGCATCTTTGCCTGTAAGGAAGTCATTAGAGGCAAAGTATTCAGAAATTAATTGACCTCTGTATAAACAAGAACCTGAGAGTTAAAATATACAAATAATGGAACTGAGCAACAACAAACTGATATGAAGTTAGAAATGAAAAATATTTACCTGAAACATTTTCACTTACTCGTGGGTCAGCTACAAAAGTGAGAGAAAGTTGCAGTGAATAACATCATCAAAAAAACTTAACATAAACGCAAATTCAAAAAAGACATTTTAGTGATTGTGGAAGACAAACCCAGACCAATTTGAGAGCCCATTTGGCAAAATATTGTCATTGATGTTGACGATGTACTCAGTGGACTACACTGGTTTTCTGTCTATGTAGCCTGGCATTGGTTTTTTTTACCTTCACTGAGTATGTATTACTGATCATGTTTTTATTTCTTAAATCATAAGAGTGTTCATTTATTGAGATTATTTTAACATTAAAAGAAGTTTAAGTGATAAACATTTTCCTCCTCAGAGCTTATCTGAAGCTCAAAAACTAATTGGAAAACCCCATTGGATTTTAGTTGATGAAACCAGTGCTGTCCTAACTTCCAGGTCAGCCAAAAACATTGCTTCATCCTTGCATCACTCTATTTAGTCTTTTCTGTCAGAGCTAACACATCATGATTTATTAGTTTTTCTTCTGTTTAGTGGATATGAGGGTTTGTAGGATTTACCTGATTCAGTGTTGAAAGTCACAGGATCACTTGAGGGTCCCGCTCCCAGCTCATTCTTTGGCGTAACTTTGAATTCATAACTAAAACAGAAAAAGGAAAAAAAGAAAGCATAAAAGCACAATTCCAACTCTTCAATTTAAATTCCTCAAACCCCAGAACTGGGACACATTATATTATCATGCCCCGAAGAATTGGTCACACACACAAAGTCTCACACATACAAAGGGCTGATGGTTATTCCACGTGCTGAGTTCAGATGTCCTGGCAGGAGTTTGGCAGATAGTTGGGCCAGAAAAACCAAGCCCAGAGGAGAGTTCTGGTAAGTTCTGACAACTGCAGTTGCTGAGATCTAATTAAAAACTCAGTGACCCACTCCACCCAAATTTCGTCAGCATTTGTATCATTTCATTCATTTTGTACACAAACCAAAAGTGAGTCACTGCATTAGCTGAGAGAGTGTGATGCAGCACCACTCTATACTCTTGACCTTTAAGAGGTTTAAACCTCAGTAATGGAATCAGACGCTAGTTCAAGCATACAGAACTTGTTGCAGGCGCCTGAGGAGTAAAACAAACAAAAGTAATGCAAATTTTCTGTTTTATTCCTCTAAATAAATAGTTCTTATCCTTTGGCCTTAAACACATCCTGAATGCATTTCCATCCTCACAAAACATTTGCAGAGCCAATTACAGAAGGATGCTGCATTGTTACCTCCGCCAAGGAGGTTACGTTTTTGGGAGGGTTTGTTTGTCTGTCTGTCTGTTAGTAAGTTAGCAACATTACTCAAAAAGTTATGGACGGATATTGATGAAATTTTCAGGGAATGTCCAGATTGGGATAAGGAACAAATGATTAGATTTTGGAAGCGATCTGGATCTCCGTCTGGATCCAGGAATTTTTTAAAGGATTCTTTAACATTGGGAGATAGGGCCATTTTTGACATTTCTGCATGTAACTCCACAAATAATGGTCAGGGCACTAGGGAAAAAAATACAGGAAAAGTTTCTAACATGCTCTACAGTATATCAAAGACTGATCCGGATAAAGGAATAATTCCGGATACTATGATCCAGAATATGAAAAAATAGGGGACCTTTGGAATTTTCATCATAGGAAGAGAACAAATGAAGGTATAAACACGCAACAAACACCACTAAATAGCCAAGGTTCATTGTGGAATTTGGAAAGTGCCAACGGATTTGCTGTATCTTCAAAAGCTGTGGAACTAGATCCAGAAGAAAACCGCCATTACGGAAAATGCGATTTTCTTGAATAACTGCTGAACTAATGTTGATATCATTATGAATTCAGTTGCCAATGGTATGTTTTCATGGTCAAGGAATCTAAAAATGTAGTCAAAATAGATGTGGGACTAATATTTATGGTGCAAATGACAAAAAGGGGGGAACTGTGGCACTTGGTGGAGGTCTGCACTCTCCGAGTGCTTTCTAGTTTTCATCTGTGTTAACCATTAAACGTTCATCCCAATTCAGAATCATTTTAGAGAAGCATCATTTTCTTTTGATCAAAATTGGAGGGACATGTATCAAATCATGCAAGGAAAAAAACAGTAATAAACCCCAGATCATTAAAATTCGATATAGTCCCTAGTTTTGCATTTTTGGGTCACAACTTTGAAGCACTAAGCTTGGCATTGTTGTGGTCGCCATTTCGATCTCTTGATGCCGCATCTGACCATATTTGGACAGTTAACCTTTTGTTGGGTCTCTGATAAGTCAGCTTACCCACCCATCAGAAAGCTCATTCTCATAGCAATCATTGCTTAGATTAGACAAACTTTTACACCAGCCAAGTCTTTTGGATCCGCCTGATTTCATGTCTGTATTCAGACAGATCCATCTTGCCAAGCTCCAGTCTACAATGACTGTGTTCAGTCTGCGGCCCAATCAGTGTCTGTTAAAGTAGAAAGAGGTGGGAGCAAAAAATTGAGATGACTGCAGTGGGCGACTGCTCGGACAGGGATTAGCATAGATGCTAACAGCTTCAGTAGCAGTTTTATCAGATCTGGACCACATTTCTTTATCAAATGAAAACCATATAACAACACCAAAAGCATGTTGTGATAGAAAGGATATTTTAGGGTGTTTTAGCGAGAGTTTGTTCATTGAAGTGGCTTCCGTTTGGAACTTTAAGCAACAGCACAAGAGCCCGGCTGCAACATTATCTGATTGGCCCATAATGAATGTGATTGACAGAACAATTGTCCAATCACCTGCTAGATATATTTTTAAAAGGTTCTGGCCATTTCCAAACACTTTCTATGGACTGTTGCCCAGATGGACCAGTGAAATATATTGAACATTTAATCTGGAGTGTCAGGTTAGTCCTTTCAATGAGTTGTGATGAACTTGGGACCATAATTTTGTACTCTGCCATGGTTAAAATGTACACTCATTGTGTCTGCAAGAGAGTCTCAACATGATCTACATCATGAATATTGTCTTTCTTGTTTTTTTTTAACCAAAAGTTATGAAATACATCTTCTTTGGATTGACTCTGTGGATGACCACACTTGTTATTCAATCTCTTAAATATTTCACAGAATACAAGAGGACATTATCAGTTGTGACAATATTAAAATATGATGTGATGTCAGAAATTTATAAGTTAAACATTACTGATTGGCAGACTTACAAATTTTATGTTATTGATCACTTCAGCACAATGTAAAGGGGATGTTTAAATTCTGTAGCCTAGCTAGCTAGCATTAACATTAACATACCATTTACACCAAGTGTTGATTCAAGTTTAGTTAAACAGACTTCAGATAACAAGAAAGTAAGCATTCATTGACCCTTATTTGCAAAGGTAATTCTGAGCAGGTAGCTAGGAACACTTTCCTGTCGATCTAAATGGCCACGGCATAAACACTGCACACTTTTAGCCTTAATAATTAAAAAAAAAAAAAAAAAACTAGATCAGTGAAAACCATCCCCTAATAAGTTCTGTTGAATTCTTTAAAGGATTCAGTGACATTGTTTCTTTCAGTTTTATGCTTCATTAATGTGAACTGTTTGACACTTACACATCTATTAGGACCACCCCCCCCCCCCCCCACCCCCCCCCCCATTTGTACCTAACCAATGGACATCCAAGAGACCTACATGATAAAAAGTGATACATCACTGTGTCATATAAATATCTGTTTTGTTTTGTTTCCTCCGCCAAGGAGGGTGTTTTTGTCGGCATGTTTTTGTTTGTATGTTTGTTCGTTTTTGTAGTAAGATTACACAAAAACTACTGGACAGATTTTGCTGAAATTTTCAGGAGATGTTGGTCACGGCCCAGCTTAAAAACAATTCGACTTTGGTGGTGATCCAGATAACCGGTATTGGCGAAGAATCATTTTTCTCAATAACTGTTGATATTCTGAGTGCTAGGTGTGGGTTTTCAGGGTGAAGGAGTCATATTATGATGCTAATTTTATAGTGGATCTATTGTTTATAGATGCAACGGCAATATGTAAGCTACCTTGGTGGAGGTTTGCACTCACCGAGTGCTTTCTAGTTCTGTTTTGTTTTTATTGCAAAATCAAGATGTAATGTGCTTACACACACATCCTGAGCAAAGGCCTTTGAAGAGAGTATGCACTAAGTGTGTTATCACTGTTTTCATTGATAAATGTAAGACAAATTTTGGCCTCAAAGCTGACATAGCATCCCTGTAACCCTGGGACCCCCTGGGGGCCCTAGACCCAATAGGGAACCAAGGTGTCTGATGAACTTTTCCTTCTGAGAAATATGAAAGTGGCCATATGAGGAACAATTGTTTTTGGCTTCACTTTTTTTCAACTTCCTGCTTTTGTCTAAGTCATTGACAGGGTCAGACACCCAGGAACCATGAAGCAGTCTCTCTATCTAGAAAATCTGTGTTAATGAACTTGTTGGTTGTCCCCAAACTTTCACATTAAGAGTATCTGACAAGTTTAGTGACCAAAGATGAAAAATACGCAGTGGGTCATGATCCATACCTGCTCTCTGGCTTTAGATTCTCAACAGCTGTGTGTGTCTGGTTAGTTGTTGTTAGTATAGACACCTCCTCTCCATTTGGTCCTTTAGTAGTGGATACGACGTCATACTCTGAAAAAATGGAGCAGAAATATCAGTGTGTTCTATGTAAAACTAATTCCACATTTTATAGAGATGTGAAGACCTGAAAAATGACAAAGTCTGGGGTTAAAATAGAAGTGAGTCAGTTCAGGTTCTACTGGCAGTTTTTAATAAGCACCATTTAGTGGAGATTAAGTGACAGCAAAGTCACCCTTTGGCCTTTAGAGGACTGCCTTGAATCTTTGAGTCCATCTCTATTGCTTTCACTTTCTTTACTGCCTTGAGCTTGATGTGACCATGTTTGGTTGACAGTGGGGTTTTGCTTAAAATTGAACAGGCTTCTCGCCTCTTTCTTTGTCTTCTCTCTCTTTTCTCCTTTCTGCCCTCCCAAGATTAGAGAAGGGGGAGGTGGAGCATACAATCAATTACAGTAAGTATTAGTTTTAGCCTGAACTGCTTTCTCACCTTAACTCTGCCTCTCTATTCTCTTTCTCACATCTCTCTATGAATAGATGGGTTTAAGTTAGCTTGCTTGTTTGGTCTTTGGGCATGATGGCCAGGAGAGCCAGCAAAGTGGAGGACAGCTCTGAGCCATCCAATGTGCTGAAGTAACACGAGTGAAAGTAGGCGCTAATGTGTGAGCCCAGGTCAAGTGTTGCTTCCTACCGCCCATCTGATTCCATTGTTGGGTTTTGAGGCCCTAGCACACCATTTAGTGGGGTAGATAGTGACATCTAAAAGGCTGCATCACTTCGTCAATGCGTTGAATGCTTGCAAGATAGTCTAACAAGGAAAAAATGTGAACACTATTTTATCCACTGTACCTCTGGTTTCATTGTCCGATTTTTGCCAGTCAAGAATGACAAAGGATGGGCAGCCCTCCACAGTTACCACTGTGAGGTTGGAGGGGGGTATACGGGGTGGACCAGTCACATTCTGATCAGCCCCGTCCTCATCAGGAAAGTAAGCAAGGGAGGAGGTGATGGAGCACGGCTCATCTGGCTTCTTATCCGTCTTGTAGATCACATGAGGAGCTGGTGGCAGGAACAATCAAGAGAGCGGTTATTGATTTGTCAGTGTTGTCACTTTTTTTTGTTTTCCTGTTAAGTACAAAACACGGCAGAAAATTGTTCTTTAAGAACCCACCGTGCAGATCTAAAAACTGCCGAAGAAGACTTACCCACAAAGCGCTTCTTGCCCATGCTGTCAACCTCAGATGCAGGCATAGGCCTAAATATGGAGGAATTTTCACTGATGTCAAAGCGACTGCCTGAAAAGGAAACAGAGGCAGTAAGTAAGTTTAAGGTTCACCTGCCAGCAGTTTCTGTCAGCTTTTGTTCTGACTTCAACAGTTTTGGCTCAAGTCAGCCACCACCAGGAACCTGCTCAGGTTAGAAATGAGACAGCATGTCTACCTTTTGATATTTCATTTTTCAGTCTCGCTCTGTAACTATGACACACACCTGCAACCTGCATCACCGAAAGCTTTTGAGTATCACCATGAGCATGCTTTGGCAAAGGTCAAACATTTGACTTCAGTGTTCCTGGATGAACGTTATTTTTCCAGCAGGTGTGAAACTATCATTATAATGAGTCATTGCTTTCCACAGATACATTAAAAGCTGTTATGATCGTACTGTTTACTGCGGGGGCGGAGGTGGTTGTCTGTTGCCTGCGCTCTTGCTTTGGTTTGGCCGTGACCAGTGGGAATGGCCTAAAGATGGACTCCTTTTCTCCTTGTGTTAGGTCCAAGGGTTTATCTAAGGACAGAGCAGAAAGAGGAGGAGAGAGGAATCAGTCCCTTGCCCTCATCATCTGACTCACAGTCACACACAGTTGTGATCCATCTGCTTTGGCTATCCTCACTGAGCAACCCAGTGGCCCTTCTCTTCTGCCGAAAGATCCCAAGTTTGTTTCTTGAATAATCTCACTGGGTCCTTATAAGGAAAAAAGTCTGTCAGAATACTTATTCTGGGACCAGAGATGCCCAGATGCTCAGCATCGTGCACAGACACAAACACAAGCTTGGCCTTTGTGCGTGAAACCAAACAAAGAGAAGGAAGAGTGATGGAAACAAGTGACAGAATGAACAGAGACACAGAGAAGGGAAATAACTTTGACTCTAGTCAAGCTGCATGTTAGCAGAAGTACTGTTTTGTTAGTAAGTAAAAAAAATATTTTTTATTGAAAACAGTTCTTGAGATCTTCTTTTTTTGGGCAAAAGTTGGCAAAAGGCAGCAGATCTTGAACAAAATGGAACACCTAAGAGAATCACAGCAAACTTGATGATGTGAGATATGTGTAGCAGAACAGCACTTGAATAATGTTCACGTGGGACTTATAAATAAATAGGAGTCCTCGCACGCTAGCAAGGCAGCGAGAGAGAGAGAACGTGAGCAAGATTCATTCAGGCAACGCAGCTGATATAAGAGATGGACACATTTTGAACACGTAAGGAGGTGAAAACATCACAGCAAGCAAGCCTTTCTTCAGAACTGTCAATTGATAGCTTTTGGTCACTTGACCAGTGCAGAGGGCTGGAGGGCAAAAAGAGTTGAGGATTAAAGCTGTCACCACTGAACACTGCTACTGGACCAGCTTTTCATTTTCCATCTCTACAAAGTGGCTCATGTTAGCATGTGATGACAACTGCAGAAACAAAGCGATATTGATTTTAACTCTAAGTCTTAGGTACTTTAGACCCTTATGCAGCACCTGGAATTCTATTCTATTTCATTTTTTATTTTATTTTATTTTTTTCTGGAATACTATTTTGATTGTCGGAACAGCAAAGCCATTGCCAGAATGTCATGAAAGTAATTTTTACTTACATTAGTATACAGCAATAGTGGAGAATACTGTCCCATACACCACCACCAGGATAATAATCTTAAAATAAAAGACAATTTCATGCATGTTCAGTGTGTAAGGATCAACAATGCTGCTGTTTGGAGAATAAAGGGAAATGCATTTTTAAATTTTTTTTTCAATATTTCAGCAAAATCCGTTCCGTTGTTTTGGGGAATCTTTCTGACAAACAAATAGACCATTGCAGTCAAAAACATAATATCCTCGGTATTGGTAATTAGGAGAGGTCTGTTCGCACTATGTCCCCTGTAACCTACTGCGGTGTCCTATAAGAGTAATTGATTGCATTGATCTGCTGTTGCTCCTATTTGTATTTTCTGTTTGTGAAGTGGCTCTTTATAAGTATTAAATATTTAATTCTTGCAAGCCTGCCACTGGTATGCAGGAGAATCCAGCATAAATAAAACCCTCATTCTCAGAGGGACAGACTGTTCCTCTGAGAACAAAAAGAATTGTGATAAAAATCTAGTTCATGATACTGCCATGAAAAAATCCTGATACTACTTATTTCCATACCGCCCACCCCTAGCTATATGTAATGGAAAAGTTTACAGTCCCAGTTGCCACTTACATGTTTTTGATCATGTTTAAGTCTGTTTAATTTTTATTTCCTTGAATGAAAGACAGTTATTTCACAAATGGATTCACTAGCAACAACAAACTCAGCTTATGACTATGCAATCCTTCACCAAAATGTATTCTAGTTCTTCACAATGAAAGGTTGTCCTTTTGCCCACCCATAATTACAGCAGAGCATAGTGTGTCTTGCCTGCCTAAGGACAGCTCTATCAGTGTGTGAAGCCACAATATAGTTATAGGTAGTTAGGTAAAATGAGTAAGAGAACTCCTTTGCTATAAACCCATCCTTCAGTTACAAATACCAATTTTGCAATGCCCTCCTTGTGTCTATTTTGAAGAATGTTGATCTACCTGTAAATTATGATTATAATTATTCACACTTTTCACAACAACAGGTTAAAATGTCTTAAAGAACCAAATTTGTCAACCCAGACATTTGAGATATACATCCTAAGAAAGAGAGGTGAACGTTAAATTCAGAGGGTCCATTCTCCCCAGGCTTGCGCTTTTAAGCATGCAGATAAGTTGCAGCAGTGCCACTGGTCAGTGCAGCCATTGCTGATCACTGTTCCTCACCATGGTCACTGGGCTTCCCCACCAGGTTGGTTTTCTTGTTGACATCAATAGATGGACGCAGCACTGCAGAAAAATTGTGGGAAACAAGAGTCAGGTTTAGATTAACAACCACATTGAAGGAGAGCAGGTGGTCAGCACTGTGGAGGGGATATAAAACTGAAAACAAGTGTTGCTGGTTATCAAATAATTCAGCAATGAAGAAGAATGTCAAGTTTACAGACTCAAAGGCTGGGAGACATTAAGCAGGGAGAGGACTGCAGTTATTCTGTATGCTGAAAAAAATAAAATCAGAGACAGGCTTAATACAGACAACAAAAAAGCACATAAAAGCAAAGCAGATTATTTCTGAAGTGATGCCAAATAGAACTACCATCGTGTATGACTAATGAAAACCATGTCAGTGTTTAAGAACTTTAAACCATAAAGTGGAGCTTTAACCAGACATCGAAATCTCTTCAAGAATCACTCTGCAAATTAAAATCTTTGATGAAGCTCAATCAGGAAAATGAAGTAGACTGGCAAACATTTTCCAAGCAAGACTTTTGACCCTCCTCTGTCAAATTCCTAATTGGACCTAACACTCTGGTATTCACACATTTTCTGCACCACAGAGAAAATAAATATCAAACTATCTGAGAAAAACCCCAATAAGTTTGGCTCTAGACTCATTTAATGAACTCAAGGAACTAATTGGATTTTGCAAAATTAAATATGAAATGACCAAAGATTTTGGGATTGAAACGCAATGACTCCTGTGCAAGCTCTTCAATTTGAGTGTCTAAGATGAGGGTTTGGTGATTATTTAGTGTTGATAAAGAGCTGCAATTATCCATTTGTTAATTTTTCTTGCTATATCTTAGTGCTTTCTTACTTGCATTCTTGGAGAAGGTTTTTGGAAACAAGTGGATGTTTCCCCTTAAGCCTGGTTGCTTGAGACATATGTAAACAAAGTAATCAAATAGAGTGGTGCAGGAATTAGCCCAAAAACCTAGAAGTGAGTTACCACTTAGCACGTCCTCGTTTCTAAAGCCTGAAACTATATTGGAATTAGAATAGCAGTTTCAGATAAGTGCCTGAGATAAGGTTCATGGTGGACATATGCACATTAAATCTCAACACTCAATGGGAAATAATAAAATGTATCTATTGCTGCCTGCTTTGAATCTCAAACTGTTGTTGTGTGTTTAAAACAATGGTTGCTAACTATTTGCTAACAAGGACTACAGAAATGGCCGGGGACCCAATGGCAAGTATTTCTGATTGTTTTTTTAATAGTCAATCATTCATACATTATTGCCACAGCCGTGAGAACCAACTAGATTAAGTTAAGAGAAAATTCTCAAAGATAGATCACAGCAAGACGTTATACATTGGAAATACTGTAGCTGCTTCTAAGTCAAACCACCATGTTGTAGTTCATAGTAGCTTACTAATAGCTTTGCACTTTTGCCGATTACATTTAAGCTAAATATCCTGAAAAGTTGGTCTGTTTGTCAAGATTATTATTAAGAACAGAACATGCATGTTTTGTGATTTTTCATTTTTCACTACCTTATTATCAGCAATAATTCAAAACAGTAAAAAAATCCCAAAGGCTTTTAATAGGCTTGCAGTTGAGGTAACCAGTGCGGTGCTAATGTCCGTGTTGGCTAACAAAAGGCACCCTGGAGTAGATGGAGCAGCTTTTGGCTACTTTAAAGATGAATATTGTTTTGCACGTTTCATTTGTGACTTGTTTTGAGATAATCAGTTTAACTGTTCTGATTCATTCCCAGAGCCTCCACTCCCTTCTTATTTGTTTTTTTCTTATCCAAGAGGTTTAAAAGGATCATTCTACCCACATTATTCTGTAATTGTGTAATTGGTGGGGCCAAAACTCTGAGCTGATCTCTGCTGGTCAATATCAACCAATGATCAACATAATCTCTCAAAGATGGGGGAGTTGAGGCTTTCAAGACAAACTAAAACATCTGCCAACAAGTCACTAAGTAACACTGAAAATATGTTCTGGAAATACCTCGGAATCAGCACGTTAAAACTGACATGTAATGGCAAACATATGTACACATATCAAGTCACACATTATAACAAAGCAGTTATTTAAAGGCCACTCATAAGATACACGGGCACCAAAGACTGGAGTATGTGAACTGACATCTAAGAGAGTTACCTCATTCTTAAACCAGGCAGACACAGCGATGTGGTGTGATAAGGCCTTATGGCAACAGTAAACATGTCAACTATGTGTCTATGATGGACATGATATGATGTGTTTGGAGTTCTGCAGTTTCTACCACGGGTGGTTTTGGTTTGCCATCATACAATAAACCCTTCAAACACCAAGTAAAGTCTCTGAAGTGGAAAAGACCCCAGACCCAGACCTGTGATGTAAAACAGAAGCAGTGGTGTGAGAACTGGTTTATGCTGGAAAACCTGCAATTTTGGAAGAAGCTTCATGCACTGAGAAAGAAAAAAAATCCTTCAGTTAGGACATTTTTTCCACTGGGATACCAGTGTCTCACAGCACTGATGCTGTTGCTTTTGCAACACATACTTAAATTTAATACTTGGATTTGTCTCTAACATATTTTTGGTCAGCCTTTAAAAGTTTAGATGCATACTAAATTTGTATTTCATTCATCCAAAGAAGTGGTTGCCGCCAACTGTGATGGCAATCAAAAATGACATCGCTGGACTGGCAGTAAAATTTGACTAGACTTGACCTGGGTGTTGGTGGCTTAGTTTGGTTGTGTGCTCTACCAATAGTCGGAAGGTTGCAGGTTCAAAGTGTCTTGGGCAAGATACTGAACCCCAAGTTGCTCTAACTTCTGTGTCAGTGGTGTGTCAATGGGTATGAAAGGGCATGAATGACTTCATTAATACTGATGGACAACTTATACAGAAACCAGAACCATCAGTGAGTAAATGTGAGAGTGGTTGGGTGTAAATGGGTAGACATACCCTGTAGTGTAAGAGACTTTGAGTAGTCAGATAGATTAAAAAAGTGCTGTAAGCTCAAGTCCATTTCATGTTTACCTGACTATGTAAGATTCCTCTGTTTTAGGCCCTGTCCACATGGAGATAAAAATGTTTTTGTCTTTAAATCTTTCTGTGTACACTGTTAATACGCAGTAGTATATGAGCTAGGCCTGTAAGTGGTGCTGTAACGCTGCTGCAGACATACAACAAAACCAGAGAAGAAGCCATTGAGTATGTGAAAAAAAACAAGATGTGGCATGTGCTCTTGTCTATGTCAAGTTGTTGCTCACGGTGGTCGTAAAGGAGCAAAACATTTTGCTGGAAAGCCATAACAAGCTCTGCAGCACAAATGCGTCACTGTGTTCTGCCATTGTATCTATAGTTGTAGGGGTTAGCACATGTGGATACAAGGAGCTTATCTAGAGTAATATAGCAAAAAGGACTGCTAACTCTTCATCTAAAAATCAGGTGTTACTAAAAGGGGAAGTACTGTTGCACAGGAACTGCATGTTGTGGACTTCACTGAACACACAGCAAGAAAACCCCTTTACCCTCTGTGACACTTCCAAAAACAGACTGTGGCAGATACACTCGTGCAACTTATATTCTGGATTTAACTCTAATAGTCCTATTTTGATGGGTGTCATGGGATCAGTTAGGTGAACTAGCTGTCACTAATGACTCCTTGACAGGTACAGTTATTGGCTTTCTACTCAGAGGTGTACAGGATGGCTGGTAAAATGAACATTTGTCGCCTTAGAGTTGCTTCCAGAGAGCCTTGTGACTCCTTGAAGACCTCTGAAACTGTCCAAGTTTCCAGGAAAAACACACACCAGCTGTGACTTGAGACAAAAGCACTACCTCCACTCACAACTCCAAACAACAAGGAGTGAGCAGAGTGTCACTTTTTTTTTTTTTTACATGTGGTCCATACGTGGATTTAATTACTGTAATTAACTGAGCCTGCTTGGCATAATGGAAAAATGTGACCGACCAATAAAAAAGAGCAAGATACGTTTACCTTTAACAACAAGCAGGCAAAGGCTTTTTTCTAACTAATTCAAAGCAGCTCAAAATTACAGCTCCATATGTGTAGTAGACTAAACAATATGGAAAGGCTGGGCATTGGCCAAATTTAGGATTATATATGGCTTCAGTCTCAGTCGAGGATAAGTTGCTGGGTTTCATTTGACAACACAGACCATGTCCAGACACAAAACATCACACTGACAAACACGTTAAAAATCATAAAGCGTGAGAAGATTGTGGCAGAAGTGAAGATCAGTGTGGCCATGTGAGATGGGACATAACAGTGCCTCTTTGTTAGTGAGCGAGGAACACTGAGTGACAATGATCTTGGTCTGTCTTTACCGGGTTTCTCTCTCTGCCACACTGCAGGTTTAGGGACGGCATTGCCCCTATGATGAGCACCACCGATTGCTGGAGGGAGACAAAGTTGTGTTATGAAATGTTTTGTGTCATTAAAGCAACAGATTAACCCCAAAGAAGAAGCCAGAAAGATCGACTGATTCCTTCTTACTGTCTTCTTTTCTTGTGAAGCTGGGACATAGTGGGAAGCCTTGTTTTATACATGTTGATATACAGAATTGCCATGACTTTACAGCACAAATTATATTGTTTTGGTATGAGGGCTGAACAGTATATTGTTACACCAAAGCAAAGGAGATATGTGCATGCAGTTATGGAAAAGTCTTTCAAGGATGAAGACTCTTAAAAACTTGACTGCTACAGATGGCACATGATGGCAGTCATAGGGGTTTCAGACAACTGAGTGACCATGTAAACTGGCGACTATGAGCTGAATTTGGCTTTGTGTCTTTTCTGTTATCACATCAAAATGCATATTATGTTTGTGTATCTTTTTTTTTCACCTTGCACAGCAGCTGGACCAGCCTGATTCAATGTCTGTAATCATGCAGATCCATCTTGCCAAGTTCCAATTTACAACAATTGTGCTTGGCTCAAAGTGGGACGGCCGCATTTTATAGTCGACAGAGGCTTTATATTTCTACCTCTGCCCCTGTCGACTATTAAGACTGATGAGGCCTTTTGGAAGAGAGGCGAAATGTCTTCAAGAATCTGAACCAGTCCATATGCCGCTTGGATCAGCTTTGGATAACTGTGCAAATGTGCTGCTAAGTGTCATCAGCACCCTACGCGGTAAAGTGGGATGTCAGACAACATGTTGAGTTTCCTTATGTGTTCAGTTTTAACTGATGTAAATGGAAGGACGTTTAATTTATTTGCAAAACATCTGCAAATCGCAGGTGGAAAAAATATAGCAGTGCCTTTTTTGGCTGTGTAGTTCAGCCCTATTTGACTTTTAATTCAATTTAATTTTCTGCACAGCCCAAAATCTTTGGGGAGTATTTGGTGAAGATACAGAGAGAGAAAGCCTGGCTGTGTCTCTCCCTTTGCGCTGTGCTTGGCTTGGCATTGATGGTATAAAATGTGGTGTGTCCTGGCCAGTGCTGTGGCCAGACTTCCCACCCCGCCAGCGAGAGGCCCTGTAAATCATGTTAACGATCTCGACCCCAGAGACACCACTACTGCTCGTGGTAAAGCTGTGAAATACACACCGTGCACATGTGGAAGAGTGTGGAGAACATATGGATTGCAAGAGGAGGTGAAGCAGAATACCAAGGAAAGCGAGGAGAAAGTAGCAAGTCCCTGAACATGTACGGTGTGCATTCAATCAAAGATCTTTTTTAAATCAACAGACATGAGTTTGTTTTTCTTCCTCAGATGATGCACAGCTGCAGCAGAAATACGAGAAAGTGCTGGAAGGAGAGGAAAATGTAAGGTAGCTAGTTTAAAAGAGAGGCCAAGGGAAGGGAAGTGAGGGATCCTTTACCACCAGGTGAGCTGGAGCTTTGAGAGGAGGTGACTGGCTTGGATGGAGGTAATGGTCGGACACTTTTACGATTGGAATTTGCAGGAGCTTGGCTGCGTGACAGGGTGATGTTTCTTCCTGCTTGAGGAACTGAAGGGATAATGGGAGGCTGAGGAACTTCAGCAATGGACGCTTTGTCGACACCAGTGCCTAGATCAGCAGAGAAGCAATTAAGGAGTTTAAGGGGATCAACATCTGAGCTTGACAGCTTTACCTAGATGAAATAAATGAGAGAGACATTAAGTGAAAAAGAATGAAGAGGTTGGACAGTGAATGAAATGACAGAGTGGAGAGCTAGAGAGACGGCTCTGGTTGTAAGTGGGCACAGGTGATGTGAGTGTGCTGGTCTGAAAATGAAGGCACACATGGAGGAAGAAACATCAATGCGGTGGGTTGTGTGGGGTGATAAGATGGAGATGGTGATGGGGAAGCAGTGACATCATCCAATGCTTTGAGGGACGACTGAAAGCACGGGGTTTCACGTGAAGCAGAGATGGTGATTGGACAAACATGTGGTGTTTACCCTGATCGTAACTACCAGCCTCCTCTGTAGCCAGGGCAGGTCTTGGTAGGGGCTTGCCCTCTTCTGGTGGACTAGGAGCTGTATGAAAAAAAACTCACTATTTATCTTTGTATTATTATAGTCAGTTATTACTGTCATATCATTATATTATTGGCTTTTAAAGGGGGCATACCAAATTCCTATGTTTTATAAATGTAAAGAAAGACATAGTTTGGATAAGTCCCTGCAGGCAGTAAAGGTATGTACCAGGATTGGGCAGTGTCTAAATTTGAGACCATTAAACCCTCTGTAAATCTTCCTGTGGTATACTGTATTCCAGCCACAAAACTATGAAACATATCATACAAAAAGTAGTTTAGATAAAGAAAACACCTGTGCCTACAGTGTTCACGGCATGTGACTTATAAAGTTCTTTAAGTTGCATTCTTGTTATGTTATTGCAGCCATTTGTCTTTGTTTGTCCATTTGCCTTTGAGCAAGATAACTCAAAAAGTGTTCAATTGATTGTCATGAAATTTTCAGGAAATATTGGTTATGGAAAAATGAAGAAATGGTTAGATTTTGGTGGTGATACAAATCTGGATGGATCCAGGAATATTTTACATGATTTGTTTACATTCTAATATAAAGCAGTTTCACAGATTTTTGGTAATTACTCATAA
Source organism: Cetoscarus ocellatus (assembly GCA_037902135.1). Lineage (NCBI taxonomy): Eukaryota > Metazoa > Chordata > Actinopteri > Labriformes > Labridae > Cetoscarus > Cetoscarus ocellatus. The sequence continues at coordinate 209,206 of JBAMNC010001683.1, forward strand.
AGTTCTCAGGGGATATTTTATTTTTTGGTGGCAATCCAAATAGGGATGCGGATCTAGGAACTTTTTCAAAAGGATTTGTTAAAATTGCAAGGTAGGGCATTTTAATTCATCTTTGCTAACAACTCAAAAAGTTCTTAATAGATTTGGATGAGACTTTTAGGGGATGTTAGTCATAGCAAAAGGGAGAAATGTTTACATTTTGGTGGTGATCCACACCTTTAAAGGATTTGTTAACACTGTGTAATGGGACAGTTTTCCACTGTGTTTTAGAATAGAATTTAGAATTGTGTTTTAGATATCATGCACAGGGAGGATTATTAATATTTAGATTATTCATATTTAGTTAAGTATTCTGAGTTTGGTGTTTTTCTGCATAAAAACACAATATCTGTGTCATTCAAACCATTACGCTTCTAACCTTTATTATGGGTGCATTGAAGAGGATTAATGGTTGCAGTGTTGTTCACGCATTGCTAAACTGTGTTATATTACGTCAGGTGATCAAATAAAGTTTAGTTTCTTTATCCCTTATTTCCGAAGTGATGCCCATGCCTTCTTCTTTCCTCTTGCTTGTCCTGTTGCAGCTGCTGCAGCGTTCTGCACCTCTGGTTCACAAACGATGTGCATAGGTTATTTTACATCACTGATTTACCTCTTGAAAGGATAATCAAAGCAATTTTAGTGATATATTAATGAGAAGCATGAGTAGTAAGCTTTGTGTGACTTCAGGGGAGAGCTTAGCATCCGCTTATCTAAATAGTGAGTCATTTTTTGAAAGGTTCTTAATTTAATTGATTAGCCTACATCAATGAGGTCACTATTATAGTATATTTAACCACAGGTAGTGGAACTGCTGCTGAACAGACATATTCTCTATGTAAAATAAACATGCAAACATTACACAGGTTATTTTTCCATGACAGTAACTAAAGGAATACCACAGCTACTATAGTATATGGTATTAGTAGATTACCACCCAATCCAAGTATTTAGTTTGATCAGGATCTCCATAATACGGATGAAGCCTTACATACTGTCAAAAAGTGCTAAGTTCAGACAAGAAATCAATGTTCTTAAATAGTTTTCTTTTAATTACAGTTACGATATGACAGAAACTTGAATTAAATGCCCCTTTTAAAGTAAGCTTCACATAAGTCTCAATTCTTGATGTGTGGATTGCTGATGGCAAAAGGTAGGGTCTTTACCCGTAGCAGCAGCCTGCCTTGGGGTTGCCTTGGTGGTTTCAGAGTGGCTCCTGGGCTGTGACTCAATCAGAAGCCCAGGTTGAGGTTGCTGTTGGGACCTGGATGTGGGGTTTGGCTTGGTTGGAGGATCAGATGGGGACTTTGATTCAGCCTTTGGTAAAGGTAGAGGCTGAGGATCAGGTCTAAAATAGGGTGTGGGTTGGGTTTGGGCATTTAGGGTATGCTGTGGCCTCTGCTGGGTCTTTGTGTGGGGTTGCTGGGCCCTCGGTCCAGCTTTTGGTTGAGATTGTGGTTTAGGCTTTGGTTGTTTTTTTGGTTTAGGTGATGGTTGGGGTCTAGGTTGACTCTTTGGTTGAGGTTGTGTCTTAGGCTTAGGTTGACCCTTGGTTTGGGGCTGTCTTTTGGGTTTGGGATTTGAAATATTGACCTTTGCCTGAGTTGTTGGTTGGATCGTCAAATGCTCTTTAGTTCTTAGTTCAGTCTTTGGTTTTGCTTTTAGAGGAGGCTGTGGATCAGTCTTTAGTTGAGATTGGGTTTGGGTTTTCAAGTGAGCTGTGGATTGTGGTTGAGGATGGGGTGTGTTGTTTGGTGTTGCTTGCTGGATCTTAGGTATCTGCTGAGGTGTTGGCTGAGGTGTGAGTGGGTTTGTTATGATTGCAGGCTGGGTTGTTGTTTGAACTTTAGGCTGTGTTTGGGTCTTAGGATATTGTTGTGTTTCTGAATGGACCTGATGTTTGAACAGGACTTTTGGTTGAAGATTGGGACCAGCTGGGGGTTGGGTAGTGGTTTGAGGCTTTATTTGGGAATTTGGTATTGTCTGAGGTTGTGTATGAGGTATGTGATGCACATTGGGCTGGAGTGTTTGATGAGATTTTGGTTTGATTTGTGGTATGTGATGGGATGCTGGTTGATAATTTAGTTGAGGTAAGGCCTGTACTTTGGGGTGGACTGTTGGTTGATATTTTGGTCTTGCCTGGGTTGCAGGCTCGGATGCTGGATAAGGATGAGGTTTAGGTAAGGCCTGCGGTTTGGGTTGGACTGTTGGTTGGGTTTTAGGTCTTACCTGGGTTGCAAGCTTGGATACTGGATGGAGATGTGGTTGAGGTAAGACCTGTTGTTTGGTTTGGACTGTTGGTTGGGTTTTTGGTTTTGCTTGGGGTGTGGGCTCAGATGCTGGATGCAGTTGTGGCTGAGGTAAGGCCTGGGGTTTTGGTTGGGTTTTTGGTTTGGCATGGGTTACAGGTTTGGATGATGGATGGAGTGGCTGAGGTAAGGACTGTGGTTTTGGTTGGTTTTTCAGTTTGGCCTGGGTTTTGGATGATGGATGGAGTTGTCGTTCAGGTAAGGTTTGTGGTTTGGGTTTGGTTGTTGAATGGGGTTTTGGTTTGGCTGAGGAAAAGAGCTGGGATGCTGGTTCTGGTTGTGGTTGGTGCCATGGTATAGATCGGGAAGTTGGTAAGGGTATTTCCTTGGCCTTGGGCAAAGGCTTTGATTCTTGTTGGGGCCATTGTTTGGGTTTGGATGTTGGTTGTGGTTTTGGTTGGACCTTGGGTATAGGCTTGGATTCTGGCTGTGGTCGGGGCCATGGTATGGGTTGGGGTGTTGGTTGAGGTCTGGTAGAGGGTACGGGCTTGAGTTCTTGTTGTGGATGGGCCTTGGCTATGATTTGGGTTGTTGGTAGCTGTTGTGGTTTCTTCTGGGGTATGATCTTTGATGGTGGTTGGGTTTGTGGGTGTCTCTGAGGTATGTGCCTAGATGCTGATTTAGGTGGAGGTTGCATCTCTGACACGGCCTTAAATTCTGGTTGGGTTTTTGGTTGGGTGTCAGATATGTACTTGAGTGTTGGTTTGAAATGTGTTTCAGTCTTAGATCTGGGCTGGGATGTTGTTTCAGGCTGTGGTCGTAGTAGTCTATGGGTTATGGGCTGGGATGGTGTTTGTGGTAAGTCCTGGGGTGTGAGCTGGAATTTATGATGAGGATGTGGCTGTGGCTTATTCTTGGCCCAGGACTTAAGTTGTGGTTTTGATGTTTGGGTCTTTGGCTGTGGTAGGAGAGGATACTCCGGTCTGGGCTGACTGTCTGGTGGAGGTTCTGGATTATATTTGGACGAGGGCAACAGCTGTGGTTGACTCAAAGGATCAACAGTTTTCTCCATAGTTTTGGGGAGCACTGGCAAAGGAGCTAACGGGATATCCAGGGGGGGAGGCAAGCGTAATCTGGACTGGTCTCCTCCTGCTGGGTTTTGTGAGAGAGAGAAAATATGGCAGTGAAGCCACAAAGCTGTAAAATATAATTTCAGGGATAATTTTCAAGAGGAAAGGATCTTTCTCAAATGAAATGAACCACAATGTTATTTTATTGTCTAGAAAATGATGAAAGTAAGACATAAAGGCAGCCAAGGAACAGCTGACATTTCGATCACATGAACAGCCAACAGCTTTTGGATTGAAATCTCACACAAGGCTAACCTTGGACCAAAGTACAAGTTACACAATCACCTCTACCTGGCACTTATCTCCAGTTTCAAAGGCAGACAGACCATATGGAGGTATTTCAGTGGAACAGCCATGTTACAAGAGACAGACACAGCTACCATGGCCTGAATGCTTGTTAACAAAGAACACTGAAACCCATTGGCTATGGCCTTACGCTAAGACACGTGAGGGTTTAGTAGTTTTTGTTTGACTGCTTGCTGTGGCATTTTAATGGATCATTTAAAATGATTGTTCATCCTGATCAGATGTTCCTTAGTGGAAGAGAAGGTAAGAGAAAAGAGAGAGGAAGTCAGAGAAAGGGAGAGGGAAAATAGTAGTTGAGGTTACCTGTAAACAAAAAAATGTAAATGTTAACAAAGATAGAGCAAAACAAATACATGAGAAGTAAATTATACATATCTGCATGGGTTCCTGCTTGAGAGAAAATGTAATAAGTAGTTCATGCAGTTTCATCATGCAGACCTCAACATTGCCTGCAACACACTGAAAGCAGAGTCAGCTAAAATGGAAACAAAAAACAAATAACAACAAAAATGTAAACGGTGAGGTGAAGTGCACAACACATCAGCATAGACTGTGTTATGGTCTGTGGCCAGAATGATTTGTACTAGGGATGCACCAATACCTGTGCCAGTATTGGGTATGGGTGCTAATACCAAGCCAAGTACTCATGTCTAATAATACAGTGCTGATAATACTCCTGTCACAGCATTATACTTTGTTTGAATGTCAACAGTAACAGCAGGTGATATTAGAGACTTGTCTGGAGTTTGTTGATATTTCAATATTAATAAGGATAACAAAAAGCAGAGCAGGCTGCTAATCATGCACTGCTAATATTCCAGGAGGAAGGGTAATGACAGTAAAACAGACTTTAAAATTTGTTCTAGTTATGGATGCACAATTTTACAGCCATGTAGATGATAGCTTAAAATAGTGTTGGATGATGTATCAATCGCTCGGCACTATGGAAGATTTAAAAAAAGAATATCAAGTTTTTTTATATTGACTTATTCTGTTACTTTTTTGGCCATATTGCCATCCCTAGCTTAAAAAGTTAGACCTTCTGAAAATCCCTCACAATAATGGCCTTACATGTTGGCTTAACATACAGACGTTTTATCTCACCAAAATGAAGCTTGACAATTCAGGGTTTCAATAGTGAAACGAAGCTTGGTTTTACTGTTAAAATACATTTTTTACACATGTGCATGTACTGTATTCCAAAGGAACCGGGTTCCATGATTTATCAATTAATGTCCACAAGTGAAAAGGCATACATATTTTTCAGAATTAAATATTGTTGTTTCTGATTATTTGTCAGTTTCAAGATGAAATAGTTACATGTAAATTCCTGTACAAGAGTGGTCAAAAACAAAAAACTTGGGTATGTGGCCATGACAGCCAAATTGATTGTGAATTTGAGAATATTGGCGTATCAGGTAGGCCTATCTGCCAAATTCCTATATTGTCCATCCCTAGTACTTATTGATCAACAACTGACACAGCCAGACACAAGAGCATTAAGACACATAATGTTGATGTTTAAGACACAAAATTCATGAAATGCTCACTGTAAGCTTGTAGCAAGATTAAGGAGTTCCCAATATTTTTCACTTTGCTGGAATGCCATGCAGCAAATGGCACAGACCTTTCCATCAACCCAATCAACTGACACCATGGGCTTAGGAAAGGTCTAGTAACTGCACTGACACAAAGCCCGCCGCTCTTGCTCATGCAGCTCATGACACAGGACTCTGTAAAGCACTTACAGTATTTCAGTAACAACAGACCAAGTTTATGACTGCATTAAGCCACATTAAGAGCCGTGAAGCTTTTAACAAAATGACCATGTCTGTATTTTTACCGATAGGCCGTTTGGTGACCACAGGTAGGGTTGGTACTGGGGTCGACAGAGATGTCTGTGTAGTAGTAGTAGTTGTAGTTGTGGTTGTAGTTGTAGTAGTAGTTGTGGTAGGAGCTGAGGAATATAGTGTACATTAGTAGACTGAGGAGATAAATCTTATCTGTATGTCTTAAAAATGTACATGAAAACTGCCTTTATGTTAAAAAGAAACCAAGGAGAAGAGTAGTGATGGAGAAGTTTTGTAGAATGGTCAGAGAGAATGTGAAGAGATTTTTTTCTTCCCCCTGAAACCAGTTTTAGGTCAAAAAATTAATTACCAACAGTTGTCTTTGGGGACATGTCCTTGACAAGGGTTAATCTGCTCTTGGTCCTGTTATGGGGAACTGACAAGAACATGGGAGGAGACATTTAAATCAAGAGTCACACATAAGGGACCACGCAGACCTGAAACAGAGACATGTTAGAGACAAACCAAAGCAAATTTGTAACTGAGGAAACCAAGCATCCTTCCTTGTGTTTGGAACTTTACCAACGCCATCGTTTCAATACGAACATCTTCTGAGGCTCAGGAATTTAACTGAAACAAAACAGCAATTTTGTCAAAATGACACTAAAATTAATATTTTTCAGAATGGTAAAGCAGCATAGTGGCATAAATAGATGGGAGGGTCTGAGTTTGTTTTCTGGTCAAAAATATTATCCATTAAAGGACTTGCTTCACATCATTGAGGTCTTGTGTGGAACGACTGAATATATAGTTGCACGCTCTAGAGAACCACAGATATGCCCTGATCTTTCTTATCTTTCACTGAAAGTGAGAAAGACAGAAAAAAACAGAAACGCCTGCAGCTGCAGTGGTGCTTTTAGATGCTATGAAACAGTTTGCACTGGCACAATCAGTAAAAAAAAATAATTAAATAAAAAAACTGGAATCAGAAAATTGGCTCTTTGCTCTGCTCTCACTGTGCACGTGTATGCAGCCAGACAGGCAAATTATCAAACATGTCAGGAATTCAACTGAACATTTGGGAGCAGAGTTGAGCAGGCTTTGATCTGCTATTGTGTCTCGATGGATGTTGCACATCTTGTGATGCACAGCCAGGCCAGATTTCAAAACCAGCTGTTTGAGTTAAAGTTAGGGTCAGAATTAGCTTCAAGTTGCACAGTGTATGTCCTGCTTGATTGGATAAAAACTTAATAAAAGTTAAAATAATCTATTCCCAATTCTTCAATCATAATTATTTAAGGTTCTGATATTAAAGCAATATTGCTCATAATTCCATTTTACTGGCATCTTGTTTAGATTTAAAACAGTTAAACTGTACTTGTGACTGCTGTTACACATTAAGGAAAAATTGCTGAATGTTAAAGAAAGACACTGGATACATTGATGTCCCATCTGCAAAACAATACATCTAAGTTCTAGTTAAAGTTCTAATTAAAATGTTCTTGTGAAAACTACAAACCATCAAAGAAAAATTCTGAACATTTAAAGAAAAATGGATACAATAAAGTCCCATCTGTAGAACAATAAATCAGATTTCTAGTTAAAATCCCCCCAGTACTGTTTCAAAGCTGGGTTTACTGAGGAGGGTTCAGACAGACTTACTTAAGCTGTGATAAATTGTAGTATGTTATAAAAGCTCTGCTGCTATATTAAAAAAGTATTTAGAGAGTTCGACCAACAGCAACAAGTCTGGATTGGCTTACCATGGCGAGGACCAAAGGGGTAGGAGAGTGGGCCTGGTGTTAGAGGTTTCTGAGGGACCAAGAAAACAAGGGAGGGTATTAGTTTTTAGTCCAAGCTGTTACAACAACATGTCCGTATTAGCATTTGAACTCAATCTAATCTCTTTCTTTGGCTCTTCTTCCCTGTTTTATAACACCTAGAACTTCTCTTCCATGTCTAATTGGTAAAATCCCTGGTGAGAAGCTTGTTATTCAACAGTTCCCTCTGGGAGAATGAGTGTTGTTGCAGATTCTCAGCAGCTGTGATGTTTTATGAGTACAGAGTGGGAAACATGTGAAACTTGACCTCTGCACTGTTGTTAATCAGTGCCACCTTTCTCCTCTCCACTCATTTCAACATCGTCACAGTTGTCCTTCTATTAATCCCTCTTATCTCCTTTCTTGTTCCCCTTTTCTGTTTCACTCTGAATGTTAGCAGGCTACAGCCGGCTCTACTGGCTCTGCTGGTCCTGGCCGCTCTAGCGCTGTTTCCATTCTGCAGTTGGATGGAAAATTAATGAGGCAAACAACCCTAAGAAGAGCATAAGCTCACCAAAGTACACAACATGGACTCTAAAGCATATGGCTGCTTCCAAATAAACACCCTGTTCTCGTGAATGTTTATTTGAAAGTGTACCTGTGTTGTTTAATTACTCCAGCTCACTAGTTTATGACAGGTTTCATTTAACAGAGCCCTCTCCAAACTTGAATATGCTGATGCTAAATATTAAACCCCAAAGTTATCTGAGGCCCTCCAAAACCCTCAAATGGGACTGAGGTCACTTTCACACCTAAAGTTCATCTGACTTTTTTTTTTTTTTTTCTTTCAAACTGTGCTTTTTCAGGCGGACCAAAGCCTGTCAAATAATGTGTAATATAGACATCCACCACTAGCTGTGGCTATAGTTGTGATCCTCTTTTCCTGCCATCCTTCCCAATGTTGTGTTGTGACCTGTTAATAAACAACCGGCTCTGAATAATAACATTGTTGAGCTCAAAGCAGTTAGGAGGTATTTTGTGCCAAAAAATAAAGACAAAGCTGCATCAAAGCTGTCAGGAGGCATTTACTTGTTGACTTAAACGTAAATAACCATATTCTGCACAGATTTGTAGACGTTGACATATTATTAGGACTGGAGTTTGGCAGTACTAACAATGCTAACTTTAGCCACACTCTGCTTCATACTGTCAGGGAACACTAAGTTAGCTTTCTTTCTGTAGTGATATTTGGCCAAATTCAACCCATAATTCCCTGCTTTTTGGTTTCCTTACCTTGTTTGGTCTTTGTTCTACAAAATGGCTTTCATACCTTACTTTGCCTGATCCACCTGATTCATTGTCTGTAGTCAGACAGATCCATCTTGTCAAGCTCCAATCTACTATTGTGCTCAGCCCAAATCAGCATGGCCAATCAGAGTCCTTTAAAGGTGCAGTGTGTAGAATTTGGCATTTGAGCGACATCTATCGTTCAGATTCTAGAATGAGCCCAACCGTAACCAAAATGTCACATTGCTGAGCAACGGAAGCCTGTGAAGACCAAAAGGGATCGTGAACACGGCATCATTTACTAAAGTAACAAAGTTTGTAACCATTATTTTTATAGATCATAGGTCAGTTGTTAGCTGTCTCTACATCCACCGCCATCCTCTCTCCTCTTCTCTGCCTGCATTCCAGGAAGATTTCAGAACCGGCTGACAGATTCGCGTTTCGTTCTTTTTGTCCCTAAAATCCACCCGTAGACAACATGGCGGATCGTTATGTCGGCCTACATGAACGCGGCCCGTGGTAATGTACATTTTTTAAACCTTTTTCTAACTAAATAAAAATAAAACAAACGTTTTATGGGGATGATTGTACTCCCATTTTGACGGACTTTACATACAAATAGAAACAGTATACCATATATTCACCATTTCTGTTTGCCTAAATGCTGCCAAATTCTACACACTGCACCTTTAAAGCAAGAAAAGTAGGGAGCTACGATCGAGATGACAGCAGGAAGAAACTGCTTGTACAGAGATTAACATAGATGCTAACAGCTTCAGAAGTAGTTTTATCAGATCAGGACCACGTCTTTATTTCATGAAAAACAAATAACACTGAAAGCATTTCTCGATAGAAAGGATATTTTCTCTCCAGTCCTTTCATGCTTTGGTGAGAGTTTGTTCTACAAAAGTGGCTTATATTTTGTACTTAACATCCCAGCTATATTATCTATTTGACCTGGAATGAATGTGATTGACGGACCAATCATCCAATTACCTGCAGGATTTGCTTTTGAAAGGTTCTTCCCTATCCTAAACACTTTCTTTGGGCTGTTGCCCAGATAGACTAGTGAAATATATTGAACCGTCCATCTAGTGTGTCAAGTTATTTTTCACCTGATGTGAACCAAAATATAGTTGGCTTAGAAGCAAACCTGTTTTTAGGCAGGCGAGAGTTTGGTTCTTCAGTCCTTACAGTAGTTCACGTGAGCTTTCACAACACTCCAAACTATCCCAACTTTCCTAAAAAGTCAACCAGAGTCTGCTTCGTGTGGGCCAAATGTGTTAGGTGTGGGAGTTTTACCTTTGAACACAGAGATATTTTCAGTGTGGCTGTTTATTTTTATACCTACATTTTGAAATATTCTGTATTTAAATATATTTTGTGAGTCAACAAAGTCTCTGCTAATATTATTAATGGAGTGAGGGCACTGACATATTCTTGTGATCAGGAAGAGGGCTACATAGTGAGATATTTCAACAACTAACTTATTCAACGCCTCTTAATCTGTGACACACATTTAGTTCACAACACAAATGAAAAACAAATAACTGGTTTGCAATCTTCAGGCAAAATTAGTCAAACATTTTTTGGTAAGGATTTCAAAGTGCCAGATACATACCACAGGGGTAATTGGGCGTTTAAAGATTTTCCGGATGGCCTTCTCTGGAAATTTGAAACACACAAAAAAAAATAAGCACAGAGGAATAAACAGTGAGTAAGATATCACAAACACTTTTACAAGCATCTTTTAACTTTTTCTTCTTTGAAGATTTAAAGAGAGGCTTGCAGGACAACCTCCATGTCTTCTTCTATTCCATTATGTATTATCCCTTACACCCCCTAAACTGCTCTATTATTCATGTTGCAATTTGTTTTCAGGGGGATAGTGGTGAGTCTTGAGATTGGACCAGTTGAGAACAGCTGCACTAGATGATTTTTGTCAAACAAAACCAGTAACGTGGTTGATGTGATGGTCTCAATAGCTGTGTTTTCATTGAATGGTCTGGTTTAGTTCGAGTGGTCTGACACTCAAACGGCTTCCATATGTCAACATGACTGGCCATCATTTCACCATCATAGATCTATTTCGAATCTCATCAGCATGAGTTTGTTAGTATTTGTCATCCATGTCTTTTTGTGTTTACAGAAGCAAGACTCCCGTTTTGGTTAGAGTGAGAGGAAAGAAATCATGCAGAAAACATCACATTTACCCTCTACATTCCCCAAGCTTATGTTGTGGATGACCGGCTTGCTCCACAATCCAGAGCCCTCCTTGGAGTTGGGCTGGACACCAAATTCGTAGACTGTATTGGGCTTCAGATGGTCAATGACAGTGTCACTGGTGGGGCAGGTCTGGTAGTTCCACTTCCTGTTCCTTTCACGATAACGGACTGTGTAGTGTCTGAGTTGAAGATACAAAAACAGAACTTGTTAAACTTCAAGGTCTTCATTTCAGATTGTAGAGTGGTGCAGGAATGAGTTCAGAAACCTAGAAGTGAGTTAGCATTTAGCACTTACTGGTTCTAAAGCCTGGAAATAAATGGGATTTATCTGAAACTAGGAATACCAGTTTTAGAAAGTGCATGAAATAAGGTTTGTGGTGAATACACTCACATGAGATTTCAGTGTTTAATGGGAAATAACAAAATGCATCTGATGTTGCTGCTAATGAGGACTACAAAAATGGCTGGGGACCCAACAGTAAGCATTTCTGATTGTTTTTTAATAATCAGTTGTTCATACACTATTGTCACTGCCATGAGGACCAACTTGATCAGGTCTTCAATTTTGAGGAAATTCTTAAAAAGGAGGTCACAACAAGATGTTATGCATTGGTAATATTGTAGTTGATTCTAAGTTGAACTGCCATGTTGTAGTTCCACAGTAGTTCTCTAATAGCTTTTCACTTTCGCCAATTATAATTAAGCTTAAAATATCATGAAAAGTAGTGACGCTTGTTAAGATTATCATAAAGATGAGAACATGCAAGTTTTGCAAATTTTTGTTCACCACAGAGAATGATCCAAATAGTAATGATCCAAAACACTGAAAAATCCCAGTGGCTTTTAGTAGGCTTGTAGTCAAGGGAACCAGCGTGATGCTTACTTATGCATTGGCCTACAAAAATATGACTTCCCTTCACCTCTCTTTTTCAAAATCAGGATGGAAAATTGAGAATGATAGGGTAAAGGAGCCATAGGTCAGATTCGAGTTCAAGTCACCTCTGTTCAAATGATTTGCTTAGGAGACTTAGACATCCTGGGGATAGCATATCTAGAAATCAAACAGGTGATCAGTTATGTTTTACCCTTTTAATTTCAAGGATATACTGTTGACCTTTGGAAGGCTGAAGAAATGAAAATATTTATGGAAACTCACACCTCAAGTCATCAGTGAACTGCCAAGTATTTAAAGATACCATAAAAACATTTTGCCTTGCTTCGTCCTGAATTTATTACTTCAATAAATACCCCATTGTAGTTTGCCAATTTAGCATTACAGTTTCAATTTTTTGGCAGGACACATTACCCTGATGCATGGGCTGATGGTTTTATCTGTACATTCTTAATATGGAACTGCTTTGACAAAAGTCTTGTGTTGTAAAATTTAGAAAGAGTTTCTCATCACAAGCTGACAAAAGTGCATTCCAGCTTCTTTCAGGGAAGGAGAAATTATGCTGCATATGTTGTGGGGGCAGATTCCCAAACATCTGTTTATTCACTCTGTCTTGGATCCACTGCCTTGTAACCTGGGGGACATCAGGGAATCAGTGCTGCTGTTGAAGACTTTACATTAAAGTTTGTGCATAGAAATTATGTGTTTAATAACCTTGAGAATGTGCAAGTGCCTTGACTTTTCACAATCTTCTATGCTCACCAGTACCATAATGCCATCACCATACATCAAACGTAATACCTAAAAATAAAGCCCAATGCATTAGTTTGACAAATTTTCAAGAGACCACATCTAAGTCAGTGGCTCTACTTGTATTGGCACTGAACATTCTGATCAGGGCAGAAAAGCGAATGTCAAGAGTCCTTCAGCCTTTCCTGGGTAAAGCAGGCTTCTGTAAGGGTAGACAACCTCATAGTGACAACAAGAGCTGAGCCAGGAGTCAGGTAGATCCTCCAGGGGTTGGAGAAAGCCATGGGGATGCATGCTTCAAACTGTCAAAGTCAAAGTCCATGGTTCTGAAGATAGGGAAGGTTGCTCACAAAGTAGTCTTCATCAGACTAGATTCTGACAGTCACATAAAAAAACAGTAAAGAGCTTCATCAATGTCTTTAACAGCAAACTAAAAGATACACACTCTTTTAAAGCCATATGTACTGATCATGAGGGCTTTTAGGAAACAGTGGACAAGCTTGGGCTCCCTGGGAGAATTAAGACCTGGTTCAAGAAGCATGGTATCTTACCAGTCTTCCTTTGGCCTTTGCTTGCTGATGAAGTCTGTATCCATGAAATGCTTTGGGTGCAAAGTGAGCAGCTATTTATGCACATGGCTGGGCTTGCCACACAGCCTCAGTAGCATCATTGATTGGCAAGAGGGGCAGGCTTAAGCTCTCTTTCAGCTTGGTCAGGGAAAAAGCAGACTGTGGTACAAGGAACTTTTGTTGTACTTAGAGTTCAGAGGCATCTAAATGTCTGGGGTATGGTTTGTTGTGAGGTCATGCAGCAAGTGGACAGTAGTGAAAGGTGCATAGCCAGCAGTAACATGACTGAAGCATAACAGGGCAGAGATGGGCTGGGAAACTGAATAATGGCACAATGTGACTTTGTTCGAGAAAAAAACAGGCGGAAAGAGTAGATGTAAGCTCTACTAGAGAAATGGAAAACCAGCAGAGCAGTTGCCATGTGACGGCGGAGTATCTGGATAAAGTAGGACCAAGCAATAGAGCGTATTGTCTCCTGGAAGGACATTTGTATGTGGAACATCCAGAAGATCAAGTTCTTGATTCAGTTAACCTCGACCTCATTCATTCTGTTTACTTGGGGCAAATTGGAAACACCTGCATGCCCCCTGTGTTCCAGAGACAGGGACACTGAAGCATATCATGAGTTGTCACATTAGAGCAGTGGGAGAGGGTTGATATTGCTGTAGACACAGCCAGGTCCTCCAAACCACCACTGAAGCAGTCAGCACAGGGATCTAAGACAGCAGAAACACCTATGCTGCAGCCAATGACCATGGATTTGCTAAAGAACGAGAGGACAAAGTGATGACCGAAGAAACTTCTCTGTTGTTGCTCCTCAACAGCTGACCTAGAGAGGCAGCTAAAAGTTTCACCCCTTTCACCAAGTCCACATTGGGACATGACATCATCATGTCTTAGAGTCTACACAGGGAATTTGCCTTATGGTCCCCTCAAAAGGCTTATCATACCTCTGGTGCTAGCAGAAGGAGCTATAAGTAGAAATGTGGAGGCAGCAGAGGAAGCACCCAGATGGCTCTGGCTGAAGAAAGGGGAGCAATGGGGGCAGCAGGATGGCAGTTGGACACAGACTGAGCTACTAACATAATATAGTCAGTGATGAATGAAGGGTTGAGTGACTGTGTGTTTGTGTATGGACTTACCCATCCTCAAGACAGTCATTCATGACGTTGGTTTCATAGGGCGTTTTCAGCAGGGTTCCCCATGACAGTAGGACAGAGGTGGGTGTAACTGACCCAATGACTAAGTGAAGAGGCTTCTCAATTTCCACTTTACCTGAAAACAAAAGAACATTTTTATTTTACTTCTGTTTCCACATGCTCATTTTATGTCTGGAACCATATTTACTGGCATGCTATTGCAGTACCTGTGCAGTGCTTTTTTACATCATTGGTTGGAATGGGCTGAACAGCTACAAGGTACTTGGGCTCAGCATCTAATAAGAAACAGAAAAGGGGACAGGGATATTGTGTTAAAAGCAGACATAGTAAATGTCAAAAGACTCATTAGTTTCAGTGTGACAACAGCAACCAGACACACCAGATGGGTTGTTATATTTCACTTGCCCATATGGGCAACAGCCCGCAGAAAGTGCTTGGGAATGGGCAGAACGTTGTAAAAGTATTACAGGCAGGTGATTGGATGATCTCTCTGTCAATCAAATTATTTACGGGCTAATCAGGTGATGTAGTAGACGGCATGTAAAATGCAAGTTGTGCTCCACTTCGTAGAAGAAGCTCCGGCCAAAACGTGTCCAGAGTGGAGCAAAGATATCTTTTCTATCAAGAAGTACTTTCAGTGTTGTTGGAATCTACTTGTTGGGCAAGCCACAGCATGATTTTATGGCTTTGTGGTCACACTAATCAGACATATTGACTGTCATGAATGACCAAAAACACTGCATAGTCTGACTTTGGCCTAAGAGGCTGAACAAACTAATTGAAGTGCAATAATGAACTATTCTGCCATAACATGGGGATGATTCAGGATTTTATTCATCCCTATAAACAAATAAAATCATTAAAAGGTCAGATAACAGTAAATATGGTCTTTTATGGCGTCCTCAAACTTAACTCCATGATCATCAATAGTTATGGTAAGACTGTAAATTAACAAAGGGCTTGAAAAACTGCATTTCATCAGTTTTTGATTATCTGCTGCTCTTGCAATGTCTTCTTCTAGATCCAAAGAATTAACTTCACACAATAGTAACAAGGTCCTGAGGCAGTAATTTCAGTTATTCAAATTAGTTGATTTGACACCCAGAAGATCCCAAGTTTGACAAAAATGTCACTTAACATAGTAGATAGTAAATATTAAGATCATCATAATTTTTAGACGGATGAGATCTTTTAGAGTACTCATCAAGCAGATGTCAACAAACCTGCCTGAGAAATCTAAAGGCTTTTGTAGAATTGGAGTTTTTGATACTTCCACCTTGGCTTCTCCTCTGAGCCCCAGAGGCTGCAGATTGACAAGAACAAACCAGAATTTATTGATCCTGAGAGCTAAAACATTTTTCTATTTAGCCATGAGTAAAAGGGTGAAAATGCAGTGAGTCATAGCAGGTGTTCAACTCACAAATAAACTTTATAAATGATACGTACATATCATTAGCCTTACCAAACTCTGCCTCATATGGCTGTCCATTCTCAGGCAGCTGAATGAACTGTTTGGAGAACATGCTGCCGCCATAGCCCAGAATGTAGCCTTCGAGCTTTGTGTCAGGGTTGGGACGCAAAAACTTCATCACAATGGTGTCTCCAGTGGCATTAATTCGAACTTTCATGTTTTGACGTCTCACTGCAGAGAAAAAAAAAAGGATTTACTTGTTAAATTAAAAGTAAACATTTTTATTTTTGTTTTAATAATTTCACCATCATTTTCACTAGATAAAAGTACAAGAAGTGCAGCAAAGTTACATTTTTTTTATAACACAATTTCAAGATGGGAAAATCAGCTTTGGTGCTACTTTGCTTAAAGATTTAAAATAAAGTAGCATCAAAGCTTTTAAGCAAGCTGTTGTTTTTTCAATGCAATTGCACCCATTATCAATCAATCTATTTTTATTTGTATAGTGATAATTATAGAGCCAAGTGAACCTCAACACTCACTAACCAAATGGCACCACCTCTTCTATGTGCAGGGTTGACAATGGAAGTGAGTTGCTGCACGGCAATCACTGGAACCTGTTTGCAGCTTTGATATCCAAAAGTTGTAAAACGATGAGGTGAGTCTTTTCCCAGTTTTGTAGCTTTTAATAATCTCAATAAAACTCTGCAGGGAACAATTTCTTTTGTGGAAACTAAAAACTAGAACACTGGATACATGATTTAAAGTTGAACATTACCCTTCTTGGCTTGACCATGATGATCTAACAAAGTAAGCTTTGGCGAAGTCAAATGAGAGGCTTCAATACTGCACTCATATACTCCTTGCTAAATGTGGCTTTTTAAAAAGTTTGGTGAACTAATTCAATGATAAACATGTTATTTCTGACAAGTTTTATTTCAGTAGAACTCCCAAGCTGCTTATTATGCTTTTATTATGAAGTAGCCATGTCAGGAAATTAGGTATTTTCAGTAGCGGCTCAAAGCAGCCTAGCAGGAGAGAGATCAAACTTCAAACTACAGGCTCAGGCACAAAGTACAACATATGAAAACTGAGCACACAAATTCAAATCTCTGTGATCTTATACACATGATAGAGTTGATCCCTTTTTATTGTTGATCACTCCAATATTATACTGTTACAAGAAAAGAGCAAAGACAGAAAGTCTGCTAATTTTTTAATTAAAGGTTACAGCTCTTACCTCATATAGAAAGCACAATTTATGGTATGGGATGCACCTCACTGCCTTGAAATAAAGGAAACATAGGACTTTCAGTTGTCTGACAAACTAATTTTCTTCTTAGGTAAATATTTTAGGTAAATTTTAGAGACTAACAAGAATGCTACTACATTTTTCAAACTTGACGTCTGAAGTTGTAGCATTTTGTTCTCCATCAGTTTACAGGTCAGGTCAGGTCAGGTCAGGTCTGGTCAGGTATGGCTACGTCATCATTCCTGAAGACACCTCTGCATATGGGCGCCAGCAGAAATTGTGGGCCCCTTAAAAAAATATTATTGTGGGCCCCCAACCAGCACATTCAACTCTAATTCTGTTAAGTTGCTTAAAACACATCCATTATGAAAAAAACTACAAATTTAACTATGATTTCATGTAAAATACCACTTAATGGGGTCACCAACAGCCCCATTGTTATGTCCACACGGAGGCTGTGCCCCCAACACAGGTGGAATTGGTGCAGGCTCCGGTTTTGGTCAATAAAAGAGTCCTCTTCCCAATTTAAGTAGACATAGGATGAAATAAACTGTGTGTCAGGACTCTCTAGCCTTGGCAGTTCTAAGCATACAGAGTTTTTGGATTGTTGCTGTTTTGATCCCTTAGCATTAAGATCTGTATTGCACCTTTTTGTACATAAAACAAAAGAGGGACATATCAATTTTCTTATTTGGACAATTTTGATGTGTATGGATAAGAATGACTAATTATTTAAGATCTTTAGGTCCCCTGTCAGTCACAGGTCCTTAGAATTGTCCTACCTCAGCCCCCCTTACAGCACCCCTGCCTTAACCCTACTTAATTCGTAGGTGTTTACGTGCAGTGAAGTTTAAGGGCGCAAGGGTGCAAACCCTCAGTTTACAAGTGCATGTTAAAGTGGATGCAGAAAAGGTTCACCTGTTGCTGTTTCATTAAAACTTGGTTAGGTATAAATTTCATTGAAAGCTTACTCTGTATATTATTCTCAAGGAGAACCTGGCCATAAAAACACTTAACCTTTTTTATTTTGTGCTTTCCAAGTGGTCAGAGCCTCACTTTAAAAGTGTGCAAAATCAAGGATTTGCCACGTGCGGGTGCTGTAAATGTCAAATATGAAGCTTTTACGGGTGTAAGTTGGTTCAGAAATAGCTTCTGAAATAAAAATACTGTTTCTTTAAATTAAAACTTGTGAACTTGAGCTGTTAAAGTAAGTTATTTAAACTTCAGCAAAGCAAAGAGCTTGTGTTGAGCTGAGGAAAAAGAGGTATGATATCATGTTGGCAAACAGACATTATATTTTATCACATTGACATCACTTTACAAGAAACCTCACGTTTTCTGCCAGCGCTGACTTCTACAGAAACAGTTCTAATCAGCAGGGCCAGGGGACAGGCATTAGAGAAGAACAAGCATCAGTGGTTGGGTTGGAATAATGAAAAGCCAAGAAAGCTTGTTTATAACCATGAAAACTTGACTTGTCTGGTCTGAAGTCAGAGGTTTCTTTAAAAAAAATAACTGTATAACTGAAGGAATACCATCAGGTCTGGTTAATTGGATTACTTGACTGTAATAGTAATCATTTAGTTAGCCAAAACAAATACATATACTTAAAAAGACTCCAACCAAGAGTTGAAGATAATGAGTTTTAAATATTGTTCATAAAATGATAATATGAAACCAGTTTAAAATGTATAAATTAATATAGATAACCAAAGGAGGGAGGAACATTTATGATGTAGGAAGATAAACCTCTATGACACGATCAGCAGTATTTTTGTGAATCACGTAACTCATCTCTGGATATCTATAATAATATTTATAGAATTTAAACTGGCTGCATATTATTATTTTATGAACATGTTCAATCTGGTTGGTTAAAAGTTGATTGAAATATCTTCCTAACATGGAAAGTGACCAATGTCACTGTTGCATGAATAAAAAAAATGAAAACCAGAAAAAATGGAAATAGGAGGTTTATGTCTGACAGCGATGGTTTATTGGTATATAGAGGGGAAATAAACAAATTAGTGGATTATTGAGATCAAAACTAGGGTAACATTATAAGCAGGCAGATTTTTATTTCCAAAAGTTTCATCATAATTTATTCTTCAAAAAATGTGGAATCGGAAGTTAGAACCGTTAAGAACTGGAACCAGAACTGGAATAGGTAAGAACTTAATTGTACCCAATCCTGCACTGGCCCCTATAGCTTGATTTGAATCACAAGGCTAAGGTGCAAACTGCATCTTCAATCAGTTCTGTTAGCAAATAAAGTACAATACACACGTAAACACACACACGCAGCTCCTCTGTTAGCCACAGGCATCAGAATATCAGCCACGTGTGACGGTGACAACAAGCATTAACTCCATTAAACGTGTCTTGACTTGTCTGCCAATGATGATTTGTTCTCAGTCAATTGGAGCATCTCTACTTTCTTCCCGTTATCCCTTTTTTGCGTCATGTCAAAAGAAGCCAAGATATGTGCATGCTATCAATTAGGCAGTTTGTAACAGGCATGCTAATAAACATCAGAAAACTAAGCTGATTGAATTTATGCCAGGAGCGTGACTTACAACTGTCAGCTGGCCTCAGCACGTGTTACTCAATAAAAAATCACATCAATGCAGACTAATGATGTATGATCAACAGTGTAAAGACAAAAAAACAACTTAGTCATTTTGAGCCTGCTAAATTATATTTTTGTTCCTTTTAAAAAGATCCGGTTTGTTTAATTCACTGATTCACCACCTTTTGAAATCCATTTAGGGGAAATTCATTAGTTTAATTAACTCCGCCTGAGTTATGTTCTTTAAAGTGGAAAACAAAACTGAGTCCCTAGGAAGTTGATCTAGTCAAAAAAGCTTCAGGGATTATGACTTATGCTGCACTCTGCTCTAAACGGCACATGTCCTTGGGTAATATTTCAGCTTCAAATGATATAATGGAATTTTGCTTGAGGAAAAACGCCAAGAGCTGCTGGATGCCAAAACAGACATGGAGAGCGAGAGGGGGAAGCCCTGGATTAGAAAAATAACTTATGCTCTTTCAGTGATGTGTTTCCTAACAAAACTGCATTTGTTTTGACTTTCTAAGCAATATTTCTGATAAAACACTAGTGAGATTGGCCTTGTGCTGGGGACCTCAGAGTGTATGAATTATTGGGGAACTTTTGGCCATGTGTGTTTAAACTGAAGTTAAACACTGCTAACACTGGCCCCGTCCCACGGCACCCCGTCACAGGCCATTTGGCCCACACAGTGACTGTAAAGACTTATCAGTCTTTCCAGAGAAAAATGAATAAAGCCTCAGGAATGGATCCAGTCACAGTCATGCCATTAATCTGCAGCAGTACAAAGAGAAACTGCTCCAGTCGTGTTTTGTGTGGTTGTTTGGATACTCAGAAAGAATAATGATAAATTGCTTTAATTTTAATTCCCTTTGAGAGCAGCTCTGTTTGTGACTTTGACCCTGAAAATGAGATCACTGAGGATTTCCAGTCACACAAGTGGACATACTGTTTAGATTTTATTAAATCCATTATCCTGCCTTTCATAATCATGGATTCACCACTAAACAGGCCCATCAGTACTCTTAAAGAGTTCATAATTTGCCTTAATTTGTCTTATATTTTCATTTTTGATTGCTGATACTGTATGTTCACGATCACTAATGGTGAACAAAACCTTCTACACAACAAATTGAAAAGAGTTAACATTTTGGTGTTTATAAAATTAGGTGCCATTAAGAGGGGAAGAGGGGAAAGTCTTGATGACGCAGATTTTTGTCTTGTTCATGGAAGTGCTCTATAACATGGAGTTGGCATAAAAACAAAACAAGTATAAATGTAGGATCTTTAGTATTTCTTGTTGAGACTTATAGGAATTAAGAAGTTATAACAAAGTCATACAATATTATCATCAAACAAAACTAGGGATGAAATTTGATAAGATTTTATTGATAACAATTCCATTAAAGATTTCCTTCTTGATCTGATTCTTTAATGATTCCCTTATTGATTCCTCATGATTGTCTTTGTGGGGAAAAAGTTGACACACAGAGGTTTATTGAGGCAACAATGTCAAACACATGACACTCCTGATGTCCATTGCCGTGCTGCATAGATAAATGATCCTGCCAGTTGCTGGTGTTTCCACTTACTAATAGTTGGGCAGTAAGCAGCTTTTTTGCCAACAATTCAGCCACAATTTTGACCTCTTCTACCCCTGCATGCCATGATTTTTTTGGCTTTGTTGTGGTTGCTGCTGACTGCCTCTGATGAGAGTGTGAAGACATAAATTTGCAAAGCAAAGGAATTGGTAAGGGAATTGTTATGCAAAAAAGACGATAATATCAATTCCTTGATGAAGTTGTTATTGCTTATCTACTGGAATTGGTTTTTCGATTTCCATCCCTATACAAAACAAGAGAGTGATCTTCTTTTTTCTATTCAACATTGGATCTTGTTGTCATTTGAAGGGTCTTTGAGTTGTTTCCAGATATTCCCCCAGGTAGTCACCGTAAGACCTGCTCCAATGTCACATTTTGGACACAGTTTGACAGATATGATTCCCGCTCTTAGTGTTCCTGACAGTCATGTGCAGTTTACTGTAATCCCCACACTGAAGACTAATCCCTCTTAATTAAAAGACCATGAAATTGGCCAGCTTTCTCCCTTGTGCTGAGAAATAAGAAACAATTAAAGTGTGGTTAGGTCCATCATTGTGCTTCAGGTCAGCCAATAACCAAATCAGATCATGTGCTAAACAATGATCATTCAATCAACATTTACCAGGTTCCCTGTCCTTTTTAGCCTTTATGGAAACAATCCCATTGGCCTAAAAATCAGAAACAAAGTCAGTCTGGAAGTTAAGTGTTGGCAGTATCACCAGTAACTGATGATCTAGATGTAGGAGTAGGTTAATGGGTTTGTCAGCTTGACACCACTGATTTTTTCTTTCAGCTGCTGAGCAACATGATATGTTTATGTGTGTTTGAAAACAGTAAAATGTGCATCTGTACAGTTTGAGTAGTTCTGGCATGAACACATCATGATTTACAGTCTGACAATATCAAAACCACAGATTTCCAGCGCCGACAGCTGTTTTGTGCTCAAATGTTCTTGATCAGTTGATGAGTAGGGCTGGGTTAAGGGAAAAAGAACACTGGGGTCATACTAATGTGAACTTTTGATCTGGAAATAGCTTGAGCAAAGCCTCAAAGGAAAACAGGAGCCAGGAACATCAGCTGGGCACACTGAGAGATTTCTGTTCTCTGAGCGAAGACCTTCTTTTATTCTCTTTGACTTCTTTCACCAAATACCTGCTAGTATACACGACAACAAGGAAAATGGAGTTTATGGAAAGTGAAATAAGGAAATTGATATTTTAAGCTGAACACAAATTTGGGCAATATCTCCAAACATCCATATGACATGATGAATATTCTCAATGTGTAACAGCATAAAAAATGACACAAACAAAAATAAAAATTAATCACTGCTGATGTCATAACGAATCTGATAGGGGATCGCTAACTGTGGGAAATCTATCTAAGAAATAGAAAGATCTTGTATCACATTACTTAGGGTGCTTTGGAAGGATCCATTACCAAAAAAAATCCTATAGAATCGCTGACACCTCTCTTATCATAAGTCAAAAAACCCCTGCAAACAAGCAGGTATTTCTCTTTTCTCTTATGATATCTGTAAACGATCTCTCAGTGCAGCTCAGAAATCACCTTAAACACTGTCTTATTCTTTCATCTCGTACCTGCTCCACCCTTGGCATTTCACAAACATGGAAAACACCAACAACCAAGAGCAATCTGCCAAGAATTTATTAATATTAGAATGATAATTATAAACAAGGTTGTGATAAATATGTTGCTGTCACATATCAGACGAGACCCAATGAGCAGGAGGAAAAAAAATGCAGGGAATATTGGATTGAAGATTGGTGCTAAATGCAAGAATAAAAGGAAAGAAAAGTTGTTAGGCTTAAATTTATGGGGACATTGGAAGAGGCTTGTCTGTATTGTTGTCGCTCCTATAGCTCTGCTGTGTTGCATGACTGAATGTACATCCAGGTGCAACACAAACAGGGCATAAATCCAACTGGTGCACAGGACACACAAGCTGCTCGTAAATTCTTGATCGTACATAGTTAATCAGCCAGATGTGTTCAGCTGGTGCAATCAGGACAGCAGGGTTTGTTCTTTTTTTAAAAAAATAATAAAAAATATATATTTGTGTCTCTCTCTTAAAGCAGCACTGCAGATCTTTTGAGCCTTCAAATATTCTCTCCAAAGTCTGTTCAGTGGAGCTCGGCGCTGTAACAGAGAGAATGCCCCCGCCAGTGTTTTGCATGTAGTAGTAGCAGCCATGGCATCTGCAAAGTGTGTGAGGAGGACTCTTTCTCCAGATTCAAGGGCCAACAAGAGACTATCGGACAACGCAAGGAACAAAACTAGAATTAACATTGGAGCCCACTTTGCTCGGTGGTGAGAGCGTCTGGAGATGGAAAATTGCAAGACAGACACCGAGCTTACAAAGTTACTGCTGGAGAAGTAAGTTATGTTTTCGTCGGGTTTTCCCCCGTTCAACACTTGGTTTCAGTCTGTGGTTGCTCCGTAGCATTGCATGCTTTGTGTAACTTGGCGGACGTTGTTTTGTCACTAAATGCTACCAGCGGTTATTTGCCGGCGAGTTTCTCAGATTGCTGGAGATATTCATGGCCCCGTGACACTCGGTCATTCACTATTTCACTATTTCTTCTATGTCTTCGGACGTCCTGTCGACTCGCTTCTCTCGGCTCTGTATGTCAACAAATGCACGTTGCTGTGACGCGCTGTGTTATGACAATGCAATTACACCCAACGACCAGAGCGGCCCCCCGAGAGCAGACAAACCTGAATCTCACATAGTGGGACTTTAAGAAAAGTTCTGATCTGATCAGTCATAGTCAAAGTCATTGTATTTGAATTAAATTCTTTATTTGTCTTTGTCACATTGATTGTTGTTGTTTTAGCTTAAGGTCCAGCCCAGTTTTAGTAAAAAAAAAAGTCCTTTATGATTCTACCCCCCACCCCCATCTTGCCACCAAGGCCAGAGGCAGATGGTTTGCAGGTTGCCCATGTATTTGTCTGTACAGCCAGTTATGTTGAACACATCTTAAGAGTATCAGGGGGATTCTCTTCAAGCACAGATGTTCACCCTAACTCAAGGATGGACTGATTCAATTTTGGGGGTCATAGGTCAAAGGTCATCTTATAAAAGACAACGTCTTTGAAACGATTCAAGGGATTTTTCTCAAATTTAACACAAATAACCTCTCTGACATGCAGCACGGTTGTGCTGCAGGTGCATGTGCCTCACAGCAAGAAAGTTGCTGGTTTGATCCCCGGGTCGGGCAGGGCCTCTCTGTGTGGAGTTTGCATGTTCTTCCCATGCATGCGTGGGTTCTCTCTGAGCACTCCAGCTTCCTCCCACAGACCAAAGATCATGATCATTAGGTTGATTGGTGACTCCAAATTGCCCTTAGGCATGAGAGTTCATGTGAATGGTTGTGCTGGCGACCGATTCGGGGTGTATCCTGCCTCTCGCCCAATTACAGCTGGGATTGGCTCCAGCACCCCCCTGACCCCGAAAGGGATAGGTGGTGTAGAAAATGAATGAATGAATGAACCTCTCTGATCTGAGGATGAAGTTATAAGATTTTTAAAGTCACATGCCAAAGGTCAAGGACATCAAACCTTATGTGTATCCAAGGCTTGTGAATGTTAACCTTACACAGCGGCAGGATCTGCCTGATTCAGTGTCTGTAATTAGTCAGATAGATCTTGTCAAGTTCCAATTGACATCGATTATGAGCACCCAAAGCAGCTCTGCCCAATCAGTGTCCTTAAAGCAGGAAGAGGTGGGAGAGTGGCTGGAGAGTGAGATGACAACCGGAAGTGACTGATGGTACAGCAATTAGCATGGATGCTGACAGCTTCAGCAGCAGTTTATCAGATCTAGGCTGTGTTTCTTTATTAAACGAAAAACAATACTGCAAGCACTCCTTGGTAGAAAGGATATTTTAACTCCACTTCCAACATGTTTTGGTGAGTTTGTTCTACAAAGGGGCTTACCTTTTGTATTTTACACCTCGGCAGTAGCGCCCACCTACTACAATATCTGATTGGCCCATAATGAATGTGATTGATGTAACAATCACCCATTCCTCTGCTGGATATGGTTTTGAAGGGTTCTGCCCATTCCCAAAGACTTTCGATGGGATCTTCTAGTCTTGCAACACAATGTTTCCAGAATACTTTAAAAGATTACTTATCTTTATGTAGGCACAGAATATTTCTGAACTGCTTCCAGCTAAACAATGACCGGTTGTGTTGTTCCAGGTCATATTTCAACAATGGGCCTGATGGCAGGAAAAAAGACTACAGCTAGTGGCTGTTGGCAGTATTACGCAGCTATGACAGGCTCTGATCCACCTGACAGTGTGAAAGAAAACCAAACCAAGTAAAAAATGCTACAACTTCCCCCCTAAACTGAACTGAATCTGAAAAACTGTAGATGTGAAAGCAACCTTAATGTATCTGACAAATGAATGAATGCAATAAGCCTGGCCTGTTGGTCTAGTCTTGACTGACTGGACCTCACAGCCAGGCTCTGCAGACTGTAAATCCCCTTCACTAATGATTGTATAAACCCCTGTCATTCGTATGGCATATAGGTCACCCATGCATCACACAATGTCATGTCTGTACTATTAATCAGTTTGGCAGTAGAAGACACCTTTCTGCCACCCACATGCACCCAAGCACATTTTACCCCCCGCTGTGTGATTTCACGGAGCTCTGGCATACAGTGTTTCAACCTCTCAGGTTTTCTTTTCTGACAGAGGACTGATGGAGGGGGGCCTTGGCTTCCTGCACAGCCGAGACACAGATGGATGTTTTATGGCCCCTTTGTGAAACAGTCACCTTCATTTAAGGCAATGAAGTGTGAAAGTGTCTCTGAGCTTCACGCCAGGCAGTGCACAGAGGATTTTAAATAATTAGGTTGGCGAGCTAAGGACAGACGATCTGACCCATATTAGCTCTAATGGGAATATTTGAAGCCTGCAGATTCTTGAAGTTCAGCCCTCAGATCCCGTCTTTGATCCAGCTCTCTCTGGAACAATCCTGTCTCTTTTGGGTTCATAAGAGGCTTCACCTCCAGGTCCAGCATGGCCAAGCCGGGTCTGGGATTGCACTCCTGGCTTTGCTGGTCCCTCTGCTCTCACACTATATTTCTCCCCTGTCAAGCTTAACGGAGCAACAGCTGTTTTTTCTTCCCATGTGGCGCTGCTCCATCCCATCCTTCTCCTCCTTCACTCCATCACAGCTGTCCTATATGTGTCAGCATCAACCTGATACTCTTTCCACATCCTTAAGTTCATCATATTCAAGTGTTTGTTTTCATCTGTCCTCTCTCCCTTCAGTATTATTTATTTGCATGTGAAATATGTAAACGTTTTTTCTTGGCAGTGTTCATCCATATGTTGTACTGATAAGAAGTCATGATGAATAGCTTGCTGTCTTAAAAGTAATTTGTGTCTAAAGATAACACAGAGGTTTTGATTAGGGATGCATGATATTGGATATGTGATATGCTAATATTTCAAAACTATTTATCCCCAGTACATAACCTTAAGCCTTAAGCCTCTGCTTAATTTAAATGGACCTGTTACGAGCACAGTCATTGTCGGTCGTAACTTGGCAAAATGGATCTGCCTGATTCAAAACATTGAACCAGGCAGATCCAGCTGCTGTGCAAGGTTACACAATGTCAACCTCTTTAAAACAGCTTTGGGATACTTTTTGGTAGGGATGGGAATTGAAAACCAATTCCAGTTGAGAATCATTAACAGCTCCATCAAAGTATCAATATCATGAGTCTTTTTGCTAATCAATTCCCTTATCAATTCCTTCCACTGACAGGGTTCAGAAGCAGTCAGAATTGTGGCTTATTTTTTTACAAAAGACGCCTACTGCACAACCTTAAGTGAGTGGAAACACCAGCAACTTGCAGAAGCAGTTATATATGCTGTGACATGTGTGTTTGACATTGTTGCCACTTAAAATCTACAAGCCAACATTTTCCCACATGGAAAATCTGCAGGAATCAATAAAGGAATCATTAAAGAATTGGATCGATTAGCAGGATTGTTAATAGCATTGGTATCGATAAAATCGTTTCAATTCCCATCCCTACTTTTTTGGGTCCTGACCCACCAACTGAGTGTCACTGCTCTAGCAGACAATGATAGCTAATGTTTAGTGCAGTTACAAGTAGGGTCTGACATCAACTTCTTGACTTACCAACTAAGGTGGAAGATGGTTGAATTCATCAATCAATCAAATCATCATCATTTTTTAATGGTAAAAATAACACATTGTGTTTTCTTGTCATGTATATTCAGTGCTTAAAGTATGTATAAAGCAACCTGTAATAAAAACCAGGAAACGTGAAAATTTTAGAAATCATTCAACATTAATTTAAAACTGAAATATTTATTGTTATTGGGCATTTTGGACAGGAATGAAGAATTTCAGAATGATTAGCCTTTTTATTCCCAAATTTGAGCCAGCTCACTGGGCTTCTCTGAGAGGTCAGAAATTATTCAAGCATAACATCCAACCACTCAAACTAATTCTTCTGTTCAGGAATGCAAGTAAATAACTATAATTAGACATGTTAATCATGAAATAATGTGATTCACAATTTTCTTTGTTTTTAATTGTAAATTTGAAAATTCACAGATAATAATAATAGCATTTTAGCGTTAAGAATGTCAAAGAGAGAGATTCTACAGACTAGTGTATTAACCATGACAGAAACAAAAAAAAAGATTTTGGTAATTACCAGTGCTGTTTATTTATGGCAGCTGTGGCATAAACCTCACACTGGTTGGTGGTCTAATATATTTCTCAGGTACTGTATGTTTCAATGCATTTCATTGAGCTAAATGTGCCACAGATTAGATCATTTTATCAGATCAGGGATTAAAAAAGTGATTAAAGAAATATTTACTCTTGATGTGTTTATACAGGACTGTTCAGAGGCAAACATTCACCGCCATTTGGCGTATAAACCTCTGAGATTTAACTGCCAAACAAAAAATGTACCCTTTTCTGGAGCTTGGCAGCTTTTACTGTTGGACCCTTGTTATAGGACTGGAAAAGTAAATGTTTTGATAGTAACCTTTTACAAACACTTACTCTGCCTCATATAAACAGCGTAAAAATAGAGTAAGACCATATTCAGAAGAATGACAAGCCTTAGAAGATAGAGATCATCTAACAGTCTGGTGCACCTGTCATAGCAGAGTTCAGTGCATTATTGCACAGTATGATTCATTCTGTAGCCTGTGATCCAAAGTGTACAGGGGTACAGATGTTTAATTCTCCTCCCAAAACAGAAACTAACACACAGAGCCTTTCATCCAGCTTCTAAAGCTACACATGAGGGTTTGTCTGCAAGCCAAGCTCACCCAGCAGTTTATGCAGATGAAGCGCTTCAGTTAGCTCAACAAATCGGCTCCAGCCTGCTCACCTCAAATCACCTCTACCACCATCAAGGTTCTCACAGGGCACTGAGGTTTAGGACGGTCAGAATCGGTCACCCTATTGCTTCAAAGTGAAGCGTAGCCATCATTATGCCTCAAAACATAAAAGGGCCCATGAATCGCCTTAACTCAGGTATATATCTTTGGTTTTGATGACAACCAGAGCATGTTCAAAATTACTTTTGATCAAAAAACCTTCAAATATTCCCATTCTGAGTACCCCTGATCCAGCTGTATTTTCTCTCTGTCTGAGATGCCTCGTTGGAGCTCCTGTCACTTCAAGGCCTCCTCCCTCAAGTGGACCCAGTCTGCTCTGATCTCAAAGCAGACACAAAACAATGATATGATGTCCCAATGGTAGGTCTTTTGGGGCGCTGGCAGACTATGCCATTTTAGACAGCTAGTAGTGTTGTAAAGAGGGGGAGGGGAGAAGTCCTGATGCCATAGATTTTTGTCTTGTGCATAGAAGTTCTCTATTACGCGGCAGAGATGTGAAACAAACTTAAAGGAAATTAAAACTCAAAAAAGCGTGATATAAGCTCCTTAATATTGGTGACAATACCATCAAGTTCATATTCAGGTTAATTTATTTGTAACTGTGGGTAAATTTGTTTGGCAGCCAGAGAGATAGAGACATCCATCAAAACACAGATGTAAAATAGAGCAGCATAACAGAGGGAAAAACTGAAATATACCAACCCAAATGAAAAACCATAAAATCAGATTAAGAAAAGCTATTAAATGATTAAAATAATAAAGTGCTTAAAGTAAAAAAAAAATCAGGACAAAAAAGAGAAAGAGATATATCAACTCATAAAATCATCAAAAATAGAATTTCAAAACTCCAGTAATAAAGTCAAGGTAAAAATAAAGTAAGACTTGAGTTAAAAAATAAATGTGTTAGTGCAAATATCCCTACAGCTTGTTCGGCTTGGTTACAGCAGCAGGAGCAAAGCTGTTTTTGTATCGTATTGTTCAACACATTGGGACTAAACCTTCGTCCAGATGGAGGACATTGACAGTGACTGTGTAGAGGGTGGAAGTCGTCACTTAAAATGGAGTTAAATACCCACTGCAGCTGTTTACTGTACAGCTGGGTTGTGGCTCACCAATCAGACAACTGGAGCATTTAACAATCTGATTCAAGGAATTTTTGTCTTTGAAAGAAAAGTGACTGAACCATGGCGCCAAAGAAAAGACAAGACAGATTCAGTAAAAGCTCGATAAAACCTGGTCATTAAAGATCGACCAATGTGACCATGATATCGGTCGCAACCTCCAGAGTAGACGGACTTCGCACCTTCAGTTCAACATGAACACAACCACAAAGAACTCCCCCTCTAGCTCCATTGATACAAGCCAAAGTGTATCATCTTCCTGTACTCCCTGTATCTTGTAGATCTTCATCACTCCTTGGTATTCATCCATGGCTCTTTTTTCACACATGCACATTTTTGGAAAAGTTTTGGATAACCCACTCAGGAAATTCCCTGACTTGCATGTTCCCACATGTCGCTCACAATAGTAGGATTTGTGCATTTTTTTTCTGTCAGACAATATAGGGGTGGGTGAGGGGGAAATACCAGCAGGCAAGCAAGAGAATTCTGTTTCAGTCTTAATATAAGCCCCAGTCAACAAGGCAAATTCAGGAAATTTTCTGGGGTTCGGTGCATGTTAGATCTGGGTTCATGTCATCAGGAGCCACAGAGAGGAAAACAAATTGAGCAGCAGGTGAACAACGGCATGTTGCTTTGTACTAACCTGGCATACCAGATGAACTATTCAATATATTTCTCTAGTCTATCTAAGAAAAGCCCATAGAAAGTGTTTGGGGAGGGCAGAACTTTTAAAAACCATATCCAGCAGGTAACTGGTTGATCATTCCGTCAATCACATTCTTTACTGGCCAATCAGATAATGTGGTAGGTGGGCAATACTGCCTCAGTGTAAAGGACAGAATGTGAACCATTTCGTAAAACAAACTCCAAGAAAAATAAGCTGAAAGTGGAGTGAAGTTATCCTTTTTAATTTATAAAGACATATAAGCAAGATTTGATAAAACTGCTACTGAAGTTGTTAGCATCTATGCTAATCTTTGCATGGGCAATCACTTCCTGCTTCGTCTTGCTCGTAGCTCCAACCTCTACCTGCTTCAAAAGATGCTGATTGGGCCGTGCCACTTTGGGCTGCTCAAAATTGTTATAGATTGGAGCTTGGCAAGACAGATCTGCCTGATCACAGACACTGAATCAGGGTGATTCATCTGCATTGCAAGATCGATCACTGCACTGCAGTATGTTACAACACTGTGTCAGTAAACAATAGAATCAAGTTGTTTTGTTTTGCTGGTGCTTGCTCATTTTGCATGCTATGAATTGCACAAATACATCGGCAATCAAAATGTTGCAAGTGTATTTGTGTGTTCAGAAATCATCCAAGAGATCTTTTTAGACTATTTAGTAAACTAAAAACATAAAACTTCTCAGTATTAGGAGCCAAGGACTCATATTTTGTTCTCTTGCAATTGAAATAGGTTTAAATATTTAGATTTCACAAGTTTCATGTCTGAAAAATTCTGACAAGTCCACAAACACTAACCTAAAAACAATGTTGCTGCTGAAAGACGAATCAGGGATGGAAAGCAGGAGGTCACTGTGTGTGCAGTGCATGTGTGTGTTTATGTGTGTGTGTGTGTATTAGAGTGTGAACAGACCCTGCAGTGAGATAATGAGGCAACTTGGAAAGATGTCTGTGGAAAGTTTTCTGTTCATGAGGCTCCTAATCAGACTGAGAGCTTTCCTTGAAGGCATGTTGGAAAAGAAAACAGTCCATTTAAGGGGTGAGAGCAGTGACGCTGGTTATCTTCAACAAGCGACACAACGCTCCAAGTAATGACTTGGTTTGTTAATCATGCAGTGCCGAGCAATGATTCAGCGACATCTGCAGTAATTTTGTTTGCACTTGCTTGGAGTTATGTCCTCTTTTCAGAAATCTTTTTTCCTGAGGTATGGAAAGAAAATAATGATCCACCTTATAAACTCATCAGATTTTCTGCCTAGTAGGCACAGTTCCAGGAAAGTTGTCCCTTCTGGATGTCTACTAGTCAAACCCTTGACCCCCGACCTGGAAACTCCCTTAGCCTGTGAGCGGTAACAGACCAGTTTGAGTGTGTCTGCTCACCTCATTTCAGAGAACTGCAGATAAACCACACAGGTTGTTGAAACAGTAATTCTAATAAGGAAAGCCGAACAGGTAGCTCAAGAGGCTTTCCGATTGCTATTCCCAAAGAATTTACTGTATTGTAAATCAATCACTGGAATTCTGGAAATCAAGCGCTTGTTGTCAAGAACCCCATATACTGAGGTTTTTGCTAATATCTCACCTGCGGCTTCTTTCTTTTATGTCAATCCCACATATCTCCCCTGTTTATGACTTTATCCCCCACTCAGCTATGTTAATAAACATCATAAAATCCTTACCACCAACAAAAGATCTGTTTTCTTAATGCACTTTACCAAAAGAGTAGGTCTAGATCATACTCTTTGTTTTAACACCCAACATAAATCCACCATGAGCACAGCACTGGGCAACATGAGGCAAAGCAACTACATCAACCTCTTTTTAGTAGCTAGAAACCTTAACCAGAACCAGACTCAGGTTGGACAGTCATCTGCCAAAATGTATCATCAGTTGCATCAAAAACCTTGAAAAATTAAAAAAATAAATAAATAAATAAAAAATATTAATCTTTGGATTGAGGACCTACCTAACAGGCAGGACTAAACACAAGTTGGAGGAAATGAGGGAACCGCTCCATTGTGCCCAAGATAACAGAGCACTGTTTACATAGGAATTATGTTTGGAAAAATGGAGCATAGCGTGAGTTCAGGCAGGACATGGAGTCAAGATTCTTTACATGCCAGCATTACATTGTTAAAAAGCTAATCCAAAGCTAGCACACCGCTACTGACAGTCAGCTGATTGCCTCTAAGCTACCATTCATGAAATGCACTCAGACCACCTTATACAAGCTGCTCTAGCCTGTCTACTCTTTACTGCTCCAGCAACAAGCTGCTTTGCAAACCTCCTCCATCCCAGCTCCTCCTTTATACTATTTTCTGACTTTAACATTGATGCTTATTCTGGAATTTTTTGCTACTCCCTGCCTCATGCTCCACTTGTGGGCTTCAAGGAGGCAGGAATTTGTGCTGTTCCTACTTAGGACTTCCACAACCATGTGGAAAGGCAGTAAGAGCCCCCATCAGAGCCATGACATCAAACTCAAAATATGCCAATAAATGCAAATAAATCTATTTCGAAGAACTGCTCTAGTGTCTTTTCTTGACAAAGTGGTCCTGACTGAATTGATACAACCCCTCGATGAACAATTGGTTTAACTAAAACTAAGTCTTTAAGAGGTGTAATCTTAAAATTCTTTCAAAATGAATTTAATAGAATTTTAATTAAATTTCAAGTTCAAAATTCAAGGTAATATTGGATAATTAAAAATTATGTCCTCTCTCTGTTCTGAATCCCACCATGAATCTGTATGCATGGCTTGTTTAATTGCACCAAGAACATCTGAGCTTTAGCTGTTTAAGCACTAAAAGTGCTTATTAACATGCAACATGTGGCACAAACATGGTACATTGTGCTCGTAAGACATTTTGCAGTAAAATGCACCCCTTGGTTGTTGCATGCTCAATAAAACCTGATGTTGTGTCAGTAAAATGTCTTAATAAAAGCAGTCCACATGACAAGTTTTGCATGATCTCCCTGCATTTTTAAGCCTATCTAGTTTTTAGTTTGGATGCAATTGTAGATTCCATTATATCATTTAACTTTTAACCTCTCTTTTTAGACCCAAACTTAAAGTTTGATTGTATCCATCACTCATAAACCCTTTTGTTTCTAGTTGTTTCATTTAATTTATAAATCCATCTCTCTTGCATTATGTCCTTGGATCAAACAATGTTCCCATCTGTAACATATTGTCTTCCCAAGCATATCCCAGCATGCATCTGGCAAAAGCCAAAAAGACCCTTTGGAAAGGCCATCAGTGGATTACAGGGATAACAGAGTAAAAATGACTGCTGTAGAAAGATGACCAATATTCTAAACAGCACTCCACTTGCATTGACTTTGGTTCAAGCATCACTTACCTCTACTCCTGCGGGGGGTTGAGGGGCCGGAGAAGGCGATTCCAGCGATGAAGACGAGGAGGAGAAGGATTAGAAAGCTGTGTGGATGTTGCTGCATCCCCATCATGTATTCTGTTCAGAACCGCAGGTGTGAAATGGAAGTAAGAGCTTGTCACTCAACAATGATTGAGTGAAATCTGTGCTGATAAGTTGAGTTTGAAATAAAATGCAGCTGAAATCTTCAGTATCTGAAATGCTTCTGGAGTGGCTGGACTACTTCTCTGAGCTGTTGGCTCTCAGGACTAGTGCAGCTCACTGGACTGGGTGTCTGGATGCTCCTGCACCATCTATACCTCCATAATGGAGGGAGGGGACAGACCAAAGCAGACACACCTACTCTGAGCACCCTCCCCCATCTCCCACTTTCTCTCTCTTCATCTCACACTGTATTCCTCTGAAAAGCAAAAGCCTCCTGCTCCATCTCTTACTTTTTTACTTTTTTTTTTTTTTTGCTTCTTGGTGTAGTGTGGTCCCAGCGATTCTATTTTTCATCAGAAGAGGCCTTTAGACACCTCTCATTGTTCTACAGTCTTTCTCAAGCTCTCTTTATAAACCTTAATTTCATAGCTTGTCCCACACATTATGGTTTCAAACTTTAGAGATAAAACTTAGATTTTTCAGATTTATCTTTAAATGGTACTGGATAAATCTAGCTTTCCAGCGTCATGAATCAAGCAGAATCTGGATTCATACATGTTTTGCAATCAATCAAATAACTGTACGCGATTAGGTACATTCCCAATATGCCAACCAAACATTTTAAGTAAAGTAACTTAAAGTTGGTAGCTGATTTAAAAGTAGGATAAAAAGAAATATTCATCTTTTCTTTAATTTAATTAAGACATGCAATTTCAGTCAAATTCTCTGTTGAAACTCTATTGGAGCTGCCAGAGCTTTGTTTTTTGTTTTTTGCCACTGTAGCTGCCACTACCACCGTTATAATGCCTTCCAACACTGATGTAAACAAAGCAGCTGCTTCGATTGGATGATCTAGTAGAAGAAGCTCAGTTATCAGGTAAATAAAAATAGTATTTAGCTGAGGCAACAGTGCTGCTTGCCCTTTTGCAGCCTTTTGTAACAGTGATTAATTTTGTTTCAAAGATGGTTGCAAACAGCAAATCATCATTCTGTTTTCAAGCTGAGGAAAGTGTAGGTAGTCATACAGCATCCCAGAGCTGACAACAGCGTGCTTTATTTTGTTGTCAGACACCCCTGACTCATGGTGATACTTTGGCCATTCAAAGGTCAGCAGTGTCAACACATCACATTGGAAACTCGCTGGAGGTGATACAAAAATCTGTGCCATGATCCTGAATGGAAAACCAAAACAACCGAGTAAAGTCAAGTCGAGTTGAGCTGATAACATGTCAAATAGGAAAGGCCCATTTTGACATCTTAAAGCCAGAAGGCTCAACCTTCGTTCCTTCCAACTGACAGCGGAGCAACTGAGCCACCAATGCCCTAAAAAAGGGAAGATATGAATTTAAGGTATTGTTGTCCATCACTACTGTACACCTAACACTGTGATGTAAAATACATTGTTCCTGAAGTAAAACTTTAAAAGCCATATTGCTTATACAAAGAAATGATTCCAAAATATGAAAGCATCAAGCTAAAAAACAAAAAGGCAGTCTGGGAGAAACTGTATCCCCCATTTTAAATTAAAATACACCAGCTACTGGTGTATGGTGTATGAATGTGAGCATGAATGGTTGTGTGTCTCTCTATGTGGCCTTGCGATTGTCTGGCAGCCAATTCAGGGTGTACTCTGCCTCTCGCTCGCAGCTGGGATAGGCAACAGCCCTCTGTAACCTTGAAAGTGATAAGCTGTGTAGATAATTGATGGATGGATTGATATATATATTTTGAATACATATCTGATAATCTTGATTAAATGTGGTTATTAAACACTTTTGTGGGTACTGTTATCAGTTTAAAAGTGATAATTACCACTGCAAAATCAAAGAGCAAGCAGTTATGGATCATGAATCAACACAGCCACTTATGAAACAACAACACTGGGACTTGTCCAAAACAACGGCAGCGTTTGTATCAAAAGTTTTTAATCCAGAATCATAATTAGGGAGTGACAAAAAGCATGTGTTGGTGTGTGAACGGTCCAGTTATCAACACTTTAAATCAGCAACAGTTTGATAATGTCTGCTGCAGCACACGGAAACATCAGTGAGAACGTTGCATAGAGGGGGCATCGTCAGGGAGAGATGGGTGCAGAGTGCACTGTTTTTGGTCCAAAACACCATTTTCTCTGTTTTGCCTGAGACACCCAATAACAAGTGGACATAGCCTTAATGTCCCCAAATTTGAAATATACCTAACTATTTTTGATTAGGGTGGCAATGATGGCGCAGCAGGTAGTGCACGTGCCTCACAGCAAGAAGGTTGCTGGTTTGATCTACGGGTCAGTCAGGGTCTTCCTGTGTGGAGTTTGCATGCTCTGTCCGTGCATGCATGAGTTCTCTCCAGGCACTCCAGCTTCCTCCCACAGAATAAAAACATGCTCATTAGGTTGACTGGTGACTCCAAATTGCCATTAGAGAATGTAAATGGTTGTCTGTCTCTCTATGTGGCCCTGCAATGGGCTGGCGACCAGTTCAGGGTGTACCTTGCCTCTTGCCCAGTGCCAGCTGGGATAGGCTCCAGCCCCTACAACCCCGAGAGGGATCAACTGTATAGATAATGGATGGATGGATATATTTTATTATAAACTGAAAGCTAAAACTCAAAAATAGCTCAAAAATAAAATATTTGTGTTGAGAGGTCTTTATCTACAGTCCCCAGATTGAAGACAAATCAGAGCAGCTTAAGTGGACTTCCAGGTTTGGTCCCCACATAGCCATATAAACAAGAGCACACTGAATAGAATTTGAAGGGTAATTGAAAAAGTCATGAAGTTGTGTGTTTCCAAAAAGTTATGAGAGTGCAGTGTATGGGTTCGATTATGTTTCATGGAAACAATGTCTCTCATCATTCTATCTATAAATATTCTTTCTGCCAATGACAGAAAAACACATCACGTGCACCACAGACCAGCTGACAGAAACGTGCCACTTTAAATCATATGTGCCACATTCAGACATGTCTTGGAGCATCACAAACACACGTTGACAACTCTGCATCACAGCCTTTGCTTTGAAGCCAATTATATTTTTGTATACAACCAATTTTTCCAGTTTTGCATCTGTTTAGGTGTGAGTTGAAGTGTGTGTTTCCTACAGTCAGTTTTTTGTCCTGGTCAGCCAAAAGTCTCAGCCAGAACTGGGCCTCAAGGACAAAGACTGTGTGTGTGTGTTTGAGTGTGTGTGTTTGTGCAAAGCGCACACATGTCTGCTTGCACGTGCATGTGTGTATTCCAACATCCACACCCACCATTGCGGCTGATTATATCGCACATGTCAAAACACGAGACAGGAAATGATGCCAAAGGAGGTGTGTATTCAAAGGAAGTCCCTGACCAGACCGATGCC
Organism: Cetoscarus ocellatus; assembly: GCA_037902135.1. Lineage (NCBI taxonomy): Eukaryota > Metazoa > Chordata > Actinopteri > Labriformes > Labridae > Cetoscarus > Cetoscarus ocellatus. The sequence goes on from JBAMNC010001683.1 coordinate 246,321, forward strand.
GTGAAACCCGGGCTGTGATCATGCCAAAGCTCATCAAACACAGATGAGGCATAAAATGCCCTAAAAGTTAAATCCAGGACTTTTGGATATAACAAGTTTTTGAGCTTCTAATCAGATTTGGGGCAGCATGTTACCACAAGAGTATAATCACATCATTACAGTCATGTCGTAGCTTCATTGACTACTATTAAATCTATAATCAGCTCAAAAAATGTTTCAGTTCTACCATTAAAGCTGTACTCCCAACTTCTTTAGGTTTGTGACACCTCCAGATGTCTATAAAATGTTATCACTGCGATCAAAGAGAGATTTCCCTTTCAACTTTCACATGCTTCCACTTAAGTTTACGTTTTCAGGCCCAAAGTGGTAGAATTACCCCAAATTCTGACAAAAATGGAGAAATAAAGACTGTCAATGTCCAGAACTGAATACGGATTTGGGAGAACTCTGTCCTCTTCTTCCCTTCAGCTATTTTAAGACCTCTCAAGTTTTACCTGCCCACCAGATGTGTATAAGTTAACAGTTTTATTTAGCCTTTAAAGAAAAAAATGGTTGCAGTGTTGCTCCAACGCGACTTGGGCAACCTGGGTGACCTGGGCGACCACTCTCCATGCAAAGTCAATGTACAGCTGCAACCAGCCCTTCCACGATGCAACTTGGACACGATCTGTACAACTTGGTCACGGTACCGCATCGCTTTGGGTGCATGACCAGGTCATGTCGCTTTGTCGCCAAAGTTGAAAAATTTGAACTTTTCAGGCAACGTCACCTGTGGCTGTGCCGCAACAGCCAATCAGCATTGCGTGGGTGTGTGACAACATCCACTGCAACTGTTTTTGTTCTGCATCACAGAGTGACGATCCATGTCTGTGTGATCCAGAACATTAGTTGGTGAGTACATTAGTTCCGCCTTATACAACGGAAGTGGCAGTTCAGTCCTGTCCTTCCTCATCTACATCAGCTGCAATGTTTTATGGTTGGTAGATGAGTGAAAAGGATACAGTTGGAATAATGTCAGCTAATACATACAAATATATGATATGATATGATCATGATGAAACTTGCGCGGACATGACGTCACTTAGCAATGCAACTGTGACAAATTAAGCTATGTTATGGTCAGGCGACACAACTTGCGTGGGCAACGTGATCTCAGTTGCCCAAGTCACATTTGGTGTGAACGCACCTTAAGGGCTTTAGCTGGGGACCGGAGGCTGGCCTGTTCAAATCCTGATCGAAACATATTTTGAAGTTGACTTCCTGGAGCACTGCAGCCAGTTACAGCAGTTGGTAACAAAGCTAAAGGGGTTGGTGTCTCAGGTTGTAGGGTTTGCACCCTTTACAAGCATATAGAGAGCAGGACCCTCTTGAAAACGAGATGCTACACCTCAAGGGGAAACAAATCTGATGAGGACAGATTTATGATAGGTCCATGGATATTTCACTAGCTTCATTTCTTTCTTTAGTCCCTTTGTCTCTGCCCACCCTTTACCCATACCCCCAATATGGCTTAGTGGATGGCCATTCAGCATGAGACCGGCTCCACTCTAGATTTCCAACTGCTAAACAGAGGATTTTTCTTACCACTGTTACTGTGAGTCTCCTACAGATGCACTGCACTGTAGGTTGGCCCAGTGCTGTGCACATGATGGATTCATGTTGGGTTTGGATATAGGTATATGTATATATGTGTACATGTTTATTTATATTTGTATATATGCATATATGTGTATCTATAAAATAAAGAATATGACTTTACCTTGCTCTATTGTGAAGTGTCTTGAGATAACACTTGATATGAACTGGTGCTATACAAATGAAGATTGACTGAATGATTGATTGATTGATTGATTGATTGATTGATTGATTGATTGATTGAATAAACATCACATGTAAACACTTATGAATGAAGTAGGGTAGCATTGCTGGTGGTGTGGATGAAGGGTCAGGAATCAGGAATGATGAATGGTGAATGGTACATCTGGAAATATTGAAAAAAAAGTTTTCATATCTGCAAATACTGATAATCAATTTTTTGGGCAGATATCTGCAGAAACCAATATTGTGCATCCCTGTTTACTTTTGTTTGAAATATATAAATATATATATAAATATATATATAGATATTGATATTGATATTGATATTGATATATATATAGTAAGGCAAGTATTTGCCCCCTTCCTGATTTCTTACTTTTTTGCATATTTGTTACACTTAAATATTTCAGATCTGAGTAAATACAAAATGCAGTTTTTAAATGATGATTTCATTTATTAAGGGAAAAAAGCTCTCCAAACCTACATGACCTGATGTGAAAAAGTAATTGCCCACTGAACCTAATAACTGGTTGTTTCACCCTTGGCAACAATAACTGCAATCAAGCGTTTGCGATAACTGGTGATGAGTCTTTCACATCGCTGTGGAGGAATTCTGGCCCACTCTTCTGCGCAGAATTTTTTTAACTCAGACACATTGGAGGGTTTTCGAGCATGAACTGCCCGTTTAAGGTCACACCACAGCATCTCAATTGGATTTAAGTCTGGACTCTGACTCGGCCACTCCAAAACCTTAATTTTGTTTTTTGTAGGCCATTCAGAGGTGGACTTGCTAGTGTGTTTCTGGTCATTGTCCTGTTGCATAACCCAAGTGCGCTTGAGCTTGAGGTCACGAACTGATGGCCGAACTTTCTCCTTCAGGATTTTCTGGTAGACAGCAGAATTCATGGTTTCATCAATCACAGCAGTCGTCCAGGTCCTGAAGCAGCAAAGCAGCAAAGCAGCCCCAGACCATCACACTACCACCACCATGTCTGACTGTTGCTATGATGTTCTTTTTATCAAATGCTTTGTTGTTTTTATGCCAGATGTAACGGGACGCAAACCTGCCAAAAAGTTCAACTTTTGTCACGTCAGTCCACAGAATATTTTTCAAAAAGTCTTGGGGATCATCAAGATGTTTTTTTTTGGCAAATGTGAACCGAGTCTTTGTGTTCGTTTTGGTCAGTAGTGGTTTTCGTCTTGGAGCTCTCCCATGGATGCCCTTTTTGCTCAGTCTCTTTCTTACTGTTGAGTCATGAAAACTGACCTTAACTGAGGCAGGTGAGGCCTGCAGTTCATTTAGATGTTGTTCTGGGTTCTTTTTGACCTCCTGGATGAGTTGTCATTGTGCTCTTGGTGTGATTTTGGTAGGCCGACCACTCCTGGGAAGGTTTGCCACTGTTCCCAGTTTTCTCCATTTGTGGATAATGGCTCTGACCGTGGTTCACTGGAGTCCTAAAGCCTTAGAAATGTCTTTGTAATAGACTGATAGATTTCATTCACTTTGTTTCTCATTTGTTCTTGAATTTCTTTGGATCGTGGCATTATGTGTGACTTTTCGAGATCTTGCATCCTACTTCACTTTGACAGACAGGTTCTGTTTAAGTGATTTCTTAATTCAACAGGTCTGGCAGTAATCAGGTCTGAGTGTGGTCAGTGAAATTGAACTCAGCTTTCAAAAGATGTGGTTCATCACAGTTAACTCATGATGTGGGTGTTGGATGTATATATTTGTATTTATATGTATATGTGTATTTTATATATGTATATATGTAAATATGTATCTTTGCATATATGTGTATCCATAAAATGAAGAGCTTGTCTTCAGCCTGCTCTATTGTAAAGTGTCTTGAGATAACAAGTCTTGTTATGAATTGCCGCTATACAAATAAAGATTGATTGATTGATTTATTTATTGATTTAATGTTTTGTTAAGTCTCTTATCTAGAAAGACTTCTGTAAAGCTTTGAGTTTTATATTAAAAAAATATGCCATAAAAAAAAAAAAATTATCAGAAAATCACATTTTTGTCTCTCCCTCTCCTTCTCACCTCTCAGCTCACAGAGTTCTGTGATCAGGAGATCTGATATGTCAGAGAACTGAGCTTCATACAGGTTCATTCATCTCAAACATCTGCTCTGGGGCTGGTCAGGTTGGATAATCTTAAGGACTGTGATCATGCTGCATTATAAAGAACTGTGTGAACATACAAACAAAAACAGATATGATCAAAAATAAGATTTGTGCATTAAAGCTTATAGTGTAAAAAAAAAAAGCCTAACATTGGTGATATGCATTATTGCATCACAGACATTTGCTCACACGTTGTAAGCTGAATTGTTTAGAAAATGCACATTCATTTAAGGACATTGTCAGTCCCAATAAAACACTCCAGAGGTGCAGACAACAACAAGATGATGCAATTAAAGCCTGAAAGTGGAAAATGTGACTGAAATATGACTTCATGTTCGTTTCATAAAACATTCCTCCACAATAATGTGATGTCATTGTGTCTTACTTTTCCGTGTTGTCAATGATGGGTACAACTTTGTCACGAATATTATACAAATTATAAATTCAGTCAAGTCTGATTTCTTTTTGTCTCATTTTGCTTTCAGTTACATTTTTTTCATCATAACAAAATGTAAATGATTATTTCAGATTTTTTTTCAATCAGTTTTGGTATTAGACAACTGAGCAAAAAAAAATGATGTCACTGGTACTATCACCTAACACAATCATATGGATCTGACTTGTGTAATGAACCAAAATTATATGAGACCAACTTATAGGCCACAACCACATATAAATAGCAAAACTGTCATTTTTGAACGTTCAGGTGGGATTTGGATTTTTGCCACATGCCTCTTGTTTACTTATTGCATTGATTTTTAGTTGCCATCAAAAACTTTATTTTTGCATTATCACCAACTTTTTTTTTTTTATCCAAATTTATATAATAATCCCAACTCTAAAATACTTCAACGTTCAAGATACATATAAAAAAAATAGAGTAGAGCATCATGTAATTCTGCTAAATTTGCCATTTTTAATTCTTCTGTTTCTTGCTCTGAAATCTTCATTCTCTTGTAACCATGAAACCTTTAGAAAAATGAGCTCACTGTCTGCTTTTTTCATCAAGGATTTCCTTTATTTTATGGCTTTTCAATGCATCATTATTCCCACCTGCCAACAAGTGAAACACTGTCAGAAAACTGTCTAAAAAAGGGTACCAAAACAGATGGAGCGGCCTTGCATAATCCATCCATCCATATATTACCTATGCTTCTAATGCCATATAGAGCTACAGAAGCTGGAGCCAATTTCAGCTGTCAGTGGACAAGAGGTGAGGTACGCCCTGGGTTGGTTGCCTGTCAAGGCCTAGTTATATGGCTGACATATAGACAAAAAACAAGCAGATATGCTCACATTTGAGTTTTTTTTTTCTTGCCAGAGCTGTGCTCAAGCTGGATTCATGTTAAGTTTAGATGTATATATCCAAACTTTATATAAATATATATATATATATATATATCAGCTCATTGGTCTCAGTTGACCCCAGAAGGGAACAGTCCCATCCAACTATCGGCCAATCACCTGCCTCTCCACAACATGGAAACTCCTGTCAGGCATCATTGCGGCTAAGATAAGTGGGCACATGGATCAATACATGACAGAGACACGGAAAGGCATTGGTCAAAATACCAGAGGAGCAAAACACCAGCTACTGGTTGACAGAACAGTCGCCCGAGACTGCAGAACCAGACAGACCAACCTGTGCACTGCCTGGATTGATTACAAGAAAGCCTATGACTTGATGCCACATACGTGCATCCTGGAATGCCTGAAGCTGTACAAGGTCAACAAGACTCTAAGAGCCTTCATTGCAAACTCAATGAGTCAATGGAACACCACCCTTGAGGCCAACTTTGAGCCAATTGCAGAAGTCTCCATCAAATGTGGCATATACCAAGGTGATGCTCTGTCCCCACTGCTGTTCTGCATAGGACTGAACCCCCTCAGCCAAATAATCAACAACACTGGCTACGGATACAGACTCCGAAATGGGACCACCATCAGTCACCTCCTCTACATGGATGACATCAAGCTGTACGCTAAGAGTGAGCGAGACATCGACTCACTGATCCACACCACCAGGATCTACAGCAGTGACATCGGAATGTCGTTCGGACTGGAGAAGTGTGGCCGAATGGTGACAAAAAGAGGGAAGGTAGTCCATACAGAGGGCATTAGACTCCCAGAAGGCAGAATAGCAGATGTGGAAGAGAGCTTCAGATACCTTGGCATACCACAGGCAAATGGCAACCACGAAGAGGCCACTAGGAAAGCAGCAACGACCAAGTACCTGAAGCGAGTAAGGCAAGTCCTAAAGAGTCAGCTCAATGGCAGAAACAAGGTTCGGGCAATTAACAGCTATGCCCTGCCAGTGATCAGATACCCAGCTGGAATAATAAGCTGGCCAAAGGAGGAAATTCAGGCCACAGACGTTAGAACTCGGAAATTGCTCACCATGCACGGGGGGTTTCACCCCAAGTCCAGTATCCAGAGGCTATACACTAAGCGCAAAGAAGGAGGCAGAGGGTTAGTGAGCATCAGAGCCACTATCCAAGATGAAACATCCAAGCTCCATGACTACGTCAGGAAGATGGCCAGAAGAGATCAAGCGCTCAGTGAGTGTCTCAGACAGTGGAAACTGACAGGGAAGGAGGAACTAGAGGAACCATCATGGGAGGAGAAACCCCTGCATGGGATGTACCACCGACAGATAGCTGAAGTGGCTGATATGAACATATCCTACCAATGGCTAGAGAGGGCTGGACTGAAGGACAGCACAGAGGCACTAATCATGGCTGCACAGGAACAGGCCTTGAGCACCAGAGCAATAGAGGCCCGGATCTACCACACCAGGCAAGATCCCAGGTGCAGGCTGTGCAAAGAGAGCCCTGAAACAGTCCAGCACCTAACAGCAGGGTGTAAGATGCTGGCAGGAAAAGCATACATGAAACGCCATAACCAAGTAGCCGGTATAGTGTACAGGAACATCTGTGCAGAATATGGACTGGAGCCCCCAAGGTCAAAATGGGAAGCACCTCCCAAGGTGACTGAGAATGGCCGAGCAAAGATCCTGTGGGACTTCCAGATACAGACCGACAAAATGGTAATGGCCAACCAACCGGACATCGTAATCATGGATAAGCAGCAGAGGAAAGCCGTTGTGATTGATGTAGCCATCCCAAGTGATAGCAACATCAGGAAAAAGGAACACGAGAAACTAGAGAAATACCAAGGGCTCAAAGAAGAGCTAGAGAAAGCCTGGAAGGTGAAGGCAACAGTAGTGCCTGTGGTCATCGGGGCACTCGGGGCAGTGACCCCCACACTGGAGAAGTGGCTCCAACAGATCCCTGGAAAAACATCAGACATCTCACTCCAGAAGAGTGCAGTCCTAGGAACAGCTAAGATACTGCGCAGAACCCTCAAGCTTCCAGGCCTCTGGTAGAGGACCCGAGCTGAAGAGGATGAACAGCCACCCACCCCACCGGAGAGAGGGGGGTGGGTGAGAGAAGAGTTTTTTTTATATATATATATATATATATATATATATATATATATATATATATATATATATATATATATATATATATATATATATACACACACACATATATATACACATATATATACACATACGTATGTATTTGTGTATATGTGTAGTTTATATGTTTATATGTGTATTAATGAAATGAAGAGTGTGGCTTTGGCCTGCACTTTTGTGAAGTGTCTTTGATTCCATAAAAGTAAAGTTTGATTAATTGATTGATTGATTCACACCAAAGGGAAATTAATTAGGGTGTTTTTGAAACAGCCCACTACACTAACAGTACTTATTTTGCCAAAATGTAGCAAGAAGTATACAGATAATTGCAAAATCTGCAGTATGCCAAAAAATCCTGGATGTCATACTACTTTGGGGGGAAAAATTCAGTAATATCATGTAATGTTTCCCACAATAAAACACACCAGCGGATAAGCGGTTGGCATGGCAGATGGCAGCACTGTGCATCTATGGCAACATCCATAGATAGCATTATTATTATTGGCATTAGCACTAAGTCCACTTTAATTGAGCTGTAAAGCAAATAAGATGGCAGATTAACAGTTTAAAAATGGTTTCATATTAGTTATATATTTAACATGTAAAAGTTTAGCTGTAAAAATCACAAATATCAAAATTAATTACTCATTAGCTGTGTTCATACCAAACGCAAATTTCATTTTGTTTGACATATAAACAATGTCAACTGTTGGGTGAGTGACACAAATTTTGCCTCTGTTGCTGCTTTGTCTTACCCCAGATTTCCACAGCAAGAAACATAATCATGAGAGAATTATGACATTGCGCAATAACAGCTATGTATATATAGGAGGAGAAACATGTAGGCTAAACAACTAGGATTCCAGCCAGCCCGCCTTTGAAAACCACTTTTCCTCTGAATACTTTTTACTGTGATTTCCGTGCCTTCACTGTTTCTACAAAGGGTGAGTATATAACAGAGTTAAACACCTTTTAACACTATATATTCTTATCCTAGTAATGCCTTAAATGTGTAGCATTTACGTCTTATTATCATAACTTTTAATCCATAGACAAGGCAGAAAACACATCTGCTCATGAATTGTGATCAATTCTAGTGAAATCTCTATAACTCTTATGATGATATGATATTCCTATATATATCTGAAATATTATGGAATCTCTGAGCGATTGTTTTACTGTTTTTCCTGTCTGCTTGGTGGTGGCATGGAGTTGAAATGGTTGATGCTGAAAATAAACATGCTGCGTATTTCAGCTGATCCAGCATGGCAGGACGCTGTGAGCTGCGGATGGAGCGAGGTGCAGACTGTGGAAATGGGCTGATTAAAGATATTGAAGAGAGCTAACCACTACACTACCACACAGCCTTGAAAATGCACATATCAGTGTCTATATGTGTAAAACTGATGCTAGGAAGATCAGATTTACTCTTTTTTTGTCGTCCTGAAGCAGAATCACCTTTATGACAAAAAAACACTTACCAAATCTTTATGAATAAATGCCATGTTTAAGATCACAATCTTTTTCTTGCACCCGTTTTCATTTGTTTCATATTCGAGCTGAATGTGATTTGAAAACTTTTGCTGCTGAGGCCAAGAGCAGAAGGTCTTTCACAGCTCAGCCTGTGACAGACTGTGTGCAAGCCTCCTCACTTGGACTGGATGTGATTTTGAGAATGGAAAAAAATACAATAATTTAGATTTTTTCCACTCTCTTTTTCCAATCTCCTGATGCCATGAATGAAGTGGCTTATTAAGTTACAGCAGCCTCCAATCCATACCAGGTCAGAGAAGTTTGAGGGTGAAAATGCTGCAGACTTTAATGGAACCATATTTATACTTCTCATACTCTACTTCGTGCCACACTATAGGAGTCACACTACTCTGACATCAATATATTAACACATCTCTATATTACAACTTCTTCACCAACACAAGCTGAGACAGGCCCTGACTTCTGACCCGACTCCATCTTTGGAAATTTATGAAGTGGCTGTCAGGATGTGTGGTAGTGCAGTAAGTCTGGTTTTCTTGCCAGATAAAAGGGCTCTGCTATGTATTCTGCAGAAAAGTGGAAAATATGATGTATGGAATATTGTTCCAAATACTCACAGTTTCTCAGAGGTCACAGGCACACTCACTATCGTTCAAGCACACACAATGCATACACTCTCTCCTTCTTCCTTTGTGTAGATTTAAGTGGGTGTGATGTGACACCCAGCTTAAGAGACAAGATAAGATATTGACTCAATGAGAGAAAATTGTATTTTTATTTCTGTTTCAGTTTACTTTTTAAGAAAACGAATGACACAATGTTGGACTGAAATAGTGTCAACTTTGAAGTGATTTTCGATTATTTTTTTAAGGACTGAGTCACATTTCTGTATCAATAGCCCTCTGAGGGTTTAGTCTGGTCCAGTTCCTCTCAAATACTGTGGTGCAAATCCCAAGGGGTGCGTGGTCACACTTCCGGGGCACAGCTTGCATGGGCAGGGGGGTAGCCAAATTGGGGCATGGGTCCCCTGGAACTCTGATTGGCCACCCAATGTGCCAATCCAAAATTCTGCCGTGATTTGCTTTGTCAGACGTGGGCAAAAAAAAAAGTCAATGTGGCCTTTTTTGGTTCATGTTCTTTAATGTAGATTATTTTATTTTTGTTAGAAATATAAAGGAAGACTGTTGGACTCAAATCATTTATCTAACTCCTGAGAAGAAATTAGCAAATGCCACCTAGTTATTTGAATCAGTTTAAGATAGAATGGGCTTGGGTAATACATGATTTTATAAATTAATTAAAAATGTTTGTTGCACATGATCTACAAATAAGAATCAAGATTATTCTTTTCCTCAGGCTTAATAAGTCCCTCATTTTGTCACGCCTGTTAATGCTTTGTGAAAATAATGCTGCTTACAGTGTTGATGTGGATGAGCCTGTCTACATTCAAACTACAAAATGTAACTTTAACAACAAAATTACATCCTACTCTCTAATTCTAAGAGATGAATTCAGTTTAGTTTTGTGAGATATTTGATAAAATTAAGGCCGCGGCAGAAGGACTTCTCCCATTCCTCATCTTCATGGCACCAGCAGCTACCCAAAACGTCTCCTTCCCCTGGTGCCCCCAGAATGAACATACCAGTTTGGTGTTCTCTCGTTTTCATCGTCAGTTTAAGACCACTGGTTCATGGGAGCAATCCCAGCGCAGAGTAGAGACATTAAAATGAATGCTGAGTTGTTGACAATATGGCACAGGGCAGAGCTTAATCATTCAGTTACCACAGAGCAGAATCCAATCAGAATGGGCCAGGCCTAAATGGAGAAGGGGGCTTAAAAAAACATTCAAACTTTTTAATAAACACGGGATTGTTTGAAGAAATGTGTCCAGCCACATGAAAACACTGTAGTACATATGCCAGGCCTGTAAGTAGCACTGTAATGATGGCACAGGCATACATCAAACCAGAGAAGAAAACACGGAGCATATATTTAGAACATGGGTGATTTAAACAAACACAACAAGAAAAAGATGGTGAGACAGAAGAAGGGGTTAGCATGTGCGGTATAAAGGAGAGGTAGAGCTATGAGGTAACTGTTTCTAAAAATATAAGTATTCGCTGTAATAACAGAAACACAAGGGTGGCGTTTTGAGATGTATTCGCGCTGGGACCAGGCTCGAAAATGTGCATTTTTAGGCTCCCAAAACTCTGTTCTGTGTGGACAAAACGCCCATACCACGAGAAATATTTGCAGAAGCTCATCTCTGTGTGGGCAGCCCCTTTGAGGAGAAAGGACCTCCAACAAAATCTTGTTGTTTGTCTTTACATGTTAGCCCTGTGATAGGCTGGTGACCAGTCTGGTGTGATACCCTGCCTCTCACTCAATGACAATTGGAGTGGCCCCTAGTCTCCCTATCAGGATATTGGATATATGTAAAGGGCGCATGTATATATGGATTGGTAGAATAAGCTGTGGCAGCCATACCAGTTAAATCTTATCTATTACAGTTTTTAAATATTGTGGTGGATAGTATGTTTCTGATAAAAGTGTTACTCTATAATTCTTTTCTGTTGCAGCAATACCTGGATCTGTCTTCAGGCTGATGTTATCTTCTTTAGAGACAGATTTTCTCAAAATGCCAGAAACCTACGTAACAGATCATTCCTTTTGGTATCCTTTTTATATTTGCATTCACGCCCGCAAGCCTATACCAGCACTTTATTTGTACGAATGAGACCCATAACCATAAGACATTGAGAGGCCAGAGTTTTTGCCAACTGCCATGTGGCAATCAGCAAATCTGTCTTGCTGGAAAGTAATGAGGGACAGCAGGGTTGAACCAGAGGGATTTAGGGGGACTAGAGGACAGAGAAAAGAGATAATTTATCCACTCTAAATTTGTCTCAGAGAGCAGAAGACAGCGACCAAAAGCTCAATGTGGTTCTCATTTTGTGTGCCTTTGCTCATTTGTGTGCACACACTCACTGTGTCTGTGCAAGCATGCCTGCTTAAAGAATGTGAGCGCGCCCATCAAGATGGATCCTCCAGATGAAAGATAAATAACCACATTACAAGGGAGGATCAGGCCTGTGGCTTAGAGCTGACAGCAGATAGGATACTAGACAAATCCACAGGCATTAAGGAAGAAGCCGCCTCTGATATGCAGGCCCAAAAACACATAGAGAATGAAAGTCACACTTTTTAGTACTTTTACTCTGTTACTGCAACAGTCTTTTACTCTAAAGCTTTGACAAAATCCATCAATACAAAATCACAGATTGCACTTTAACTTATAGAAAGATACAATAACAATATGGATACCTCCATTTTTTGGTCAAGAGCTTGAAGCTCCCTCTTAATTGACTAACTTTCATGGTTATGGTCCATTTGTCTTATAAACTGATGTGAAGCAAGAAAAAGACATTGTACTCTTTAAAAAAAATGACACTTCTTATTTATTAAAGTGGACATTCAGTGGTGATGAAGTAAATCATTTTGGTACATTTGTATATTGTGTATATATAACAGCCATTATGTGGGATATACATATGGCCAATTTGTACACCCAAAATATCAGCTGTAAATATTGGTGAAAAATGCACATCTACCAATACCAGTGATCAACTTTTAAAGCAATTATCTGCCGATAGTTATAGTGTTATGATATTATGTATCCTTAATATTTTTTGTATTTGACTATTGTAGCCAATGTATGTCACAAATCACCTTTGTATTATTTTAAGCAAGAATCAGACAACCGGAGTGTCTTAGACAATCAATACATAGTCACAACACTGACAGAAATTTTCATATAGCCATTAGCATCCTTGCATGCCCCCCGTATGTAGTGAAAACATACAAGGTCCTTTAACTTGACACACCAGATGGACCATTCAAGATATTTCACCATCCCATCTGGGAGCCCATAGAAAGTGTGTGAGTGGCAGTAAGGTAGATGCTACTGCTGTGGCGTTAAGGACAGAACGTGAGCCATTCCAGTTCTGAAAAAACTGCTACTGACGCTGTTAGCATCAGTGCTAACCCCTGCACAAGCAGTCACTTTCTGCTGTCGTCTCTCTTGTTGCTCCCACCTCTACCTGCTTCAAGGGACACTGACTGGCTGTCCCACTTTGGGACGGCAACAATCGTTGTAGATTAGAGTTTTGCAAGATGGTTCTGTCTGATTACAGACATTGAATCAGGTAGATCCATCTGCACTACGATGTTAGACAAATATGGCAACTAAGAACAAAATAGAGGATGAAGACTTCTAAATACACAAGGCATTTTGAGATGAATTGTACAGTGCATTTTGGGTCTACACTTGAATCATTTATGAAATGGCTATTGACATAAAAATTTAAAGACGAATGCTGGAAATTCATAAAATGAACTTGAGGGACGGACTTATGGTCATCTTGGGAAACTGTTCCTTTAGCTTTTTGCCGAGGTGAATACAAGTTTAGTTTGAAGCAGATCTTAACATTGATGTAAAGGCTGTTCCTGTCTTTCATGGACAGACTGTCCCACCAGTCAGAAAAGAAGAAGCTATAACACTTGAAATAAGCACCGGTACAAAGCAAAAGGAGATTGTAACAGAAATTAATAAGGTCATCTTCCTTATTGAGTGAATCATTGTTGATTTTGATTAACACTGCACTCAGTGTTCAGCCAAAGAGACTAATGTTTACAAAACAACCAACTGTGAGATAACCGTGCAGCCCAGGATAACATGGAGTGAATTTGGCTACTTAGAAGAGGGAAACATGTTACAACAAGAACCATTTTTCTAAGGAATTTTACAAGAAAGCAAAACACAAAACTGAATAAGGGTTAACATTGGACTGACATTACATTTACTATAATCCAAAGCCAGTTGAATCGGCATAGGGAAAGATTCGTATCTCTAGGTACAGTCCCTCTTCATTTTCAGTATTAATTCTTTTGTAGTCACCCAAACAGTTGTTTGACTCTTAGGGGTCGTCTGTATTGGGAAGAATTCAGGCATATATGCACAAGTTTTTAATTGTATTGGTATTTTGTCCACAAAGATGTAGCGTTTTTGGAGCCTGAAAATGCACATTTTTGGAAAAAGATACTTTTAGAAACTTTGTCATAGCCTCATCTGTCCCTTAAACTGCATGCGCAAACTCTGACAACAGCAGAAACAATGGCAGAATGCAGTGTCACATCTGTGCTGCACAAGCTACTGAGCTTGTTCTGGCTTTTACAACAAAATCTTCTTCTCCTCTACTGCGAGTAACAAGGTGACACAGAGAACAGTATACTTCAGTGTTTGTTCACATTTCTCATGATTTGTGCGTATGCTCCATGTCTTCTTCTCTGGTTTCATGTATGTTTGCAGCAGCATTACAGCGCTACTTACAGGCCTGGCATATATAATACAACAGTGTTTTCATGTGGACAAACTCTTCTCTTTACAGAGAACATCTTAAAAATGAAAATGTTTTCATCTCCATGTGGGCAGGGTCTTGATTTATTTGGTTTATATTACAAACAACTGGAAATATCACAGTGCAATATATTTCATAATAATAAAAAAAAACCAATGATAACAGCTTTGGAGTTAATAACCCCAGTATGACATCACACTCAAATAGATTGGGCTAGTGTATAGTCTAAAAGAAGAGTTCTGAACACCTCATCTTTGTATCATTTTGTGAAATTAATGGTTGATGTCAACAGACCATCACAGAAATAGTCACTTGAGTGGAAGAAATGTTTTGTTAGATTTTCTAGCATTTTGATTTTGGTTTAAGAAGTGTAGCTGCATGGTATTTGTAGATGGTATTTGTGGATTTTGCAGAAGAAAAGAAAGGAGACTTTCATTAAGAGATAAAATGTATGACTGCAGTATTAGTTCAGGAATTGAGAGACATGAATTAGAAAATGCAAATCCAATATGTCTGAATATCAGCAGATAGATTTTAAGAGTTGGTTCTTTGACTGCAGCCAATTATCTAACACCAGAGCATACAGTATACTGTACATGTCAGGTTACTTTGTTTCAATCGGGATGAACCAAATTTAAGCGAACAACTATTTATTTGACAAAATTTAAGATTGAAAATGCACTGTGTTTTGTGATTAGCCTCTCTTGGACGTTTAGACTTCATTGTGATGTCTTGATGTACTTCAACGGTACTGAGGGCGAATGCAAGATAAGAAACTCCCCTGAAGTCTAGACACTGGTTGTAGTGGAATACAGGATATGAAGGGAGGTGGACTTCTAAGCAGCTTGCTTGGACCCTGATGCAATGGACTGAGGTGCTGACGATGCCCTCAGGATGAGTTGAGGGGCCAGACTTCTGAGGTATTGGACCTGGACACTGATGAGACAGCTGGAAGTGCTGGGGATGGAGAGGGGTTGCCAAGATCACACAGCACGGCACTGACTGTGGAAAAGCAAAGACACAATCTAAAAATATGACAGCAGCAGGGTGTTTGGCCAGACAGGTTGTGGCAGAATCTGGTCGGCTTGGTGCTAAAGTGAGTCTACACCCCTAATCAGATGATGATTTGAATCACCTGTGCAGGAAGACAGGGTGAGGAAATGAATAAGATGAAAGTGAAATAGGCAGAGGACAGCACGGTGGCGCAGCAGGTAGTATAACATGCCTCTCAGCAAGAATAGTTACCAGTTAAATCCCCGGGATGGGCAGGGCCTCTCTGTGTGGAGTTTGCATGTTCTCCCCGTGCATGTGTGGGTTCTCTCCGAGCACTCCGGTTTCCTCCCACAGACCAATAAAATGCCCATTAGCCTGATTGGTGACTCCAAATTGCCCTTAGGGATGAGTGTGAGCTTGAATGGCTGTCCGTCTCTCTATGTGGTCCTGAGAACAGCTTGTGACTGGTTAAGGGTGTACCCCGCCTCTCACCAATGACAGCCGGAATAGGCTCCAGCCCCTCTGCAACCCCGAAAGGGATAAGCAGTGTAGATAATGGATGGATGGAAATGAGCAGATGGGTGACAGAATGAATATGGAGGTCTTCCTGGTTGTACTTTTGCTATAGCTTCATTTGTAGAAAAGGCAGATACCAATTTAATATTGATGCATCTTTGCATCCCTACTTTAATTCATAAGCAACAAGGAAGAGTGAAAACCATTTCTTTTACAGGGACCCACTTTTCTCAAGTTCAAGACAAAAATATTTCATCTCTGTGAGTAGGAGAAAAGGTATGAATGATGGTGAAACAAACATAACTTGAAGCTCAATGAGGTGTGTTATTAACCAACCAGCCTTAAAATATTACAATATGAACTGCAGGAGAGAAGGTTCCACCAGTCCATTAAGCATCCAAATGCAAAACACAGACCAGTCAAACAGGGAAGAGGCCGCATCCTTGACAATATTTAAAACACTAACACATTTACGACTCAAATCACATCACAGATGGACATTCTGCTAAAGTCATTTTCAGGAACTGACACGACACACTGAAAAACACTTACTTTTGCCTCCTATCAAGCAGAAAATCCAGCATCACATTGAGTTTTAAGATTAGGACACATTTCTGTAATAATATTTTATGGTGGAACATTGGCGGGCTTTGAGAGGGCACTGTAGTGGTGTGTGCGAGTTTCTGCAGAACGGGGCAGCGTGCACACAGCAGAGAGAGCACAGGAGGCCCTCAAGAGCCAACAGATAAACTGTTTAGATGAGTTTGTTCACATTACTCTTTGCTCCATACCTGCTCTCCATCAGAAGAGATTTTGCAATGTTCCTTTCTATTCGAGCTAAAATAAACACCATAAGATGACTTTAGAACAACTTCTGCCCCAACAGCAAAATGTCATTAACTCTGCTTTCATATTCCATTTGACCGTTATTCTGGAAAGGCTGAATAATTCAATCAGATTAGATCATCCATGTCATCTTCAAGTCTGAGAAGAGCTTCTGGTACATTGAATCTGTGTTGATTTGTAATCATAAGACTACAAATACCAAAATAAATACATTTATGTTATTATTATGTTTTTTGTTTATTGGATGCATTGTTCTATAGAAAAGTTTAATGTGACATCTTGCTTGTGTTGTGATCTTGTCACAATTTTACTTAACACAGTTTAAAAACTGTATTTGGCCTTCACACTTCTCAGTTTACAATGAACAGAATTCAGTAATGGAGTGAATGCCTGCAAGCTAATAAGGGCTGAAAATTCAAGTTACACTGATATCATACCTTATATGTGTCATTATGATATCAACAGACAAACATCCTCTCAATTATTGGGCTATTCTAACTGCAAGATTGCCACCCCGCTATTCCACTCTGGCTTTGCCAGCTCTGCCTGCTTAAAATGTTTAAAGTGTTTAAACTAATACAAGTGTAAGTTGTCTGTCTGAACTTTGGTTAACAAGCTCCAGCTATCAGCTGTCCTCTTATCAATCCATTTTCTCTTGACTATTTTGAGCCAAGTTGAATCAGCAGCAAGGTAAGACAAGACAACCTAGACGTCCCTCTTCCTGGACACGTCCAGCTTCTTCCTGGGGATTCCATAAAGTTCTCACACAGCAAGCTCTGGGTCCACCCCATGTCTCCTGCTCTCCTACCAGTTAGACGTTGAACTCCACCAAAATAATGCACCCAGAACACATCAGATTCAGAATCTGCACCATCTCACCCAGGATTGTTTGATTCCAAGTGAGTAACTGCTCCATTCACAACTCAATGTCGGAGGTTGCTTTCACACCTAAAGTTTGGCAGACTCGGTTTTGTTTTGGGATGATGTTGCAAAAATGTTTAATTTTTCACTTGGTTTGGTTTTCTTTTATGCTGCCATGTGTCAGATTGACCAGAACCTAAAAGCACAGAAATACTCAGCCATCTTTGAATGGAGTGGTTTCGTAATGAGTCCAAAAATGTAGATGTGAGTTAGCATTTAGCACTTCTGCCAAAAACTACATGGGATGTAAAATACTGGTTTTGGATAAATTCCTTAAATGAGGTTCATAATTAACACGTGCACATGAGATATCAGTGTTTATATGTAGATAATAAAATGCATCTGATATTGCCTGCTTTTGAATCTTAAACCGTTATTCACTAGCAAGGACCACACCACAACGAAATGTGTTTGAGAATTTAATGAAGATTAGCGGAGAAGGTTGAAGCGTATGCGTCTTGGTGCCGTGAGGATGAATGATGAGTCTTCTGTGTGATATGAATGGTGTGCTCGGCAGGCAGAGACTCAGGATGGGGGTTCCGTCTCATCGACCTGCACGGGCTGATCTTGCCCCGTACCTGCAATTGACAAGCATAGAGTCTAGTATCTAGATGGGAGGATTAATGAGAGAGGGCTAGGGTGGGTGGGTAGAGTGTCGAAACAAACAGGTTGAAGTGGGTTGGTTGTGTATAAGTAGGCTTGTGAGGTGATTAGAGGAGTGGTTTTGGGTGTGATTTCCGGTGTGGTCCTGCTCCCGTACTTAAGTTAATTCATTAACTTCATTTGTGTGTTTGAAATGAATATTGCTGACAAACCGCTAACAAGGACTACAACAATGGTGGGGGACCAACTGCAAGCATTTCTGATCATTTTTTAATAAGCAATAATTCAAACACTTCTGCCACAATCATGAGCACCAACTTGATCAGGTCATTCGATTAAAAGAGAATTCTCAAACAAGAGGTCACAACAAGATGTTATTTTTGGAATATTGTAGTTGCTTTTTAGTTTGCGCCACTTTGTAGTTCATTAGTAGCTCACTTCTAGCTTTTCATTCTCGTCGTTTATGTTTCAGCTTAAAGCATTGTGAAAATTTGATTATTTTGTTAAGATTATCACAAAAAACTTTTTTTTTTTTTTCGACAGAGCTTATTATCAGCAGTGATCCAAAACACAGCGAAATTTCCAAAGGCTTTCAGTTGAGGGAACCAGTGCAACACTAACCTCCACTTTGGCCCCCAAAAAACATCATCCCTTCACCACTCTGTGGTAACATAGTTCAGCATGAAGCAGATCAGAAAAATTCTGTGTCATCAATAAAGATAAAGTTGCATATACGCTGGGTCAAATGGCACTTGTATTGACTGGAGTGACTGGAGCCTGCATTGTGTTTGATATTTATGATTTATGACTGGGGAGATTTAGACTGGTTTGAAGCACCCAACAAAATCCAACTGACACCACATACTTGAGAATTAGAAGGATGAATGATAAGTTGCAACAAACTTCAACTCTGTGGTTTATTCATGGTGGGCAAGTGCAAAGCATGAGCAAGAACATGACAGGTTAATTCATTATCGAAGTGTCTAGTAGTGAGGTCGACATACAGAGACAGATGAAGAACAGCCACTGATTGAAGCTAGTTTATTTTTCTGGCTTGGTAATATGATTTTACTAATGCTTTCTTTAGTTTCAGCTCTGCCTTTGTTCCTCTGAGTGATTAAGGCAAATAAACCACACGATCAAACTAAGACAGGCTCTGGAAGACAGAATGGTTGGAACTGGGGTTTGGACAGATTTAGTTCAGCTGATCTCAATGTAGGTGAAAGCAAACAGGGAGGCCGACGTGTTGGGCTGTGGAAAATAATCACCCACTCCACATCATTTCACACTTACAGGGCTGAATACAACCACAACACGTTACAGTAAATTATCCAGTGATCCAACTGACAGGAAATCTGCAATGTGACATTTTTTAAAGAAATGAATCACTCTGTTGTTCCATTTTTCTGTCCTTTCATTCATCTGTCAAACCATCTAGACCAGAAAAACAAGAACTCATCTGGATCTGAACCAGGGGAATCCAACATGTGACAGATGATGAAGTAAGAGACGCAGTGTAGACACAGTGCAGTCCTTGTTTGACCTCACAGGAGATACATTTAACTTTAAGCAGGTGTGACTACAGGGTTTCATCTATTTGTCCTCATTGAAACAGTGGAGGGTTTGAGCTGGAGCAGAGCTGGCAAGCGCATCCTAAGCTGACACAAGAGTCCTGAGATGATGGATTGAGGGGACGAAAGAAGAAGAAACGAGTAAAATAGGACCATTTAAGCTTTAGAAAAGAACTGTAAGAGAAAAGGATTTAGTGCCTGGTGAGAACAAGAACAAGCGAAGAGCGTTTTCTCATATGCAGCATATAAAAGTAATGAAAACCTTTGGACATAGCCCAAAAAACTCCAGATGTCCTTTTACTAGAAGAAGAACTTTCTACCCAAAATGTCCTTGGTAAAAGTGTCCATGTGGCAAAACTAATTTGGCACTGTATGCCTGAACTACACATGGTTCTTCAAATAAAATTTCTGTTATTACAATTTAAGGTCTTCTTTTTGTAGTTTTAACAGGTGATAAAGGAGTTTCACTCACAAAGAGGATGTTAGTGTTGTATTTCTTGAAACAGATCATGATTTAAAAAAAGAGGTCAGGCAAGGTATCTTATGATCAGTGAGACCAGTGTTTCATCAGTGCAAGACAGAAGTTTGGCTAGACTTTGAAAATATAACAGCAGAAGGGTAAAGCCTGATTTATACTCGTGGTCAATATAGAAAACACCATGCTGAGTGTAACGCTAGGTTATATGTAGCCTTTACAACCTCAAGCTACAGCTACGGCATATTCAAACAATTACCTCCTTGATGATGTTAGTATGTAAAAATGAAATGCAGACAGCAACTAGGGATGTTTTCTGCAGATAATTCAAAATTGAGTTTAACTCAAATTAAAATGGCTTTAAACAAGGAATTCTTCAATATTGCACAAAAAGTAAGGACATTTGTATTTAGTAGATTATTTCTCTGTTGTGGTTATGCTTCTTGGCAATAAATCTTATACAGCTGGTTAGCCTGTTATTTTTATTTATTTAAATGATGCTACATTTGTAAAGAACATACATTTGTGGGGTGAGCAACTGTCATGAGTTGGGCTGAGTATGTGGGTTGAAAAATTTGTCAAATCCTCTCTGCCAATGCCAAATAGCTTAATCTGCTGTTGACTGGGGTTTAGTGGATTGGATTGGATGATTTAAGTCCAACGAGACAAGACATATATTTAACAATTTATTAATTCAACAAACAGGAGTCTCAGTAGCATGTGGAAGAATCATACACAGGCACAACATCCTCCTCATTCTGGTCACCAGCCTGGTCACACACTTCTATGGGATGGCATCCTATTCTTCAGTTTGACACTCTGGTCACTCTGGCATGAACAGCTTGCTTAAGCTGATTCCACAAGTGGTTAGTGGTGTTTACATCAGAACTACTGACAGGCCATTTCATCCTCTCCACTCCCAAATTTTGAATGTAGTATCTGATAATCCTGCTCTGTGGGGGTGAGCATTGTCATCTGGTGGCAGAATCTCATCTAAACTGTATCTCTCTGCATTGAGGTTGCCTTCAATGATGATGAACCTCATTTTTCCAGTGAAGGAGATGCTGCCCCACAGTGTTACACTACCTTAACCAAAAGATGTTACTGTATTTTCCTGACGATAAGTCACTTCAGAGTATACGTTGCATCAGTCAAAAAATGCGTCATGAAGAGGAAAAAACTATATATAAGAAGCACTGGTCTAAAAGTTGCATTCATTTAGAGGTGGTTGCGTTACATGAAGCAGTAACACCAAGAAGACCCGTCTGCGAAGTCATTTGTGTTAATCTCCTTGGCAACTACCAGGGCGTGGAGACTGCACCGTTGACAAGCTTCTCCAGGCAGCATGTTGATCAAGCAACCTTCTGTGGACTCGTTCCTCCAGCTCTGGCCATCTTGCTTTTATCCCGCGATAAGCCTTCTTTGTTTTCTTCATTGCAGTAAGTATAACCTCTGCTCGATTATCATTTTCGGCTGCATATTTTACTGCCTACAGTTTGTAATCTGCAGAATAGGGCATTTTGTTGTCTTCAGTCTGTCTCACTTGTCTTTAAGTTAATGTTTGAGTTCATTTTTTTCTATGGTAAAGGAGCAGCACATACACTGCCTGGCCAAAAAAAAAGTCACCACCTGGATTTAACCAAGGAAATAGGTACGAGTCTCCTATTGGATAATTACTGCATGGGCGATTATCTTTCAACTGGCAACAAGTTATTTAACCCCAACTGATGCAATGAGTAGCTTCTCATGTCTTAAACAACCATGTTGAAAGACACATCCTGTGGTCATGGAAAAGATGTTAGTCTCTTTAAGAAGCCTTAAGAAAACCACTAATCAGTAAGGATAACCGGAAAAAAGGCTTTACTTTGCTAGGGAGCATAAAGGTTGGACTCTGGAGGACTGGAAGAAGGTCATGTGGTCTGGTGGGTCCAGATTTACCCTGTTCCAGAGTGATGGGCGCATCAGGGTAAGAAGAGAGGTAGGTGAAGTGATGCACCCACCATGCCTACTGCGTACTGTATAAGCCTGTGGGGGCAGTGCTAAGATCTGGGGTTGCTGCAGTTGGTCAGGTCTAGGTTCAGCAACATTATGGCCCAAAGAATGAGGTCAGCTGAATACCTAAATATACTGAATGACCAGGTTTTTTCATCAATGGATCTTTTCCTCCATAATGGCACGGGCATATTCCAAGATGACAATGCCAGGATTCATCGGGCTCAAATTGTGAAAAAGTAGTTCAAGGAGCATGAGACATCATTTTTACACATGGATTGGCCACCACAGAGTCCAGACCTTAACCTCACTGAGAATCTTTGGGATGTGCTGGAGAAGGTTTTGCACAGTGGTCAGACTCTCCCATCATCAATACAAGGTCTTGGTGAAAAATTAATGCAACACTGGATGGAAGTAAATCTTGTGACATTGCAAAGCTTATCAAAACAATGCCACAGCGAATGTGTGCTGTAATCAAGGCTAAAGGCGGTCCAACAAAATATTAGAGTGTGTGACCTTTTTTTTGGTGGTGACTTTTTTTTTGTCCAGGCAGGGTAGTTGTCACAAACCTAGAGCACCCTCTTGCGGCTGGAGACAGTAATGTTAATCCTTGGTTCATGCCAGTCAGTATGAATTAACATTTAAAAACATGTCAAATTATATTTTGATATAATTTGACTAGCCAAACTAGGAAAAAAAGTGTGACTTATAGTGCGGAAAATAGGGTACTCTATTAAGGCAACAATAAGTGTAGTGTTCCCTGCTTTTTCTCCACATTTTGACTCTACTGCTGTTGGCATCACTGAACATCATGCTCCTTCACATTTTCAGGTTCTAATTCACCACAAACACACACAAATGGGTCTGACGGTGTAAGGCAGTCATGGCAGGCCTCCTGACAGACCAGAGATTGCCTGCATGCAGTCTTTACTGGATTCTCTGGGCAGGGAGCCGTTCACCACATTGTCCTGCAAGCCTTGACCGCAAATCTGTTTATGACTGACAGACTGTTGAAGTGCCGACAGGGTGAGGAAATTATCTTCTTGTGGTGTCGTCCTCTTGGGACGCCCACTTCATGCCCTATCTTTGGCATCCCATTTGGATCTTTGCCTTCAGTTTGGACTAAATCCAAATACTGCTTTTTAATGAACACCACATTGGAGTCGCCCTATGGGCCCTATCCAGATCAGTCAAAGCTGTCATGCAGATTTCGCGAGCAGACACTACTAGGGCACATGCTCACAGGGGCTGACAATCAGGTGCCTGTCAACACCTGGAGAAACCAAAAGCTCAAAACAAGAGTAAACAGCAGAAAAAGCTGTTTGTCACTGGTAGAGATGATTTAGCTCATTTTTCATGGGTGTTACCCACATACTCAGCTCTGCCGCTTATCCCACAAATCCATGTTGCAATTTATCATCCAAAAGAATTGTTACACCAAAGAAATAATCTACCAAAAAGTAATTTTCTCACTTTCTGTGATTAGTTTCTTTTAAATATCGCAGAAATAATCATATCTGCTGTTACCAATAATTTTCTTTTCGAGCTGTTACCTGCCATTACTTTTGTGCAGATCATGCTTTTTATGGACTGTTTTTCCTCCATACTCTAAAACTTGCTAAGTCTTTATTGCTCATTATGACCAATACCTCATTTTTTCTACAAACAGAAACCAGACAACTTTCTGTGCTGAAAATCCAGACTCTAAGAGCAAATTCTTCATCGTTTACTATCTGTAAATAGCAATTAGTGGAATACCAAAGTGGAGAAACTGCTGGAACCAGTTCCAAGTGGGTAGAATCAAGTAGAGCCAACACCATGCTGTGTGGAAAATCAACTTATTAGATGAGAGAGGTCAGTCCAGAGCACCAGAGTTTAATTAATGGGACCCTTAAAAACAGACAGAAAACAGAATATTTAACTGTTTGAATAAGATGGATTATACTTTCAAAGAGAATAGACTTTTCTCTGACTTGTAATTTATGGATGATTACCCTTTGACTGACAAGCAATGGTGCCATTCATCACCTCATTGACATGGACTCACATGGAGAGCTGATTTTCTGCTCCACGGGGTGGACTGCACTCCATACATGCTGGGAAATAATTGTTTTCCACACAGAGGCTTAGGGACTGCAACTTGGTGAAAATGGTGACGACTGAACATGCAGTGACAACTTTTCAGCACCACCCTGTAGTGCCAAGAGCACCAACAAATCACATGCAGTAAATGAACAGAAATGGAAGTTTGATTGCAATGTTTTACAGTAAGAGCAGACTTTCAGAGAGACTTTGTAAAGAGTTCACCATCCACCAAAGCTGTTCATGGAAGAAAGACAAGTAAAAGGGCTTTCCAATGTAAACCCAGAGCTGAGAGCAATGATCTTAAGTTATGATTAATCCAGTGGTCTATATAAAGCAATGGCATGCTGATGGTTTTGCAT
Source organism: Cetoscarus ocellatus (assembly GCA_037902135.1). Classification (NCBI taxonomy): domain Eukaryota; kingdom Metazoa; phylum Chordata; class Actinopteri; order Labriformes; family Labridae; genus Cetoscarus; species Cetoscarus ocellatus. Next base: position 271,025 of record JBAMNC010001683.1, read on the forward strand.
GTTGTAGCCCATTAACTTCTGTTTTACTTTCCATTTCCCAGCATGCCATAGGATTTTTAATTGTTTTTCCAAAATTCTTCAAAATCAATTGTTTCAGCTTACAAAAAAATCAAACTGCAAAGGCCTTCACTTTAATCTATATCTCAAAAGACATTTCGTCACAATTAAATCAGTCTTTTATTTTTTTATTGTCTTAGTTACACAATGACCGGCTGTTAATCTGATTAAGTGTTTTTTGTCTGTTTTTTATACAATAAAAACATCACCTCTGGTTGACCATATGGCAGTCCTTTACATGAGAGCTTTGTTTTCTTCTATTTTAGAGCACATTTCCAAGCACCGACTTCGTTCTTCCATTCGTTATGGATTTTTTTCAAAAGAAAAGGAAGACAAAGGAAAGCCATTAGAGTTTTGTGTAACAAGCCTCTGCTTTATCTAAACATGCTCAAATGCCTCCACAAAAGAGGATGCACCTGAAAACCGGATCATTTTAAAATCAGACCTTCAAGGATGCTTAGTGCCAAAGGACACTGTGACTTAAAAATATTTTAAGTGTTCAATCGCTCTACTTTACACTTTTACTCACTTTTCAAACATGTTTTCATAAGCAACGGTAATAGACACCACAAGATATTTGATAAGAAAATGTAAAAAAAAAACAGAATAGTTTTTTTTAAGTACTCAGTTCAAACAGTTGTTATTATCATTAATGTACAATCAACAAGTATACCATTCATGATGGCACAGCAGGTAGTGCATGTGTCTCACAAGAAGGTTGCTGGTTTGATTCTGTGTTGGTCAGGGTTTTTCAGTGTGGAGTTTTCATGATCTCCCCGTAGATGCTTGGGTTCTCTGAAGGAACTCCGACTTCCTCCCCCAGACAAAAACCATGCTCATTAGATTGATTGGTGACTCCAAATTGCCCTGTACCCCACATCTCACCTGATATTAGCTGGGATAGAGTCCAGTCCAAGTTGCTATCCAGATTTGCATGGGTGGCTTCAGACAGTGTCATATCAAAAAGTACAAAAGCAGTTTAAATATTTACACATTACACACAAAAAATAGGGGTATCACTTTTGCACCTTGAGGTACATACATTATAAATGTATCCTGTAAGGTACAGAAATGGCCCTTAAAGTGGATAAAGGTGGACCTTTGTTTAATATGAAAGGTACAAAACATTGCTGGCAGCAAAAGGTTCATAAGTGTACATGTAATAAGCATGGGGTACAGCCAAGCCAGTGTGTGCTCACAAGATCATGACGCCAACAGAGGGGATATCTACAATAAAACAACACAACCAGCCACTGATTTACCACCAGCCACCTGGGCCGTTACCCGGGGGCCTCAAACCTCTAGGAGTCCTCCTAATCCAGCCTACTGTGTCCTCCTGCCTTTGATTTTATTATATTTTAATATTGTATTTTAATTTGAAAAAATAAAGTAATGACACAATTTCTGCTTTGAATTGCAAGAATTATATATATATATATATATATATATATATATATATATATATATATATATATATATATATATATATATATATATATATATATAAAATATTGAATTGAATTGAATTGAATTTGAATTTATTTTGAACATGTATGCAAAGTAATTCACATGCAAAGGAAAAAAAGAAATGAAGTAATTATACACATTCAAAAAGGAGTAGGGAGAAGTGAATACTTTTTGAGTTCCTACCCCTACTGTTCCTCATGGGTCTTATAAAAATAAATTCTGCTATTGATGCAAATATATTATACATATGTACATTACAAAACACATGATCTATATAAATATGTTTATCTACATATACACAACAAGCATATATAATATATTATTAATACACATATATATTTATATATACATACACACATACATACATATACACACACACATATATATACATATATACATACATATATATGCATACACATATTTACACATACACATATGTATCTAACACATAAGTATCAATATAGACATAATGTACATATACTACATAAACATCTATGGAAATATAATTCGCACCTATGCACACAGACACATACATACTTACATGTAAATACATAATAAGTAACAGATAAATATTTTATCTATATCCAATATCCATACACTTTATAGCAAAATACTAATCAACATAATTTTTTAATGGTTTATTTATTTATTTACCCCTTTGTTCTCATTGATAACACACTCCCTCTTCCATATACTTGTTTAGAAACAGTTTTTTGTACCTCTTTTTAAACAGATTTATGTTTGTACTTTGTTTCATTTCCAAATCCAAATTGTTCCATAAAGTCACCCCACAGCTCGATATACAGAAACTTTTCATTGCATATATATATATATATATATATATATATATATATATATATATATATATATACAAAAAAGAATTCAGATTTTCTTGCAATTCAAAGCAGAAATTTTGTCATTACTTTATTTTTTCAAAATAAAATACAATATTAAATATATAGAGAGATATTTGTTTGTTTGTTTGTTTGTTTGTTTTTTTTTGTTTCTTTTTTTTTTTGGTTTTATTGTAAATAAAAGTTTTCTGGTTGTTTCAGTTGACCAAGAGACCTGAGGCTGGAAAGAAAGCAAAATGGATAAGAAACAATGGTTTAGTGGAGTAGAAAACAAAAAGGCAAAAACTTTAAAACTGAGAACGAGACTGAAGTAAGAAGACATTTGAAAGATATTTCAACTTTTTCATACTATCCACCACTTTGGCGTTGTAATTGTGAATGAGGAGGACCAGATCAGTGGCAAGAAAATGGGAGTTGGGAACACATCGGCGAGTAGGCATATTTAACCCCAAAGGCTTCTCCTCGTATTTAATGAAGTTTTAAAAGTTATCACAAACTGTAAGGCATATATATCTTTCTAAATTCTTAGCAGCCACTTCAGAGGAAAACTTTAGAATCATGTTATAGGTGAATTATGACCAAATCTTCTGCACCAGCATGTCCTCTTTCCTGAAAAGGTCCCAAAGAGTCACTCTTTTGTGGGGTCTGAAATGACAAAAAAAAAGGTCATATGTTAGCATGTAATTTTTTTCAAAAATCTGACCTGAGTTGAAATGCTTATAACTCATTTTTCAGGAGAAATATGACCAAACCATCTGCACCAGCATGTTCTACTGCTTGAAACTGTAAAAAGAGTCACTTTTTTGCATATTTTTGGGGGGTTCGAAATGGCAACAAAGTCATATGTTAGCATGTTATTTTTTCAAAAATCTGAACTGAGGAAAAAATGTTTATAACTCAGTTTTGGGGTGAAATGTGACCAAAGCGACTGCACAAGCATGTTCTCCTGCCTGAAAAGGTAAGAAAAGGTGTCTCTTTAGCTTGTTTTATTTTGGAGTCCAAAATGGCAAAAAAGTCAAAAAAGTAAAAAAAAAACAAAAAGGGAAAAAGGCTTATAAGCCCATGTTTAAGCCAAATATGACCAAACTGTCTGCGCTAGCATGTTTCTCGGCCTGTTTAACACCCACAAAGTCATGTTTGAGCATATTTTTTTCAGAGTCCCAAATGGTAAAAAAGTCTTATGTGAGCATGTGGGTTTTTTCAAAGCCCGACCTGAGAGGAAAAAGATTTATAAGTCATTTTTTAAGCCAAGTATGACCAAACCGTCTGCACTTGTATGTTTCTCAGCCCGTTTAACACCCAAAAAGTCATGTTTGAGCTTTTTTTTTTTTTCTGAGTCCAAAATTGGTAAAAAAAAAAAAAAGTCATTATGCTACCATGTGTTTTTTTTTTCAAAGCCTGACCTGAGAGCAAAAACGCTTATAAGTCCATTTATAAGCCACATATGACCAAACAGTCTTCAAACACTGTTTATCACAGTGCCTTGAGGTTTGTCACTGGTGATAGCCGTCTCATGCATCATTGTGACTTGTATATTAAATCTGGTTTGCCTTCCTTAAGTGCACGCAGGAATACGCACTGGCTGACCCTGATATATAAGGCTCTACTTGGATTAGGTCCAGCATATCTATGTACTTTTCTTCAGAGATCTAAAAGCCGCTATGCCTTACGGTCCTGTGACATTCTTCATCTTTCTGTTCCTCGTGTCAGAACTGAACTGAGGAAGAGAGCATTCAGTTTTGCTGCCCCCACAGCGTGGAACGTTTTACAGACTGAACTGAAGCTCACAGAGCTCATCTCGCTTGGTGCCTTTCGGTCCATGCTAATGGATAAACAGCGTGAAACCATTAAACAGTGCCTGTGTTTCTGCATAGTTATTTATGTTTAATAAGCTTCTGCACTTTACTGCAAGATTTCCTGCACTCACAAAAAATGTGTATTCTAAATTATTGTATATTGTCACTTATCAATATGTTTTTACCATGATGTGTGCTGCTGACCTCTTGGCCAGGTCACCCTTGTGAAAGAGATCTTGATCTCAATGGGTTTTTTATCTGGTTAAATAAAGGTTAAAAACAGTTGGAGTAGTATTTTTTTCAGCCTGTTTAATACCCAAAAAGTCATGTTTGGGCATATTTATTTTTCATGGTCTCAAATGTCAAAAAAGTCATATCTTACCATGTGGTTTTTTTTTTCTAAAATCTGACCTGAGGGAAAAGTTCTTACAACTCATTTTCCACTTCTGCACCAGCATGTTCTCCTGCATGACAATGTCCCAAAAAGTCACTTTTTAGAATATTTCTTTCAGGGTCTGATATCACACAAAAGTCATATGTTAGCATGTCGTTTTTTCCAAATTCTGACCTGAGAGAAAAATTCTTAACACTCATTTTGTGGGTGAAATATTCAGATTCAGATTCATTTATTGTCATTGCACATGTCACAGGTACAGAGCAACGAAATTTTATTTCAGTTCAACCCGTCCAAGAACATACAAAAGACAGTGACACATACAGCAGGGACAGAAACAGGAAGACTGTCGAGTCACCAGCAAGAGCCGCGCCCCGTTTTCTTAGATGAGGAAAGGGAGGACATGAGGGAGGAAGAGGGAAAAAAAGTCAACTCCAAACTGAGCTCCAGAAGAGGGGCAGAGTGTGGGATTAGGAAAAAAAAAAAAACACCTGACATATGACCAGACCTTCTGCACCGGCATGTTTTCCTGCCTGAAAGTCCAAAAAAGTCACTTTTTAGCATATTTTTTTCATGGTCTGAAATGGCAAAAAGTCATATGTTAGCATGTCGTTTTTTTCAGAAATCTGACCTGAGGAAAAGATGCCTATAACTCATTTTTAGGTAAAATATGGCCAAACCCTCTGCACCAGCATGTTCTCCTGCCTGAAAAGGTCCCAAAAAGTAACTTTTTAGCACATTTTTCTCCAGGGACCAAAATGGCAGCAAGTCATATGTTAGCATGTTGATGTTTTTGTGAATTTTGATCAGAGGGAAAAATGCACATTTGTCCATTTTTAAGTCAAATATGACCAAACCTTCTGCACCAGCATGTTCTCCTGCCTGAAAAGATATATATATTTGTATATATGTATATATATGATATATTTTGTTGGATTGTGTACTTAAGCTATCCCTCATTTTTGAACACCTTTCAACCAAGAAAATCCACAGGGTCACTTGTCTAGACCAAGCAGCTAAAATGTATCTCACAGTACTTGATTGATATATATATTGTTCAAGAAACCTTCTCCTTATACACAAAACATCATTCCCTTCTAGTTCCTACACTTCAAAAAATTACACTTGTCTGAGATTGAGATTTGAGATTTGTTTTTTTTTTTTAAATGGGACAGTACACATTAAGAAACATTGACAAATGCATGGGATGATAGCCGAGTGACTGATTTCCATCCCCAGTCCCATTAGCAGGTTGGTGTCAACACATAGAAACAAGAAACAGACATCCATAATAGGAATAAAAACACGCAAAGCATATTAAAAGACATACAGCCATACAGACTAAAACGTCATACAGTCCAAAAGAAAAATGGCCATGAGTTGAGGGACCATGGGAATTATTCGCAATGAATTCTAAAGTGCTGGAGTGCTAACTAAAGTGCCATAGTGCTAAAGTGCCAAATGCCAAAGTGCAGATTGCCAGCCGCCTGGGAGTTCTTGTCCTCGTTGTATTGCACATTGCCCAATATTGCACAGGAATATAAAGTGCACATTGCATTGCACATTACTCTACTGCCCAAGATAATAAAGTGCTATGGTGAATATAGTATTGCATGATGCCCATAGCACACGGCTGCATGTGTAGATCTGTGTGAGTTGTTTTTTTTTCTTTTTGCAGGTTTTTCTTTCCTGAGCGGTGAACCCGCTGCACCTCATCCAACCATACAGCTGATGGATGAAGACTGCAAAGTGGCCATCCCCGGAAGAGAGCTCAGTGTGGTGAAAGGTGTAGGTGTAGGTGGAGTAGGTGTGTGTCAGTGCACATGCCTTGATGAGGCCTTCGCAACAGTCTTCAGTATGTATTTTGCTAACATTGCTTCCCTGGTGCACCCCAAAAAACACACTGCAAGTGACTTAACTTCAAGCAATAAATCTGTGCTAGGTCATTATGCCTCAGCTGCTCCGGTTCCCAAAGTGTAATCAAAGGACTTTTACTCTGATCAAGTCAATTCAGCATGTTGGACTTGTTCATGCACATATGCCCGAATTTAGTCCACCTGGTGTAGGTGACTGTCACTTACACCATTATTGAAAAGCACTGCTGTTGTAATGCTTAAACTTTAACTGACAAACTGGTCTACCAAAAAGATGTACTGATTAAAATGGACTGCAAGCAGATCAGTTAACATGTGAAATGTGGGTTTTTCTATGATGTTAAACAAACTTTGTTAAATATCTGTATCTGTTTTCTCTTTTTTTAAAGGTATAATTTTGCCTCATTAAGGTCCAAAATACACTGTCACTCCAGCAGTGCCTCATTGGGTACTAATTGTGTACCTTCTTATGGGGTACATATTTGTCCCTTGGAGTTCATAAATGTTCTTTTAGAGGTACAGAGTAAAAGGTACTAAAATGTACCAAAATTAAGAGGTACATGCTTGTACCCTGCTAGGATACAGCTGGGGTGACAAAGCCTTTGTACCTTTTTAGGTCCAGTCCTGTCCCTTGATTTCTTTGTCTGTACAAATCCTGACAAGTGAACAAACATTTTGATGTATACAGTATTATGCCTGTTTACCTTACAAATTAAATGAGTAGCAATGCTTACAAAATGTACAAAATGAGTTGCCAGTCTGTGTAAACAGATGAGAAATCTGTTTACACAGACTGGCAACTCAACTTACAGGTTGACCCAGTTTTCTGAGGAATCAAAGATACATATTTTAATGTCAACTTTATTTCCTTCAACTAAATTATGATTGTTAGAGGATCTATAATGATATGTAAAAACATTTTTCTCTGACCTGGACATTTGCTCTTTCTGTGGGATTCCTGAGAAGCTGTGCAGCATAGTGTCACTTTTTTCCACAGTTTTAAGACTATGATATTTATAACCAACACTGAAAACCAATGGATATCATCAGTGTGACATACACTGATGGGAAAAACAAGCCAACCACTCAGTGACAATGCAAGTGAAAAATATAGAGGGGCTACAGTACCCTAAAAATTGTCATGTCGGTCAAGTTTCCTTTTATTTCTGCACAGTCATGTTTATGTCCTATCTTTCCTGTATTATTTTGAAGTCACTGACCCTTGTCTCTGTCGTAGGTGTGTTCCTGTCTGTCCTGCCCCCGTCTTGTGACACCTGCATGCTGAGTGTTCTCTCAAACTGTCTCTCATCAGCCCTCATTACCTTTTGTACCTAATGTTTCTCACTGTCTCGTCGCCAGTTCGTCGTACTTCTCAGCCTTTGGCCCAGCAGTCATCATAGTTTTTCTTTTGCCGTGTATTACCTTGCCTGTTTTTCTGACCTCGCCTTTTGCCTCAAGCTTCCTGGACTTTTCTGCCTGATCTGATTCCCTTTTTTGTGTATCAACTCCTGCCGGCTTCTAGTTCCTGATTATTGTCTGACGTCTTTAGACACTGTTGCCTTGCTGGCTGATAACCCATGTACCGAACTAAGCCTGTTTAATCGTTAAAACTTTTTGCCTTCTAAAAGGCATGGGCCTAAAATTGCCCATGCCTGTTAATGCTTGTGTTGGACTTACTCTCAGGTGTACGTCTCTTTGGACAAGTCTCTGCTAATTGAAACTGTAACATTGTAACACTGTAAAATTGTAATGCAAGTTTAATTTCTTACAATGAACTGAAGATAACCTGACACCAAGCGTAGCATTTGGGAGACTTTCTCCATGGTATCAGACAGGGCCAGTCTCTAATGACCATGCAAAACCTGATTGCATTTAATTTGATACAAATAACCATGATATTTAGCAATTTACATGGAGTGATTATTGCATAATACCCCAACTCATTAGAAAAAAGATGTTATGACAAGCATGTCACATTAAAAACAGGTGTCAATTCTGGACATTTTTTCAACAATCTTTTTTATTTTGTCTCAAAGGATTTTATACTTCCACCATGAAGAGGAGACGTGCTGCTGGTGTAATAATCCACGTTTCCCCGAATACTGCTGAAAGTTTCCTGACAGAAACAGGCCAACATCTAATTGGTCCTGGAGAAGAGGGAAGTTCTAACCCTTAACTTTTTTTATTATCCGTCCCTGTGTTTCCCATTAAAATAGTTTCCAGCCACTGGGACGAGGATTTGAAATAGTCAGCCTCAGGTAATACCTGCTGGAGCGTTTGCCAGACAGTTAAGATGAACCCTGGACCCTAAATCTGTTTCTGGGCTGCATCCATTTGTTACTTTTTTCAGCCTTCACTGTCCAGCTGAGTCTATGCTACCGAAAAGATTCTCTAGGTAAAGCATTATTTCTTTATAAATCAGAAAGGTAACATGTTGAATTTTATTCATCTTTTTTATTTTAACTCAGTGTTGCTTGCACCAAGATTGATATACAGTATTTAACAAAAATTAGTTGCTACTGAGGTAGCGCTGTTTTCAGATTGTAATATGAAGAGTGTGTTTTGATCAAAATAAGGCATTTAAATTTAAGTGAAAGGTCAAAAACCACCCTATTTAGACACTCCTTTCATATGCAGTGAGCTAATTCATCCCTCTCTCTCTTGTAAATAAAGGATTCATGTGGTGTGTCCTTTGTGACTTACGGGGATACTTACAACTTAAGTTATTCTTCAATTAATTATCTAAGGTCCATGACATAAACTAGATTATTTAGCATAAGCAGTATAAGCAAGCTATGAAGGGCTTGTGTTTTTAAGGACTTTTTTAATTGGGACAGAAAACTTTGAATTCTTTGAGTATTCCAAATATATATATTTTTTCTCTTTAAAAATGTGTCGCTAACTACTTAGCATACTCCTCATTCAGCCACACACTATGTTTCCATTGTAGGACAGCTAATGTTATCTGGCTTTAAAGTAATTCTGATACATTGTATGAAATGGTAATATTTATGCTACATTATATATTCTCCTCACAAATGAAATTCATTTCACACTCTAGGCAGTTAGAGTTTGTGCCATGTGAGTTACATCAGTGTAATAAAGAAAAAAATGTATTGACTTAAAGAAGTGCATTTAATTCTTTAAAGAGATACTCACCTCCAATATCATCACATAAATGAGGAATTTGGTGAAACAAGACGGTTTTCTGTACCACACTTAAGTAAAGCCAAATACTGTATATGCAAACTTAATGATACATGTGTAGTTAAGAATCAACTTGGACTGAATTAATAAGCTTTGCAGTACTTAAACTACAGCTTGTTTTGGTTCTCTTTTTGCCAGAAAGATTGAACTTTGAGTACCAGATGATCATAAGCTGCATTTTCTTTAAAGGCCACTCAAGGCTGTCTTTCAGATTAGTTTAGACAGACATATGTATGCATGCACTTTTCTATGTCTGCATCTCTCTCCTGCTCTTTGGGATAATGCCTTGAAATTCCACTATTATACAACATTTGGCCTGGCTCAGTCTGTTCAGTAAAATTACAATCTTACTTTATCAAATAAAATTTTGGCATGCTGTAGAAAACAAGTTTCATAAACCACAATTTTGATGCTTGCTTTTCGTTCTGCAGTGCAAAAATACGTCTTAATTTTTTTTAGCTCAGATCTGAAAAAGGTCTTGAAAGATCTTGAATTTGATCATTGAAACTATGTTGCAACAATTTTGCACAACAGTATGATTCGCCTGATTCAATGTCTGTAATCTGACTGATTTATCTTGCCAAGTTCCAATCTACAATGATTGTGAGCGCCCCAAAGTGGCACGGCTCAATCAGAGTCCTTTAGAGCAGTAAGAGTTGGGAGCTACAAGGAAGACAACAGCAGGAAGCGACTGCTCATGCAGGAATAAGCATAGATAGAATAGAATAGAATAGAATAGAATAGAATAATTCCTTATTGTCCACCGAAGTGGAAAATTTTCTTTGGCTCACCAGCACATGAGACAGACAGCACTAAAGTACAAACATTGTCATACATAAAAAACATATATTAAACAGAATAAAAACAGAGTTTCCAAGCCTGAAACTAAATGGGATTTAGAATAACAGTTTCGGATAACTGCTTGAAATAAAGCTCATGATGAACACATGCACATGAGATTCTAATGTTTAATGGGAAACAACAAAATGCATCTAATATTTCCTAGTTTTGAATCTGACAACATTTTTGTGTGTTTAAAACAACAGTAGCTACCTTACTGCTACCAAGGACCATACAATTGGTCAGGGACCTGACAGCAAGCATTTCTAATTATTTTTTAATAAACAATAATTCATGCACTGCCACAGCCATGACCACCAACTTGGTCAAGTTGACTCAGGTCATTTGAGTTTGAGGAAATTCTCAAACAAGAGGTCACAATAAGATGTTAAAAACTGGAAATATTGTAGTTGTTCCTTAGTTGAACCTCCATGTAGTTCTATAGTAGCTTCATAACAGCTTTTCGCTCCTGCTGATTACGATTAAGCTTAAAAAAAAAATCACGAAACGTAGGTTTGTTTGTTCAGAAAAAAGTTCTGTGATTGTTTTGTTCTCCACAGAGCTTATTATCAGCTATGATCCAAAACAGGGTGAAAAAATCCCACAGGCTCTAATGGCCCTTTTCCACCAGCCCGCCTTGGCCCTACTCTACTCTACTCTACTCGGCTCTACCCAGTTTGCGTTGCGTTTCCACCGGCACAGTACCTCCTAAAACAGACCAGTTTTTAGTACCTACTCTGCTCTGGTTCTAAGCGAGCTGAGTCGACACTAAAAGGTGACGTCGACTGACTGCCGACTACTGATTGGTCAGAGAATGTCGTCACCGATGGGTCTTGAGCGCGATGCCCAAAACAGGACTGCAGTACATACACTTTGTGACTTTATGGCAATAACTTGGTGCCATCACAATGTTAAACACAGGACTTTATCATTACGAGCTAGCTAACAAGCTAGCGGTAGCTTCCATTAGCTTACCCTCATACGTCTTTTCTTTGCAGCCCGATTGCTCTCGTCCTCGGCTTCAAACTGTTGTGTAGCTTCCAAAACTCTCCTGTACTTCTCAAGGGTATTTCTTCTCGCCGCCTGCAGCCTTCTTCTGCTTTCCTCTTTGTAACAAGAAACACAGACCGAGCAGCAAGTATACTATTGCCTCCAAGTCCTCCATTGTTTTGGTTGTCGTGTCGCGCTCAAAATGACATGAACGCAGTGTCGCCCAGCTGTTTTACGGCGACCCCGCCCCCGCTGGGTAGGGGACCGGGCTGGTGGAAAAACAGACCAAAGCGAGTAGAGTAGAGCCGGGTAGAGTCGGGGAAAGCCGAGCTGAGTAGAGTAGGGCTAATGGAAAAGGGCCATAAGTGGGACTGCAGTCATGGGAACCATTTGATTTCCTCAGTGGCCTACAAAAATATATCATCCCTGCACCACTCAATTTCCAACCACTTTCTATGGGCTGTTGCCCAGATGGTAAAATATATTGAACTGCTCACCTGGTGTGTCAAGGTAGTGTCTGAACCCTGTATAATACTACCCACGAAGCAGTTCATTTACAGCAATGGCTTTTCCACAACCCCTGTTAAAGATACAGCTCTGGATCACCGCTCGCTTTGATTGGACGGCAGAGTTTCCAATCACGTCTCTGCCTGTGGAGAGCTCCTCTGCTGGCATTGCAAGGGAAACTAGGAAATGGAGTCACATAGGCTTGAAAAACATTGACATCAGTTTGCAAATAAACTGCAGAGACTAAATAAACTTTAATGACTTAAAGGGGGCAAAACCCTCATAGCAGCTGAGGAGAAATTATTGGGATTTCCCATTATAAACTTCAGTGTTTTTTGTGACATCAGTCTGGATCAAATCCAGATGAAAATTACCTTGATGTTATCCTGTAAAACTGGAAGCAAATCTGTTAAGAAATGGCAGAGGTATGATTTTTTTTTTTTTTTTTTTTAATTTGGCCCAATGTTAAACTATGGGATTTTTTAAAAAAAACTTTGGGAATTTTTTGCATTCAAACAAATAGCTGGATCACCACCAAAATTTCAGGCTTCTTCCTTGGATCAAACCACACCTCTGGTAAAATTTTCATGTAAATCCATCCTGTAGTTTTTCTGTAAATTTGCTAACAAACGGACAAACAAACATGCACCGGCAAATACATAACCTCCTTGGCAGAGGTAAAAACACTCCAGCCCCTCCTTTTGACCCACTAATGTACTTTCACTGTCCTATAATAGTGGACCTCATAAAGGCGTCAAACTTGTGGGCAGTTTGTTCTTTTTTCTTTCTAGAAGTGCTGATTGTATCTACCAAACATGTTTAGATTTACAAACTAATGAAAGATTATCATGTGACCTGAGCACTTGATTTAAATGGAACTTAATCCTGGCCAAGGCTGCACAAACGAATTGTATTAAAAGTTTTGTTTGGTAGATACTCTTACACAGTTTGATATCAGAAACACCATGATTGTCAGCGTTGAATCAGTTAACAAGAAAGCTAAATCCATTAACATGAACTTCTGTTTCTTGGCTGCTATGCATCTTTTTGATTCCAGCCTTCAACCTGTGTGCAAAGGGCCTTGTCTGGACAGTGATTGTTGTGGACACAGAAGGAGAGAGGGAAAGACTTCCAGGTCTAATTGTGAGCAGGTGACCAGAAGGCGAACGATGGGCTGACTGGAAAATCTGCCCCCGCTTCCAAATGCCACAGTCACCCTGACTGGCCCACTTCCCACTCAGGGTTTTTTAATTTTCCATAACATTCCTTAATCCACCTGGCCAACTCTGCACACACTGTTATCAGAGACATGCAAACATACACACATGCACACACAGACACTCGTAGCTTCATAAGCCCTTGTTATTTTGATCGTTGGATGTGTGTGCAGCTTTCACTGAAAAATGATGCAAACTCAAGTATGTGTCAACAAACAACAGAGGGAGATCCACAACAATCAGAGTTTAAAGAACAGGCTGGACACAAACATGTCTGAGTGACACAAATTATTTAGAAGCATTGTGTTACACTAGCCTTATAAAATGTACAAGACTTGGTTGTTTATATTTAGTTTGACAGGTTGGTGTGTAAGCCACCGTCTCTTGATTACACTCACTGGTTGAAGCCTTGGAGGATTTGTTTGGGTAAAACACCATCTGGTTTCCATATGACTTTCAGGAACAACTCTTACTGTTGGCCGGAAATCAAAAATGATCAGCAGTGCTACGATCAGCAGTTGGCAGAGCTGCTGGTTGCTTCCCGAGTAAGACAGAAGGCCCTCTGATCTATTAAATGAAAAACAACACAAAAAGATACATGCGTTGTGACACTGTTGTTGCACCCAATTTTTAATCTGAAACAACTGTAGCTGAGCGCTTATAAATCAAAGTCTTTCACCACACAGAAAAGTTCAAATGTATAAATTACATTTATACAGCCCTATCCTATCAAAGTTTTGGTAAAATACGGCTAAATTGAAAAAGGAGCCTGTCATTTAGGGGCAAAATGAAGGACAAAGCAGCAGCCTCCAATGCTCAGAAAATGGAGCCATCGCTTGAGGGTCCAATTTAGGCCGGCCCTTAACGCTCCTGATGTTTACTTAACACCAAAATTAAGGATAGGAAATAATAAGATATTATTGATACCCAGTTAAACTGTTGCCAATCATTACTCTAGTGATAAACTTATCAATTTTTACATTTTATCATGTTTTGTTTGTTACAATTATTGTTATTGAGGTTTCTTTTGCACATACTTTTTCCCTTTTGTTCTCTGTTTATGTAATGCTACACTATGTCTTACATACTGTGTGTTGCATGAAATGTGCTACACAAATAGAGTTTGATTGTTTGATTGATTGATTACCATTTATTTTGGGGATCTCCAAAACCTGTACCTTGCTGGTATGAAGTCTATGGACTTTATTTTGATGACATTAGCATGTTGTCTGATGTGCATTTAGGGCGTGTCGGTCTATATGCCAGGTACAGGGCGCGAAGGGGATAGATTATATACCTTGATTAAACATGTGTGTTTTGGGCATTTGGGCAACATTGATCAAACCAATCAGAGTGTCAGCTCTCATTCACTTTAAATCAACGTGAATCATGTGGCTTGTGTTTCTATATGCAATAGAGGGTTTAGTTGCTCAGTCTGAATTTGGATGGATTATTTAATTCCTTCCCTTTTTTTGATCCTCTACACTCAAAGAACACACACAGAAATAAATTTATGTCAACGGTCAGATTCAAGTGCTTTTTCTCATCAAAGCATTCAGAGCATAAGAAGCAATCCACCAGCACTTCCACATAAATGTAAAAGCAAAACCTCTGTTTGTACAGAGGTTTTGCTTTTCGATGTGATTCAATATTGATTCCCTTCATGATTCCTGTGGGTTTCTGTAGGGCTAAAAGTAGACCTACACAGATTATTACACAGTGGCAACAATGTCAGACTTATGACACTCCTGATATTTAATGCTGATTTGCATGAACTAATGCCTCTGCAAGTTTCTGGTGTTTCCACTCTTGTTTTAAAATCACACAGACACTGCACATTGTCCAGTTCAAGTTTTGTTTTAAAATCAGCCACAGATTTGACCACTTATTTTTTCATGTCTGCCATAATCTCATCGTTGACTTCCTTGGTATTGTTTCTCCTGACTGCCTGTAATGTGAGCATGATGCCCTTAATTTGCAAGGCATGCCAGTCCATATTTTATACAGAATATGAACAACACACCATATGAGCTTGAAATTGGGAATTACTGCCAACATGCCTACATGTTTTCATTTAATCAAATTAGTCCACTGGCCAGCCCTTAAAAGTCTGTTTTTTTGTTTATTCTGTAAATAAATCCAAGTGTAAAAATTGTGATTTTTATGGGGGATTATGTGCAGTTATGTGTTAGGTTCTGAAGGCTCCAATAGTTTCCTGGCAAACCAGGAAGTAACCAAGTGCCGCCAAGAAAGTCTGACACATAATTCCCTGTAAACTCACAACGGGTGTTTTCTCTTCTTTCATATGTGGAGTTTATTACTTTGTATCCTCTCAAAAATGTCTAAGAACCATCCAGTGTCATCATTAATTAGTTAGAAAAAAAAACTATACTCTGCCATCATTGAATGTAAAACTAACTTGATCTTTTTAGTTTTTATCATCTCTAGATGCAGCACAGTCATAACTGATTTAAAAAAAATCTTAAACTTTGTGAAGATTAATTGAAAACATATATTTCCTGGTCGTAAAAATAGTTGGAGGTTAAGTTTAGTTCAGGCACATGTTTCTTATGATAAAAGGGTTTCCCCTGATCCCTTGAGGTCAAGCCAGATTTGTCATCTAAATTGTCACACAGCCCATCTGATATGTCACACAGCCAGTTGGACATGAACTTTAAAGCCAGGAGAGGCGCAAAGTCGATGGAGAGGTTAGAAAAGTGGAACGAAAGATTCTTCAGTAGTATTTTAATTCAAGATGATTAAAAAAATTCCTGCTAAGAACAGTTTCTTTTATTTGTTCTCCCTGTTCAGATTGTTTGATAAATATTGATTTCTTTCAAACAGCTTTGTGTGTTCACAGCTTTATTGCTGTCAGCCACAGGTGTGATGAGCAAAACCTCAAGTATCAATCTAAACAAACCAAGGGACTGACAAACAGCAAGGCTTAACGTGTTGTGTAATATCTGTTTGTGGTATAGTTTATTATTTATGGTATTCAGTCATCATTTACATCAATCTCTGGGTGTCACATTAAGCAGTCGTCGTATTTTTCAGTTTTAAAAGGATTTAATTATTTACTTTTAGGCAGCTGCTGGTGCCCCTTCTATGCAGCACCAGCAGATGCGTAAAGTCTCATTCCCTCCTGAATGACCTACCAGTGTGTCATCATACCATTGTTTCAGTTTAATATCACTGGCTTTTATAGAAGGCCCATAACAGATTGTAGGCATTGGAATGAATGCAGAGTTACTGACAATGTGGCAGCAATGTGGCACTTAACTGAAAAATTGCCAGAAAGTAGAACTGGAAACCAATCAGAGTGGGCTGGACCCATGTGGGGAAGTGATCCTTGGGCTATGGCCAGACGTAGACAAGTATTTTTAAAAACACAGGTTTTCCTCATTTGTTTTCAAAAATATCCCTGTCCACGAGAAAACACAAAAATTCATAAATGCACTATTAAACATTGTTTGTTACCTTGTAACTTTATCCATGATATGCAACTTTTTTTTGCAATTTCTATGCAAATTTTTATATTTTATTTTCATAGCTATTCCAACCACAATGTCTGTCTGAAGTTACGGTTTAATATGTGTCTGTGTTAACTGATGATTGCAGGTGTGTTGAGTAAATATTCCTTTGTTTATTTTTTGTTTGAAGACTTATGTAATAATCTTGATCAAATCTTGTTATTAAGGTAGTTTCATAGGTACTCTTGTTGGTTTCAACATCTGTTATAAACACGGCACAGAGCAAGCAGCTATGGGTGGAGTCCTGTGGAGATGCTACATTCAAATTCTTGCTAGTTTTTCAAGATTAACAACCCTACCTTTAAGGTGTGTTCGCACAAGGTGTGCTAAGGTATTTCCGTGTTCAAATCAATCATATATATTGAGGCAAATTTTGTGTTTCTACAGTCACTGTGTTCCTCCTGTTCTCAAAAACAAGTAACTAAATGTCCCAAAAAAAAAGTCTGAAATACAATCACATCCATTTGATGATCCATAACATCCTTTGGAGTTGTACATGGACAGTTTTAAAATGATGTCTGGGAGATGCTCACCCTTTTGCCGAACCTGCCCGGCTTTACTTGTTTCTTTTTCTCAGTACGGTCGCAGACCCTCTCCTCCTTTCTTCCCGGTCTATTCTTTTTCTTGTGGGTGCTACGGTAATTCTTCCGTGAAGTTCAGCATATTTCCTCTGTTGAAAAACACATTAAATCACCGCTAGTAAGCCAGAAAAACAAACCAGTAGCCAGCTCGCCATTATGCTGGCAGACTTTGTTCACACTACAGCCCATAAAAAGTGTTAAATATGAGCTGAATTTACAGGAAACTCAAAACTCTCCTGAGACTTTCTCCCTGTTTTTTCTCTCTTTGGTTTGGTCTCTGAACACTAAAATAAATAGGTATAGGTGCTCCGATGCCGGCGTGCAGCATCATTTACCTCCTCCTCTGTCTGTGATGTCATCCTAGTCACCATTCACTCTTGATGCTGATTGGCTGTTGTGCCACGGCTCTGAGTGAATTTGTCGTAGAAGTTGGATATTTTCAACAACGTCAAAAGAGGTGAAATTCCCATTGCCAAGCGAAAATTTGTATCATTCTCAAGAAAATTGATGTTGTTTGGCTAAAATTTCGCTGTGAATTGTCGTGCGGCATATCAGCTACACAAACAAGGCGAATTTTGCTTCTTCCTGTTCGCTTTCAATGTATTTCTGTCACACGACAAACTGAAAATTTGTGTTTGGTGTGAACAAGCTTTAGACGGCATTAAATTGTGGTTCATGTATCATTTCATCCATACCAATACAAACATACACAAGAATCTTAATCAACATACCTTAACTAGAATCACAACATTATTTGACTTTTTTTGAAATTTCATGAGGTTGTTTGCAATCAAATTTTAACAACCAACAACACCAGTCAAAATCAGTCAATGACTCACCATACACCGTCAACAATACTCAGGTCTTCTGGCCTCCATGTGAACTTTGACGGTGTTTTACTGACAGTGCTTCACAGGTTGTGTTGCTGCGGTGAGGCCCAGAGGAGCAGCATGTTCATAGATGAAAGAGGAAGAGCACATTGTGAGACTGACCTGTCTGCTCCTTTTTCAACCTGCTGCACAGCTGGTTATCCATTTCCCATCAACAGGAGGAAGACAGTTACAGAACAATTGTAGTTCTAGAAAGGCAGATACAAGTAACATTACATTAGCTGAAGCTTCATCTTCAGGATGGATGGAAATTGATTAGATTTTTGATAGACTGAATGGTCCATCTGGTGTGCTAAGTTAGAAAGTCCATGTTCTGAGGTCACAGCGACCTTGACCTTGTATCCCCAAAAATGTTTCAAGTTTAATTTAAGTCATTTAACATTCAGGCAGTTTGAAATACCTGTTGGGCAATGCTAAAGGACTGCATTCAGAACAATTTTATTTGACAATTTTTTCACCTTCATACATATTGTAAATGAATTTGAGCCAGTAAACCTCACTTTCATTCAAGTTTACATTTACAAGCAAGAAATCATCACGAGACCCTTTGACCAATAAAACCTAACCAGTTTATCCTTGAGCCTGAAAGGATATGTGTGTATAGTCAAAGTCCTCCAAGGCTTCTTAAGATATGGCAGTCATAGGGAGGTATTAACACAAGGCCCAGTGACCTTGACCCTTATTCTATGAAACCCAAATTCAACTCGGTTCATCCTTGAGACAGAGTAAAAATTTTGCATTCTCAGTCAAAGGATTTACTTGTGACCCTTGACCTCCATAATCCTAGCAGCTCACTCTTGAAACAAGAGGACTGTCGGGCAAATTTTACAGAAATTTCCCTAAAATATTTTGAAATAGCATGTTCAGAAAGTAACATGGGATCCATAAGCCTGTGACCATTGGCTTTTGAACCTCAAACTCTTTTCTGTTTATTGTGAAGTTAAAGTAAATATATGTACAAGCAAATTCCTCATAGTAATTCAACACACCAGGTTGTTCTTTATATCTACCGATACATGTTACCAGTCCATTTGGGGAACAGCCCATTCAAAGTGTCCGGGGAGGTAAAATCTTTCAGGAAGATATCCAGGAGGTGAATAGACGATCATTCTGTCAATCACTTTCATTACAAGGCAATCAGATAATGAAATGGGGGGCGCTGATGCGTAAAGCTCTTTATACAAGCCAGACGGGGAACCATTTGCCCACCGAAACATGTTAGAAGAGGAATAAAGTGTGTATTTTCATCGAGGAATGTTTTTTGTGTTCTTTGTCTATAAGTTAATGATGAAATGTTCTCAATTTTTTGATGAAACCCATGCTAAAGCAGGTAACGCATGCTGTTTTCTAAATAAGCAGCCACTGTTTGCAGACTTTTAGTTTTTTCCCACTTTTCTCTGGCTTGTAGCTCCTGCCTCTTTCTCCTCATATGGTACTGATTGGGCAGTGCCTCCAAAGACCATGAACAACTGTTTCAGCTTAAAGCTTCACAAGATGGATCTGATTTACAGACATTGAATCAGGTGGATTCAGCTGCACTGCAAGATTACCCTCATAGTCAGTCTGTCCATTATCTATCCCGCTTATCCCTTTCGGGTCTAGGGGAGCTGAAGCCTTTCCCAGCTCGCATTCATACCTAAGGACAACTTTGGAGTCACCAATAAATCCAATTAGAATGTTTTTGATCTGTGGGAGGAAGCTGGAGTGCCCAGAGAGAACCCAAGCATGAATGGGGAGAACATTCAAACTCCACACCTGGCCTTGGCCAACCCAGGGCATCGAGCCAGCAACCCTCTGGCTGTGAAGTACGTGCACTACCTGCTGCTCCACTGTTCCACCCTGACCTCATAGTGTTCTTGTTGAGATATTGCATTCACAAGAGCTCATGGAGGCACAACTCAAAAACATTGCTCCTCCAGCCCTGACTTGCTGGTGCTTAGGCATAATAAAAAGTGATTTTTATGACTTTGATCTAAATGTTTTAAGGAAACTCTCTCCGACACATCAGTCTTTCTCCATTAAATACCACAAAGCAGTTATGCAACCCAAACAGTGAAAATATTCAGATGAGCTCACAAAACCAATACTATAAAATCATAATTTCATAACCAGAGGACATCAATCTATCACAAAGGGGGACTGAAACTCTTCTTTCTCATCTCCAAACATACAACACCCTGCCCACTTAATGCGAATGACATCAGTTTTGGGGCTTACTGGAGGAGTGAGCATCATCTTTCCAATCACAGACACTTTCCCTTCAATATAAACTGAAGTATTGATGGTGTAGAAGAGGTTTTCCCTCAGAGGAACTGTTTGTACGACCCGCCCTGAGGTCCCTGCTGTGATCATGTTTTTCACACTTTTAATTTAACGGCTCTAGTGCAGCAGTTATAAATAATGTCACAGAGTAAATACTCCATTACATAATAGAAAAAGGACATAATTGGGGAAAAAGCGAAAGCCGATATTCAATTTCCATCTTTTCATGTCAGTGGGGAAAAGTGCCTCATTGCTTCAGGGGCTCTTTCGTATACAAACTGTCTAAGACCATTACTGTAGTATGAGTATTTGAAAATCACAACAATAGAAACCTTAATGGAAGAATAACCACCGTCAAATCTTCGAATGAGACTTCGCCAAGTAGCCAGTGGGTAAGCTTTGCTGCCAAAGGAGCTGGTCTGAATTTATCCATGATTAGAGATAGATGACAGAAGAAGCTGCTTTCAACTTTAAGTTTTATTTAAGTATCAAGGTTCATCCAATTTAATCTTTATGTCTTCCTTTGAAAAATTTAGACCATATAATATCAATGGGGAAAGAGACACATCTTGAAGGAATAGATATACAAAGACTGATACTTAAAGAGAACACAGTATAAGAATGGTTGCAGAGCCAAGAGCTGCAGGACTCTGGCAAATTCTTGGTTTTACTAAAATGAAAAATATTTTTATCAACATAAGGTAAAAGTAAACCTAGGACCATTAAGCCTCAGTGCAACCCATTGTACACAGAAATCAGCCATCTGAGCTACATTATGAAGTGTGAATGTGATCATCCTGTAGTGTTTCAGAGGCCACTGGCAACACACAGTGGGAGAAATAGGGCAGAAGTCAAATGCTGGTAATCAATGGGGCAGCTTTTCTAATCTTTATTGTAGTCACATATGATGCCACTCTGCCAAACACATACTTTACTCTAAAACACACAGAGGAGCAAGCAGCTTGATAAACAAGGGGGGTAACAAAAGTAAAAACAGGGAAAAGCTGACGCAGAGTGCCTCTAAATCAGAAAAGAATAAGGCCCTGTTTACACGGAGACGCTCTCACCTGAAACACAAAGGTTTTTCCTTTGCGTCTTCAAAAACAATCTACGTTTAGACGGAGACTCGAGAACGACTGAAAACGCTGTAGTGTGCATGCCAGTCCAGTAGATGGCGATGTAGGCTTGCAGAGAAACAGCGCTGTTACAACACACGTACGAAGAAGAAAAACTTTTCACAAACAACAATGGTTAATGGACGCACGAAGACACAGGAGTTTCTTGTCTGGACAACAAATCTGTTTGGATAGTTTTGTCTGGATAACAAACCGAGCACGGTAAGCATCACACATGCTACTCGGTAAGCAGAAGCTGTTGTTGTTCCTGGTATGCGCGCGCAGCCTTCATGTGAAAGAGTACTGCACATGCATAGACGTCAGCGTTTCCCCCTGATTCGATGAATTTTGTTTACATGAGACCGGGTGGCGATGCGTTTTGAAAACTCTCCGCCTTGGACCCTGGTTTCAACAGTTTGTGGATTCAAGCACTCCGGGCACTGGTCTCATGTAAACGGGAGGCTAAAACGCAATCAAAACTCTTCGGTGAAAACTGAAAACGGAGTCGTGTAAACAGGGCCTAAGAAAATGAAAGTTTTTAACTGAGAGAAATGAGAGAAGAAGCTTGAGCCAACATTGTGTACTTTTTAATCATGGGAGAGGCGGGAAAGAGCGGACATGGTGTGCAAGACAGAGAAAAGAGTTTCTTACCTAAAGGGAGGAATACTTTATTTTATTTTATTCATTTATTCATTATTTTATTCATTCACAAAGGACAGTTTACCTCCAGAGTGTCTTGTATGTTTCGGGACTGTTGCCTCATTTAATGTTGTGTCGACAATCAATATAAAAACAACAAAAAGTTAAATCTTGTCAGTTTGATGTGTGGTATGGCAAAGTGTTCTTGAAAAGCTTCTAGGGCAACTCTTTGCACTGTTTGGCATTAATTTGCAGTGGTTTGGAGATAAGGTTTTGGGTTTTTTTTTTCAGGTAAAGATGTAGCTCTTAAATACTGCAAACAAATGTTTTCTTGCAAGTAAGAGCCTGTGCTTGAAAACTTGAGTAGTATTTATAAACTACTGTATTAAACCAAGTGAAATAATTATTTCAAAATATAAAAGACTCAATAAACTGTACATTAAAGAAATATTCATAATCCTTAATCCCATCCAATCAACTGCTGAATGTTTTGTCAATACAAGAAACTCCTTTACTGCAAATAGCATTGTTTGGGCATTAGACTGGAAGGTTTGGATACACTGAAGTATAAATATCACATGTTTGTAATAATAGAAACAAATCTACTGAAGCTTAAAACTGTTGAAAAAAGGAAGAGATGCAGTGCGATTAGGCTGCAGGCTACCTTGGATAGCCTTGTATCACAGCCATTTTCATGACACTCATCACAAAGACACACACACTAGCCCACTTCCCAACAGGATAACTGCACGTCCCAGAACATCTGTGTAGTATAAATCACACTAAGCGAGGTTACCTCACAAACCACAAGGCCTCAGAGTCAAAGGGGGGGAAGCCTTTGGCAGCAACTGCCAAGCAAGTGAAAAGAATCCAATGCTCACAAACTGCAATACATCATTTTTTTTAATCGCCAAAACACTGAAAGTATGCTTCAAGTGGGATTTAAGCATGAAAAGTAGAGGCAGGATGAGAACTTGTGTGGTGTGACTGCAAATTGAAATCAACACGCCATTATGTTAAATCTATCACCAGAGATCTGCATCGACAGACGTTATTCTGTCCCCTGTAATTGATACTTAACTTCTATAATTTATATGATACATCAAAGGAAATATTCTGCACTATACATTACAATAAGGCCAGGATATGAAACTCAAAAATACAGGCATAACATAATGATAGTGATGATTGCTCTTATTATTTTATTGTTGAAGCACCGACTATGCAAAGGTGTTGCATGAATTGTTTGACAAATAGATACAGAGTGGTGCAGGGATGACGTTGTTGTAGGACAACGCAGAAGTTAACATCACACTGGTTCCCTCAACTGCAAGCCCAGTAAAAGCCAATGGGATTTTTCATTGTGTTTTGGATCATTGATGATAATAGGCTCTGCGGAGAACGAAAAAATGAAACTCCCATGTTCTGTTTTTAGGATAACTTTAGCAAATTAACCCACTTTTATGATTTTTCTTTAAGCTAAAATGTAATTGTCAAAAATAACAAGCTATTATTGAACTACTAATGAACTACAACATGGCAGTTCACCATAAAAGCAACTATAATATTTCCAATGTATAACATCTTATTGTGACTTATTATTTGAGAGTAGCGCTGAACAATTTATTGTTATCGTATCGATATCGAGATATGAACATTCGAGATATTGATATCGAAAAGCAACGATATAAATGATATAGATTTCCCCCACGCTAAAACTGCACTTTCCACATTCTTTTGTATTATGATGTTTTTATTTTTCTGAAAAAATGCTTGGTTTTCACCCAACCCATAGTCATATCGTATTGTATCGATATCGAGATATCTGGCATGAATATCGAGATATGAAATTTTGTCCATATCGTTCAGCCCTATTTGAGAGTTTCCTTATAACCGAGTGACCTGATCAAGTTCGTGCTCTTTGTTGTGGCAGCAGTGTATAAATAACTGTTTATTAAAAAAATCTATCATAAAAGCTTACTGTTGGGTCCCTGGCCATTTTTGTAGTCCTTATTAGCAGTTTGTTTGAAACCGTCTTTTGAAACATGCAACAACTTTTTAAAATTCAAAAGCAGGCAGTATAATATGCATTTTATTATCCCTCATTAAAAATTCATATCTCATGTGTGTGCATCACAAACCTTATTTCAGGCATTTAATCAAAACCGTGATGCTTCATCCCATATAGTTTCAGGCTTGGGAACCAGGAGGTGCTACATGCTGACTTACCTACATGTTTTTGGACTCATTCCTGCACCACTCTATATAATAAAGAAAGAAACATATTCTGATAATTAAATAAAATGTCTAGCTTGACCACAGCCATTTGGCTTGGCAAGACAATGTATATTAAGGTATCGTCAGTTTAACATTGATATTAGATATTATGATGGCTCATATCAGATGTAGATGCCTAATATTGAACTCCATCCATCCATCCATCCATTATATATTATGGACTATGACTTTGGGGTCCCAGGGGACTGGTGCCTATCCCAGGTGACATTGGGTGAGAGGTGGAGTACACTCTGAACCAGTCGCCAGCCAATTGCAGGGGCACATTAATAGAAAAACAACCATTCATGCTCACACTCACACCTAAGGGCAATTTGGAGTCACCAAAAAACCTATTGAGCATCTTTTTGGTCTGTGGGAGGAAGCCGGAGTGACTGGAGAGAACCCACGCATGCACAGGAGAACATGCTTACTATGCACAGAGAGGCCCTGAACTCTTCCAGATGAATTCCTTTGCATGTTCTTATTGATCAGGCTATACTTAAGTTATTGTATATAAAGCTAAAGGCCACGGTCTTTGGTCTGTATATAATATATATATATATATATATAGTATATATAATATATACCTCTGTCAAGGAGCTTATGTATTTGCCGGGGTTTGTTCGTTTGTTTGTTTGTTAGCAAGATTATGCAGTAACTACAGGACAGATTTTGCTGAAAATTTCAGGAGATGTTGGTAATGGACCAACTTAGCAATTATTAGATTTTGTTGGTGATACGTGTATTTGTCTGGATGCAAAAAAAAAAAAAAAAAAACTAAAATTTCAAAAAGTCCCATAAGTTAACATTGTGCAGATTTTGAAAAATCATATGTCTGCCATTTTTTATGGATTTGCTTCAAATTTTACAGGATAGTAAGGGGTCCATGTCTCTATCATCAAGTTAAATTTCATCTGGATCCGATCCAAATTGACATCACAAAAAAACATTGAACTTTATAATTGGAAGTCCCATTGACGACGTTCAATAATTCAAATAAAATCAAAATATTAAGTGCTGTTCCCATTCTGGTGATCCAGAACTGTATCTTTTACAGGGATTGTGGAAAAGCCACTGCCAGAACTGAGCTGCTTGGCGGAGGTCTGTGCTCTCTGAGTGCTTTTCTGGTTACCTTTACTGTCTGTCTCTAAAATCAATCTTTAATTGAGTTAAAGAAGTTTCTGGTCTGCTGCTCCTGCTACTTAGAATCTGCTGCAGAAATATAAGTCTTGGGTAGTTTCACTTATTACATTATTTAATGCCGTTGCACAATTTAATCCTGATTTTTATTTTTCCTGACCCAACTGTCGTAGGATTTTGGGACCTGTTGTCAGAGACAGTCAGTTGTTTTGTCTTGTGTGGTGTCATAGTGAACACAGCAGCAGGTAAAAAAAAAGGGTCTAGTCTGTGTGCTTCATAGAGTTCAGACTGGGTCTGTGCAAACATTCAGGTAGGTCTTGTGAAAAGTTAACCATGCTCCCATCAGTTTTTGAACTTTTGGTCACCCATAAATTGCACCACATTGTTGGGTAAGACACGTGGGCAAAAGCAAGGGCAGGGATCCAGCCACGTGCCTTTTTGGATTCTTCCCCCTTCTGTCTGATTCGCTTCTCTCCTTCAACCTTCTCCCACTGACACACACTCAGACAAAAGACATACTGAAGGCATTAATGGGTTCAAATCAGGATTAGAAGGAAAACATGTCGAAGATGATATACAGTAAAAGGAGCAATGGAGGGACAGAAAACTGGTGACGAGGAGAGGAGAGGGACGAGATTCAGAAATTGCTGCTAGAAACAACATAAAGAGTGGAAAATAAATAAAGTACTCCGCTGCCAAACCTGAATTTTACAACAACATGCCGCTTTAAAGCAAAGGTGACTTGCTTTAAAGTCTAAGCTGCCGAGAACAGCACAGAAGACTTATTTCAAAATCTGTTGTTTCTCTGCAAACAGCTGCCCTCATGGAGGATTGCTTGGTTACAGGAGATAAACCTTTTAGCTCCTCTGCTGTATTTCACAGCCAACTGGGGTGCACAGGGGTGAACTTTCCTCTAACTCATTCATCTGCCCGTAAATCAGAGGACATTTATAAGACATTAACAAGATTCTGCTCCGACATGAGGGAATGAGCTGCAGCCCTATAGAGATATCAAGTAACACCGCAGACGGCATATCAGCGTAATTACCTGCTGCTGTTGAGGAAGAGACAGGAGGACAGGAAAAAGATCTGTCAGAAACCTGCCACTTATAACTTGGGATGAGCATCAATAAAACAAGTCCAGTTGAGAATGAAAAACATCTTCATCAAGGAATCGATATAATTAGTCTTTTTGCCTATCAATTCTCTTATCAGTTCCTCCCACTTTGCCCTGCATGCCTTGCAAATCACAGACGCCAATCTACCATTAGAGGCAGTCAGCAGTAATGACGATGAAGAAGTCAAAAATCATGATGGACAGTCGTGACATTCTGGCTTGATTTTCAATAAACAACCACTAACTACACACTAAACTGCTTATCCCTTTCAGGGTTGCAGGGGGCTTGAGCCTATCCCAGCTGACACTGGGGAAGAGGTAGGGTACAACCTGAAGTGATAGCCAGCCGATCACAGGACCACATAGAGAGACAAACAGCCATTCATGCTCATACTCACACCCATAACTAAGGGCAACTTAAAGACACCAATTGGCCTAATGAGCATGTTTTTGGTCTGTGGGAGGAAGCATGAGTGCCCGGAGAAAACCCATACATGCACGGGGGAGAACATGCAAACTCCACACAGAAAGGCCCTGAACAACTTGGGGACCAGCAACCTTCTTTCTGAGAGGCACATGCACTACCTGCTGTGCCACCGCACCACACTGCCCTAATCCAGCAACATGCAGAAGCGTTTTACTATGCAGCGCTGCATTAATTGTCTGGAGTGTCATGTGTTTGATATTGTTGCCTCTAAAAAACCTGTGTAGGCCAGCTTTTTCCCACTCAGAAAATCAGCAGGAATTAAATGATGAATCAGACGATAGGCAGAATCTGTCATGACTATGCCTTAATGTTAGTGTTCGTCCTGCTGTATGTATGGTTTCTGTATTTAGTTTATTCCTTTATATTTCCTGATTTTTTTGTTCTCTGTGTGCCATTTTTTGTTTTACTTCCTGTCTTGTCTGCCTTGATAAGTTCACCTGCGTAATTCATCACACATCTGTGTCTCATTATCCCCAATGTATATTGTCTCTGTGTTCCCTCGGGTCTCTGTCTGCTCATGCGTCTTTCATGCCACATCCCTTGCAAAAGTAACATTGCCAGTGTTTTCCCTTGTTGATAGTTTTGTTTAGTTTGAATTTTTGTAAGAAGACTTTGTTTTGTGTTTTGAGCTTTTTTTTTTTTTTTTTTTGGTTAAATAAAACTTCTTTTTTATAGGTGGGACTCTGCATCTGGGTCCTGTTCCTTGTTTTTCTTAGTTTAGTTTTTGTAAAACCTTTACAGAATCATTCATGGCATTTGTATCTATAAATTATTATCAGTTCCCATCCCTACTTTTAACAAGAAGGAAGACAGATAATCACCCCGGTGTCTGCCTAAAAGATTTCAGAGTCAGCGTTTTCATTATGAGATTTTTTTAAAGCCAAATTTAATTCAACAAACTGCACATATGACAGAACTATATTACAGAATTACATTTTTTTTACTTATAAATCAAAAGTTAAGACAGATGCAACAAATAATGACTCCAACAATAATATAAAAGTTATATAACTGTCACTAAAGAGAAAAAAACAAACAAAAACAAAAACAAACAGACAAAAAAAGAAAACATAGGGATACAGGGTCAGCAGGGTCTGTGTACTTCCACAGATAGTAGAAATATTTAGGACCAGACATATTCTGATACTTTAGTCCAGTGAAATAGACTGCATTGTTTCTAAGCGGGAGATGAGAGCCTGCCAGTGTTTGTAGAATTTGTCAGTGGAGCCATGTAGAGCAAATTTGATCTTTTCAGTTTTCAAAAAATGACAGTAAGTCCCGCAGCCAGGATGTGTTTGAAGGGGTCAAACGCTTTTTCCACAAAAGAAGAATCCGATGTCGGGCAATCAATGAGCCAAAAGAGATGATGTTAATTTGTTGACTGTCATTCTAACTTCCTCCCAGGTACACCAAAGATAGCAATCTGAGGCGATGGGACCAGTGTCAGCTCCAATATCTCTGACATAAGATCAAAAAAAGACCTCCAGTATGCTGCAAAGCTCAGGCACAACCAAAACATGTGAGTCAGGTCTGCCTGCGCTTGAGGTTTGGATAAATCTTTATAGTCTGGCCTTGCTAAAATGGGTCCTGTGGAGAACCTGAAACTGAATAAGGCTGAGCCTTGCACAAGAGGAGGATGAGTTAATTGCATGTACTGCATCGTTCCACCACTCATTAGCGTTTTTTTTTGTGCAAATGATACACAGCAAATTAAGATTCATTCAGAGCAGGGAGCAGAAGAACAGATTTAGGCACTCTTGTGGTTACCCTAAATTAGAACCATCCACAACATCACAGACTTTTCACTTTGTAAGAGCTAGATGGATCCTAGTGCCTGGGGTTAGGGACCTGTTTCAAAAGTAGGTTATATCTTTGTAACGACTGGCTGAGTAAGGATCCAATCAGATGAATTGACAGTCAAAATATTGAATTAAATCATCATCTGTATGACAGCTTTATTTTTAAAAAATCCCAGTTGACAGTTTCGGCTAAGTTGCCCTGTTTCCTGAGTTCAAACTGGAAAGGTGCAATCTGCTAACCTGAAGCTAACAGCTTGCACCTTAAGCCAGAGATATACTTGCAGTTTTGTGTCTATTGGCATCATGAGTGCTTTTGTTTATATACTTGCCTTGATATATAAAACCCATGTCTACTTGCTCTTTGTCTTTGCCGTGGTCATAACAGTTATGAAAACGAACAGGAGCACACAAGAAAATTCTTCATAACAGGACTTCATCAAGATTATCAGACATGCCTCGAATTGAAATATAAATAAAGTAATGTTCACTAAACATGCCAGCTATCACCAGTTGTCATGCACACAAGTTAAACCGTAACACCAGTCAGACATGGCAGTAGCAGGAGCTATGAGAACAAAACTGCTTTTACATGGAAATAGCAAAAAAAAATGCATATCATGGACATAGTTACAAGGTAATAAACGATGTTTAACAGAGCATTAATGCATTTTTGTGTTTTGTGTGGATGGAGATATTTTTAAAGACAGAGGAGAAAAACCTCAGTTTTTAAAAATACCTGCCTACGTGTGGACGTAGCCCAAGTGCTTTAACCATTTCTCATCAAGTGTCTCTTCGCGGGTGCAGTGAACTGAGACACTTCTGCTGCAGCCACTCTTCATTTTTCACCATTTTCTTCCATCAGACACACCCTCCTGCTCCATCACCATGTGAGTTTTGATATTTCTAAAGTTACATTTCATTAAATGACACAACTCTTGGCCAACCAACACACCCAGTGACCTCATCAAACCACAACACTTTAATCCAAACCTCTGGAACAAACCGAACTCCAATGAAGAACAATGAAAACAGCAGATGGATCCTGTTTCTCTCTGCAGGAAAAAGTACAAAAGTGTTTCTCAGGATCATCATTACATTTACTAAATCTGTTCATAAGTGTGTGCGGGCAATATCACAATGCCAGTGAACAGTCCAGTGACGCAGGCTGATTACTGGTCTACTCTCCATAGTAACTGTCATGGTCACAGACGAGCCTATAATCCATACACACTGAGGCTAATCCGCTCTTTGGATTATTCGCACGAGGCTAAACACTTGGCTCAACACCAAGGTGAAAAAAAGCCCATACGTTTGAGAACCATCTGCTCCTGCTCTCATTGTCAGATGATAAAAGTAATTGATGTTTTCCCTCCTTCATTCTTAAAGCTCCCTTGAGGGGTTTTGGGCTCTCTCTAAAATCCCCTCAAGGTAATCATGATGCCTTTTAATGATCTGTTTAAACAAACAAGATAATCAGGGACAAAATTTGTAATTTCTATACTGTTATTATTAATCATTTGAATTCTTAAACAAGTTACAATGAGCAGCGGATAACTATTTAAAGAAAGCAAGATGACGTTTTTAAGCAGAAGATGCTACTTGTGCAGAGTTAAAGAGGTCATGTTTTGCTTTCACTTGGACCTCTATAATGGATATTGATCTGTTAGTTTGTTGACAATCCCTCATCCTCATGGTGTGAAATGCTAGTTTTCACATACTGAGTGCCCCTGAGCCACCTCTGTTCTCCCTCTCTGAGGCACTCCTTTTACTCTCAGGCAAATTTCCTCCAGTGGGCCTTGTCTGTTCTGATTGGTTGACCTGTCAAATTCTGTTGTAACTGCGTTCTTTCTACAGTCTTTAGTCTTATCTGGGCTTGTATTGCCACACCAGTCTTGTTGTACTCCCTTGAGGCATGGACACTGATTAGAGGCCAGAGACACTGTCTGGAATCCTTCATGACTATTTCCCTTCGATACATTTTTGGGTATTGAGGGCAGGACCATGTGTCCAATGCTGAAGTGCTCAGAAGGGGGGAAATAGGAAAGGTCAGCTGCTGGAGCAGCTGCTACTCTGTGGGCACTTGGCTCGCTTTCCTGAACCTGATCCAGCCTACTGCATATAGGGTGCCCGGGACCCAATGGGTTAGACCAGACCACGTCCATCGTGGAGGGGTCAGCTCAAAGGATACCAGGAGAGTCGGAACATGGGCCTGGCACAGGTCTGGACGAAGGCTATCAGGAGGCTAGAGAAGTACAGGGAGCAGGTTGACCAGCCGAAGTGCGAACTGGCAAATGCTCCCATACCTGACCTGACCAACTTATTGCCGACTGACCAGCCCCCCTCCTCTCCCTGAGAGGAGGATTTTTTTTTTTACCAACATGAAGTAGAGAATTTTCACCAACGCTGATGTAGAGGACACTTTAACTCCTTTAGATAAAAAAAAATAGCTGAAAACGGCTTGAACAGTGCAAACAACACTGCTCCCAGTGTTGTTTTCCTCCATGGTTTGCCTAAAAATCTTCAAAAGAAGGTTTTTTTACACAGGAAGTAAAGATGCCTTTGCTAAAGTGAGAGCAAATTACAGAGTAAAACCATCAGAGACACATTTCATAAATAAATCTGTTATCTTAATAGATAACCTTAAACACACATAAAGAAATCAACTAAAGGCGAACTCCTGAAAAGCGTTCATTCTGTCACATCAGCAGAGGAACATTGGACATCACTGCGTCCTTTTGGAAGTGCACTTTAGCAAACTAAGAAGAATCACACCGTTTTTTTAATAGAATTATGCCTCTGAAGCTGCCTCTTTCCTCTAAGTAAGTGTTTCGGATCATATTAAAGTTTCATTGAAGCATCAATTTAAATTAAAAAAAAAATCTAAAAATAAACATATAATACAGTTATTTACATTCATCTCATTAATGTAACAATAAACTATTAAAAATGTCAGCACTTTAGCAAATATGCACTCAACCATAAAAAGAACTTTAAAAAAATACAGATATTCTAAATACTTGATTAGCTGCAATTCTTAACTGTCAAGAGCCAATGTAAGGTCTATGGCCACAGCTGCCCCACATTAACAGCACTGATAATAAGTAAAATTATTTTTTTATGTTTCTCTAATGGTTAATACACTGTTATGAAGAACCTCTTAGGCATAAATAATATTTTTATTGCTAAAATAGAATTATTATTGTGATTCATACATTCATCAAATGAACTGTTTTACAAAAAAAACATAAGAAATAGTAAAGTACATTATTATTTGTTGATTAAGATATCACATTAATGTTATTTCATGCATTGCGAACAGAAAAATTAGTTTTAGTGGATGAATGTTATGCTTGATTAATCAATGACTTCCCAGTGAAGCCCAGTGAGCTGGCATGAATTTAAGTATAAAACGATGAATTCAGTTTGAAATTCATTCATTCCTGTTAAAATGTATGTCCAACAACAATAACATAAGGGTATAAACATCAGGTATAAACATGTTTTTAAAAGATTTCTAAAATATTTATGTTTTCTCATTTTCATGACAAATGGTCTAATTAATTTGTTCAGCACTGTATACATATTTATATATGTGTATACATACATAGATATATATATATATGTGTGTGTGTGTGTGTGTGTGTGTGGGTGTGTGTGTGTGTATATATATATTTATTTTTATATGTATACATATACACATATATATAACACACACACATATGTATATATGTGTGTGTGTTTGTTTTATATATACATATATGTATGTATGAATATATCTACATATATATATATATATATACATATATACATATATATATACACACACACACACACACACACACACACACACACACATATATATATATATATATATATGAACCCTTAGTGTGTTGTAGCTTTTCAAGACATTTTAAGACAATATTTGCATTTGAGGGACAATCAACAATCATATAAAGTTTAAGGTAAAGTGTTAAAGTAGGGTGCTTGAGTGAATGTACAAAACAACACCAGCCCATGTTGTGCATTTTACGTACAAAATTTAATCTTTATACACATTACACTTTGTAGTAGTATTTTACACAGCCAGCTGCACAGGTCATTAACACTGTCAAATGATGGAACAGTATAAAAAATGGTTTCATCAATTGTTACATCTCAGGTACATACGACTTACACACTACAGTTGTTAATGTCTTCAATATTATTTACATGACAGATCTCTGTTCGTGAAGATTGGCCCTCACTGCTGGTGGCAGATGTAGTCAGCTGTTTGTAGAAAAAAAAATCATACAAAAACAAAATAGAATATGCAGACAGCAAAGGCATTAGACTGTCACAGGAATCTGCTTCACTGATGTTTGTTTTTCATTGTTTAGACCTTTAAAAGAAGAGCCAAAAAGAAGTAGTGTTGTAAACAAGAAGCTAGGACATGATATCTTCACTACAAGTCTGATTCTGACCTCTAATGGTCAAACAACAGACTACTGATCAGAGTTAGCTGCAGCTGTGAGTGTCATGGATCATGCACAACCTGTACAGAAAAAAACATCAAATACCAAATAACACAGGGGAGTGGGTCAATCTTAAGTTTTCAGATTGCAGAGCAAAATCTCAGCTAAAGAAGAAGCTGCAGAGTTGATTGTCATCAAAAAGTTGTTTGTAAACTTGAAGTTTTTCAATTGGATGGGCAGAATGAGGCAGTGCCTTTCCACAAAATGCAAACTGTGTATCATGTTGCTTTCTCTGTTCTTCCCATTTGGTCTCATACATTCAGTCGCAGATCATTTGATCAGATTCACTGGCTGCTAACTCAGCAGTATTTTCCACTGAAATATGTTTCCATTGAGAACAGAATCCAGGAGCTACAATGAGTTCATGATGTCTAACAAAAACAAACTTTTCTGATTATTTAAGCCGTTTTAACGCGTCAAATTTAATCTGGCAGAAGGAAAACAGAAGGAATAACATGCCCACTAATGTTGTGATGATGAAAGGCTGCCTATGTACTGATGAGAGCAGTATAACAGCTTAAAACTGTGCATCTGACAGAAGCAATGTCACAAGTTTTGGTCAGAAGATCCCTGGCCAGGATTCAGGTGCAGAGATTAATGCTGCCTTTAAATGTGTGCATTAAACTTTATATATGGCCGCTTAGCTTGGCTTTGCCCAAAGACTGTAAACAAGCTGTCAAGAAGTTTCCAAATACGTCTACTCCCCGTAATTAATCTGTAAATTCCGTAATTAGTCTTCTTTGGCGCCTAAAGCTCTGATGCTTACTAATTACTTTCACCCAGGAGACTCTGTCTGTGTGCTGTTTGTTTGTCTGTGGGATTATAGCAGCTTGCAGTAAATATTCACATAGAGCAAACAGTAGTTGCATCTACAGAGCTGCATATCATGGAGGACTAAACCGTAACCTTTGGTGCTCTTGTGTGTTTCAATAGCATCAAAGATCTCTAGTGCAAGAGATATACTTGGTGTTCACTACAATGCATTCTGGCCGCCACCCGTCCAGGACAGTGTTCTGATTGAATCCTCTACTAAGGTATATATGCTTGTTATATCTAAATGAGCTTTAGTTGTTGTTAAGATTGTACAGGTAATACTGACTTTATGTGGGGACATTGGTTGTGCATATGGGAAGAGGTGTGGCTAGAAGTATAACCATGGAAGAGAAAGGGCAGTAGAGTTGCTTCCACTGCCACGTTACACACTCCAGCTTTAATCGTTTTTGGAGAGACAGTGGATAGAGTTAACGGGAATGACATGCTGGGAACGTGCTGCAGGCAGAAATCAAACCCAGGCTGCCAGCACAAGGCAGGAGCCTCAATACATAGCAAATGATTGACGTTGACATAACCCACTTGGCTGTTGGCACCCCCATATCACATTTGACTTTATTTTATTATTTGTTGACTTTTGACTGTCTCAGTAGATTTTTTACCTCATTTACAGCCTCTGTGCTAAGCCGTGTTAATGGTAAACTTCAGCTTTGGAATGTAAAACTATTGGTTTATGCCAATATGCCAATATTTACAAACATTTTAAGCCATTAGCAAGAACACACATATCTACACATATTTTGAAAGGAATGTCAGGGCTCTACTTTTCTAGAATAGTAAGCTTGTCTTGGAATTTGAGACAAGAAAAACATTACTTGTTACCATTATAACTGATACTGCATCGTTTTTACATGAAGAGATTCAGTGTTGCAAGCATTATGGTACACTACAGACTATATATGGGATATATATCTTATGTATGGCTAATATATTGGGTGTAAATAGGCAGAAATGGTCATATCTGCCAATATGGTAATAAACTTTCAAAGCTTTTATCTGCAGGCATGGATATTGTACTGATCATAGATTGCAACCTGACTTCTATCCTTCATTTGATAGATAAGACAGTTGTAATATCGGAAATTAAAGTAAAAAGATGAATGGGCAATGACATATTGGAATGGATCCACTTGCTGGATTTATCCTGTTAATGACACAACCACTAGGCTGTTAGCATCCCAGTAGTTACCTCTGCCAAGGAGGTTATGTTTTTGCCTGCTTTTGGCTGTTTGTTTGTGTTTTGGCAAGATCACGTAAAAGCTACTGGCAATTTTGCAGAAATGTTCAAGAGACGTTGGTAATGGACCAACTTAAAAATAATTCGATCTTGGTGGTGATCTGAATAACTGCCATTAGTGAGCGATCATTTTTGCTCAATATTTGTCAAACTAATAATGATATTAACATGATTCCAAGTGCAAGGGATTTATGAGGGTTATGAGGGTAAGTTCATCATGGAACTATTGCTTACAGGTGTAACAGCAGTATGTTAGCTACCTGAGTGCTGTCTAGCTTTGTATTTGATACATAGATAAAAGACTACCAAATACTATTCATCTTACTATTCATCCTCCATCAGAAAAGCTACGCTCCTACTTGTGTTAATTAATCTGTTTTCTCGTAGCATATCCATAATGATCTTTTTGTGTTGCTTTTAAGTTGTAAAAACCGTCACCATTGACAACAATTTTTCCAGTGTTTAAAATTCAGATAGCACCATTGACTAAAATAAGTCGTCCAAGAGTCTCTACTAGAGGACGTAAAGAATAAATTTGAGCTTCACAGATACATAAAGTTAACTATCTCAACAGTCACACTATATACATATTCACAAAAATAATCGTTTCTCTTTAAAATGTAGACAGTTTTCACGTGATATGATGGTTCTTCTAAAGTTGAGTTCTACAGTTGACTGGTTTGATGTATCTGACAATACTTCAAGTTAACAGGATGCGGTCCAGTATTTCCCACTAAGGGAGTGATGTTTGACTACAGTAAACATGTCTCTTGATGTCACAGCCCGCTCACCCAGTCAAGAGAAGGCACCAAGGAAGGAGGGAGAACAGTCAGTACTCCGGCCTGAACAGGCAGGGACAAACCCAGATACTGAGGGGGTCTTTGGTCAGGAGCATAAGAGCCTGCTGAACAATGAAGTCCACCTTAAACTCTCCAGCATCTGAGAGTGGTGATGAACAAGAAGAGGGTCTTGACGGGGAGCTTTACTTTTCAAACGCAGAGGCTTGTTTCTGTAAAGTAGAAGAGGTGTGTCAGCAAGAAGGAGAACTGAATGCTTCTAATGCCACCCACCTTCAAAAATGTGATAATCACTTGTTTATTTTTGAAAATTCACAAGAAAATATTATTATTAGTTTTATTAAAAGCAAAAAAAAAAAATCCTAACAAGGTCCCACGTCCTGGTGTGTTTGACTGTTTATGTCATGTCTTGGGTGTCTAAACAAGGATTTGATTTGAGTTTATTTATTTTTTTAAATGGTCTCTGTAGAGGATCAGATGCAGGTCTTTTTCCCTCCCCATTGGAAACTCTTGTGTCTGAGATAGTGGGGAGACTACAGGAGGCTATGATAATAAGCCATGTGCTAATTGGCTGCCCAAGTGAAGCCTTATGGAGGGGGGCAGAGGGGTTACAGGCCACTGAGTGGACTTTCAAAACAGTCATGGCTTCTGCCTGTGACGCACAGAAAACACACATATAGGTGAAGGCTGTATTGCTATGATGTAATAAATCCCAGGAAGTAAAAATATGAATACTTTAAGGGGCATTTTCTTTAAAGAGGCATACCAGAGAGAGAGTTTAGTAAACTGTGTCATGTTCTTCTGCTCCACAAGCCCTTTCTAACTACACTGATAGCAAAGAAAATTGATTTTGCAGGACAAGGGACCTTTAGGTTTTATCTACTACAGTCTTGTAGCAAAGCTATGCTAACTTTCTCCCGCTGTGGTGTTATAATTAGGACATGGCAATGGCTTCTATTGTCTAACTATTGTCCACCTTTTACAGGTTTTCTGTTTATACTTCATGTTTTCCGAGTTTCAGGGTTTGAGGAATATGTAATTTACGGTATTAATTTCTTGAATATGAGCTATTTTTTGCTAAAATTACCTTCATGTTGTTGTTTAGAAAGTTTCATGCCTGTGTAGAGGTGCTCTCTCTGCGGGTATCCAGGGCTCTGCAGAACAAACAAACACAAGTAAGATTTCATCTTTCAAAATCAGAAACTTTAATTACTCAACAAACACCCATACAAAACTAAACTCAGGTCTGTCTGGTACTTAAGAATTCCTCTGCACTCTGGGTTATGATCTACATCCAGAACCACTCTCCAACTGTTTCAGACAAAGAAATGTCTGTCTCTCTTTCTGTCTCACTGCTCCTGTCCTGCCTGGTAAGGATATAGCATGATGATAAATCTGTAAAATCATGCCAGACTACTTTATCTCACTTTCCCCCTTCCTGATCTCCTGGTTTCTTTGGCAAGTGTTAATCTCATTTTACTTTGAGAGGAAAATCCAGAGAGGCACTCACGCTTGATGCTGCCGTACAAAATCTGCAAACTGCCGGTCCTTGGCGTAGAGCTCAATAATGCGAATCCTGTCCTGGATTTCCTGAAGAAACACATGAGAGAGTTGGGTTAGGAGCAAGACACCCCAGGTCGACCAACAGAGACTCAAAGGCAATAGTTAGGTCAGAAAATACTAACACAGGGTTATCCAAACTTTTTTTTTTATTAAGGACCATGTTCAGAGAAATAAAAGGTTAACTGGGCCACTTGATTTCATGCACCTTTGGTCTATTAAAGAGAAAGATGTTTGGGTGGCCAGCCAAATTTCATTTGACCTTGATTGGCCCCGGTTACCACTGGATCTAACATGACCAGGATTAGACACAAAATGAGAAAACTTCCCAAAGCTGCTCCACTCTATGACAGTGTTGGTGCTAGAAGATAATTAGCATAACAAATTTTGGAAATCCAGCCTTGCTGTAGTGAAGACAGCACAGAAAATGAGCTTGATTTGTGTTATTTGATGTCTTAATCCATTTGTCCTCATTCATTTAATGCATGGACTCTGCTGTCAGCCACCATAAATGGACAGCCAGCCACAGTTGGCAGCAGGGACACCGTTTGGACACACTTGTACTGTCATAACAACACATTTATATTATCCTCATACCAGCCAAATCCCTTATAATGCCTAAGAAAGAATAACTATTTGCCAAATAAAAACAGGTGGGTTAAAAACAATTTCAGCACCCTTAAAATGTGTTCCCATAAAGAAATTAATTACCTGGGCTAAACCCGTTATTAGGACCAGGCAGTTAACATGTCCATCTATGTTGTTAATATAGCATATTAGAATGGCTTCCTATGGGGACTACTCATTTTTAGAGGCAGCCTCTAGTGGACACGCGGGGAACTACTGTTTCTGCCCTACTGCTCTTTGACTTTACATTTTTGCTTCTTGATAAGTAAAGAAAGCTTGTTTCTTTCGATCATTTATGTTGATTTAGTACAAACAACACCACAGTTATTTTAACCTCTTTAAAGGTCTCTGTTAAAATGCTGTGTTGGTTTGACTGAAACATCTCCCTTATATCAGTCAGTGGAGGGGAATCAACACTTACCTCCTTGGTCAGTTCACTGTTCTCATAGATGTGTCGAATCTCCTCACTGCTGAAGTCAGTCGAGGCCTCTGCGCTGGCACTGCTGTACACTGGAGCCTCTGGGTAGCGGCGGTAGTAGTGGCTGTAGCCTGTGGTGGCCTCGCTCTCATACATGGGGTTATACTTGGTCGCCCTTTCCAGGGATGGCAGGCTCTCTGCTCGCCTGCAAAGCAACATGAAATTATTACCTCAGTTACATCGGCTGCATCTGCACTCTCTAGACTGATTCAGAGTCAGACCCATCAGCTCCTTTTGTTGGGTGTTAGAGGCTTTTTCAGAACAGATTAGCACCATTTCTGATCAGCTAATTCGTTGAGGTTAGCTAAGTGTTTCTCCACATGGTGCTCCTGGAAACAAGCCACATGCACATGCAGCCGGATAATGAACCAGTGTGTGTTAACGTCTGCAGGGGAAGAGGGGAATAAAGGAGAGGATGAAAGCAGGGTGGTAGGAAGGATAAAAAGGACGGACAGACTGAGGGGCTGGCACCGCTGCTGTCAGACTACAGGAGACACTGAGGGTAGTCATGGGATGTCTCAATTTATTCTCCCTCACAGAAACTAAACAGGCTCCTTAAATCTAAAAATAAGCCTGTGGAGAAGAGAGGACTGTGGACATTCTACTGTTGAGATCAGTCTACACAATCTTTTTGTCTGCTACACTGGTCACCGTCATATAAGGTGATCGCCAAGCCATAATATTGTGCCATAACTTTACCAACAGACAAGACGGACTACTAAGTGATACCTGACCAATCACAACCAACATAATGACGATGAAAGGGGAAGAGGGGCATCCATGTAAACCAGGGGTCACCAACCTGTAGATCTGTATCTACTTGTAGATCTTTTGGAAGTTTCAAGGAGATCTGTAAGACTAGAGGGTCTGGTCGTACTCTAACGCATGGGATGGACCTTTTTACTAGTATAACATACATAGATCTGATGAATCCAGCTGCTTTGCAAGCTTAATTGAGTCTAAATGTCCTCCCATCACCCAGTTAGTTTCAGTATTAGCAAGTTACTCAGACAGATTAACATGTTTTATGCTTCCATTGTTCCAGTCTTCAGCTTTTAGAGTCATGTGTTTTGTTTTGTGTTTGACCTCATAAGTTGTAAAATGTAGTTACTTTCCAAAAAAGGTAATTGAATTACGAACAGAATTACTCCTTCATAAATGTAATTAGTTACCAGGGAAAGTAATTGTTGCATTACTTTTTTAAAAAGCCTTTGCTGTTTGAACAGCGTGGCTCCATTTCCTTCCTTGTTGTTACCTGCTGTGCTGGCAGCAGCGCTGACATGATCAACGGCATTATCTGTGTTTTTGGCCACTGGCTTTGTAGAGTTACTCACAACAGATGCGGACAAACACTCTGGGACATAATGCTGACTTCACAAATATACAAGTATCTTGCTTTTTACATCAATGACGTTTAAGTAGTGCCTGTACTTCCATCCTGAAAACACCAGTTTTAACTCCACAGACCGCTCCGGACTCGCCATTGTGGCATCTAGCAGTGTTGCCATTTGTTTGGAGGTGGAACATCCTTTTCTTTATACAGAAGTGAAGAGAGGGGCTATTGTTATTTATAACTCCGTGTTCACTAAACAGTTTGTCTAACCTTGATTTTTGTAACCAAACAGACATAGTCAGGCTTTTATCTAAGATTTATGTTGATCTGCTACTGCTTTATTATGGTGAAAACAGTAATAGAAACATTAGAAATAAAGTTAGTTCTGGCTATAAGGATTTCTGTTATGTGGAAACACCATTTTTGCCCCTCTTTTTTAAGGTAAAATTTACATTTGTGTTTAGAGTGGGAGAAAAATGTTTGTGTAACTTGTGAATTAAGTTTATTTTGGTAGTAGACCATGCATCAGATCTCTCCTGGGTTTGGGGCCACAACAAGCCCAAATGAGCAACTGCGCTTGTGGAACAAGCCCAAATAATACAACCCACAACTGCCAATATTTACAAGCACTTTCCAAAAAAGAAGCCGAAAGTCGCTATAATAGGTGGACCTGGCAACTCTGGCATCTAGTTCTCTGTTTGTGGCGCAGCTCCTGTCCTGTGCCTGTCTGAGCGAGGCAGGTCAGATAACAGATGCTAAACATCGATGCATAATATCGCTCCACATTTTACTGTCAGTAACAGTGACAGCATTGTAACGTTTGAAAGAGTAATTAATTAGATTACCCGTTACTGGAAAATAATAACAGCATTAGTAACGCCATTATTTTAACGCGTTACTCCCAACACTGATTGGCAGTAACAGAGTAGGCAGATGCTACAGCGTGGTGCAGGACTGAGTTCAAAAATGCAGAAATGAGTTTGCATTTTAGCACTTCCACTTCCACTCAAATTCTATGAGATTTTAGAATTTCTTTTCTAACAAATACCTCGAAATGACAAGAAATTTGACTTGGTAAATTGGTTCAAAACCAATACCAAGTCAAATTATTATTTTTTAAGCTGTTTTTTATAAGCTGTGACCTTACCGTATAGGGTCCTCTGACTCATCCTTGTCATACTGATCTCGTAGTGTCCTGGCGAGGAAGAAAATGACTCCTGAGGCCACCAATAGGAATCCAGCTACTGAGGCAATCGCTATGCCAACCACCAGCGGCTCAGAAACATACTCCTCACAGTGCTCTCCTCGGTACCACCAGTTCTCTCCAACGCGACACCTGGGGTAGGAAATGTTGAGAGAATCCTTAAATTCTTGACACCTAAAGCTCTAACAATGACCAAAAAACACATCATCATTCCCTTAAACAAACATGGTAAGAGGCAGAAAGACTTGAGCTTGTATACCACTTTTCTTTGGTCATTAGTCACCTTTACCCAGTCAGCCCACATTCATCCACTTTCATGATCGGTAAAAATCTGCTGATGGAGCTCAGGCTAGTAGAGTCAATAATCTGTTTTAAATCTCCTCATAAGACAAACTATTCCAGGGAGAATTTTTTTGACTATATTTCAATTCAGTAATTTCTAGCCAAATCTTAGCTTTGGGAAATAATTCCTTTTAAAAGAGTGATATCTTCCAGTTCTTCCTTAGAAGGCAACTTTGTTGACTCTTCCTCTGCATTTGGCAGTGTTTCCCACACTTCAGAACACCCTTAACCTTGCAGTGCAGCTGTCTGATTGAATAACTGTAATCAGATAGATCCATTTTGCCAAGCTCCAATCTACAACAATTTGTAGCATCAGGGTCTTTCAGAGCAGAAAGAGGTGGGAAATATGAGTGAGACAAAAGCAGGAAGTGACTGCACTTATAGAGATTAGCACTGATGCTAACAACTTCAGTATCAGTGTTTGACCGCATTTCTTTATTAATTGAAAAACAAATAACAACACTACAAACTTCTCTATAGTAGGATATTTCGCTCCACTTCTGGCATATTTTGACCAGTTTGTTTTATGAAGTAGCTTGCGTTCTGTAATGCGGTAGCACCTGCCTACGACATTATCTTATTGGCCCGTAATAAATGTTGACTGATGGAACAATCATCCAATCACCTGCCAGACATACCTCTGAAAGGTTCTGCCCTCCTCAAACACTTTCTATGGGCTCTCCCTCAGATTGACTAGTGAAATATTTTGAACCATCCATCTAGTTTGTCAGGTCAACAATCACCCTGTCATAATGAAACACTAAAGACTTACTATGTCTTCTTTTTTATTATAGACAGGGCTGAGCCAAAACAAAACATTAAAGCGATTTTGTTTTTGTTTTGCTCTGACCTAATTAACAGCATGTGCAAATGATAAAGTTCACCATCTCTCATAAAATCCTGAAATCCTTGTTTGGGAATAACAAAAACAATCTTCTCCTGTTTCTTTCCTCTCTCGATGGAGCAATGCCGTGCTTTCAATAGGATGGTGAGAGATAAACAACGACTCAGCATCTGGAGCTGCCAGGATGTTTTATGATGTTGTTTGGGTGTAAAATGTAGGATAGTCGTGGCTTGGCTCATGTTCTATTTGTTTGCAATGCATGTAATTTAAAGTGCACCACACATAGCCCAGCCAGAGGCCAAGCCTTGTCTTATAG
Organism: Cetoscarus ocellatus; assembly: GCA_037902135.1. Lineage (NCBI taxonomy): Eukaryota > Metazoa > Chordata > Actinopteri > Labriformes > Labridae > Cetoscarus > Cetoscarus ocellatus. The sequence continues at coordinate 314,145 of JBAMNC010001683.1, forward strand.
TTGGATTTTTAGCCAAAAACTGCATACACATTTCATAGATTTTCATTTAGACAAATGACCATTTGAACATGACAACATGAGCAGAAACACACACAAGAAAAAAGTTGAAAGTAAGCAACTGCGCAACTAAACTGATACACCAGATGTGGAGTGCAATATATATCACTAGTCTGTTTGTGAAGAGCTGATCGAAAGTGTTTGGGGAGAACAGAACCTTTTAAAAAGCATATTCGGCAGGTGATTGGATGATCGTACCGCTGACCACATTCATTATGGGCCAATCAGATAATGTAGTAGGCAGGCACTACTGCCACAGTGTAAAGTACAGAACATGAGCCAATTCGCAGAACAAACTCTCGTCAGAACATGTCAGAAGTGGAGCAAAAATATCCTTTCTATTATGAAGTTTGTAGTGTTGTTATTTGTTTCTCATTTCATGAAGAGTGTGGTCCAGATCTGACAAAATTGCTACTGAAGCTGTTAGCATCTATGCTAATCTCTGTCACTTCCTGCTGTTGTCACGCTCTTAGCTTCCACGTCTTCTCGCTCTAAAACACATTGATTGGGTCGTGCTGCTTCGGGCAGAGCACGATTGTTGTAGATTGGAGCTTGGCAAAATGGATCTGTCCCAATACAACTAACAATATATCTCAAACAAAAGAGTGATCATTTGCATCCTGGGGCTCAGATCATTGCAGCTTAATATCAATCAATTTAACCTCCCCAGGCTAGTATCATCGTTTTTATATATGGATAATTACTGCAAAAGGGGTACTATAAATTAAAATAGTAAACTGCCAAAGATGTTAGTAGACTCCAAATCTAAGTCATTTTCTTCTACAGGCCAGGGAGTGATGTTTAAAGTTGTTTTTTTTTGTTTAATTCAAAGTAGGTACAAATATAATTTGTTATCCAATGCACTTAGAACTAGAGGTTAGATTTCTGCCCAAGACTGAGCCTGGCCATGCCCGACCTGAACAGGGGGTATGAAACTAGGTCTGGACGGGGATCCTTCCTCCTTCACACGGGGCAGGTTTGGCCAGGCTTGCTTTTTAAGAACAGAAGGTGAATATGCTATAGTGATGAGTTATATAAAGCACTAATCAATCAACCCTATTAAACCATAAAAGTGCACAGTGCACAAATAGTCGGGTTTCAACATATTATTTTGTACAACAGGCTTTGCCTCCTCTCAGCCTCACGCATCATCTGTTCAACAGTTCATAGCACAGCACACACATTACCAAGAAAATGGAGCATCAGAATGAAAAAGAAAAATCTTATTTGGAGAATAAATGCTGTCCCAGTTTGGAGGAAAGTTGGAGGTATAGAGCAACTTCAGTTGGTTTTGTTATATAACATATGCTTCTTTGATGCATTTATTCAGGTCTCAAGCAAGAAAGAAAACAAGCAAGAAAAACAACATTTTATTCTGCAATAAATAATACTTTTGATTCATAAAAGTGGGCATTGTGTAATCATGAGGTCAACCATCATGGTACATTGTACATTTGCCACCATTACAGCCCATATGCGGGATGATCATGGCCAATTTTCTATGGTGAAAATATCATCTGAAAAAATCTGCAAAAAAAACTAATATCTTCCAAAACTGACATTAGTCAGATAATATCATGTATCCTTACTTAAATGCCTAAATCATTGAAGCCAAAACCTTGAAAAATGTCGGATGTGAATCAGGCCCAAGCCCATAATTATAGTTTAAGGCAAGGACCAGACTTGGACATCCGTTAGCTCGGAGATGGATTTTTGGGTTCGATCATAACTCTACTTGGACAATATTCATACATGAAGTAAAAAGAAAGCAACCACACAACCTTAACCTCTAACTATGATCTAACCAATCAAAAAAAATGTTTTTTCATAATATTTTGGACTGTACTGGACATCTATGGTCAACATCCAGCTGAGCAGTAAGAACAGAGAGCTTAGCAGCAGGCTTGTGCGTGAGTTGAAACAATGCTTTGAAAATCTGTTTAGCCTTCTGAGAAGTGCAAACCTGCAAACTCATTCACTCTCCCCACACACGCGCTTATCATTTCCCCTAATCCCCACCCACCTGCAGATGGCTCCTTGGCCGGGGATGATGTCACACTTGCCATCGTTGAGGCAAAAGTCGGCCTGCAGCTCACAGATGCTCTGACAGGGCAGGCCGTCCATGCTGAAGTATCCAGCGTTACAGACACACTCTGCTTCTCCAGACCACTTATTCACTTTACACTCAGCATACTCGTTACACGCTTGGAACTTACATGGGTCCGCTTTGTCACCTGGAAATGAAAAAGCAGAGGTGTAAACATATATATATATATATATATACATATATATATAAAGAGAGAGAGAGAGAGAGAGAGAAAGAGACAGAGAGAGAGAGAGATGTATAAATATAGATAGAGATATATAGACATCTGTTGTTGGTGCTTGTCCAATAATGGAGGACAGGCAGGACTCTACAAGTGTCACTTAAAGGTTCAGAGTTCAGAGTGAAAAGTTCAGAGTTAAAGATCCTACAGCATAAATTTACCCCCCTTCTGACTGTTACTATGAGAGAGAAGCGGGCTGAGAAGAAGGGACTAAAATAAGACTTTGTGATAGCAATAAATTTATGGATGCCCAGACCAAAAATTTGTCCTTATCTTATTTCTCTGTTGAGTATTATTTTTTGAGGACATCCCTTTAAGATGAGGCATCTCATTTTCAAGAGGCTCCCCCTCTCTGTATGGTTGTAACTGTAGTTATCATGGTGGCACTGTTATGAAGGAACTGTAATGATATCGGAATGGAGCTGAAGGAAAGGCCAAATAGTTTCAATTATTAGCTGAAGCAACTGCATGATATAAAAACTTGGTTTAACCAACAGAAACCAGTAGGACAAACCGCTGCTAAAGGTGTGCTAACTCACTGTTCATGGAAACCTTAATCAACTCATCCCCCACTGATGTGACTGCACTGTTGGCCTCTTAAGACCGAGAGGCGTCACGAGAGGGATTCAACAGCTGCTTTCCTCAGCCTTTTCACACACTAACACGTTTTCAGGACTGACCTAATGCAGCCTAAATGAACTGGCTCAAGCTAAAAAGGAAGAAAACTGGACAGTGATGCCTTTTACATAGACCTGGGAACATACTTTCTCTCTCTTATGTACTTAATGATGTGGAATGACAATTAGGTCTTTCTCTGGAATCTTTGATGGACAACTTATTTGAGCAGAAACCAGCTTTAGACATTCCCTAAACAGTTATCTTTGTGTGCTTTTAATATGATCTTGAAAGTAGGAGTATCCAAGTTAGAATTCAGAAACATTACCAGAAGTGCCTCAAGTCAGAATTTCAATGAAGGAAGTCAGAGGAGCAGCAGTTGACTGAAGTTTTCCCACTTGTAACTTGAATTTGGCTAGCTCTATAGTGACTTCATATCCACCTCTGACATCTGATTTCTGAGGTAAAAAGAACGGACCAGAGAACCCACCTGACTCCACATCCAGCGAGTATTTATCGATGGCCAGGTTCATGGTCTGGTAGGCTGTGTTACAGAAGTCCTCCAGGATCAGATAGACAGTGCTGGTAACACCTTGTTGCACAGGTTTGCCAAATTTCATCCGACTGTTGACCACAATGCTCCCGTTCCTAAAGTTCAGGATCTCCAGGTTCTCAAAGTTACTCAGGTTGGACTGCAGGTAGGGCACGAGCTGGGGGGGAAAGGGTTGGAGTTACAGAGGCTTTGACGCTGAGAGAATACTGCCAACAACAACAAGCACAGTAAATGTTTGATTACCAGCTCTAGGAAGCGTTGCTCCAGAGCTTTGTATTCTGGAGAGCTCTTGTTGAAGAGATCCTCAGAGAAGATCATGTTGGTCACTCTCAGACTGAAGAAGACCATCAGAGCTCGTCCAGGGTTTGCAGGCATGGCGATGCTGACATGGTCTGTGCCATGTGGTACTCCAAATGGAAAGCTAGTGCTGCCATCCTCGGTGTGATTGATCAAACCATATCCGTACTGGATCAAATCATACTCCTGGTCTCCTGTGTTGCCATCCTCGATGACTTCATTGATGGTCTGGATCTGTTGAACAAAACAGTAGATAGATTTTCTGTGTTTTTTCCCCTCTAACAAGGACACTATTTATTTTAACTGACTCTTGTCGGCTCTCTGATTGGTTGATTGGTGAACCAACCAGGGAACTCCCTCACAAAGCAGCTGTTGCATTACGGGAAGATTGCCCTCTTAATTTTGTTACCTCAACGTTGAAAATCACAAAACTTAGTTTAACTCAAAGGTGAGTGACAACATTTTAATGCTGACAATAAATGAGGTTTTAGGAATGTTCAAAAGGAAATAATAAAGCTTTGTGTTGATGTGAATAGCCAGTGTCAGATGACATCACTAAGGTCATTCACCAGTAATAATCTTTATTAATCTAACAGATTCATAAAGAGTTTGACTTTTCTTTATACACCATACTGTAGATTTGTTTATTATTTATTTCACTGTCAGTTTTCAACTGTTTTAAATGGGAGAGAGGACAGCAGATTTTGTCAAGTCAAGTAACAGTAAGTTCCAAGGAGGTTGTGTTTTTGCCGGCCATGTTTGTCTTTTTTTAGCAAGATTAGGCAAAAACTACTGGATGGATTTTGGTGAAATTTTCAGGAGATGTTGGTAATGGCCCAACTTAAAAATGATTAGATGTTGGTGGTGATCCAGAATGATCGTTTTTGCTCAATAACTGTTTAACTAATAACCATATCAACATGATTCTGAGTACTTGGTGTGGGTTTTCAGGGTCAAGGAATCATATTATGATGGTAACTTTATCCTGGAGCTATTGCTTAAAGATGTAACAGCAAAATCTGAGCTACCTTGGCAGAGGTTTGTACTCTGTGAGTGCTTTCTACTTTTATATGTGTTGACTTCTGTCTGAAAAAAAATCTTAATTTCAACTGCAGAAAAAAACTGTATGTTTTCAGGTTACTGCTGGGGATAGCTCAGTGTTCATTAATGCTTTTCTGCTGATAAAGTGTGAGCAGGTGCTATAACAAATGTCATGTCTTTTCTATTTTGATTTACTTTTTGTGCTGCTCACATTTGGCGGGCCACTATGAAAGATACGAGATGCATTGATAGTGTCTCTAAAGTACAGTGTCATTTGCCAGACTTCTGTCCTCGAAAATGAAAATTTGTCTGTATTTCAGCTACATCAGGTTATACTCATGTGCAACTTTTTAACAAAGCAGCAGGTAACCACATTCAGCACAAATACATGATGTTAACTAGGAGGACCAAAGGCTGGCAATGCTAGCACTGCCCACATTGGCGTTAGCCAAACATTACTCTGCAAAATTAACTTTTTTTGCTGATGCTGAACTCCTGTTATGAAGACTGCTGCTTTTCTTACCTTTTTGGGAATGCTTTATTAAGTCTTGTCAGACAAAGTTGGATCTTACTTGCGATTAGCTAGATATTACTGTTTCCTCCTGGAAACATCCTTGTTTTAAAACTATGATTGACCATATTTATATTTCTAGAGGAAAAAAGACAATGGTCAATGACATTAAAATGCATTTTTGATTTTAAAGGCAACTATGAATCTAACTTTTAGCAACAAGTAGATTTAAAAGCACTTTTCACAAATTTAACATGGTAAAAAACGCTATAACCAACCACACAAACTCTGCAAAGTCCTCTACTTTATACTCTTAACAACATATTCCACATCTTTGGCATCTTCAGCATTTAGTGAGTGGCGCTGAAATAAGGCACAAAAATCTGTGATACGACTTATACAGACAACAGATTTTGATAAGTGTCCTTAATGAGCACTAGGGGCGTGTATCTTTTATATGTCGTGATCAGATTTAAACCTAATTCTCGCGATTGATTTTAATTCACACATATTCACGATTCATGATTGGCGATCAATTCACAATATATTCCCTTAAGGATGGTCCTTTCAGAATCTGCTCCTGTCTGCTGTGTGAATGGGAACTGATAAGATTTTATTGAATTTATTAATTTAGAATCTTGAGTATGAATTTGATCTGATTAAAATGTAGATTTTTTTTTTTTGCACCTTTCAAAATCCCAAAGCTTTGTAATGGCACAGCTCTGGACAAGCACTGTAAGCATGGCTATTGGAATTTCCCCCTGTGGGACTAATAAAGGAATATCTTATCTTATCTTATTAAAGGGATATGCCAACATTTTTTTGTTTTTGTTTTTGTGTCTTGCCTCACTCCCGAGTCCATGAGAAGCAGATAGACACCATTCTTTCAATTGTGCATGTAGTAACAAGGAAGAGACAGGCAGAGCTCACCCACTGCTGATTAGCTTAGCTCAAACACTGGGAGTCAATGGGTAGTGGTAGCCTGCCTCTGCCTGCAGTCATCAGATAATCTCTTCAGCAACTCTAAATGGTCCTGTGCTTGTTGTGACACGTTTTTTTTTTTTTACCATGTTATGTTACGTTATCTATGTTTACACTAAGATTACAGTTTATATAACTTTTGAAAGAAATACACATGAAACTAAACCGCAGAGTGAATGTGTAAACCACCGTGGACATGCTTTTAAGTAGGTCGACAAAACAAAGCACGTCCACAGTGGTTTGCGTATGCACCCTGCGGTTTACAACAAGCTCACAGGACCGTTTAGTGTTGCTGAAGAGTTTATCTGATGACTGTAGGCGGACGCAGGCTAACGCTACCCATTGACTCCCAGTGTTTGAGTTAAGCTAATTAGCAGTGGGCGAGCTCTGCCTGTATCTTCCTTGTTACTGCACACAGTTGATAGAATGGTATCTATCTGCTTGTCATGGACTCGGGAGTGAGGCAAGACACAAAAACAAACAAAAAAATGTTGGCGTATTAATTTAAAGTTGATATTCCTACACTCAAAAGGTAAGAATTCAGATTTTAAAAGCACTTTGTACATTTCTCACATTTGCTTCCTTTCTAACATAACCATCTTGTTTGTTACCTCCACTCCTGAAGGGAGGATGACATCCGGCTGCACCTCAGGAACAGAGTTTATGATGGAGACCCTGGTGAAAGGTGACTCTCTCTCAGGTATCAGGATGGTCGGTTGAGGAGGGCTCGGCATGGCTATGACCTCTGGCTCTCCTTGGTTAACAAGTATTATTTCATCCTCTGTTAGATCCTCTGTGGAGATCACCGGAGCCTCTACAGCCTTTTCTTCTGCAGCTTCTTTCACCTCTTCTTTGCTTTCTGTTACTTCCTGTAAGCCGCTCTCTTCAATCACAGGTACATCAGCCCCCACCAGCTGTGGTACTTCTGTCACTACATCTACAGGCTCAGGAGGAGGAACGACAGCAGGCAAGCCTTCTTCTACAGTTTCAGTTGTGATAGTGGTGACCTCAAGATCCTCTGGAGTCTCCTCCTCAACAAGTTCATTCAGATGCTCCTCTTCTGCTAGTGAACCAGTGGGGTCTTCCCCAGCCTCACTTTTCTCTCCTCCGGCTTCAGAGATGACACCAGCATGTGTGTTGACTTCCACGTCTTCTGTTTCTAAACCAGAGGACTCCAGCTCTACTGGCGGTTTAGGCAGGAGGACATCTGGGAGCTCCTTGGGTGTTTTTACATTTTCTTTCGGCAAGAGACCCTCCTCTGCAATGCCTGGAAAAATAAAGACAACAGGATGCATCATAGGGGGATTTATTTCATACATAAGTATTATTGTCATCAAGCTTAAAGGCACAATATGTAAAATTCTCACACTGAAATGTCTGAATTGAAAACAAAAAATGAGTCATCCTGATAATTCTTATACTTCTTTAAACAGGTTTCCTGGACTGACAGCTCTAAGGTCATGTAATGTGATTAACAGCTGTTTGAACACAGCAACCTTGCGACAGGCAGGGAGGCAGGTGCTCACCAGAGCTTTGGTAGCTGCTGATAGTAAATTCTAATTCTTGGATCACAGAGTCAGACTGAATTTTACATTCATTGCCAAGTTATTTAAAGGGATAGTTCAGGATTTTTGAATTGAGGTTTATTAGGTTCATGGCATTAGCCTGAACACTAGCCACACTGACAGACACCACCTCTCAGTCTGTACCAAAATGGTCAGCACAGAAGCTAGGGCTATATATTGTTGCAGGTGGTGCCACCGAATCAATTAATTTTAAGAACTGTGGGTGAAAACAAGTCACAAAAATAGTGTAAGGTGATTCCATGCTTCACAGCAAATTGAGAAGAGTGAAAACTTTGGTTAAAATCAGCCATTTATCCAGTTTGGTAGTGGTTGTTTCCTTTTCTGAAATAAGCTGGTTGGTGCTGTTGGCAAAAGGATGTGTGGCTGAGCCTTGTAGTGAAGTAGTGATTAAAAAAGCAGCTTGCAAGAGGAAAAGTAAGCCATTGTGAATCAGCTGAATATAGCATGCAATTGCCATATGCTGTTTTTGTGGTTGGTTTTCACTCAAATTCCTTAAAATTATGTGCAGAGCAACATCTAAAGCAATGTACCGCACTAGCTTCTGCACTAACTATTTCAGAACAGACTGAGAGGTGATGTCTATTGGTGTGGCTAATGTTCAGGCTAATACCATGAACCTCTTAAAACCTCAATTCAAAAATCCTGAACTATGCCTTCAAATAATCCAAGATATCTGTGGTTAGAGGACTAATATGTAGAATTGATGTCTAAATGTGTGTGTGTTACATTTATTCTTAAGAGGACAAATAACCTAAATATTCCCAAATGTTTTCAAAGAAGAAGAAATCCTAAATTTTCCCAAAAACATCAGTCAGTGTTTTGTTTTGACAGCTGTCAAAACAAAGCTGCTATAAGAAGACACGGCAAGTTTATCATAACCATGACAACCCTGGATGTTACACTAAAGGCTGCCACAAATGTAAGTGGGAACAGCTCCTGGAAACCTTTGCTCATTTTCTGTAACCTCTTCATTTCTGTTGACATTTGCTTGACATGGACCATTGTAACAGAGTAGCCCAACTAGATATCTCCAAATTGAAAAAGAACTCAGCTTTGTTTACCTTTGTTGTGTACTTTTTTCATTGAGGATTCTTTTCAACAAAAGCTGCATTTCATTAGGTGTATTTGCAACACATTAAAGGTTTTCTGAGTGTTTCATTTTCTTCGCAAATGAGGGAATAAAGCTGTTAAATGTGAACCTCTTGATTTGCTCAGTCCTGCAATGCTTATTTCTTAGTTTATGAAACAAACTTTTTAACAGCTTTCTGCCCCATGATGTGATATTAACTTGCAAGATTGTAACAATGGTTAATGGGCAGTTTTATTGAATAGACTTCTCAAGTCAAAAAGGAAACAGTAGAGCCAGGCGGAGCTGATAAGCTCATCTCTTGTCATATCAGGTAATTTTCTTTTGCTGTTGTTTTGTTTGAGAGCCTCTTGGTGGTAACCTGACACACCAGATGGACCGTTCAATGAATAATTTAATAAATTTAAAAAAAAAATGTCCATTTGGGAAAGAGCCCATGGAAAATGTTTGGAAATCGGCAGAACCTTTTCAAAGCAAATCTGGCAAGTAATTGGATGATCGTTCTGTAAATCACATTCATTATGGGTCAATCAGATAATGTAGCAGGCATGCGCTACTGCTGCGGTGTTAAATACAAAATGTAAGCAACTATGTAGAAAGAACTACAGCCATAACATGTCCAATGTGGAGAGAAGTGCTTTCACTTTTGATGTCTGTTTTTCATTTAATAGAGACATACAGTCCAAGATCTGATAAAACGGCTTCTGAAGCTGTTAGCATGTACACTAATCTCCATAGGAGCAGTTACTTCCTGCTGACATGTTGTTCATAGCTCCCAGCTCTCCCCGCTTTAAAGAACCCTGATTGGGCCGTGCCGCCTTGGGCCGCTCACATTGGAACTTGGCATGATGGATCTGCCTGATTACAGACATTGAATCAGGCGGATCCAGTTGCTGCGCAAGGTAATCGGTTGAATCTACATATTGTTCAATCCAACTTCATAGTTTAAGGGTTGTCTTTCAGTAAGCTTTGTCTAAAGTGTAAATAAAATAGGCTTGAGGTCTAATGTACATCTTTTTACTCATTTTATCTCAATGGGTTTTTCAATTTACTTTAAATTTACTCTTCGTTATTTTCTCTATGAGGATAAATTGTTAACTACTTCTACTACGAGACAAAACTCACTGCGGGTTTCAGGTGCAGCAGTGGTCAGGACGGGTGCAGGAGACACGATCGTGCTCTCCTCCAAGACGATGACATCATTCTCTGCAGTTGCCTGCAGAGTCCTGAGCACCTCCTCCTTGTTTACGTCCTCGTTCTCTTCCCTGATGATACTGACCTCTTGTGGCTCGTCCGCAGCCTTAACCTGCATCACAATGAGGCATTGTTGTTTAATCTATTTATACAATATCCAATAGTGTGCCAAGGTCCAAGAGTTTTTGATGAGTGGGTTTTTTACAGTTTGTAGGTCATGCCAAGAAAAGCTCCTGATTGTGCTCTGTTGATTTTACACCATTTTTAAGACAGTATATAAACATCTTTCAAAAGTGGGAACTGACTCTCATCACCTGACTAAAAATGTAAATATCTTTGGATAAAAAAGATGGCTTTCCTTTTGTGTTGATTTTGGAGATTTGTGGAGAAAAAAAAATTGCATGTTATCACAGAAACGAGGCAAAATAATGTGTTTGGTGCACGTCCTCCCAGGTCCTCTGTAATGCTGAGCCTTTTATACATGTTTATTATGTCCTGTTTCTTTGTTCAGTCATCCATCCATCTATTATCTACACTGCTTACCCCTTTTGGGGTCAAGGTGAGGCTGGAGCCTATCATTTGGTGACTTTGGGTGAGAGGTAGGGTACACCCGAACTGGTCGCCAGCCAATCACTGGGCCACACCGAGAGACAATCATTTACACACCTACACCTAAGACCAATTTGGAGTCATCAGTTTAGCGAACAAGCATGTCTTTGCTCTGTGGGAGGAAACAGGAGTGCCCAGAGAGAACCTACACATGCCCAGGGAGAGCATGCACACTCCATACAGAAAGACCCTAACTGACTCAGGGTTTGAACCAGCAACCTTCTTGCTGTGAGGCATGTGTCACCAAGCCATCCTTGTTGTTCAGTCATACATCCATCTGATTTCAATACCACTCATCCCTTTCGGGGTTCTGGAGGGCTGAAGCCTATCCCAGCCGGCTTCGAGCGAGAGGCAGGGTACACTCTGAACCGGGCACCAGCCACATAGAGAGACAGACAACCATTCACACTCACACTCATACCTAACGGCAATTTAGAGTCACCAATCAACCGAATAAGCATGTGTTCTGTCTGTGGGAGGAAGCCAGAGTGCACGGAGAGAACCCACGCATGTGCAGGAAGAGCATGCACACCTCACACAGAAAGGCCCTGACCCACTCAGGGTTCAAACCAGCAACCTTATTGCTGTGGGGCGCATGCACTACCTGCTGCACCACTGCACTATTCTTCTCAGTCATGTGTTTTTTTTTCTATAGTCCAAAAGACTATGTTTTTCATTGAATAATTTCTAATAGTGGAATTCTGAAGGAATTTGGGTCACATTTTCTTGCGTAGGAGGTGTAGAGTCCTGAGGTTTGACTGGTTCAGAACCACTGGACTATTAATCTGTGATTACTTAGTTGGCATACTGCAGGCTCTGTTCCTCTAACGTCAACTGAAAATTAGCTTGAAAAAACATTGACTAAATCTTGAAAATCCCACTGACACAGTAGCTCTGAGGTCCTGTCAGTAAATCTATTACTAATGAGAAGTTTGCCAAACCCTCCTAACACAAATAATGAGTCATATAAATCATTTAGCAAGCCGAGCTGTAAAGCAAACCAGCAGACACATTTAGAGAAACCAAAACACTGATTAGCATCAAAGCACTCAGTCTACCACAAGAACACCCACAGTAAAGACAGACGTCAGATGGTGCTTCTCGTCTGCATGAACTCATATGTGCCGTCTCTCCTTTACTATCAGTGACGAGGTGTCCTGCAGCTTTTTACCCAAAATAGCAGTGGATTATTATAGCGAGAGCCACGCTAATCCTCAAAGTCTCCCTTCATCCGTGCTGGTGAGCTCATCTCCTACCTGCACTGGTGTGGTCTGGACAGCTTCACAAGCCGGTTCTGTGTCATTGCAACTTCAGTCAAACTAGAGCTGCCAGCTCTCTGAAAAATAAGTGATTTATCAACTGAGAGAGGCTCAAAGCAGCTGGACACCCTGGAGCACGGGGGATTTTAGAATCAGACCTTTAGGAGTGCTCAGTTTCTTGCAAGTTTTTTACGTCTCTGCCTTAGTGGTAGTTTTACTTGAGGAAGAATCAGCCTAGAGATATGAGACTTCTTTCACCTCAAAAACACAGTGACCACAGAACTCATGGGGGGTTATCTTCTTTAGGTATGATGCATGGCACATTTTGATAAATATTTTAGCCATAAAATAGGCATATTATTAGGTATACTGTGCTTTATTCAAGATTAAAGCATAAAAATAAAAATAAGGTTTTTACACAATAACTGTCACATTTCTCAAATGTGGTAGTTTACATGCTGCTGTCATTTGTGACATGTACACTTCTTTGCTTATTTGCAAATTTTCCTGAGTTACAAGAAGCATTTTACTTTAAGTGCAAACATTAGCAAGTAGTAACTCAAATTTTACACTACAAAAGGTTTGTAAAACAGTAACTGATGGTGGATGCTATTTTTGCAAAAGTATTAATCTTTACAGGTGTTCAAAAAAGCATATTACAGTCACAAAAAATACAATTTGCTTTGTTTTTGCAGACTAGCCAGAGTTATCTCTGGATGAGTACATACATTCGTGTAAAAGAAATAAAAATGAAAGCGTGTTTTGTTTTGTTTTTTATTTTATTTTTGTTATTGGTATTGTTTTTGTTTTGTTGGTTTGTTTGGGTCTGCTGTTCTTTCCCATTTTTGTCTTTGTTGAGGTGCCCCATGGCACGTTCCCTTATCCTAGGCCCACTGTATGCCTGTAAAAAGGGAAACTGTGTGCTGAAATACTGAATTACTAAAAGTCCTAGCATGCTTTTTCTTTTCTTGTTTTTGTTGAAAAACTTTAATAAAAATTTTATCACAAAAAAAATGGTAGCGCAAGTGTTTTTCTGAATTGCTGGCATAACTGTCTCAGAATGGCTATGTGTTATGTTTTTGTTCAAAGATATCAGCTTCGTTTTTTGTTTTGTTTTGTTTTGTTTTGTTTTGTTTTGTTTTGTTTTGTTTTGTTTTGTTTTGTTAACTTCCTCAAATTTCCATCAGTAGCACTATTGCAGGTTATTCAGCAAAAATAAAAATAATAGCCATCATAGTAAGGCTAATACCTCCATCAAGGAGTTTATGTTTTTGCAGGAATTTGCCCATTTGTTTGTCCGTCTTTGAGCAGGATAACTTAAAATTTTCTTGCTGGTTTTTGATGACATTTTTTTTAAAGAATGTTGGTCATGGCACGAGGATGAAGTGATCAAATTTTGTTGGTGATCCAAATGTGGATGCAGGAATTTTTAAAGGATTAGTAAATGTTGCAAGACAGGGAAGTTTTCTATATTTTTAATTAATAAATGCCAGAAATGCATTGGTGGAGGTTTGTACTCTTGGAGTACTTCTACTTCCAGTTTTGATTCTGTTTTGGTTTGACACAAAATTTCTTTAGGTGATATTGTTATAGGTTTTACTTTGGATGGAAACCAAACGATTTCATGGCTGTTCAGGAGCAAAGCGCTTCCATAACCTAATCCACCTCACATCATGGTGTTTCTCAATGATAAGATGACAGCAGATTATTTTGTTCCACAAAATATGTCTTATAATTCCAAGAAAGTTATATTGTTGATTCAGAAAAACAGATACATTTTTGTCTTTTCAGAAACATTCAAAATTCATAAAAAATATTATTACATTTAAGAAAATTGAGCAGAATTTCTATTTTGCACATGTACCTTGTAATATTGTTGTCATTACCTTCTTAATTTAGAAAAAAAACACAGCAAAATTATTTCTGACTCAAAATTACTTCTGCATCCTCAGGTTATCATCTTATCATGCAGGAAAACAGCCGATTGTTTTCATTTAAATCTATGATGTTTTTGTGGCTCCTTTGAATTAAATAATTCTAATTATATTATTTTCTATTTTTCTCTAGTAATCTATCCAGCATAGTAGGAAATTCCACTAAGGAACATATTTTAATGCTGTCTTTGTTCTTTATTCCAAGACTTTTCAATATTGCATCTGAATAGTCTTTATTTTCAATAAAGTAAATAATCAGACTTCTTAACCCAATGCTAAGAATGAGCGTTGTTATCTGGGTGTTTTATATTGATGCTAAATCAATACTTTTAAAAAGATGCAGGTGCCTAGATAGTTCCACAAAATTGATACTTTTAAAAGAGAAAGCTTTAAGTTCTCGGCCAACAAAGCCCCGGAGAGAAATACTGGACAACCTACGGAGCAGAGAAGGTAGAAAAGGTGCAGCATCTCTGAATTAACCATTCACGATCAAGCACCAAATTTGTGTGATTCGGTTTTATATGTATGTAGTCTGTTATTACTGGTTCCATGTCTGTGCTGTTTTCCTAACTAATAATATTTCATTTGTATAGAGGAATTAGCTGTGGCTGCTTGTATTGTACGGTGGGAAACATGCCCTTCTGACTGTAACTTCAGTGGCACAGAGATGAAATCAAGAGGGGCTTCAGCACCCAAAAAACAGTCCCCTCTTACCCTCTGCCCCAAAGAGAGATTGTTGTTGTGTATTGTGGAAGTGACTTGTTACTCACCACAGTTTCCCCTCCTCCTCCTTCTTCTCCTCCTGCGGTGTTGAAAGCCTCGGGGACTTCAGACACTGTGGAACCGGACAGGAGACAAATGTTGATTGAAAGTGACATATGAAAGGCTCACAAGCCAAATGGTTAAAACAATCATGACTGCAAGAGTCTACAGAATTCCTTTAATGGTTACTATTTTCACTATAGCCTTCACTCTGACAGCCTCACCTTCAGGGGTAAATATCTACAAATCAGTGCAAAAATCTGGAGAGAGCATCAGCCGCTTGCTGTGGGCCAAAGCAATTTATGTATCACCACCAAAGAGGGAAAACAAGGACAAGATGTGGCTTTAAGTAACCCTGCAGCCACACATGACAGCCATATGAGAGTGTTTAGGCATAATTTGTCCAAGACCATCTTTAATGAAAGCATCAGCTGGTATGAATCTCCTGGGACGCTTGCTAACTACATGATACACATTTGTCTTAAAGTCCTGGGACACAGAATCATCTAAGAGGGAAAGGAGACACAATAGAGATAGAGTTCATAGTTTCTTCATTTTATGAAAAAGACCCCCAGACAGCCATGAAGTGCCCATCCAACTGAATGATTTAAGAGATGCAGGGGTTCAGTTCTAAGTGCATAAACATTTGAGTATGTATACACTCGAGTTTGCAGTGGCTTTAAATAAAGCAGGTTATAGAGTGGTGCAGGAATCATCCAAATAACGCTGAAGTGTGTTAGCATTTAGACACCCTTGGTTACCAAGGGCAAAAGTCTATGGGATTTTGGAATAGTTTTTTTGGGAAAATGTATGAAATAAGGTGTGTGATGGACACATGCATATGATATTTAAATGCTCAATAAAAAGCATCTAAGTTTGCCCAGCTTTTGAATATAAAAGTGTTATTGTATTTTTAAAAGAACGATTGCTAACAAACTGCTAACAAGGATTTTCTACAGTGCAGCCCCTGAATTTAAAGACTGCATTTAAGGAATGCATCATATCCTGGTACACAATTATGCCTTGAAATAACTCAGGATATCTGGGGTAGATCAGTGTATAGCAATGGAAATGTATGTATACTATAAAAAAAATTACTATGATGAGGAGTTTAGCAATCCACAGGCAGAATAATATAAAAACAGTCAAGGAATCATATTATGATAGTAATTTTATCATGAAACCACTGCTTATAGATACAACAGCAATATGTGAGTTACCTTGGTGGAGGTTTGTGCTCTCCGAGTGCTTTCTAGTTCCTCTTGAAATGTTATTTTTATTTTTATTTTATCTTTTGCATCAATTTACCAAGTTAAATGCCTTGTATGTGTAAATAGACTTGGCAATAAATACCAGTTCTGATCTCTTCTTATTGTCTTGTTCACAGCTTCTACCCTTTTTGCTTTTTCTGTTTTCGTATTGTATTTATCTTTGATCCTCATTCTTGATTTGCTGGGTCCTTGTGTTGCCTGGGTTCCTGGATTCTTCAATTCTTATGACATATGAACTGGTTTGTGTGTGCAGCCACAGCAGGTATAATGGCATCAACGAGCTCTGCCATTATACCTGCTTGTATTACACCACTCTGGTTTTTGACTGATTATACCAGACAACCAGGATTAGAAGTAATGTGTAACACAACAGCATCACACTCACTGCACTGTCCCTCTCTTTCGGCTCAGTGTTAACCATATTTCTACTCTGTTGCTACCTTGGATCCACTGGACCCACACTGAAGTAAAAAAATTAAGGTTAAAAATACCCCACAGGTTCAGATTTCAGACATCCTTTTTTCATAGCTCTCTTTTGCAGACTTTCTGATGACGAGGATTAGACTATAGCATTGAATAAATACACAGCTCCTGTAACTGATGACTCTGTAATTTGTCCATTAGAAATGGCCCACTTTTGCACTGATAATTTTATAAATATGTCTCTGTCCTCTCTGACAGAAAGAGCAGACAAATAAGAAACAGATGAGACTATTAAAAACCCTGGAATGTTTTCTCAAGTGGTGTAGCGCATGTAATAATATCAATGCTGGATCTAATGTCCTTCTATTTGATATGACATTTGGAGGTTTTCCCTGCACTGCATGCACTACCTCTGCCAATGCTTTCCCAATGACTTCACTGCCATGCCAATTAAATAAATGGCTCTAATGGTGGCATGTGTGTGTTCTGTTACAGTGCAGGGAATATTTTAAGATTCAGCAGTCATGCTCTGGCCATCGTCTTACCGCTTTCCAGCTCGGGTGGCTGCATGGCTTCAGTGACAAAGTTTTTGATCTCGCTGATGGTGTAGACTGTCGGACGCTTCAGCTCCATGACCTCACGGTACGAGTTCTCCACCAGGTTGGACTGCAGTGTCAGGTAGTCCATCTGCTCGTTGGATGCTCCATTTCCATCAACCACCAATGTAACTGCAAAGTCCACCATGACACCATCGTGTCTGGACACACAAATACAAACTGGTTACATTCCTTAGATGATTGAAAAAGACTTATTCTCATGAGTCCTAGGCACATTTTACTCATTTCTGCCCTCTGAATTTGTCCAGTTTTAGCCAACAAAACATTTTAATCAAGATTGTGTCAATAAAACTTATCAGATTTTCATCACTTCTGAAAATCAAAATATTTTTTGTCTTTAAACTAATTAATTGGTCATAATTGTGAAATAATTATAGTTGTAAATCACTTTATTAGTGCACCACATCAATAATTTAACTTTGAAAAATAAACTAATGAAATAAACAAGCAAACCTCAAATAAAGGACTTTTTCTGGTAATGTATTTTTGCAGCACATTGAGTTTTGTTCATATAAATACCCTAATGAACACTCCATTACAACAAAGTTTTGTACCAATATCAGTATTTTTTTAAATTTTGATGTCAGCCACCACCCTTTGAGCATTTGAGCTGTTTTTTGTCTGGCTCACATTTGACACAAGATGCTCGTTCCTTAATGATAGGATTACTGCTGAGTGAAAAGACCCCTAATCTCACTTATGCCCCACTGCACCTCTGAAAAGTTACATAATCCACCACATGGCCCTTAGTTGCCGCAGTCTTACCACCTTCAGCAGAACCAAGCTCTATTCAGGGAAGCTCCGGTTAATGGGAAGTTAATGCAACTGCAGCCTCTATCGCCATGCCCCTCACAAGGCCTCAGACCAATAGTTACTCAGAGAGCACAAGCCAAGGCATTTCTGACATTCTTTGCTGAGTCATTATGATAACATTTCCTTAAAATCACTTTTTCTTTGTGCCATGACCAAAATTCCCTTAAATTCTCATAAAAATCAGAGAAATTTTGTGAACTTTTTGAGTTATCTCGCTCATAGACAAACAAATGCAGCAAAACCATAATCTCTCTACATCTTATTAAAAATCTGAAAACAGGACACAGACAAGCTCCAGTAGAGTGGTATTGTACTTTAATTAGTCCTGAACCACCTAAGCAAGTTAGCAATCACCTCTGGTCCTACTGCCTTAGAATCATTGTCTTTTGTTATTTTTAATCAGATTTTGATCGAATTGTAATAAAGTCTGTGGTAAACAAAATTAATCTGACACACCACCACATGGACCGTCCATGTGGTGGTGTTTCACTTTTCTATCTCGGCAACAGCCGAGCAAGTGTTGGGGAATGGCAGAACCTTTCAAAAGCATATGATTGGATGATCATTCCGTCAATCACATTTATTATGGGCCAATCAGATAATGTAGTAGGCGGGTGCTACTGCTGAATACTGAATACAAAATGTGAGGCACTTTGTTGAACTAAAATGCTTGAAGTGGAACAAAAAGATCCTTACTATCAAGACATACTTTCATTGTTGTTATTTGGTTTTCATTTAATTAAGAAATATGGTCCAGATCTGACAAAACTGCTCCTGAAGTTGTTAGCATCAATGCTAATCTCTGTATGAGCAGTCACTCACTGCTGTCATCACACTTGTAGCTCCAACCTCCCTGCTTTAAAGGACGCTGATTGGGCCGTGCCGCTTTGGGCCGAGCACAATCATGGTAGATTAGAGTGGCAAGATGGATCTGACTGATTACAGAAACTGAATCAAGTGGATCCAGCTGCACTGCAAAGTTAAAATAACAGCAGAGGAGATAATAACATAATTTGATAATAGTGAATGACTCATAACTGACACAGCAACAAAGTCAAACTTTCTTTACTTGAAGAGGTTGAATTTTGAAGAAGAGATGTATTCTGGAGGCTGCTCAGTGCTACAAAAATATGTTATCTTTGAAAGATCTCTCCAATGATTTAGAGTTCTACAGAAAATTCAGAAGATGATTACGAGGTAATATTTGCTAATGAAATTACTGACATCTCTTGCCATTTCTTAAAGGGATACGCCAACATTTTCTTTGTTTTCGTGTCTGCCTCACTCCCAAGTCCATGTCAAGCAGATAGACACCATTCTTTGACTGTCCATGCAGTAACAAGAAAGAGATGGGCAAAGCTCACCCACCACTAGTTAGCTTAGCTCAAACACTGGGAGTCAATGGGAAGTGTTAGCCTGCCTCTGCCTACAGTCATCAGCAACTGTTAACGGTCCTACTTCTGCAGTGGTTTGTGCTAGAGATGTAACGTTCAAAACAACTCAAGTCTTTTGAACAGCCCCTGTCAGTGAATGATGAGAACCGATTCACAGTTGTCGTGTGTGTGAGCTGTTCGTTTGCGAGCCATTCTTAAATTTGCAGGCAATTTACATTTAAGAGTGGCTGAGTCTCCTGTTCATGGTCACTGTGCAGCAACAGTTGTTTCTTCACTTTTTAACCCACATTTGGGGATTATATTCCTCCTTGTTAACAAACTTGGATATAACGGTTTCAATTTCTCTTAAGGTCGTGTGTACAAGGCAGTATGTAAGAAATATTGTGCCCCCGATAAGACACCAGTTCACCTAGACCAGGGGTGGCCACATGAAAAGAAAAAAGTAAATATGAACATAAATACATAAATACACCCCTCCTTTAGTGCACTAAAATTAATAAAACCAATCCAATGTAGGTTAATATATGGTTAGTAGTTGAATATGCTAACAGGGAAAACAGTCTACCACTCATCTTTAATGACCTGACAAGGCAAAAGTCACTCTGAAAGACTTTTGGCTGGTCAACCAGAATTCAAGGGGCCCCAGTTGGCCCTGGCTACTTAAACAGCACTCGGGCAATATCAGAACAACCTCCCATGTAGCACTAAGGGCCCATTAACACAACAACAAAAACACCTGAAAACACTGTGAGTTTTCGTTGCGTTTGCGACCTCGTTTACACAAGAATGGCGCCCGGAGTGCCTGAATCGTAAACCTTTGAAACCGGGATCCAGAGTGAAAAGTTTTGATGTTTTCATTTTTGTCTCCATGTAAACAGGAATCACTGTTTTCAGGAAAAAACGGGGATGCGCCTTGCATGTGCAGTACTCTTTCAGATAAAGGTAGCGCGTGCACTCAGGACAACAACAACAGCTATGACTACCGAGCAACATGTGTGCTGCTGACTGTGTTTGGTTTGTTATCGCTCCTCCAACAAAATGTGGATTTGCTGCATCAATACTCTGACCAGGGGAGACGCATTTGTTATATTCGCCAAGGAATGAGTCAATAGCTAACGTTCCATCAAAGCAGGGTGATCAGAGGTCTCTTTTGGAAACCTACATAACCAACTACTGGCCTGGCATGCACGCTACCACAGTTTCAGTCGTTCTCGCGGATCTGTGTGAACGCACATAGTTATCACACCGTCTCCGTGTGAATGCGGAGCGCTTTTAAGAATGCAAAGGAAAAACTTCCCATTTTTGGTGACAACTTTTTCGTGTAAACAGGCCCGAAGAAGACATAGATGGCTCATCTCCTCATTCAGGCACAAAACAAGAGCAAACAGCACAAATATGCCAAACTTTGAGTGCTGTTGCTTGGGGCTGATAAGCACAGTTTTATTTGTAAATCAGACCTTGAAAAAAAGGCAACAGCGAAGGGAATTATGGCAATTCATGCTGCATCTTCATTCTGTTATCCACTCGACTTTATTCATGAGTCAAGCACAAGCATTAAATCCTAATGTGTGCCAAATTTAATTTATTTTTTACCCTTTGCTCCGGGCCAACTAAAAGTAGGCTATAGTTTGAAGACCCCTGACCTAGAAGTAGAAAATCACAAAGGCATTAACCTGATTTAATGTCAAACCTGCTGAAAAAACTTGGTCGAGCGATCACAGATGACTGATGACTTTAAAGATTTACTCCTACTTGGATCACAGGAGCTCAACTGTATAGGGCAAAAAACAGCAGAGTCAGCAGAATGATCAATACCATTATAATGAACATGGAAAACCTCACAACAGAGTCCAGGCCCTGGAAAAAGCAATTTATCAGCCTAAATTTGACTGCTGGGAGCCTTCCACTCTGACCTAGTTTGCTGGGTTTCTGGCACACCGCTGAGCCCACGCCGGCTCAAAGATGGCTTCATTTACATCCAAAATTTTCCACGTTTAGTTTCACACATAAACAGAGGCAGACAAATACAGCTTTACTTCTGGGGTGTCTTGTGACCTGTGGTAAGAAGTAAAACTCAAAAATATTCCCTTTAATTATTCACTTGATCACAAATTATTACCATGTGGTACATTAAGTATATTTAAGGACACAAGTGGGATGTTATTTACATGTTCAATTTGCATTTGTGTAGCTCTTGAGCAGAGTTAACAGAGGATCAGAAGTTCAGGAGTGCCCAGCTCATAATGAAACTGCGACGTGTAGACCTCCAGTAAGGGTTAAATCCTCCCCTCTGAGCAGCTTAATTCACTAAAACTCACTATTTCTTCTTCTAAATGTAAGATGTTTTTTACCAACAAAATAATAAAAAAAATCAAATGTAGTGACTTAAAATAACTTCACAAATGTTTTTTAAAAAATGAAGTGTTTGTTTGTTACCACATTATATTTCTAGACAATATCTAATCAGTAAAAAAAACAAACAGTTGAGCCATGTTTTAATGCTATATTATTTTCAACAAACTAATTTGCAAAAGTAAAAACAGATTTAATAATTAGTTCACAGATCCACAAGTGTGTATAATGTATAGTATAAGAGACTTGCATGTTAATATATTGTGAAAATGCTGCACTTTTAGTGTCAATGTAGATCAGCCTATCTACTATGTCCAAACAACATAATACACCTTTGATAACAAAATGACAGCACACACTTTAATTCTAAGAGGAAAATACTGTTAAGTTTAGGGATGCATCTTGATAGTAGTAAGGCAAAACTTGTTTTATGTTATTTTTGTGTTTATATTGAGGTTTTTTTCCTTGAGAGGAAAAAAAATCTATTGAAAATCAGAAATCATTGGAAATCAGAGTCAGTGATGTCTTTAAAATCTTTTTAAGACAAACTTTTATCTGCGAGCTATTTCTGATGTTATTTAAGTTTATTTTATTGTTTTTTTTTTTTTTAATGAGTTTCTGTTTGTAAGCACTCCTTTAAAATAATTTCATTTAAGATTTTTTTTAAAGATGTTTACGTGTTTAGGTTTTTGGGTATTTTCTTGATTGCTTCCTTGCTTAAAAAATTATAACCTGCCTGTTGTGTTGTATGTTTTATTGTGTTTAAATATTGCTGTCCTTATGGAGCACTATGTAACTTGAGTTTGGAAAGTGACATATATATATATATATATATATATATATATATATATATATATAGAGAGAGAGAGAGAGAGAGAGAGAGAGAGAGAGAGAGAGAGAGAGAGAGAGAGATCATTATTATTATTATTATTATTATTATCATTATTATTATTATTATCATTATTTGTAGTAGTAGTAGTAGTATTTTATTAAGTTTTGTAAAAATGTAAAAAAAAATGGGTGATTTAATTTTAAGGCCATATTACCCAGCCCTAGATTTAAGTATATTTCACAACAGGATTGTGGTAAAATCATCTGCAAACAGCAGCCAAATGTTATATCTGATGACTCAAGTGTATCTTCAGGTCTAAAAACTCTGACTGTTCAGCCAGTTGTTTGGTGAGTCTACACAGGTATTTGTGAGTCTATGCACAAATCTGTTTACTTGTGTTTATTTGTGCATTTTCATCTATGAAAGCTTCATTTGTTTTCCCTTAATTTGTGAAACTTTGTAAAATCTCAAGTTAAGACATGCAGCTTGTGAGTATTTCTGCACAGCCGTTTCCTCAGTCTCACCCAATGTGAGGATTTGAACTCATCCTCCACCTCCTCCAAGTATCACTCTCATGCCATTCCCACTAACATCTCCACCTTTATTTACTTACACCTCTTTAATTCTGCTCTTTTGCTCCCCTGACACACACACATCTATACCTCTAACCCTCCTGCGAGGTCGTAAAGCCCAGATAATCGTCTCTATGGAGGAGCACCTGCTCACACCGATGAACCCATCCTGATCCCACTTACCAGGTGAGTGACCACACTAAGTCCATTAACACAGGCAACAAGAGACACGTCTTTACACGTGCCCACGCTCGCAGGGAAACATGGGGGGAGATGAAGGTGACACCACACACACTCCCACGTGTCTGAGTAAACAATGGATGATAGGGATCTGGGGGCTTAGCTACAGGGCAGGACGGAGAACTGTTCAAGGTCAGATCTTCATTTTAAGAACTGAACTACTGACTCACCCTTGGATGTCTGTCTCAGGTCTACAAAAGAGAGATAAAATGTATTAATTTTAAAACAGATGAGGCAGTTTAAGGATTTTATTGTTCACAAAAGGAAAGGACAAATAAAAGGTCAGAAACATTTTCATCAATGGAAAATAATAAAAATATGCTTTACTAAAAAAACTATGTCAAACTGAAACTGTGTTTTGTGTGTTCCAGACTTACAAATATAAAACTGTACACAAAATGCCCCTAGTTTTTGTCTTTAACGCAATAAGACTGAGTGATACAAAGCCTATTCAATTCACTTCATGTCACTCAGCATTTTGGATAAGCTCACTGACTGCATTAAACAAGGTATTAATGTGAGGATTCCTATAAGAGGAACTATGAAGTATACAGTATACTTTAATGAAAAACAAGGCGGGTACCCAAACCCTGTAGACATGAGCAGATACCACAAAATGGAAAAGCCCCTTAAGTGACCACACATTCAGGGCAGCCCTAGTCAACTTCCATGGCAGTCAAAAACAAGCCAAAGACAACTTGGCAAATGTGTGGAGGACGGTTTCCCTCTGGCTAAGCATTGTGCCAGTGGCATGGTGAAATAGCAGGTTAATGCGAGCGCCTCACAGCAAAAAGGTTGCTGGTTCCTTTCCAACATGTGCTTCCCGTGCCTGTGTGGGTTTTCTGTGAGCACTTTGGCTTCCTCCAACAGACCAAACATGCCTGTTAGGTTAATTGTTGACTCTAAATTGCACATGGTTGTGGGTGTGCAAGTGAATGGTTATCTGTCTCTGTGAGGCCCTGTGATTGGCTGGTAACCAGTTTGGGGTGTACCCCGTCTCCTGCCTGAGATAAGTTGAGACGGGCTCTGGTACTTCCAATCCCGAAAAGGATAAGCTGTAAAGATGATGGATAGATGCGGAAAACAATTTTCAAAAAATGTCTCTTTTTAGAAACATGAAAAAGTTTGAACTTAGCATCTTCAGAGTGAAATGGTGTGTCAGAGTTTTTGCAAAAATTAACTTTGTAAAGGCTTTAACTCTCACCCTAGGTCCAGTCCTATCTACCTACCTAAAAGCCCACATTAAACATTTTTTTAAAAAAAATAACAATTAGACAAATCCAAATTGCAGCTGAAAACAGAAGTCAAAACAAACAAAATATTGAAACTAATATAAAAGCTAAAACTGCTGTGAGAGCACAAACCTCCACCAAGGCACTTTCAACATTGTGAGGAGCTAACTGACAAAAATGTAGATAACTGCGCCTTCTCACAATGTTAACAAATCCTGCAAAAACTTACTGAATACACATACGGATTCAGATTACCACCAAAATCTAATTACTTCTCCTAGTGCTGTGAGCAACATTCCCTGAAAATGTCATATAAATCGACTACAAAGTTGTTGAGTTATTCTCAGAACTGTGGAAAACTGCCCTATCTCACAATATTAAGAAATCCTTTTTAAAATTCCTGGATCTGCATCTGGATTCGGAGTACCAACAAAACCGAACCGAGGTGAAAAAAAAAAAAAAAAAAAGCTGTCAACAGTTTTATGACAACATAAGGGCAGTTATTTGATCCAGACTCACCTAAAGTTGAGCACGGTCACACTCTTAAATCCAGGAAGATCCTCCAGAGCGTCTGTTATCTGCAAGAACAACATAATCAAGCATTACAGACTAGCCACTGCTTGGAATTCATTCTTATATCGACAGGAATACAAATTAATTGTTGCTCAGAAACATAACTTCTTCTCTGTCAAGTTTCATACACATTCAGTAGAAAAGTCTCTACGGTCAAGTTTTGTCGCTACAGAATAAGGATGAATAATTGGTATCTTGTTTCCCTGATCCAGTTCAGGGAAAACTGGTTTCCAGGGCCTTCTGTTCCCCTCCTTGTCCAAACAATAAATCAATATACAGATTATTTTAAGCAGCATGCAGTTCAACAATTCACTGACATTTCTTCTCTAGACAAAAATTCAAATCTATGCATAAGCTGTGCTGTTTTTTACAAGGTATGTGAGTGCCTTTTTGCCCTTCCATATCTGCGCGTAAAGCTCACTCCAGGGAAAAGAACCTGACGAACTTTACTGAACTTTCCAAGTTCCTGTAAACCCCCTTGAGTTGCTTCTGCCTGTGCATGTGGTGGAGTTCACCAATCCCCAAGACACATCATAACACATAACGCCTACCATAAAACCTGTGTGTCCAAAATCCTGCCTAGCAGTTTGGATTTAACTGCTGTGACTGCTAAAGTGTGTGTTATAAAAGCTAACAATGCATCCATCACAGGCCATAAAGCAGAGGATATAGTGAGAGCAGACTGGAGCCAAGATACAGTAGCACTATAGGGAGCCATAAAGGGAGACAGACGGTGGGAGCCAGAGACTAACCTTTTTACCGAGCTGTGCGCTGAGGGCTTGGTACTGGGGACTGCTTGGGTCGTCAAGGTTGTTGTTGAATATTTCTCCGGTCAGGAGGATGCTGAGTTTCACCACCTGCTCCAGCACAGCAGGGGTGGGAGGCTGTATGGCGATATCATTGTCCAGCTGTGCAAAGAAAAATAAATTACAGACATTCTAAAGCCTGATTTCAACATACTGTATAGACCTGAGTATTGATCTTTTGTAACTTCCTTGATTAAGTAACACCCAATTCTTCATCTTTTTAGAAGTTAAGTGAAAAACTACTACAGTCTGAACAAATCGCTTCCCTTCAGTTCTGAGACTGAGGGAAAGTGTCCACCTATACAGCAAATTCAGATGATTTTAGTCTTTGGGATGGATAAAATAAAAATAAAGAAGAGAAAAAGGTATTTTTTACTTGTGTTTCTTCTTTTCAATTTAACAGTTGTAAACAGGTGTGTGATGATGCTTGGGTGCTAAAACTACATACATTTATTTTATTGTGTTATATTTTCTGTGGTTATCCATCCATCCATCCATCCATCATCTATACCACTTATCCCTTTCAGGGTTGACAGGGCTGGAGTCTATCCCAGCTTTGGGCAAGAGGCGGGGTACATCCTGAACTGGTCTCCAGGTGATGACAGGGCCACATAGAGACACAGACAACTATTTACAGGCCAGTAAACCCAACAAGCATAATTTTGTTCTGTGAGTGCCTGGAGAAACCCACGCAGGCACTGGAAGACCCTGGTCGAACCAGAAATCTTCTTGCTGTGAGGTACACTATCTTATACCACCATGCCACTGTTTCTGTGATCATTTCAACAAAAATAACCACTTGTTTTGACAGCACTACTATATGGGACGGCAGTGCTTAGTCCGTAAGAACCTGGGTTGGGGACCAAAGGATGGCTGGTTTAAGTCCAGACCAAACCATGTTTGGAAGTTGGTTTGGCAGCTGGAGAGGTGCCAGCTGACTTCCTGGGCACTGCAGAGGTGCCCTTGAGCGAGGCACTAATCCCCAAAGCTGCTCAGTAGCATCTCTTCAGGAGCAGCTTGCCATCACTCTGACATCTCGCCATTAGTGCATGATCGTAGGTTCTGTTTGTGCATGTGTATTTCATGTCTCGACAACAGAGTGTAAAGAATTGAATTTCCTCATGAAGGATTAATAAAGTGTGTCTTCCTCTATTATTACTTCTGTTATTTAACAAACAGGTACTTAATGGTTAGCCTCGCGTTCATGGATCTCATTTGATTGCAGTCATGTTGGTCTGGATTAGTTGACCAAATAATGTAATTTAAAAACGAGCAAGGCATCAAGACACAAGCTAAGCTAACATAAGCAGGAAGTAGACTCACAGTCACTCCTTAAGATCTTGTGTTTACCAAGAATATCAAAGATCTTATTTTTTCATTAAACTACTCACTATCAGTACGATACTCCTCAAAAAAAGTTGAAAATGTTATTTTGGTTAATTATTTCTTCCCTTTATTAATACTAATTGATATTGTATTTTATATATTTGGAAAGCCCGATTAGTCATCTTTACAACAAGATACATCTTAAGATAAGAGATAAGATATTCCTTTATTAGTCCCACAGGGGGAAATTCCAAATCTTGTAAGGATTGTGCCTTTTTTGAATGAGCAACACACCTAACCTTGTGGGTAGTGCCCAAAAAATAGGACCAAAATCCCCTGTAAATGGAAGCTGGTGCTCCGGTATGGAATGGCAGAATTATTTGGTGTCAGCCCTGATCCCTTTCTGGTAGACTGGTGAAGTCAAAGACAGACATGAATTAGGGGTTCCAGGAATACAACACCCCAAGAACGCTGGTTCCTCACCCTTGCTTCACTGAGGAAACGTAGGCTCTCACTCAGGGGAAGAGGGGGTTTTGGCACTTTTTTAGGGCATAAACCGCAAGTTTAACTGTGTTGCTCATTCCATGACTGCATCATCCTTACTTTTCAAATATATGAAATAAACTACCAATTTGAATTATTAAAGGGGACAAACAATTGATCAAAATAACTTAGGAGCATAGATGATGGTAAAAACAGAAACAAAGTTACTGTAATAAAAACAGCTGACTCAACAGATTTTGGTCACAGCTAATATTCTAGAGATGCACTGATACCAATACCAGTGTTGGATATTGGTGTAGATACTAATGTAAGACTAAGTGCTCTTACTTGAACTTGTAAACTATCACATATACTGTACTCCTTTTCAGTATGATGTAAGCCTGTTTTTATTTGAGCAGCTTCATGAAGAAGGAGCCATGTTTGCAGTCTCAAAATAATAAGAAGAATTGTAATGATACTATTACATAGTCATATATGTACTAAGTGTCAGTGAGTACCCAAGCGTAAGTGCTGGTACTAGTACTGGATAGAAAGAAAGCGGTATTGGTGTATATCTATATATTTTCACTCTATTTAGCACATACTGACACCAACATGGCTCCCTTAAGAGCTCCACAAATGTGTTGCTTTGCCTTATAAGGTGAAGCAATTTGGTACATCTCTATGCATGTTATCACCAATTAGTCGGCTGTAGATATGAGCATCAATTTTACTGATATCTATAAATAACTTTTGGGGCTATTATCTGCAGATACACACTATGTGATAATACTGGAGATTCATAGTAAACTAATATTGGGTCTTTTCAAATTAGAACAATAAGGTAAAGATCAGTGGTTCTCAGATGGTGTGGCAAGGCATACTCATGTGCCTTAAGACAAGTCGAGGTGTGCCTTGGGAATTTGGACAACCATAACTTGCAATTTACATGTCAACTATGCTTAAGCTCTTTATTTACTCCATCATTGATTTGTGTACAATAATCTACTTATACAACAACAAATTCTGTTATTGAACAAAAACAATTGAAGGATTCATGCAGTAAATATTTTTGCACACCTAATTCCAGACAAAGAATTGGCCATCTTTCTTACCAATTTCCGAATGAGCTTGTCCCAGGTCAGTCTATTTTCAGTTATTCCTCCCAAAACCTTACTTCATCTACTTTTTTATTGAGGTCTGATTTAAGCAAGTTTGGGTTTAGAATGTAGAGAATACATAGTTTCAACTAATAGACTTGTTCTCTTTCATAAATTGCTGTAGCCAAATTATATATTTAATTAATGGCTTTTACTTTGGTCGTGGTGACTATCAAAATACTTTGAATTGTTTTAACACAACTTGTTTAGTTTGTGCATTGACTTTCAAACAAGACAATAAACAAAACTGTATTTTAAGTCATATTGAAGCCATTTCCAATACAGGCCTCAGCCAAAGAACAACTAGATACCACTCTTTATAGT
Organism: Cetoscarus ocellatus; assembly: GCA_037902135.1. NCBI lineage: Eukaryota > Metazoa > Chordata > Actinopteri > Labriformes > Labridae > Cetoscarus > Cetoscarus ocellatus. The sequence continues at coordinate 343,376 of JBAMNC010001683.1, forward strand.
TTTAATCAAATCATCTTGCCTATCTCTAAACAGTGTGTGAGAATACATACCAAGTTCTCCTCCAAGACTGGAACTACATGGTTTGCTTGCTCCATTTCTTCTTTTGTGACCTCCTCTAGTTCTTGCACAGGGTGGGGCTCTGTGGTAAAAATGGAGGTGTTTAGTTTATTTAAAATGGATGTGAGCTTCAACCTTTAGCACAAGCTGTGACTCCAGCTGACTGTATGGATTAGACTGCCCTGACCCTGGGTGTTCTCAAAATCTAGGGCAGAATTAGGCTACCGACAACTTCAACATCAAGCACAAAAAATATCTCTTTCATGTGAATTAAAGAGGAATATGAACATGGAGACATTTGGATAATGCACAGACAAAAAACAACAATACATCTGTGTCACTGACCCAGCTCAGGAGGCTCAATAGTTTTTGGCGTCTGTGGTGTTGGAGTGCTGAGAAACAGAGAAAAAGTTAGTGTTGGCTTTCAACAGAGTCTTTTTCATAAAGCATTTACCCTTCAAGATTGAGAACTTTCTGGGAACAAATTAAAGTAGGATTTAGAGGTTTGGCTATTTTATTTCTTTATTATAATAAACAAATCCCCTAAATATCCTAAAACCAATCATTGATGTACTCTTGCTAATAAGTACTGTCTGTTCAAAGTAAGCACAATGGAGCTACCTGACATCATTACAAATTGTTTATCGATTTTGATTCCATTAATCCATTCTCTGTCTGAGGGTTAGATGATCTTATTTATACTACTGTCAGTCCGGCTTACTTAATATAAGACCACAAGGCTATAGCCACGAATTGACTGGTTTGGGAAGAGGACAGCTAGCTTTGTTCTTTTTCTAAATAAAATCAATTCTCCCACCAGCATTACTAAAACTGCTACGTCTTGACCATACTTAAGTTATTTTTGTGATTACAATCACTGACTGTCTATGCTTTTGTCCCCATTGTGTTGTTGCTGGCTCATCAATCAGGCCACTGGACAAAACCAAGCTAGCTGCCTCTGTTTACAGGATAAAGCAAACTAGGCTACTTTAAGATGCTAGCAGTAGCTAAATATGAACATACAGACATGACATTAATACAAACACAGTTAAGGAATTCAGTGTAAGAATGCGAAAAAAACATTTGTATTAATTACTTTCATTAACATCACTACTTAAGGTCGTATCACTAGTAGCAGAATTAATACCTGCTTGCTTAGATTGATGTTGTTATGACAATTATTAAAGGGTCAGCCATATAATCGACAAAGAGCTGGCGCTCATACAGCTGTTAAATATAGGTTTAAAGTCACTATGTAGATGTTTGATCTATTTATGTTAGCCCACACCTTGTAAAGTTGTTTTTAGGTCTTTGTCGCTGTCTAAGTGTTGCTGTTTCAAAAAGGTTGTATTAACAGATGGCTTTCAGCCAAACAGTCAATGTTGAAGTCTAATGTCTTACGGCAAATCTCTTTTTGTTTAAGTTTACATTAAAACTGTATCTGATGTGTATTCTTGGCCTTGTAATTATGGAGTGGGGCAGGGATAACATATTTTTGTAGGCCAAAGCAGAGGTTATCATCGTGCTGGCTCCTTCTAACTGCAAGCCTACGAAAAGCCTGTGGGATTTTTCACTGAGTTTTGTGTCATTGCTGATAATAAGCACAGTAGCAAATAAAAAATACAAAACAAACATCTTCTGTTCTTTGTGATAATCATAAGAAACAAACCTACTTTTCTCACCGTTTAAGCTTCAACGTAATCGGCAAGAATAAAAAAATATTAGTAAGCTGCTATAAAACTACAACTTGGCAGTTCAACTCAGAAGCAACTACAATATTTCCAATGTATAAAATCTTATTGTGACCACTTGTTCGAGAGTTTCCTCATAATTAAGAGACCTTATCAAGTTGGTGCTGCATATGTACAAGGTGAACCTGTGGTAGGTTCTGATGGTTATTTTTTTGTTTTTCATGGGATTTGTTGTGAATAATAAAAAGATACAATATTGCCAGTGTGGTTTTAAAGGTCAGAAAGATTAAAAACAGATGAAAAGTAAAACTCAGATACAATACTCTAATCTAAAAAGCAAAATATGAAAAACAGACAGAGGAAACAAACAAACATGAGACTGAAGTTCTAATATGGACAGGTAAGGTTGAAGGGCTTTGACAACCTCACCTGCACATATGTTGCCACGACCTGGTGGGCGCACTACAGACAGAGGGAAAGATGACACGTTTACAAAACACAGACTTCATGACGAGATCAAAACTTTATGATCAAAATGATGAAGCACTGATGAAAATTGCTTGAGTGTCTCCTCTACCTGTGTGTCCCTGTTGCTGCCATTCTCTGGAAACAAAGAAAAAGAGTAATATTCAGTATCAGCCACCAGCAGTGTAATGTATCAGGATCTGATTTATTCACACATACGTTATTCCTCTACTAACCTTTTTAATCAGAGCTTGGTGCTCCTCTGATTGGCTAAAGTAGATGCCAACATCATGTGCCGTGACTGCGCCCTCCTGGCATTTGCTCATCCAGCTTTGGTACTCATCTTGCTCTGGCAGGCGGTCCCAGAAGATCTTGAAAGCCTCCCATATGGTTTCCTGGCACACTAAATAAACCAGAGAAAGACACCATCGACTTAGAATGCAAACCCAGTGAACCTGTTTCTTCAGAATGACATTTAACCTGCACACGAGGGGTGGGAAACTGGCTGCTTGGGCCCACATGCAACTCTCCTCACTCACAAGTAAATTACCTTAATGACCATGAATGGAAACATGGAGAAAAAAAAACAAATATTGCTATCAAGAATTTTCAACCAGAGTTTTCACTACAACACCATGTAAAGTTCAAATGCTTTGGAGAAATGAATATAAAAATATTTCTATGATCATCTTTGATCACTTGTAAATTATTTATTTATTTATTTATTTATTTTAGAATCAGTGGACATAATTGTCTGTTGTTATTTTTCTGTAAAAGTGCTCTGTAAAGTCAGAGGGTACATGTAACACTGTTGGAGACCTTTTTCAAGTTCCCCTTTATACATCATAAGCCCCATTTACGATGTCAGTTATACCAGTTTCCTTTGCAACACATGAACTCGGTAGGTTTCAAAGTGATTGTTAAATAGTTGGGATGCATGATGTTCAATTTTTTTTGCCAATATCGGATACGCTGATATTTCCAATAGTGATATTAAACACATATTTTGTCAAGACCAATAAGTCTCCTTTGTACCCGAATGCAGCAGTCTTTTTATGTTACAAGTGGAGGTAATACAAGAAAAACAATCAAAGTACAAAGGAAAAATTCTGAAGTGATCTGTCAATTTAGCAGTTTTAATATGGTGCAAACACACTTATGTTTTGACACTACCTGTGTCTGCCTCAGTCAACAAAAAGCGAGGTATGAATGGAAATTTAAAAAGTCCGTCCAAAAGGTCAAGATTAACAGCAGGTTATGGATGGTTGTTCTGTCAATCACATTGTAGTGATGCAGTGTAAAGTACAAAAGGTGAGACACTTTGTAGAAGAAACTTGTCAAAACATGACTTACATTAAGCAAAAAATGTCCTCCTATTGAGAATTGCTTTAGTGTTATTTGTTTTTCAATTATAAAGAAATGCGGTCCAGATCTGATAAAACTGTTAGCATCTATGCTAATCTCTGTATGAGCAGTCACTTCCTGCTGTCATTTCGTTTTGCGCTTCGGGCCGAGCACAAGATTATAGATATAGATTGAAGCTGGGCAAGATGGACCTGTCTGATTGCAGACTCTGAATCAGGCAGATAAAGCTGCACTGCAAGGTTAGAGAAACAGTTCTGCATATGGCCAATATGTATGGCCAATAGAGGTTAAGTTTTCTTAACCTCAAGGTTTATCAAAGTTTTATTTAAAAGCAGGATTATGATGTCCTCAGGGAGAAAAGCTGTTAAAGGGTGGTACCAGCCCCTGCCAGCTTTGACTGTATTCCTTTATTTCCTTTGCATTTTGAGCAGTGAAAAAGCCCCCTGCACTGAGTTACACTACAAATATGAGCAATTGTATGTTAGTGTCTGATTGTCTGCAGTGTTTAATTGTGGTGGCTTCATGTGGGCATGGCACCGCACAGCATTTTATGTCGGAGTCAGACTATTCAATTTATGCACAATTTTTTCTCTAACCCAACAGTCATGGGGTTTCAGAAGCTGTAGGATGCAATAATGGGACACCTCACAATGGCCAAGCACAAAGACCAGCATGTTTGATTTTTGTCCTGCCTCCTACAGTTTGGTAGCTCAGTCTGGAAAGACTAGGGGTGGGGACTGGAGGGTGGTCAGCTCAAGTCCTAATCAAACCGTGTTTGGAAGTTGGTTTGATAACTGGAAAAATGCCCTTGAGCAAGGACCCCAAAACTGCTGACATCTCTCCATTAGTGCATGATCGTAGGACCTGTTTGAGCATGGGCATGTGTATTTCATCCTGTGTTTGTGGCATGTGTCCACAACAGAATGTACAAAATTGAATCTCCCCATGAAGGATTAATAAAGTATATCTTCTTCGTCTTCTTCTGTCACTGTTTATTCTGTCACTTCAGAGATGTTGACCAATGAGAGCGCAGAGCATCCTGAATGTGTGACACTCATGGTTGTAAAAAACCCAAAATAGTTGCATTAAGATGAAACTAAACCTTGCAGCTTAGCTGGATCTGAATGATTTCAGACATTGAATCACTGACCAATTCGAGTCCTTTTAGTAGAAAGAGGCATGAGCTATGAACATGGCGACAGTGAGAAGTGAAAAACAGGCTTCCTGTTTAGCATATATGCTTCCTGTTTTAGTGCCAGTATTATCAGAGCTGGACAACATCTCTTCATTGAATGAAGAACAAAGAACAACACTGAAACATTGCCTAATTGAACTTGTGAAATATATCCTGATGATCTGTGGAGCTGTCCTTATGGCCTGTCAGGTTTGACTGAACTATGACACAGAGGAAAGTTGGCGAAGCTCTGAATACAACTTCTCTACCTTAATGATGTATAATGTAGGTATTGCCAAGACAGTCTGAGAAAAGAGGATTGTTGAAGAGAAATAGCAGAGACGCCCTGGCATCTGAGTGAGTGAATGAGTAACATTTAGCAAACTAACACATCATTCATTCATTGGAAAAACAAATAAAAGTATAGCACTGTACATACAGCATGTTCATTTGCTGTCTTAAGTGTTGCCCTTCCTCTTCCTCCTTTATCAGTTTGTTAGTCATTATGTTTGGTAGGTTACAACTGTGTAACCACTTGTCATAATTGTCTGCTTAGTCACTCCATTATCATCCAAAGTGACACAATGACCAGACAGATAAAAACACATGTTGTCCGACCTCTGCATCATACTGGTATATTTGCACCATCAGTACAAAGGCCCCAACCAACTTTTTGGATAAAAAAAAAGTGACTAAAATTGTGGCCTATACACCAGATTTTATGGTAACATTAGTAAATAACTTTCCTATTTGGGCTTATATTTCCTCTGATTCTTTGTTATTTTATTTAGCATTACTATTTGCAATTGAGTTACAAAAAGAACAGGTCAGATGAACACAAGGTATTTCTCCTTTTGTTAAATGCTGGTCATGGAGCAAGAAAGACGTGATTACAGTTTGGTGGTGGTCTGTATCCAAATGCAGATCCAACAGTTTTTTAAAGGGATTTCTTAACATTGCGAGATAGGGCAGTTTTCCTCATTTGGACTGATAACTCAATAAGTTCTCAACAGATTTTGATGAAATTTTCCAGGAATGTTGGTCATGGCACAAGGAAGAAGTAAGAACATTTTGGTGGTGATCTGTATCTGATCTGTAACAAGGACTTGTTCACAGCGTGACATAAGGCAGTTTTCCACATTTTTGCCAATAATTCACTCAACAATGTTGGAAATCCTTTGCAGAAGTTTGTGCTCTTCTAGTTGATAATAGTCACAGCTTTTTTATTGTTAGTGAGAATAAAACTAATGAGGCCATCTGGACACTGGGCGAGAGGCAGGTACATCCTGGACCAGGGCGACGTACATGCATTACAAGGGCAATTTAAAACCACCAATTAACCTCATGAGCATATTTTTGGTTTGTTGGAGGATACCAGGGTCCCCCTGCAGGCACAGCAAGAACTTGCATTTAAAGCCAACACAGGGAGTCGACCCAGCAACCTTCTTGCTGTGAGGCACATGCACTTACCTGCCAAGTTACCAAGCCACCTTGTACTGGTAGTCTTCACTTGAAAAAAGGGCACTTTATTGACCTTCTGCAGAGCAAGTGCATGGCCATTAATCAACTCAATCATAATAAGACTGGTATTTTTAGCTGGAGGTTGAGAGAACAGTCATTGCCATATTAGCCCCATGACATAACCCTTTGTTCCTGAGTCAGTGTAGATGACATTAATCCGCAGATGAAGCACGAAAGAAAGCTATTACATTGAGTAGCTAGTAGGACACGAGCGTTTGTCCTCTTAGACATAAACTGAGCGGCTTCACTAGTAAGTTCAATAAAGTGAGGTCTCCATTTTGAAGTTAAGAAAGTAGCTTACTCTGATGTATCATAACAGCTGATTGAGGCATTGAAACTTATGTTATGATCTAGCTGCAGCTTTCTATATCCTATTTATGATTTAGTTTTTTCATATTAGATTATCATTATTACTTGTCTTGAACAGAGTCGAAACAGGGAAGAAAAGTGACTAATGACACACAGAAAGGGAGCAAAAGATCAGACTGTAACCCAGGCCACCACCCTGGAGCACAATATCCTCTCTGTGTGACCCTACTGCCAGGCCATCTTGCCCCTGGACGTAGTATTCTTAAATCTTGTTCTCTAATCAATGCTGTCTTGGAGGCTGAGTCATCGGGGGTCATCTCCCAGTCCAACACTAGCTTACATAACAGACCTCCACTTTTCAGAGACACAGGGTCACAGACTGTCTACTGGCACCAGTGACGGTCTTTGTCTAAACTTGGCTGCCCAGGAATGACACCCTGATTTCTGCCAACTAGTGTGCAACTAAGGCCACTCATAAGGGGGTAAAAGGGAAAGGCTTACTGGAGCAGAGCGTCATGGAGGCCCATGGATTAGCAAAGACATGGTCCATCCAAAACTTGGACAGTAATTATCTCATACTCTAAAAATAAATACCCATCACAACTACATACTAAAGCAAAAAAATATCAAATTGTATCTATTTTTGCCTGTTTCAAAATTCAAACCCCCTCTTTTTAAAGTGGTAAGCCTTTATTATTGTCATTTGAATGCTGTTGGGGAATTCAGCATTGTCTTAAGACATGCAAACAAACTTTGCTCAAGAACAAATCAGAAGACAAACCACCATTCTGATCCAGCGACCATATAGAAAAGAGGACCCTCTTCAAAATGAGATGACACACCTCAAGGGGCTAACTTTGAAAGAATTTTAATTCAGTAGAGACATCTGTGATAAGGACAAATTTATGGTCCAGGCATCCACAAATTTGTTGCTATCATCAGTTCTTATTTTAGTCCCTTTGTCTCTGCCCACCTCCCTACCTCCACCCACTCATACCCCGAGCACGGCTTCAATGGGGGTGTGAGACAAAATGAGTGTGACTTCTGCCAGCTCTATTGTAAAGAGTCTTGATATAACAATTGTTAGGATTTGGCGCTAAACAAATAAAGATTGACTGATGCTGATATCATCTTGTGACATCTGGGATCAGGGGCCCTAATTTCCTGGCACAACGCAGGGTGGCGCAGGGTGGCGCAGGGTAGGTGCGCCCCGCCTGTGCCTGGTCTACGAAATTAGAGTCCCAGGTCTTTCAGGAGTTGAGCCATTGCCTTGTGCAACTGTAATGTGCTTTTCTAATTTGTTATAAGAATTAAAACTTTGGCTCTGTGACGGTGGAGCTCACTATCTAGCCTTCCTGTGGTGTACTGGGACTTACTAAACGAAATCCCAGTAAGGAGAGGCTCCTGCCTGACAACCAGATGGGTTGATGCTGCCCATTGGTCCACGCTATTAGGCTATAGGGGCAATAATAAGGGTAAACGTTGGTTTGGAGGTCTCTTTACTTAATGCTGATTCCTCCATTAGTTCTCAAATGGTGTGGTAGGGTATGGTGGTGTGCCTTGAGATAAGAGATGCCATGCCTTGGGCCTTTGTAAAACCATAAATCATCATATCTATGCAACAACTAATCAGTACTTAAGATGCTGTCATTTCCATTACAGCTGATAGTTCTGTAGCATTAAAGTCTTACAAAATCTCAAAAGGAAAATTGCCCATTAAAGTTTTTTATAGGTAGAGGGAATTATTTTTTGTTTTGTTTTGTTTTTGTACCTCCTTTTATCAGGCTACCTAATTTTCCAAATCTGACCTATCAACTTTAAATGTGTGTTAGTGTATTGATGAAATTGAACACAGTCTAAAAAAATTAGTCTGAAAACCATTGCATTATAGCACAAAGTAACTTGTTTTTTTGCTTAGGAAAAAAGAATAAAACAACAAAAAAAATCAAGCCAACCCCCAGATTGGCCACCAATTTACCAAATTCCATGAGAAAAATATCTCCCATTATTCACTGGAGGATAACGACCTTTGAGTGTGAGTAAGGGGGTATTTAGATTCTATGCTCTAATATACTACACTTGTGTGCATCTATGCTCATGGAAAATGCAATATCACAAAATTAAAAGTCTCTATTCACAGTTAATAGGTAAATTTAAGTAAAACTACAGCAAAATGTGAGTTTTAAATATTTCTGTGTAGAGCACTGGCAGCCTGTTGGTTATGTCCTTCAACCTCATGAACAGAGGCTGTTGTCCTTAGTGCTGCATGTCTGGATTCAGGGCCAGCCTCTTTCTTACATGACATTACCCAATCTCTGCCCCACCCTCTGAGTTTAACAGCGGTCCTATTCATGTCAAATAAAGGCACCCATTCATCCATCGATAATCTAAACCACTTATCCTTTTTGGATGCTCCAGGGACTGGAGCCTTAGCCAACACTGAGCAGAAGGCACAGCTCACACTGGACTGGGCACTAGTCAATCACAGGGCCTGCACATGGAGACAAAAACTATTCACTAACACACTCACACCCAAGGGCAATTTAGAGTCACCAATTAGCCTTATAAGCATGTCTGGGTCTGTAAGAAGAAACCTGAGTCCCCTAACAAAAAAATGCATGCACAGGGAGAACATGCAGACTCCACAAATGCCCTGACCAGCAAGAGAGTCAATTCAGTAACCTTTTTGCTGTAAGGCCAAACACTACCTGCTGCACTACCCTAAATTCTAATTAATAGCTTAATGACGGTACACAAAGTCTGTATCTATCTATCTATCTCTATATATATGTATATATAGTTATATCTACTGTATGTATCTATACATATACAGAAAAGGCCCATTGGTGTCTATACATATATATATATATATATATATATACATATGTAACTATGTATAGATAGATGGGTAAATTTCCATTCACATTCTGACTCTGATTAGGGTGGCATCTGGGTTGGTAAATCAGGGTCAGATTATAAGGAGGGCCAGTGCCACCCCTGGCCACCCAACTGGACCCGCCCATGATTTACTACCATCACTAGCATCAGACACCAGTAATATACTTTAGGAATTTTAACAAGATTATCAAGTTTAAGAGTGACCTTCATTGTAATTTTGTTTTTATTCTTTCACTTTCACAAATAAAATTAAGTCAGTTTGTCAAAAATATTAGTCAGCTGTAACCAATGAGGGCAGGACTTGTCAAAAAGTCACTCCCTTGGGAGAGCAGGTCCTCAAAGTAAGTGGAGAGTAATTTAGGATGGAGTCAAAGAGTTCACTGTACTGCTTTACCTTGATGGCTCTAATGAGGCCTATCAAACAAAAACAGTTTGCTTCAGGAGAAGCCTTCCACTCCCCCTCCCCTCACCATCCCTAACAGCACTGTGTCGACTGGGGACATATTCAGATTCTGGGATCCACAATCTCCCTTGGCCTGAGGAGAACCCCACAGATAGACACCATCTGTAAAAAGACCCGGCAGAGGCTGTACCTCCTGTGACAGCTCAAGAAGTTCTGCCTGCCCCAAGAGCAGCTGATCACATTTTACACCACCATCATTCAGCCTGTCCTCTGTACCAGTGGACAGCCTGGTCTGCAGAAAAAATCACTGACCAGACCAATCTGCCCTTCATCCAGGATTTACACAGATCTAGAGTCATGAAACAGACAGGTTACATCACTGCAGACCCTCACAGCCTAGACACAACCCGTTCAGACTCCTCCCCTCAGAGCACTAAAACTACTGGACACAAGAACGGTCTCTTCCCCCAGAGTGTCACTGTGATAAACTCTCAATGGTCACAGTGTGTCAGAACTTATTTCCACATTTAACATTTCCATTTCAGCATTCTTTGCAAGCACTCACCACTGCACTGCTATCTGGACAGGCTTGTTCATAGTTGCTCTCACTTCTTACTTTAATGTTAGGTTGTATATATGCTATTCTTACCTTTATTTAAAAATGTAATTCCTGTGTTTTATCCTCCCTTGTATGTGTATACATCATCTTGTTTGTTCCTAAAGAGCAAAGTCTGAGTTTTTTATTATTCAGTCTTTATCTTTATCTCTATCCTTCATTCCATTAATTTTGGTGGCCCTTTTTCATTGTCTTTAGCTTTTATTTACAAGGAAATTTCTGCCAATATTTACAGCTGATATATAGGTTTTACAGATCAGCTATATATATCCCACATATCAGCCAAAGTATCAGCAGAATGTATGAATATCTAGAATTTTCTGCCTTTGCTTTGTCGGTCAAAAACACTTAATACAAAAAATTGATAATATAAAAAATAGTAATGCTTCTACTAATAATAATAATGATACGAAATATCACTACTATTACTACCACTATTATTATTATTATTATCATCATTATTATTAATAATAATAAGAAGAAGAAGAATATTGATAATAACGAAACAATAGTAATAATAATAACAATAATAATAATAATAATAATAATAATAATAATTGGACAAGACTGATAATGATTATAATAATAATGATAATGAATATTAAAACAATGATTATTTTAAAAACAATAACAATAACAGCTATTACACTGTATTTGTTTTCTATCTCTTTTCTTATTACTTTTATTATTTTATCACCTCAAAAATTAACATCTGTGCTAAAACTGATTTGTCCAATGTAATTGGGATGTCTACATCAAATAAACAATAAATAAATTATTATTATTATTATTATTATTATTATTATTGTTACTTATATTGTTATTGTTTTGTTATTATTATTATTATTAGTAGTAGTAGTAGTATGTTGGTAGTGTTGGTAATGTTGGTAGTGCTAGTAGTACTACTAGTAGTGGTAGTGGTAGTGGTAGTAGTGGTGGTGGTGGTATTATCATCATTATAATTATTATAACTTTACAACTTCTACTACTACTACGACTACCACTGTTATAACTAGTATTATTACTAATATTTTATTGCTAGTATATTATTATTTTCATGATCATGAAAGTTAAGAACAGTAGTAACTAGTAGTAGTAGTGACATAGTTATTATCAATAATTATAATAAGTATTTATATTTGTTACACTAGCCTAAATTTTCTCCAGTTTTAGTTTTTTTTCTGCAGCACATGATTTTTATGCTGTAACAGCAACATTTTCTATTTCTTTATTTATTCTGTTTTCTCATTTTAAGTAATCTAAAAACATGATCATAAGTACACAAAAAAATACCGTGAAAATATTTCTACCTGCAGATATTGGAGTTTGTTAGATTTCACATTCCCGCCTTTAATTTGACCTGACCTTGTGAGGATGCACACCTGCCACATCTGAAGTTGACCCCAGTCTGTTCAAAAGGCAAATCTCATAAGGTTTAATTGTGACTAGTGTCCACACAGATGTCGGCTGACATGCTCCTGGACCTTTTGGGGTAATTGAAACAAAGGTTAACCCTCTGACCAGTTGGACAGGTAATTCCTCGCACGTTGATGACACAGAAGAGGTCATCAGATGGAGAGGGAAATCTCAAAATGAATCCAATCGTGTTTCTTTCTCTGTGGCTGAAAACAATTCCTACTATAAAAACATCCATCCAAAGAGTGCAAAGATCATCTCAGTGCAGTCTTACCTCTGAGGTAAAAGTAGCTCAGGTGGTTTGCAGCCGCCTGCTCGGCCGTCTCTTGTGCACAGAGTTTGATTCCACTGGGAAAAAAGATGTTTCTTTTCCGTCTGGGGGTAACAGCAAGTTCATCATTAAATATCCTGTCATCAGATGCAGGGTCAAAGCCTGGGTACAGCACAGGCTCATGACTGTAAGGCATATTTTGGTAACCCATGGCTGAACCTTCTTCTGATGCATCTGGAATACCAAGACAATAAAACAACACATTAGACTTAAATCTGACTTTTCTTTAGGTATGAATAAAGAGCAGACTTTATGAAAACACATACCTGTTCTAAAGTCCAGAAATATAACCACTAAACTAAACACAGAGTACAAAAAACATCTCAAAGGTACGATCCTCATGTTAAATCCGTGATCGTGCTCAATTCCGAGAACCTGGGAAAGGATCAAGTGGATATGTATCTCCTCTCAAGTCATGTAAAAGTAACCCAAACAGCTTCTTACAAGTTTGCATAGTTCAAAAGTCTCCAGATGCAGAAAAAAAATCAATAGAGGCCCAAAGCATAGGAAGCGTCAAACAATATGCTGGTGTCCCTTTTTCCTCTACGGCTGAAGAAAAGTGTAACCCATGGCGCTGAGAGGACAGCTCCTCGGTCAGGTAGATAGGCAGATGGCTCGTGGAGAGAGAGGGATTTTTTAATGCTCTGTAATCCTGTTTACTCTAAGCCTCTAAGAGGAGCTAGCCAAGAAGTTACTGGAGCAGCAGTGGGAAGGAAGGGTGCTTAGTGTGGAGGGACATGGATGGAGAAGAGAAACAGGGTAGTTTAGTCAAAAAGTAAAACTAAAAATGTTCATTGACTTGACAAGCATTTGTCGACAAAAACTCAGACAAAATGTATGTTTAAAAAAATTTATGTTTTCTGTCAACAAGACTAGACAAGGGAAATGCAGTCCACTTCCACAAATTCTTTCTTCTGGAGAGATTTCTGCTGTAAGAATATAAAAAGATTCTTTATTACCCCAAATCAGAAATCAAAATTAAGTGGCGCCTAATCTGTTTGCTGGTGGGAGTGTGGAGCAGATTCAGCAGATTATGTACATGTTTTTTGGTCTTGTCCGTACTTGAAAATGTTTTGGAGAGGAGTGGAGCAGCTTATTTCAGAAACCTTGGACAGGACGATTGATTTCTCTTTTGCATCTTGGGAAAATTCTTGAAGGCCTCAACAGAAGAGACGTACATATTCTGCAGATATTCTTGGCGGCAAGTAAAAAAGCAATTGCTAAATGTTGGCTTCAGAAGAATCCTCCCATCACGAAACTTCTTATAAATATTATAAACTCTATTTGCAGCATGGAGAAAATGACTTTTTCTTTGCAACTTCAAAAGAAGAAAGGAGAGGAATACCGGAAAAAATGGGATTTGCTCAATTCTAACAAATACGAAGATTCTTGACGCTTTGACACCAGAATGTATCTGTTGACTCCTTTTACTATATTGTCCTCTTTTCTCATTTGTTTTATACTTATTTAAAAAATGAAAAAAAATTAAGTAAAAAAAAAAGTCAAGACTAGACAAGAGCAAAGTGTACAGAGTGGGCTGTCAGACTTGCAAAATCCAGGATATTTCCAACCTGATCCACCAGATATACTGTTCAGTGTATTTCACTGGTCCATCCGGGAAAGAGCCCATAGAAAGTGTTTGGGGAGGGCAGGACCTTTAAAAAGCATATCAGGCAGGTGATTGGATGATTGTTTCATCAATCACAATTATTACGGGCCAATCTGATAATGTATTAGGCAAGCCCAAATACCACAGTGTAAAAGACAGAACGTGAACCACTTTGTAGAACAAACTCTTATCAAAACGTGTCAAAAGTGGAGCAAAAAAATATATTTTCTAAGGAGAAGTTTGTAGTGTTGTTATTCTTTTTATGTAATCAAGAAATGTGGTCAAGATCTGATAAAACTGCAACCGAAGCTGTTAGCATCTATGCTAATCTCTGTAAGAGCAGCCACTTTCTGTTGTTGTCACACTCTGATTGGGCCATGCTGCTTTGGGCTGAGCACAAACGTAGATTGGAGCTTGGCAAGATGGATCTGCCTGATTACACACATGAAATCAGGCAAGGTAAATGCGATATTACAATATTTCCCCACTGTGCCTATAATCTGTAATCCCAGATCTGAGATCAAGGTCCTCATTAGGTTGATTGGCGACTCCAAATTTGCCCTAAGTTGTTAGTGAGTATCTGAATGGTTGTCTGTCTCTATATGTGGCCCTGCGATTGGCTGGTGACAGGTTCAGAGTGTACCGTACCTCTCGCCCAATGTCAGCTGGGATAGGCTCCAGCCCCTTGTGACCCAGAAAGGGATAAGCGGTATAGATGATGGATGGATGGATGGATGGATGTGTAGTAATCTGATAATTTTCAAATAGAGTGGCACGGTGGCACAGCAAGTTGAGCATGTGCATAACAGCAAGAAGGTTGTTGGTTTGATCCCTGTGTCAGTCGGGGCCTTTCTGTGTGGAGTTTGCATGATATCCTGGTGCATGGGTTATCCCTGGGCACTCTAGCTTCCTCCCACAGACCAAAAACATGCTCAGAAGGTTGATTGTTTATTCCAAATTTATCCCTAGGTGTTAGTGTATGAATGGTTGTCCATCTCTCTATGTAGCCCTGGGTTTGGCTGGCAACCAGTTCAGAGTGTACCCACCTCTTGCCAAATGCGGTATGGATAATAGATGTATGATTGGAATTTTAGCATAAATTTAAGTGTAATATTGCCCTAATATGGCTTTTTCCTCCTTTTTTTTTTTTTTTTTTTTTACAATTGTACTATTTTTAATCAGTAAGACTTCAGCTAAACTGATATGTTTTGAGCTTTTGTGAACAGAATTTGCCAATAACCTCAGGAGGCAAGGAATAAGTAAATTTACTGAAACTAGTTTTTATCCAAGGACTAAGATACTATATCTATAACATTTAACTTCAAGACCTCAAAATGATCAGAAAAAAAGCTAAATTCATGAGGATATTGTATTAAAACAGCATTCAGAAAATTTAAAATTCTTGTCCTCCATTTTAAAGACAGTCACTTTAACCACTAATACCAACAATCATATAAGCTAAAGAGGCTTTAACCCTATCTAGTTTTTAAGGAGAAGAAATCTGGTGACATTTTTTTTGCTGTTTCATTTGCTCAATTTGCCTCTCATTTTCCAGAGAGTTCCCTCCACGAGACCCAAACTATTTTGTGAAAATCTCCAACACACAGCCCCTCTCGGCCCCCCTCCCCTTCCACTCTCAGTTGGTCCACCTGCTGAGGCGATGAGTTAAAGAGCAGTGACTGAAATCCTCTCAGTATGTATGTATTAACAACGGTGAGAGTTGTGGAGCTTAGTGTGGAGTCAACCTCTGACCCCGAACGCTTCCTACAAGGTTTATCCTGTTTTTAGAGGGAAAATCTTTCTCTTCTTATCTTTAAGTCGCTGCTTTACGTACGGAAAAAGAAAGAGAGACGAAGAGACCAAGGGAGTGAGGATTAACAATGAGCAGGTTATAAGAAAATAACATTGAATACAATGTATGTTATACGACTGTGTTTTTGCTTGGACCCACATGATGCACATCTGCATAATTCAATGCACTACTGACATTAGTGACATCATATAAGTCAAAAACTGCCTGATGTTGGGATGCTAACAAATCATTTAAAAAAAAATGATAGATGTGTTTCTTGATTTGGATCATCACCAAAATCTAATCACTTCTGTCTTGGACCTTGACCAACATTTCCTCAAAATGTCACCAAAATCCAAAGAGAACTTTTTGAGTTTTATACACAGAGATAGACAAATAAACAAAACCCTGCAGAAACATAGTCTCCTTGATGGAGGTAATTAGCCAATCACAAGACAGCAATTTAAAGCAGTTGGGCATGTATACATAGTTGAGACGACCTGCTGAAATTCAAACTGAGCATAAGATAGGGATGGAAAAATCAAGTTTCATTTTCAGAAAAAGAAACATTTTCCTTGTTTCTCATCTGTTTCTAACAAAAAACAGACTGTCACAATAGAAGGAACAGTCAGTCTTAGTAAAGTGAAGACTGCATACTTTTGACCCCAAATATATCTGTATTGGGGATAATAAGTTAAGAAATATCAGCATACCAAATATCAGCAAAAATCCTTCATATTTTATCCTTAATGCTGATAATGCTATTTTCTAGAAATCCGGTCACTGCTTTGACTGTCAAAACACTAAATACAAAGAAATTTATAATAGTAGAAACACCAATTCTATGACTACTAATTATTATAATGATTACAAATATCAATAATAATAATAATAATGATAATAATAATAATAGTGAATGTGAAATATATGATTATTCTAACAACAAAATAATATTATAAATCATCATCATAATAATATTTATATTTTTGTTGTTATAATTATTATTGTCATCATCATACTCATTATCATTATTATTATTATAACTTTACTACATCTACTACTACTTCTAATTCTACTACTTACTAGTGTTATTACCAATATTACTGCTAGTATCATTTTTATTTTTATGATTATGAAAGGTAGGAACAGTTGTAACTAGTAGTGACATAGTTATTACATTATTAATAATTATAATAGGTAAAAAAAGAGATTTCATTGACTTTGAATGCAGCATGGATGTTGGTGCCCGGACCATCTGAACATTTCAGGAACTGCATAATCTGATGGATTCTGAATGTTTGTAACTAATTAAATGCTACTGCTTCCTGTGACAAAAAAAATTCAACTTGGATCAGCAAAGAGGCAATGTAATGCCTGAAGAAAGTCCTCTTTATAGCGCAAAAGATGTAGCAGTAGAAATTTTAAGTGTGGCTGGCTCAAGTCCCAACTGAAACATACTTGGAAGTTGGTTTAGTAGCTGGGGTGCACGGTTACTGCATTTGGTAATGTAGATGAAAGAGGTTGGTGTCCCTTGCCACTGGATGTAAGGTTTGCACCCATAAACCTCATTGCACATAAGCATCTATGAATGAAGTGGGGTTAAACATTGCTGGTGGTGCAGACAAGTCGTCAGGAATGATGAGTGGTGAAGTGCTGGCATGTGACCCCAAACCGGACCTGACCTGAAGTTTAAGTTGAGCAATTTAGCAGTTTCAAGGAAACACTAACATTTGTTTCAAAGACTGCCTTAACCTTTACCTTGATATCAGGATCTCTTCACTTGGTAGCCAAGTGGGACTCGAGGGCAGTGGTTTAGTCCTCAGCCGCTCCTATGACAATGCCAAACAAGACGAGAGAATGACATCCCACACAGTTAATCATTCACACTCGATTCATGCTATTTAGGCTCATCAAGATCATACAAAGGTAATGATTAAAAAAAGGTCACTCGATAATGTTTAAAAGGAGATGTTTATTATCATCAAGCATGTAAACCTGCTGCAAGATATGGTCAACAGTTTACCTTCTTTGTTTCTGTTTTTTAGCTTTGGTATATGCATGTATTTGTTTTTACACGTTCAAAATAAAGCATTAAGTTCACTTCAGTCCCTTTGAGAGGCCTGTGCTACAACTGGAACACTTTCCAGTGACAGGACATTTCTGCTTTACTTAACTTACCCTCATTGATATAAATGGCTGTAGGCATTAAAGCCTGGTGTACCTAATCAACTGGCAACTTACTGTAAGTGTTCTCAAACCTCTTCCGCACAGCAGGGGGGTAAGGGGGGGCATGGCTGCTCGCTGTCAGACAGTAAGGGGATCTGACAGACTGAGACTGTAAACACACCTAAGCCGACCACGTAACACTCGGAACAGATTACAGTGGAAAGCATTGTTTTGGACTCTCGGAGCATTTCCAAATGAAGCCGTTTGGCTCCGGGAGGACAAAGCTGGCTCCTCTAGTTAGAGAGGGAATTATTTACAGTAGGGCAGTAACACAGTTTTCAGAGGAGCAGCCAAAGAAAACGTTATAAAACATAAAAATTCAAGTGAATTCACCGATTTACAGCACAGACATTCAGTCTTTTTTTTTTTCATTACCCACCTCTAATTTCTATCTTTTTACAAAAAAAATCCAGGTCAAGAGTCACAACAAGCCATTTTTATGTAAGATATTGTATGAAAGTGAATGAATTTCAATACTGAAACTATCAAGATTCGTGCCTCCAGATGGAAATAAAACAGAATGACAAGTGGAATTCCATCTACAAGATTTATTACAACATTGAAACCAAAGAAATTTTGGATTCAGCTTCTGTACATTCGTCCAAAGACAAGGTTTAAAAAAAAGCAGAGAACATAAAAAGTTTTAAAAAGACATACAAACCTGAACAAAAAGGGAAAAAACTAAAAAGCGATCAAGATTTACTTCTGTTGAGCGAGCCTAAGCGAAAGTAGAGACGGACTGTAATGTTTCTTGATTAGGCAGAATATAACAGCTGAGGTTAGAGAGGTGCAAACAATGACATCCTTGCATCCCTGAACTTTCATACATCAGCTTGACAAATCTGGACGAAGAAATGGTTTTCACCAAAAAGACTGAAGACCTGAATGGCATGTCAACATCAGAACAAAAAAGCAAATAACATTATACTGTGTGTCTTACAGTCCCTAAACCAAATTCAGCCTAATTCTTCTAACTTGAGTAGATGTCATTATCGATGACCACGATTTAAAGTCATATTTCAGCATTTAAAATTCATCTTGATGCAAAAAAGGTGACTGGATAACACTCTCATGTCTCTGATCTGGCACTTGTTTAGGCACATGTATACATTTGTCCTACGGAAACCCAAAGTGGACAAAAATCCACGACTTTAAGTTTATTTAACTGGAATAACGATAACTCTATAATTCTTCGCTGATATATTAATGTCTTAAAACAAACATGTAAGCATGAAAGAAGGTGCCTTGCTATCTTGAGATAAAAAAGATGAGTTTTATCTTGGGAAAACAACCAAGTCTCACTTATTGTTACTAGGGGAAAATGAGTAAATGTAAAACTTATGGATATGTGTCCACTTGTGGCTTTGTGATTTTCTACAGAACAAGAAAGTAATTTAAGCATGATCACCAGTCTTAACCAAACAGAAGGTAATGCTTTTTTAAAATACGCTGGTTTAAACAGGGCAATGAATGTCCATATTTTCACTGTAAGAGGTAAAATAAAATACAGTAATGCTTTACTGTAGGGTCCTGGAATTATGCCTGACTTCATGTATGTATTCACACTGAAATATCAGTAATTTCAACGTATTAAGCCTGACGTTAAATATGCATTAGAGAAAGAATTGAAGTGTTTCAGTTATCATGAATTGAGGGTTAATCAGGACAGTCAAGAAATCTAAGTGTTAGTGGTTATTGCTTTTCTTGATTTGAGGGTAAACAGCCATGATAAATAAAGTGATGATGGAAAAAAAACTTGTTATAGCTCTTGGATTTCAGCAGATTGGTCCCTTACCCAGGCAGATATCATAAATATCATGACTCAAGCTGATTTAAAAACTTCAGCTATCGCATTACTTAGTTATTAAAGACAGGCGTGAGAAAACAATAATACATGTGCATTCCTGATATTTCAAAATAAATTCTTTCATGACTCCTATCTTGTGATTTGTAAACTTGCAAAGCTACAATAGCATACAATAGCAATTAGGGCCACTCTTAAAATGATCAAGTCAAGACTTAAGAAAAATATTCATACACCAATATTTTATTATTTCCCCTGCAAGATACTGAATCAATATTTTATGGTGCAGTGTCAAAATAATATAGTTGACATAAGTCAATAAATTAAAGATAAACTGGACATTTCATATCTCCCCCGATGAGGTTGTGTTTTTTGCAGTTGTCTGTCTGTCTTTCTGTGTGCAAGTTATGATTGGATTTTGATGACATTTTCAGGAAATATTGGTCATGGCACCAAAACAGATGATTCTATTTTAGTAGTGATCCAAACCCTGGTGAGCATAATTAATTTTTAAAGTATCTGTTAATATTTTTTAATAGGGCAGTGTATTTTTGCTAACAGCTTGGCTAATAATGTCAGTTATTGCTTTGAAAAAGTCCATGTTGGTTTATGTAAAACCACACTTAAGTTTGAACCCAGATCAAGATCCAGATCTGATGCTTAAAAATCTTTGAAAAACGTCACTTTTAAAGCCCGTTCTTGGCTGAGGTTTCTTCTCTCTGAGCACTTCTATTGTTGTATATTAATTCTGCCCCTTGGCTGCAAGCTGGTGGCAGATACTAAGCCACCTGACTCTCGGCCTCTCTGTTCTTGTTATTATTTCTGTCACTAGAACAGACGGCAATATTAACCCACGAGGCAGTGACCATGTTTTACATAAAATAATCTGATGAGAAACAGTATGCATTTATTTTAGGTTCTTAAAACAATAACAAACATATAAAATAGACTATTTGTTAAAAAAATATGTGATAGATTGCCTTGCTAGTATTGGAATTTATGATGATTAATTAAATTGGTGCCATTGTTTCCTGATAGGAATTATATCACCAGATTCTTGCTCATAAACAATCCTTCAAAAAAAGGATCCATTAATTTCAAATAAAAAAATTGACCATATGTCACAGTCATGTTGTAGAATTATATCTGAAACATACAGATTTAAGACACTGGTTGGTCAGAGAGGCTGATGCAGAAGTGTTGTCGTGTTTGTTTTTAACTGTTAAATGATGATGTGATGATTTTGGCTAAAAAAACAACAAGAAACTGATATTTATTCAGGCTCTCAAATGCAGGCATGATACAAGGCAAAAATCTCCTGGAATTATTTTCTTCCGGCTATTTTATCATCTATAATGAATATTTATCTATCTTCCGAAAAAATGTTTTTGTTTTTTTTTTAAGAGGGGCCCTGTTGCTCCAGAGAAAACGCTGATGTTGTATTTTAGCCTCCTGCCTCGAGTGTGACAGAAACATTGGCATTGTGTGTGTGAAAGATTAAAAGTTTAAAATGAATGTAGTTTTAAATTGATAAACCCATAACTGTGATGGATATATTTAGTCTTAGATGATGTGAAATATTAGCAAAGTAAGTAAACAACAAAAACTGTTTACAATCTGCTGTTAAACAAAGCTTTACATCCTATGTTTGAATATTCTAGATTTTATGTTATTCCTATGTAGAAAAAAATTAAATAAAAAAGGCTTTATTAAACATCTTTAAGCATCGAAACAATCAGTAAAAAGTCAGAGGATGTACAAACATTGTACGCGGGGTGTACAACATGCCTACTTTTGATCCGCTGTAGAGCTCTCTGGTTGAAAGGAGTCCGGCCGGTTTATTTTGAATGAACTGAAAACTTCATCTTCACTCACATGAACCACAGACAGGTGAAAGCTTACATGTCTCCTACAAGTAAGGGCATAAAAAACAGTAACTAAATTAAGGAAGTGTTTTCATTTCACTCTGAAATGTCCGTCACTCAGTATGAGCAGAGATTCATAATGGCTACAGGAATGTGATGCACCGAACAGCCAAGTGTCTTTGAGCGTCTATCTGTCCGAGTCAAAGTGTTGTTTCCTGTAGAGGTGAAGTATCAGCTCTCTGATGTCGTCCCTTTTCCTTCGCACCTGCTGCCGTGGAAACCAACGTGTAAGCTGTAGAGGGAGGTCGAAATGCACCACAGGATCCTGAGAGCAGAAGCAGAGACGAATCCCCATCAACATGTGCGCTCCTTAAGAATTCTTACAATCTGATACATGAAAAATTACAGCCGTGGCTTAAAGAAGTTACTTGACTTTAACTCAGGCTCATGTATTTGATGCTCACAGTTGTTAATGTTAAAAACTCCCTGTTTTCACACACTAAGTGCCCCTGACCCACCTCTATTCTCACTCTGTCTAATACACACTGTTGAAGCTCCTGTCACTTAAAGGCAGCCTTCTGTCTACTCCATGGCAATTTTGTTGACTAATTATTTTCCTCATAGTTTTCGTCAACAACCCTTTTTCCCCTAACGAAAACTAGACTATATCTAAAAAAAAAAGGGTACACTGCAAAAAACTAAAACTAAATTAACTGACATTTTCATCAACAAATAAAAACTAGACGAAAATGTTTGACAGAGACTAAATCTATCAGACCTACTGTGGTCATGTAGAAGTAGAGACAAGTTAGAAATCACAGCTACTTTGGTTGTGTGGAAAGGTTGGATGAGCTGAGAGGGACATCCAATCACAACTGCCTTAGCTTCACGGTGGTGGGATCCAAACGTAAAACGTGACTTCAGAAATTCAAGGAAACATAAAACATGCCTTACACTTTACACTTCATATTGTAGTCGACAAAATTTACAGTAGATTTGGTCGACTAAAATGATGTGAAATTTCATCAACTAAAACTAGACTGAAATCAAAACAATTTTGATGAGTAAATTATGACTAAAAATAAAAGATGTTTTAGGCAACATACTAAAACTAAAACTAAATTAATAAGTGCTGTCAAAATTAACATTGCTCCATGGTAATCGGTCAGTTCAGCACCATTTTCAACATCTCCGCACCCTCCTGCAGTCCACTGGTCTTGGACTTGAACGACTGACATAACAGTGGTAGGCCATCACAGTGGTAGGTCTATTAGGGGTGGGAAAATCAGGCATTTCAGGAAGCTACTAATGCTGCTCACAGGAGAGGGAGAAGTCCTGATACTGCAGACTGTGTTGTCTAGTTCATAGAAGTATTTTATCTTGAGGAAGAGTCACACTAAAGGGCATGTAAAACATAAAAAAAGCATAACACGACCTCTTTAATACTGAAGTGGACGGGTTTTTTTTGTTTTGTTTTTTTTTACAAAGATCTTTACCTTCAAAAAACTCTCGACATATTGCAGCAGGTAGAGGCCACAGTCACTGCTGTTGTCCTGGAGAGGAACTTTGCAGTGTGAGCTTTGCATCTGGTCTGGACCAAAGTCCGACGATGAACGACGACGTACCTCCCATTCTGACTGCAGGTACCTGTGGGCAAAAACGATCAACTTCATTCAGAATCTGAGTGCATTTCTTATTCCTGGGCTGTGCAGAGAGATATGCTAAAGATCAGAGATATGAGTTTCCCTGGTAATATTTATTTTTAGGAGTATTTTAGAGAAGAGGGTTTGAAAATGGCTTTTTGTTCAGTCAAGTCCACCACATGCAGTTTCTGTGTAGCTGTCGCTATCTCAGTATCATTAGATTTCACCAAGTGGAGTTTGTGTTTCTGCTTGCTGTTAAATGTAAGAAGAATACGTCCACAAATCTAGTGTCAATACTGCATAATAAAGTCAGCTGTTATTGTATTCCTGGAAAAACATTTAGCCCAGTTTAGAAATTACTGAATAAAGCTGCATCATCCCGATGAGGGGTGTGTATTGGCAAGAATCTGGCGATACCGTATGCAATGAATCGCAATGGAGTGGCAACGATGCAACGTATTCTCATACTAATAACAGCGCAATATACATACATATATATATATATATATATATATATAGATTTATACCCTTAAAATTTTACACAATCAAATCAAATATTATCATGAAATATTCACAGAATAATCTTTTTTATGATTCTAAAGTGTGGCTGCATCAGACAGACACAAACAAATGCAAATGTTTTTTTTCTTGTTTATTTTTAACAAGAAAAAAAGTAAAATCCTGGATGTTTCAACATGTCAGTTCTCAAAATTGTCCGTATTAAAGCCAACAAATAACAGAGGCATGACCGTCATCATTAGTTGATCAGTGGTGCCAAAATGACACAATACTCACAATATCTTGTGTTTTTCTGTATAACCAATCAATTTTAAGTTTTTAATGGCTTTTTACGATTTTTTGCATCTTAGCTGTGACTGTACCGAAAGAAATTGCACTTGGAGACTTAGAAATGATTCTTTAACTGTATACAGTGTCTATAAGCCATCATATTACATTCACAAAAAAAATGTTCCAAATAAGTGATATATAAATATATTTTTACTGCACCTGCAACATGGATCAAATGCATTATCTGTCCCAGTGACAAAAAATAATTATAGATGTAAGAGAGTTAGAGAGCAAATGGATGTGAATGTCTACTGCCAGCAAGCAGTTAGAGGCTGAACTACAATGCGCAACAAATATGCAAAGTTTCTGTAAATTATTAGCTAGTAAAATATTGATATTGTGCAATTGAATATGTATCCAGTATTGTGCTGCAAAACATCACAATGAATCAGTGTATCAATATTTTCTTACATTCTTAATCCCTGTTTAATGAGGAATAATTTTAATTTTTAAAACTTTAATTCAAAACAATTAAAAGATACACCCCTTTTAGCCTCTTACCTACCCTCCTGCAGTGAAGTTGCTTCAAATACAAATGCAAAGGGCCATAAGATTAGCCACTTGTATATGAGTTTGCACAAAGTGTTGAAAGAAACTGAATCAAAATCCACACAGTTTGTCAGTATTCAATTGAAAATGGATTAAAAATGACATCCCAGCTTCTTGGATTTGGGGTTTGAACTTTCTAGCAAACAAAAAGTATGCCGTGCTGTTTAAACTGTTATGCCATCGCAGCTGGAGGCTAATGTGGTGAGACTGGGTGCTGCTAGTCCTGAGCTAATTTTCTTGCATTAATTTGTACTGCTATTAGCCTCACTGTGCATGACATGTTAGCCCATGCTAAGAGTTTAGCAGTCCCTCTTTAAAACAATTTTTAAGGGTCACTAATGCATGTCAATATGAATGTGTTTTACTTACTCTCTTAACAGTTTGAAGACTCGCTCATGAAGAGAGAGTTTGAGGGAATCCATGATAAGAATGCACGGCCTACCGAGACAAGAGAACACCTGAGACCAGAGCTTGAATCCACTTGAACATGCCTGTGCTAATACAGACTTAGTTAAATGAAGGTTACTCTGACATAAGTTTTTCTACACAAAGGGGAGAGTATACATTTTCTTAAATATCTAAAAGCCTGTAAGGATTATTGTAAGTATAACAATGGACTCAGTTCAAAGATTTGATGTTCAAAGGTGAAAAGCATTGACTTACATTATCAGAGGGTAACTGCTAAAGTTAAATCCAAAACAGCAAACTCACCTCTTGCAGACGGTTTCTTTCTTGCACGTCTGTTCTGTACAGTCCTACAAACAAGAAAAAAAGCTTGGATAAGCTGAATTTTAGAAAAGAATTGAGAGAAAAATGTTCAAGCTTTAGCCACTGAGATTAAAGGTGGTATAACTTATTTATATTAACTCATTATATATTATATGTTTTGTAGTGTATATGTGTATAAATATATTAAATGGATTATATGTTTTGTAGTGTACATACGTCTAATATATTTGCATAGATGTTAAAGCAGCATATATTATTATACAACCCATGAGAAACAGCAATAAGGGGAAGGAATTCCAAAAGTATTTACTTCTTCCCAATCCTTTTTGAACGTGTAGAAATACTTTATTTTTTTTCTTTGTATGTGAAAAGTATTTTTCTATTTTAACTTCTTTGTATACATGTTCAAAATAAAATTCATTCATACATTCATGACTTTAGTACTTTTGAGCACAAAACAGAAATCTATCTTACCACTGGACCAGGTGGAGGGTCTTTGGTGGGTTCCTCTGGAGCTTTTTCTAAACAGAAAGACAATTGTAATTAGACTTTTAATTAAATAATAAACAGAATAACAAACCATTAATAGATATCACAACTGTGTTTGAGCTTTGTTTATAGAGGCTGGTGCAGGAATGAGTCCAAAAATGAGGAAGTGAGTTAGCATTTAGCACTTCCTGGCTCTAAGGCCTGAAACTAAACAGGATTTAGAATTCCCTTTTTTGGATAAATGCCTGAAATAAGGTTTGTAGTGAGCACACACATGAGATTTCAGTGTTTAATGGGAAATAATAAAATGCATCTGATGTTTGAATCTTAAACCATTGTAGTGTGTATGAAACAACCGTTGCTAACTAACTTCTAAAATGGACTACAAAAATGGCTGAAAATAAGCATTTTTGATTGTTTTTTAATAATCAATAATTCATACACTTATCGCCACAGCCATGAGCACCAACTTGATAAGGTCAATCGATTAAGAGGAAACTAAAACAGGAGCTCACAGCAAGACATTATACATCATAAATATTGTAGTTGCTCCTATGTTGAACCACCATGTTGTAGTTTCATAGTAGTTTTCAAATAGCAATTCACTCTCACTGACTAGGTTAAAGCTTAAAAAAGTGTGAAAAGTGGGTTCGTTTAAGATTATCACAAAGAGCAGAACATGTTAGTTTCATAATTCTTGTTCTTCACAAAGCTTATTATCAGCAATGATGCAAAACACAGTGAAAAATCCCACAGACCCTTAGTGGCTTGCAGTCAGAGGGGGGCACCATCTTCCACGTTGGCCTGGAAGAACAGAAGTTCTTCATCCCTGAGCCACTGCTTAAGGCCAGACAAACAAGTATTCAGTCAAACATACCTGTCCCTGTGTCCACGGCGTCACTGTTTCCTGTTGCAGGAGGACTCTCCATGTTATCGTTTGGACTTTTAGATCTACAATCCGGCTCTTGTTCCTGTAACCCTCCAGTCATAACATTACTACTTCCGTTATTTAAGTTCGACCCTTTCCACGCCTCAAATTTTGGCTCTTCAAGTCCAGGGAAGCAAATGACGACTAAATACCAGTGAGCCCTAAAAAGACAACAGAGTAAAGTGAAATACTATGCCAGGCTTTTTAAAAACGTGGACAAACATCTCTTTTTATATTTTACTCACTCCTGATTGACAGGAACAAACAAGAAGTCTTTTTCGAAGATGTCAATATGGCGTGTCCATGTTTTCACCCGTTGGTGTCGCCTCTGTCTCTGACATCTGGAAGCAAACACATGTATTTAAGTTTAAAAAGTGTTCATGATCTGTGTAAAGATATTTAAACATATATTGTTGTAAACATATCACAGCTTTGATTATTATACTGGCTTTTGTTTTCCTTCAGTTTTTGCTTTTTTGGTTTAAGTTCAATTTAAATTGATTTTCAAACTTTCAATTTGATAAAAAGTTTAGTTATGTTAAGAAGTTATGTTAAGTTAGCGTTAGTATTAGGGTATGTCCACATGTAGGCCAGTATTTTTGAAGAAACAGCTTTTCTGTGTGATTTGGTCTTCTCTCCACACTGAAATGCTGTTTTGGGTCACAGAAAGCACATATTTTGGAAAATTCCTGCCAAGCTGAAGTTAAAAAACTCTTTTTAGGGTGTCTTGGTGTGGATAAGGAAGATACTGTTTTGTGCCTGAAATGTCAGACGTCACCAACCTCTCCTCATGGTGATTTCACACTGCAGCATCATCAGTGTTTTTTTACATTTGCCACAGTTAATGTTGCTAAACTGTGGCTGTTGTATGTACTGCTGAGAGGACATACATTTTGTTGCTCCCTCACTATGATGCTGCTTTAAAAACACTCTGACGATTCACATGCTGTCGTCATTTTGGACAAGACCCGGTGTTATTACTTCACAAGTGACCATGTTGACCGGTGACCCATGGCAGCTTGTTTCTGTGGATGCCATGGTTAAAACAGAAGTTGAAATCAACAAGAGTAGCCACAAAACTTTTAATGATAGGGTTTGATCGAGATGGTCATATACGTCTCGAATTGAAACATAAAGGAAGAAATATTTACTCAATACACCTGCAAACGCCAGCTTACATACTCATGAGTTAAACCATAACACCAGTCAGACTTGTCATTAGAATAGATATGAAAATAAAACAGCTTCTACATAAGAATTTAAAAAACTTGCATATCACAGGTATCATCATATCATATCATAGGCAGCTTTTGATAGTGTTTACGCATTTTTTGCATTTTCGTGCAGACTGGATTATTTTTGAAAACACAGAAAAACCTCTACTATGGAAAATACCCGTCTACACATGGACATGTTCTTACTGTTGATGCTTCTATCCTTATTGCAAATGGCTTTGATAAAGATTTCAAGACACTTACTTGAAAATAACTCATAACATATTGTAAAGGACAGAGAACATTGATTTTATTTCTGCAGTTAGCAAGCTCACACACAAAAGAAACTGGTGTCCTGAGACAGATGGCCATTATAGGTCAAATGTCTCTTAGTATGCTTGTGACAAAGATGAAAACTGAGGACCTATTGTTCATCATTTTTATTTAATTTAAGCTGACTTTGTAAAAAATCAAAATAAAAATAAAAAAAAAAATAAGACATTTCGAGTTGTTTTCTTGGTACGGTCTTGTTTGTATTTTAGTTGACAAAAGATGTTTTCAAATTTCAGATTTCAAAATTCCACTTTTTTTAAGTCATAGATTATAACTTCAGTACATACCAATCAGAACAGGAGAGTAAACAGAGGAATGTTTGTTTTTATTTACTTACGTCTCATTAGGGGTGCTTTCACTTGCGTTGTCCCTCCGTGTTAGCTGCTTGTAGAAGAAGCTGCTGAAAATGTGGCAGCGCTCAACCAAAGCCTGAGAGGAGTTCTGGATGAGGTATCTGGTTCAAAAACACATCCACACAGTTAAAACCAGGACCCCACTCCCTCTTTTTGAGGGATTTAAGCTAAGAACACCTTTACTTTAAAAATGTGTAACTCACTTGAGGTAAAAATCAATAATGACATCGTTGAGGAACTGCCCGCTGTCGAGGCACTGCAGGTCCTCCATTGTCACCGTGATTCCTCCTTTTAATGGCGGTGGAGGAAACTGGATCAGCCTGGGCAGAAAATGCATTTAGGGTTAATGAAGAAAAATGGAGAATGATGAAAAAGAAGGACCCAGACATCAGATTTGAATATCCAGGCCCTCTGTCTGTAAGACAACAGCCTCTGTAAATGGGACATGCAAACTCACCACCAAGCCCACCAGCATCCCAAGTGAAGGAAAAAGAACGAGCTGCTTTTAAAAACAGGTAAAGCCTGGTTTATACTTCTGCATCAAGGCTGGACCTAAGCTGTGATGCCCCGCACTGTCATGACTGTCCCCCCCGTACACAACTCAAGCATCTGCATGCAATCAGGCCAAAACGTTGGTTGACTTCTTAAGGTTCAATATCTAGCACAGAATCAGAGTTACTGTGTTTCATGACATTAATATGTCCCATAGTCAAACGCAGTGACAGTTACAGAAAATACATGAAAGGCTTTGTGAAAAAGTAAACAAATTCTCAACTAAGTGCATCCCTTCTATCTTATTTCACATTTAAGTGTCTAAAATAAATTAGAGGGTGAGACTTAAGCCCCATTTACACTGCTGTTTAAACACTAGTCAACACGATTACAAACAGGTTGTTATGAGATAAAATCTGAAGAAATAGACCATAACTGTGGAAGAATGGTCTCATACTTCATTGGACAAGACAACGCACCAGCTCACACTGCGATCTCGGTAAAGCAGTGTCTGGCCCGAAAAGAAATCACCCTCTGTTTTCACCTGTGGCTTTTCCCTTTTCCCTAAATTAAAATCTGTGCTCAGGGGAACACATTTTGAGTCTGTGTCAGAAGTTAAGAAAGAGCAACAAAGGTTCTGAGACTAATGTCCGAAAAAGCGAAGCAAGGAATATTGACAGAGAAAAAAACATGTGAATGTTAAATAAAATTGTATTACAGCATTAGTCTTGTTTGCAAACTCAAAACCTCCATCTTAAATCTCGCCTCTGAATAATTTCTTCCCCATTTTTACATTTTACCATGTTTTATTGAATAATTATTTAAGCTTTGTTTTATCTTCTTGCCAAACAATCTTATATTATTTATCACAATGTATTTATTTATTTTGAATACTTTATCATTACTTATATTCTGTTTTATTTTTCACTTTTATCTCCAGTGTTCTCTCATCTTGAACTCTAATGGCATGTCCACAGTTCCTTGCTCACACACAGTTCTGTTAAATCAAAGTCTTTGGTTATTGTTTTTAAAATGCATTTATTCTTTATTATTCATTTTATTTATTTTTGCTTCATTTGGGTTTATTTGTTCTTATTATTATTATTTTAGTTTGTTTTGAACATATTTTCTCATATTTGTTCTCTGTTTATGTAAATTGTTTTGTGCTACGTATTTTGTATGAAAAGTGCTGTACAAATAAAGTTTGATTGATTGATTGACTGATCGATTGCAACAGTCATACCTCATATGTTTTCTTAATTATTTCCCCACAAACTGATTGATGGGGTCTCTAACCTGCACATTGCTTTTTCATCCATGCTGTGTTGTTTGAGAAAGTAAACAGAGTACTCAGGGGTATGTACCTGCGAGCAGTGCCCTGATGTTTATATTTAGTCCAGCTGGGGTCTGGTCGGCACAGGGACACAGAGTAGGATCCTCTGGTTCTCCGATGGCAAAGTGTGTACACTGGAGTGTTGGTTCTTTTCTGTTAGATATAAATGTATAGAGCAGAAAATATTACATTTTTATTTTCAGCTGCAAGAGATTCAGAAAAAGGAATGGAAGACTAAAAGAGGAACACATTTTAAATAAATAATGGGGTTTCAGATTTTTATAAAGGCTAGTTTGCTGTAATTTTGCTCGTCTTAGTAAATTAGAGTGGTTTTACTTTCCTGAGACCACAAATGATTCAGTTACAGAAAAGCAAAGCATAACCTAATATGAGAATCCCTAATGAACAAAAAGGTTGAAGCAGCTGACCTCAGAGGAAGTTGTTGCTTCTTGATCCTTCTGCTCCTCCTCTGCTTTGAGTTGAGTCCCTGTGTCACTCTGTGTCTCTGTTTCCAGCTCTGTCTCCGTCTTTTTCAGTGAATTGTCCTCCAGATGGGTAAGTTCTGCCATGTTTTCATCTGTACCACAGTGTGGGACATCCTGATCTGCGCTGAGCCCAGGGTCATTGCTCTCCAGACCCAGCAGAGAGAGCATGCAAGAGTCACGACCAGTCCTGTTAATCAGCTCTAAGCTCTCGTCCAGAGACAGAGCAGGAGTCTGAATCTTATCGCTCAGGAGACTGTCTATTCCGTGGGGATCTAACTCTGTTTTATCTGTGAGACCCCTAAGACAGTCCATGTCCAGAAAAGAGCCCAATAAAGCATGCTTGATTCCTTCCAGAGGGTCTTCTAGAGTCAACAGGATGAAGGGACTCACCTTGCCTAGATAGTGAACAAATCACTTTTATTATGAAACAGATACATCCATTTAGTACATTTGAAAATAAATCCAAAAGTCAGACTGAAGGTGTGAGAAAAAAAAACTATTAAATTAAAAAAAAGAAAAACACACACACAAAAATGAGAGGCAGATGGATTCTAAACATGTTCAGTGTTGACACTCTCCATGGCAGCTTAAGTGTGAAGAAGGATGTACAGGTCCAGAAGACAGTTTTAAACATACACTTAAAAAAGTCTAAAGGCAGTGAATAAAATTGAAGTGATTAAAATAACCTTAAATGGTCAAGATTAATGTTAGAATAAAAAAACAGAGAAATTATTAAAATAAAGTTAATGAAACTGTTTTTGTGAATTAAGTCTAAATACTAAAGGGAAAAAGTTGACATATCAAAATGTAGTTGATGTACAAAACTTTTGAGAATATTGTAAAATGTTGAGGAAAATTAAGAAAAAAAAAAGGTGTAGAAAATGAAATAAAATGCAGAAAATGAAGTTTAAATTGACTTAAATTTTTTTGAAAAATGTCTCAATATTCTGGGCAAAATATTGTATTATCACAAAAATTGGCAAAATAAAAGCTAAAAAAATGCAGAGAAAAAATGTTGAGGAAAGAAGAAGAAATTTCAATAATTAAGTTGAAAAAGGGGTACAACTTTGTGAATAAAACTAAAACTTGAGGAGAAACAAGATGTTATGAGATCACTGTTGAGGATAAAGATCAAAATTTGAAGGTGGCACAAAATGTTGTACATTAAGTCAAAATATCAAGATGAAGTTAAAGTAAAATTTTGACAACAAACCAAACGTGAAGGAAAAAAGTGATAGTTGACAAGAGATAATGTTGCAATCATAAATAAAATTCTGAGGAAAAATCAGGAAATATTTAGATGAGGCTGAAATTTAAACTTTAAAAGAAAATGAGGAAAATGTGGAAATTTTGAGGAAAAAGGATGACGTTTCAAAAAAAAAGGTAAAGATTTTAAGCTTTTAGACAAAATGTTGAGAAAAATTTGAAATTTGAAGGATAAATTAAAAAATAAATAAATAAATAAAACTCAAATGTTGAGGATAAAAACCTAAAAACTGCATCATGGCTTATTAAAAATGGGCTTTATTTTCAAGATTGTGCAGCAACCTAACCTTGATATTTTACTTTTTTCTCTTCATCCAACTTTATTCCTTATTCATTTCTTTTTTCATTTTACCCTTCTGCCTGGACCTACAAGTCTCACATTAGGCAAATTTAGGTAAAGGAAACAAATAACTGTCATGATAGAAGAGGTAATATTCAGTTTACTAGGATTAGGGTTCCAATTTCTTAAGCCTAAGGTTAATTACTCTGTTTTTTAAGTTTTAAAATCTGTTACAATAAAAACACTGAAATTTCGAGGCAAACACAAAATTATCCTTTGAGATTTCAATGTTCTTCATTTGAGTTCACTCCTTTTAAAACCCTGACATTAAAGTCTCCACCAAACTGTAGTATTAAGTAAAGTATTAAGGCAACAAGCTGCATTATTTCCTTTAAAAAAATATAAAAGCATAAATGTTTGAGGTTTGCAGTAGACATATATTTCTGTATTTGTATATATATCTTGGCTCAGACAGCGCCAACCTTCTCACCTGTGTTTGTGCTTCTGTCTTGGTTGACTCCCAGCTTGACGAGGTCCCTCCGCACAGCAGCGGCACCATTTTCTGACAGACAGAACAGAAGGAAGGTCGAGGGGAAGGGGTCTTCTCCATTGTTGAAAAAAAGTCCTTCAGCCTCTAGTTCTTCATACTCCCAAATGCTGTACCTCCTCAGCTCCTCGCGCTTAAATTTTATCATTACCTCCACCTTTGTGGTGGAATCTGGGGAGAGGAGGACATCAGGTCATCCCAAAAACACAATGAGTTCGTAATAAATTATAGACACTGTTGTTATGATTATTATCACATTAATATGATACCAAGAAAACACAGACCAAAGTTGTGTTTTGTTTTCTCTCATGGCACTATGTTCACAAATAAACTTAGTGCCATGTAATGCAGTTTAAGCAGAGGCTCCCAACCCTTTAAGCCCCCAAACCCCCAAAAAGCTCAGACAGAGACGCGGAGGCCCCTACATTATTGATGCCATGTTAACCTTAAGGATCTTTTTGACATATTACACCCTGATGAGCAAAAATATAACCCAATGACTATGTTTTTATGAGTGAGGGAAAGCGTTTTGTTTACCTGTATACATTTTAATAAACAATGCATTAAGTCAATTATCCTAAACTTAGTTCTTAAGAACCCCCTCAGCGGTCCTGCACCCAAATTAGGAAACAAAAGCCCTTTCATAGTGCATTCATGAAGAAGAGAAGCAACAAAGCCCCAGAACTGACACACCTCAAGACTTTTGCATTAATTCTGCTATGACATTGTATTTATTAACACTGGGCTATGGCTTTGAATACATGCTAGTGAACATGACATGGTGCATTTTTCACATCCACACAAAGGCAGACACACACTCACATGTTGTCCTCTCAATATTATTACACCTCTGAAGACTGATGGTTTCAACTTGTCCCCTAAATCAGTCTCTGTGGTGTTCAGAGAAGAGGTGAAGAGTTGCAGGGGTGTAAAAACTACAACCTGAAAAAGCAGCATTAACGGAGCTCATGCTTTAGAGCAGTAGTTCCTAACCTTTCTTTCTTGGAGCCCCCCTAGTTGTATCTTAGTAGAGTCAACCGCCCCCATGGAAAAACTTGTCCATTGTTGTGCAAAATAAAGAACAATTTAAATTGTTCTCATTGATAAAATTAAGATAAAATGGGCATATGCACATGTTCTGGTGCAATTTTCCTCAAAGAAAGTACTAGTGTGCTACCACAGTTTTACTTCATACAGTGCTTAACAAGTTTATTGGTCATAAAAATGAGATAACATAAATACTTTAGAAATCTTTCAAAATCTTGTTTAAAACTGAAAAGAAATTGTTATTGGACAAACATTTTGAACAGGAATGAAGAATTTCAAACTGAATTCATCATTTTATGCACAAATTTGAGCCGCTCACTGGGCTAACGTTCAACCACTAAAACTAAATTTTATGTTCAGGAATGCAAGTAAATAGTTTAATTTGACTTCTTTTATAAAGGAATAATAATGCGCTTTACTGTTTGTTTTTTTCTAAAAAACAGTAAATTTGACAATTCATGGATAACAATAATAATTATATCTTCTAATTAAAATATAATTTGTTAAGAAGCTTCCACATACTGGTGTACTTATAACAGAAACACAAAAAAACAGAAATCCTCTGGCGTGGAGGAGTCTGGACCCAAGGTTGGGAACCCAGTCTTTAGAGCAGTGGTCCTCAACTGGTGGGTTTAGACCCAAAAGTGGGTCACAGAGATGTTTTTGGTGGATTTTGAATGTGAACCTGAAAAAAATTGGCATCAAGTCTGTAGTAAGCAGAACCCCTTAGAAGACAAACATCGATATTGTTTATTTTACTCCACTTTAACATGATTACATGAACATTTTTTCTGTTTTCTCAACAGCTAGACTTATTTATCAGGGGATCTTGGTGCAACAAAGCTGGATTTCTCCTGATGAAATTAATTTCTTAAGATCTTTTTAAAAGGTTACACAGAACACTGAGTAAAATTAAACGTTAACCTGCTCTTCCCTTCATGAAGTGCCTTTTAAACATGATTGTTTAGTCTCTTTGGTCCGTCATCTGTTTTGTTCCCAAGGTCCAAACTGAGACCTTTAAAAATAAGTAATTAACGTTTCAGGAATCTGTTCAGCAAAAGTCTCACAAAGGAGGTGGTGATATATTCTGAGATGAGTCCAGAAGAGAACCAATAACTTGAAGCGTGACAAACTGGGGGGTGTACATTCTACAACATTATGATCTAAGACTACAAATTCAAAATCCACAGTGTATACAGGTTGTCATGAATGAAGTAATGAGTAAACTAATGAATGAAGATATTCTGAGCCTCACATTTGCAGCCAATGTGAATACTGTGAGGTGAGAGCTATCGTGTTTGGCTGATTCACTGATTAATGGATTGAATGATTGGTTGATTGATTTACTTACTGATTGACAGACAGACCAACAGGCTCGTTGCCCGACTGACTGATTGATTGGCTTTGCTGTTCACCTTAGTTGGAGTTCTTCTCCCTCGTCTCTTTTTAGCATGCAGACATTTGCCAATTAGCTCGGCATTTAAGATTGGATATATCTGAGGCTTCTGGGTATGTCAGCAGTGACAGAATGAAAACCCTGCTTAATCCCCAAGAGGAAACAATTGGATGCCATTCTCTGGAATAAAAATAAGTATCTGGACAAACATCAAAATGTTTTCCAACTCATATCATTATCAAATCATTTTTAAGAGGGTGTCTAATTAAAATTACAGGAATTTCCAATTGAAAAATAATAACTAGGCACATTCACAGTGATGTAATATTTATACACCTATGATGTTTTCCCTACAGCATCTCAGGGTGGCTTAATAAAGGGATGAGTTGATCCCCTCTCTGTGCAAGCCATGACAGGAACACCCAGCACAAGTGAAGGAGCACAGTGCCGTGTGTAAATGTTTGACTGAGTTTGCAAGGCTTGCACAGAGAAGGGATCACTGAAGCACTCACTTGTGTTTCAAAATGGCACATCACTCTGTAAAACATGACAAAAACTACACTATACCAAAATCAATACAAACGTCTCAAGGAGTAATGGCATTGGAGCCTGTTATGGTGCAGAAATACAATAATGATAGTCACTGCAAGTCCGGCTTCAGCCTAGGACTGGTTGATGTGATGCAAAAATCATGTTTCAGTATTTTCTTTTATCACTCTTAGGTGTAACACATCACAAAGTAATCTGTTAGAGTACTTGGATTACTTTTTTGGTGTGACAAGTGATGTGATACATTTATTTTGCAGTTCTGGTGATCTATTATTACTTACTTTAAAAAAAAAAAAAAATCATAACTGGATAAAATCTACTACTTTCCCTTTCCTTTTAGGTAACCCCAGAGCATCTGCACTGTTTCTGTTTCTCACCATTCATACTTTAGCATATGCAAGTGCAAAGTAAACCCATCTGTATCGGTGTGCAATGCTGCAAACTCCATCCATACTTTCATGCCTCTTACCCTACATTGAGCAAGAGGCACAGTACACCCTGGACTAATCACCAGCCAATCACAGGCTGATACAGAGACAGACAACCCTTCAGACACACACACACCCCCACACCCACACACACCCCCACACACTTAGATACAAGGGCATTTTTTAAGTCACTAAAATATTACACTTGAAGGTTTTTTTGGTCTGTGGAAGGACACCAGAGCACACAGAGAAAACAGACACATGATCGGGGAGAACATGCAATCTCCACACAGAGAGATCCCCCTGACTGGGCAGTCCAACCAGCAACCTTCTTGTGCAGCCTTGCTGGCTAAATTATCAGTTGAAAGGTCAAAGTGGACAGCATATAATTTGTGGAAATATCTCCATGAAGTTGGACTTCTTTGAACAAAAAGGGCAAGGCTTTCATAACAAAAATACCACTAATGAGTTCAAAGCCGGTGTTTTAAATACAACAGCTGTGTTTAATACTTTATTTCTCTGCATAGGTCTTTGTCAGATTATGATCATAGCAAACAGCAGAATAGGTTATTGAGTCTGTTATTCCTACATTTAGGCTTCAGGGTCACATATCTGTGGTAAAGTAAATTTGCTTTAAAATAACTCAATCCAACAATGTTGGGATATACAAAACCAAATCTGTAAATGTTTGTGTGTGTGTCTGTGTCAAGAAAAAACATGACAAGAAACTGTACAGAGTTAAATCCATACAAGCCAAATCTCACACAAACACTTTTATTAACATCCAACAAAAACACATGAGAAACTTCCTGTTTGAGAAAAAAAGTTAGATAAAAATACTCCCTACACAAAATAATAATTCCCCTGTATACTTGCTATTTCAAATAGATTATCTTGTGGCCAATAAGCATATTACTTCAGTGACTCTAAGTGAAAACTGGGGATCACGACTCCAGAATTTTTGAGTCGACTTTCATGTGATAAAAGTCAAGTTGACTTCAACTTGTCGCTATTGTTGTCATGAATAAAACCTTGAGACAAGCTACAATAATTATTTCTAAAACATAGTACATTTGCTGCCTGCAGCAGACATTTTTTAAATATTTATAACACTGAGTACAAACAGCTACAAGATGTAACTTTGATAAAATAGCGTTTGTACAGCAGCAAACAGATCTGCTCACAGTGACGATACTGTTCAGTCTCAGTTTTTGACTTCAGATCCTTTCATGCATGCAAGGACATTAACATGAGCTGTATGAAGGCTTTCTATCTATCATCCATGTCACCACTTGCTGACTTCTCTTAGTCTGTGTTGCTATTGCCTAATCATGTGATATGCAACTAGGTGATTTCAAGCAAATAGTGACATCACACACCATCAAATTCAACTAGTCGATTAATTTATGCAGACCCTACTGTGATAAACCTTTATCAAATTATCGGACCTGGCTTTTTTATATGTCAAAATACAAATTATTTTCTCATATCTCCATCAAAATCATACCAAGGTACCTTAAAAAAATGCCCTGCCCTACAGTGGATTTTCACAAAGTACATGGTGTGAAAAAGTACGCTGCTTTCTGAAGGTTCGGACATCATCCTGCATTTTTAATGATTTCTTGCTTCTTTAAATGTTTTATTAAACTACCAAATCAACCAGTTTATTTAACAGAGATAATTCTTACACTCCCATCAAGGATCAAACCTCAAAGAACAACCAGCTTAGGCTCCTGAAGTGGAGATTTCTCAGGCTTGAGGTGAAAGTGCACCAGAGCCTTCAGGGTCTAATCCAGGAACACACACACACACACACATACACACACACACCTTCAACATCTTAAATAGAACAGTAATCTGTGAGTGGATGGTGTGCAGACTGCATCACCAAAACAAGATGAGATGGCTTCCTCTTGGGTCGCAGTAAATACTACCCTGACCAAAGGTCAAAGGCAGGCCAAAGAAGCTCCACAAACAATATGATTATACTTTAGTGACCATGACATGAGAAAAGAACAACATTACCTGTCAGAGGGATGATGATGTCCTCGTCTGTGATCTGTGAAAAGATATAAAAATGTGTTTACAAATGATGGAAATAACAGACATCATATGAAACAATTTGACACCACTGCTAAAATGTTTGTTTGTGTGGTTTATGCAGCTCACCATGAGGTCTCCATTTGATTTTCCCATGTAACCCCCACAGTGCAGAGTGGAGAAGGTCACATTCATGAGGGGGAGGTCATGACTGGGGATGAGAGAGACTGGATCCTCCACAATTACACTCACCACCTGTTGCACACAGACAGAGATGGAAATGGTGTCACAGACTGATCGGTCAGAGGGAATGGTAAAAATAACTCTTTCACAATTAAAATACAATCACCTGGAGGGACTTAAACATAGTGAAGACATACAGTAGAAACCAGCGTAAACACATGGAGGCTGTATTTGCTGTTTTAAAATATACTTTTCGAAATTCTCTACTTTGGTGCCATCATGTGGTAGCAACAACAACTGCATTCTAAAAGAGGGTACTGGCTTTTTAGTTTCATTGTTTACCTAAAAAGTCTTCAAAATAAAACCTAGAGAGAGGCAGAAATAGTCTGTTGGTTGCAGCAGGTAATCTTCAGAACTTCTGTCAGTCTAAGCTTTCATGCCGTTTAATATGTCACAAGTACAGACTTTGGGTTTGGTTATCCTTAGAATATCTTAATGTTACTTTATTTTTTAAGCACGGTTACTCAATCACAAGCTGAGATGTTTTTATTAATTTAACTTTTGTATGAAAACTATAGTTTGAATAGCTTTGATTTTGAATGCAACAGTGTGCAACACTTAACACCACCAAATACTGTATATTCTAGGGTGTGATCGAAGGTGAAGCATAATGCAATAGCACAAAAGCTTTTCTAAATTGTCTGTTTTGGTTGAGAGCAACTAAAATAGATGTGCATAATGCTTTTTGATGTTTTTTAGTTGCTTACTTATTTTTTTAAAACATTTCTTTAGAAACACTTACAGGCCTGCAACAGACTATCAGTATAACATACCTCCAATTAGCAAGGATAATCAAAACAACTCAACATGGTTACATGTCAGGCAGTGAGTCCTGAAAAGGTACATGCAACCCTTGGCTCAAACAAAGATATGCTGAAAAACAGAAAGTTCAAATCTTTACCCGTGTATCTATGTATAGTGCTTAACAAATTTATTAGACCACCACTCAATGTAAGGTTTATGCCACAGCTATCCAAATTCAACAGTATTGGTTATTACCAAGATCATTTTTGTGTTTCTGTCATAGCTAATACACCTGTATGTAGAATCTTTTTAACCAAAATAATGTTTTTAATGCTAAAATAAAATCATTATTGTTATCCATGAATTTTCAAACGTATTGTTTTACAAAAAAACAGAAAAATAGTAAACACACTTTTATTTCTTGATTTAGTTGTCATATTATAGTGATTTACTTACAGTCCTGAACAGTAAAATTCTTTTAGTGGTTAAATGCTATGCTTAAATATTCTCTGACTTCTTAGAGAATGAAAGAGTCAACATTAAAGCACTTCATGACGCTGGATGTTTGTCTCGTTTTTATCACAGGAGGTCTAATAAAGTTTTTTAGCACTGTACTTTTAATAAAAAATATCTTATTAAACCATGGTCAAGTCACATTACCTGACAAGTCCAGATAGACAAAGAATTTCATAAGAAAAATGATTAGCAAAATTAACTTGTAAATGTTCTCTGAATGAGATTTGATGGCTTATGTCAAGAAATGCAATTCTCTGTCTTTCAACCAAACAACATATTTCCAATGTGTGAGTGGGACCAAGTAGAACAAGAAACAAGTCTGACATTGGTTTTGTCGTAGTAATGTAAAGTCATTTTTAGCTGATTTAAGTGTGATATGATTCCTCATCAGTCCTTTTCATGGTGCTTTCTTCAACAGTGTTAGAACATAGCTCTACTGACATCACATCTAGAAACATCCATATCTGGTGTTATCAGAATCAGAATCAGAATCAAAATCAGCTTTATTGGCCACGTATGTTAGACATACAAGGAATTTGTCACCGGTTCACTTCACTCTCCAAGTACAAAAATAAAAGAAGAAATAGGTACACACAGTGTACATCCTATATTATAAACAAGAAGTTTAAAAATTAACTTAAGGTGAGAATAAAGATAAAATAGAGTATGTACAATATGTAAAATGTGCAAAATATCAGTGGTTATCAATGTACTATGGTACTGCTAAAACTTAAGGTGGCACAGCTATTGCTCTATATATACGCAGTGAGAAGTGATCTGCCTCTGCTGCAGCTGCCACAGCCAGAGTCAGTGCATAGAGGGAATCATGCCATTTCCCCATAGGGCCTCAGTGGCATTCATAATAAAGGCAAAACCTCATTGGGTCGTAAGTAAAATTCCTCGATACTGCTCAGCAGAAAGAGCAGAGGACTGCAGGATGACAGTTTTCCACTGAGCTGCACAGTGGTGCAGTGAGCAGTACTGGTGCATCCCAGCAAGAAGGTGGCTGGTTAGTATTTCAGTCAGGACCATTATCATGGACCTTGGGAGTTCTCCTGGTACAAGTGTTGGTTTTTACCTGGCCATTAATCATTCTGATGACTCGTCTGCACCACCAGCAACACTGGCCCTTCTTTATTCACAGGCATGTGCGTGCAATGAAGTGTAAGGGGGAAAGCAGGGTGCAAACCCCACACCTCGAGGCTCCAAAGGCAAGGGACGCCAACCCCTTTCAGCTGCGTTACCAACTGAGGTTTCCCAGGAAGTCAACTTGTATATCCCCAAGTACTGAACCAACTCCAAGTATGTTTGGATAGGAACTTGAACCGGCCACCCTCTGGTTCCCTTACGGAATAATCTTCACTCCCACAGACCAAAATTATGTTTGTCAGGCTAATTGGTGACTTGGCACTGCCCTGAAGCGTGAATGTAAGCACGCCTAGTTGTTTGCCTCTATGCGTCAGCCCTGTGCTTTGATGGGGACCAGCCCAGGTTGTGACCCGCCTCTGGTCCTATGACAGCTGGGGTAGTCTCTGACCACCCCGACCCTGATCTAGATAAGCAGTATAGAGAATGGATGGAAAGATGGAACAACAACATCCAATTTGGTGCAGTATCAGCAAGTTCTACCAATTAAAAATAATTCAGGCCATTTTTTTTGCTTGTAATGCTGTGAAATACTGAGATCATGTGGACTTGTCAGGTGAATGTGGCTTTTACTTGACCACAGGAGACCTTCAGGACTAAGGGTTGGACAGATGAACGAGGGCTGATTGATAAGTTGTGAGCCTCATATTTAAGGGTTTGACTTTTAGCAGACATATTGCATTATTTTTCAACATAATCCCCTTCAGTATCTATACACTTTTGCCAGCGATGTTTAAGGGCCTCAATGCCACTTTTAAAGAAGTCCTTTTCTTGACCGTTCAGAAAGTCCTCCACTGCATGTATGA
Source organism: Cetoscarus ocellatus (assembly GCA_037902135.1). NCBI lineage: Eukaryota > Metazoa > Chordata > Actinopteri > Labriformes > Labridae > Cetoscarus > Cetoscarus ocellatus. The sequence continues at coordinate 385,323 of JBAMNC010001683.1, forward strand.
CGTCATCATCTGACCGAAAGTGGGTACCGGAAATGGCCTTTTTCAATTTTGGAAATAGATGAAAGTCTGATGGAGCGAGATCAGGCAAATAAGGCGGATGCTCAATCAATTCAAAGCCACAATCTTTAATGGCAGCCATGGCAATGACAGACTTGTGAACAGGGGCATTTTGTCCATTTAGCAAAGTCACTTGCCTTGTCTACTTTAGAGTGCTACCTCTTCAACATAAACTGACCAAATGACACCAGTGTTTGGGTACACAGCCTTAGATAGTCAGGGAATAGTAGAGCTGGAAAAGGACATCCCTGCTTATCTTCTTCAATACAAGGCTCACAACTTATCAATCAGCCCTCGTAAGTGCAAAGATCTGAAGTTTGAGGTTCAAAAGTAAAGACATGAGGGAAAAGAAATTTCTGCACGTTCATGTCTGGTACCTCAGAGGCTTCTTGCTGTTTGGCCACAGCTTCCCGAGGGTTCTGACGCTTTATTATGGAGTTCTTCACCATGACCAGTGGCTTCACCATCGGGCTGCTGCCCTGAGGAACCTCCCTGCTCTCCTCATCATCACTGGACAGCACAACTGAAACACAGGCAAGAAAAACACATCAGACTGAGAGTGTTTTCAAACCGGCAAACATGTTCATGTTTGTGTTCCTTAAACACAAGCACACTACCGAGAACTCACATGCCCTTAATTAATTAACACAGCATGGAGCAGACATAATGGGCTTTGTAGGCAGGTAAGGACAGTAGTAATCCTGGAAAAGACAATTGAGAAGTCTCTAAAGAGGACTCACAGTAAGTACTAAGATAGGAGACACATCCGCATCCAGACAAAACAAAGGGTGCAAAACAAACGTTACACAGAAAAAAAAAAAAAAAAAAAAAGAGTCAAGGGCAAAAACCCGACACTGGAGACATGTGGCAGAGAGGAATCCACTCAAATGCGGGTTAATTAGGACTGACACAGAGGTGACATTAGAACCACAAAGGAGGTTTTGTTTTGTTTGTATTTGTTTGTCTGTTTGTCCATCTGTATGTCTGTTAGAAGGATTACTGAAGAGCTGTGGCCTCAATTCCTTTAAACTTTGTGATGGGGTGACCTGGGCAAACGAATATAAATATAAACTCTAAAATATATAAACTCTCAAAACTACAAATCCTCATTAATAAATGATATAGTAGAGTGTGTTTATTTCTGACTTAAATGAATGTATTACAAAAAAGATGACTGGGTGCTGCATATATAAAGGATTTTTTTCTACAAAAAAGAGGAAAAGTTGAATAGAAAAACAAAACACTGGCTCAATCCCAGTAAAAGGTGAAAGCAAAAACAAGTTGGTGAACTTCTCAATCTGTCTTGCCTTATAAATTAAAGCATTTTCTATTTTATAAACCAAACTGAGTACCTACAAGGCATGGGAGTTCTTAGGTTTTACTGATAATAATGTGATTCTGTCAATTGATTCGATTCTTAAGCGATTATTATTGTCATCACTTTTTCTGTTTCCCTGTTTCAACCCTTGCTTAAAATCACACAGACAAAGACACTGGACGTTGTGTTGTTAGTGTCACACTGTGCTAAATTAAGCCACCATTTTGGTCATTCCTGTCTCTTGTCTGCCATGTTCATATCTTTGTTTTTGTTTCTGCGGGCTGGCTCTGATGACGATGTTCTTGATTTGTAAGGCAAGCAGAACATTGTGAAAGAAATTGATAAGTTACTTATTTAGCACGAAGACTAATGATATCAACTCCTTAAGCTAGTTGTTATCAGTCCTCAACTGGAATTGTTTTTGATTTCCATCCCTAGTGCTTACACATGAACTTTTTTTATACAACTGCCACTTTTCTCTTCTCTTAAAGAAATATATTTTGAGAAGGGGAAACATTCAACTTTAATCAGAGTATTTTTAGTTTGGTACATATTGATTGCAAAAAAATACTCAATTTGACTTTTTGAGTCTTTGATATGTCCATACTGATGAGAAATGACTGCACAGAAACAATAAATAGCACTTTGTGTTTTTGTTAACCTTCTCTTAAGTTTACAGCTCACTCAATGTCTTGATCTGAGTTTTTCAATGACCCTTAAATCAAATTATGTAGTATCTGGCAAGTGTTTAGGGGTAAACACATCAATCTAAATAAAACTTATTTGCAAACAAGATTATGTGAGACTGTTGTCCTATTTTTTTTATTTCTCTATGTCTAAAGCTAGGGGTCCAAGCTATGGGTCTGCGGTCCACATTTCTTTGGGCCTCTGTAAGTTCCAAAAATGAAAGAACTTGGGCCCACTTTAATGTAAAGTTTGTACTTTATTGACGAAAAAATACAAAATCATTAAAGCATTTGGAAGCAGCATGATTTGCCCTAATTTGCCCTTTTATTCCCCCCATCTCAAGTTTGATTTACCAAGAATATTATACGGTTCATCTTCAAGCACCTACAAAGCTCCAGAGAAGTTTGTCAACTTTAGTTTGCTCTTTCTTGAGCCTGAAAGTGGAGATAAGCCATTAGCATCTCCTTAATGCTTCTCAGAGGGTCCTCTGTATATTGATCAGGGGCCCCAGTGGTAGCCTTGGCTAAAAGGGCTCCCTGAAATCTGACTGGCCAACCCAAAAGCCTTTACAATGCATGAAAGTTTGTCTTGTTAAGCCATGAATAGAAATTAAGATGAAGGCTGTGTCATTTCTTTAAGCATTTTCAATAACTAAGAACATCTGAGACTACCCTGGGTTGATTTTATGAACTTCATTAACTACAACTAAAGTGTAGATATATCAGCGTGGCCCAGTAATGATTACATTTTCATGTTTGTGGCCCTCAGTGTCAAGAGTTTGGCCATCCCAGGTCAATAGACGTAAACAAAAGTCACGTGCTGCCTTCAATGGTTTTGTTCAGAAGCTCATTTGATGTTCAAGCTGTCATTAGAAACCAAAACAATTTTTTTATAAAAATATCATCTATAAAGTGTAGGCAGTGGAAAGTAGAAACTTGGTTCAGAAGGATTTCTTCTTTTGGTCTTTGTACTCACTGGGTTCAGAGGTTCTGGTTTTGGTTGCGCTGACTTGGCTTGTGTTTATAATAATGTCTCCAGCCTTGAAATAAGGAGCTCCAACTGGGTGAGGGACTTCTGTCTGATCTTCAGCTCCCACTGTGAACTGCACGATAGATTGATCGAGACTCTCCAGATCTCCATACTCCCCACTCCCTTCTTCCAGAGAGACTTGTGAAGAGTCGGTCCCTCGATTTCTTCCGTCTTCTCCAGAAAGGCGAAGCACACTCTCACGGTGACGTTTGGGGCTGCTTGTTCCATTACACTGGGACTGGGTTTCCTTTCTTTTTCTTTTCTGTTGAATAAAATAAGAAGACAATATTTAATATTTCATGAGTTCAATGGACATCTAATTCTTTAAGTTTGAGTTGGGATACTATGCTGTGTGTAGGTAAGAGATATCTTTTCAAAAATTTCTCATGAAGTCTTTTTAACATACCATTAGGTGTTCAGACTATTTAAATCAGTATTTTTAGGGCCTATGGTACTGAACTTTTACAGTCCCTTCTTGACAAATATCAGTAAAGCTTGAGGTATTATTCAAAGAACTTGATCTGAGCCACTTTGTAAAACAGACTCTCAGCAAAACATGTCAGAAGTGGAGCAAAAAAATCATTTCTGTAGAGAAGTTTGTAGTGCTTTTATTTGTTTTTCATTGATTAAAGAAATGTGGCCCGGATCTAATAAAACCGCTACTGAAGATGTTAGCATCTATGCTAACCTTTGTAACAGCAGTCACTTCCTCTTGTCATCTCACCCATAGCTTCCACCTCGTTCTGCTCCAAAGGACGCTGATTGGACTGTCCTGCTTTGGGCCACTCACAAACTTTGTAGATTGGAGCTGGCAAAATGGATCTGCCTGATTACATCTCCACTGCAAGGTTACTATGTTACAGGGTTGGGTTCCCTTATATATTTATGAGTTTTAGGAAGGAGGGTTTCAAACAAGGTTTGCTAATTTTCCATTAGTTACAAAGTTTGACAATGCAACTGTGGGGTTTTGTTTATCATCAGTGTTTCCTTCTCAAAAAATGCCCTTAAAATTTGTGTCAATTATCTAAGTCAAAAAACAAGCACCTGGCCCACACTAGGTGACACACAGTATTCTTCTTGTTTTTGCATTAACTGAAACAAAAGTCCCCCTGTGATATTAACAGTAGACCTGTGAACACTTATGGGTTAAACTTCATGTGTTGTCTATATTTCATGTATTTTTGTTCTGATGAAGTCTGGAACAAACAAACAGACTGAGGACCAATATGTCAAATAATATAACATATCTCTATTGATAGAAGTTCTAAGACTTGACTTCATGAATGATAAAACCACACCAGATGTTATGGTCAAATGATTAAATGTACATTACATCCAGCTAACTCAAAAGTCTCAAGCTTGCTTGCATTATAAGATTTATGGTGTAGGTTTTCAATAACAGTTTGGATTACATTTGGATTATATTTCACTTCTGTGACCATGTATGATACTCACTGCACTTTGTTGTACCTCTTTCTCTGGATCACTCAGTCTGTCCTTGATGTGTGCAGGAGAAAACTCATCACATTCTTCGGTATTCTGTGAAGGCTTCCAGCTCACTGATAACCCACAATCTGTAAGAGACAGAAAAACAATTACCTTCAAGTCCAAAAGAAGCACAGACAATACAACCTGCAAACCACACAGCTGCTACTCCTGTGAAATGATCCATATAGATAGCTTTATTGTAATGTACCCTGGACCTGCCCGATTCAATGTCTGTAATCAGACAGATCCATCTTGCCAAACTCCAACCTACAACAATTGTGTTTGGCCCAAAGCAGCACGACCCAATCACAGTCCTTTAGAGCAGGAGGAGGTGGGAGCTACCAGTTAAACGACAGCAGAAAGTAACTGCTCAAACAGAGATTAGCATAGATGCTAACAGCTTCAGTAGCAGTTTTATCAGATCTTGACCACATTTCTTTATTACATGAAAAACAAACTAGAAAGCACGCAGAGAGCACAAACTCTCGCCATGGTAGCTCACACATTGTTGTTACATCTATAATCAATCATTCAGTGTAACTGTACTGTGAAAAGCGCTTTTCTTCTCCGGGGAATTTATAGGGTTCACAATCACATCAATTATTTTCTTTAAAAAAATAGAATGGGAAAATTCAAAACTTAATATACAAATTATGATCATTTCTTCTACTTAATTGTTGAACATTGTTCTTCCTGTTACTACATGCTTTGCAGTAATTAATTCTCCACTCCAACCAAAACTCAGTAGCAGAGATGGTGAGATGGTGGGTGGCAGCTTCTGAGTAATTGTGTGCATCTTCTTTTTGCCATATTTACGCACCTACAACTTCAGCAAACTTGTCGTCCTTTCCATTGGCAGTTCCTATTACCACCTCCTCAATGTCTTTGCTTTCTTCTTCCTCTTCTTCATCAGTGTTTTGTAACTTTCTTCTGACCTTTGCCCTGAAGACATAGAAGAAAAACACCATGTTTGTGTTATTGTTTGTACTATTTTTCTCATTTATAGTACAACTTTAAGAATTATGCAAATTAACAACAGCAAAAAACAGCAGCTTTACATTTGTATACTTCAGTTCTTACAACACATTTTCCAATAGTCCTTTAGAAGTGCATTCCTACCTTTGAGAGGGTGAGGAGGGCTTATTCTGGTTGCATTTAGGGCTTATACTGTTGTTTTTCGGGGTCCTGACCTCAGACTTCTTATTGGATCCTGTTTCTTTGCTGCCAGGAGGGTCCTCTGTGGTCCGTACCCACACTCTCTGAACTTTCGACTTGCGTCTGCAGTTTTCCAACTTCCACCTCTGTTTCATCTTTTCCAGATGATCCATGCCATCTTTTGTCTTTAGGACATCTTTCAGGATCACACAGGGCTTCCTGCTACAGGACAAAACAGGGACACAGACATTCACAGCCTTCTTTAAATTGCGTGTTCTCCGCACCATGGAGCCTCCTTTAGATAACAGGTCTGAGAGCTCCTCTGTCAGTACAAGTTTATGTAAACCAGAGGATCGAGAGGGAGGTGGAGGCAAGTCTCCTGGTGTAGATAAGACATATGTAGGGTCATGATAAGCTCTCCCAGTGCGAAATAAGCAGAGGTCCCTTTGAGCTACGCAATTTATACAGCTGAGCAAAATAGATACTGAACACATGTACAAGAGGCATTAGCCACAAATCTTGATAACAAATTAAATGATGCCTTGATAATTCTGCTTAAAGCAAAAGTATGAATTTTGAACATTAATTCTGAATGTGAATTAAATTTCCATTTCTGGCTGATCACTGACATTTTAACACTGTTGTTATTCTACCTATCTTGACTACATGGTGGGACCCTCAACATCAATATAGAGCACTTTGTGGGTTTCAGAAGTTCTGTTTTTAAAGTGGCTCATGTCATATCTGTCTGAAAAGTCAGACTAGGGGATTTTGAATCATCCTTTGCCCCCCTCTCAAGTGGTTTCTCCCAAGGCTCCATTCTGGGGCCTATTCTTTTCTCTCTGTATCTGCTGCCTCTTGGTCTGATTTTTAAAAAGCATAGTGTATCTTCTCATCTGTATGCAGATGATGCCTGACCTTGCACAGTAGCTGGATCAGCCTGATTCAATGTGTGTAATCAGACAGCTCCATCTTGCCAAGCTCCAGTCTACAACAGTCGTGTTCGGCCCAAAGCGGGACAGACCAATCGGAGTCCTTTAGAGCAGGTGAAGGTGGGAGCTATGAGTTAAACGACAGCAGGAAGTGACTGTTCGTACGAAGATTAACCTAGATGCTAACTACTTCAATAGTAAGGATACTTTTTGCTCCACTTCTGACATGTTTTGATGATAATTTGTTTTTCAAAGTGCTGTCTGCCTCTGACATAATCTGATGGACTCGTAATGAGTGATACTGATGGAACGGTTGTCCAATAATCTGCCAGATGTCCTTCTGAAAGGTTTTACCCTCCCTTAACACATTATATGGGCTCCCAGATGGACTAATGACATATGCTGAACGCTCAATCTGGTGTGTCAGGTTAGATGAAACTTATACCGCTTTCACACTAAAATAAGCGGGTCAACACAGGTTTTTTCAACGCGGGTTAACCCGCTAACAATCGGCAAGTGACTCCTTTCCCACTGCCAGCAGACCCGGGTCTAATCAACTGCAGACGAGCTGAGTGGCTGTTTTTTTCCTCTGGTGTGTCAAGCTGATGTCATCACGTTGATGACATCATCGTCGCGTTGAAACACGATCATGTAAACAATGGAAAGGAGCATAGAGGCTGTGAACACGTTGGTCAGCTGTTTTCTGTACTTTGTACTTTTGTCCCTCTTTATAAATGTACAAACTTAGCACAGACTGACTGGTGATACGAAGGCATATGGAATTTGATGCTGGGACGGCAAAGAGTCACTTAAGTTAAAGACGGAGGGGACGGGCGAGATATTATGCTGTGGGCACGTTACACCTACGTAATGATGTAAATAAGCGGGTCGACCCGGGTGTGATGTTCTTACTGAAGCCGATTGGAGGCGAGCCAATAAAAACCTGAGTCACTTGCAGGGTCAGTCAACCTGGGTCGAAATGCCGATTAAACCCTTTCAAACTGCCGACAGGAGCCGATTGTTACTGGGTTTAAACAGGTTTTTTGGCCAGTCTGAAAGGGGTATAAGGGATGCACAATATTATCGGTTTGATATCAGTATTGGCCGAGATCAACCTAAGAAGTTAAGTATCAGTAACGGCTGCTATTGCAATTTTTGCAGATATTTACAGCTGATATATCAGCCACACCTATCGGCCATATATATCGGCTGAATATCTGCAAACTATATAAATGTGCAATATTGATGCACCTTCTCATCACTGCATGGGTACATTTAAAAATCAAGGGTTTCATTTTTACAAGAGTTAAATGCAGTTTTTCTTGTTTTACATCTGTTCCTCGCAAAAATATACTGTAACACTGAAAGAAACAAGTCAATTTTGTTAAGTGGAGAGCTTGAGCTCTTGACAAGAAATACCGGTATCGGCAATAATGAATTAAAAAGTATGGATGACCTCAAGCTTTTGAAAATTAAAAAAAACACAGAGATTGTTGTGTTTGGCTCCAGAGAATTTGGTGATGCTGCTCAACCAGATATGAACTCATTAAAACCTTATTTTAAACCCACCGTCACCAATCTGGGTGTAAAACTCAACAGTGTTCTTAAATTGGATCAACAGATAAACTCTTGTTAAATCCAGTTTTTATCATCTGAGGCTCTTATACAAGATAAAATCAGTCTTATCTGTTAATGACTTTAGCGAGTAAATCATGCTTTTATCTTTTTCCATTTGGACAACTGTCATGTACTTTATGTCGGTGTAAATCAGGCGTCCATTGCACGCCTACAGTTGGTCTAAAATGCTCCCGCTCGGTTGTCAACAGGTTCTTAAAAAAAACAGGAATCTCACCCCCATCATGGCCTCTCTCCATTGGCTCCCCCTGTTCATTTTACAATTTATTTACAGTCCCATTTTGGGCCATTCATGATCACTGTAGATTGGAGCCTGGCAGGATGGCTCTGCCTCATTACAGAAATTGCATGAGGAAGCTCCATCTGCACTGCAAGATTAGAGAAAATCTAAACTGACATAAAGCAGAAGCTTAAGAAATTACCTGCCTAAACTTCCATCTTAGTTTCGTTAAATTTCAACGATTCCTCCTAAATCACCAAACAAAAAAAACAAACCGATCTCTCTGCTGAGCGCCTGCTTACCTGCCCATAATGGAGATTTTGTGTTCAAACAGCTTGGATCCATTTTTATGCGGTGAGTCATGTTTGAGTTTACAGCCTGCAAATGCAGTCCAAGAAACCTGTTAAAGAAATACAACATGAGAATGAGATTTCATGAAATCATCAAAAGTAGCCCCAGGAAAAGGGTTCATGTGGTCAGACAGAGAGCAAGGACTTTGTGTACCTGTGTTTCTAATTTTCCACAGTCTGATGAAAGATGTGGGATGGTGATTTTGAGTGGGTTTTCCGTCTACAATTCACAGGATGGTTAGTGACCATACTTGTATAAATGAACTAAAAACAAAAAGTTTTTGAAGGATTTATTGGATATGGAGCAAGGGCAGACAGCAAAGCTTGTTGATGATTTACCATGTGAAGGGTGTTTTTGAGTGTTTGCAAGCTTGGTGCAGTTGTTAATCCCAACTGATTTGGAAGCAGCATAAAATAAGACAGTTAGAAACTTCACCTGTTTCCCACTGGATAAAATCAACATTTTACAACATAACATTTCATTTACCCCCAACCTTACAATTAAGGATCGACCGATACATCAGCTGGCCGACATATCGGGCCAATGTTTGCGTTCTTTACTTGAATCGGCATCGGTCGATTCGCGTGTGGGATCGCTGATGTATTTTTCCGCGGCATGATTTACAGACAGGCATCCATGGGCAGCTCTGTGTTGCCGGAAGACCCTGCAGCACATGCAGACGCGTTACCCCTCCCCCACTGCAAGAGTGGTGAAAGCAGCACTGCCTTGGAGGCTCCTTCACAACAACGATAAGTTTTAAACTTTCAATTAGCCTCTAACAGTTAAACTTAGTTGAAATATTGCCACCCACTTTGAAATAGGAAACATGAATGCCAAGTGCATGTAATATACGTGCTTGAAAATATTGTTAAGTTTGTGGGTCAGAAAAACGGGAATGCTGTTGAATGCTTCATCTTTAAAACTGCTTACCATTGTATTTAGGGAGCTGTTGATGTAGTTGTAGGCTATTATGTACAGCTGTTACGAACACCGGTTTAAGGATTAAGTAATGTCAATGTTGTCAATTCAGTTCCATGGTGTTTGTAGGAGTTTAATTCAGCGAACACCGGGCTGAGGTTAAATGCGTGTCGTGTGTGTGTGTATGTGTGTGTGTGTGTGTGTGTGTGCTCTCTCCCTCAGAGCGGAGTGGAGCAGCCGTGTCTGCTATCAGAGAGGTCTTTAGCGTGCACTAGATGAACTTTAATGATGAGAGAAATGATTTATATGTAGTACTAAATTGTGTCAGTGTTTCATGAAAACGTGTTTAGAGCTGTTTGCTGCCGTTATCAATCCAGCGTTAGCAGAGTTTTTCAGTCAGCGTCTGCTCAGCTGATGTGTGTGTGTGGAGGGGGGAGGGAGGAGGGTGTGCACGTCTCACTGCAGAGGAGCAGCCATCACATCGATGGGAGAAAAAACTTAAACTATGAGAGAAATGTTGTGTACATGGTTGAATATTTATTCTTTTTAAAGTTGATAATGTCATTTTTTTCATGTAAATAGAGGGAGCAAAAAGCAGTATCGGCCACAAATATCGGCCCAAGAAAATCGGCAGTCCATAATCGGTCATCAGCTAAGGGTGATGGAAAAAAATCGGTATCGGCATCGGCCCTAAAAAATCCATATCGGTCGATCCCTACTTACAATTGCCAAGCTGATTAACAGAAACCCCTATGTGGACAGTTAGTGCAAGAATAGCAGCACCTCTTTGAGGAAACCGTAGCATAGCAAGCGTGAGCAGCAGCAGGTTAAATTACATAAAAATATGACAGTTGCACAGGCTCAAGCTTCAGCTATGATCCATCTCATTAAACAACAGTGAAGTGCTTACTGATAAACATAGTTGAGTAATGAAGCAGGCAGGAAGCCAGCATGTTAGAGGCCACAGAGCAAAGCCAGATCATACAGGGCTTGCAATCAGAAAGCCATTACCAATAAAGTTATGATGGCAGCAGTAGTGATGTAACAATACCTCAAAACTTAAAAAAAGGATTCTAAACAAATGAAGACAGTTTGAATAAACTTATAAAAATAGGAATGCTTAAAACTGGATTTTGACCCAACACTGTTCTGCATAGGGTTAGGGTTAGGGTTAGGGTTTCCATCTACTGAAAGTTGTGCAGTAAGTGTCTTTTTGACAAACATTAAGCCACAATTCCTACCACAACCTCTGTCAGTTGAAGGAATTGATAAGCAAAAAGACTAATGATATGGATTCCTTGGGGGAGTTGTTATCGAGTCTAGAATTGGTTTTCTATTCCCATCTCTAACAATGACCCCAATATAGTTCTTAGTTTAATGTATTGTTTAATGTATTGTTACATTCTTGGGAAGCAATAAAGCCAAGCCATGTACATAAAGCCTCATTAGTTGACATTGTTGACATAAAATCTGCAATACAAAAAAACTTATGATTTACCAGCTCATCCTTGTTGACAGTAAAGGGAATAGTTAAGGCTCGTCTTCGCTCCGTCATGATTCAATATTTGGTAAGGCACAGCAGGAACACTGCAAGAAATAAACACAATATATCACAAAGGCTTTCTTTACAACAATTTTCTAACACAACTAAGACAAATGGAAATGTCTAAATCGTGAGAACACATGCAGTAATCTGAACATCTGCTGAAACAGAGACTTCATCTACTGTAAAAACAAAGGAAGCACATGTTCAACATATCATACAGAACTTAAACTTGGTTAGTTTACAACATGTCATCCACATTTTGGGGTCCAGAGCAGACCCAGTATCTCCAATACATGCAGTTAGGGATGTAATGGTATGAAAATTTCATATAACAGTTATTGTGACCAAAATTATCATGGTTATCATGGTGATCATTATTATCGCGGTATTGTTGCAATGTGCTCAAAATGTTCAAAAAGTACTTTTACACACACTTGAAATCATTTAACCCTTTTAATACTATAATTATAAAAGCCTGCCTGGTCTTTTTTGTCAATAAATGTGTCAGAAAATGTCCTTTGAGTAAATGTTTTCACCCTTTTTTCATGAGAAATTAAAGTAAACAATTCTGGCAAGTATTTGTCATTATAAATGTCGTTATAGATGCTTAAAACAGTGTGTAATTACAATAAAAGAAAAAGCAATTTTATCTTTGAACACGTTTCTCCTTTGATTATAAACGAACATGTTCAAAGTTTTTCAGATGACCAAAAATAAACCTAGTGTCCATGTTACAGCTTGTTATAGACCATGTCCATGAATTTTTTCACTGATGACAGTTCCTGACAGTTCAGCAGATACATAGTTCTGGCTTTTTCAGGCAATGAGCAGCATCACCATGAGTTATTGACAAAGTGTGGTAATCAAACACGGTTTAACGGTAATTAAAACAGGGAACGGTAATACTAATCGTCCGAATTTTTACCGCAGTTTATCATTTTACTGGTAACTGTTACATCCCTACATGCAGTTAAAATCCACTCTCCTTCCAAAACTCAGTAATATTCTCAGAAATCCACCTGAATCCACCCTAATAGACTTTTTTTTTTTTTTTAACACTGACTGGTCATAAAAATTGCCCTAAAAAATCTACATACTCCTCAGCACCTCAGACACTTCCATCCCTCTCCCCATCTCCAAATGGGAAAAAGACCTTTCTCTTTCTACAGATGTGAACTTCTGGTCACAAATCTGTCAAAATATATTTTTATTACAAAAACACAAACATTAAGTCATCCAACAAACACCACTACAACGTGAACAATGACACAAAATGGGTGTCACTAAATCAGATCAGTGCACACATTGCTCATACAACACGATGGACACTTTTCACTGTGGCACTGCACACCAGTTGGGTACAATGGGTCAGCGTTACTGATCACATATGTCAATGGGCTACCATAGTCCTCTGTCCCTCATACTCTGCAACTTCAAAACCATACATCTATAACCCTTTCTGTCCTTTCTTTATCCATCTCGAACAAATAACAAAAACAGCAAAGTCAGAATAATACATATGTACACCAAACAACTGTACATGTCCATCAAAGAAATTTACACATGTGAGTACATACTTATGTATGTCAACACAACAACCAGTTTGAGAAGTGACAGAACTAGAAAAGCTCTCAGAGACCGCAGACCTCAGCTTCAGTCCACTTTGGTGAAAATGGTCCTATCTGGCAATGTTAAAGAATTCTTTAAAAAATTCCTGGATCCAGACGGTGATCCGGATCACCCCCAAAATTTAATCAGTTCTTCCATATCCCATTTCCGACAATTCCTAATAATTTCATCCAAATCTGTTCAGAACTTTCAAGTTATTTTGAACACAAACAAACAGACAGACAGACAGACAGACAGATAAACGCCGGCAAAAACATAACCTCCTTGGCGGAGGTAATAAAGCAAAGAGCTTATCTGGTCCTACCCCTTCCTTTCAATTCAGATCCAATACTGAAATAAAATCATAATTCATTACCAGCTGTCAGTATTCATGCAATAATATACATACAAGAGTAATAGCCCCATTTTACAAATTACAAAAACAAGAGAAAAAACAAAACACATTAATAAGCACTTCATAAAATATAAATGTATATATTATACACACTTATATATCTCCACAAATTATACATAAAGTGTATGTATACATAAAAATACTTATTTAAATGTAAACGTCTGTTTTCATAAACGTTTATCTCATAAGCATACCCATAAAATAAGCATCTCCACAGTACATCTGTTCTAAACTGCAGTTTATGTTATTTAACATAATTATTTGCATATGTTAATAATTCTAATATTATAATAAACAGAACGAATATTACTTGTATGAAATCAAACAGTTTTGGTATAAAGCCATATTGTTTTGTTAAATTACTAGTATTAACCTTTTAAGGCCGTCTATAGAGTAATTTAAATATTTGTATGTTATTGCACATTTTTAAAGAGACTGTTCCAGAGTTGGACACCACAAACAGAAACATACTTTAAAGATACTACTTTTCACATAGGCTATCTTTACAACAATTATCTACCATAAATATGAGAAGTGGAAACATGCAAGTCATGAAAACACATGCAGTAGTCTGAACATTTATTTAAACAGAGACATAAGGGTGTATCTCTTGGAGAAGATCAGCAGACTCTATGTTTGAGTCCTTAAATATAAAGCATGCAGCTGCAGGGCACTGTGTTAAAATTAATATTTATTGAGAACAGGCTACGTGACGAACTGTTACTCATATATATATTTACTTAAATTGTCCAGCTATAAAATTATAAAATAAACAGTAATTTATTGGGGTGTTAATTTTGTTTCTTTGAGCAGAACATAATAGTGACTAAACCTCGTTCGCGGGCGCAAGCCCCAGCTAACAGAGCTAGCTGCTGCTACATTGTCCATGATGCTAACTAAACACAGAGGAGCTAATGCTTACCCTCGTTCAGAGCCTTACTTTGACTTACAGAGAGCTGGACAATTTAATATGTCTGTTCCGCACTGGGCGTCTCCTTCAGCACAGTCCAAACACAGCAGGAACACATAATAGTAGATATAAATTCTGCTCTTTGCAGGCGCTTCAATATTCACCAGCAACATCCGATCAACACCGGACGTGCATCGGGAAAACACATCCTGGGGGAAAGATGACTCAGACACTTTGTTCCGGGGTTAATTTGGAGAAAATGAAGAAAAGTTTGAAAATGTTTTATTCTTTTGATAGTGAATGATAATAATAATAAGACTGGGCTTGATTGAAATGTATGTTGTCAGTAAAGGCCAGGGGCGCTGCCAGAAACTTTGGGCTCCATTAAAAGATATCACATTTAGGGCCCTGTTCCAAACCTGCACAGCAGTTTCTCAAACCAAGTATCTGTCAAGCAGATAACGTATGAGGAAATGTGTGTGTTTGTGTTTTATTACTTTATTTTATAAATTACTGAAGTGAAAGTCTTTAGTTTAAGGACAGCTTCACACAGGGGGAGAAAACACTCTTTAGCCAAAAATTATAGCCTAAAATAAATGTTCATTAATCCTTGTTCTGTAAGCAAACCATCATTCATTCATCATTCACACCACGATATAAGCAGTCCTTGTGGACCTCTGATCTTTTACCTGGTCAAATATTTAAAACTTTGGCAAATTACATATCTGTCTTACATTTGTCTCCACAACCGGTTTTCTGTTTTAGATTCCCAAATAATTTAACATGCCATTCAGACCCTTGGATATCCGGTAAAATGCATAAACAAAGCAAAAATTATTTAATAAATGCTCTAAAGAACAGATTTTTGTGTAAATTATATTTTATGGGAGTTATGCAAAGCTAAAGATGCCTAAATATTACTTTGCAGTAAGACAAATAAAAGATGCCCACAGCCCAAACACAGCAGGAGCACATAATAGTAGAAGTAATTTCTGTTCTTTGCAGGTGCATCAGTATTCACCAGCAACATCCAATAAACAGCTGACATGTCAGGAAAACACATCCATGGGAGAAAGATGACTCAGACACTTTGTTCAGGGGTAAAGGCCAAGGACGTTGCCATGAACTTTGGGCTCCATTAAAAGATATCATATTTAGGGCCCTATCCCAAACCTGCCCAGCACAATTTCTTACACCAAGTGTCTGTCAAGTGGATAAATACATATGAGGAAATGTGTGTGTGTCTTTTAATATTTTATTTTGAACAAATAAATTACTTAAGTGAAATTGTCCTGTCTAAATTCTCCAGCCTCAAACAGTGGAGTGTTGTACCAATTTATATTTGCAAGTTTTTAATGTTGCACCAGCCAGTTAATATTCTCAATGTAAAACAATGGTCACTTACAAAATGAAGTGATATAAAAAAAAAACAGTCTCTTAAAACATAATGTCTTCTTTCTTAGTCAATATCTGCAGCTTCATTATCACATATTAGCCAAAATAAACATCCCATAAACGTTTCTTCCTTCATTTCACTTTATTGATCTAGCAGTAAATACATCAGGCCTGCTCAGCCCCTGGTGAGAGGTTTGTGAGACAGCCATCACACACTGCAGTTCATAAAAAACAAACTTTTGTCACAGAGAAGTGGCTGAAAGACCAAAGTCACCTGATGCCATGAGTGTCTCTATTAAATCAAGGTGACATTAGGCCCACCAACACACCAAAACATTCAGTGTTTACTGTGAAAAATTTAAGTAAGCAGGTCTCTGGACACTAGAAACAAGGTGGACACTGAAAAGTAGTGGGAGCATGTGGGTAAACATAATGCAGATAGTTTTCTATAGACTGTTGATCAGTGTGTGTACATTTTCTTGTTTATAGGAGAAGCCATGTAGGACAACTGTTCCTTTTTATAAAATTACAAATACAAAATATTAGTCAGATGATAGCCTTAGTCCACCAGAGGCCTATTTGATATGGATCTTAGCCTCTGCATCCTTGAGGCAGCTGACAAGCATGTGGCCTTGTTTCTGCAATTCACCCATTCTTTCCCCGCTGTTTTTGACATTTTCAATCATATTTTACCCCCACTTGAAGACATAACAGCCCCCAAAAAAAGTCTCATGCCTCAATCATGGAAGGTTTAAAGGAATTTTTTATGTTTATTATTTGCACCAGAGGGCAATTTGTTTCTTAGGTAGTTCAAGCTCTTCTACAAGTACAGGATTGTTATACAGAATCAGCTAACAACCCTTTTTTAAGCAAAGGTTTGATGTTGATTTGGAGGTGCAAAGTTTTTGTTTCTGCACAACAGAGATTAAAATCTGTCTGGTTGTTACAGTGATGTTTATAGGTCTCAAATAGAAAGACGAAGTTTGTTTTACTGTTATTGACATATAATCATTTGGCATTAAATGTACTTGAAATTAACTTGTTACTTTCAGATTTCATTATTTTATGTCTAATTAAAAATGTATCTGTCATTCATCGTAGTATCAAAGGTTTGTCTTCTTTTGACAGTTTTCTGAAACAAATGGGCTGTCACAGTATAAGTCAAATTAGGAACAGGAACACATGTGAGGTGTTTGTATCAACTAAATATATGCAAAAATCTAATATTGTACATCCCTATTACTTAATGTATGTTTCAACCGGATGACCACAATCCCAGTGTCCAGCCAGGTCTTTAGCGTCAGGAAGAGCCACATCTCTGTACAGCCGTCTCTGAGGACATCCCTGAGCCCGCCGCTCCACCTGCTGCTCCATTAACTCCTTCATCAGGTCCTGTACTCATCGCAATAGCAGGGACGTTTCCTTTCAACGCATGTCCCGCCTTCATTCCAGCTACAGAGAAAAGAGTAACACATGTCAGTCACAGACATGTGCAGGTCAAATCCCCTTCATAATCTTCTATGTGCACTTCTTTCCTACCTCTAAGACCCCTAATCTCATGGACATGTTGTATAACATAATATTGGGGCAATGTTTCTAGTCTGAATTATATATTTCCAAAAAGTCTTTTTGCAGATGATTTCTTTAAATCTTGAATTCTTCTGTAGTTCTTGTCTTACCCATAGCACTACATGGTGTGATGATGGGCTTTTCCTCTTGCTCCCCCTGAGCAATGGAAGCCCTGATCTTCCTTACCACATAGATGCTGGCTGTGATGTGAAAAAGAAGAAGGAAATCTTTAAATATCAACACTTGGTTGAGGTTTTTTTTTTTTTTACTTTTAAGCTTTTACAAAGCAAATATATCTATCACTGTTGGACTATACTCACCACACAACTTGTTTTCTAAAGCTCTAGAGCTGAATGATCAAAAGTTTAGGGAATAACAACAGATATAAAAGCCCTACAAGTGCACTATGACAATAATAAATTGCGTATTCATGTGAAAATGTGATTTCCAGTTCTTCTTTGATATGTTACACCTGGAAGGTGTTGACTTGCTTATAACCATCATTATTGACTACTGGGTTTTCTTTCTTAACAATTAAGCTGAATAATAATTTAGCTTAATAATTTATAATTTAATATGCCTTTCTTCCCTGTAAAAAAAAAAAAAAATCAGGAATAAATCTAACGACGTAAACCACATGCCTTCTTTTCTACTAAATAAAAAAAAACCTGAGCAAACAATGGCAGTAGTCACACAACAATTGACTGAAGTAAACTTGAAGACCTAAAACATAAAAACGACAAACTTGTCTCCATAAATGTGGTTCAGGGAATAAATAACTAAAACGGAGAACATTTACACAATATAAACATCCGTGTTTTCTTCAGTGGGCGTGGTCAGACTTGAATACAACAAAACCGTAAATAAAACTTACCTTTAATGAGCAGTCAGACCATTATTATTCTCTGTTTTTGTTCAGGTAAGTAATAACGTTGTCTGTGGTGGGTTTCTCAGCCCTCTACGTCCCTCAGTCCAATATTGACACAGCCAGTTACAAAAGCGAACCCGGAAGTTACAAAAGACTGTAGTAAGCACAAGGGGCGGGGCTTATGCCCAATTCTAAATACTGATTGGCTGGACTGCTACGTATCACTACGTAATGAGGTAATGGCAAAAAGAGATTGGATTTACGGTTTTGGGGATTTATTTGGCTTTTCGGAACTAAATAGGCAAAACACGTCTCAAAAGAAGTGCACAAACCTCCGCCAAGACATTTTTGACATTTTGAGACAAGCTGGTACCGACAGAGTGAAAAAATGCCCCATTGTGGAAAGTTGATTTATACTTCAGAAATTCCTGGATCCGCATTTGGATTCGGATCATCAAAATCAAATCACGTCCTGCCTTATACCATGAACAACATTGCCTGAAAATGTCACCAAAATTCATTGATAACTTTTAAAGTAAAAGGCGAAAAATTTGAAAAAGTGCAATTTCTTACAATGTTATAAAATACCTAAAAAAATATCCTGGATCCAGATCACTACTGAAATCTAATCACCTTTCCTTGTGCCTGATAATGTAATCAAATTCTGAACTCCTTTGATAACTTTTTAAGTTATCCTGTTAAAAAACTATTAGTAGATTAAAATAGTAATTCTGAGTAGTCTTTACTAAGTTACGAGTATTCTAAACTAAGTACACTCTATTTGATTGTTTTAGTTGCTTAAACTCAATTGTAAGTGTACTCTACGAAGGAAGTGCTAGTTAGTACAACTTAAAATAACTAGTTCTCTTTACATGTTTTTTTAAGTGCAATTGGTTTACATGCTTTTTTAAGTAATGATAACTAATTGGACTTTACAGTGTAACCAATTAAAAAACCTTCTCTGCAGGTTAAACAAAATACAAGTACACCATTTTTGATAAGTTAAATAAATGTTTTACAATAAAACTAATTAATAACAACACTGAAGTAAAATAAATATACCACTAAAGGTCTACAGAGTCTTTCAATGATAATTTGAATTCTGTCTAATGTCTGATGAAGGGCTAAGACCCGTGATAATCTTCATTAAATCTGACAGGAGCAACTTCTGGTGCGCAGATCCTTTGTTTCTCTTTTTTAATTTAAATCATGTGACCTTTGTGAAAAGGAAGAAGAAAACATAAGACAGTTTAGGAATGTTGTGTAACCAGACAGTCTTGGAGAGCCTAAGAAAACTATGTGAACAATCAAATTATCAGACTCTTTCCTTGTGTCACATCAATATGATAATCAGATGAATGTGATAATCAGATGCATCTGTATGACAAAGAAAAGAAACAAAAAGGTTACATTTGTTGCTTATGTGGGTCACAAATGTGATTATATAAGCCAAAACAGCCATTGTATCAAGCACACTTACATTGTTTAACTAAATCAAGTACACTGTATGAGTGAAAAAGCAGAGGAGGCACTAAATAACCTGCATAAAAATCTTTGATAAACATCTTCCCTGTTGCACAATTGTCCTAGGGATCTATTTTTGACTCTTAAGAAGGTGGGCAGCTCAGGGCATGATCTATTCTTGGACATGGATGATCTGGTTTTATGCTTCTTTGCTTAATTCTGCTCTTGTAAAATTGATAAATAAGCCATAGAATTATGATTACCACAGTAAATGACTAACTTCGATCAGAAGTGTTATGATATTTATGCCTTACTTATAAAAAAACATTTTGAAAACAGTATTTGCTGGCAGTGAGGAGCTTCTCGTGATTTACTATTTACTTCCTGGAACCTTGAGTTCAAGAGTCAATCATTTGTAAAAAAGATCATAAACAGAGGCTGAAAGATATTATACTTGTGTGAAGGTACTAATACTTTGATCAAATTTAACTCAAGTTGAACCTACTTCAGTTACAGTAAAACGTGTTTTATTTACTGTTTAATCAAAGTACAGAGTATTTGGCATACAAATGTATGAGTAAGCCAGTAATTTGTTATTATAGTTTGACCCAAATAATACAAAATACCGCCAGACAAGCATTTTTGACCAAATGTATATAAAATTAAATAATAATGATATCAGTGAACATGTATTTGTACATTTTGTGAGTTGATGTTTTGCATGAGAACAATATTTTTGACCAAATATCTATAGATTACCAAATATATGAACATGTATCATCAATTTGCCCTGCTAAATATGAATTTGCGAAGACTAACTGGGAACAATTTTTTTCCAGTGAATTATGTTAATAATCTGTAAATTCCAAAATTGAACACCCTGTTTTTAACCATTAAGCCTCAGTTATCGACACCAGTATTTTTTCACATTAAAGTATGGCTTTAAATTGACTATTTTGATCCTGAACTTGTTATTGGTATGAAAGTTTAAATCTCAGAATCATGACAACATAATTGGATGAAAAGCTTTAATTTGTTTAAGTTTTATTTTTTCTTTCTTCAGTATAAAATACGTAGATGCTGTGACAAACAGCATTACACTACTTCTACAGAAATACACTACACTACAGAAATAACTCAACTTTAAGTCCATCTATCTACTATCTGTGCCGCTTGTCCCTTTTAGGGTCATGGGTGGGGCTAGAGCTAATCCCCAGCTGACATAGGTTTAAAGGCCCTAGACCAGGGACTGGTTGCCAGCCAACTTCAAGGCTAACATATAGAGACAGTCAACAGTCATTCACACAAACTGAAACTTACAAGCAGCTTAGTCACCAATAATGTCTGAGGGAGGAAACAGGAGTACCCAGAGAAACCTTCTCATGTTCAGTGTTAGAGCACACTCATGCACACTCCACACAGACTGGCCCCGTCTGTCTGGGTAGTTGATCCTGTGAGGCAACAGCACACCCTGCTGCACTACAATGACAATTGGAAGTACTCATTTAAAAACAAAAACTGACTCCTAATAACAGTTCAAGCATGCAGACAATTTACTAAGTTGAGCAAAAGTGGGTGTACTAATCATTCATCCATGGCACATTTACTTAGTAGAGATGAGAAGGTTCCAGATTAACCAAAGTCTTAAACAGACGACTGTGCTGGGTTTTTCTGATCAAGTGGGGGTCAATGGGAGGTCTGTTTCAGATTGTTCTTGACAAATGTTGAGTCATCAAACCTCTCGAATCTTGAACTATGTATTGTTTTAGCAACTGAAACACATAATTCAGCATTTCACTATTTTGTTAAATAGTAAGTGGACTTGAACTTTGATAGTGCTTTGTGCCTTGACTTTCTTACAACTCAAATGAAGGCAACATCATCTGAGGATGCTATGCTGTCACTCACAGACCCACGACCTCCTCAGTTGATGGCACGCCTCCCACCCCAGAACACAGCCAAAAGTTTGAAACGGAAAAATAAGATCGGAAAGTGAAAAAAAGAAATCTTAAACAAAATGATTAAATTTGAATCTGAAAACATGAATCCTCCAACTGCCTCTGAAAGGTTCTGCCCTCCCCAAACAATTTATATGGTCTCTCACCCTGCTCATGGACTTTTTGAACTGCTCCCATCCGGCAAGCGCCTCAGAGCCCTGTGGACCAGGACGAGCCGGCACAGGAGCAGTCTCTTTCCATCTGCAGTCACCATGTTAAACGGTTAATAGCTGCACTATTCATTTGCACAGCTGCACTTTCCTCCCATTAGTTGTAAATATTCCTGGATGTTTGTATATGTTCCTGATGTACATTTTGTATACATACTGCATTTGTTAAGAGTTATATTTATATTTCATTTTAATTTTATTCTTTATTTTTATATTTACTTTTATTTCTTTACTTCCTTTGTACTCGAGAAAACAACTGCCAGAGTCAAATTCCTTGTATGTGTTGCATACTTGGCAATAAAAAACGATTCTGATTCTGATTTACCAGATGGACTGGTGAAACATATTGAACGGTCCATCTGGTGTGCTAGGTTACCTTTCCCAAGGACACATCCACATTACAGCCAGAGCTGGACTCGAACCCTTGACCTTTGACCACAAGACTGGGAACCTGACACCCCCCACGTGAAAGTATACGTGTCAACTTTAACAGTCCTTTGATTCAAGTCGTCTTAAAAAAAAGGGCTGGAAACATTAAATTCTTTTAAATACTGTATTGACATAGCAGTTAAATTAAATAAAAGCATTTGAATTGCCTTTTTATTTCATGGGTGTTGTTAAGCACAGTCCCTTCCAGGGGACTGTTATAATTCACTTATCAGATGCTCTCTTGGAAATCACAAGACCAATAAAAAAAGCAGGACCTCAGAATCCCCTGCAGCTATTTTCATTTTTAATATCATTCACTTGAATGAGTTCAGGTAAATTTCGAAACAGACAAAAAATAGGCATAATGTGAAATTATTTTAATGCTCTGAAATAAAAAATGTTCTTTTCTATGTTCCAAACAGCTTCTTAGATTTATTAAGTGGACACATATCAGAGTGATCCTTGTAATAATTTATTGTCAGACATTTTCTTTACAATTTACAGAGCTTCATTTGTCCTTATCCAAACACAACAACCACTTTAGTCATCCAGTTATTACATAGCTCAATGTGCATTTAACATTTGAAGCAGGGTGAATCCTACTTGGAATGAACACAGCACAAATTTTCTCACAATAAGAGTACAGCAGTTTCTTCATAAAGTTGCATTTGTATTTTCAAAATATACACATGAAGTTCATTTAACTTAAAGCGTATCGACGCAGCAAGACGAGCACTACAACTTCACACAGGCACCAGACAAACCTCATTCTTTCAAAACATCACAACAATTTTTACAATAAAAACAGAATTGCAATCAACAAGCGGAAACAAATGTTAGTGAGGAGTTTAAGTCAAGAGGAATGATATGAGGTTGAAGGGAGGAAGTCTGAACTGAGGCTGATATTAAACCACGTCATGTAGGAAAATCAAAGAACCACTCGTCACTATGTTTCTTATTTGTTCGTTATCATCCAGGGTTGTAAACAAAAAGACAAATCAGCGTATAACCTTCCTCCCATCAAGCTGTCATGGTATTTTTTTCACTAAACACAACCTCACACAAACACAAACATTCACTACAGGGAGCTGAGAGGACAGCAGGAGAGCTGGACGGACAGGAGGACTCAGTCCATCCTGATCTTCTGATTGGTCATCCTGTAGATGATGCTGTCATATCCCGGGTCCATGTTCCACAGGTTGTAAGCGATGGCGATGACGGCGAGGGCCAGAGCGATCATCAGCCACAGAACGATGTTGAAGACCACAGCGTAGTGGAAGTTGTATTTGTAGGCCAGGTTGTACGGGCTGCCGGGGTTACTCTGAAGAAACAGAAGAGGAAGATGTGAATCAAGAGATATACCATGAAAGAGATTTCTTAAAATAATTGAGAACAGAATTTGACCCTTAGGCTGAAGTTTGTTGGGTGACTGAAACCTCATGCCCCTTTTCAAGGATGAATTTCTAAAGTGTTAACATCTGCAGTATCTTCACAAGGGACGATTTTTTAAAATCTTTTACCAACAGGAACATTTCCACCGTTGTCTGGTCCAGCTTGTTTCAGTGCAGTGCACAATTACTTGCATTTCTTATTCTTAACTTAGGAAAAGTACCGCAATTACTGATCTGTATTGTCCGACTTTTTTTGGAAACCTTCTGTTGAGGTACAAAGTGAACCTTCATGACCTGAAAAGATGGAGCTAGGCACAGAAGTCTACAGTTGGCTGTGGTAATAGGATCAGGGTTTACCATTCCCATCTGTATCACTAATGGAAACAAACCTAGTTCAGCTCTCAGACTTACGATCTGTTTGGATTCCAGGATGGAACGGGATTTCCTGGTCAAAGGAGCCTCAAAGGTCTTAACTGTAACAACCTCCACCACTGCACTGTTGCTATAGAGGTTGTACACATCCTCTGCAAACTGCACAAGAGAAGAAGAAGAAGAACACACAATGGTTTTTAATGTTTGTGCTTCAAGACAAACCATTTAAGATCTTTAAAATGACAGCCTTTAAAAAACCTTCAACTTACTTTCTGCAGAACAGAAGCCAGAATGGTGGTGGCATCGCGGTACTGTGGAGAGTCCTGACCGTACACTTTGCTGAGTTCCTCCAGACCGGAAAGCTCCAAAGAGTACAGGTCAGGGGAGTGGTCCTTTGCCAGATGTTTGTGCCTTAGCAGCTACAATAACAGCAAAACATAAACATTTATCACTTACTAGAACACTGATTTCTCATTTATTTGGATCTCCAATGGTTATAACAAAAGAAACAACTTTTCTTCCTGTTTCTTTAAGATCAGCAAAGATTTTAAAATTAAGCCTCACCAGAGCTGTGATATCATGCAGAACTTGGACCTCTGACAGGAAGAGCAGGTCAGCCTGAGGAGAAGAAAGCAGTAGGGAGGTCTTTGAGGAGAACACAGACTTCAAGTGGGTTTGTATGAAAGCTTTGTTCAGGATTATGAGACAAAAAAACCTTAATTGACTACACCAGCTTGTTTTGTTGTTAAAACTTGGAGAAATCCTTAATATATTTCTCCTATATATATTTAACTGTAGATATAGACTGTTTCTTAGGCTAATTGTAAACCAGTTTCAGAAGTTGAGACTGTTGCAGCATTAAATGTGATTTTTAGATCCAAGAACTATAAAAAGTCACAAGTGTCACAAGTTTGTCTCTGAAGAAGAACACAAATGTAAATACTTTGCATTCCTGTGATTAGATGTATGCTCTTTGTGACTGACCTCTACATTCCTGCTCAGGGAGTTCAGAGGCAGGGAAGCGAGCACAGAGCCATCCTGGGACAGGCGGGCACGGATCTGCTGCAGGGTGACCGGCAGGTCCTCAAATACAGCGTTGGCCTTTCCCAGCATATACAACCTCTGAGAGAGAGAAAAAGTACATTAAAGAAGACATAAGCTTTTTAAGAAATTGTGTTGAACAGGAGGATTTGCCTTGTTAAGCTCTGGTGTATTTTCATTACCTCCTCACTGGGGGCCAGCTGCAGCACCACAGGTGTGTCCTCAGCAAACAGAGAGTGAACAGTTTCAGCGACGCTGTCCAGTGTGAAGGGCACGGGCTGCAAAAAAGAACAAAACACACAAATATGCAAAGCCAAGTTACATTTCTCACCAGGGCCACTTCTGCAAAATGGCATATTTGATAAATAACCAGCATTTCAGTCAAACTTACATTCTCAAGAGGGTAGGAGGCCACATTCTGAGGAAGTTCTAGGCTGTCGACTCCCCTGACCACCACCAGCACGTTGGCACGGGGACGCTGAAACAGTGGACCAGCCTTAAGGCCTTGCCAGGACAGATCCTGTACGGAAGATCATACATTGTAAAGTAAAGGGTAGCACAACAATCACATTTAATATGAAATAACTAGTTCTTCCAACAAGGGAGAGCCAAACAAAAAAAGAAAGAAAGAAAAAAATAACCTGAAGAATCATCAGCATTTGTGGTCTTGTTTAATGTTTTGGCTGTTTTGTTATCCTCAAGACAAATTTGTGCTCCATTATTCCTTAAACCTGAAGCTAACTTGCTATGTTTGCTATTGGGCTAAAGCATACAGTGCACATGGGCTTTGTGGAACTTTATCTTTGGAAACAACCTCAGCTGTGGTGAGACATAAGGCTGTGTTTGCAGTGAGGTTGAAACAAAAAAACTAGAAGCACTCAGAGAGCACAAAACTCCACCAAGGTAGCTCACATATTGCTGCTACATCTATAAGCAATAGTTCCATGATAAAGTTACCATCATAATACGATTCCTTGACCCTGGAAACCCACACCTAGCACTCAGAATCATGTTGTTATTATCATTAGTTATTGAGCATAAACAGTCGTTTTCTACTGGCAGTTATCTGGATCACCACCACAATCTAATGATTTTTAGTTGGGCCACTACCAACATCTCCTGAAAATTTCAGCAAAATCTGTCCAGTAGTTTTTGTGTAATCTTGCAAACAAACAGACAAACAAACAAGTAAACATACGCCAGCAAAAACATAACCTCCTTGGCGGAAGTAACAAAATAAGACTCAGTAATGGCAGAAAGCTAAATGCAGACTGAAGATTTAACTCTCTGAAAGTTATCACTTCACATTACTGTAGGCACAAAAATATATTTTCATTCACTTCTGTAGATAAATACCAACATAAATGATGAGAATTCCTTAAAAGTAATAATGAGTGCACCTCTTGAACAGAGAAGCCCATGGTCAAAGCCACAAGGTCAGGGATCTTTTCCCCAGAGACGGGCCAGTCCCCCTTCTGGAAGGACACAAACTCTGGAGCCTGCAGGACAGTCAGGCTGTCTCCATGGACACCTGTATAAGAAAAGAAAGGGCTGTTAAATCACTCCTAACATTTAACAATCAAAAGAATAAAAACGTGTACATAACAGACTCGTGACAAACTTTGTGAATCCATAACCTTTCAGAAGTAATTAACATTGGTGTTTTGTGTATGTGCATCTGAATCCACATTTTGTTAAGCCTGATGTTATCCATCTGTCCATTATCTGTGTTGCTCTCCCCTTTCAGGGTCACGGAGGGCTGGAGGTTATCCCAGCTGACACTGGGGTAGAGGCGAGGTCCACCCCAGACAGGGGCTAAATCTAATGTTGTATTCTTTTTCATTTGTGTTTTCAAAATAAAAAATAAAAAAAGAAAGTAAAAGTCTCTTTATTTGGAGTTTAAGAAAATCGATCCACAAAAATAAGTCTTTATTTCCTGTTGTAACACTGTATCAATATCATAAAGTACAATTTCAATGTCTTATTAATTATCAGACTGTAAAATTTGGGATCTTTGTTCCGTAAAGTAGTTCAGTTTCCAGTAACCAGTTGGCTGCAGGCATTTAGCCATCTGACTCTCCATCTCTCCTCAACATTTATA
This sequence comes from Cetoscarus ocellatus, assembly GCA_037902135.1. NCBI lineage: Eukaryota > Metazoa > Chordata > Actinopteri > Labriformes > Labridae > Cetoscarus > Cetoscarus ocellatus. Next base: position 412,389 of record JBAMNC010001683.1, read on the forward strand.
GTCAGATGTGAAACCAGAAAAACATTTCCTTCACTAAAAATGACACTGTTGTTTTTTTTAATGGAAACGTTCAGTGATAAAAAGATGGAGCATTGTGGTACATTCATAGATTCTGCTGATATCTCAGCCAACATAATGGAATATAAATGACCAAAATGTGAGGCCACTGTATCTGTTGTAAATATCAGGAGAAATGTACGTATCTGCAGATATTTAACTATTCCAGCGATCATCTGCCAATACCGATATTGTGTTGATAAATAATATCATCATACCAATAATATTATGCTTCTCTATATGTTTACTACTTATCACTGGGACAGACAATTAAGTTAATACCTATCACAGGGACAATGCTCAATTAAAATAACAATTATCACAAACTATATTTATATGCACATGATGGTGTCTGTTCTTCAGAATTTTCAAAAAAAGACTATTAGGATAACAAATGGGATGTATATTGTTAACAGTGTTGCAATGTATTGTGATATATCATATGATAACACTTGTATCAGTATAAGTATAATCAGACTGCTGCCAATACACACCTCAACTAATAAATATAAATTTCAGAACATATCAAAGCACAGTGTTCTCACCTAGAGGATCAAAGTATTGATGCCTTAATTTTATTTTATTTCATTCATCAGTGAAAGAAAGACATTCAGTACAAAAAAAGTAAATTTCTTAATGGAAAGGGAGCAGAAAGAACAGTAATCTCATATGATCTGCCTCTTTTTTATTAGTTACTAATTAACAGCATACAAAATAAAGCACAATAATTTAATTTAATTGTTGCAGACTAAAGAAGCCCTCACATCCCACGCAGTGACTCATTTTCAGCTTCCTCAGACAAATAACACAAAATAATGAACTACTACACAAAGAGAACTAAACTTCATTTTCATATTTTCTCAACATGATGGTTTTTCATCCAATTTTGAAAATAAACTTTAAATTAGACTCTAAAGTTCCTAATTCAGTATTGTTCCATAAACTGCCTATTTTAACTTTGCAAATAATGGGCTTGATGACTTTCTATATCAACTTCTACTGATTGCTCTAATGGCTCTTTTCTATAAAACAGAAAATTGAATGACTTTGTTGTAGAAGCAGCCCCCAAACTTCCACACAAATAAGTCAGATATAAAACAAACAATACGTTAAACGGTACAAGGCCTCATCAGTTAATGAATCCTTTACTTTGTGTACAATAGCAATGGTTTTTGATATTTTCCCTTTGAAGTAATTAATGTGTGATTTCTAGTTCAGATTTTCATCAATCATAACAAAAAACAATTTAATTGATTTCCTTAACTCCATCTGTTACTAAATATAAAGTATATTTTTTTAGTAGGGATGCACGATATTGGATTTTTTCCAATATCCAATATGACGATATTTTTTATTCATTATCACCAAAACTGATGTTTCTGGTCAAAAACTCAAGATCTGCATTTAACAAAAATGGACTTGTTTCTTACAGTGTTACATTACATTTTTCATTGGAACATATATAAAACAAGAAAAAACAGCATTTAACTCTTGCAGAAATTAAACCCTCGATTTTTAAATGTACCCATGCAGTGATGAGAAGGTGCATCAATACTACATTTGTGTAATATCTGGCTGATATGTGTGGCCCACATATTTGTTGTAAACATCTGCAAAAATTTCAATATCAGCAGATAGCAAACTTAACTTTTTAGGCCAATATCAGCCAATACTAATAATATCGTGCATCCCTATTCTTTTACATTTAGTGATAACTTGTTAATATCAAATATTTTTTTTCCAAACGCAAACACGAGGACTGAAAACTTTAAAATGCCCACTATGTAAAAGTCATATTGCTGCCACATTTTTTTCATCCTTGTTGTCTGAAGCCGCAAAAAATCCCAACATTGATTTGATCAAGAAATGTTGGTAAATGTGCCATTTACATCCAAAACTCTCACAGGTAAAAAAAAAAAAAAAAATTACATCCTATCAGACTTTCTATGACCTCAAAATTCCAAAGACAAAAGTCAAGACTTAGTGTTAACAAGACTTAACATTATCTGAGATGCAGAGTAAAGAGAAGCTACACTTCTCTCTGTATGATTTTAGAGGCAATTCTTCTTGTAAAGCTTCACAAACACAGGACAAGCCTTCGCATCTCTGTGTTGGATTAATCAGTCAGTTTCTAAAGATAAGGCCTGGACATCACAGAGCTCTGAATGGAGGCATAAACTCGTGACTTGGAGCTGATGATGAATGTAAAAGGGGAAGTGCCCAGTTTACAGGCGGTCATATGACTGACAGACTTGTGTGAAACCGTGAACAAATACATGAAATAATACAAGCATGTTTAACATCGGCATAAATTACATCTAAACCCATTCAACACAAAACAATGATCGAATATCACTTTACTCACAGTTGGACGCTTTCATTTCGTTAATGTATTAGCAATAACACAGAACTGTTAGCATCATTATTACCCGGCTTATATATAAAGCCAGGACAAGACGACAACCTAGTGTTCAACATATCCTGGTATTCTAATAAACATAATTAATGAGCGTGATAATCGAGCCAAACTGGCCTTTCATTTCCTCAATATTATCAAGCTGTGCTGTCATGCTAACAATATTAGCAAACTGTCATTTGCAAATACGGTAAATACAAGACGTCACTCTAAAGCCGAGTTCAGAGAAGGAGAAATACTGCACATAAGTTATTTCTACATCAATGTGTATTTCTCACCGAAGGCGAAGAGGGAGCAGAGGAAAAACACTGCGGAGAAAACAGCCTCCATCCTTCGACAGTCTGTCAGCGCCATCTTTCTCCTTGGGCACAGCAGTGACGTCACATCACTGCGAAACAGTTCTTCTTCTGTGGTGTTTGTTGGCGGTTGTTCCATGAAGACCTGAAAGTATTTACCGCCGTCAGTGGAGAACATGGGTCATCAACTGTATTTGTAGAAGGGGCAGTTTTCTTCTTGATATGTGCTTATCGGCCGAATTTAATCTAAAAAAAAGTAAAGTCTAATATTTTTGACTAAATAACATAATAGTAGTTAACTTTTTTCCCAAAACATAGATAGATAGATAGATAGATAGATAGATAGAAGTCAAGTTTATCTAAAAAACAAGGTGACATCATAACAACAACCTGGTCATTAAAGCGTTAAAATCTAAACAAAAAAAAAATAGTATTTGATATACAGTATATGAAAACAATGGCTTTATGAAAGCAGAATAAAATATTAATGCATAACATTTTAGCTGACTTTTAAAAAGCATATTTTTTTGTTCTCAGTGGTTTGAATATGACTAATATTATACTCCACCATAATTAATAAAGAAATGTCTGTGAGGGTTCATATTTATTCAATAAATGTACTAATTCTGTTGGTTTCAGGCAAAAATATTTTGACTCTTACAAGTGAACTTTTTTGTTTGTTTTTTGTCAGCTCAAAGAAGATTAAATTTAACTAAAATCTAAAAATACAAATTTGTGACAGAAACCAGTCCGTATTTTCGCCTAAAATCTTAGACTTAGACAAAATCTAAAACAGCTGCCAAAGTCCAAACTGCATTAACCTGCATTTTTCAACCTGTCCCTGTTGTTAATGTCTAACACAACACAAAGGATAACATGACAGGCTGCCCAATAATGCGCAAAGAAGTGCTGGTTCCTTACACAAGGAGGTTGTGGTGAGGTCAACGTGGAGTTTTCATGTTTCCTCCAACAGTCTGAAAACATGCTTGTTGGATTATCTGATGACACTAAACTGCTCTTAGTTGTGAGTGTGTGTGAATGATGGTGTGTCTCTCATGTTGGACAGCCTGTGATCAACTGGAGATCTGGTCCAGGGTGTACCCCACCTGTTGCCTGTGTCTGGTGGGATATGCTCCAGTCCCCTTCAGCCTCAAAAGGGATGAAGTGGTGTAGATTATGGATGGACAGATATTCTTTTCTAACTACTGTATATCAAAACAAGGATAAAAGAGGGCAATGCATATGAAGTCAAAATAGTTGTCTTATTTACTGTTTACTCAAATGCCCAACTAAGATCTATTTTATTCAATTTGAAAACATTTGTTAGAGTCAAGGTCCAGATTTACAAATGAAAATCAATCACTATGGTTGCATTGAACACTGAATCAGTTAATTTATGGTACAGTGCTTGACAAATTTATTAGGCCACCATTAGACCACAGCGAGAAAGCATAAATATTTTAGAAATCTTTCAACAACTTGTATAAAACTGAAAATGTTAGTAATTAGACAAACATTAATGAGGAATTTCAAACTGAATTTGCCTCTTTGGACTCAAATCTGAGCCACTAACTGGGCTTCAGAAATTGATCCAACATAACATTCAACCATTGAAACAGATTTTTTTCTGTTCAGGAATGCAAGTAAATAACTATCATTTGATGTCTTAATCAAGAAATAAAGATGTGCTTTACTATTATTTCTGTTTCTTAGTGAAACGGTACATTTAAAAATTCATGGATAACAAGAGTTATATTTTAGCATTGAAAAAATTGATTCCTGTTAAAGAGCTCATACTGGTGTAATAACCATTACAGACACCTCAAATATGATTTTGGTAATAACCAATGCTGTTAATTTAGGGCAGCTGTGGCATCAACCTTACACTGGGTGGTGGTCTAATAAATTTGTTTAGCTCTATGAATTGCATCATCCCTGTTACATCAGACAAATTCAGCTGCAGTCATCCAGTACTGCTGTAATGCTCAACAAAAATATACTCTCACTATCATGGACACATTCTTGCAACAATTTTCTCCCTTCTGCAAGAATACAGAAGCATAAAGTTCTCCTAAACTCCTTCTTAAATAGTAATGAATGCATTATCCTTTGTTATGCTTTAACACTGCTGTCTTCCTACCCATCCAGAATAGATACAACCTTAGTGGATCCTTTTTGATTGTAAAAAAAACTCAGAAACAAGGTCAGATATTTTGCAGTGAGGTCACATTACAGTCAGTAACAGCTTCTGCACACCAGAGAGCGCTGCAGGCCTTCAGTACAGACAGGGTGTAAATTACAGGCTGCCAGTTGCCCAGTCATTGCTGCAGCAACAGAGCGAAAGACACTGACAGTACTTTAGAAATCCAAAAGATGGCATTACAGGATCATTTTGTTGTTTAGGTTTCAGCCATTGGTCAGAGTACAGTACACTTATCATGCAAAAAAAAAAAAAAAAACAGATTTATAAGGGTGGCTCAAAAAAGTTAAGTTCTTGGCTTTACACAACGTCATGGTAACAGGAAAAAATGGCACAGAAGGCAGTTTCACTTGCAGTTTGTATATTTATTTTAAAGCAACTTCTTTTGTAAAATATAAATACAAATTATGAGATATTTTAATTACAAAGTTAAAACAAAAAATGAACACACCAAAAATTACATTACTGCAGTAGCCTCCCTGTTATTTACAAGCTCTGAGCTGACGCGTGAATATCAACATCATCATCTTAAAACTTTATTATACAAACAATTTTGTAGTTTTGCATGTTAAATTACAGACTAAACAGGAAGCAAAACTCAAACATCAAAATAAAAAATTACAACGGAATCGCCCCTGAGGCCAAAGCCGGCGCTAGAGTCTGAGGAGAAAAAAAAAACAGGACATCATGTGCTTCCTATAAACACAAATACCACATTCAACAGCACGTCCTCGGCTCTATCCTGTACAGATACACACAGGCACAGTGTGCTGCGCGCTCACATACTCCACTGACAACAAGACTACATCCTGTGGCCATACAAAGTCTTTCAGAGAGGAGTCGTGAGCAACATCCAAAGAAAAAATCTCTTCATATTATTTATATATATTTATATATATTTATGAATTTATACATATATTAATCTATAAAAATAAGACCATTATTAAGTCACAAATATTCTCAGACTCAGGTAACGGAGGGTAAAGGTTCAGCAGCCCGGTTGTCCAGCAGGTCAGTCCGTCTGTACAGTGCACTGGAGCTGGTCCGGAGCCAGGCCGAGGCGCGAGAACTAAGGGTCAGGGCTAAGGCAGATCATCATAACCCCCTGCTCTGTCCTAAAGAAAAATGCAGTCGCTAAGGATTTCAGTCCAGCTGTAAGAGTCTCAGGGGTCAGGATGAGCCCAGTTTGCTGACGACCTTGATTTTGTCCTTCAGTTTGTCCCCAGCATGGTCCCAGTGGTCATCCAGACACTCCAGTGAGGAGCCCAGCAGGGCAGCGAGCTCGGCACTATCCTCCACCAGGTCCAACAGGTCCTTACTGTCCGGTTGGAAGCCCTCCAGCTCCTCGGGGCAGGAGAAGAGCTGAGACAGGGAGGCCTGCCGGTAAAACTCCGCTTCTGCTACGGTCACAACCTCCATGTGGGGGAAGGCCTGTCGGAAAGCACGGGCGGACATCCTCAGCCGGCGGAGCACGTCGGAGAGGAGCAGCCAGTTTCTCGGCCTGAAGGAGGAAATGAGAAGAAATGTTTGAAAAAATGGGAATATTGTCAAGCAGTAGCTTTTAGTCACAGAGACATCTCTGAGGACACATATTGGCATTCTACAAAACTGACATTTATGTTAATGACATGTTTTAGACACTTTGGAACCTTATACAGCCCCTAGAACATTATTCATAACACTTAAAATTGTGCAGTCTTAAAGAAAAGAATTACATCTAGTAGATTAGCATATTGCTATAATGGAGAATCCTTCCCCTTACAACATTTATAAACTTAAAAATTTCTGTAACATTGTTTGAAATGAAACTCACCCCTGGGAGAGGGACACCTGGATGTTGTAACAGGGCAGCAGAGGTCGGTCAGAGAACTCAAACTCAAACACCTCCCTCCTATCGTCTTCATCCTCATCATCAGGGCCTGGAGGGTCAGCAAGGATGTCATAGACTCCGCCCTCCTCACTTGTTTCTGACACACAAAAACATTTATTCAGCTTGATGAGTACACTCTTGTAAAATTGAATTTTTAAAAAGTTTTTTACTTCATTTAATGGACAGAACAGTTGATTGAGCTGGAAACTAAGGAGAGGGAGTGGGTAAAGATGTGCAGCATTGAAGCCACAGGGTTTAAACCTGAGCTGCTGGCTTTAAGGACTGTAGCCTCTTTACAGGGGGGGATGGGGCCTGGCCACTTGGCATCCAGAATTTACTACATATCAAAAAACACATATTGGAAGAACTTTTAGATATTAAAAACCAGAAACATCTAAACTTAATACAAAAATGGCTTGTCCTGTATCATAATTTTATCTATTTTATTTTATAATTTTTGTTGCCGAAGCTACTGCTGCAACTCTAACTCCATTTGCACCCTTTCACACAAAAACCCTAAAATGGAGTAGCCAAACTTGACGTCTCTGAATTGAATAGCGACCAGGTAACAGGTCTGCCCGCCAGTGTCCGTTACTTCTTGTTTTATATTGAGGACTCACACAGTGAGGTGTATTTATTTAACAATAAACACCTTTTTTGGTTTCATGGATATATTTCACATCATGAGGGAGATGATATTATTTGCACTACAAGCCATTCCATAACACTTTGCATGTAGCTCACAGCATAAACCTTAGCCAAGGTCAGCAGAGTAGACAGCATGTCTCTGCATGTCATGTTTTATTGGTTTTAGATGGGACTCCGCTCAAAAATTACAGGAAAAAGCAGCATAAGGTCATAACCTAATTTGTCCAAACACATACACAGTCCAGGACTAACGTACAAATTATTCAGTCTCATATTTATAACAAGAGAATATGGTTTAAAAAACAAGCACTTTCAAGTACCCTGTCTCAAATTCAAGCACTTACCAACCTTGAAGACAGAGCATTTAAATTAAAGCCCTATCAAGAATTTCAAGTACCCATGCGAACCCTGCTCTAATGACAGCATAGCATCTTTGATTTGCAAAGGCATGCAGTACAATGTGGAAGGAACCGATTAGCAAAAGGACTGATGATATCGATTCTTTGAGGAAGTTGTTAACGATTCTCAACTGGAATTGGTTTTCAATTCCCATCCCTAGTACTGGCTATGTCAATTCATGAATGCGCACAACATAGCGAGTGATCCATATACACACAAAGTCAGAGACATTTACTGACAGAGCTCCTGTCTCCTGCTGAGTTCGAATGCCCCAATCTCATTGTTACACCTCTGATACTTCCTATGGAGAGATGGGGTTAACTCATTCCCACCTTTGCATCTCTGCCACGCTCTGAGCGAAGGTGAAGCATCACAGGGGAGCAAATATTACGGCCTGAAACAGCAGCATGAATAGGACCTTGAGGAGCACTGTTGGACAGCCCGTTGTACAGAGGTGTTGATAACAGTCCTTTGAGCAAGTCAGGTCAGGTCAGGTTTGGGAGCGCATGCCAGGTCATTCCTCATGACTTTTGCACCATCAGTGACGTTAAGATTAAATCATACATACGTGTTTAAGTGAGAGGAAGTTTAAGCACGCAATGGTGCAAACCCTACACGGCAATGTTTCGAAGGCAAGGAACACCCTTCAGCTGCGTTACAGTGCCCAGGGAAGTCATGATGTGTGTGTCACTATTTATGTTTTGAGCAGGTCCATCCTCCGATCACCAACCTTCGCCAGTCTGTCAAGGAAATGGCGAAGGTTCTACTCTGTCCTGTGGCACCTTCATTTCACACTCTCTCCCTTGTTTCCAGCTCTACTCACCATCTTATAATAATAAAGAAAAAAGCTCATAAACAAGGATAAAAATTAATAAATTTAGAATCTGAAATCTTTAAGGCGCTCACACACACAGCGAGAGCAGTGATCAGTACTCACCACACACAGCGCTGCCGTAGAATTCCCAATAAATCCCCGGGTCGTCATCCGAGCGGCCCTGAAGGTCGGCAAAATAATCTATGGAGAGAGGAGAAGAGCGGAGCCCGTTATTCAAGAGCCCGAGCCCCCGGGGGACGGACAAGCAGGCAAATACAATTGCCCTTTAAAGTCTACAGCAGAAAAATGGATAAAGAGCACAGTAAAACAGAGGAGGAGGAGGAGGGGTGGTGTCAAGAGAGAAAGGAGAAACAAACAGAGCAAATGTTTTGGGGGCAAAAAGGGGGGAGGGAGGGAAAGAGGAGGAGGGGAAGTGGTGACGGTCAGGGGCCAGCGGCTGTACCACGGGGGAGGAGAGCGACTGTCTCCGCTGGGTGAGAGCTGGCTCGGTTCAGCGCCGGGCTGCCAGGAATCAAACAAGAACCACACACAGTCCCACACACATACACACACAGGCTGGAAACAAACAAGTCGAGGGAGCTGGATAAGCACACACAGCAAGAGTGGAGTGTGTGTGTCTGTGTGTGTGTGTGTGTGTGTGCACGCGGCCTCACACACACATTGGCAGAGTGAGAGCTGGGCTTTGTGCCAGTGCTGAGGCGTGGGGCGTCTGGCGTGTGTTTGGAGGGATTAACGGCTTCCAGATGAGTGGGACCAGGTGGAGGGAGGGCGGCGATCGCTCGCTATCGCTCATTTTCTCCGCTGCTCGATCCCTCTTCCTTCTCTCTCTCTCTCCCTCCCTCTCCCTCGCTCTGTCAATCTAGCAGCCATCGATCCATCCGTTCGCACTCTCCTCTCTAAATTCAACACCATCTTTCCAGCCGCAGACGTATAAATCTCCCTCTTTTGCGGCAAACCTGCTCACCGTGAACTTACACCTGTTCATTTTCACCCTGATCTCCCTTCCTGTCTCCCGCGCCTCGTCTCCTCTTTTGCTCTAAAGCCTCTGGCGTGTCTCAGATAATCGGTTTTAGCTTGTTAGATGTTCATGTAATATTAAGCAGCTGGCTTCGGAGGAAGTGTGCGTGTGCGAGCGAGTGTGTGCTCTCATTTCCTCCTCCTGTACACAAACTCTCTGGCTTCTCTGAACTTCTTAACTACAAACATCCAAACGAGCGCTCTCAGCAAGAGCACGACTCTCGCATGCGGACCACGTCATACTGTAATGAAAAGACACATTCAGGCGCTCGCGCACGCACGCACACAAAAGCAGAGTCTCTCCAGCCAGAGCCGAGCCCGTTTCCGCACGTACGCTGAGCAAACACAGTTGGCGTTGCTAAGTAACCAGATAGAGGAGCTCAGAGGCGGCAGCACGCACCCCGGCGGGCTGAGACTCCCCCGTCTAACAGGTGGTCGAGGGAGGGGGCGGGAGGGGAAACGGGATGACAGAGAGGGACGTGTCTTGTAGCAGCAGCAGGGAGGAGGAGGAGGATTTAGAGGGAGAGGGAGACAGACTGACAGGTTGCGCAGAGGTCAGAGAAAAGACAGCCTTTAAGAGAGATCGAGGCAGGAGTAGAGATGTTTGGGAAATTGGTGACCATCCTTTTAAACAATTTAGACTTTCATCAGTGAGAATAAAGCTCATGCTACTTTCCAGCTTCTTTCTTGTTCATTTTCCTCCTCTGCCTCTTGGTTTTTGCCATGAGTGGTGCAGGAATGAGTCCAAAAAGGTGGCAGTGAGTTAGCGTTTTAGAAATTCAGTCCTCAAGCCCCAAAGTCTACGGGATTTCAAAATAGCTTTTCAGATATATTCATGAAAGGCTGTGATGAACACATGCATAAGGCATTTAATTTTAAATTTTGCAACATAAAATTCATCTGACATCGCCCTGACCTGCCGTGAATTTTTAAGTGTGTTGTGTTTTTAAAGGGATGGTTGCTAACTGACTGCCGACAGGACTACAAAAATGGCTGGGGACCCTAATGCAATCATTTCTGATCATTTTTAAATAAATGATTTACATACAGGAAATTCTCAAGCAAGAGGTTAAAAATTGATGTTATATGTTATAACTGTGGTAGCTGCTTCCAAGTTGAATTGCCATGTTGTAGTTCCATGATAGCTTGGAAATAACTTAAAGCTTAAAAAAAAATTAAAAGTTGCCTTTATTATTTAAGATTCATGAATTTTTGTAAACCACAGACCATATTATCAGCAATGATCCAAGAACACAGTGAAAAATCAAACAGGCATTTGGTCGAAGGAACCAGTGCAATGCTAACTTCTGGTTGGCCTACAAAAATATGTCATCCCTTCATCACTCTATTAGAATCACCCCGTACAGTTTTTGCTGATTAATACATGAGGTATTTTGACAAAATTGGTTAATGAACTAGGCTGTATACATGGTAATTCTGCGTCAACACCCTGCATTTTAACATGAGGTGTCTATGGCTCCTGTCCCTTTTCCTGCCAGCCTCTAGTGGACAATTAAGGGACTACAGTTCTTTGTACTAGCTTCATATTTCAAATTGAAATTGCTGCTTGTTTTCAGCTCTGACCCGAGAATACTGAGTGGCACTATCTAGCTTTATGATTGATCTCTGGTACAATTACTGACAATTTGGATTTGCTATTTTACAGCAGAAATAAACACTTTTCTCCCCTTTTTAATCTGATTAGGTATTTTAAATGAGGGTGCTTAACATTTTTTTCTGAACTATTAAGCCAGAGGGACAAAAGTTAAACAATACTTGAATTAAATTAGGCATTTCTATGATTCTTTTTAATCAAATCTGTATTCTGAGTAAAACATGCATGTGGATGATAAGAACTTGCTGCTTCTCCTTCTATGTTTATCAACCATTTTATATGACTGAATTTCAAAGACGGACATCACTTGCAAATAAACCCCAAAACATCAGATTCCCCTATCTTTGCTTCATTTTAGGTCGCCTGTATCATGTTTCACAGGGTAAATTACAGCAAATCAATACAAGTTAAGAATGTAAAAGGTTTATCTTGTTTTTTCAACACTGACATTAAAGTCAACTGGGATTTTACCTGTGAGAAAACGCTCCATGCTGTCACTATGGGTCATCTTCAGCAGCCCACGTCCTGAGTAGGTGGCGAGTGTGGGGTCAGCACCATAAGAGAGCAGGATTCGAACCACATCCAGGTGGTCGTTCTCCACAGCATCATGAATCGGCCTGAGGATAGAGATAAATAATCTTAACGATGTACCACCACATACAGGACTATCTTCATGTGTTTGGGTACAAACAAGTGGCTTTGTCCAACTAAAGTCTTTAACCTTATTACCTCTAAACAAAAAAAAAGATGTTAAAGGTAAGAAATTTAAGGTCAGCATCCATCATTCAGTAAAACTTTGATAACTTTATGAAAAACAAAAACATAGCAAATATTACAAAGGTTGAATCAACTTCAGTAACACAATGTGACTGAATCACCTATGCATGGTACCATACAGCAGTATGTTTTCAAATGTAGGGTTGCAAAAACTTTACTCAAATTTCAATATCTGAGTTTGTTTCCTGTTCCAATCTTTCAAATAATTAGAAGATGTGCTAACTGAAACTAAATAATATCAAGAGACAGAAAACTCATCAGGAGTGTTCACCAAAAGACCCTAAATGAAATAAAGGAATAGAAAGATGACCCAATGTAAACAAGGAAGTTTTAGTATATACAAATTTTTAACTGTAATGTGTAAAATTTGTAAAAAACAAAAAAACAAAAAAACAAAAAAAACAGCAAAATAAGGGTCTAGAAGATTGTGCTTTATGAGAATCATTGGGAATCAAAGTGGGGACCTCTGGTCTACACAAAAAACCCATCTATATATTTCAGTGGCCTATTAATGATAGGTCTAGCCCACGGGTGTTCAAACTACGGCCTGGGGCAGGTGTTGCCCAAGGCTCATTTTCTATTGGCCCTCAGTAAACTCCAAAGGTTACAATTAATTATGGCTGGCGCTGAAACATGAAACTTTAATGAATAAAAACGAAAAGATTATGTAAGCAAAATACCAGTTGTGCTTATTTTTCTGCTACAACGTCTCAAAAGCATTTTTAAACATCTTAAAGCACCAACAGTCCTCAAAGACTGTAAGCTTTGTGAGGTTGTTCTTGTTTTGTATCTGAACGCAAAGTGAGCCGTCTGCCCTCTCTGTCGCATTGTTAGCCTCATTCACGCTGCTGTTTCAAGCCGAAATATGAACCTTGCAGAGATGGGACTGGGGGAACAAGTTGACACCCCCCTATTGGTGAGGAGGAGGCACAAGGACTCTGCCTTTGTGTAGGGCTTTCTCGCGAGTGCACTGTGAAAAGGGCTAAAGTCATCCTGTCCATGGGGTCTGTCAAGAGGTAGCTCTGCTGAAATCAGATTGGCCTTCCCAAATCCAAAACTTTTATTCACAGAGTTGAAGTACATCGAAGTGACGCTACCATCCATATTCTTTTTTGTCAGTGACCCTTTAACAAAAAAGTTTGGACATTTCTGTTCCAGTCTTTTCCATTTTTAAATACAGCAAACTGATCAAATCATTGCTCTCACCAACGAAAACAAAATCAATCTCATGAACACTTTAAAAACACCAGTGATCCAATTTATGACTAAGTCCTGGCTTTCCTTAAGAGGGTATGTGGAAAAAAACAATTTCATGTTGCCATTGTGCATGGAAGGCATTTAAATGCAGGCACAAGTTCCTCTAATGCTGTACAAATTATGAATGAGTTGGTTTGTTTACCTGGTGCCGTCCTGTGCACTGCAGTTGATGTCAGCTCCGTAATCCAGCAGGTGCTGGACGATGCTGAGCCAGCCGCGGGCGCATGCCTCGTGGAGAGCACAGTATCCCGCGTAGTCTCTGTGATTCACCTCACACACTCTGTTCTCCAGACAGTACAGCACCACCTCCTGAAAGCAGCCAGCACAGAGGAGAGACCAGGGTTTTAGTGGCGACAAACCAAGCAACACAAGAGCAAGTGCACACGCCAGACGGAGCAGACGCATACGCAAACAACCCTTCCCTTTACAGTTCCTGAGGGAGAGAAATTAGAGAGAGGAGGAACTGAGTGTGTTCCTGTGTCGAGCTCTTGCACACGCACTCACAAATGCTCCATAATGCTCACACTGGCACCAAAACACATCGAGGAGACTAAGTGTGACTCAACTGTATTTAGCCTGCCAGACTGCTCATGTGTGTGCGAGTGTGTGTGTGACTGAGTGCCATGGATAGGCCTGGATGCCACTGTGGCAGCCAGTTACGATGGCTGGGCTCTGAACACAGCGTAATGGAAGCGGAACAAAGAGATTTGATAGCAGCGCTTAAGAGTTGGAAGCTTTTTCTCTGGTCTCGGGCTGTGACAGTTGGCCGTCCAGCACTAAGTAGTCAGACTGGTTTTTATTGGGCCTGAGCGGCGTCTGCTGTGACTAAAACAGAGAGGAGAGATAGGAGAGGAGCCATGTGCTGATATCAGGCCAGTGAGAGTGCTTCACACCACAGGTATGTTTATTTTAGGGGATGTGCGACTTTATTCAAGATTTGGTGAAAATAATATCTGAAAACACAAGCTGTTTTATATATTGTGTTTCAAGCCATAATATTCAAGCCTCTGTGAAGCTTCAGCTCCACTCTGAATGCCACAGAGATGGAATGGGAGAAACAAGTTGAAAACCTATTTGTTCTGTCTCAGAAGTGTATTATTGGTGAGCTGGGGGCATGTGGACTCCTGTAAAGGACAGGAGCGCTGTGAGTGAACGTATCTGCCTATGTGCACCGTGTCGCACCATGTTTTGACACACATACCACTGAAATAATGTGAATGCCTGGAGGTGTAATGATGATAGAGCTCCATTGTAGCGCTTTTGTTTGAATGCTAATAAATTGAGTCAGGATAGGGATCTATGGCAAAATCCAGTACCAACATGCTCTGGTACCAACACATTTGAAATCTACAAAACCAAATCATAGCAATGTTTTCATCGGTCCGTTTAGCTGCCATTCATCAAATAATAATAACTCATCAGGGAAAAAGCCCATAAAAAGTGTTTGGGAATGGGCAGAACCTTTAAAAAGCATATCCTGCAGGTGATTGGATGGCAGTTCTGTCAATCATACTCAGGTCAATCAGATAATGTAGTTGGCGGGTGCTAGTGTCATGGTGTTAAGAATGGAACGTGAGCCACTTCATGAAACAAACTACTGCTAAAACAGTCAGAAGTGGAAAGAAAATGTCCTCTCTATCGAGAAGTGTATTGTGTTTTATTTGTTTTTCATTTAATAAAGAAATGTCAATATCTGGTAAAACTGCTACCGAAGTATAGCTTCTATTGCTAATCTCCGTAAGAACAGTCACTTCTTGCTATTGTCTCGCATGTAGCTCCCACCTCGTTCTGCTCCAAAGGACATTAATCGAACCATGTCACTTTTAGCCACTCACAACTGTTGTAGATAGGGGCAGATCCAGTTGTTGCTCAAGGTAATGTTGAGTACAAGGCTGCCAGCCTTTGGTACTTCTGCCCCAAAGCAGAACTGCTGATAGCCCAATTTACACTGTCTTATATTAAATTCATATTGTAGTTACACCTTGAGACATTCCGCAAGGCCATAACATCTCTGCCGATTCACGTTGCAATACAGTTTGGATACTCGCAACACTGCTTGTGCCCCCACTTACACAAAGACAGAGACTGTTACTTGCAGTGCTCCTGTCTCCCGCTGAGATCTTGTGGGTCCCCTTTCTTCAATATCATGCCACTATTACCACTTATGGAGATGGAACAAAGAGGGGATCACTCCCTCCCCCAATTCCATCTCCACATATTTCACAGTGGAGTAAATATTCTGCCTTGAAACAGCAGAGTGAATCAAGCACGTTTATCACTGTGGATGTGAAACTTTATTTGGGATAGGATGTAAAAAAAAAATTTTAAAAAAAAAGGAAAAACTTTCAATTTATCACCACATATATTCATACATATATCTGTGAATTCAGGGCTCATGCATCCACAGAAATGCAAACTCCTGCTAACAGTCCTGTGCCGAGGGGAGGAAGCTGCTCATCTGAACCTGGGGAATGACTCCAAACTTCCATTTCTATGCTAATTCTAGCCTGCCGTCGAGTCCAAGTGTTTATCTCACTCACTCACTCACTCTCTCTCTCTCTCTTTCAGCGCAGGGCGGATGGAGGGAAGGAAGGGAAAGGCAGCGAGGAGAAAAACAGACTGACAGAGGGATGAGAAGAGGGCAAGAGAGTGAGCGGAAGAACGGGAGAAGGGAAGAGGCAACACCCCGACAGATGACAGATTAATGAATCTGTGGATGGAATCTGCCGGGGCTGTCCTCTGGGCTGCAGCTGATAATAACAAGAGATGAAAGCCTGGGTGGTAGTGGTAGTGCGAAGAGTGTGCGTGAAGAGGGGGGGGGGGATTGATAGGAGCGAACAGAGGACGACTGAGGAAGGGGAGACAATGACGGGAGAAAAAAAGCGGGGGAGATGTGGAAAGTAGAGCCACGAGGAGCGAAGTGAGCAAGTGTGAGCAAGAGGAAAAAGTGCGAGAAGAAGGAAAAGTAGGCTGAAGGGTTGGGTGAGGGAAGCAGGGTGGGAAGACGCTCCAACTGGTTCCTCCCTCGCTGCCAACACTCTATTTGCCTGCTGGAGAGAGATTCAGGAGCGCTGTGCCGAAGCTCCCTCTGGGGGATTCCACTTGCTCCGTGTGTGTGAGTGAATGAGAGCGAGTGTTAGAGAGACTGACGGGTACAGAGCGTTGATATGCAGCTTGTCTAAGAGTGTGTGTGCGCGCAGAGCTGTGGAGGAGGCGGCATAGCACTAAAACCTCCGAAGCCGTGTTTAATATCGCAGGAGAGTGCGAGGAGCTTAGCACGAGAGCCCTGGCTTCCCGCCACACACACACACAAACTCCTCCGCAGTAAAATGAGACACCACCACCACCCCCCTTCCCTCCCGCCCTCCTCTCTCTCGCTCGCTCTTTTCCTCCGTCCTCTAATCTCCGTCTCTAGAATGCTTCCCTGCGCTCGCCTGCAATCAATGCATCACTCATACATTTAACCCCTTGTGGAGCTGCCTTGTATGCCGTGTGTGTGTGTCGTGTGTCTTTGTGAAAGCCGACTACATGTGGTAGCAGACGCATGAGTGACTTTCCCTGTGTGATGAACAGACTAAGCAGTAAAGAGATGGTGCGTGCCTCGACAAGTGAAATGTGGGTGTAAGCAGGAGCGAGGTAACTAAGGAAGCCCGTCAGTCCGGCCTGCAATGATCCCAGTAAGGTGAATCAGCTTTACACTCATGCAAACGCATATTTATTCTGCTACTCCAAACAAGAACATCGATCATTTAAAGCTCTTGTTGAGTTTCTGTGTGCAGTGATTCTGGCAGCCATGTGGACAAAAAAATGCCTCATGGCCCTACGTTGAAAACAGTTCAACTTTTGGAACAGTGCTGTGCTTGTCAGTGTCCCTTCTCTCTTACTGACCAATCAGTTGTTCTTATGATTTTATGTCCTTAGTGTTTTGTGTCTGCCTCTAATGCTGCCTCTTGGCCAAGTCATCATTGTAAATGAGGACTGGTTCTCAGTTGACCTTCTTGGTTTAATAAAGGTCATTATTATTATTTTAATTAAAACTAAGAAGGAGCTGGACCAGTTTCAAGTTCCAGCTACTGATCGTTGTAGGACATGATTTTATGGTGCTTCTCCTTTAGTGGTATCTGCTCAATTCGGCTTGATTCAACTCTCCAGGGTTTAGACAAGACCTAGTCTGTTTTCAATAACGGTATAGACTGTATCAGTACCTTTAATGTAGGCGGGACCATCATAGCGTGGCTGCGTGAAACGACAGTGGCATCCTCACAAAAACGGAGGAAACAGAGGCGATAGAGCTGCTGGCCCCTTTGTGTTTTTTTTGTCACAGTGAGGAGATGAATTTATTCCAAAGATGCTGCAAGCAGCAAAAGTAGTTGCTGTTGAAGCAGAGGAGAGTTTGGGAAGACTTAACAGAGCCGACAACAAGGAGTTTTTCATTTCTGCGTCAGTACTCCCAACTTGAGGCGATACTCTGACCATCCAGCAGTCACCACGTCATGTTAAATCTCAGCTTGAAGTTGCTTGGAACACAACTGGAGGTGATATGAAAAACTGTGCCAGGTGCTAGGTAAAATGCCTAATGGAAAACCAAAACGACATCAAGCAGATGCCATGTCATGGAAAAGCCCCGTGACAGTGGCAACTCAGGCTGGCCAAAGTAACTCAGCTCTGCAAGATGACCTCTCAATCTGCAAACTAGAGATAAAAGCTAAATTCGGGAGCAGCATTGTTTTATGAGCTGTCTTGACAGATTTAAGGCAGTATTTCATTTGCGGAATAAAAAATCTCCAGCAAAGTTCACAAATTAACAACTTTGTCACTGTCTTTTCTTTTCTTGGTGTCCTGTAGACCTTTGAATTTCTTTAAAGGTCATTCATTTAATTTTTGGACCTTTAAGGCCACAAAAGTTTTTGCTATAAAGTATGAGGTCATAAGTCTCAGATGGTTCTTGATCTAAATCAAATCGATTTTAGGGGCTGTTTTTGAGGAACACCGGGAAAAAAAAACATCTGAAATTTGACACTCAGAGTGTAAACATCAGAATTTTCCCTATTCATGAGCATGAAAATGTTCTCTCATGTCCATGTAGCTTTCTCTCTCATATAGCAATGTCCTTTGAAATCCATTTATTAAATTAATATTTAGCACCCCAGCTTTTTAAGCGTTAGTAAAATAATTTAACTCTAACACATCAGAATTTAATGGAAACACTGTTTAATGTTTGACCTGCAGAGTTTGGGTCCAAAATTGGGCTTTAAAAAGTATGCCGTAACTCTGATTTAAAACTGTGATGGTTTATGTTCTCTTAAAACTTCAAAACAACAAGACTGCTTTGGTCAGTGGTGGAGGTCAAAGGTCACCAGAGTTGAACTTTCAAAGTCAGCTTGACTGCTCCCGAGTGAATCCACCATTTATCCAATTTTCAGCCTTTAATTTTTGCAATCATAAATAGCGGTCTAACTGAGTACTTAAAATGCAGTTTAGGGGTTTTTTTTTTTCACTCTCCTTGGATCATGCGTGGCTTCGGAAGGAAAATCAGAAGTGATTCATGTGAGGAGAATAAATTACAGATTGCACCTTTATCTGAGCTTTCAATGGGCAGAGCTGAGGGGCCCCGGCACGAGGGGGAGAGGGATGAAGACATCCGCAGAATCTCTCCTCATTACCATTTCAAATGCTCGGAGAGCGCGGCAGACGAGGGAGAGAGCGAGAGAGAGAGAATAAAAGCGGAGGGAGGAAGAAAGAAAGAGTGGGCTTTCGTGTGCAGAG
The DNA here is from genome assembly GCA_037902135.1 of Cetoscarus ocellatus. NCBI lineage: Eukaryota > Metazoa > Chordata > Actinopteri > Labriformes > Labridae > Cetoscarus > Cetoscarus ocellatus. Next base: position 431,542 of record JBAMNC010001683.1, read on the forward strand.
GCACGGATCGCAAAACTAAACGAACATGAAATATGCACAGTGTCGGCCCGGGCATCGGGAACATCACAGAGCGGTGCGCGTGTGTTAAATTACACGCATGTGTGCATGACGTGATTGCGTGGCCCCGCGTGTGCAGGTCTGTACAAGAAAGGATGCCTGTGTGTGTGTGTGTGTGTGTGTGTGTGTGTGTGTGTGTGTGCTTGCGGGGGTAACAACCGGTCTTTCTGTGTGTGCCTGCGTGTGCTCATAGTGCGAGCGCGAAGATGATCTTGAATTTGCATGTTCAGGTTTGTGTGGGTGCGCGACAACAGCGAGTAGTGAGGCTCGTCACTCTGTGCAGCAGACGGAGGGAGGCGCACCAGGATGCCTGTGCATGTGCTTATTGGGTCATAACCGGTGTTTCTGTGTGCGTATTCTGTGAGTGTGTGCGCTCTTAATCAGCCAGGGTGTGCGTGTGCATGCCTCTGTCTCTCTGGCCCTCATATCTCTCTGCCTGTGTGTGATAAGCCCAGAGCTCGCGGCGCTAAAACACCAGCGTGAGACAAGCTCTCAGTGCGTCTACAGGCTTGTATGCAAGTGTGTGTGTGGGGCGGAATGCATAAATTGGTGTGTCCCTCTGCACTCATCCTTGTGTGTGTATGTGCATGCTCGTGTGTGTGTGTGCGTGCGGGAGCCCCAGGGGTCTGCCCCGGGCTTATCACACACAGGCAGTGAGAGACGAGCTTCCTGCGAGAGAGAGAGGGAGGGAGCGAGAGAGCGAAAGAGAGAAAGGGAGGGAGGGATGTGGGGGGAGAAGAGGGGAAGGCGGGGGTGTTGTTTGCGCAGCGGTCAGCGCCTTGTTTGTGTAGTCTCAGGTTTTCTCCTCCCTCCTCCCTCTCCACATGCGGAGCACAGGAAGGGAAAAAATGCTAAAGGGGGAGAGAGAGAGAGAGAGAGAGAGAGAGAGAGAGAGAGAGAGAGAGAAAGGAGAGGGAGGGAAAAAAACGTTCGAGAGAGACGCATAAATCAGAGAGACGAGCCAGCTTCTCTCCAGCACGGCTGACTGAACCCTGCTGCTGCTGCGCCCCGCGTGTGCGTGCGCGCGCATGTGTGTGTGTGTGCGTGTGTTTGTGCGAGCGAGGGAGAAAAACAGCCGCCGCTGCTAACCACAGTCACCACGGCACATTAGAGGGCCATTAGAACGCGATTATACTCCCAGTGCTTACCTCTCATTCACACTCCTGCTCGCTCTCCCTCTCTGACTCACACACTTCACACATAATCACGGACGCACACACACACACCCACACACACACACACCTAATCATCATAAACGTGTACGACAAATACACACAACCATAAAGCAAGCGCTTAATGAGCATCGGAAGATACCCACACCTATTTACAGTTCTGTGAGGATACCTCTGCTGGTGATAAAAATGATCGCGCACATATGCATCACAAAGGGGCCAAAATAGGAGTGGACGCACACAAAAGGGGTGCCATAAGACCTTGGTTCCACACCTGGGGTCCGGGGCCCTCCAGGAGGGAGCACCAGAGCGTCTTGGGGAGCTGAGGGGTCAAATTTGGTTAACATAAGCTGACAAAAACAAGGATTTGTCAGATACTTTCTCGAAAGGTATTTTGCGCAAGAATGTGTTTGTAAACCATTTTGTCTTGATTTCCATCCATTATCTATACCACCTATCGCTCTCAGGGTTCCGGGTCCAGCTGACAAAGGGCCTGAAGCAGTCACTAGCCTATTGTAGGGTCAGACAGAGATGACCATTCACGCCCAAGGTCACTCTTAAGGACAATTTGGAATCACCAATTAACCTAATCAGCATGTTTTTGGCCTGTGAGAGGAAGCCTGAGTGCCCAGAGAAAACCCATGGATGCATAAGGAGAACATGCAAACTCCTCATACAAAGTCCCTGATCAACATCAGGATTGAACTAGCAACCTTCTTACTGTGAGATACCTGCGCGATCTCCTGCATCACTGTGCTAAAAATAGTTTATTTTGCGGGGGGGAAGGGAAAAGTCTGGACAATTTTGAGGGCCCATGACTGACAGGGTCCTGAAAATTTTAAAAACATTGCTCATTTTATCATATATTATAAACATATCCACATAAGCAATCACATTCCTCACACCATGAGGATAAAGCATCTATTTCTTTGTCTTTATTTATTTTTTTAATGCAAAAACAATATCATGGTTGAGGATGTTTTTAACCAGGCAGATTCTTACAAAAATCATAAAGGCCAGGAAAGTGCAAACATCACAGTTCATCATAAATAACTGGAGTAATAAAGCGGTGCAGGAATGAGTCCAAAAACATGGAAGTGAGTTAGCTTTTTAGCACTTACGTCACAAAGTCTGTGAATTTCTGAATAGTTTTTTGAATAAATACCTCAAATAAGATTGATGATGAACACACATACAAGATTTTAATGTTTTATTAAAAATGATAAAATGCATAATATACTGCCCGGTGTTTTAATTCTAAGTTTTATTTAAGTTTAAAAGGATGGTTCAGAAAGAACTTTCAAAGGCCTTTCATCAATAAAGCAAGGTCTAAAAGGCAGAGTGTGTATTACAGTTGATCTTGGAAGTCGGATTCTCCAAGTTGCAATTAAGAGACGTCTCTGGAAATGCCCCTTTGGTTGGAGTTTCCTACGGGGAAGTCTGACGATCTTCGGGTAACTCCACTTTACCCGCTCTTAACTAGAACAACTCCCACTTCCTAGTTCTGAGTAAAATGAACACACCATCAGTTATTCCAAAAGTTAGTTTTGCGTTACAATAGAGAGAGTATCAGTGACTCTTAAAGGTAGACGGGATTGTCATGCTATGGAAGCTCTTAACTACGGTGGTATCCTCACAACAAAGGAAGGAACAAAGATGATAGAGCTGCCCGCCCCTTTGTGGGTTACAGTTAGGAGTTACTTAGGAGATTATTTTTGTTCCAAAGCCAAAAAAAAAAATGCTAGTCAAGTAGAGGGAAGTCATCCAGCATCCCGAAGCCGACAATAGTGGGTGCTTCATCTCAGCGTCAGTTCCCTGACTCATGGCAAGACACTGACCTGTCAGAGGTCAGCAGTGTGTCCACGTCATGTTTTAGTTTGGTTCAGCTCGCTTGGGACCTGCTTGAGGTGATATGAGAAACTGTGCCAGAAACTAGGTACAATCCCTAATGAGGAAACAATCATGTGACGCAGAGTCAAGTCAGGCTGATATCAAGTAGAAGAAAACCCCCCTTATGTGGCCCCTTGGAGATGCCGGACCCCTAGGTCTAGAATCACAGCTTTAAGCAGCTGTGCAGGGTTTGTTTTGGTTGTGGTAGAGGCCTTTGTTGCTGTTTTTTCATGAGGCCCACAATTTCTTGCAGCACCCCTGCACACAAACACAGGACAATGTGCAGCTCAAGTGGCATTAAACCACTGGGATCAATAAATCAATTTGTAAAATCTGTCAACAAGGCGGGGAAACATTTAGGCGTATGAGCACACACACACGAGGGGGAACCAGACAGCAGGCCATCCAACTTTAATTAAAAGCTTCTACGCGATGGGAGATGAGAGATTTGTGGGAATATACGCTGATTTTATTCTTTCGTGAGCATGCAGAGAACAAGAGGATGTGGATCAGGAGCGAGCAAGCGATCGGCACACAAAGACAGAGAGGGAGAGAAAAAAACTTCCGATGCTGGAGAGGCGGCGAGCATCAGTCTCCGTATAATGATCCCACCGATCCCTCATGCTGTCTGCGCAAGCACGTACGCGTCTGTGTGCGCCCTGCCTCCGTGTGTGCGTGTGTCTGTGTGTGTGTCACACTTCGCCTCACAGAAAATTAATGAGATGTGAGAGCGGAGCGAGGCGAGAGGAGGACGGGGAGAGAAGGGGGGAGTGTGTGCGTGTGTGTGCGCTCGCGGGAAGGAGGAGGAGGAGGAGGGGTGCCAACGACAATCTGAGTCACAAAGAGAGGAAGAGAAATAGAGCGCTGAGAGGAAAGAGAGAGAGGGAGGGAGCGGAAACCTGAGAGAGAAAGAGAGAGTAGCGGGCGAGAGGAGCGGAGAAGGATGGAGTAGGGGAAGAACAAAGCGTGCGTAAGGGCGAAATAGGAAGAAATGGTACAAAAGCAAAAAGGGGAGCTTGAAAAAGGAAGAATAGGAGCGATGCTGGTGAGGAGGAAGACGGGGGAGACAATTTTGAGCCGAGCTACGTCTGCCAGAGTCACAGACGGGAACAAAGTAGGGGGAGAAAATGAGCTCAATTTAAGAAGAGAGAGGGAGCGCAGATTTGGAAGAGATGAAGTGTAAGGGTGTAAAATATGAAGAGAGAGAGCGATAAGGAGCGAGGACGACTCTGAGCGAATCCTATTACCTCGTAGCCAAGCCGTGCGGCTCTCTGGAGCAGAGTCTCCCCGGCGTTCTTGTTCACGATCAGCCTGCGAGCCTCCGGCGGGATCGGGCGCATGGCAGGGGGCTCTGCAGGGGGGGTCCTGTGCGCCCCCACTGCTGCATCTGTGGGGACAGCCCCCACTCTGGCGTTGGCCTGGGGCTGGAGGGAGGGTGGACAGAGAGCGGCGGGGGAGCAGGGCTTGACTGGAGAGCAGGGATAATGATTAGGAGAGGCGGCTCCCTTCCTCGGAGCGCCGCGCTGCTCGCTCAGCTGAGGAGAGACGGGGCGAGAGAGAGAGAGAGAGTGTTAGAGCGGCTGCCACGTTACAGACACACACAAACACACACGGACACTCAAGGGCACACGCCTGACACTTCACACTTTTGTATGCACACACACACATTTAGGAGGAGATACTGTAGTAGTGCAAATATGGAGCCACTGGTAGGACTGCACCAGCACCAAGGGGTAATAATTGACTTATTAAAATCACTAATAGCACTGCAAATGAGTGGATTTTATGGTATTTGTACTTTTCGGCAGGTGTGATAAAGTCCACAAAATTAGATACTTTCACTCAAGCATAAGTAAAGTGGCACTTTAAAAGTCTACTCAAACAAAAGTCAAAAGTACTTTATTTAAAACGTCTTTAAAGTACAGAGTTTTTGAGTACTTGGTGCTGCGCCATGCAAAAAAGGATAAAAGATGAGTGCAGTGTTTCCATTATTTGTTTCAGTATACAAAAATATGGTGTATAATCTGACTCTTTTAAAAATATGAACACAAAGTAGCTGTCGTGGCACGCATGACGTTTATGTCATACATATTGTGAGGCTTTTCCATTATGTTGTATCTGCTAAAATTTATTCAGTTGTTTTTGTTTTTCATGAGGGATTGGATCTTGTACCTGGTACATTTTTTCATATCCAGCAGGGTTCAAAGCGAGCTGAGCCGAGACTTAATGTGGAGACACTGCTGACCTCTGACTAGTATCACAAACAAGTCGGAGTATTGATGAGGAAATTACACACCCATGTAGTCGGCTCTGGGATGCTGTATGACCTCCGAAGCTGCTTAAATAGCATGTAGTTTTGCTGCTAACAACCCTCTTTGGAAAAAAAAAATCATCTCATGACTGTTACAAAATAATGACAAAAGGGCAAGCAGCTCTTTTTCTGTTTCCCTTGTTTTTGTGAGGATGCCACCAAACCAAAAAATTTAACTCATTGGTATTAAGAAACATTAAAATAACTTTGAATTTCAGTTAAAGGAAAGCAGGGTAGAAAGGCTTTTAAATGTGCTGCTCAGTCTGGAACTCAATGAGTTGGTTCAATGGTTAAATGACTTGTAAGCAGAGGCATCTGGCTGAAGATGTTTTGACTGATGAATTTGTCTTTATGAAGTATCGTATTTTACTGCATTTCATGCGTTTGTCCTTTTATGCATGTTTGGCTGTTCGTTGTTTGTGGAAACTTAATTAAGGGTGCCTACCTTGGCCAGGATCTGATTTTCTAATCTAAATATTTGAGTCTTTAAAATATGTGACATGTATGATCTACTAAAGTTTTAGATCTCTGACACCGCTCAAAGATCAGAGATTCATTAGGACTGGCTATATCTTAAATGTGAATGATTGATAAAGCAAGTCAACTGCTTCAACTTGTCCCAAAAGTTACTGATACTTAAATTGACCATTTACTTGCGTCTGAGTGTTTGTTCTGCTGTTTAAAGCTCATTTGTGTTTTGAAATAGAGTAAATTGGCTGTAATGACTACAGGAGTCCATATTTACTTATTTCTAAATCTATTAATTTGAGGGAAAGATGCTTGCTTTGAGAGACTGTGTGTTGTCCTTTCATGGGGCCCAATTTTTCTGGCAGTCCCCTTGATCACTGGCAAAGGCAAAAAAAAAACTGTTGACTCATCACACTCCTTTACAGATGGGCACAGAAAAGTGTACTCAAAATAATCAATACTTTGAGTAGATTCTCAGTGAGGTACCTCTTACTTTCAGGGCACTCACAAAACATGGGGGTTTTGTTAGTCGCAGACAGTTTGCTTTAAATATCATCCCCATGAAGCTGGACTCTCTCTATACTACGAGATTGTCTATAAGCTTTGTTTAATTGTTCAGAAAGGCCTTCACAGCTTGCACACTCTTACACCACCTTCATGCAGCTTAGATAAACATATATTGATTTTGTTTGCATATGATATTTATGTATCACTCCACACAACCCTGAAAAAACACTTGCACACAGCTTTCACACCAACTGTTCACGCCCCAAACACTGCAGGTTGGCACGCCACTTCCCTCTAACCGCTAAACCAACAGAGCCTTCAGAGCGCAACACGCCAGAGACAGGGAGTTGCATGCCTCCGTGTGTCTGCAGGAGTGTGTGTGTACAGTGCGTGCCCTCTCAGTGGATTTCCATGTAGAAGCAGCTGTCAGCCTGAAGAGGAGAGCAGCGTGGGCGGAAAACAACTAGCCTTCTTCATTTTTTTTTTCTCCTGAATTTTCCCCCCTTCCTCGCTTATTCCCCCCTTCTTTCTCTAAAGAAAAAACTCATTCGCTCCGCCGTGGCCGCCACATTCCTCGCTGTGAGAGTAAGGGAGCGTGTGTGTGTGTGTGTGCGGACACTGACTGCGACGTATAATTGCTCCGGGTTTTGCTGTAATGTCAAGAATGCTCACTGACACTGGCAGCCCGTGGGACACACCTACACACAAAACAGCGCTGATGACACACGTTGGACAATTAAGGCTGGAGACAAACACACATGCACGCAGGCGGCGCTCCACAGGGAGCCACTAAGGGCACGAGGAGGTCAAAGCTCCAGCAGCACTCTAAACATTGTAAACATACTTCCTTCCTCTCTCCCTCCCTCGCGCTCTCCCAGCTGCATAATCGGAGGCGCCGACAGGCATACTGAAACAGACTCCGCTGCTAGAAAAATCCAGACGCCTGTATCGCAGCCAGACAGCCTATCAGCACTCACCTTGTCATCCTCAGCTGCTCGCAGATCCGCTGCACACCGCTGGCCCGGGCTGCTAGGTGTGGCCTCTTTCCTCTTCTCCCGCTCCCTCTGACTGGTGTGCTTGGTCTTGCACGGCCGCTTGCCCTTGGGTTTGTCGGTGTCACTATGGCGACGGGGCTTGAGGGGAGGGGCGCCTCCCATAGTCGGCTCTGGGACAGGAGAAGGGGGGCCCCTCCTGGGCTCCTTGAGGCCACGGTCACCTGAGAAGGGGCCCAGCGGTTGAGCTCTGTCCTTCACTTGGCCTGGGGGAAGGGGAGAAGCAGCTATGCCTAAACGAGGTGGAAGAAAAAAAGAAAAGGGAGGCAGAGTGAGCGGCTGATAGTGTGAGAGCTCGACGGAAGGGGAGGATGGGAAGGTATTGCAAGGCCATCTCTCACCCTCTGTTGGTTTATTAATGAGAGCACAGCGCTGTCTGAGAGCGCAGCATGCCTGCTCGCTCGGGAAAAAATGTAAAATAAATAAAAACACGCAGTTGCACGCACAAAGCAGACTCACATTAACAGCCCCGTAGTGACTTGTGCGCACTCATATACTGCTGCAAGGACACCGCCATGAGTAATCCATCCAAACAAATGTGGCACTCTCTGGTCTCGGCCTCTTATAATACGTATCTGCACAAAAAACTGCCCTTGAAATCAGTGTCAGACGAAGCAAAAGAGCTCATTGGAAATGATTTTGCTCATTAGAACCATTGAAGAGCATTTCTAACAATTCAGGAATGCGGTCTTGGTTTTGATTCTTGTGAGCTTTACATTAAATCAAACGCTGAGACACTTGGATAAAACAGACTCGATCTGAAGCGACGAAGATCCAAAGGCTTAGAACTGTGACAGTATCGTCAAGGTACAAGTACTCCCTAACAAGGGTCTAAGGTAGCTCTTGCCTTACCCCTCACGTCTAGCGAAGGGGTGTCCGTAGGGCTAAGAGGAAGGGCTGCACAGCCCTTGAAATGAAGCCAGACCGGGACCTCACTTGAAAGGAAGGGGTATGAGAAGTTCCCATAATACACCGCGCCGGCTGACAAGAAGGCAGAGCGGAGACTGAAGGAAGCGTAAAATTATAAGTAATTATTAAATTATCAAGTAAATATTAATCATGTTTGAATTGTTGGTTGTATTTTAAAATGCTCGTTATAACGAGCTAGCTTTCGCAGCTGCAGCCTCGGCTACTGTCACATCTGCCTACGACACAGTCAGCCAATTGTATCCGACTGCAGGCCGCAAGACAAAGGCATGTCGCCTAGTACAGTAGGCGTGTCGCAGAGTGACGTCACTTAACTGACATCACTCTGCGACACGCCCACTACATGCGCTACTTAAAGGGATAAGAAGCGCATGTTCAGCACGGTCCAGCTGAACGTCAATGTTTTTGCTTACCTATTCTTTGCTTTATAATAAATGTATTCAAATGTGTACAAATATGGTTAAGGGTTAGGGTTGGGGTAAGGGGTTAGGCTTAGGGTAAGGGTTAGGTAATAATACAACTAAGTGCAGCAACTGTTTGACGTTTGTTACATGAAATATGCTAACACTCACAGTCTGGACACGATCCGCCATTGTTCATCACTAAAACTTTCCACATTGCGTGGTTCTACGTGATTTCCCATGAACTAGCGTCTCCCCATTAAGTAGCATGTCACAAAGTAGACGTCACTCTGCGACACGCCTACTGTCCTACTCTGCAACACGCCTTTGTCTTGCAGCCTGCAGTCGGACCCCTCTCGAGTCAGCGAGTGGCTCTGGGTGATGACTTAGCGGGAATCGAGTGGCGTCTCTCTCTCAAGGGGTAAGACGAAGGGGAAGGGCTAAGGGGTACAATTGGGATTCACCGTTAATTTGTACCTTTAAGTTCAAGTTCCTAAATTAGACCTTTATCTATAAGACGTTTTAATTACCAGCCTCTTTTTTTTTATTTAATTCTAATTCTGTTTTATAGGAACCTTGATTAAAAGCGATTCTTAACTTACATTATAAAACTTCAACAGCTTCTTGTTAGGTTTGACCTGATCTCATGCAGAAAAACTTAATTTGCTCTCAAAAGATACACTTGGAAAAAACAATATCCAACTCTTCCATCAAAATTCAGCCAAGCAATTCCTCCTTTAAAATAAAGGTATTATATCAACGCAAGAGGCAGGTGACAACTTTGCTGAAGGTACAAAGCATCCATCCATCCATTATCTTTACCACTAAACCACTTCAGGGTCGCAGGGGCTGGAGCCTATTCCAGCTGACATTGGGTGGGAGGCAGGATACACCCTAAAGACGCCTGCTGATTGCAGGGCCACGTACATTCACACTCACACTCATGTCTACAGGCAATTAGAAGTCCCCAATTAACCTAATGAGCATGTTTTTTGTTCAGTGGGAGGAAGCTGGAGTGCCAGGAGGGAACATGAATTACATGCAGACTCCCTGACCAATACAGGGATTGAACCAGCAACTTTCTTGCTGGAAGGCATGAGCACTACCTGCTTGTGACACCTACCTGCTGCTTTCTAAATATCATGTCATGAATATAGTTAAATTGCCCTTTAAAAGGTTGGGAAAATATTGAGAATACTTTTGTATCACAGCACTTGCTACATTATTCTTCTTTAAGATAAGGGTCTTGTATCAATATAAAAGATAGGAACTTTGGCAGAGAAAACTTTGTTGTTTGTTGTTGTTGGGTGTAGAACGCATTAACACTGCTTGCACTTGGCATTGCTTCAGCTGTCTATCAGAGAAGCAGAGGGGCAAATAGATTAAATCCGATACACCCAATAAAAAATTAGACTGATAGGAAGAATTGATGATGGCAATGGTATCTTTATAAATCATATCAATTTCTATCCCTACCTGTGCGGGGGTCCAGGCGATTTAAACACAAAAAGAGCCAGGATGTAAGCCCTATGCCTCTCTGTGAAAGCAATGCTCCATGCCTGGCTTTCTTATGCTATGGTCCATGCAATGTTGCACAGCAGAAAATCATACTACTACACTCAAGGAGTGTTCAAGCTCTCTCTTGTCTGAAGTCCAGTATGATGAAAGAAGCCCATCATATTCCAGCAAAATCATTTTAAAAAGTGGTCAATATAAAAGGTAGGGACTTTTATAGTGACAGCTTTGTAGGGCATAGAACTCATCAACACAAAGTGATGAGAAATAGACTTGCTCTTCAAGTTGCAGACAAATCATTTTCTGTATAGGCTTCAGCAAAGTTAAAGATGGATTTTGTAACATTTTATCACTGTTTTTAAGTATACAGACATTTTCTTTGTAGTTCAGCTCCATTGAAAACTGAATATTTTCACTCAGAATTGGATTAAATGAATACAAGAGGGCAATGCAGAAAGTCTGACATTGTCATTGTCCCCATGTCTTACCCCTATTTGACAATGTACCCCAATTTACTGGAAAAAGGATAAAAAATTGGGCTCTTTTATCAATTAAGAACATAAATGTACTCTCAAAAATCAGAAAATTATTTTGAAAACAGGAACCTTTGAAGACGCATTTGCAACATGGTATACCCAAGAAATATCTTTTCCCTGAAAGTCTAGGAAGGTGAAGTAGTGCGCATGTCGATATACAAGCACTTTCTTAGAAACCCATGAGGCTGAAAAATCTTTAGAAAAAGCAGAAACTTAACAGAAATGAATGTGACTTATCTGTAAAGTGGAATATTACAAAAAGCTCCGACAGACACAGTGAAATAAGCATATTGATCGTACAAAAAAATCATTGCTGTTGCCAGGGTGATGTTATCTAAAAAGGTAAAAGGAAAAAAAGCATAATTCTTTGGCCAATCAAGGCCTGTGTTTCCTGCAGGAAACATAAAACCCCAAATCTCCTCTGCTTTTTCACTTCCTTTAATCTCCCGCCTGCTCTTTTATTCTCTCTTCGTCTGTGCCTCCCTCTGCCTCCGTTTGGGCACATGAATAAGGGAAAGCCCTGGTTTTAATAAGTTACCCCCCTCCCCAAACAAACACACACACATTACCCCGCCTTTCCTTTCCCTGTGGCGGGTCTTGAGGGGAAAAAAGCGAGAGAAAAATCATTGATCACACATTAGTCACACTACACCTGCCCACGCGAATCTCCACCAGCCACTTTCCTCACTCGCAGAGCACTTTCATCACTCTAACAGAGCCCGCTTTTGAGCAGCTGAACAAAAAAGACAAAACCACAGGGGAAGGGGGAGATTTTGGCTTCAACTCCCATAGGTCTCGTTCCTTAGTCCCTCTTGAGAGATGTTCCTCTGGTTGGAGGAAGTAACCTCTACCTCATTTCCTCTAACCCCCCCCTCCACTTCTCTTACGGCTCACGGGAAATCCCCGAAAAGCAAGACTGCTCAACATGAGAGTGAAATGTGAGCCAAAGATAGATTTCCGTTACCCTAGCTGAACCCAGATACAGAGGCGGTTTGCACGGCTGGCGGATCGTGCTTACCATTAAGCAGCTTGTCGCAGCCCCACTTCCTGTTGATCTCCGCTCTCTGTGCCGCAGCTCTGTCGTCAGCCTCACCGGCCCTCTTTCGCTCTCTTGCATTCTGGGTCGGAGGTGTCAGTCTGCTCTGGGGCCACGGCTTTTCTTGTTTGACGTGAAACGTGTCAGGTGAGGCAGCGCCAGCAGCGGGCTTGCTTAATCTCAGTCCCTTAAGCTCGATGCAGACTTTGAGCTTTCGCACCTCATCGTCATCGTCTTCATCCGCACTGGTCTGCTCACGCTCATCTGGAAACAAAAAAACAAAGAATAGGTGTTTGTCATTTTCTGGTTTTCTTTCTTTATTCCTGTAAAAGCTGTTATATGTTTCCGTTAATCAGAGTCTTTTCAGCAGCTTAAAAGATAAAATCCTCCATAAGGAAATCAAAGAATATGCATTTAAATGTGTTATATACTAGAAAGCAGTGACACCAACCACGAGACAAAACTTCACTATTAAAAAATCTTGAAGGGATAAAAATCATTATTCAAAAATATAAAAATGAAGCAGGAATCTCTGTCCTTAGACACTGTGTATGTCTGTTAAATGTACTGAAACCATGTCCATGCACAGGAAACACGAAATAAAAGCTTCAATCCTGATGTTGCACCTTCAACACAAACGACTTCTATGAACATAAGAGGTGGGAGCTTTTATTTGCTTGAACTTTGCCTGCAGTAGGATGTGTCTACGGAGGAAACCGCTGGGTCAGTTCCCAATTCTGTTTAATCTGCTTTTGCTTGACGGATGAGTAAAGACAAACTTACTAATGCAGCTGCGCAAGTTGCACTTATTTGCTTCGCTACCAGATTCCCCAAGGCCCAGTTTATATCAAATATCGTATTAATTATCTTCAACCATCCTACAAAGATTGGCAGTTTGCTCTTGTTTTGTGCCTGATTCTTATTGGAGGCAGATCCAGTGATAGCCTGGACCAACCACCTTGTATTTTCTTATATCTGGCCTCTAACAAAGAAAGTTTGGACACCTTTGGGTCAAGCAATAGCAACATGTTCCATTCCTGGCCATTAAATAAACTGTACGATTTGGATTTTGCTGAAGGCTGATAGAAAATGAGCCATGGGCCATGTTTGGCCATAGTTTGGACAGAGTGGTGCAATGAGACCAAAAATGCTGAAGTGAGTTAGCATTTAGCACTTCTTGGTTCCCAAGGCCGATAATATAGAGGCTATGCATTGACTTCACAATTTGTGCGTTGGACTGGCAGTTCCACTCACCCAGTGACAGAGATCAACGGTAAGTAATTGATATCAGTGGTAAGAAAGAGTGAAACGCATTAATCCAACTAAAAGTGCTGAATTTTTAGTAATTTTCAGTACACCTGCATATTTTTAATTACGTTCATTACAGAAATACAGATTCCAGTCTGTTTTTTCAGGAAATTCTTAAACAAAAGGTCACAACATGACGTTATATGTTGGAAATACTGTAGTTGCTTACATGTCGAGCCACCATTTTCTAGTTTCATAGAATCTTGATAATGTTTCAACAATTACATTTATGCTTAAAAAAAAATAAAAGTTAGATCTGTTTGTCAACATTATCACAAAAAAATAAACATTCAAGTTTACAATTTTTTGTTCGCTACAGACCTCGTTGTCATCAATGATCCATAACAATTAAAAATCTCATAGGCTTTTAGCTAAGAGCCAGCACAAGGCTCACTTCTGCATTGGCCTACAAAATTACATCATCCCTGCACCACTCCATTGGTCTAAATCAACAAGCAGACACATTTTTCTGTGCATTTTTAGATGTTGGGCCTCTTTATTCCTCCATATGTAATGTGTTTAGAGAGAAAATTATAATTAAACTTTGTTGTGGCTTTAAATAAGAGCTGTTCTGAACTTGCACTTACAGAAACCCTCCAAACAAGCTCAAAAATATATTTGGGATTCGCTCAAACCTCAACTTATTTATCCTTTTGTGTCTTGAGGCTGACATTTTGACCTGAAAATGCCCTTAGAAGCTGGAGGAGTACTTTCACTTTCAGCAACACAAAACTATCAAATGTACATGGCATACGCACAGAGCTGCAGACAACTGAGCACAAAGGAGAAAGGCCATTAATCACTACATTCTTATGGCTTGTAAAGCCCCCTCTAAGTCTTACATTATACACACATGCACTCTGGCAGGGGAGAAATGAAGAGGGATTTGAAACAGACAGACTGAGGAGTACGAGGGGAAGAGAAGTCAAGAATCGGGCGGAGACACTAAGCAATAAAGACTGAAGAAGCCGAGGGAGAGATCTACCCCCCTTTAAATTCACAGGGGACGAGTATTTGACTCGTCTGCCAGTGCCGGGGAGAACGAGTGTGATACCACATGCCAGAAAAAAAAGAGGGAACCCAAACAGATGAGGGAAAAAAGAAAAAGAGATGAAAAGGGAAGAAAAAGAGCAGCTTTGAAGAGGGTGCAGCGCAGGAACAGCAGAGCTGAAAGAAGAGAGGGAGAGAGAATGGCTGTCCCTCTTCCTTGCTTCTCACTTGCGCTCCGCTCAAAGGCAGGATTAAACACTTCTCCGCGCTGGCTGCCACACAGAGCGAAAGATGGGACAGAGAGTGGCGAGGGAGGGAGAGGAAAAGAGCGGGGGCTGTGATGGAGCGAGTTGAAGGTGGAATTGATTGGGAAAGGAGGAAGCGACAAAAGGAATAGAAAGATTTTTTTTAAAGAGCGAGGGATGAGACAGGGCTCAGCCTAACACGGGATGAAGGGGCGAGAGAGAATTGGCAGAATTAGAGACAAACATGGAAAGCAGATGAAGGGAGAAGGGGGAGTTGGAGGAAAACAAAAGTGGGCATGTGGGTGACGATGCATGTTCAGGAAATTCTCACCCGCAGATATCCTGGCTCTTTTCTCCTGGTGGGGGGGCCTCTCCTCTTCCTCCCTGTCTGAGTCTTCCGGTTCAGATTTGAGCTGACGTTTTCTGAAACCAGAGTTGACCTTCTCCTCATGATACCCTTTCACTGGTGTCAGAGTAGGGGGGACGCAATGAACTCCTTCACACTCCCTCATCATCCCCTTCCTGGCACCATCCTTATGCACTTGGCTGACTCCTCTGCCCCCATCTCGAGCTCCCTGCCCCGGGGACAAGGGCTCCTTCTGGGCCACGCACCTCTGGAGGACTGGAACTCTGTTATTTGAGAGCGGGTGCCGGACACCTGAGGGACACACGGATGAACAAAGGGGGCAGGAGTGGAGAAATAAGCAACAGAAGATGAAAGGGAAAGAGACATGAGGGGAGAACACAGACAGACAGAAAGGGAGCAGGGAAAAAAGGGATGAGGGTGAGGCAGGGCGGGAGGGAGAATGACGGTTAAACACCAGCCAGCTTTTATTCAGCTTTAAAGACAGGCAGTAAAACTTTGATGGGGTAAAGACTTTTTAATCTGATGTGAGCCGAGCCAGCGCAGCCGCCCGCACTTCCAGCAAGGAGCGGCAAGAACACATTCTGCAAGCTTAATTCAATTCAAATAGCTTTACTGGCATGAATTTCAAAAAGCATTTCATTGAAAATAATAAACAAAAAATGCGAAACAAATTCATTTAAGTTGAAGGGGAACCAATTCTTCATTATGATATAAGTTAGTAGTTCTTTGACAGTAAACCAACAGAAAAGATTAAAAATGTTTAGTTATTAAACTTCTCATCGCTGTCAGGCACAAACCTCTTTTCTCCATTTTTATTATTTTTTCAGAGTTACTGGTCACCTTCCATTTTGGTGAGTGGGTTTTATAAACTTTTAACCAAATCATAGGACATAAAAATGTAATCAGGACAATACTATATTCATTCATTTAGTAGTAGAGCCTATTTATATGGAAGGTTTGTGCCAAAGATACAATATATGGAAAAAAAATGATAGGAATAAAATTTGGTGTCCTCAGGTCCACACACTCTTCAATATATTTGGCCAAATTTCACAGTTTTGCATTTCTCCCAGTAATATTTTGGAATTTCTGAATGTCTCTTTTATATTTAAGCTCTGTATATGTGCCTCTTATTTTGGGATAGTACTTCTCTCTAACAGCCTGATGTTTAGGGCAGGGTGAGATGAAGTGTCACAGTTTGGGCAGAGTCTGTCCTCCTCTGGGAGCCGGCTCTTTTTGTGACAACCCATCTTTATATCTAATCTATTTCACTGAAGGGGCTTTTTCACTCAGTGGTATCTGCTCGACTTAACTTGTTTGTTTTGGTTTTCTGTTAGGGATCGTACCTAGTACCTGGCAACGTTTTCTTGTATCATCTCAAGTAGGATTTCGAGCAAGACGAACTGAAACTACACTTGACGTGGAGACACAGCTGACCTCTGAATGGTCCAAAGTGTCTCCACTCCAAAAAAAGTTGGGGCTATTGAGGCTGAAATAAATAACCTCCACCAACTTCATGATGCTGTATGACTTCCCAAACTCACCTCTGCTTCACTAGGATGTTGTTTTGCTGCTTGCAACCATCTTTGGAACAAAATTAATCTCTTAACTGTGACAAAAAACCCACAAACGGGTGGGCAGCTTGATCGCCTTCGCTTTTTCCATTGTTTTTGTGAGGATGACACTGCAGTTTCACACAGCTACGCTATGACAGTCCCACCTAACTTAAAGAGGTAGAGCCAATACTATAATGGAAAACATAGCAGTTGGTATCCAAACCAGGCAGTCGTGCCATGGTGGGCAGATACCACAAATAGAAAAGCACTATAAGTCTGTACCTCATCAGGACTTTTGTCAGTGAATGTTCTTTGTTCTATTCTTATTTTTCATTACTATTAAGGGGCAAATAACATTTTAATTTGGTATGCTTTTGAGTTCTTCTTCGGTATTTTACCATACTTTTTTGCAGATTGATAGCTTGATTTGGTCTAATTTGAGGGGTGTAGGAGCAGGGATGGGAATCAAAAACCCCCAAGGAACCCACATCATTTGTCTTTTGGCTTATCAATTCCCTTATAAATTCTTTTGACTTTGACCTGCATGCTTTGCAAATCAGTGATACCACACTCACATCAGAGGCAGTCAGCAGAGATGACAAAGAAGTCAAAAATCATGGCAGATGGGGCAGAAGTGGTCAATGTTCTGGATTAACTTTCATTAAAAAGCACCTACTGTACAACTTCATTGAGTGGAAACACCAGCAACTTGCATAAGCATTTTATCTTTGCAGCATTGCATTAAATATCATGAGTGTCATGTGTTTGACATTGCTGCCACTGTAAACCTGTGAAGGCCAAATGTGCCCACACAGACAATGAGAGGGAATGTTTGAGGGAATTGGTAAAGAATTAGATCGATAAACAGAATTGTTAATGGCACTGGTATCAAAAAATCCGATCAATTCCCATCCCTTTGTGGGAGACTTCGGTTTGATTCAGTGGGGTGATTGCTGTGGTCCTGGTCCTGGTCCTCTCCAGGCCGGTTCCTGTAATTTTGGAGAGGTCTTTGGACCAGCAGGTTGAGGGGACTTCTCTTCTCTTGCTTCAGCTCAGGGAGATGTGATGGTAAGACTGGGAGTCCTAAAATCACAGCACCCTGAGCCGCCAAGAGCTGAAGCTCAAAGGCAGGCTCCTTCGCTCACTGCACGCCACGACTCCCCCTGCTTCTCTGTCCTCCCCCCCGGCATGACCGCACCACGCCCTTCTAACACTGAGCGTGACTCGTCCCCCTCTCCCCTTTCCTCCCCCTCTCTCCGCGACTCCCTCTCTGTCTCTCTCCATGCCATAATTAGGCTCACACGTCAGCCGCGGCCTCGCTCCAACACACAGCTGGGCTCCCATCCAACGCAACTAACCCCCCTTCCTCCCTCCCTCCTCCTCCTCTCTCTCTCTCTTTCCGTTGCGCTCTCCCATCCGCTTTCACCCACTAGCTCTCCCCCCGCCTTCACTCTCTCTCTCTCTCTCTGTCTCTCCCTCACGCAATCTCTCCCCCTCCCTCTCGATCGTCTCTCGGCGCAGATAAGCACAAAAGACTTCTTGAAAATAAAACTCCCCCTCTCAGTCTCTCTCGCAGGCTCGTTCGCTCGCGCTGCCTCGCTTGTGAGTGTGCGCGTGACGAGTATGGAAGGGTGTCTTTTTTTAGAGTGACCCGGTCTTGCCTCAGCATGCGCATGTGAGCGTGCACGCGCATCCATTGTTTGTGTGCGTCCCCTCTTGCATGTGTTGGCGTGCACGACGAGGCTGTGTGTGTGTGTGTGCGGTGCTGGGTTACTCACCCTCCCTCTCGCCCTGCCTGGTGGTGTGTTGGCAGGGATCCAGCGCTCGCTCTCTGCGCTGGCCGTCTGCCAGCTCCCGTCCTGCTGCCGCTGCCGAGGCAGACACGCACACACCGCCGCCCTCCTTCTCCTTCAGCTCCAGCTCTGAGAACCGCATCATAGCCCGCTGTGCGCACACACACAGACACAAATGCAGAGGGAGAAACCCCATGAAAACCACTCATCGTCTGCCCCGGGCCGCACACACACCTCTCTCTAAGCCTCAATCTGGCCTCAACAGCTACAGAAGCAAAAAAATGGCATCAGAATTTGCATTGTCTTAAAATAAATCAAAGAAAAAATGCCAAAGAAATTACGAAAAAACCCACACACACACAAACACGCACAGGACAAAAAAAAAAAGGTAGACAGGTAAATCACAAGCATGGCATCAAGACATAGATTAGACTACTGCAGCCACTGTGAGTCCATGCGCTCTGGGGCTTAAGTCCTGGCATCTCCCTTCCTGAAACATAAACATGGCTAGGAAACATATACATCTAAGCCCTGAGGCAGAGAGAGAAGAAAGAGGAAAAAGGGTAGTGGGGAGAAAAGGGGAGTGGGCGGCGATACAGAATATAAAGGAGACAGAGCCCATCAGAGGCAGATGTGATAAGAAATGTAAAGAACTGACCTCCCAGTTAGCTGCAGGTTGACTTATATTACTCCCCTCTCGTGATATGACTTCCATCTAAGCAATTAGAATGGGGGGGCTCAATATATCTGTCCATCATTTCATCTTTCTTTAATGAATTTATGTTCCCACATGTTTCTTTACACACAATAGGCAGCCACAATCCCACAAAATAACAATCAACAGGTCAATTAACAGAGCACCAAAACTATCAAATCATTTCTGAACTGCATGAGTGACAAATTGGAAAAAAAAAAAGATAATCAAAACAAGGTTTTTACGCTAAGCATGATTGAGAAAGCTAATTCAGTTCAATTGTCTCATTTGTTTCTTTCCAGTCTTCCACATCTAATTTTTACCACGTCCAGAAATCGAGCATTTGATAGTTTTGCATTGCAGCTGTGCACTGACAAGCATGACACAGACAAAACCACAGTTTTCTAGGGTGAGTTCACAGCATAGACATAGACAGACATGTGCAACCTATTAACATATCTGCCTCTGAGCCAGTGGGTAATAAAGCATAGGGTTTGTTTGTGTTTCTATGCTGAAACTTGAGCATGAGGAATCAGAGATAACGGGCTAAAATGAATAGCTTAATTGTGTATATGAATGACAAGGGGGATGATGACCGGGGGTAGGGGACTTTTCTGTGATTGTGCATTCATACATGTAGCAAGACTTGTGTTAGGGATGGGATATGGAGGGTTATGAGCTGATAGTCACCAGGCAAGGCCATCAGGGGGGTAGGCTTGGGTACCGAAAGCCACAAGTTTTCTAGGTTTGTGGATGCGATAAGGCATGCAAGTTTTGATTCCACTTTCTGGTTCCTGACAGTTACATCAATCTTTTAGGATTAAGTGTCAGTGAGAGTGCTAAAGTTTATAAAAAACTTTACCTATTTTTAAGGGCATGTGTGTTGCTGTAGCTATTATATCATTTGTTATGCAGCATGTAAAAAAGTTCTGGGAAGAGTATCATGGTGGGCTACAGCTGCCAAGAGTTAGGCTACACTTTGGTGAATATATAATGAAGGCACATGTGGTAAATATATTTTATGCAGGGAAGAAAGCATATCAAGGGTTCCTACATGACAGCCAAAAGATTTTTATTAGACATAAATAAAACAAGCCAGGGGACTAAATCTAAATATTAATTCTCTGATGGTATATGAAGGTTCATTTTTCTCCAAAAAATGGGAAGCCCATCCTACATGAGAGACTGTATGTATGCATATAGACCAATTAGTCTGCTGCTGATAAAGACGGTCTTAATCGTCTTGCCTTTAAATTTTAAATTTAAATTTAAATTTAAATTTTAAGACCTCTCGCTTGCAAATGAAGAATTTTTAAGGCATTCTCAGGTTTCAATTTTCAAAAAATGAAATTTAAGTCTTTTAAAGGATCTGCAGGAACCCTGATATCTGACACGATGGAGCCTAAATGTGAGAAAATGCAGCATAATCTGTGTGTCAAAGTCTCCCACCCATATTAAGCCACTAAATCCCCAGCCACAGGTGGCTGAAGCTGTATCAACGTCTCGTCAAACAGCTGAGCTTGGGTTCAGATTTCTATTGAAGTAAACAAACCCATGGTAACAAATAATTTAAATAAACTGTGGTAGATTATAGGGACCCAGAAGTGCAAAAACTCTGTTCACTTTATTGATGAATGAACACTAAGCAGTGAAGATTTGTGAAAGGATTACACCTTTTTGCCACTGTAAAAAAAATTATGTGATATTCAAAGTGATTTTTGTAGATTTTTCAAACTTTCATGACTTTAACAATGGCTATCCATTATAAATAATATCCTTGGTATGGAAAAGCCCACCATCGCATTGAAAAAGACTGGTGAAGAAACAAAAAGTGAGGACATCAGCAACCTCAAATAAATGCATCTTGAGTTAAATCTAACCCCTATCCATCCTTCAGGCTTGGTTTATTAGTGACAACTGTTTATTTGTACTATTGTTTATGTACTTGAGTAATACTGAATGTTGAGTGTTCGTCAGTACATCCATTGTTTTTTCTGTTAATATAAAGGGAATATAAAATAAAAAGTTATTCAATAATACTACATAACACAACAAAGCTTAACACATTTTCCAATGTCATTATTTAATAATTTGGTTTGGAATCATCTTTGCAATATGTCTTAATCAAAAAGATAAATGTTCATTATTTACAGAGAGGGGGATAGATAAATCTCTGCAATAACTAACTTCTTATTACTTAGATCTTCTATCAGCCAACGGTAATGGTAGATTGATTTTTATTCTAAAAATATTCTCAAAATGTTGCTCTCCAAAAGTCGTGAAATCAGAATGAAAAACTGTTAAGAACCAGAATCAATTAACAGAACCAAAATCGGAACCGCAATCAATAAAATCCAAACGGTACCCAACACTGTCTGTCAGAGGGAGGAGGGTAAGGAGGGGATAGTGGCTGGTGGAGTTTGGGGCATGCAGGGAAACTATAAGGAACCCCCAAAGAGGGCAGCTGCTGGATTATCAAGCCCTCCACCACCCCTAACCTTGGGGTTAAGCATAGCCAAAGGCGGTGAGAACCGTCATGCTCTGGAACTACAGTTTTCAGCTCTACAGCACAGTCAGCACTAACACATGCTTCAGCCCCGAGGCAGTTGCACAAGGACAGGCATGTACATACACACAAACACACACGCACACACAGAAATAACCTTTACAATGACTGCTCACTAATCAACATACAGAGGAGGCAGGACTGGTTAACCTTTGAACTGCTCTCACTGATAAAGGACTCTGCTGGCCTTGCACCGGCAGACTAAGACAATGATAAACTAAGAGGAAGGTCGAGCCTATGGCCAGGACAGTAGCATGACAGCACTGATTTTATTCCTTGCCATGGTATAAATGCAGAGTTTGCCAATTTCATGCAGGGTGTGTTTTACAAGCAGGTCTGAATTTTGCAGCAGAAGACATCGGCCTACGGGGGTTAATTATTGCATGGCTGTTAGGGCTTAATGTCGAAAACGTCTGAACATAAACATTGGTCATACTGACCTTTTTCTACCCCATAACCAACTTGAGCCCAATATAACCCGTACTGTTTATATATACACACACACTGAAGTGTTAATGGCCTTACCTGCAGAGCTCTCTGTTCACGGCTCAGCTTGCTGGAGTCAGCATACAGCTCAGTGGTGACACATTTAAAGCGGTCGCCAACATATCCTGAGGAGTTGGCAATCCTCTTGGCAAGACTGGATCTACGAGCACTTTTAGATGAAGCATGGCCACCCTCCTCTTCTTCCTCATCCCCTTCCCCATGGGATTCCCCCAGGTCAACAATACTGTCTTCCTTCTCAGTCTCTGTCTCACTCGCTTTCTCTTCCTTTACCACCTCTGGGCTGTGCTGAGTGGGGCAGACAGCTTGACGGTCTCTTTTTTCCTTACCAGAGCTGCCCAACCCAGATGTACGGGCACAACGCAAAGTGCTCTGGTCTTGGTCTTCAAGGTCAGGGCTAGGGCTACGTTCCTCCTGGCTCTCCTCTGCCATGGCATCTTGACCTGGAGAAGGGAGTGATGTGTTGGGTGTTATTCCAGGACAGATTGTGTCCTGAGGAGCTTTTGTTTTCCCAATGGGAGTTTCTGGCTGCATGTCAGTGGGATTTGACTTTGGGGTGGGGCTCTGTTCGAAGTGGACTGGATGAGGGTGAGAAGGGTGGTGTTGGTGTTTTGGCTCATGATCAGCCTTTGTCTGATTTTGGTTGCCATGACTACATTCATTTTGGTTAACCTTAGTGCTGATCTCAGCAGTGGGCTGTTTGTGGACTGTTGGAGTAGATTCAATATCTGTGTCTGAATGTACAAGGTCAATGCAGACAATCTTCTCTCTGGATGCTGCAGAAGAAAATGAGGTTTTGCTTTGACTGCCACCCTGTCCTTGTGCTCCTTGCTCCCGATCATGTTTCACTTGGCTTCCTTCTCCATTATCTTTTCCAATGCTCTGATCTCTGGATTCCTCTAGACCACCCCGGGGTTTCTCCTGCCCCCGCTGCTTTAGAGTTGCATCGGCTCTTTCTGACTGCTTGCTTTCTGGGTGTGCCTGCATCAGGGGATGAGCCATCTCCTGTGAGTTGTATGTGAGGTATTCTCCTCCTGGACTAGCTTGGAGGTTGTGGTAGGGTAAAGGGTGTTTTGCTGCCAAATGGGTTGGGTAAAGGCTATTGCTGCCAAGCAACACTGGGTGTGGATAGACCGGGCCTTTCCCTGTGATCGGCAGGGAGTGTAGTGCCATGCCATCAGAGATTGGGTAGTGCAGGTATCTGTTGGCGTAAGCCAAACTGTGGTTCAGGTAGGCATCATTTTGAGGAAGGTAAAGGGTGCCGGGAGGATGGCCATTCTCCAAACAAGGCCTCTTGTAAGATGATGCATCTTGTGGGGTAGTTTCACTTCTTTTAGTGGCCTGAGAGGACTTCTCTGCTCCCTCCCTGTGGTGGCTCATTACTGATGGATGTTCTGATTGGCTAGGGCTGTGTTTGACCCAATCACCATTTGGTTTAGGAGAAAGCCTTGAAGTGACCAAAGAAGAGTGTTGGGAGGAAGGAGCATTGTGATTGGACTCTCCTATCCTTGGACAGGAGGAACTACGCTGCTGAGGGATGACCCTCTCCAGACCCTTGTGTTTGATAACAGAGGGGGAGGAACCTTTAGCATGTGAAAGTTCTGGGTTAGGCCGTGGAGAAAGGGGTAGGCCTGCTGTGTGCTGTGCGTGGGATGAGGGAGATTGGCTAGGTACAACCCAGGAGGAGTGTAAAGTGCTGATCATCTCTGGTCTCTCTGGGACCTTTGAAGAAGTGCTGCTGACCACAGAGTGGGTGCGAGAGGAAGGAGACAGAGACAGGTTCTCTTTTAAGAGTTCTCTGCTCGTGGGGATCCCATAGCGTTGGCCTGTAGCCATGGTGTCCATTTTTACTGGAAATCCATTGGGAGGCAGCCCGAACTCAAGTATTCTTCCAGACAAATCCAAAGGCTTCTCTGCTGAGTCTTTGGTTGGTTGGGTTTGGTGTGGAGGCCTCTCATAATTTGGTTTGGAGGGTGACCTGCTGGGTCTCCTCTCAGCCCCTGAACTTCTGTGCTCAGTTGCTCCATCCCGTGATCTGTGTTTGTGGGGGCTGGGACGAGCAGGAGAGGGCTGCTCTGAAGCCATGCTGCTCACAGAGAATGGATGAGGAATGGACTGCGAGGATGAGGATGAGGCAGATATCGAAGAGGTGGAGGAGGCTGGTTGTTGCCCAATCCGAGCAACTGGTCTTTGTAAATCCAGTGAATTGTCCATAAGGGCAGAAGGAGGGGGAGGTTGAGGGAGCCGAGAGGATGCATGAGGGGAGGAATCAGTGGGCAGAACGCTATTACTCCCACCATTGGTTTCTCTAGTGCTACTGGCGCTATTGTTGTTGCTTGACCCCTTCCTAGAGGGAGGCCTGCTTGGTCTGCTGCTCCTGCTCGGGGATCGGTCCCTCTCCATTGCAGCCTGATGGTGCTGGGGATGAGGAGAGGGTTGGTGAAGCTGCTGTGCAAATGGAGGTGCAACACCAAGCCCCTTATCCTGGCAATGTACCAGTGATGTGGGGGCAACTGTGACTGCCGGAATCCTCATAGGAGGTGCCACCAGGGGTGAGGAGATAGGAGAGGGAGGATAAGGGGGCATATAGTAAAGTCTATCTGCAGCAGAGGCAGCTGCTGCAGGGTTTCCCCCCTGGGCTGCACACAGAGAGGTGTAGGGCAGGTGCTGAGGAAGATAGGGGCTGGGTTGGCTTAGCAATGAGGCTTTATACATGTTTAGAGCCGCATACTTGGACGTGTCCATGAAGGGATACATGCTTGCTTCAGGGTAGGGGCTGAGCCATGGCAGACGGAGGTAACTGCCACCAGCACTTGCCATGCCCATATCAGATGCTTTCTCTCCAGGCCCTACTCTACGTTCCAAGCCCAGACCTTCAGCTCCAGCTCCTGGAACCAGCATAGGCTTGTGGAGACTTGGCGAGGTGCCCTTATAGAGGCCCAGGTATCCGTTAGTGGGCTTACGGCTGTCCAGAGAGCCATCAGGCTTAAACATAAGCTCAGGGAGACCATCCCTGTTGTAATTGAGGGGAAGAGCAGGTGTCTCTCTGCTCTTCTCTGTTGGCAGGGGTCTGATCCCTGGGTACACAACCCCACCGTGGAGACGAAGACCATCATGCAAGAGAGCACCCCGGTCCAGCCCCATGGCTGCCAGTGGTGTTAACCTCGCATCCACCTGCCATGGAAAAAAAAAAAAGGCCAGAGAAGTTAATTTGTCTGTCTTCACAGGAAATAACATCCTTAGAAGAAAATCAGAAAATCATAAAGCTTAAAAAAAAGCATCAAATCTTTTTTTCCATCTAGGTTACCGGTACTTGTATATACACACAAAGCGATAAGACAGAGTTAATTTCCAAGTAATGGTGACTCATATGATTCATTAGCTTAAAGAGTACTGAGAACATGCACTGGGGACTTGCCATGTTTCGTGTGATGTGGTTCCCTTGTCTTAGTTCCAGGATGGTTTGTGTCTCAGCATCGACATCACGAACAGATGTTGCCCTGCAGAGGTGAGCAAACAGTAAGCAGTCAGTGTCTTGGCTCAGTCACATACACACAAACGAACCACAGCCTGGTCTCAGTCCCAAAGCCAAAAAATTGACAGGGTAAAAATGTCAGGTTATGGATGTTCCAAAAGAAATGATAAACTTTGAGCACGCTTTACTTTTTGCACATCTAGATAATGATCCTATCTATTACTGCTATGAATCAATCATATTTAGCACACAGAGGTAGTTGTTAATCAAAAAAGCTAATTGCATCATAAGCTACCACTCTCTCTCTCTCAAACTCTGCTGTAAATGAAAGCGCTGCGTGGACTCCCCTCCCCTCCCCTCCCCTTCCATCCGTCAACACCCCTCAGCAACCCCCCACCCTCTTCTTCCCCTCCCCTGACCCCATCCTTCCCACCCCGTGGGCTAGACGTGCATTGTCAGGCTGCGTCTATTCAGTCACGTTCCCCACACACTGGTTTTTTCTGTGCCCTCTTTGACCTGCTCTCTCGACTGCCTCGGCCAGCGATGCGAGAAGAGATTATACATCAGAGACCACTACTGTGGGAGACCATTTACCGCCCGCCAACTCGGAGCAGCAGATCAACAAACATTCGCACCATCAAGCGCATGCTAAAGTATAGCTTTTGAGAGCCAAGATACAACTGAGGAAATTAACTATACAGGAGTTTGACATGAGAAAAGGCTGTAGAAGGTTGGATACCTTAAAAATGTTTCATATTTTACAAAACACAAGAAATAACGTCTCTATACATTAAACTACCTAGACTTATTTTTAATGTCCAATGTGGTCAGTGTTACATGCCTACCCACAGGACACTCAAGGTTTGATTTATGAACAATGAATGCTAAGTGAGCACCGAGGTCCTAATTTCTAAGAAGCAACATTATGTTAATATGTGCCTTGTCATTGTTTGACATGTACCATGATGTACTTACTCCTTTCCTCTCGTTTTCTTAACACTGTAATATGTGATTTTTCAGTGTCTTGTAATTCAATGTGGGCTGGAAACCCCTTTTAGCTGTGTGATACATTTAATAATAAACTACTACTAGTAGTGGTAGAAGTTACTGAAGGTGCAAATAATCTTGTCAAATAATTAATGGCTGAATTTCTCATAGGATTTTATTACAAGTTAAGAGGTTTTTAAAAAATATGACTGTGAATAAGAATTGTTCTTAAAAGTCCATTAATTTTCAAGAAAAACAACAAATAAATTGAGTGATTAATTACATTGTGAAGACACCAAACAAATTCTAAGTCTAAAAAGTTGTAGATTTACAATCATAACTCTAATTTTTTTTTTTTTTCTTTTGACAGTCTCACATCTCAAAACTTCTGTCCTGCATCACACTAGTGTATTGTAGTTTTGGGCTAACAAACAATATCACTTCTTCCAAATAAGTGTATTTCTTCAGAATAGCCATAATTTATATCAACATCTCTTATAAGTATAAATACTAATGAAAATGTCATGATTATGGGCCAAATCCTCAAGTATTTCTTCATTACTCATTCAAATCAAAAAGTTTAATTTAATTAGGCTCTTAACAGCAGGAGTGATACACAGCAAATGGCAGGAATCAATAACGTGAATCAGTTAAGAATGGGATCTCTAGACACAACTGATAATAGCACTGGTATGAATGAAATCGACTCCTATCCCTAGAGCTAAAGCAGTGATCTCTCATGAAACAGGTTGCAAAAGGGTCTTTCAGATTGCTTGTGTGTCAAAGTAACCTCTCCTCCGCATTCAAAATAAAATATGAATTTCTGAGAACATCCATTTGAAAATAGAAAACAGCTCGCACAGTTTTGATAAATGCCTCTTATGAGATACCCTGGACCACTTCTGAGTCAAGTGACACCTTGTATACTATTAGGTGACCTGGCAGATATCAAGAGGCTGCTTTAAAATCCTCAAACAGCTGAACCACAAATGTTTGCAGCTCCCACTTGAAAGATATTCTAAAAAGAAATTCTTTTGGCTGAATACGGACGACTCCTTCGGGTGGACTTTCTGTGAGCAAGAGAGAGGATAGGGATGCCGTGGCAGGAATGAGGTGGGAGACGGAGTGGGAGAAGTGCCTTAAAATAGTCAAAGTGAAGCCTCTCTGTGCTGAGAGCAGCAGAGACTCTCGGCTCCTCCATCATCGGAGAGAAACGCCTCTGAGCCTCTCTGCCGCGCCGCTGGCACGCCACTTTTATTGCCGTGACCTGGGGCCCATTAATCAGCCTGTAGCGGGCCCCTCGGCACGGCTCCTCCCTGCTCCGGCGCTCCCCTCCCCCTCCTCCTCCTCCTCTCCTCACTGCTCCCCGGGGCCAGTCCCTGCTTCAACAACATCCGCGTGAGACAGAAGTGAAACGGTGTAGGTGTGTGTTTACGTGTTACAATGTGAAGCTGCGCAGACACGTGTACAAGTTTCTGCACATTTAACCAAAATGAGAAACATCAGTCACATTTCCTCTACATCCTGAGAAACACATTTACCTCTCTTCTGTTTCTCACACATGGACACCCACACAGCGGCCCCTCAATTACTCTGGACATGATGATAAAGAAAAAATAAGCCTCTTATACAAATGCAGATATTCAATTACATGGACGTTCAGTTCAACCTATAAACCCAGCTCTCACTGGGATATCTCCCTCCTTCAACACATGCTGCTTTCACACAAAAACACAGCCAGGCGATGATGCAAAGGTGAATATTTGCTCATATTTGGGTCAGAAAAACAACAACAACAAAAAAATAAACCGGACCGGCCTAGATTCTTAAGCCCTGTTATTACTCCACAACATAACCGTGCTGTGCCGACGGCTGGGTATTTTGAGCACTCCGGGCTCCCGTCATTTCCATGAAATTAATAGCGGCCTGGGGAAGATGAGAGGCCACGTCGGGCCTCAAGGTCAGGACCGAGCACTTGACGACACTCCACATGCAGCAGAGGGAATAAAAGCCGCTGTGTTTGGATTGCACGGAGCCTTGGACTGAACACATGAATTTAAATTGTGCCAAAAAATGCATGAGAAAAAAAGTCCCTTAATCGATCAATGTTACCAACAGCAGTCTTGCAATACTTTTGTTAGTATGTGTGTGTATGTGTGCGTGTGTGTGTGTGTGTGTGTGTGTGTTAGTGCTGGGCAGTTAATCCAGTTTCAATGACGATTTGGCTTCCCAAGGTCATAAAAATACAAGATAATGGAGATTAAACTATTACTGTATGGAATGGTTAATGGTTCTTATTTAATCATCAGTTCCTTTTTGTATAGATTTATATATTTGAGTACTTTATTTTATTTTTTCCAAAGTTTTGTTGAGCCATTGTGCTATGATTAAGGATGCATGATACTGCATATTTGCAGATATCCAATAGGCCAATATTTTCAAATTCATTATCGCAGATACTGATATCAAAATCAATATTTTGTGTGAAGAGCACAAAGACACTACTTAACTATAATTTAGCTGTTTTTTTCATGGTTACAGTTCATGTGTGTTAGCAACAGACATGGAGCAAGAAGAACAACATTTTTTTCTTTAATAAATTATATCTTTGATAATAAAAGTGGACCCTGAGTGATGATGAGCTAAATCATATATGTATAATCAGACAATTTGCCAACATTACAGTCAGTATTTGGGATATTTATGGCCAATTTCTATGGTCAAAATATTAACAAAAAGTTTATCTGCAGACACAGATAATCAACTTTTTAGGCAAATATCTGCCAATTATGGTCTTAAGATACTGTATGTCCCTTATTTTTTGTCATGAGCTTTAACTATCACTTTACTAAAATAACCATGTTTCTTTTATGGTGACTGTCTTTTTGTGTTAGAAACAGATATGGTAGGAATACTACACACACATATATGTATATGTATATATACATATATATATATATATATACACACACACATTTATATATATACATATATAGATATATATACACATATATACATACATATACATATACATACATATATATATATATATATATATATATATATATATATATATATATATATATATATATATATATATATATATATATATATATATATATATATATATATATATGAATAATACCTGTGATTTATAAAAGGAGACATTCAGTGATGACAAGGCAAACCATATGGTAAATTTGTGCATCCTGCTAATATAAGAGGCATATTAGGCCAATTTAATGTGGCCAAAACACTGGATGTACATATCAGCAAAAATGCTCTTATCTGCCGGTACAGATAATCAACATTTTACGCCATGATCTCCTGATACAATACTGATATTGTCAGGATAACATTGTGCATTCCTAGTTAAGATTGTTCAAGGTCAGCGAATACCTGTGATGCTTACGTTGTAAAAATCACTGACTAATGTTGATGAGCAATGGTACTTCCACTATCAATTAATATAATTATGATTTCAGCCTCTATGGAGAAGCTCTAGAGTGTCTTTAAGGAGCAACAAAAGTGCAATTACTGAATTATGGTAACAGTCTTGTAGTCAGATGAGACATCCTTGAGGCTTTTCATTTTTACAGTCTTCCTTATTTTCTATAAAACCAGTATCATTTTGTTTTAGTTTTATATGTGGAAGCCCAAGCAGATGTACATATTTGTGTTATTCTATTTTTTGTTGTTGTTGTGGCTTTCACGAAGTTTAAGTCATTACTTGGGGAATACAGATGGGATTTTCTTGTGTTAAGGTGCGAGTTTGTGGACCAAATCAACCCGTTATCACTGGAGAGCCAGTGATGCTGTCCTATGTTATCAAGATAAGATGTCAAAATCATGAGTAAACTGCTGGAAAGTTACTGGAAAACATGGCGTTAGTCCTCTTAGGGCTTTCTCTATGAATTCATGTACTTACTTTGTTTTGTATCAATTTATTTCAATACTTTTCTCCATGAATCACAAGTAGGCATGGAAGTCAAGAACCAATTCCCATTGAGACTCAATAACAACTGGCTCAAGCAATCAATATCATCAGTAGTTTATGCTTTATGACTCTATTATGAATTCCTTCCACTTTGTTCAGCACGCCTTGCAAATCAAGGATGTCACGCTAGCCATTGTTGGTCATTTGAAGCCAGGATGGAAACACCAGTAACTTGCCGAAGCATTAGTCTATGCAGCTCAGCATTAAATATCAGAAGTGCAATGTATTTGACCTTGAGACAAGTGAAACCTTTCAAGGGGAACTTTTTTCCAGACAGAAATTGATAAGGGAATTTATTAAGAACTGTACTGATTAGCAGAAAAGATCATGACACTGGTATCGATAAAGTCTTATAAATTCCTATCTCTGAGCATGAGAAAATCTATTTCCAGTTAGACTGTACTCTCCATCTTTTATAAGATTAAAATATTGAAGCCCAATTCCCGCAAATTTTCAAAACCGCACAAATAGGTTGACTTTATATTCATGTATTTTCATTTATTAAAGCCAATGAATTCATACTTTCTTCTGTTTAAGGCCTTTTAAAGATGTGTTTTTTCAAGGGTTGGGGGCTTTGAGACCTTTAATGATAAACATGACAGTGGATTGCCAAACATCTGACGTGAGCAGGATTATTAACCACCTCTGGTCAAAGTGAGACCCAGACTTTCATGAAGCCTCTTACAACATGCAACTCTGTCCTCCTTCTCCCTCTCTTTTTCCTCCCTCTCTTGTGAATTGCCTGATGACCTACACTGGTGTGTCAGCAGCTTATTCATTACATTTAACCATGTATTTATCCATTTATTGATAAGGCAAGGGGTAGCACAGTGAACCAGCAGGTAGTGCATGTGGCTCATGACAAGAAGGTTGCTGGTTTGATCCTTGTGTCGGTCAGAGACTCTGTGTGGAGTTTGCATGTTCTCCCGGTGCATGCGTGGGTTCACTCTGGGCACTCTGGTTTCCTCCCACAGACCATAAAATGCTCATTAGGTTGTTTTGTGAGTCTAAATTGTCATCAGGTATGAGTGTGAGCATGAATAGTCGTCTATCTCTCCATGTGGCCCTGACCTGAGCCCTCATTGGCTGAAAAGTGGGTGTCCCTTGTTAGATTTTCTAAAGACTGAATGCAGAGCAAGGAGGGGACACAGATGACTAACGATCTCTCATGAGGCTTCATTAATTAAATGTTGACAGATAATCACATTTTTTTGGGCAAGTGACACAAGAAAAAAAGTGCATTCTGCCGCTTTAAGGGACAGATAGTGTTAATTGGAGACCACTGATATGCACAGACATGCTTCTCAGTTAAAGTCTTATATGTGGCCACCATTGAATGTTCACTTCAATGTGACATTTATCATATGGACCAAAGTTTGATGAGAAAAACAACACGCAAAATGAGGCCTCCTACAGACTGTGAGACCCTACACACTGTGTCTTCGTGGGAGAGCGAGAATTGCAAACAGGAAAGGAGCCACAGGCTGGATCTGGATCTGTGCTGCCCACACCAAGGATCACAGCTTTGAATTCATGGCATGCACTATGCATTTGCACAAAAATCACCTTTTTTACATAATCAATGTGAATGTTCTGAGGCATTATGGCAGAGCTTTAATGCAGCATTTGGTCAAAATTAACCTTGTAAAAGGGCTTATGGTGTATATTTTGTTTCACACCATTTTTCTTGATGACAAGGCAGTTTATTATGTTTGTAAGACCTATATATATTTATCTCTTCATTTAGGGATAACATACATGGTTTCCTACATGTTAAAGATTATGGTGGTGGTGCTGGGCAATAAGGCTTGACAGAAAAAGCAAGTAAGTGAGAAAAACGAAGGGCAGCTCAGGCTACTTTAAAGATATTTTAACAGGTCAAATAAAGCGATTTGTTTTTCTAAGTAAAGGAGATGAGGTTAAAGCAATTGCTGCTGTTGTGAGACCAAGTGCAATATCTGTTCTTAACATCCAAATTCAGCGACCCCAGCATTAATTACGTGAATATCCTTTTTCATCCTGCTTTCATCCTATCCTATCCAGTCTTGTATAAATGTTGTCAATATGTGTTTTTACAGCTCTGACAGCAAAGAGCAGTTGGCTATTTCTTGACAAAATTACAGCTTCAACAGTCCGCTGAAATGTGACTGAACTTCATCCAAACCAACCGGACACAGCAGATCAACAGGCAGCCAAGCCAGTCAACAAGAAGACAGGAAATATCCTTCTGAAGAGCTTTGAGCTGCTCACAATCATAAAATCCAAAACACTCATCACATCTGCATGACCCCCCGGAGTCTATGAAAGACGGCTTTATGATTGCGCTCCTCAAAGCTGAGGAATAAAATAGCTTTTTGCATTAGTAGCCCATAAACTGGACGCTTCTGGGTAAAAAAAAAATGCCTCCGAAATGTCACAGCCTGAGTGAAAGGACGAGGAAGGAGAAAGTGTGGAGAGCGGAGAGGAGGAAAAGGCAGCGTGTTGACGCTCGTCCCCGCTGCTAAGAATAGTTTGCGCAACAAACAACTCCCGACGGCCGTCCAATCCATCACAGCGGCAGCAGCAGCAGGGGGGAGGGGAGGGGAGAGGAGGGGGCAGCGGCGGGAGCTTCGTTTATAAAGCAGACCGCTGGAGCGGAGCCCCGACTCGCACCATTAAACTGAAAACCACCGGGCGTTTCAGCAGAACACCATATAGCTCTGAATGTTTTCGCGCTTGTTTTTTTTTTTGGTTTTTTTTGGAGACGAAGCACACGAAGAGAGAAATGAGCGATAAAACGAGCAGAAAGAGGGAGAGAGAACAAACTCAATCCTCCCTCTTTTCCCTGGTTTCCTGTTTCTGACGACAATGACCTGAACTCTGGGTGACCCGCCGTGTGAGCACCGGCAGAGCTCAGCTTGTCCTCCCGGGCTGCAGCCTCTGCTGCCAGGGGAGCTCAGAGGGCGCGTGCGCCATGAATTCATGAGTGCGTGCGGGAGACGCCGAGGAGGTCGACGTGTTTGAAAGGTGGCTGTGTCCTCGTTAAAAACTTCCTGCGTGTGCCTGAGTGTTAACAGTGTTTTGAGAAACAGAAACACAGACAGGACTGCCGCGTTCAGGCTTGATCTGTTCAAGGCAGCAGGGGCGCTGCCAGACGTTTTGGGCCCCATAGGAAGCTATCACATTGGGCCCAGACCCAAACCAGCTCTGCATTGTTTCACAAACTAAGCATCTGTCCAGCAAATACATACATAAATATGAAGAAATGTTTTTTTTTTTTTTAATTTACTAACCTAATGTAATTATTATAGTGAAACTGTTCTGTTTAAAGACTTCAGCCTCAAAATCAGTTGAGAAAGCACTTTATGACTGAAAATTATTACACTTTTTTTTTTTTTACATTTGGACCATTTTAAGCATCTAACATGTTTTTATTTATCATTTACTATAAGATATAAAGCAGTCCTTGTTGATCCTAATTTTTTTAGTAAAAAATAAAAAATGAAAAGCATGTTCAACTCCCTTATTTTCTGAGCTAGATACACATATCCTGAATATTCCTGTAATCATTACTGCATTTTGGGTAATCTACTGTAATTTCTCGATTTTAACACACATTTTTTTTCTTTTAAATGAGCTCTAACTTTTCGGGTGCGTATTATACTCAAGTACAAGCAAAATACTTACCGTATTTCATCTTGCCAACATCGCGATTTTAACACATCTGATACAGAAAGCCGAAATATTCTCTTTCTTTGCGAAAACACATGCAAACAGGGCGCTGCCATCTTTTGAACAAGGGGACACAAAATAGCTGCGCTGTGATTGGTCGAAGACATCGGCATGTTGATAGCTGCTCTCTGGTTGGTCGGTGAACTACAACTGAGCATGCTTAGTCAGAAATCGAGTAACTGCGCATGTGTGCAGCGTGTACAGTATTTGTTGTGAAAATACTGAAATTTTATTGATTAAAACTTTGAATAAAGGTTATTTTTGAGTTGTCTGAGAGAGTAAGGTATGGGCAAAATTTGGATGCGTGTTATATTTGAGTACAGTGTTTTTCCAGGCAAAAATCATGAAAATATGGGGTGCATGTTATAATCGAGTGCGTGTTATAATTGAGTAATTACAGTATTTGAATTGCCTTTAAGCGCTTAATGTAATGTGTATGTGTCACATTAATGACCAACCAAGCCTGACTTCTTGACCTAAGTTAGATCCTGGCTGCCACATTGATTTAACTAAAAAGCCTAAACTAGGCTAAAATCGAAGCAAGTACACACCACTTCTTAGAAATGTCGAATTGTAAAATAGATTAACTGGAAACTATCAACAGAGATCACAGAATGCCCTCTTCTCATAATGTTATATCATAAAATTTCTAGATCACCATGGCATCAGACCACATAGAGTATATATAAATGTTATAAAACAGCACCCTGTGGTTTGACTAAACACTGTGACAACCAACCCTGGTCTCCCCCAAGCTATGTCTGTGGTTTCCTCAATTTATTATTTTGCTTAATTAATATGTAATCATTATATCTGTCTATTAATCAGCCAACTGGCAAATGTTAGGGCTTTTAATGACTACAACTGGACTATGAAAATGACAAAAATGTGGTTAAATCTAATGAACACATTGTCCAAAGACCAAAACTAAATCCTTAATAGCTGCCAAAATCGCACTATCCTGTAGTTTAACGGTAGACCACGAGTCTGAGTCTGTCTGAGTGTAGGTCCCCCTCCCTCTCTCTCTTTCTCTCTCTTTGTCCCTGGAGCTTTGCCAGGCTCTCTGAACACACAGCTCCGATCAGCTCTAAAAAAATGCAGAGTGTGACGCAGGATAATCTCCGCAGCGGCGGGGGTGGGGTGGGCATAAACACGGATTAAATGCGGGCGCGAGCACACACATCCACACTTTTCCACAATCACCAGCGTGAGACTGCCTGTGCGAGTGTGCGCCTACATCGAGAGGAATCCTGTGCCGTTTCATAGAAAAGGAAATACACAGGAACGAATCAGAGAAACAACATTAAGAGCGCAGAAAAACAGAAGCCTCGAGGCCACACTCGCACCAACACCAAGAGCCAGCATCCACCTGATTCTCACCAAACTGACACGTGCGGAAGTGTGCAGTGATCGGCTCAAAATAGACTCAAAATGCAATATGGGGAAAGGCAGCTTGATAAAAGACACATTGGCGATAAGCAACTTTATCAGGTGATGGTAGGTAAAGTCTGGGGCCCTGTGCACCAAGGGGTCTCAGGTTACAGGTGAAGTATACACACTAATCAATAATCAGGATAAGTACTTAGAGTATCAATACTGGACCAAGGGACAAGAAATAGCACAGCCCATAATTTATTTGTCCAAAAACATTCTCTAGAAGGACCCCTGGACTCCCAAATTTAACTTAAAGGTCCCATGTCCAGGTGTTCGACTGTTTATGTCATGTCTGTATTGTCTATTAAGCAGGGATTTGATTTAAGTTGAATAAAAATATTGGCAATTTCATCTCTGAAGAGGATCAGGTGCAGCCCTTTTTCCCTCCTCCTTTGAAACAATGTCTGATGGGAGGGGGGAGGAGGGGTTACAGGCCGCAGAGTGAACCTTCAAAACAGTCATGGTGTCTGCCTGTGATGAGCAGAATATGTACATGAAGGTGGAGACTGTATAGCTATGACATCATAAACCCCAGGAAGTGAAAACAGAATATTTTAAGGGGCATTTTCATTGAAGAGATATAGCACATTACTCAGTGAACTGAGAGTAAAAGGTGTCATGTTCTTCTGCTCCTTGAGCCCCTTCTAACAACATTAAAAGCAAAGAAAATGGATTTTGCAGGACATGG
Organism: Cetoscarus ocellatus; assembly: GCA_037902135.1. NCBI lineage: Eukaryota > Metazoa > Chordata > Actinopteri > Labriformes > Labridae > Cetoscarus > Cetoscarus ocellatus. The sequence continues at coordinate 467,729 of JBAMNC010001683.1, forward strand.
GACCTTTAAGACCAGTGAAAAGCCCCACTGTGTCTCCATATCAAGCAATGTGAATCAATAAAATACATAAAATCCAGAAAAGATTGATTACTGTAAGATGAATGGCTTAAAAAATCATGGACAAGTCCTGATTTTCTGGCAGAAGAATTGATGATACACATGTTGCACTGTGATAAATGTTTCAGTATTGAAGCAGGGAGAATAATAGTTATATTGTTACTCTTACAGGATGTTAGAAGCAAGCACTGCTTGCTAACTTTTTGGTCATCGAGAGGACATGCTTAACAGTACTTTTCTCAACTTGCTATTTTTCCTTAAAGCAAAATGATAGAGAGCCTATTACTTTTTGCCAGAGGTCATTTTCCCTCCCAAGTTTGATCTAGTTCTAGTTGATGAATTGTTGTTCTAATCTTAGTCATTACTTTAAACCAAGGTGTTCTCTTTTGCACTACAAACTTAATCAGCCTATCCTTTTTGTACAAACAAAGAATGAACTTATGAAAACAGCACCATCCTTAACTAAAGGACCTTTGCTTCTAGTTATCACTTGTCAATGAGATGAAAACATGTTTAAAACAAACCTCATTCATCTGTGGTCTAACGCTAGCAAACGGATATATTTCTACTAAAACAACTGTGGATTTCTGATGAACAGCGGGGAAGACCAGGGTTGGTTGTCACAGTTTTAACTTGGGATGTATGATATTATCAGCATGATACTGGGAGATATAGCTTTAATGTAAGGTATACTTATCTGCAGGTATAAACATTTCTGCCAATATATACAGCCATTTTATTTGCCATATATACCCCTCACCAGAAATATCAGCAGGATCGTATAAAGGCACCAAAAGGCTTTACCTGATAGTCTACATTCAAAATGAACACTGTTAATGATTAGAGCTAAAAAGTAGATATTCTTGCTTTACATCCATTTCTAACAAATAAATTGTCATAATATTGGGAACAAGTAAGTTTTAATAAAGCAAAGTCTGTGTACTCTTAACCACAAAATATCAACATCTGTGATATTTTAGTCAAAAATGAACTCAAAAATGAGTTCAAAAATACTGGCACATTGGATATCAGCAAATCCAATATCATGCATCACTACTTTAACTCTCAAGTGAATAACTTGAGTTTTTATACATCCTACAATAAAAGTTCCTACATTAGTTTAAGTTTGATGTTTGACGGTCAAATAGATCAAATTTAATTCTAACAAAATTCTGAACAGCAAGTTATCAACCATCAATGACAGTTAGGTGACGTTGAGAAAGAAATTAATTTATTGATTACTGTCCTGTCTGTGAGGACATAAGGGATGTACTTCTTCAAAAATGTCCAAATGATGCCACTTTCTAACTGGTTGGATGGTTAAAAAGGTTGAATTTGGCTTGAGAGGAGGCAGATTTTATATGCAAAGGCTAGAAGAAAAGGCACAACAATGTTTAAGACTGAATTGTAAAGAAAAAATACAACATTAAGTTGATCTGTAATGATTTGTCGATTCACTGCTACTTTGTTTTCGGTGTCTTATAAACCCATGAGGGAAGGGTATGCATAAGTAAAGAACAATCAATTGCTCAATCAATATAAAGTAACAAATCACATGGAACTGAATGACATCAAGGGGAAAAGTTACTAAGACCCACAAAAATCACAAAATGTCTTCCATACTGATCCCTGTGTGCTCCACAACATGTCCTGATGGAAATCACCATGGCATCAGGCCAAAGACAATATATGAACATCCTAAAGAAAAAGAGACAAAGGTTTCACGGCAATATGCAAAGTGACAATCAACCCCATGTGACAACCAACCCTGGCCTCCCCTATTTGTAATTTTGCCAAAGATTTTTGGTATGAGTGGTTTATTTTTAACTATGAATCTGATCTTTTGTCACTAGAGAAGAAGTGGTTGATGAAGAATTTTAGTCCTATTTTTCTTAAACTCAGACCCACATAACCATCCTGGCTTGTGACAAATCCTGCAAAGTAGCCAGAATGTAACCTGTGGAAAGTTGACACAGTGAAGCTGTAGCAGCTTTAACAGAGACATGTGGCCAAGCAGAGGGAGACGGAGCTGATAAACGCTGTGGAGACACGGAGACAGAGAGAGACGGAGAGGAGGGAGCGCGCTGCTGGTGGAGCGCAGAGCCCGAAGCAGCCAGCGGCGTCTCTTCAGCTGTCACATTATTAGCGACCGAGCTGTAAACAAGGGGCCCCTGCGTCCTCCCGGGCCGCTGCACAGCCGCATGCAAGTCGGTGCACGGTTCAATGCCCCCCTCCCGCAACCCCTCCCCTCGGCAGCACGGCGCGTCAACAACGGCCACATTGTGAGGCCCCCCGTGCTGTCACCAGGGCCCGGGCGGCGGCTGCTCAACTGGCTCTATTCATCCCGGGCCAAATGGGGACTAAATGGCCCTTTATTCCACCAAAGGAGCCGATTGTAATAGGGGATGCGCATGCATGAGTCAGCCCGCGTTTACCGGAGGTTTCTTGACTCTCCTTTGAAATGGTCGCACTGCTTTCATGTGCTGGATGTTCCGAATGAAAGCACATGAGGACTTATCCGCCTCCGTATGACCCCCTACCCCCCTCTTCTTATATAGGATGAATAGTCTGCGTAAAGAGGAGGCCTAATGATTGGTGCGTAAAGACGTTAATTAGGCTAAATGAGCATCAGTTTAAAGAGGCCGTGAGGTAAACCCGGCTTCTCACACAGCCTGGATTTCAGCCTTTAAAGGTCACACGTGTTACTGCGAGGAAAATGAGCCCTAGATCTTATTAGAGCAAAATATTTACGGGGATAATTGTTTACTGCGGAGATACGGAGCCTCGTGATGATCCCCTAGTCGAGGTCAAAAGCTTTTCCTGCCAAACGCGCACGTGATGTGCCATCTACCCAGACAGCAGACACAGCATTCCAGCTTTGAAGACGGCTGGAGTAATAAACTCGTATCTCGCCATGCTCCCACTGCGCCGCGCTGCCAAGCGTCTGTGGGATTTCGTCAGGGAGAGAGGAGCCCGAGGCACCGACATCTAAAAACAAATGAGGAGAGTCTCATCAAGACCGAGCGTGCAGAGAAGCGGAGAAGGAGGGGGGGGCGAGGTGTGCCATCATTACTGCGATGCTAAATCAATCTTCCGATAGGCCAGAGGGAGGTCAGGGAACTAAGCACACAGAGGTTTGGATTCAGAGCACGTCAGGAACCTCGGCTCGACATGTAGGGACGCAGCGCAGCCACGCCGCGTCTGGAGACGGAACATTTGATGAATTTTAAAGGGGGAACTAAATGTCTTTAAAGAAGGATCCGGTGCGTAATGGGCTGTGGAAACATGGGCGGTTTAACCATAATGCAGAAGTGGGAAATATCCTGAGGGCTTGTTCTCAGAGGGGCCAAAGAAAAGGTCATTAAAGGTGAATATAAGTCACCTTTAATTATTAGTAAGTATAGATTAAGACATGAGTTTATATGGATATGAACAGAGGTGCAGGCAGAAATGGAGGGCCCCATGCAAAAGGCATCATTGTGGGCTCCACCAGCACAGTCCAAACAAACCCTGAATAATAATAATAATAAACTTTACTTATTTAGCACTTTCAAAACAGGGTTACAAAGTACTTTACAGAAAAAATAAAAGATAAACAAGACAATAAAAGAGAAATGTGAGGAATACAATGTGTAAAAGTGTAAGAGTTAAAACAGAAGAGTGGTAAATCACGTAAGAGCCACAAATGAGACAAAAGAGAGCAAAGCAAATAAAAGATAAATATCACCAAAGATATAAAGGAGGGAGCAAATTAAAAAGGCTAAAGAAGGGGCATTTCCCCAATTAAAGGGGTCATAGGATGAATTAAAGTGCAATGTTAGGATTTTCAGGCATTTTTTATTAGCATCCTAGAGGCAAACTAAATGATGGCTTTGAGCAATTACAACAAAAGAAAGATATTAAAAAAAAAGATGGATGGATAAGCTGCAAGAGGCAACCAACATGTTGCCATCTTGTCCAATTTAACAGTGTCAGGTCAGAGATATGCTTGCCATTTCTATAAATTTTGTAGTGGTGAAATTATCTCTTTTTTCCTTAAGTAATTTTGCTTGCTGAATATTTTCTGTTTTTATTTATTTTTTAATCCACTCTATCACACGAGAGGGTTGTGTGTGATAATCTCTGTAGATCATCAGACCAGGCAACATGTGCATATCTCCCATTGTCCAATTTATGAGAGCCAACAACTTTTACTCTTAGTTTTCATGTTATTAGTTGACAGGAGTGGCAGCCTGTGTGGTCTTCTGCTGCTATAACCCACCTGCTTTGAAATTCCACGTGTTGTGTATTAAAATGTTCCTCTGCATACCTTAGTTGTAATTATTTGCCTTTATCACAGCTGGAACTACTCTGGCCATTCTCCTTTGACCCCTGGCCTTTACAAGGTGCTTGCCCGGCTCACTGGATATTTTCCTTTTGTCGGACCATTCTCCACAAACAAAAGACACTGTGTGAAAACTCTAGTAGATCAGCAGTTTCTGGAAAACTCAATCCAGTCCCTAACAACAACCATGCCATGGTCAAAGTCACTTAAATCACCATTCTCTCCATTCTGATGCTCAGGTTGTTCTGCTTCGGGTCGGCGTGGCCATTTCTTTTTGCCTTAATGCATTGAGCTGCTGCTATGTGGTTGACTTATTACCTATAGCCTATACACTAATAAGCAATTGTTGTTTTAGTGTTGGAAGATCTTGAAGTTGCTGCACTTCACCCCCCCTCAAAAGGCCCCAGAACAGTTTTTTCACGTGCCATGATTGCTCTAAGCTGGATGTGAAAGGGCCTCTTATTGGTCTTTTCCTGGGGCCCCAAGATGACTTGAAGCACATTTGTATGTGGATACGACTCTGTCTATCTGAAATCTAAAATCTCAGGTATTTAAAGTGAAAATAGTGTGAGGTGGGGCTCGCTCGGAGCGTCCTGTCGGCCTCTGAGAGAGCGCGGGAGGTCGACACATCTCTGGGAAATGATCCGAGCGCTCCAGACCTCGTCGAAACTAAAAGCTTTGTGGAGCGCTGAGCGAGTGAGGGAGAGAAAACAGAGAGGAGGAGGAGGAGGGGAGGGAAGGGGAAGGGGGGAGGAGAAGGCAGCCGGGGAGGGAGGAGAGGGGAGGGGAGGGGAGGGAGGGCGGCTCTCCTGTTTCATCGCGAGGTCCCGGGAGGCCAGCACGGAGCATAGCTTCAATCAAACCGTGACGTCTCCTCCGGGAGCTGCGCAGCGCCTGGAAAACCGATCTCTCCTCGGCTCTCTGCCGTGCCTCCGCTTTTTGTTCACACGCAGCTCGCCTCGGCAGCGAGCGCAGCGCCGGCAGCGAAGAGACTGTTGTTTTCTATCCGGGCGTAAGCGAGAGAGGAGGGGAAAAACAAGCGCGACAACAATGAGACAGACCTCCTGCATTAGGCTGGATCCAAACCAGAACATAAGCGTTTCTGTTTGATTCCCCTTTTTCTCAGCCAACACAGTTCAGATTTGAGATGCAAAGGCGGTCTCATGATTTTATTGACGTGCTCTCTGTCTGTGCGTAATATTCCCCGCGTGCTCCCCATTGATTAGAAAAGCAGGCAAACAGCGGGTTAATGGCTTTAAAATGGAAGTGATGTGATTGTCCCCCGTGTGAGCAGAGACCCCACGGAGCCGTGCGCTGACACATTCACTGTCACACATCACTCAGCATGACAATGGGGCCCAGCAGGCACAAGGCTGGTGTGCACTTCAGGTGCACCTTCCCCCTCAACAGAGCACGCGGCGTTAAACCTGCTACTATTTGACATTCATCCACAAAACACCGCAGAAAAGCCTTTCCCTCTCTGAGATTTTGTTCACAGCTGATAGTTTGAATGCAAGACAATAGGAGAAGCACAACTGTATTGAAGACAAGCATCATTTTCATCTTTATATCTATATTTACTGTTGAAAGGTCCTTCACCGCACTTTTTGTATATACTGGTGGGCTGTGTTTTTGGTCTTTTTTGCGCCTATTGTATATTCTTGATGTATACCCAAGTCAATTTTGCACTATTTTCGACCTATTTTTATACTTTATTTCATTCCTGCTGACTAATTTTTATTTTTATTTTAAGTAAGTGTTGATTGTTTTTGCACCAGTTTACCACGTCGAATTCCTTGTATGTGCAAATGTACTTGGAAATAAATACCAATTCTAATTCTGATCTCCTCGAAGCTGAAAGGGGCAAATCAACCTGCATATATGCAGATTTTTGCAACATCATATTGATGTTGCATATTTCACTGCTGCATGGGCTTAACATTTATATAAGGCATCATTTCTGTCATTTCCTCCTTGAGCTCTACTTCATTATTGTGCCAAACAGCAGCTTCATCCCAAAGATGACTGTTTGGATCAAATGCTTTGAGGTGCACACATCACTATTTGATCCATTAAATCAACATCTCTTTTTGGTGAATTTAAAATAGAATAGAATAGTATCGCCTTTATTCTTATTGCACTGGAGTAAACCAATATTTTGGGTGCTCTGCTTACCAAAACAGCATACAGTGACAAAAAAATACAAATTTAAAATATAAATATGTGCAGAGAGTTCAAAATAGAAAAAATAAATTCAGATATAAATTAAAATAAGGATAATGTGTTGAAGAATTTAATGTACACCATTTGTTTCTGTGTTGAGAACTTTTGTTTGCTTGTACATATTTTTGTATTTTTACAGTCAGGAGTAAACTTTAAGTGGACACCCACACTGTATTTAAAGGCCTGTGACATGTTTTGTTAATCATATCCTGGTAAAGACTCAGAGGAGTTGAAACGTGCTGACATTCTGTTTGAAAAGAGGGTTTTTAACTACAATGAACTGCTTCAGATTTTACGGCAAGGCTGCCTTTCTTACAAAGAACTTCTGTCTCAATCTGGACGGTTATGCTGTTTTTGGAATAAACATATTGACATATGGACTTGTAATCCATAAAAACAGAGTCTAACCGAGACATACAACAACAAAATAAAAACACCAAGTACAAAAGACAAATATATGTGTGTCTCCACAGGAAGACTGGCATTGCACAGAGCTCTGGCTGGGATTTGTCAACAGCATTAAAATGCTATTAGTTTCTATCATTTTGCTTCTTTATTTAAAAACGCACATTAAATCTGGCGAACTGTACCCTATAGCTAGGGAGATTTTTTTTTATTATTATTCAAGAATGACCTTGAATCTTTCAGTTTCATATGATTTGGCAACACGTTTAAACTTCATAGGTAATTTTAATAAGGTGAACTGGAATATGAGAGACGATATACTTGAGTAAAAAAATCTTCCCAAGGCACACACCAGGGGAGCCACTGGTCCAGACAAAGATGTTTCATAAATGTTAGAAACAGACATTGAAGCAACAGTGAGGTGACTTTTTCACCCATTTGGCGTCTTATTAGCACCATCTCTGCTTTAAACAGACTTCCTCAGTTTTATGACCCAAGACCTTCTCAACAACAACATGCAGCCATAATTAGCTAATAAGGAGGAAAATATGTTAAAGAAACAGTTTGCAACAAATCTAACCCACTAAGGCTAAATTATTTGGGGAAAATAAGCTACTGAAAAGTTATGACCACCCTCCTTCGAAGAGTCACATGAACAACATCTGAAAGATTAAAAGAGAAAACTTTGTTTGGTTTTAAGCTTTAAGCTAAAACTGTGGCACATTTTAGAAGGCTGACAAAATGGCTTTAGGCCCGAGGTCAACCTTTTATCAAGCAAACTTTCAGATTAAATCCTGTCTTGTGCTCACTATGAAGGCTATGTTGAAATGTAGGTTGACACTGCAAAGCACAATGTTATTTCTGGAGGCCATTTTGGATTTAGTTTTTTAGGCAAAAATAAATCAGTAGTGGTTACAGTTTGAATATTTTTCCCTCTTGCGTTTAGTTTTTGTCCAGAGAAAGTCTGTTCATGTTGGTCATAAGGCCTACTTCAAACTCTTTAATTAAACTTGCTTGAGCAGTCAAAATGTAAATCTACCATATTTATGGGCAATATAACACGTAAATGTGCTGTCAATACTTAAATTTATTCAAAAAGAACTAATAAATACTGACATAGTTTGACAGATAGATTTATACTTCCTGTGGATTGTTTTCCCACTATGGTAGTTTTATTGATATATAAATTAATTAATAAATTAATCTTTGCACCCCTACTATCAATATGTTTCTATCATTTGGTGAAAAGGCATCACAGTGGGCTATAACAGAACTTGCTAGGATTTTTTTTCTGAAGAAGAAATGCACTTGTATTTAATGGATTTTGAATGCCCACTAGCTCCTATCATTCTCTCTTCCTGCATGGTTATAAAAAAAAGGGGAAAATGAGTTTTATTAGAGAGCATTATTATCAAATATTTATCCAAGTTAGTAAGTTTACTCCTTACTTCTTTGTTGCTTTTTAATTATGTAAAAAAAAGTGTAGCTGACAATCTCTTTTAGACTCATTTTGATCAAATACTTGTAAACCAGTGCAGCAACTTCCCAATAATTCAACAAGACTCATTCTACAACTGAAAATAAGCTCCATTAGAAAGCCCTTTGCCTGAAGACCACCCTAGCCCTCCCTCTGACACCTTAGAAGCCTTAGCAATAAAACACCATTTAAGACACAAGTGTGAAGTCATCTCACATGAAAAGAAAAGAGAAAATAAATCAGTTTGTCAATCTCTGCTAACGCAGCCCTCCCTCTCTCTGTGCTCCAGCACCTGGAAAACAGATCAGGCCTGTACTGACATCACAGCATGCAGTGGAAAAATGATGCGCAAAAACAGTCCAATGGGGCACCCTATAAATAAACTCGGCCCACACAAAATGTGAAGTATTTGGTCAATGCTTCCACAACATGCAGCTGTGGGGGAACGGCCTGTGTAAGACGTTTAAAAAGGCCCTTGGTGAACGAGCCTATCTCTGCAACCAAGTCTGTGTGTGTTGGGAAAGATAGATGAGGTGGTATTTGAAGGAAGGAAGACCGCATTACTCACAAGATGTTAATAAAGGAAAACCAGATGTCAACGCACTCCTGTGGCACAAAAGATGTCCCAACTCAGGATGTCATGTTACCCAGAAATTAAACCATTAAGTATTAAATATCAAGAGAGAAGTAGGCACACAAACTTTGGTGATTTCTGGTTTTAAGTAGGGATGGGAATCGAGAACTGGTTCCAACTATTTTTAGGTATCAACATCATTTACCTTAATGCTTAACAATTCCCTTATCAATGCTTTCTGTTCCTTCTAATACACGGTCCATTTGTGTTAAAAACAGATGTGGAACAAAACAAGCTGAAGCATTATGATATTTTCATGCGTTATGCTAATATCACCGCTAACATATGTCATACTTGACCAATATTTTGAATCAGTTTAATCTGGATGCTTATTTGGAGTGGACAGTGCATATAATAAACATACAATATTGTGAGAGTTCACACAAGATCGCTGTAAATATGACAGAATTAGGGATATATATGGTTGAAATGTGATAAACACTATATGGCAGTTATGTGTATTATACATGCTGATGTAGAAGGCTGTTAAATACTTAATGTGAATTATATGGCCAGATTACTCCAATTATTGTCACAGTCAGGCACAAACCTCCTATCTCCATTCTTTATGATTTTCATTTTCTCAAAAATCAGTGCTATTGGTCACCTTTCATGTTAGTGAGTGGGATTTATAAACTTTTAACTCAATAAAAGAACCAAAAAAAGTATCTGCCAATACAAATATTGAGTCAACAATATCATAAATCCATATTTAAGATCAGGAGTGCCATGTGTCTGTTATTGTTGCAACAAAGAACCCTTGCAAGTAAAATTAATTCAGTACTGAAGATCCACAAGAACCTTTCAGGGAATTGATAAAGAGTTCAAGGTATTGTAACAAAGGTATCAATAGAATCAAAATACTAGGGGTGCACAATATTACTGGACCAACATCGGTGTTAGATTACTGCCTAAAAAGTTGATTACCAGTGTCTGCAGATATAAATAATTTTGCTGATATTTTGACCGTAAAAATGGCCATAAATATCTCATATGTTGGCTGTACTGTTGGCAAAACTTACTATTGAACCTGATGGTTCACCTCACGAATGAATGAATGTCCATCATAACAGATCAAGCATATCAGTTATTGTAGAATTAAAGGCCGTTTTCTTGCTTCACATGTGTTTCTGACACAAACAGAATGTTAAAATGCATGGAAGAGGTCAAATTCAGTTAAGAGAAGACTTTGTGTTATTGACAAAATTGGTGAGTATCAGAAATCAGTAAATATTCAACACTGTGCATCCCTACTAATTAATATTTCAACCAATATTTGGGGAGCTCTAGATTGCAAAACACACTACCAAACACTAGCAGAATTTATTTCTCCCTTTCATACACTTCTCATAATAGTATAATTTTAACTTTGTTTCCAAAGTTTTGGTGACCTTGAATGATCCATCATTTGAATCAGGACAGTTTTACAGTCACTGGAAACTGTGGTGTCAAAAAGAGGAAAACTCTTGCATAATTTCTCCAAACTTACAAAAGTATGATGACTAACGAAGACCCCATGCTCTAAAAACTGAGCTGCTGAAGCAAAAGCCCCAAAGGCATGGTCTAAATATCAGGAATCAAGCAGAAACACGACATGTTATGTGCACAGCTTACAAACTAATAAAGCACATAATAGCAGGAACAATTGTTCCAAATCCAAAAATGTTTGTTTTGTTTAAAGAGAAAACTCCTCATCTCCCTCTTTTAAAAACGCCTCGATCATTTTCTACTTTACAAGTGTCCTTCCGCATCTCCATTCCAATAGAGACCGCGCTTTAATTTAAATACAATTAAGCTTTTATTCCGCAGCAAATCCCCCTCAAGTAGCCTCCACCCCCCACCACTTAATCCCTCTCGCTCGAGAAAAAAAAGAGGGTCCCGACACGAGGTCCTGCCTGCGCCTCCAACCTGCTCCGGCGTCTGCGCGACATTACGCGAGAATCCCCACTATACTGTATATATCCTGCGCGGATTGCCTGCCGGGGCTGAAGTGCTCTTTTAGTAGCTGCTTCCCTCACTAAGCTCGTCAATGAGCTGGAGCCAGCCAATATGAGGCACATCGATCGTCCTAAGAGAGCGTCCCCTAATTAGTGCCTGTGTGGCTCCAGGACAGACGGCACGCAGGCACGACGAGGAGGGGGAAAGAATCTCCCGCGATACGAGCCAGCGATGGTGGAGTGGTCGCTGACAAGGGGAGATTTTAGAGCATGACCCGGTTAAATGCTGTTTTGCTGGTCGTGAAAGTCAGGGAATACAAGCCCAGAGAGGGGCTTTAGAAATACTTAGGGAAAGACGATTCTGTTTGGAGTCGATCCAGCTCGGCTTTCAGCACTTATTTCAATTAAACGGCAACTCTATGAGAAGTGGTCGCCCACACTAGGGCAAAGGGAGGACGAGAGGGGGAGAAAGGAGGACGAGAGGGGAGACGGGAGTCCGAAGACGGGTTTTAAAGTCGATCTTGGAAGAATGGGAGGTAGTGAAACCCGCGCGTAAAAGATATCGTAGCAGACACTGCATAGCTGAAAACGTGAAAGAGTGCCACTTTTGTCCCTTATTTTACCAAAGAGATTCTCCTAACACTTTCTCCTATCAAGAGCGCAGCGAGAATCGGAGCTAGAGGGGGAGGGGAGGGAGGGGTGGGGGGGGGGGGGGGGGGGGGGGGGGGGGTCTTAACTAGCGCTACATGGAAAAGGCTCCGTGCGCAAAAGGATTTTCCCCCGCAATGCAAAGACGAGTCACACAGCATGCGTGCAAAGAGAGGAAGACAACAGACTGCAGAGCGAAGTCAGAGCGGAGAACACCTGCAAGACATGAAGGGAGAGCGAGCGAGACAGCCCGTGTGTGTGTGTGTGTGTGTGTGTGCGCGTGAGCGTGATGTGTGTGCGTAACTGTGGCACAGTGCCAAAGCGGTTTCCATCAACAAGACAGGAAGGTGAACAGTGCGGTGCAGCCCCCCTCAAACACCACCTCTGGGCTGATGTGACGACTGATCAACGTCCACACTATCCAAACACCCCCACAACACACACACGTCCTCCCAGAGAGCACACACGCGCATAAAGCTGTCCAGATACGGTTTTAGTGGTTCAGATCCCACAAGCACAAACCAACATGAGGCCCTTTCCTAATTAACTTAAAGCAATCAGCAAATGAGACATATTAAGGTTTATTTAGGGGGAGGGAGACAGGACACAGCTAATGATCTCTACTTAATTTCTAATACAAACACTTCAACAACTGGAAAAATAGGTTGGCATTGTTTTCAGTCCTTCAAGTTTCTCCCACTTGCCCGAAACTTTTTAGTGAATTTTAATTGAGGTCATTAATTTGCTATTTGTAAAGGAATGGTACTTTACTCATTTCTTAAAACTCGAAGTGTTAAAATTGCACAAATACGTTGGCAATATTTGCAAAGTTAGTAAATCTGAGGGGAATGTCCCAAACATTGGATGTTGCCCTTCTGTTATAGTTTCAAAACATTTAAGACCTAAACATCATAAAGCAGCACTGCAGTGGCAAAGCAGGTAGTGCGTGTGCCTCACAGCAAGGTCACTGGTTCAAACCCTGTGTTGAGTTTGCATGTTCATCATGTGCATGCGTGGCTTTTCTCTGAGTACTCTAACTTCCTCCCACAGACCTGAAACATGCTTGTTAGGTAAACTGGTGACTCTTAATTGCTCTTTGCTGTGGGTAAGTGTATGAATGGTTGTCTGTCTCTCTATGTGGCCCTGCAATTGGCTGGTGACTGGACAGGATGTACCCTGCCTCTCACCCAATGTCAGCTTATATCCAGCCCCATGTGACCCGGAATAGGTGATGGATGGATGGATGGAAGTTTAAGTGGCAACTTAGGCAAAGCAAGATTTTTTTAGTACGGAAAGCTAAATAAATCTGGGACAAGATTTTGTAGCCAAAAAGAAAATAAAACCTGAAAAATTTCAGTCTAAATTGCACAAATAAGTTGCCAATATTGAAATTGGTGGTGTTCCCTCTCTTCATGACAGTGCCACCTACTTTTGCACAATGGCTGCCTACTTTTGGCAATTTAGACAGTGGACAACAGCCGAAATCTTAAATACCAGACTTAATTGGCGTGATTTATTAAATACCTGATTTAATTAACGTGATTTCTGACGTATCACACATAGTTGATGCTCACCTACAACCACTTCATTTCTTTGCCCTCTTTTAGAACGAGGCCCCAAGCAATCGCCCACCTTTGCCCGGCGGTACCACCTATGCAGCCGCCTCACAAACACACACACACACCCGGGGGATGCCCTCCAACTGAACTGAACCGTGTAGAAAGCAGCACCGCTCGCTTCCCTTTGGCAGGGCGAGGCTGAATTCCGTAACCTTGTTTAGCGCAGAAGCTCCGTGTGCGCGCACGCACACGCGCACACATAAACAGACACACACACACACCCTCGCCCCACAGGCGCTCACACACACACTTCGTCACTCAGCAGAGTGCGAAAAGCCTGAATATTCACCATCGAGGACGGCGTCGCTTTCAAGTCCGCTAATCTCTTGGACGTCCTTCTCACCTCCACCGGCTCACAGGACACTTTCAAAAAATACAGAGGAATAGAAAGGGGGCAAGATCACGGTCGGATCATTACGTGCGTGTTATTTATCAAGCACATGCCACTGCCCCGCCGAAACACACAAAGACCACCCTATGCGCTATTCTTAGAAGTGGCCGATCCTCGCTCCGTCTCTGCGCACAAACACCGCTCACATTCAACCTCAGAATCTGACATCCAGCATATAAAGCTTAAAGCATCTCTGAGCTTTCAGAGCGCTATTTTAATACAAACAAAGCGGTTTGCCCTTATGTTGAATCCCGCATCTCCAAAGACAAGTGATTAAAACACATTCTTCTCTGTCATTAATTGTCTCACCTGGTTAACTGCTGATAGTTCCAGCCGTCGTCCGTGCGCCACTACTCTCGCCTTTCCCTGTGTTTTTTTCCAAGTTAACTGGGAGGACAGCGATCCGTGCGTACGTAGACTAACCCGGTTACGGTCCTGCCTGCTGGAGACAATCCCGGCCAGGAGGGGAAAAAAAACAACTAAAAGTGTCTAACAGGTTATCCACTTGTCACGAAACAAAACAAGTCTAATATAAAAAGCTCTCGGTGCTTGATCTATTGTCTAGAGGAAACTCTCATCCATTCGCCTTTATTTAAGAGGACTTTTCTGCGGCTGCAAATGTCACTTGTGTTGCCACAAAGCAACAAAAAAAGATCCTGCGCGGAGGAAAAACAAGCGTCCAGGGAGAGAAATCCACAAAGAAAATCCGTCCTGGTCCGAGCTTCCGTGGGCCCCCTAAGGATACAGGTGGCGAGGTCGTCGGACTCGCGGAGAAATTAATTCAGCTCGGCTGTACCTCGCAGCAGCGCCATGTTGGGTTTGAGCGGAGCACGCCGTGCTCGGAAAAAGCCCCTCTCTCCCGCTCTCCGTCACTCCATGTCCTCTCCGGCGTCTGGGAAGGTTTGCTGAAGGTTATTCCGTGAAGCTTTCCGTCCCGCGCTTTCTTCTTTCTCTTCTCTTCAGCGGAGACAGAGAGAGAAAACCCCGGTTCGCACGGAGGACGCGCGGAGCTGTACGGGGAGTGCCGCACAGAATGGATGAACGCTGCCGAGACCGAGCGACTCGCTCCACTCCCACTCGCGCAGACTCTACCCAGAAGGCCAGTCGGGAGACCGCAATTACCATAAGCCTCGAGCGCACGGCTCAGGCTGCGCGCGCACGCACACACTGAGACACACACAAACAGAGCGGAGCGCACACACAGAGGCTCCGCTGAAAGTCCAAAACAGGAACAGGCGAGGTTTTCACAGCAGAAAGATGGCAGGAAAAGGCAAAGGAAACATAATAAATATGAAACTCAAACATTAAAGTGGTTTGGGAAAAATGTAAACTAGGAAAATATCAATAACTAGAAATGTAAAAAAAGATAGATAGATAGATTTATCCACCTCAAGGATATTGCTTTTTAAGTGTATGTAAAGTTTACAAATCAAGCCTGATAAAAGCATTAATTGGGACAGATTGATGCATTGGTTCAATATCACCATTGACGGACATTGGCAGTGTTAAAAAATATGAACCCATCAGATAATAGCCTACTGTGACACAGACCTTATTGAGCAGAAAATGTTCATCTGTTTGTTGTATCAATTCAACAGCATCTAACACATTTAACTAATTATTCAGGTAAAAGGGTATATTTTGCGCCTAAGTTGCGACCTATATTGGACAAATCTGTTTTTGTGCTCGAATTGGAGAAAACCTTGGATTTGTGGGATGTCATAATACATAAAATAACAGGGAAAAACTTTATCAGAATCATTTTTTCATAGCCAACAACATTTGCGCATAAGGAATTTGAGTTGGTACATTGGTGCAAAATAACAATTAAGAAAGAGTAGTAATGATAAAGATGATAACAAAAATAAAAAGTAAGGTATATACCTAAGGTTCGGTGGACGAGCTGTACAGATGTGCAGTGGTTGATACAGTGCAATATAACGGTAAATATAAGTATCAATATTCACAATGTGCCAAGGAACTGCAAAACACAAATCCTGTATGCGTTATGTAATGTATAGAATTAAATCTGAATTGACTTAAAGGTCCCATGTCCTGCAAAATCACTTGTCTTTGCTTTTAATGTTGTTAGAAAGGGCTCGGGGAGCAGAAGAACATGACACATATTCTAAACTCTCAGTTCACAGAAAAATGTGCTATGCCTCTTTAGAGAAAATGCCCCTTAAAATGCTCTGTTTTTTACTTCCTGGGGTTAATGATGTAATTGCTATACAGCCTCCACCTACATGTGTGTTTTCTGCTCATCACAGGCAGATGCTATGACTGTTTCGAAAGTCTGCTCCACTGCCCGTAACCCCCCTGCTCTACCAGCCAGTCAGCGCAGAGCTCATCATCAAAGCCTCTTGCAGTCTCTCTGCCTCCTCAGATGCAAAGTGTTTCCAAAGGGGAGGGAAAAAGAGCTGCATCCGTCCCTCTGCAGAGATTTTTTTTTTTTCATTGTTGACACTCAAAGACATGAGGTAAATTGGTCAAACACACCAGGACATGGGACATTTGACATTAATGTGATGATAGCTGAGAAGAGAAGTGGGCCAGATTTTGGGCACCTCCCGTTTTATCCGGGAGGTGGGGGTAGGGCTTGGGCACCACTCATGAGACTGACGGCAGAGGGGAGGAAACTGTTCCTGTGGCGAGAAGTTTTAGTCTGGATGGACCGCAGCCCCTTATCGGAGGAGAGGGTCTCAAAGAGTCCATGTCCAGGCTGAGGGGGATCAGCCACAGTTGTACCTGCACACCTCCAGGTCCTGGCGAATCAGCAAAATTGTCTGCCCTGATTGTACATGCTGGGCATCTGTGATTAGTTTTCACATTTAACATAACTGTTTCACCCATGAAACAATATTTTGTTTGTGATGGAAAGAGTGCCACTAATTGGGTGTCCATGCTTTGAAACACTAGTGCACAACGGTGATGTTGTGGTCCTCATATTATTGTTGTTTTTCACATGATTTCCTCTCACACAAAATCAAAATTTTAAGGCACATGGCACTGGTACTTAATCAAGATTTAATTCTAATCAAGTCTTTGCCTCGCATAATCATAAAAAATGAGGTATTCAAGATTTAGACTTCTCTGGCGTATGCTTGCCTTTCTGAGGTGGCCTCCATTTCAGGAAACACTGTCAAACGTTTGGGAAACCTTGAAACAGACAGAAGTGTAATTCAATTGATCTCTGAAGTTGCAAAATCCAAGTAAAAATCAGACAGATAGGTCACAGAGAAAAAAAGCTTTAAAGTTAGTGTTCAAACTCAGGAATTTGAGTATCTTTGGCAAACCCACGGTATGGACCACATGACTGGCACAGTGTCGACACAGGTTGGAGTCATTGCAAGCTCCAACATTTGAATTCTGAGGTGAATGGAGCCCACCGTGATGTCTCTGCCTTCATGACATTTTGCTTTCATAGTGAACAGTCGAAATAGATCCCCTTTCTGTGCTGGCTCCGGTAGTAGTGCCTAAGGCAAAATGGGAGAATGCAGAGCCAGTGAGGGAGCACAGCTCGCACTAAGCTCAATAATTTCAACTGCATGTGGAGCTGCCTTTATGCCTAGCACTCTTAATTTCTTGCAATGCTGTGCCACACTGTGAACTGGGACCAACATCATGGCATCAAGGAATCAATATGAATGACTTGAGTCAAACTGAGGGTGCTTTTTCAGCCAGCCTTAAGATTTGCACCTTTCCATTGGCTTTATTTTTCAATGTAAGAGGTTGCTTCTTGGTCTAGTTTCTAAATTCTGTCACATGCATTTAATGGAGCGTTTCCCCCCTTCCTTTACAGCATCGCATGTGTTCTGCCTATTTAACCAAAGCAGCCCTCGCTTTAATTTAAGTGAGGAGCAGAGAGAGCCACAGTTTGTATGCAAGTTAAGAAAGCATGAGCGCTAATGAAGAAGACAGAAAGGTGGCCACTCTCTGTCACACTTTGATTTTGAGTCTGAAAATGAAAATAAAACTGCAGACTCTTGTTTGTGGCTGCCCCTCAAGGCAACACAAAAGAAATGTTGGCATTTATGCACAAAACGGTACATATAATCAGAGTCTTAATACCCACCAAAATCATCCTGATTATGCTATTTGCTCTAATCGATCAGCCCTGTGGGACTGTCTTATATCCAGTTGAACAGAAAGGTAATTCTGCATGGAATAAGGCAGCAGAGCAAGAGAGAGACAGCGAGAGGGAGAGGAGGGGGAGTCAGCTCAAGGCTGGGGCACATCTGTTAAGGCTCCCATGTCAAGTGAAGAAGGAGGAGGAGGAGGAGGCTATGAATATCAAGCCGCCTGAGGTGTGTGTGCATCATGTGCCTGCATGTGTGTTGGAAGAGAGAACGAGATTGAGAAAAGCCAGCAGACAGACAAAAAGACGGTAAAAAAAACAGTCCGACAGCAGAGAATTAGGAGTCGGAAAAGAGAGCAGGACGTGGAAATAGAAGGTCTGGCTGTGTTTGCTGCAGCTGTTGAAAGTAGGAGTTAGAGCAGACGGCCATGGAGAAGCAAACACAGAGCACACGAAGACTCACATATAGATGCATGGAAAAACAGAGCTTGTTTTTAAAGGGAAGTTGTGCAAAAATGTGGAGGCTGACGCATAAGGGAAGAAAGCAAAGAGAGAGGATCAGCGAGGAGAAAAATCGAGCCAAAAAAAGAACATTCCTGAAACGTCAATGTGTATGCTAGCTTAAATCAATGAAAGCAGTTGCCTCAAACTTAATTGTATTCAGGGTGAAATTCAGGGCATGTTTGCTGTTATCAGCCCCACCCTACACCTCTTATAACTACGACCGCAGCCACAAGGCAGCTGAGCCTACCTCCGCTCTAACCCAGCTACTCAAATGCTGTTCAAGCGTGAAGATGATGCACATGCAGCATTTTCAGGGCATCTCCACTGGCAACATAATGCCTCTAAAAATCAGTTTAATCTTTTCTTCCGAGAAAACTGTGTCACAGCCAAAATACTGTGAAGGACACGGCCTGGTTAATCTCCAGAGTCTCAGCTGGTTAAAGCTTGATTCCTACTCCTGCTTTTTATGATGAATTTTGTTAAAGCAAAGTTAAAATCGTTGTTCAGTAGCTCTCATTCACATACTTCCCCCTGACTTTTATTGGTTTTTAGACTATTAGTAGAATAAAGAGACAATCTTTCCACCACTTTAGCCCTTTTCACGAATCACATAAGATATTTTCCGCCCAATCAGGTTCTGACATTGTCCAAACTTGCCCTTTCACACATGAAGTTGACAGTGAAGGTGAAAGACTGTCCTTGTGAGGTTCTAAACTTGACAAAATTATACTGGTTAGGTTAAGAGGGGTCACATGGCAGCCAGGAGGTGTTTTTTTCTGTAATGGTGACAGTTTTTAGAGTCACATTCACTCTGCCACAATATTTATATCCCTATAATGCTTTACTTCCACCCCGACCGTCGCAAAGACAGAATGGGGGTAACGAGTTGACCCCCATTTGCTCCCTCTCCAGAGGTACCATAAGATTGGTGAGAGGGGGCACACAGACTCAGCTAAAATCAGTAAAACCAATCAAATGCAAGTCAAGACATGCTTAGTTATTGAAAATGCCTAAAAACCAAACAGTCCACATCACATTTTTCCTTTATTGTCTTGGCAAAGCAAAAAGTCATAATATAAAAGATTTGGGGGCGGCAGTCCGACTTCAGGGGGCCCTTGGTACTTGATCAGCCCTTGGGTAGGACAAAAACGACACTGGAGAGGGAGGGAGAGGAGACGCTGATGGTTCATCTCCTCATTCAGACACAAAACAAGAGCAAACTGCACAAAACTGACAAACTTTATTGGAGTTTTTTGCTTGAAGCTCATTATTACAACATTCTTTGTAAATCACACTTACAAACACAATTACTCAGTAAATTAAAGCAATTTGTGCTGTTATTTAATCCTGTTGTCCATTGTATTCTTCCATCAGTCAAGCACAAGAATGTAGTCCTAATGTGTGCCAGATTTAATTGATCCTTTACACTTTGCTGTGGGCTGACTTAATGTTGACCCTGGGCCACAGTTTGCCCCGGGCCATAGTTTGAACACCCCTGGTTTAGACCATGTTACAGCTGTCCACATGCCCAAATGCTTTTATCCTGATTAAATCATGCTGCTTTGCGTTTCGTCTCTGGTCTAGGTTTTTTGTACACATCATTGTGTCTTGTAAGAAAGAATCAACTGGTCCTCTTAATCCAACAAAAGGATGAAACATTGGTACAGCTTCCTCTATGCGGTCATAGCTCATGAACTTCCCTCTTATCAATGTCCTCTACTGACACCAAAATATGTCAGTGGCTGTGGCCTCTGTCTCATGGGTTCATTATAAGTACTGTTCCTCAAATTCGCTCTGTCTTTGTTAAAAGAGCTTTTAGTGTTTTCGTGCCATCTTCCTGGTCTGACTTGAAGAGTCACCTCGAGCTACAGCGTTGTATAAGTTCAGAGGTTTTAAAAATTGCATTAAGGATCATCTGACCAGTCTTTTTATCCCCGAATGCTGATTTGATGTTTGATGAAATATTTGTGTGTTATAATCTATTGTTTGTTATTTGTCTGAAACTCTTTCGCTGTTGTCTTGGCCAGGACCCCCTTGCAAAATAGATTTTTGTATCTCAACTGGAACCCTGGACTAGATACTGGCTTCAGAATCTGGAGCGCTAACTTTTACAATATTTAGGAAGAAATTATCTGACATGAGAGCTTGATAGAAACAGAAAATATTTTTAGCTTACTGTGATGCCTTTATTTACCTTGTTTCCAGTGCATGAATTATGGATATGTATTATTAGTGAAGCAGTAATATGCTGCCTAAGTCAGAGTCTTCATGAAATGGCCCTGGAAATGTCAAAACCATTTCAGTTTTTGGTCCAACAAACCTGCAAAATGAGACGCCAGACTTTGAATTCTCTGCACAAGCAGAAAACTGAACAACATGCATGAACACAGCAAAGGCAACACAACCAATTTTCTCCCCCGTCTGTGGTCACATAGCAGCAGCTGCCATGGGGGAAAAAAACTGCACTCCCTGGACCAGCATACCTGGACTCTCTGCAGTCAAAACAGAGCAGTGTTTGTTTCTGCTAACATGTTCTTTATATGCCAACATGTATTTCCCCAGGAACTATACCACCATCCTTAGCCTTGGCAATGTGAACGTCACACCCTACAAATGAAGCACCATATGGTCCAGTTGCTGCCTCTGCCCAGATTTTTTGCAGGTACAATCCAACCTGGCAACCCTGCACTAAAACCCTGACTGTTAGTGTTGTTGGACGATGAATGGGTTTTGAAAGTACAGACCGAAATATAGTTATTATATAGTTATTTAGTTATTATATTAATTAGGGCTCTAACATACCAGAATTCTAAAAAACAGAACAATATGGATACCCATTTCACACCCCTGCAACATATTAGAAGTTCTAAGCACCAAATTTAGGCACATGGGCATTAGGGTTCCAATCAACCCAGAGTTTTAAACAATTCAGGTGCGAATCACAATATTTAAGTATATTTTTATTATGCGTACTGGGTTATAAATATGCTTAGCAGGTGCCCTCTTTAAGTCAAAGCTTCTGTAGTTAATAAGCATGGGTAACTTGTGGGCCGTTACATAGTGCTGTGAGTGGCAAGAAGGTTGTTGATTTGAATCTCTGTCGGTCAGGTCTTTTCTGTGGGGAGTTTGTGTTTTCTCCGTGCATGCATGGGTTCTCTCCAGACACTCCAGCTTCCTCCCACAGACCATAAACATGCTAATACGGTCAATTGGTGATTCCAAATTGCCCTTGGGTGTGCGTGCGAGCATGAATGCTTGTCTGTCTCTGTATGTGGCCCTGGAATCGGCTGGCAACCAGTTCAGGGTGTCCACGGCCTCTCGCCCAATGTCAGCTGGGATAGACTCCAGCCCCCAGCCAACTCAAAAGCAGTAAGTTGAATAGATAATGAATGGATGGATGGGTAACTTTTACGCTGCTTCATAGCACTGTGAGTAGCAAGAAGGCTGTTGGTTTGAATCTCTGTTGGTCAGGTCTTTTCTGTATGGAGTTTGCATGTTCTCTCGTGCATGTGTGGGCTACACTGGCTTCCTCCAACAGTCCAAAAACATGCTCGTTAGGTGAATGGGTGGCTCATAATTGTTCTCAGATGTGACTGTGTCTGCTTTTTTGTCTCTGTCCCTGTAACTGACTTACTAACAATCCATGGTGAAACCCATCTGTCACCCAATGAAAGCTAGGATAGACACTGAGTAATATAAGCAGTATGGTTAATGGATGGATGGTTTGATAAAACCTATAAAACTACATGACCTGACCAAATCAACAATGGGGTGATAAGTAGATTAGTTGAAGTTTGCAGGGTTGTAACTGAGCCTTAAATCACAGCAATCATGAGGTGAACAAAGTGCTTTTTGCACTCAGAATGGTAAACATTGAAAACATTGAACTGCACTGGTTTTGTTTTGAAAATGTTGGATCAAAAGTCCTCTTGACAAACACAGGCCCTTGTTTTTTGAGGTAAATAAATCATGGATAATCTTGGAAACATTATTTTGCCCCTTTAATAACACCAGTTGCAGTATGTTATATCCTTGGAAAGCCTGCTTGGTCACCTTTACAACCAGGTAAAAACTTGTAAGGACTGCGCAATCATAGAATGAGCAACACAGCTAAACGTGTGGGTGGCACCCCCCAAAAATGCCAAAATCCCCTGCAACTGGAAGCTGGTGTTCCTGTACGCAGAGTGTCAGCATTTATGTGGTGTCAGCCCTGGTACCATTTCCAAACTTTGGACCAAGTTCTGTCAGACTGGTGAAGTCAAAGAAAGACCTGGGAAGAAAACAGTCCAAGACGACCTGAGTGACCTGGGGATTGAACCAGCAACCTGCTTGCTGTGAGGAACGTGCTCTACCTGCTTGGCCACTGTGCCACCTCGCAAACATACATGACATAAAACCAGGCCACAGCACAAAAAGGGTTAAAAAAACAACTGATCTATATGAGTCATTATTAAAATTAGACATTGTAGTGATTTAAAACATTTGATATCAAGGAATATAGTAGTTTGGAGTACTAATGGCCCAGGGTTCAAATATTTTAAGAAGTCAAGGTATTAAAACAATCTTACTGCAGACCGTCAGTCAATGTGCCACATTTTACTCCTCACTCTGTGAATGCAGGACACATGAAGGCAAACTTCTGCTCTGAAGCAGATAAAAACAGACTGGCACTGACGTCACATGCGTCTAATAATCACGTCTAAAGGTCAGATGGGTGTTGGATGGAGGGCGACGAGTGAAAGCACAACACATGGGCTTCCTCTTCTCCCTCCCACTCTGACTCACGGCTCCATCGCTCACTGGAAAACTGGATTAGGATGAATATTGCTCCGGGGAACCGCAGGGCAAACTCAGTTTCAGACGCTCAGACAGAAAAAACACACAGAGAGACAGAAAAACACCTAAGCTGTGAGTCTGAATACGGCGCACCAAAACGTGTTTTTTTTTTTTTTATGGCAGCACTTTTACGACTGTGTGTGAACTTCGTGGTTTGAGAAGGATAGCCTGAGAACAGCATGTGCCCTTGGAAATACGCGCGGTAGATAATGGGGGTGAAAAAAGCGTGTTTAAATGTGCGATCGTGTCCTCTAAGTGTCACTTGGGGACTCGTCAGGGACTCGTGAATTGGTGTTTCTTTTCGCAAACCAGAAAGGAGAAAAAAAATCCATGAACTCGACGAAGGAGCTGCACTCTGGGAGGTCATGGTGATCCAACCATCTGCTGCTGCAATCAGACACTGACACACACCCCACACACACACATACTCAGGGCAAGTCCACGTGTGCGCATAAGCATACACACCTTTAGCACACATTTAGCCAAATATACACGTGCTGCCCTCAAAACACAGATAAATGTGTTAAACTGACACACATTTTAAAAAGGGAGCCGGCCAGCATAAAAGAGAGCACACATTCTGCTTTCAAACACACACAAGGCAGGCGCGCGCAGTCTCAGGCTCATATTGCAGGAAGCTCTTTGCACGCAGCTCAGTCCACAGCAGCCGGTACTAATCAGCGCAATCCACCTGCAGATCGTTATGGATCGCTTGCTGCAACTCACACAGTCACACACACATATGCACGGAAACTTGCCTGGACACTCATTTGCACGCACATGCTTATGAGGGCAGTCATTTGGGGTTTCCACCATGCAGGTTTTTAAACTGAGATGTGATCGCTGTTTTCCTTTGGTTTGAATCAGGAGATGTTGACACTCATTTTGATACCACAGTGACAAAAACCAAAAATCTTCATGAGAGCGAGGGTAAAATGGACTAACCTGACAAGCCAGACGGACAGTTACATATAACTGCCACGGAAATATTTTACTAGTCCATCTGGAGAAGAGCCAATAGAAAATGTTTTCATGGGGCAGAACCTTCAAACACAACTGCAGGTGATGATTGAACAATCGTTCTGCCAGTCACACTCATCACAGACCAATCCATTCAAGCCACAGTATGACGTAGCAGCTAGACCCTGTTATTAGCTGTTAGCTTAGACTACGTTTTAGTCCTTAGACTATCGTCTTACATTAAATTAGACCACACAGATGTATCATTTTCCACTTATATTCGACATGAACCTCATCAATGACAATACCCACCAAGTTCTCCCAGTAAACTTCTGAGGAGAGCATATTTCACCAGGTTTCATTGAGTAACCAAAACTCGGGGCTACCACAAACTAACCAGCATTGTCTGTGGAGGATTTCCGCATCTCTCCCAGTTTCCCAGCAGTGGTCCCTGGTCGGGAGAAGAACAAAAACATGATTTCCTGTAAGAAAAGCTTTAAGTGACGTTATTTGCTCCTCTTTTGAAGAAGTTGAGTTATTTCTGATTAAAACCGTAGATATTGCCCCATCCACTGAGACCGCTTCAGAGGCCACCATTGTTTTCTAACATGCAGTCACTTCCCGATGTGGTCACGTCTTGTTTCCGCCTCTCTTCCCTGATTGGGCTGTCCAGCTTTTACCTATGAAGTTGTAGGAGACTGAAACTTGGCAAGATAGATCTGTGTGATTTCTAACAATGAATCAGGCAGGTCCATCTACACTGCAAGATTAAAAATGGACAGAAAGATTGATAAAGTGTTGAAGGCATTGAACCAGACCATGGGGGGAAGAGAAAGCTAAGCTAGAAGGCAAGGCTTTCAATTTACTGATTCATATTTATTCCAAATCTCACCTGTGGTCACGACTGAACGAACGAGATCATGGATATAAGCCGTTGACAAGAGCTTCGTTAGGAGGGTAGATGGATCCGCTTTCAAGATAAGGAGCTCAGACATTCAGAGGGATCTTGAAGAAGAGCCACTGGAGTCAGTCGAGGTGAATCGGAGCCCATCCACAAGACAACGTAAATGGCCAAAACCTGAGAGTTTTCATTGCGTTTGCGCCCTCTGTTTACATGAGAACGGTGCCCAGAGTGCCTGAATCCACAAACTTCTATAACCAGGGTCCAGTGTGAAAAGTTTTGAAAACATTTTCGTTCTTGTCTCCGTATAAACAGGAATAAGCGTTGTCAGAGAAAACAGTGATGCGAAGCACATGCGCAGTACTTTTTCAGATAAAGGTTGCGTGCACCCCCAGGAATAACAACAGCAGCTATGGCCTACTACCGATCAACATGTATGCTTCTTACTGTGATGTTATCGCCCCTCCAACAAAATGTGGATTTGCAGCGTCAATACGCATGTTATATTCAGAGTCCTTGGTCAACATGACTGTCAAAAGTTTGTCTTCACCAGAAATTGTTAGTGCACAGTCACATGTTGTAACACTGTTTTCACTACAAACCTACAGCGCCAACTACTGGCCTGGTATACACCCTACTGCATTTTCATTTGTTTTCAGTCGTTCTCCCGGATCCATGTGAACCTGCAGTGTAGAAAATGAATAAATGAATAGAGAAGTTTTAATGTTGTAATTTGTTTTTCATTTAATAAAGAAATGTGGTCCAGATCTGATAAAACTACTATAGAAGCTGTTAGCATCTATGTTATTCTCTGTACGAGCACTCACTTCCTGCTGTCGTCTCACTTGAAGCCTCCATCTCTGTCTGTTCTGAAGGACTCTGATTGGGCTGTGTAGCTTTGGGCTGCCCCCACTAGTTGTAGATCAGAGCCTTGCGAGATGGTCCCAAAACTGGACACTAGAAGACTGGAAAAATGTAGCCTGGTCTGATGAGTATACAATTCTGCTGTGACTTTCAGATGATAGGGTCAGAATTTCCAAACATGAAAACATGGATCTATCCTGCCTTTTATCAGCGGTTTAGGCTGGCGGTGGTTGTGTAATGATGTGGGGGATATTTTCTTGGAGTACTTTGCCCCTTAGGCCCTATTTACACAACAACATTGTCACGAGAAACACAGAGGCTTTCCTTTCCGTTTTCAATGGAATGTTCACATGGAGACGATGTGAAAACAATGCGCATTCACACAGATCTGCGAGAATGAATGAAAATGCTGTAGTGTGCATGCCAGGCCAGTAGTTGGTGCTGTAAGTTTGCAGTGAAACAGCAGTGTTACAATATGCGTCTGCACACTAACACTTTCCGGTGAAGACAAACTTTTCAGTTATATTCGCTAAGGACTATAACAAATGTGTCTCCATTGGTCAGAGCATTGACGGTGCAAATCCACATTTATTGGAGAAGCGATTACAAACCTAGCACAGTAAGCAGCACATGTTGATCCTGGGTGTATCTGAAAAAGTACTGCGCATGTGATGCGCATCTCTGTTTTCCCTGACAACGCTGATTTCTGCTTACACGGGGATGGAGACAGAATTGTTTTCAAAACTTTTCACTCTGGACCCAAAAGTTCAAAAGTTTGCGGATTTAGGCACTCCGGACACCATTCTTGAGTAAACAGAAGGCGCAAACGCAACAAAAACTCTCAGTTTTCGGCTGTTTTTATTGTCGTGTAAACGGGGCTTTAGTACCAACTGACTTGTTCCAACACCACAGCCTACCTAAGTACTGTTGCTGACCATGGCTATTCCCTTATGACCACAGTGTATCACCTTCTGGTGGCTACTTCAAGAGGGATAAAGCACCATGTCACACAGCTCAGATCATCTCAACTGGTTTCTTGAAAAATCACAATGGGTTCACTGTACTCCAGTGGCCTCCACAGGCACCAGATTTAAATTCAGTGGTTCCTGACCTTTTTTCCCTGGTCCTTCGGGTGTCCATTGGGTGTAGCTGATTTCACAAGCCCGAGTCAATCTTCCAAACTTCAAGGTTCATGTAAAAAGCAGCTGCCGAGATTATCGCATGAAATTCATGATGGGTCTTTAACTGTTAAACTCACAAGGTGTTTATTTGTTTATGGTGGCTTACTGTGTTTTTATGATCATCAATGGTGACTTGCGGGGAGGCATATCAGTAGCTCTAACCCGTTTTTATCATCTGGAAAGAGAAAAAAAAAGTCCAAGGTTCGTGCAAGGACTTTAAAAAGCTCAGATAGGGAATTCAATTTCCTCCTAGTGCAGCGAGAACACAATATGACACGCACGCAAACGAGCACGTGCTTCGGGGAACAAGCACGTTCACGCACCCCCGCCAGTGTTGTGGGGCTAACCGGTTCCCCACAGGCGCGCCACGCTGCGTTAGCGCGGCCTCACCGGGGATAATTACAGCCTGGCGCGGCAGGGCGAGCGTGGCCGCGAGCCAAACACTGCTGCTGCTGCTCGCGCGGGGAGAAAGAGAGAGATTATCGGAGCTGCGAGAGACCTATAGATTAAACCCTAATCAATAGCCTGCTGAACTCATCGATGCAATCAATCTGTGGGCTTGTGACAGGGAATAATCGATGCGATCAATCACTCCTGTCTCCGTCCGACCTTGAGGGTGGATCAGAGGCGCCGAGCACCGCTTTCCAAAATACCGCGCGAGCAGAAATGTCATTTTTTTAAGCGGAGAATAAAGATTAAAACCTTCAAAACGAGCCTTATCTGAGAGGAAGGAGCGGCGGCGGCTCTCAGCGCAGCAAAAGAAAGATCTCCCCCTCCTCTCTCCCCTTCCTCCCTCCCTCTCCTCCCCCTCCTCCTCTCTCGTCTGTCGGCCTCCGTCGAGTTCCGCTCATAACCTCGCCACCCACCCTCCCAGTTCCCCGCCTCTCCATGCTTTACGCACACACTTCCACACATACACGGGGAGAGGGAGACACACACATACACACACACCCTCCTCTTTATAGCTCTCTCGCTCCGACACGCACCCACAGGCGCGCACGGCCTCGCGCACGCGCACGCACACACACGCAGATGACACACAGGCAGGCAGCGTCAATAAAAAGCCCTGCGCTCGGTGCGCTGTGAGAGGCCGCCGGCACTCCACTCCCCCCTCCTGCCACTGCGATTAGCGGAGGCTGGCTGGCTGGGGAGAGGCGCCCCTCTGTTATCTGGGGCGGTGGCAGCCTGTGTGTGTGTGTGTGCGTGTGTGTGTGTGTATGTGTGTGTGCCGACAGAGTGAGAGAGAGGGAGAGCGAGCAAGCGAGCGCGAGAGAGATTAGTTTAACTCTTTCAGAGCCGGATCGCTGCGCAGGAGAAGGCTCCGCTCGCTGCTCCGCTCAGCGAACAGAGAAGCAGCAGCACGGCCGAGCTCTGCGAGACGGCACGAGGGGGAGGAGAGGCACTGAACTCACTACTGAGAGGAAACACACGCATGTACGAGGAGACACGCACAGCAGGGACATTCTTCTTTTCTTACTAGGTGATCAAGTGGAGTATTTGTAATTTTATACGCACTGATTGTAATGATTATGTTTTTTACTCTAAACTTGAATATGTTGATGATCCATGACCCCTGGAGTTCAGATTCCTGCACCAGAGTTAAACGTGACTAAGAGCTACTGAGGAGTCTTAGAGAAAACCTCAATTTAATCTCAGCAACCCTTAAATAACAAGAGGATTAGGACTACTGATTTTGTGAAAATTGTGAGATGAAAGCCAGGATTCTGAGAAGTTTTATATGTTTTTTGTTTTTTTTTTTTAAATCAGAATTATGACCTTTTATCACTGAATTCAGACTTAAATCTAAGAAATCTGACTTTTATCTCAGATGATTGATTTGAATTCAATCTCAAATTCTGACATTGATATTATAAATCTGACTTACTTCTCAAAATTCCAACTTCTCTCACTGTTCTGAATTTTGTATTAAGAATTTTGTCTTTTTAAAGACTGTAGACTATACTCTCAAAATTCTGAATTCTTTCGGGTTTTTGATTTTTATCTCTTAATTCTTAGTTAAAAAACTCAGAATTTTTACCCTTTTTCAGACAATTTTCTCAGTATCCTGATGTCAATATTAGGCTTTAGACAGCTTGACTTTCAGAATAATGACTTAAAAAATAAACAAATAATATTATCAATAAATGTAAACATAAATCTGACTTTATTCTCAGAATTCTTTAATCTAAAAATCAAGACTTTTCTCAGAATGCTAACTCAAATTATATTCTGCCTTATTTTTAAGAATTTAGACAGTGATCAAAAATGCCTTCTTCTTTCAGCAATCTTACTTTTTTCTAAGAATTCTGACTTTTATTTTTTTCAATAATCCTGATTTTAATCTCAAAATTCTGACTTTTTCTCAGTTATAAGATGTTCTTTCTGAGAACTCAGACAATTTCCTCAGAATCATGACATTTATATTACCCCAATCTTTTTTTTCAGAATTATGATTTAAAGAAAAAGTCGGAGAACAATTCTGACTTTGATCTCAGGATTCTTTTTTTTTTAATTCAGACTTTTCTCAGATTCTGATTTTTTTTTAAGAATCTTGTTTTTTTTCTAAGATTTTTTTAGTCTGCTTTTAACCTCAAAATTATAACCTTTCTCATGTTTCTGACCTTTATTCAAAGGATCTGACTTTTTGAGAATCCTGATCATACTCTCAAAATCCTCACTTTTATTTCAGAATCCTCACTTTTAAGTCCAAATGCATTTTTTCCTCAGAATTTTAACATCAATATAAAAAATCTGACTTTAATCTTAAAATTCTGACTTTTTTTCAGAAATTAGTCTTTTCTTCATGAATTCAGACGTTTTCCTCAGAATCATGACATTAATATTAAAATCCTGACACTGTTATTATAAATCTGTGTTTAGCAGTTGGATTGAAAGCTTGCATAGGCTGACGTATTTAAGAGCTTCAACAGTCACAGGTAGTTCAGTATTTAACCATCCTGTGACTGAAATCAGATTTTTGTGTAGTAAACAGGAATTTAGTGTGTCATCCTCATTTCTGAAAAGTGAAAGTAGCACTTGGGTGATTTTCTCTAAACCTCCGAGAGTCTGACTTGATTTGGTTGTTGACTGAAATTTTTCAAGTGGCTGGGGGATTTCTGTGGGGGGAATTTTGTGAAAGCAGATGGACTCAGTATAACTAAAATGTGGCTCTGAACGTTTCAGGCAAAATGCTGCTTCTTGTGAAAAAAACAGTGGCCATGAAGACAAGGGCAGCTTTGGCCAGGAAAAAAAAAATTCAGTTTGGATTTTACCAGCCTGAAAGTGCCATATGTGGCTAAAAAGATGAACTAAAACTCACAGTTCGGATGTGTTCAGATGAAAGTCACACAGAATGTCATGTTGTTCTCAGACAGGCCTTGAAACCAGCGACATGATCAACTTTAGAAACCACAACATTATGAGTAACCTCTGTACTGAAACATGATTTTTGCATAAGGTGCTCTTCTACAACCGTGGAAAGGGTTCAATCAGCTAATTAATTTGACATGAGGCCATGTATTTATTTCTAGAAAAATGAAGAATTTTGAAAGTCAGTTACCGGTTTGTACACCGAGAAGGGGGTTGTTAAGGGGGTAAAAGCTCAGCTGAGATTTATTGAACATCCCTTTAACTTTTACTGCATTTTTGTGTTTTACTGAATGGTATGGGTTAATCTTTTTTATACGTTTCTGGGTAAAAACGGTTACTTTGGAGCAACACATTTCTAAAGACACTTTGATAAAAGTATCTTGAGCTAAAAAAAATCATCGCAGACAGGGGGCAAAATTATGGCCAATTTTTTTTAACAAAAAGACGCTTATGGCACATTTCAGTGAGTGGAAACTTGCATTCTTACAGTAATGCATTAAATATCAGGAGTGTTATGTGTTTGACATTGTTTTTATTGAAAACTTAGGTCAATATTTTTCCACACAGAAAATCAACCAGAATCAATGAAGGAATCGTTAACAAACCGCACGCATAAGCAGAATCATTAATGGCATTATAATCTGTAAAATCTTATCACTTCCCATCCCTATAAATGATGATACCTGATAATGAAGGTATCTTTGCATCTTGAATATTTGAGTCTATTTTTATTTTTTTTGAACATCTCTTCAGCAGAAAATTGGCTATTCTGGTGCAAAAATGTGAAGATCTGAAGTGTCAAAGAATACAGAATATAGAGTTATGACAGCTCAGCTTGTACCTTGAAGACCATCCAACTCCTTGTATTTTTGTCAGTGCTTTCATGAGTTTTAGGGGTCACCCACACAGAGAAAAGTATCTGCAAAACTTTTCATTGTATGCTGGAGCTGCGTGAAACACCTCGTTTCTCCCGCCTCCCTGAATAGACCTACCAGTGTGACATTTTACTGATGATTTGTAAGCAGATAATGCTTGTTGGTTCAAGCTGGCAAGCCCAATGCAGAGCGAATACTGTAGGGAGAATGCAGATATAGGGGCCATTTGGCTTTGTCAACTCCAAAACAACTGTAAATCTCAAAACTCAGAACCACTGTGGCAAGGGAGAGTGGATCTTACACAAGATCATGAAATGTCAATGTCCAAGACACAAGATGCAGTTTCCTTTGGTTTATTAAGGATTGCAAACAAATTGGCGTCCTTGCGCGCTCTTGGCCTCCCGTCTTCCTGACCTCCTGGTAAAACACCATTCACCATCCCCGATGCCTGCCTATCCTGGCTTACCTGCCCCTCCATATCCGTATCACCCGGTGCCAAACAACCAAACCCATCAAAATGAAAGCGTAAACATATGCCCGAATATTCTAAATAATAAAACAGGCAATAATGAACATAACTCTCTAAACATATTTAAACAAGATAACAACAACTAAATATATAACTAAATTTAAATGAAGCAATATACCGTGAATAGCTCCAACAGCAGAGTTGTTGCGAACATGGCACTAAGCAGCACTGAACTGACTAATTAGTACAGAGTAGATGGGTCAACCAATCAGAATGAGGGCACAGTCTTAAAGTGACCGGAGCTCTTTACTAGAGCATCTCTAACCAACAGAGAATTCAGCTGACAAGAGGAACAGGCTGGAGCACTGACAATGAAAAGGGGTTGTACTTTAAATGCTAAATTAAATTCAAACAAAAAAACAGCCCATGGCCTAATAAAAAAGGTAAACTTTTAATGCTTATAATTTGAACTGATGTAATCATACTAATATGAATATTTTAATGAAAAAAAAGCCTAAAAAGCAACTTTCCTCCATTATTTAATCCATTTTTCCAGACTGTTTACTCATTTTTCACAATGTAACGCCCTCATTGACTCACTCAAATTTGAAGAATCACATTTTAAGGCTGGCCTGTGCCTCTCCTCATCCTGCCAATGCATGATAGTAACATTTTGGTTGGCCTACAGAAATACAAAATCTCTTCACCACTCTATTCACAATGCTATAGGGCTTTGGAGGAGCATGAGAGAGCATGACAGGACCAATGCTTTACATGCTCACAAAGGTAGAAGCACACACTTACAGTACTCCTGCCCCCTGCTAAATCTGCATGAACCCCTTCTCTTTACTTTATCCCTCTGACTTAACCTCTGGAGACAAGAAAATGGGTGGTCGACTTGTACCCCTCATTCTGCCTTGACGATGTTCGCAGAAGAGGCAACGACGACAACAATCACAGATGATGTGCATAACATAAAGCAGGATTAGAGGGAGTCATGGTCTTGTTTCTAAACCCCAATAAAGAGACATTCAAGAGGACTCACTCTGTTTTTATCAGCTGCTTAATAGTGACATTTAGGAACACAGTCAGCTGACAGTCACCAGCTGACACAGTAACTAATTCCACTACTACACCTTATGAGCGCAGGGGGAAAATGCTGAAAATATAATTCATATGATGCTGTGCCATATTCATTTGTCATCAGTCTGAGCTGACCTGATGTTTCTATTGATTATTAATAATCAGTTCTTACCTCAAAGTTGTATCCTTCCACATCAGGAAGTTCAGTGCTCATATGTGTCTCAAGTGTCCTCTAGTTACACACATCATGGTGAGTCAAATACATTTACAAATACGTCCAGAGCACAGGTGGAAGAATGAGGGAGCACAAAGTGTAACCATGAATTTATCTCAGGTTGTGCATTTTTGTGCAAGATAGTGGTGACAGAGAGCCTCAGTGTAAAGTTTGCACAGTGCTACATGGGCCTTCCTTTCTAAAAAAAATACAACCTCCCGTCTCATGGTGCGTTTCAGTTGATCTTGGAATTCAGACTCTACACAGCTAACTGAGAAGAGTTAAAATGTTGGCAAAATTCTAGAGTAGAATTAATTATACTCTGGATGGAGTCAAATCCCTGAGAATTCGTGTCTCCACTGGTTGCCCTCATGGACGATCAAATCAGAGAATTCGAGAAGCTGGGGATCACTGCTAGGAAACTGGGAGAGAATGTGGAAATGCTTCACGGACGATGCCAGTTGTCTATGGTAGTTCGGAGTTGTGGTTACTCAACGATACCTGGCGAAATATGCTCCCCTCAGAAGTTTACTGGGAGAAGTTGATGGGGACTGTCGTTGACGAGGTTCATGTCACATATAAGTGGTAAATGATACATCTATGTTGTATAATTTAATGTAAGATGATAGTCTAAGGACTGAAATGCACTTTAAGCTAATGGCTAACAACAGGGTATAGCTGCTACGTCAAAGCAGCTATACCCAGTGACTGGCAGACCGATCGTCTAATCACCAGCTGCAGTTGTTTTTGAAGGTTCTGCCCCCTGATAACATTTTCTATGGGCTCTTCCTCCGTGGCGGATATATGGGACTGTCCGTCTGGCATCCCATATATTGCAGACAACGGCGAATACATGACAGGAGACAGGTAATTATCAGAGACAATTTTACTTCTAACCATGAATGCATGGTGTTAGCCGTCATTAGTTCTGCTAATGATAAAGAAACCACTAACGATAACTGTTACCAAGGTTAACTATACTTGCGTAACATCAGATTAAATTGCTGTTAGCTGTAAGATAAAGAGATTAAAATATTTTTTGGGCACACTAACTCCACTCCCCGGCCCCTGATATAATCGATTCTCGCTGTGGCACCAGTCTGGCCCAGCATGGATTTGGTGCTCAGTTTGGCACCAGTTTTGAGAGCCCGGAGTCGGTGCCCAGGTGGTGGAAAAAACAGAGAACTGGTGATAGGTCAGGCATTGGCTCCGAATCAGCACCGGCCCCAGCACCATGAAAAAGGATTATGTGACGTACAGGTATTTTCTGTATGCTGCAGATTCAGCAAATGTTCTTATACTGCAACATACTGCAACATTTTGGCAAAATCAGTATGTTCTGCTGGTGTAGTCAGCTGTTTTGAATACACTCATATAGGTCATCAGACATGTACAGCCATAGTTTATTATCAACAGCCTGAAGCAAAGCTGTCTAATTAAAACATTTGCTGTTAAAGAGCCACACACTGCTTCAAGTCAATTATTTATAGCACTTTAAAGGCATCATTCATGCAGCCTGTAATCTCCCCATTAACCTTCTGCAGCCTCATATTTACTGTAAGCGGCGGGTGAGCTGAGTTTAGTAGGCCTCTCCCTCCACCACAGTAAATACTGCTGCGGCTCTAATAAACAGATACGAGGCTCCCCGGTGGAGGCTGCGCAGCTCGGGAGCGACAATAACAGCCCCCAGGCCCCGCTGCTGCAGCCTCGCTTTTCCGCTCCGAGCTGACAGAGAGGCAGCGAGCTTGTTTTTCACCGTCTGAGCTGCTGTTTCTGTCGCCTCTCCCTCTTATCTCTCCCTCACCTCTCTCCTTCTCCGTGCGTCACAGCTAGGTCATGGCCGGACTCCAACAATGGCTCCGGTTTCTCGCACACGCGCGCGCACACGCAGGCAGCAGGAGCACACAAACACAGATCTGACAAATGATAGGGTGGCGAGGCGAGGCGAGCTAATAGTAGGCAGTGCGCCTGCCGACATGCCCGTGGGCCGCGGGTGTTAAATTGTATCCAATTACGGCGCATGCGACGATATGATGGGGGGATAATAATTCTTCTAGCGTGACAGGGAGATTCGCTTATTTCCCGGGCTCTTTATACGGAGGGGGGTGGGTGCGTTCAAGGGGCTGTTGTGTGAGAGCTGCTGAGGTGTGAGGAGGAGGAAAAGTGTGGTTTTTCTGGAGGACACAGAGCGCATATTTCATTAATCAAAATCCAGTTAACCAGATTTGGAGACAGGGAGAGGGGGGCAGCAGGGTCCGAGCCATAATTAATATCCATTATTTAAGCAGCCAAGGTGGAAGAGATGTCTTAAAGGGATATTTCTGTATTTTTGAAGTTGGGTTGTATCAGATTGACTTTACATGAGTCAGTGAGGTGGCTGAAAGGGACTCAAAGCTCACTGCACCTGTAAGGAGAGCAAGCCCAGACTACCAGTAAGGTACACTACTGTAGATGGGCTCAGGCAGGGGGACTTTAAAGAGGGGCAGTTAGGAAGACTCTAAGGCCCTGTTCACACACAAATGTTTTGGTTTTATAAATGTTTTTTCATGTTTCGAGAAATGTATCTAAACGATGGCACCAAAAATGCTGTAGTACATATACCAGGCCTGTAAAAGAGAAGAAGACATGGAGCATGAGCATACCTCATGAGAAATGTCAACAAACACTAGCATATGCTGTTGTCCTTGTTCTCTTGTTGCTCACGGTGGTCGCATAGTAGCAGTAGATTTTGTTGTAAAAGCCAAAACAAGCCCAGTAGCTTCTGCAGCACGAGCCTGACAACATTTCCGCCATTGTTTCTATTGTTGTTGGGGTTTGAGCATACAGTTTAACAAAGAGATGGGGCTATGAAGTCAACATTTTAGGTTATGAATTTTTCTGTAGAGAAGGGTAAAGTGAGAGAGAACAGTGATTGGCAATGCTTGGAAAAGAGGGTGAAATTGCTTCACCCATTTGTCCAAATGTTGTCATGTTATTTGTGTATTTTGACATGTTGGGATTTTTCTACAGTTTGATGTTCAAAATTGATAAGTATTTATGATGATGAAATTGCACCAATAGGTTGGAAAAATGTGGCTAAGACTTTACTTTTCCAACCTATTATTGCTATTTAACCAGTTTTTAGGAATTTAGCTAAAATATTTAAAACATAGCACAAGGGTGGTGGTTTGGTGGATTGGTAAGCATCGGGGCACATCCATACAGACATGGACAAAATTGTTGGTACCCTTCCATCAAAGAAAGAAAAACCCACATGGTCACTGAAATAACTTGAAACTGACAAAAGTAATAATAAATACAAATTTAATGAAAATCAACTAATGAAAATCAGACATTGCATTTGAATTGTGGTTCAACAGAATTATTTTAAAAAACAAATTAATGAAACTACACTATATACACATATATGTATATTTCCGGAGGTTGCCCATTTTGGGCTTGTTTATGGCCCTAAATGTGCAAGAACCCGAGAAAACTGTCCTGTTGCCCCATTATGGCTGCATAATGGTGATGGCTGCAGGTAATTCAGACTGGTCTTCAGACTGAGTGGATGTTTGTTTGGAGTGAAATTCAATGGTCCCATTGGCAAAATATTTATTACAAAAATACACTTGCACTAGTTCATAAGGAAAGAGTTTTACACTTTGAAACACAACAAGTGAAACATTTTTGTTTTCTTTTTTGTTCTGATTTATTAATAAAGGGGAAGTATTTTCCACCCATGCTGGCTTTTTGCTAGCCAA
Source organism: Cetoscarus ocellatus (assembly GCA_037902135.1). Classification (NCBI taxonomy): domain Eukaryota; kingdom Metazoa; phylum Chordata; class Actinopteri; order Labriformes; family Labridae; genus Cetoscarus; species Cetoscarus ocellatus. The sequence continues at coordinate 504,521 of JBAMNC010001683.1, forward strand.
GGATGGCGGCTGAGCCCTCCAAAGAGGGTCGCAGGTGTGGCTCTTTGGCGAGGCACAGGCGCAGCATGTCCTCGCAGTCTGCAGGCAAGTCCCCCCTGATGGTTATGTCTCCGCTGAGGAAACCCGGCATCTTAAAGCGACCGACCTTCCAGTGCTTCAGCTAATACGGGACGACTCCGATTGATTCAATGAGCCTGAGCCGAGGATGGCCGGAGCTGGTGTTGATGAGGATGTTGCAATCAGTCTTGTATGATCTCTTTCCTCGTTGCATAAAAAAACTAGGCTTTTCTGTTTTTTATTACAATAATTATAATACTAAGATAAAAGAAATTGGGTGTTGTATGTGTCTGTTGTTTTTGTGGGTGCTGTATGTGTCTGTGTTGTTTGTGTCTGTGTTGTTTGTGTGGATGTTGTTTGTGTGGGTGCTGTATGTGTCTTTGTTGTTTGTGTGGGTGTTGTTTGTGTCGGTGTTGTTTGTGTGGGTGTTGTATGTGTCTGTGTTGTTTGTGTCTGTGTTGTTTGTGTGGATGCTGTATGTGTCTGTGTTTTTTCTTGGTTGTTGTATGTGTCCGTGTTGTTTGTGTTGTTTGTGTGGGTGCTGTATGTGTCTTTGTTGTTTGTGTGGGTGCTGTATGTGTCTGTGATTTTTCTTTGGTTGTTGTATGTGTGGGTGTTGTTTGTGTTGTTTGTGTGGGTGCTGTATGTGTCTGTGTTTTTTCTTGGTTGTTGTATGTGTCTGTGTTGTTTGTGTGGGTGCTGTATGTGTCTGTGTTGTTTGTATGGGTGCTGTATGTGTCTGTGTTGTTTCTTTGGTTGTTGTATGTGTCTGTTGTTTGTGTGGGTGCTGTATGTGTGGGTGTTGTTTGTGTCTGTGTTGTTTGTGTGGGTGTTGTTTGTGTGGGTGTTGTTTATGTGTGTGCTGTATGTGTCTGTGTTGTTTGTGTGGGTGTTGTTTGTGTAGGTGTTGTATATGTCTCTGTTGTTTGTGTAGGTGTTGGATGTGTCTGTGTTGTTTGTATGGGTGTTGTTTGTGTCTGTGTTGTTTTTGTAGGTGTTTAATGTGTCTGTGATGTTTGTGTGGGTGCTGTATGTGTCTGTGTTGTTTGTGTGGGTGCTGTACGTGTCTGTGTTTTTTCTTTGGTTGTTGTTTGTGTGGGTGCTGTATGTGTCTGTGTTGTTTGTGTGGGTGTTGTTTGTGTCTGTGTTGTTTTATGTGTGTGCTGTATTTTTCTGTGTGGTGTTGTTTGTGTAGGTGTTGTATGTGTCTATGTTGTTTGTATGGGTGTTTAATGTGTCTGTGTTGTTTGTGTAGGTGTTTAATGTGTCTGTGATGTTTGTGTGGGTGCTGTATGTGTCTGTGATTTTTCTTTGGTTGTTGTATGTGTCTGTGTAGTTTGTGTTGTTTGTCTGGGTGCTGTTGTGGTTCTTTGTGTGGGTGTTGTATGAGTCTGTGTTTGTGTGGTTGTTGTTTGTGTGGGTGTTGTTTGTGTCTGTGTTGTTTGTGTAGTTGTTGTATGTGTCTGTGTTGTTTATGTGGTTGTTGTTTGTGTCAGTGTTGTTTGTGTGGGTGTTGTTTGTGTAGGTGTTGTTTGTCTCTGTGTTGTTTGTTTGGGTGTTGTATGTGTCTGTGTTGTTTGTGTGGGTGTTGTATGTGTCTGTGTTGTTTGTGTCTGTGTTGATTGTGTGGGTGTTGTATGTGTCTGTGTTGTTTGTGTCTGTGTTGTTTGTGTGGGTGTTGTATGAGTCTGTGTTGTTTGTGTCTGTGTTGTTTGTGTGGGTGTTGTATGTGTCTGTGTTGTTTGTGCCTGTGTTGTCTGTGTGGGTGTTGTATGTGTCTGTGTTGTTTGTGTGGGTGTTGTTTGTGTGGGTGCTGTTAGTGTCTTTGTTGTTTGTGTGGGTGCTGTATGTGTCTGTGTTGTTTGTGTCAGTGTTGTTTGTGTGGGTGTTGTATGTGTCTGTGTTGTTTGTGTGGGTGCTGTATGTGTCTGTGTTTTTTCTTTGTGTGTTTTATGTGTCTGTGTTTGTGTTGTTTGTGTGGGTACTGTATTTGTCTTTGTTGTTTGTGTGGATGCTGTATGTGTCTGTGGTTTTTCTTTGGTTGTTGTATGTGCCTATGTTGTTTGTGTGGGTGCTGTATGTGTCTGTGTTGTTTCTTTGGTTGTTGTATGTGTCTGTGTTGTTTTCTGTCTGTGTTGTTTGTGTGGGTGCTGTATGTGTCTGTGTTTTTTCTTTGTGTGTTTTATGTGTCTGTGTTTGTGTTGTTTGTGTGGGTACTGTATTTGTCTTTGTTGTTTGTGTGGATGCTGTATGTGTCTGTGGTTTTTCTTTGGTTGTTGTATGTGCCTATGTTGTTTGTGTGGGTGCTGTATGTGTCTGTGTTTTTTCTTTGGTTGTTGTATGTGTCCGTGTTGTTTTCTGTCTGTGTTGTTTGTGTGGGTGCTGTATGTGTCTGTGTTTTTTCTTTGGTTGTTGTATGTGTCCGTGTTGTTTGTGTTGTTTGTGTGGGTGCTGTATGTGTCTTTGTTGTTTGTGTGGGTGCTGTATGTGTCTGTGTTTTTTCTTTGGTTGTTGTATATGTCTGTGTTGTTTGTGTGGGTTTTGTTTGTGTCTGTGTTGTTTGTGTGGGTGTTGTTTGTGTCTGTGTAGTTTGTGTGGGTACTGTATGTGTCTGTGTTGTTTGTGTCTGTGTTGTATGTTTCTTTGTTTTTTCTTTGAGTGTTGTATGTGTCTGTGTTGTTTGTGTGGGTGTTGTTTGTGTCTGTGTTGTTCGTGTGGGTGTTGTTTGTGTCTGTGTAGTTTGTGTGGGTTCTGTATGTGTCCGTGTTGTTTGTGTCTGTGTTGTTTTTGTAGGTGTTTAATGTGTCTGTGATGTTTGTGTGGGTGCTGTATGTGTCTGTGTTGTTTGTGTGGGTGCTGTACGTGTCTGTGTTTTTTCTTTGGTTGTTGTTTGTGTGGGTGCTGTATGTGTCTGTGTTGTTTGTGTGGGTGTTGTTTGTGTCTGTGTTGTTTTATGTGTGTGCTGTATTTTTCTGTGTGGTGTTGTTTGTGTAGGTGTTGTATGTGTCTATGTTGTTTGTATGGGTGTTTAATGTGTCTGTGTTGTTTGTGTAGGTGTTTAATGTGTCTGTGATGTTTGTGTGGGTGCTGTATGTGTCTGTGATTTTTCTTTGGTTGTTGTATGTGTCTGTGTAGTTTGTGTTGTTTGTCTGGGTGCTGTTGTGGTTCTTTGTGTGGGTGTTGTATGAGTCTGTGTTTGTGTGGTTGTTGTTTGTGTGGGTGTTGTTTGTGTCTGTGTTGTTTGTGTGGTTGTTGTATGTGTCTGTGTTGTTTATGTGGTTGTTGTTTGTGTCAGTGTTGTTTGTGTGGGTGTTGTTTGTGTAGGTGTTGTTTGTCTCTGTGTTGTTTGTTTGGGTGTTGTATGTGTCTGTGTTGTTTGTGTGGGTGTTGTATGTGTCTGTGTTGTTTGTGTCTGTGTTGATTGTGTGGGTGTTGTATGTGTCTGTGTTGTTTGTGTCTGTGTTTGTGTGGGTGTTGTATGAGTCTGTGTTGTTTGTGTCTGTGTTGTTTGTGTGGGTGTTGTATGTGTCTGTGTTGTTTGTGTCTGTGTTGTCTGTGTGGGTGTTGTATGTGTCTGTGTTGTTTGTGTGGGTGTTGTTTGTGTGGGTGCTGTTAGTGTCTGTGATTTTTCTTTGGTTGTTGTATGTGTCTGTGTTGTTTGTGTCTGTGTTGTCTGTGTGGGTGTTGTATGTGTCTGTGTTGTTTGTGTGGGTGTTGTTTGTGTGGGTGCTGTATGTGTCTGTGTTGTTTGTGTCAGTGTTGTTTGTGTGGGTGTTGTATGTGTCTGTGTTGTTTTTGTGGGTGCTGTATGTGTCTGTGTTTTTTCTTTGTGTGTTTTATGTGTCTGTGTTTGTGTTGTTTGTGTGGGTACTGTATTTGTCTTTGTTGTTTGTGTGGATGCTGTATGTGTCTGTGGTTTTTCTTTGGTTGTTGTATGTGCCTATGTTGTTTGTGTGGGTGCTGTATGTGTCTGTGTTGTTTCTTTGGTTGTTGTATGTGTCTGTGTTGTTTTCTGTCTGTGTTGTTTGTGTGGGTGCTGTATGTGTCTGTGTTTTTTCTTTGGTTGTTGTATGTGTCCGTGTTGTTTGTGTTGTTTGTGTGGGTGCTGTATGTGTCTTTGTTGTTTGTGTGGGTGCTGTATGTGTCTGTGTTTTTTCTTTGGTTGTTGTATATGTCTGTGTTGTTTGTGTGGGTTTTGTTTGTGTCTGTGTTGTTTGTGTGGGTGTTGTTTGTGTCTGTGTAGTTTGTGTGGGTACTGTATGTGTCTGTGTTGTTTGTGTCTGTGTTGTATGTGTCTTTGTTTTTTCTTTGAGTGTTGTATGTGTCTGTGTTGTTTGTGTGGGTGTTGTTTGTGTCTGTGTTGTTCGTGTGGGTGTTGTTTGTGTCTGTGTAGTTTGTGTGGGTTCTGTATGTGTCCGTGTTGTTTGTGTGGGTGTTGTATGAGTCTGTGTTGGTTCTTTGTGTGGGTGTTGTATGAGTCTGTGTTTGTATGGTTGTTGTTTGTGTCTGTGATATTTGTGTGGGTGTTGTTTGTGTGGGTGTTGTATGAGTCTGTGTTGTTTGTGTCTGTGTTGTTTGTGTGGGTGTTATATGTCTGTGTTGTTTGTGTCTGTGTTGTTTGTGTCTGTGCTGTTTGTGTGGGTGTTGTATGTGTCTATGTTGTTTGTGTTGGTGTTGTTTGTGTCTGTGTTGTTTGTGTGGGTGTTGTATGTGTCTGTGTTGTTTGTGTGGGTGTTGTATGAGTCTGTGTTGTTTGTGTCTGTGTTGTTTGTGTCTGTGTTGTTTGTGTGGGTGTTGTATGTGTCTATGTTGTTTGTGTTTGTGTTGTTTGTGTCTGTGTTGTTTCTGAAGGTGTTATATGTGTCTGTGTTGTTTGTGTCTGTGTTGTTTATGTGGTTGTTGTATAGGGGCTGTTGTTGGGTCTGGTGTCTCATATGTTCCTCTTCACAATATCCCAGAGATTCCCAGTGGGGTTAAGGTCAGGTAAGTTTGCTGGTCAATCAGTCACAGGGATACCAGGTATACATAGAATTACAGAATTTGAATGTAAAAGTAAAAAAATACATAAACTTAAGAAAATGTGCCTTAATGTTAAAGAGAAAACATCAAATTGTTAGTATGGACATAGACCTTGATATGACAAGTAAGTATTAAATTACAAAATAGGAATGTAAAAGTAAAAAAAAGAAATAAAACTAATAAGATTTACTGTAATATTACAGAGAAAAACACTGTATTGTAATTATGGACACAGACCTTAAAATAACAAGCTACATATTTATTTACAGTTGGTTGCTGTAATTTTACATGATTTTGTATGTAACTAAAAGAAAGAGAAAAGATCATGTATAATGAATATAGTAAAATGTCTTCAAAAAGAAGAAAAATAAACCTTTTTTTAAATTATTGGAATAATACTTAAAATAATAAGCATGTTGTTAATTTACAGACAATGTCTGTATTTGCAGAAAACTACTGTAAATTTTTAAAGTTATTTACTGTAAAATTAGGATTTTTTTTTTTACAGTGTACTGTCCGTTCAGGCTTGTGTTTGTTGGCTCCATCTTATCACTTCATACTGTCTGATACATATTCTATTTTTTTTTCATAACTTTTTGTTTTTTATTCCATCAACACAATTCATGCAGGGAGCGCAGGACACAATCTGTAAACAGACGAGTCAAATTCATAACTTTCTTATACTGTTGTCCCAGCATGACTTCATTAACTTGCATTGACAATTAAAATATTTGAGAAAGTAGTGACAAAAACAAAACAAAGAAAAAAAAACACATATACAAACACACACATACACAAATACACATAGGGGAGAAATGTATAGTAAATGAAAAACAAAAACAGAATAATGATTACAGAAGATTACAAATCAAATAAATACATGGACAAATGATTAATCAGTCTGGTCAGTCTACTCCTAAGCAGATTACTGTGAACAATTATTACCTAAATATTCACTGAGGGGGGACAATTCCTTTATAAATTATCTATCTAAATTTCATCCATCCAAATGTGCAGAATTGAGAGGCGTGCTGCATAACGCATTACATTGACCATTTTTGCTATCTGACCAGTTCTGGAGTTAACACCAAGAATGCAGAGTTTTGGGTCCATTTCAATTTTGATGCCAAGAAATTTTTTAACCTCAGTTTGAACAGCAGACCAGAAGTTCACAATAACCGGACATGAACATGTTAAGTGGTAGTATGTGCCTACTTGTTCTATACATTTACGACATGTTGGGGAGCAAGTTTTGTCATATTTGCTTCTAATTTTGGGAGTTACATGTAGTTTATTAATTATCTTATATTGTGTTTCGTGTGATTTATCTGATCTACTGATTTTTTGGCACTATATAACACTCTGCTCCAGATCTGGTCATCGAGCTGAACACCAAAATCTTTTTCCTAGCTATGTTTAAAATTAATCATAGTCTTCTTATTCATTAGCAGTTGGCCATTAAAATAAGTCATTATTTTCTTCTTAAGTGCTTTTGCTTTCATTATAATTTGACCAAAGATGGTGAGTTTTGCCACATTTTTATAATTTGAGATTGAATTCAGATAGCTTCTATTCTGTAGGTAGCGATAAAAGTGTGCGTGAGGAATATGAAACTCCTCTTGTAATTGCTGAAAGGTCTTTAATGTGTTCCCTTTGTATAAATCATACAAGGTGTATTTAATGCCAACAGCTTTCCAGTCTCTGAACCCCTTATCTTTACAAGAACAGTCAAAGTCAGGGTTATCGGCAATGGGAGCTAACAAGGAGTATTTGCCTATCCCAAGATATTATTGAATGGAACTCATGGAGTTCAATATGTTTCCAACTATACAATTCTGTTTTATTTTACTCTACAGTTTTCTGAAACATACAAAAGGAAGGTCAGTTAATGATACATTATCTAATCCTATACTTTCCAGATCAGTGAAACAGGATGGTCCATCTTTGACCCATTCTGTGGCAAATCTCAGTTGGGATGCCCAGTGATAATACAAAAGATTGGGTAGGGCTAACCCACCATTTCTAATGCGAGATTGTAGCTTTTGTTACTAAATTCTGGGGCGTTTATTTTTCCAGACAAATCATCTAATTGGATGTTCATTTTAATAACTGCAATCTGACCTAATAAAGACACAGGGAGGTTCATCCACCTCTGAAGGTCTGATTTAACTTTTGTGACAGTTTAATTAAATCAGTGAGCTTTGGTGGAATGAAGACTCCTAAATATCTTAAACCATTTTCAGCTACCTTAAAAAGCACATATTCAGACTGAACCACACGGCTGCTCTGGCCAAGTGGTAGTGCCAAGGACTTTTCATAATTAATCTTGTACCCAGAAAATACACTAAATTCATCAATAATTTTTTACTAAAGCTGTTATACATCTAGAAGGGTTGTTCATGAAGAGAAGCACATCATCAGGATATAATGAAACTTTATGTGCTCTGATGGCAGTGTGAATACCTTCCACCTGATCATTAACCCTTAAAGTTTCTGCAAGAGGCTCTATAATCAAAGCAAAATGTAGAGGGGACAGAGGGCAACCCTGTTTTGTACCTCTTTCTAATGGAAAAACCTGAGAGCTTAACCCGTTAATGGAAACAGAAACTTGTGGGGAAGTGTAAGGCAATTTGACCCAGTCAATAAAAATATCTCCAAAACAAAATTCATGCAGTGTTCTCAGTAAATAATTCCATTCCACTCGGTCAAATGCTTTTCTGCAGCCAAACTAACTATTACTGATTTATTTTTGTTATACTTTACAGACTGCATTATTCCAAGCACTCGTCTGTTATTTGAATTAGACTGATGGTTTTGAACAAGTCCTGTTTGATCAGGGGATATTATCTTTGGTAAGACAGCATTAAGACGTGTTGCCAGAATATTTGCTAATACTTTGGAATCTGTATTTTGTATGGAGATGGGTCTACATGATGATGGGATCTCTGGATCTTTCTGATCTTTAGGTATAACCTTTATGGTTGCTAGCCGCATTGACTTTGGCAGTTCCTGTACCTGGAAAGAATGCTTAAACATTCTTGCTAATAAAGGGGAAAAAATTGATTTAAAAGTTTTGTATACTTCAGATGGGAAGCCATCTGGGCCGCAAGATTTTCCAGTCTTTAAGGAAGTTATGGCTTTCTCAACAATTCTATTTTTAACCTTTAATTTTTATTTTAAAGTTTGATTTCTATTTTTCTTTTTTCTGCTTTTTCATTCTTGTTTGTATATGTATATATATACTGTCTGTATCTAGTCTGTACTTACAGATTAAAGTTAACTGGAGTCAGATTCCCTGTCCAATATACCTGGCCAATAAAGCTGATTCTGATTAAACTCTGCACACAGGTCTAATCCGACTTATGGATAACCTGATTACACTTTGTAGGTCAAAGGTTGAGGTAAAACATCTTTGTAGTCATCTAGGTTTATGTAAAGTTATTCAGAAAAATAGCCCAATATCTTTGAAATATTATTTCATGTCATTGCAAACTTATTTGTGTAATTTAGACATTGTGCAGAGTTTGTTGCATTTGTTTGATTGTTTGATAGCAAGATTTTGCAAAAACTACTGGATAGATTTGCTTAAATTTTGGATATGTCAGTAATTTCTTAACTTAAAAATGATTTGATTTTTTCCAACCATTTCAGGGAATTGGGTGTGCAACCCAGACATTATCCTGATGATATCAGGGTTGCATGTGTGGGAAGGGCTTTACTGTATCTGTGCCATTCAGACAATGTTCAGTTCATTCATAAAACATATCTTAATCTCTAAATGTCACTTGAGATATCTATAAGTCTCATATTTGACGCTCTCCCCCCAATGACTTTATCTTGAGGCTCCTTGAAGGATGACGTCCCGAGCTGTTTCCTTCCCTTGCCATGCACTAAAACCACCACATAAATACACACATTAACAGATTCAGACATATCACAGGAGGCAGATGAAGGGATGAGGGATTGCATCAATGTGAAAATGAAAATAAACACGCCCAGTCTCAGCTTTGTTTTGAAAGTCTCTCCTGCTCATTTATTTGATGGAGTGTACAGTCAAGTAAAAGCAGCAGCAGTGCCAAAAGTGGAGTGTGGGCACAGTGCAAGTGTGTGTGTAATGGGGAGTTTGAGCTCCTGTGAAGTGCGAACTTAAGTTGCACTTGGGTGTCGTTGACGCCCCAGCTGAAAAGTTCAGCACCTGAAGGGTAAAAAGGGGTCAAGTGTCAGTTCATTACTTCACCTTGTCAGAGAGGAGGGTGACAGGCTGCAGCGTGCACCAACAGTGATGAAAACCACCAAGATATGTGCAAAACAAATGGACTGAGGTGGAATAGAAGTGACAGAATTATTCTGCCGATCACACCTCAGCCGCGTCCCCTCTGTGCCAAAGACGAGGGCCGTGAGATGATGAACGTCGAAGGCTGTTGCTATGTGGGTACGCGTGTGTCATCTTTTCCCGACCTGTTTTGACAAGAGAAATAATGTGTGTTTGTGTATGTGTGCGTATGTGGGAGTGTATTTGACTAGGACCATGTTCTTTTTGTTGTTCATAAGGCTGGATATACTGAATCAGGCTTTACATGACCAGCAGGGTTCAGACCTAAAGGAGAAATTTTCTTAATGTTTCAGTTCAAGGCACGTACAAAAATAGAGTGTACACTTAAATATATAGATACATTGATCTGTTAGAAACAGTATAACATACAAATGTAGGATTTCATACAAAAAATACAAATAACATTTCAAAGAATAATGTGCGAAAGTTTTCAACAATACTGTATGTATAGAGAGTAAAGAGAAAATAAATACTGCCTGAGGAATGAGAGATTCACTGCTCTGTATCAACTTTTGTATAGAGTGGTGCAGGAATGAGTCCAAAAACGCACAAGTGAGTTAGTATTTAGCACTTCCTGGTTCCCAAGGTTGAAAGTCTATAGGGCTTTAAAATAGCTAGGGGAATAAAAACCTGAAATAAGGTCCATGTCCAACACACACATTTTAATGTTTAATCTGAAATAATAAAATGCATCTGATGTTGTCCGCTTTTAATTTTTAAGCGTTGCTAAAAAGGACTACAAAAATGGCCGGGGGTGCCTACGCAATTATTTGTGATAACCTTTTAATAATCAATCATTTATATACCATAGCAATTACTGCGAGGACCAACTTTATCAGGGATGAGAATTGGTATGACTTTATTGATACCAATACCAATAATGATTCTGCTTATTGATTAAATTCTTTAATGATTCCTGTTGATTTTCTGTGTGAAAAAGTCAGCCTACATAGACTTTCAGTGTCAACAATGTCAAACACATTACACTCCTGATAATCAGTGTAGTGCTGCATGGATGATTGCTTCTGAAAGTAGCTGGTGTTATCACTTACTGAAAGTTGTGCAGTAAGTGTCCTTTTTGTCAAAAATTGAGCCACAATTTTGACCACTTCCAACCCCTATCTGCCATGAATGTTTGACTTTTTTGTTATCATTTCTGCTGGCCAACTCGGATGTGAATGTGACATCTTTGGTTTGCAAAACATGCAGAACAAAGTGAAAGGAATTGATAACAGAATTGATAAGCCAAAAAAAAAATGATACTGATTCCCTGACAGAGTTTTTATTGATTCTTGACTGGAATTGGTCTTTGATTTCCATCCCTAAACTTGATCAGGTCACTCGATTAAGGGGAAATTCTCAAACAAGCAGTTACTTACAATGTGATTTACACGTTGGAACATCATAGTTGCTTCTCAGTTGAACCGTGATTCTGTAGTTCCATAGTAGCTTGACATTAGCTTTCTACATATACAGATTACATTTAAGATTTTTACATGTAACAAAATGAGTAAGTTTAACATTTTTTTGTTTGCCACGGACTTTTCCATCTGAAATGATCGAGGACATAGAGAATAATCCCATAGGCTATTAGTTTAGAGAACCAGCGCAATGCTAACTTCCACATTAGCCTACCAAAATATGTCATCCCTGCACCACTCTATTCTAGGACTTACCCAAGTCCTCCTCTGTCTTGAATCCCCCTTCTCTGTCTTTCCTGGACCCCATTTCCCCACCTTACATGGCAAGAAAATGATTCAGTACTCTGACCAATCTCAGTATAGATGCTTTTACACCACATGCAAAGGGTGTTTTTTTTTTTAACAAGCCCTGCTTTCCATCTTATCCTCCAGCAGAAAAGTGGAAATGTAATTGCAGCGAATGCTAAACTAACACCTTGTTGTGACAGCCTTTCAGCTCTCTCCGTGTTGCTTTTCCTGCTTATTTTCTGCACTACACCAAAAAGCTTTTCTGCAGGAGATGCAGAGAGGGATATCCATCAAAGAACTTTAAGGTTGGTGATATACTTGCTTTAACTACACATTGCTGGTATGATGGCGGCCCCTGTTTTCTCTCCGGTATGACAGCAGTGCACATACTAAAAAATGAACCCAAGGAAGACGTGATATGCCAGCTTGTGTGCTAACAGAGGGTATGTTAAAGAGTCAACAGCAGTGGTGACAATGATGGCAGAAAGTTTTGAAGACTAATGGGCCAATTCCTTAATTATAATTAGGTACGATATCTCACTGCCACTGCCCAATGACTGACTTGCTAGTCAAAGCATCAGTCACAACTGATCACTCGTTAAACCAGTGCAAGTGCTTCCTTGGCTGAGTTTGATTTGTTTTCATTAAAGGGTAATGTTCAGAACTGCAACAATATAACCATTTTTAGACACATAAATAAATATGTCAGAGTACTGCCTTTCGACAGTTATGCCCTTTTTCCTATGGGTTTGTTGCTCTCAGCTCTGTGTTCACATCGGTGAGATGGCACCTCTTCAGCTCATTGATGTTTTGCTTGAAGGCTATACATGTTTTTCATTAGCATTAACCCTTTATTGACCACCTGTTAGCATTGCTACCATGTGAGAGCAGAAACATGCCCTGCTAACTGAAGCATGCTAGAGACATGAAATGGAGGATCATTGCGAGAATCACTCTTTTGGCTTAAAAATGCTTCAAAGAAAAAATAACCAAATCAAATTAGGGCTAAAAATCAGGATACAGATTAGTCATAGAAGCTCAGCACCTCCAGAGGGTTGAAGTAGAAGGGGAAGTGGTGCCCTTAAAGGACAGCTTTGTTTTGGTTTGACAGACTGATGCCAAAGTGTGACATCTATGGGACACTTACACTACAAAATGAATAACATCCCTTTGATAGAATCATATTTTTCCCTTTTCTTCCAGTTGTTTAGCTTTATTTTTCGGGTTTTTATGCCTTTATGAAAAAGATATGACAGTTGATAGAGCCAGACACTAGGGGGACAGAGATGTGAGGACCCATTTTGAGGTCACACGAAAGACAGTAGGAGCAACAACAAGTAAACAACTGGTCATTTTGCCTACTTAACATTAATTTGCTGTTTGCATCAAAATAATTCCCACTCGGTACTTTATTTGGAAATCACCCAGAAACTCTGAGTGCTTTTTTTACTGTTTTGGGTCCACTGGCTGGGTGGAGGGTGACGCAGGGCTGATGAGGCCCCCACTGAAAATAGACTTTATGCGTATTTCCAGTGAACCAGCGTAGAGCTGCACTGCCAGCATGTGCCAGAGATAGAGTGAGGCCAAGGATGTTGAAACCAACTGATTGAAAAAAACTAGGGGCAATTAGCTGTGAAGTGCACGGCACATATGGAACACCACGCAGGCAGACTATGTGGAAATTGGAAGTTAGGTCGCCTACTATGAGGGCAACAGCTGATGTACACTGGGGCATGGACATTACCACTAGGCAACCTGAAACCCACTATCTAATACATTTATGGTGAGTATAGTTTGATATTATGAAAACAAAACTAAAAAGGCATTTTAGAGGATCCCTTCTGATTTTAAATAGCTGTTATAACTACTATATCTAAGGGCAAATTCAACTGAGAGTCGCCAGTTGACACTATCACTTGTTTAACAGAATCACTAATACTTGTACGCCTGTGCAAGGGAAAATGCAGAAGTGCCATGATAATACTCTTAATGGTGTGTTCCATAGCCTGATACGATGTAACTATTGATCCTTTATTAATTCATCACACTCACCAAGTATTGTGAAGTTTACAGCAAGATGTAGTCATGAAGTCAATGATAATGGGCAAAAAACTGTAGTTCCTTGAATGTCCACTTTAGGCTGGTGGCAGAATCCAATAAGTCACATAAACACCCATGTTAATCTGTTCATCTTCACAGCAGAAATAAGCCTGTTTGCAGCCTTGTTCAGAAAACAACTTTGGTTGAAATGGTTCATGTGTTCATGGGGTTACACTGAGAAGGGGTTAAATCTTTAATAACTATTTCATTTTGGTTTTAGGAAGGACACAGGATGTGCATAATTTGGGTCATATCCGATTTGGCTTCACGCCACTATGTTGTAGAAGTTTGTCAGGGGGCTGAAGGCCCACCTCAGCTCCACTTCATTGTCTGTGTTTTAGGTTGATGGAAAGTTTGTTTAAGACAGTGCTTTCTTGTATTTGGCAGTTGCAGCTAACTGGCATTAGAAGTCCCCTTCATTAACCAAGAGGTTGATATCTCTTAGACTTCATCCAATACTGTCTGGTATTCAAATGCAAGAGTAAACAGCAAGTATATCTCCAGCCTGATATGGCGAGTAAGTAAATCAGTACCCAGTCTTAGAATAGTTGCCTTTAAGTCACATGTGAGTTTTTTTAATCTCATCACCCCTCAGAAAGGTGAAAATTGCTGCCAATGCAACAAACACCTCACTGTGGCAGCTTTTCAGCACTTTCCGTTTCTTTTCTGTTGTTGTTTTGCGATAAGTCAAAATGCTGCAGAATGTATCTGTTAAGACGGCGATGCAGAGAGAGAAGATCCTTTTAAGACCTTCCTGGTGCTGCAGGCGCCTTTAACATTAGGAGGCTCTTTGGAGCTGCTCCTCTGTGATGCTTGTGGTGCAGGGAACACTACTCTGCTCAGTATGTGTGTGTCTTTAGGATATTAAATAGTAAAGGATGGGGATTAATAATGGAACCTGACAGCTCATCTCCGGCTTCTATCTGCCTGACTGTCCCCCCAATCTTCCCTCCCTACCTCCTCTTCTTTTTCCTCTCAGTTTCTAATCCACTGCGTCTCTCTCTGCTGCTCTGACCCTCCTCCGTGCTCCCTCTCTCTCTCTTTCTCCCTCTCTCTCTCTTTCTCCCTCTCTCTCTCTTTCTCTCTCAGGGCCCTCTGTCTTTCAGGGTCATGTCAGGGGAGTAGAAGAGCACGTTGGTGTCATCGTCGTCGTCATCGCTGAGGTCAACCAGGTCAGCCTGCGTGTAGCGCACCGCCCCGGGGTGGTACTCTCCAATGCGAGTCCTGTCACACAGCCGCGACTGCAGAGCCAGCTAGAAAACAGACACACACAGAGGCTAAAATTAACACACTCTCTTTGTGCTGGTGCAAAGACTATTTTCACTCCGAGACGGCTTTGTTTGGAAATACATCTTTTCCTGTCTGTTCAGTTGATCCACCCACTCTAAGCTGTTTTATACTCCGAAAAATTGTCTCCTGAGCAGTGATCATTTTGGCTGCTTTTGAGATCTAGACCAGATCTTAGTGGCACAAACACACTGGATGCATGTTGGCTGCGTGATGGTGGTGGGAATGCCAGCTTTGGCTCAAATGCATGACAGGCGCATGTGTGTTTGATCTCCCTGCTGTCATAACCCTGTCTCCCTTTCTAAGTTTTACCTTTATAAAGGCCATAAAAAATTTAATGGCTTTGTGAATGTCAGAAACATGTACAGGAATGGGTAAAAAAAAGTTGTGTGTTTAACAGTAATTTAAGATTTGATTTATAAATGTCTGCACAATAAATACTTTTGGGTTTATTTCCATTAAGCTTTCTGCCGTTTTCTTCCAAACATGGGAGTCATATGAATTGGGCTTATCAAAAATGATCAGATATTTTCATCAAGGGTGGATAACAAATTCATATTCAAGAACAAAAACAACTGTAAAAAGAGGTTTCAATGTGGGCAAGAGACTTCTCATGAGTGCTCTGAGTTTGTCTGCCCACTTTAATTGCTGCAAGCTCAACTTAATGAGCAATGAAAACCTCAGAATAAAAGCATTCTTTATGACAAGAGGAGGTTCCCCACAGAAATACCAAACTGAGCTTTTACTTTGAAAATCACAAAAAGGGAGTGTTACCATACTGTGTTTATCTTGTCTGTACCATTTTCTACCAATATGGACGTATCTCCTGACACAATATAAATACAACTCAGTAGTTATCACCTTTCTGTCTGTTAAGGCTGAGAGACCTGCACTGTTCATAGGAAAAAACAGGTGAGCCTTCTATTTTCTAGATCAGACTTTTGTGACTCAGGACCCAAATGAGAAATGTGCTCCCTCCCCAGGGCCAAAACTTATAAAACTATGTTATTAAATGCCATATTATCTTCATATTAAAAGTCTGTTGTGGCCGTTTGTATTACTTAATTGGGCTACAGTAACTGATTTAATTAACTAAAAGCAGGATTTTAATTGTTTTAGCAATATTAAACCTTAATTCATTTGGCGTAGTACAGCTTATGATCAGACTGTTTTTAATAACTAAATGAACCTGTGTACCATTTGGTGTTTGGATAAAAAATGCTGACAGAAAGAAAAGTGAGAATGTGCAGTCAAATAAATAGTATTTCCTTTTAAAACTGAGTATTGCAGATTTAAAGAGGAGAGTCTCTAGAAAAACTTAATAATAATCACCTCATATTTGCATTTAGAGAAGGACTGAGCCTTTTCGTTACAGGTATCTATAACTAATAGTGCTAATTATAGCTTTTGCTTCATGAAAAACTTTTTAGAAAAATCTCTGGACAGAGGGAAAACACTGCAGATGAAACTTTGTTGTATTTCTCATTAATATTAACTTTGTTAATGAGAAATACAACTGCCATTATGAGAACAGCCACTAGAGATTTGGCCTCAAGTTTTCAGATACTATTTACTTATTTGTACAAATTTTATTTGCCAAAATGTAGACTACTATAATTGTTTATTACTCATTTGTATGCAATATTAAAAGTCTTATTAATTAAAAAGTTTGCTAAAAGGAGGGAACATGTTATCACGAGAAGAACTTATATATCTATTTTATATTGCCTGTGAAAAAAGCATATTTGTCATCAAAACAACAGCAACAAATGAATATGTCTGGATGTCTGTAAGCCTTCCCCTAAACTTTTTAATCATATCTTGTCTAAATGAGGGAATTAAACAAATGTCAAATCATTAAAAGTTAATTTTTTGACGGTTATCATCTCTTGTTTGTTATGGGAAAAGGTTACCTGACAGACATTTTAGACCTTTATTTTGTTGACAACATTAGTGCTGTTCCTGAAATGATAAATGGGAGAGAACTTGCAGTCGGACTTTAACACTAGGTGCTCATTGTAAACTTAACCTTCAAAATATCCTCCTCCTGTCACCCACTACAGTTTTAGACTCAACAAATAGAAGCTCCAACGTGTACAAGTTTAGAAATGTTTGACTTAAGCTAATGTCCCCCCCGACAGACAAGAACAACAAGCTGGAAACAACCAATAATTAATGTTTGTTCTGATTCCCCAAAGAAACAGAAGCACAGTTGTTTTCATTTTCCACTCCACTCAGCCACATAAAAGTCTCGTACTTCAAACAAAAAGCAGGACGAGCTGATTGACACGTTCAGCGGCTCTCAATATGATACAGCTCTGAGGAGCTCCTGGGACTTTAATGGGAAAAATGATGTGTGGAAATGTGTAGCGTGAACATAATGAGTTTGTGATACAGCAGTATGGAGGGAAAAATCTAAGTATGGCACGTACATGGTTAATGCTTGAGAGCATGTAAGCCTGAGGGTTGTATCAAACATACGAGCTTCCCCGCCTTGATTTGACAAATACTGTAGGGGCTTTGTCCAAGCATTTCTGTGACTTTCTTCTGTGAACTACACAACTTTTGGTCGCACTAAGAAAAACACTTATACCAGTTGGAAAACGATTTTAAAAGAAAACAATCTCCAGTGATTTGATGGTCTATCTATACTAGGCTAGAATCACAGATCTTCAGACTTATTTTCATCAAAAGTTGCCAAAAGCAAAAGGGACAACACCACATTTAGACAGTGTGATGGAGTTTGCCTCCAATTTTTGGTTTAACATAGTTTTGCCAATATAAGATGCCTGGGACTCCCAATTCAGTATCAATGGGATTGAAAAAAGTGATGATATCATTTGACTTTTTTGGTGTTAAAGTAAAAAAACAGGATGCACAGCAGCGTTCTACATAAAGATGAGTGGATGAGACTCCAGATCTTGTCCAATGACATCTGGAATTGGCTCTAGCCCCCTAAACTTCTTTTAGAGCTCTGTCAAGCAAAATTATGGCTTGTGTGGTCATCAAAATCGATCCATGTAGATTAGTTTAATGATTCAGTTCTTTGAAGCTCAAACCACATTTACGCAAAAGTGACGTAACGAGACTCCATTATATTAACACCTCAAGACCTTTATGAAACATTCACATTGATTCCGCGAGGCTCTAACATGTGTGTCGAGTCACGCCTCCACATACACACAAAGGCAGTGGCGCTCCCTCGCAGCGCTCTTGTTTCCTGCTGAGTCCACGCACCTCACTCCCTCCAATATCACGCCTTAGTTACTACCTCTGGAGACGGAACAAATGAGGGATCATTCGTTGCACTCATTCCATCTCCATGACCTGTTGGATTTTTTTCCCCACAAAGTCTTTAACAAACTTCATGCCATTGATGTCTGCAAATGACTGAGCCCTTCTGGAAAGCTGATTTTTTCCCCCTGCCATGGTTCTATCACATGTTACGAACCCACAAACCTGTGGGATGATTCAGGTGTACTACGTGCATTCCACAATTTTTCACCTCTTTTCTTACCCTGTCCCAACTATTTTGAAACATGTTGCAGGCATCAGATTTAGAATAGAGGTACAGATATACTAAGTTAGTTTGAATATTAATAGCTTTTATTTTTGCAGCATTCTTTTAAATCTCAGTTGAACAGGATTTGCAATTTGTTTTGTTTTAATTCACAGTTTACATTAACTGGACAATATATTTCACTAGTCCATCTCGGAAAGAGCCCACAGACAGTGTTGAGAAATGGGCAGAACCTCTCAAAGCATATCTAGCAGGTGATTGGATGATTGTTTTGTCAATCACATTCATAACGGGCCAACCATTTAATGTAGCAGGCAGGCGCTACTATGGAAGTGTAAAGGACAGAACATAAATCACTACATAAATGAACTAAAGGGAAAATGTGGGAAGTGGAGCAAAAATATCCTTTCTATCGAGAAGTTTGTAGTGTGGTTGTTTTCCATTTAACAAGGAAATGTGGTCAAGATCTAATAAAAAGGCTACTGAAGCTGTTAGCATCTATGCTAATCTCAGTACAAGCAGTCACTTCCTGCTGGTGCCTCACTCATGGCTCTACCTCTTCCTGCTTTAAAGGAATCTGACTGGGTCATTCTGCTTTGGGCCGAGCACAATTGTTGTAGACTGGAGCTTGGCAAGATGGATCTGCCTGATTATAACCACTGAATCAGGCAGGTCCAGCTGTACAGCAAGGTTAATTTCACACAACGTCTAAACTCTTGTGGACTTGCAGTTTGTAACTGATTACAGTGACTGAGCAAAGTTCATTGTCTATTCTTGGCCCCAGACCTTGATTTTTATGGAAATGCTGTTTAATTTCATCAATAAGGACTGATGTACGAATCGGTACAATGTGATGCTTCATATCACTGATCAAAACATTGAATGTAAGCCGTTTCAAACAAAGAGCAGGTGATTAGAGAGACCAAAGAGGGGGCCAAATGTTTAAAATTTAACCAGCTCAGAGTCAGCAAAGTTTTCAGGCACTCCTTAATGCATGATGGCTGTTATACAAAGTTTTGATGTTAACTGGCTGCAATAGGTTGACGATGAGCCGACTTAATAACACTGTATGACACAAATAAACAGCATCTTTAAGTGTGGAGGTAGTGTGAGACTTCAGTGATGTGAAGATTGGGAGCAGCTTTTCATCCCCTACACGCACACTTGCATACACGCTGAAGTAGAAGTGAGGAGTGAGCTCATTGCAGAGCCACAGGCGGTTCAGTTGTATGACTAGAATGCAGATCAATATCGAGGGTGGGAAAGAGAGAGAGTGAGAGAGAGAAAGGGAAAGACAGAGAGAGAGCACAGGTGGGAGGGAGATGCAACACAAAGGAGAGCGGCCGAAATCACGTAAGAGAGATAAATTCCGGAGATGCTGTAACAAGGTGCCGGGAACAGAGGAGGCAGGGAAACTGACACACATATAGAGTGTAGAGAGAGAGAGAGAGAGAGGAGGAGAGACAGAGGAGAAGAACAACAACATGAGGAGGAAGATATAAGGCCAAGAGACAGAAGAACAACATGCACATGAGAAAACAGAAATGTCAATATGTAGGTAATTATACAGCAACCAAATTAACATTTGCTGCAGTAACCTAATTACTGCAAACTGTAGTGCTAGTTTTATGTCTAGGTCAGACTATGAGATATTTTTAGTTGGTCACGACAGTCAATATGTCAGATTAAGCGACCACAGAGCCATAAAATTGTGCAGTGACTAACCCATAGAGCATGACAGACTACACGACTGAAACCGTCTGCACTTTACGACCAACGTGATGATGCTAGAAGAAGTGGGGCTGACACTGAAGACAGCCAACAAACACACTGGATTTAAAGTACTATATGTTTGCTTCTCTTTCAAAACGTTATTATAAGTGATGAGCAACCTGGATGATTATTGCAAGCGGTCACTCACCAAGTTACTAGGCTCCTCTGCTGTTTCTTTCCAACATTTCTCTTTCTACAGTCTTGTGGTAGCTCCTCTACAACACATAATGAAGGCTGAAATGTTGTTTTCAGAGCTTAACAGTTGGTCCCATGGTTCTCATCGCAACAACTTTGGTCCGTTTACATCATTATTTATTGCACACGTAGAGCTCCCAGTGCTCTCATTGCTCAATGTCTCTGATGTGAAGGAAGAAATTGTAGAAGGCAGGACAGAAATCAAACCTGCGAGACTTTCAGTCATAGAGTCGTGAGGCTTCCCAGACTGGTCGTTTGTCGTCAGTCATTATGACACAGTACATGAGAACGACTGATTTTCAAGGTTGATGGGTCCCAAAACCCTACGATTGTTGGGTAGGGCCGTATTCGTAAATTAACCATGTAGTCTGACCTCTACATGAGTTTTAGCTGTACACAGAGCTAAAACGAACACTTACAGATGCAGCTAAAATATTGATATTAACTTAACACAGAGACAATCAGTGTTGTAGGACTCGGGTCCAGGACTCAGACTGGAGTCCGACTCGAGTCCAGATATGTCGGACTCGTGACTCTACTCGGACTCGTGCGCTGATGACTCGGACTTGGACTCGGACTCGAGCTCTGGCTGCATTAGGACTCGGGGGAGGACTCAAAAGACTCTAGCTTATTTATCAATGAATGTATTTTTATTATATTTTTATTTATTATTTTTTCTGGTATAAGGTCCTTATATCAGCAGGGGCGGATTTAGGATTGAAGAAGATCTGGGGCTTGGCCCAGACATTGCTTTTGAATTGTGGTTGAAAAGAAAAATTAAAAATCAAAAACTAATAACACTGTCCTGGACAAATTACCTGTCAACAGGTGCAGAAGCCTGATTGAGAGTTACAGAAAACACTTGATTGCAGTGATTGCCTCAAAGGGTTAATCAACAAAATATTAGTTTACAGGTCCCATCATGCTTGTTGGCCCAATATATTATATATTTCTGTTGAACCACAATTCAAAAGCAATGCCATGATTTTCATTAATTTTTATTTATTATTTCTTTTGTCAATTTCAGCTTAGTTCAGTGATAGCTGTTTTTTCCTTATTCCCTATATATGTAAATATATATATGTGTATATATATATATATATATATATATATATATATATATACATATATATATATAATGTTATTTTAAGTTTATTTTACATTTTTCAAACATTTGAACTTAAAACATTCTTGAAAAAGAACAGCAAACTCACGACACTTGTTGCTTAAATTTGCAGTCCTCTGACAGCTAATAAAGCTCTGTTGAAATGGATAAAACTGTATTATTTATTTTTAATGAAGACATTTTTAATTTGCATGTCATTTCTCAGGCTTTGCAAAAGTTGAGAGCTGAAGAGCATCTAGC
Source organism: Cetoscarus ocellatus (assembly GCA_037902135.1). NCBI lineage: Eukaryota > Metazoa > Chordata > Actinopteri > Labriformes > Labridae > Cetoscarus > Cetoscarus ocellatus. Next base: position 525,880 of record JBAMNC010001683.1, read on the forward strand.
CTCTTGGCTCAGCCGCAATATTGAGGACTCAGACTTAGGCTCAGGGAACTTTTCTAGTACTTGGGCTAAGGTACTGAGGACTTGACCTGGACTCGACTCAGGTGAGAGGACTCGACTCGGACTCGATTCGTTTTTTTTTGGTGACTCGAACCCGACTCGGACCCAAACACTGAGGACTCTGACTCGACACGGACTCGAGCTATGGTGACTCGACTATAACACTGGAGACAATAGAACATGGAGTAATTGGTTTGAAGTAAGACTTTAGATTGCAATATTTTTCAAACTGATTAAAGATATTAAAGATGTCATATTTTGCCTAAACTTGGGATATTTGATTTTGATGACTGCTAGATTACAACATCAATCACAATGTCATAAAAGAACCCTTCTAGTTTCCACATACTGAGTACCCCAGATCCACCTCTATTCTCACTCTGAGATGCTCTGTTGGAGCCCTTGTCACTTTGAGGTCCCCCTCCCATAGTAGGCCCAGTCTGTTCTGACAGGTCTGCTCAGTGGTAGCTGGTCAGTTCAGCGTCATGTTTTTAATGGCTCTGCATTCTTTCCATATTTTATGCTCTGCACTGGTCTTGCCATCCCAGGCCAATAGGCTTGAAAAAGTTACTGGTATTAGTTTCATGGACTGACATACAGTTTATATCACTGCTACTCAAAACTCACCTAAATTTGTCACAAAAAAAGGAGTTAATTTGACCTTTTATAAATCCTGCAAATCCAAAAAACCTTGACTCTCTGACTCTTCATCTGTCTGGAAATCTTTGCCATTTGATACAAGGCAAAATAGAGGGGTTCACTGAAATTTAACAGACATCTTGATATGATCGGCATAAACAAGATCAGAGGTTTGAAATCTTGATAGGATCCTCTCCCCTTACAAAAAACAGCTGAAATCTACCTCTACCACACCCTTCAACCTCAGTGAGTTATGCTGTTGGCAAAGGGAACCTGTATTTGCTTACAATTTGGCTTAAGTTAAAAGAGAACCAAACAAGTAATTTTCATATCTATGCAACGGTATTGCAGGCAAGTTTCACTGGATTACTTTGATACTTCAGATGATTCTAGGGGGAGTACTTGTACGAGGCCTTTTTTGATGATATCAAAGCAGATTTATGTAATTTTTGCTTGTCAGACATGAATCATAGATATCTCCAGACAGTGTACTGTATGTCAAACTGAATCTAAAAATACAAGTATCACTTGTCCATGTGTCCAGATCTGACTGTGTTATGACTCCCAGAAGTCTAGCCTGAGATCCTTAATTGGCTACATGAGATGCTTATGTTGGTACAACTGCTGGCTATGTTCACTGGCTGGGAAAAATCAAGAACAGGAAAATGTTCTGTTTCTTACTGATTTTCTCACTGGTGTATATACCTGTCCTTTTCACCTCAAACTGTATCTTTTCCTCACCTCTCACCTGCTGTAAGATGGAAACCTTTGGACCAGATTAGGTTAACCTGACACGCTGCAGTGTGCAGGTTGGCCGCCTCGTTGCATAAATCTCTAAGTCATTTGCACAGTGAATTGAATTCTCATGATTCTTAACTTTCATCTTACAAAACTTGCTCTGACTTTTCAGCAGAGGTGGGACAAGAAAGAGTAACTTAAGACTTGTGCTGGTATAACTGTATATGCAGATACAGCTGTGACAGCAGAGAGGCATGCTGAGGCCGCAGTACATGCACGCGCCTGGTGTGAAAGCTGTGCCAGCACTTGCCGAATCTGACATGCGTGACAAGTGAACATTAAGAAAATGCTTCCAGTGGGTAACGGGCATAACACAGGATCAGAGGGGGCCATGGGCTTGTTTCTAAACCCTCAATAAAGAGACATTCTTGAGAACTTAGTCTGTTTTCTTCAGCTAATTAACAATTACATTTAGGACATTTAGGCTAGAGGTCACCAGTTGACAAGGTAACCAACTGAACTGGTAAACTATGAGCACGGAGGAAAGTGCTGTAAAAACAGGGTTTGTGCAATGCTGATGGTGTGTGTTGTTGATGGGTATTTTAAGTAAGTAATTTCTTACCACTAAATTAAATCCTTCCACTTCAGGAGTTCAGTGCTCTTGTGTGCCTCAGCTCTCCTCTATATTTTTTACAATTATCTTATTTTTACAACCAAAGCAAAAGTGTATGAAGTACAAGGCATAGCAGTAAATTTATCTCTGGTTGTACTTCTGGCTTCATCGTAACAGCGACAGGGACAGAGAGCCTGAGTGTAAAGCCTGTGGCCCCAGTCATTCAAAAAATGCTAATTAAATTAATGAGTTTTTTTGTTTCTCTACAGCCCAGTACCAGTGGATCTATGGCAGGTACTGGGGGGACTGGGGACCTCTTCTCTACTCTAAACATCCATTTGAACAGAGTAATGTTCAATTAAATTGACACAAATCATGAGTGCTTGCATTGCACTAGGGAACAGCACTAACCAATACCACAACAACTATCAACAAATATTGAAAATAATCTAGTTACAGAGTAAAGACAAAAATCTGATTAAAGTGACAAGTTGTTGCTCAAGTCAAGTTATAACTTTAACACGATGGACATTTCATAGTTCTGCAACACAAGATCTCCAGAAGTATCAAGCATAGAATATTTCACGTGTAATAAGGAAAGATAACAAACACTTCTGCACCTCAACTGCACAGAAGCAGGGCATAAGAAGAAGTAGAAAAAAATCAGAGCCAATCCGTTAAACAGGATGTAAACACAGTGAAGACGAACAGCGAGAGCAAGAGACGAGAGAGGCAGAGTCAATGAGCGAGCTGGGTTCAGATGAGAAGGTGGGGGGCTGTGGCAGGCGTCTGGTACGAAAGTGCAGATTTGTTTAGCAGAGGGAGGAACGTTTTGACGCTGTAGCAATCCCCCACCACCCCCCCTCCCTCGCCGCCACCCTCTCCCCCCTCCTTACCCCTCCTCTTCCCCGCCAATCTCACACCTGATGTGTGGGAGCTGCCGGGAGTCGCATGCCAAGATGAATAACAACCGGCTGTTAGTCACGATAGAGCACGAACGAAACACACACACACACACACACACACCGCCCGTCTCTTTCTTTCTCTCTCTCTCGTTCCTTCCTCACCCTCTCTCTCTCTCTCTCTCTTTCTTTCTTTCTTTCTGTCTGACACACATAAACAGCATTTTCTCTGTGATTTACGGACACATTGAGATTCCATTTCACTCCTCCGTCTCTTGCTCTCGACTCACCACGGTGAAACATTGACATTTGGGTTGAAGGTCATACCACACATTCCGCTCGTCCACATTGTCCTCGTGTCCCGTTATCAGCCTGCATGGCGATACCGAGTAGGTGACAACGTGTGTGTTTGTGTGACCGCAGATTTTTTTGTGTGAGCGGTTCGATATCGTCTCCGTGGATTCTGTCAATGTTTGCAGATTGAGACAAATCTGTGGCGAACTGTATTGACTGTGGTGTTTATTGAAATGCAGCCAATGTAAAAACATAATTTCTCTGGTAATTTTGTCCTCATTATGTTCCCCTAAAAGCTCAATTTGAGGAAAAATGAAAAAGGAAAGTCAGTGTTTAGTGATTTTATTCTGTAAATGAGGGGATTTCAGGTATCGTAACAAACACTTGTTCCCTGCATGTGAACACCTGTGACAGATGGTACCAGTCAATTCAGAAAGAGCAAGTAGTCTAATTACAATTTTTGAAGTGATTTTTTCGAACAAGCAAAAAAGAGGACAAAAGTAGGCAGTTGGGTGAGCACATGGTTGATTTATCACTTTTATTCTGCACATACTTTGTCCTGGATTAACCAAAAAAAAAGATATTCAGTCATCAATGTGAAGCCCATCAGCATTGAGACACTTTTCACGGTAAAATATTGTGCAGTGTTTGAAAGCTTCCGCAATTTTGCTTACTATAAAAGCTTTATTTTAAAGAGCCCATATTTTACCTCATACCTGTTTCATATGTGCATTTTTGATGACTGTTAGGGAATGTTCCCAATCACTAATGTTCATAAAACCTTCTAGTTTTCATATACAGAATACGCCTGATCAAACTGTCTGAGATGGTCTGTTGGAGCTTCTGCCACATGTGCCTCATTTCCACTCAGTGGTCTGGTTTGGTTCAGTACAGTTCAGTACGTCTTGGAGCGGTAAGCCCTGATCTGGTTTGTGTTTCCACTACCAGCTGTATCTTCACTTGAGAGCAAGGATGTGAGCCAGGGGGGAGAAGTTAGCGCTGGCTACATAAATGCGTGACCTCACAGCAGCGCAACACAGTGAAGTGGTCTACAGTAGACCGCAATAGTAAACAAAGAACAATAATAGACAACTTTCAGCACTCCATGGAGCAATGTTTCGTGCAGACATTCTTTACAGCAACGGCAGGGAACAAATAACTCTGAAACCACAGCTCATTCGCACATGGCGAGGTATGTGTTTTCGGTCTCATGGGCATTGATGGTGTTTTTGATCAATCAACAGACTGCAGCACTTTTAGCTTCACCTTCGAGGGTCGGTTTCGCACACTTGACACCCCTTGAGAGAGGTGTCAAACAGTGGGATAGCAAGAGTCTGTAATTGTGTGCCATACCTAGCCAAACTTGACTGCTTGGTGGAAACACAGCTATTACGGCACCCATGTGAATGGACAAATTACCTGCAACCGTGCTGTCTTTAAGGAAAACTTTTCAAAAACTAAAAAGTTTTCCTTCTCCGTGTGCACAGGGCTGTGATTCCCACTTCTCACGTCCAAGTTCCGAGGTTAATGGAGCCACCACTAATATTGGTGAGGGGGGTCATATGGACCCAGCAGGAGACAGAGGCACTGGAGGTGAGTGTCTCTGCCTTTGTGTGTATGCAGAGCACACACGGTGCACCATGAACTGACACAGATGCTATGTCTTCAAAGAAATAATGTGAATGTCTTAAGGTGTAATGATGATGTAGCTTTGTTGTGCTGATTTTGCGAAAATGCTCTGTGAAGAGGGCTTAAGTTAACTAGGAGTAAGGTTAGACAGCATTTGTAACATGGCAACCAATGGCTTTTGGCTTCTTCTTCTTCATAATAATAATAATAATAATAAATTTTATTTGTATTGCCCTTTACATCAGAAGATCTCAAAGGGCTACAAGTTAAAAAGAGAAAAACAATGGAACAAAACAAACAAACAAAAAAAAACTAAGCAGAAAAGGGCAGTTAAAAAGATCTAAAACAGCGACAACTAAGAAGAGGAACCAAAAGTCTTGTTAAAAAGAAAAGTCTTAAGGTTCCTTTTAAAACTGTCTGTGGACTGTGGAGCCCTCAGGGTGTCAGGGAGGGCATTCCACAGACGGGGTGCAGCAACACTGAAGGCCCTGTCACCCATGGTCCTCAATCTGGTTCTGGGTGTCTGGAGGAGGTGATTTGAGTTTGTGGAGCGGAGGGAGCGTGACGGGTGTTGTGGGGTGAGAAGCTCTTTGAGGTGGGGGGGGGGCATGTCCATGAATGCATTGGTGTGCGAGGAGGGAAACCTTGTATTCAATTCTGCTGGAGACTGGAAGCCAGTGTAGTGAACGGAGGATGGGGGTGATATGGTCATGTTTGTGCATCAGGATACTAGCTGCAGAGTTTTGGATGTATTGTAGCCTTTGCAGGCTCTTGCTAGGGATCCCGATGAGAAGTGCATTGCAGTAGTCCAGTCTGGAGGAGATAAAGGCATGGACCAGCTTTTCATAACCAAAAAGGGGCATTGCTGAGACTACATCCCATCAAGTACAGTCTTAAAGTTTATGAATAAGTGCCAAGAAACTTATGACATCCCCATGAGCATGAACTGTACTCTGCCAAGCACAAAATTAAAATCATATCACACTTAACAAAGCAGATACAGTTGGCAAGCACACACTTACAGAACATTGGCACGGTAGCTTTTTATTACAGGCATGTTAGCATGCTGAACTTAATATTCAGCAGTGCCAAAGTGCAGATTCACAAAGATGCTCCTGTGGTCCTGATTATGGAGACATGTCAACTCCACTGAGGGTGTATCACACTGGACCACTGAACAATCGATGTTTTAGGCAGCTTGGGTTCAGCTTGAGGTACTTTGTTGTGAACTGTTTATTTTTAAGAAGAGAAAAGTTTTACTTGTCACAAACATTTAATAAAACAGCTGAGCGGTACATTAAAATAATTTCTGAAAACAGGCTATACGAGTGATGAGAATCGCATAGGAAAACAAACAGATCTGAGTTTTGTGAGCCTGTTTTTTAAATTTTCACTGGGTGGACTCATTTAAACAAAGCAAAGGTTGAGCTGTGTGCATGCAAATTCAAATTCGGTCAATAACCTCTAAACAGCAATTCTCTATCATGCACTGAAAAAAAAATCAGTTTGATTTGTAATGTTATGAACAAGTATCTCAAGACAGAGACCAAGGTGTTATTTTTGTAGTTTCGGCTTCAATTTAAGCTTGACTAATTCACCCTCACATGTCAGTGAAATGCTAGTTTCAGTTAAGTTTTTATGAGTTTGGTGTCCTGATTGTTATTAAGTCTTTGTATCATAATGTACAGTGAAAGTTCCTCACCAACTTCTTTAAAACTACTGTGTGAAACATACTATTAAGGGGACAAAGTTTTCTGCAGTCAGCAAGCTTTTCTAATATTGAAACTGAAACACAGAAGACAAATCGTAAAATAAGGCTATGTGTCACTTTGACTCTATCCCAATATTTCCATTCTAACTTAATATTCCTGAACTGTCTTGCCAAAGGGTGTAGGACCAGATGATGTCCTAATTCTGCTTCAGGGGCACCCTCCTGCACTTGTAACACACCCCTCTCCAAAGCTTGCATCACACCTCTGTTCATTTGTAGCAATTAACCAAAAGCTGGAGTGAAGTGATGCTTAGAACAGCTAACTAAAAAGACAGGTGGTTGTGTCTGGGTCTGTTGGACAGGAAAACTGGGAAATGTGAGGCTGAGCGATGGAGGGAAAAACATTTTTAGTGCAACTAAAAACAGATCAGATTTTGGTCAGAAATTACTGTTCATATTTATTCAGGTATGAGCAACACAAGCGCCTATTCATGGAAAGCAGAGACGCCTTTAACCAGGGACATGACTAAGTTATCATGGCTTTAACTAGAGCAAGTAAAACCTGTCACACACTTTAAGGCTTTTCAGATCCTAACATATTTTCTAACAGTGAAAGACCCTGTGTATGATGACAAGTATGAAAGATGTAACATTTTTGTTCTTTTTGTTAGTGGTGGAATACACAATGATCGACTCAGCACAGTACACACTAACAGACTCATTCACCAACAACCAGACTCTCTCCTCTCACAGCTTGAAAGCTTGTGTGGTCAAATTTGACTTTAAAGGTCCTATGTCTTAGTGTGTTTGACTGTTTACATCAAGTCTTGGGTGTCTGTTAAGCAAGGATTTGATTAATGATGATGAGAGGGGGAAGAGGGGTTACAGTAATGGCATCTGTAGATGGAGGCTGTATAGCTATTACATTATAAACTCCAGGAAGTAAAAAACTGAGGGTATTGAGTGGCAATTTCTTCAAAGAGTTACAGAGCATTTCTTCATGAACTGAGAGTTCAGTAAAAGGTGTTCTGTCCTTCTGCTCCCTTACCCCCTCCTAAAGACATTAAAAGCAAAGAAAATTGAATTTGCAGGACATGGGACCAACTTGTAAGGATCATGCATTTGTGGAAAGGACAACACAGCTAATCGTGTGGGTAGTACCCATAAAAAAATGTGTTTGTCCACATGAAAGCACTGAAAACACTGTATAGTATGTATGCCAAGCCTGTAAGTGGCGCTGCAACACTGCCACAGACATACACCAAAACCAGAGAAGAAGACATGAAGCATGCGCATACATCATGAGAAATGTCAAAAAACACAAGAAGATGAAGTAGAAGACAACCACATTAATGGAAGATGTTGACTGGGACTTCTGCCAATGCTGACGACATAACAGCATTTTCGATTTTCAAGGTCGTGAGGGGCTGGAGTCTATCCCAGCTGACATTGGGCCAGAGGCGGGGTATACCCTGAACCGGTTGGCCACATAGAGAGACAGACAACCATTTACACTCACACTCAATTAACCAAATGAGCATGTTTTTGGTCTGTGATAGGAAGCTGGGGTGTCCAGAGAGAACCTATGCATGCATGGGGAGAACATTTAAACTACATATTGAAAGGCCCTAACCAGAACTTGCTTGCAGTGAGGCACGTGCACTACCTGCTGCGCCACTGTGCTGCTCGCTATGAGAGAATTATTTCTGAAAGTATACATGTTTGTTATAAACACAGAAATACAGGGGTGGCATTTTAAGATTTCTGCACTCTGGGATTCATTTTCAAATTTTACATTTTCAGGCTCCTAAAATGCCAGTTGAGTGAGGACGAAACACTGATATGTTAAAAAACCTCTATGGATGCTCCTGAACTCATCTCCGTGGGGACAGCCCCATGATGATCAGGGAGGAAGGGGGGATTCAGGTAAAAATTGGTCCTATTGTTCTAGTGTGTGCCTGATTTAAGTTTGCATTGGGGAGTAAGGAATTGCAAGGTGATGAATGTCAGCAGCACAACAGGGAAGACAACTACAGCCAGTTGGGCACCATGCCCATGGGTGCACTCTCGACAAATGCGCACCTCAAGGATGACCCCAGGGCTGGAGTGTGGACACTGGGACAGGGACTTGGGAAGCTTTCACAGAGACTATACCCTGGGGCCTTTTGTTAATTGTTTAATTCAAACTTTCTATCAAATATATACATTCTTTTTAATAACCCAGTTTTTATCAACACCAATGAATATATGATCAAAATATAAAATCACAAGCTCACTTATGTCATGGTTTTCACACTCATATGTGTATGTAGCTGTTGTACCTGCAATCCTGTTGGGCTCAGAAGACTCCACCACTCTCTGTCCAGACCAAAGACAAAGGCATTGGCCAAACCATGGAGCGGCGCTGACAGGACGTGCAACAGCGTTAGAGTGAAGGAGGGATTCTTTGAGTAGAAGGCATTATGAAGCCTGTTGAGGGGAGAGGGGAGAGAGAGAAACAGACAGAGGTGTTGAGTTCATGCATAAAAAAGTTGTAAATAAAGAGATAACCTGCAGGAGCGCTTCAGGGCTGATGATTAGGTAATAGAAGAAGTCACAGGGCGCACAAAGACAGCAGGAGAAAAAAAAGGGAAAGACAGAGGGAGTGAGAAGCTGATGGACGAAGCGGCAGAAAGGAGGAGAAAGAGAAGGAGAGGACGAGTGAGTGACAGAGTGAGAGACGGGATGAGAACAGGAGGTAATGAGAGCGAGCGGCAGAGGCAGAAAAAGAGAGGGAGAGGAAAAGGGGGAGGGCGAGGGAGAGCGAGTGAGCTTTATATCAGCGTTTAAGAGCCCATTAGGCAGCGTGAGACGGCTGGGCTGACACATTCTTGGCTGCCGCTTCGACAGCACGCAGCACTTTACAAGGACAGGGAGAAGTGTAGCGCTCAACTCCCTTCCTCTCTCCCTCTCTCCCCTTTTTCTCCTCTTAGTTTCCTGCTCCTTCATCTCTTCGTCGCCCTATCTCCTTCCTTTTCACCCCGTGCACGTTTCATACAAACTGCCTCCCCTCTCGTCTGATACTGCTCCCGTTTCTTTGCGCTCATCCGTCTGGATATCTCATTTTCATCTCTGCTCACCGGGGTGGTCCTTGATTCTTTTATTTTCAATTCCCCTTCATGTGACTATCTCTCCAGGAGCCGGGGGCATGACTAGTGGGGGCTGGGGGGGGGCTCTTGATATTGTGAGGCACGGCGGCTAACTAATGGCTGCCCCTGAGAATGATGCTGCTCAGCCATTAACCCTGGATTAACCCTGTATTAGCGCTGCTCGTCGGGTTAGCCCACCGCTAATGTCTTTTATTGATCTATTAGCAGGAGAACCAAACTGCGCACAGCTCGCAGCGTCTTCCACGTGTGCGGTGTCCCTCTCTTCGGTGTGAGACTTGAACAGAGTGGCCGCCGTGGTTGACCTCAGGGTCAGGGCAGTCATCCTCAAGATGTTTGTACCCCTCAGGGAAAGAAGAGACAATACCAACAATTTGTAGTAGAAGAATAAGCACTGTGTTGTGTTGTGGTTACAGGCAGTTACACAAGAAATCACTGTCACTGATGTATTTGATGTTTCCAGTGATTTATTTATGATAAAGTCTTTGTTCATAGCACTACTGTTGTAATTCAACCCTCCTTTCCCTTCAGCCCTGAACAACAACCTGTGCTTCTACATGTGATGTTAAAACAGTTAATTAACTTGCTAATGCCATTAGACGTACATTTTCTCTTGTTGTACATAATTAGGCCAAAATGGCCTTGGTGTTCTCCATGTGTACCACAGCTCTTGCACTGGGCTTTGACCTGGACATGGATGAGAACTGAATGCTGTGGACTCTTCAAACTGCAGCACATTTTGCTACCTTAAGTCCACCCATGTCAGATAAATAGGCCTGGAGATATCAGCTGCACTTCTGGAAGTTGTCGACCTTTGGCTGCCTTTCAGTGCTAAGTTTAACATTTGTAGATGTAGTGCTCAAAGGTCACAGGCATTCAATGTGGTTTGTTGGCCTTGCCTCTTACACACAGAGACTACTTCAGATAATCTGAGTTTTTTAACCTTGCACAGCCGGTTCATTCACCAGATTCCATGTCTGTCATAAGTACGGGTTAGGACTGTCACCTTATACTCGATATTCGAATATCTGTTCGAGGCTGGGGGCTAAAAATCCGTACTTGAAGTGGAAATAAACTTTCAAATATAAAATTAACAGCTGAACAGCACATTAGGGCACCTGGAGCAGTGAACCACCTGGGCAGAGGGCACTCCCAGCACAACCCTATGGGCCAGTGCTCTCTTCACCTCAACAACAGCTGCATCAAGTCTGCCAGAAACAAACAGACGAAGAAGACAACTCAAGGAAACAGTGGACCGGCAAAGCCAGACCGAGTGGACAATTACAACACTGAAACATCAGAGGAGCTCCATGTGGAAGCACTTTGGGCTCCTCTGAGTGTGCAAGGTAACTGGCCCACTTCCACTGGGCCGGTTTGATGTGATCTTGGGTGCGTTAAATATTAAATTGATCTTACAGAAATACCTTGTGTGTTGCTGCTGGGCAGGGCATACATGTTAACAACTGAATATATTCAGCTATTAATGTGTATGCTTGAAAATTGATCAAGTTTGTTTTTTTGAAAGTGACAGCCCTGGTATGAGAATTTATGCAGTGTTATTTCTACCAATGATTCTGCCAATAGATCAAATTCTGTATTGATTCCTCTGCTGTTTCTGTATAGAGAAAAGTCGTCCTACACACGTGTTCTGTGTCAACAACTACAAACTCATGGCACTCCTTTGCTTCTGCAATTTGCTGGTGTTCTCACCCTTGTTTCAAACCACACTAACATGGACACTTGATGTTTTGAGTTGGCATCATACTGTCTCAAATAAAGCCAAAATTTAACTTCTATCTCCTGTCAGCCATGATCATATTTTTGACTTCTTTTATTGTCTCTGCTGATTGCCTCTGATGTGAGCATGACATCCTTGTTTTTGCAAGGTTTTGCAGAACAAAGCAGAAGGGATTAAAACGTAAAAAGAGAAAGGACGTGTACCCTTTCAGAGAATGGCACACATAACAATAGACAAATGATCTAGATTTTAGCGGTCAAATATGCTTGGGCACATCATGGTTAAAATTGCTTTTGTAAATGTTTTAAAGAGTTGTGAGTACATCTATTTGTTAGTATACAAGTACTGATGGGTTTATTCTCTACTGTTGCATGAAATCTGTGTGTTTTTCTAAATCTTTGGTTCCCTCTTTTGAGTTCAGTTGTATATTTAACCAGAGAATTAATCATTTAAATGTACAGATGAGAAATTATCTAGATTTTGAAAACATCAATTGCAAATAAGTAACTAGTTTTTACCTCTTCTTGACACTTTTTTAACCTGTCATTTAAGAAAAAAATTTTCTCTTTCAAGATGATGTAGGGAGTTTTTAGCTCACAATGAACAGACTAATATTGATACCTCCTACATACTTAAAATAGCAATAAAGCTCATCATGCATGCAAGATGACTTCTAGTGATTTTAATGCTTGTAACAACTGTTTAAGGGGTGTCAGACTAAGTGGGCTGCACATTTTCACATAAATTTGTTTTCAGCTGTCAAAAGAAAGCAGGATAATATTTTGTTAACAGAAAACACCCATCACTATACAGTATCAGATCAGTCCAGAGGTAGGAGTCACTTCATCGTCCACGGGAGGTGCCAAATCAATACAAAATGAGTTTCTCACAGTAGCTTTAAACTTGCACAGCTTAATCTGTTGTCTGCAAGATTTAATAAAATCAAATATATTTACCACCCAAATAATAAATAATTTTTGAACAAAGAACTGAATATTAAAACAGACAATACATCACCATCCTGCTGCCTAAGCTAAAAATAGTTTACATCATGCTCCCCACACCTTGCTGGAGCAGACTGGCTCAGACTGTGACTTTTTAAATGACTGAGACTAAAATCATTAATGCAGTGACACTTTTGTGAACCATTTTTGGAGGTTTATGACTAAATGTGACACAGAGAATTCAGCTCCCTGCTGTGATCAGACAATGCACTGTGCAAAGTCTTTATTTTTAGATATTTTAGTCATTTTTTGTGTGGTGCAAGTCTGCTTCCTGTATTAAAGAGCAGCTGCTGTCTTTTTCAGCTGTATTCTCTCTTTGGTTTTCAGGAACAGGCAGTAATGATGTAATAACAGTGTAACAACACATCAATTTTTAATTTAAGCTTTATCTAAGCAGGAGCAAAGTCTAATTAGGTTTGAATATTTTTCCAGTGTGTTTAGACTTAAATGGGCAGCAGAAAAGTCAAGTGGCTGCCAAGATGAAACGCATCTAACAATTTGACACCTACGCAAAAAGCAACACATGGAACAAAGACATCTTACTGGAAAAAATGTGATACTGTTTAAAGACAGATGTACCTGTGTCCAAATTAAAACTAAACAGTACCCAGAGAGCGCAAACCCCCGCCAAGGCAGCTTCCATATTGCTGTTACACCTATAAGCAATAGCTCTATGATGAAATAACCCTTTTAATTTGATTCCTTAAACCGGAAAACCTATCCTTAGTGATTGGAATCATATTCATATCATTATTAGTTAGACAATTATCGAGCGAAAACAATCCTTCACTAATGGCGGCTATCCAAATCATCACCAAAATATAATCACTCATCCCTTGTGCCATGACTAACATCCCTTGAAAATGTCAACCAAATATATTCAGAACTTATTGAGTTATTAGCGAAAATGTGGAAAACTGTCCCATTTCACACTGTTAGCAAACCCATTAAAATATTCCTGGATCCACATCCAGATCCAGATAAGTTGGACCATAACTGAAATCTCCTGAAATGTTCAAAATCTGTCCATTAGTTGTTTCGTTTTTTTGCTAAAAACCAGACAAACACAGTAAACACAACCTCCTTGGCGAAGGTAATGAATTATCTTTGAACCCATTTGTGAGACCAGCTGTTAAAATTTAAATAATTTTACAGGGTCAGTGTATGTTTTGGTGAATGGATTTTCCATTCAGAAAAAGATATTAAAAAACACATAATGAGTGGTTATTTGATATTAATTTTAAAATTTAAATATTAAAATTGAAATTCAAGGCATTTTTCTTTATCGGGGTCAAGAAGGGATAAACAAAACTTAAAAAACTGGTTGATTTTCATTTTCTGTTTCTAAAAACAAAATAATAAAATGTCAGAAGACAGAAACAAAAAAGACACCTGTTTTTTCATTATGTGCGACTGGAAGTTGCAGATTTTGAGACAGGTCACATATGGGGATGGTGCTGTGTTTCTGTCAATAGTGGTAAAATATACGACTTCTACCTGTGGTTTCTACGGTGGCCTACAAGGGTAAATGTAATGACACTGTATCAACTTTTTAAATAATCTATTTTCAAAGTACACAAAAATAAAACTTACTCAAAAAGTAAGCCGTAAAAGTACTCCACACTGCTTGCACAGATTGTCCAGGAGGACCTTAATACAATGATACCAATTCCATCAGGTACAAACGGAAAACAATTATCTTCATTTAATACCAAAGTGCTCAAAATAAACCACGCTATTTTTTTTGTTTCTGTCTTCTAACATGTTATTTTTTAGTTTTTAGTATCAGAAAATGAAAATCAACTGTTTTCTAAGTTTTGTTTATCACTTCTCGACCTTGATAAAGAAGAATGCCTTGATTTTCAATTTTAAGTTTTGACTTATACAATGAAAATCAAATAACCACTCATTATTTGTTCTTTTAATATCTTTTTTCCTGAACGGACAATCCTATGACCAAAACATACACTGACCTACATACAGCTTATTCCAAAAGTGGCAACAGCTTTACTGACTTTAGAGACAGTGACTATAATCAGTTCTGGGACTTGATGTTGTATTTTGCTGATCTGTTGGTAAGATCTACGTAGATGACAAATAGTATTTGTAAAACAAAGAAGACAAGAGTGACTTCAAAATCACAATGGTGGCAGGCGACGGCACCATGACTGTATACAAAAGGAGCACCACTGGAAGTTTCAGTTGTTCACAATCAATGATGGAGAAAGGAATTCAGAGATTTGAACATCCACAGTCCTAAATATCATCAAAAGATTCACCACCTGACATGCCAGATGGACTGTTCCACATATTTATGGGATATGTCTCACTAGCACATCAGGACAACAGCCCATGACAAAGTGTTTGTGGAAGGTGATTGAACTATTGCGCTGTCAGTCACATTTATCACAGATCTATCAGATGATGTAGGAGGCAGAAGTTGCTACAGAAGATAAAGTACCTGATGTGGGCCAGTTGATTAATCAGACTGTAGAGAAAACCTGCGGGAATAGCAGCAAAAATATTGCTTCCATGAAAAAAACACTTTCATTGTCATTCTTTGATCCATAATGAAGAAATTCAAGTGCAGATAAAACTGCTATAGAAGCATCCACGTTAATCACTGTGCACTGATTTTAAGCAACTTCTCACTGGGGATGGGAATTGATATGATCTTATTGATACTAAAGCTAATCAGTTCTGCTTATCAATCCAGTTCTTCATTGATTCAATTGTTGGAGTGATTTATCAAAATTAACCAACAGTTTGATTTATTGGAATCAGATCAAAATCTTGCAATGATAACAGCATTTGAAACAAGATGAGAAAAGCTTAAAAATACTTCTCGTTTTAACTCTATGATTTTTTTAAGAGATTAAAATCCTTCCATCCATGGTTTTTGTTTGAGGTTATTATATAAGGAATTGTTACTTCAGTGACAAGCATGAACCAAAGTATGAATTCTGTCACTGTTTATCAGGTGGTAATTAAAACCACTTTGGCTAACTGGTGTGAGTATTTTAAGTCATCAAGTAGTATTTTCCTCTCAAACTCCATTTAACTGAAGATAATGTTGCTACTTTTCCCCATCAGCTCTCTGCACCTGTGCGTCTAATTGTAATTTTTTCAACATCAGAGTCATTTTTGTCTGTTCCGTATTGGACTACAGGGTGATCATACTTGATTGCATCATTAAAACACAGGGGTGGAACGACGCCAACTCGACTTCAGAGCCAACAAGAGCAGGCTGACAGATGAGTTGTTATTGTTCTTTCAGATGCTTCGGGGAATCCTCACAAATGTCTGAGATAATGAACTGACCAAACAGACTGACATGACTTTGGATGGCTTCAGTTTTGCAGAGTTTTTTTGGTTAGTTTCTGGGTCCAAATTTAGCAGCTTGAGCTAAGAATTACTTATTCTTTGTCAAACTGTGCAAGCAAATCATTAAGATCTGCTTTTTTTCCACTTCTTTTAAATCCCCTGTGAGAACTGCAGGTGAACAGCACAGACGATGATTATGGAGATTCAACCACAAATCTGCTTATAATCCTCTCTTATCCTCTTTTGCAGCACGGGGGTTGCAAGGTTTATTTGCCAGTAATCTGTCTCCACTTACTTCCACATACCTTTTAAAAAAGTTATGGCAGGAAAGAAACCACGAGTTGGGCTGGTCGACCTGTAATGAGAGCCTACCTGCTGTGAGTCACCCTGCGTGCGTATTGGGGTTTCAGCGTGGTCTCTAAACGCAGCTTAAAATAAAGCAGGCGGTGGAGCGTAGAGCGGCGTGTCCTGGAGTAAAGACCCGTTTCAGAGCTACCCTGCCTATTTTCTGGGTTAGCCTACTGCTGTATCTCTGAGGGCCGGAGCAGCTGCTGCTCACATTCATTTCACTTCCCATTAAAGGTGAAATAAATCAGGAGTCCCCACACAACCTCCTTTGAGACGCAGGAAACACACACACACACCAGAGCGGAGGGAGGAAGTCGGACACATGTGGACATGTATAAACACACTTCACAGCCTTTTTGTGTGTGTCTGCAGAGTAGGTATGGGCGAACTTGACCAAAATTCAAACCTTGATTTTTTTTTATTTTAGCTGTGTCATAGCCTGACACAGCAGATGGACCGTTCAATATATGTCACTTGTCCATTGGGCAACAGCACATAGAAAGCGTTTGGAGAGGACAGGACTTTTCAAAAGCATATCCAGCAGGTGATTGGACAACCGTTTCATCAGTCACATTCTTTATGGGCCAATCAGATAATGTAGTAGGCGGGCGCTACTGCTGCAGTGTAAAGTGCAAAACATAAGCCACTTTGTAGAACAAACTCTCAGAAAAGAGGTCAGAAATGGAGCGAAAATATCTTCTCTATTGAGAAATACTTTCAGTGTTGTTATTTTCTTTTCATTTAATAAAAAATTTGTCATAGATCTGATGAAACTGCTTCTGAAGTTGTTAGCATCTGTGCTAATCTCTGTACATGCAGACACTTCCAATTCAGTTCAATTCAACCACTTTATTTATCCCCAAGGGGACAATATAAAAACGTCATCTCGTTCGTAGCTCCATCTCGTCCTGCTTTAAAGGACACTGACTGGGCTGTGCCGTTTCGGGCTGCTCACAAACGTTGTAGATTAGAGCTTGGATCAATCTGTCTGATTGCAGACACTGAATCAGGATCCATTTGCACTGAAAGGTGAGGAAAACTGGCTACACAGGGGCCACATGCAGTCTTCCAACTTACTCAAAGGGACCCACCACCGGCTAATTTCAAACTGAAATAAAATGCAACGACAAAGCTGAAAAAATGAGCTACAACACCATGTGGACAGGCAGAATGCATTACAAAATGGAAAAGATTGGTTGAAAAAGTAAAAAGAAAAAGAACAGTTGAAAAATAAACTTTGTGTTGTACCAGTCCTTACAGGTAATACGCAGATTTCATCAGCTACAAAGGTTTTGGTAAAGGTCTTTCATGAAATATTATCCAAGCATTAAAGATAAAAGTAAGTTAAATTAACTTAACCATCTGTAATAAAGATATTTATGAATGCTACCTTGGCCAGGTTACTTTTGTAAAGGAAAATATATTATTGATGGGACTTACTGCTAAAATAGAGTTAAAATGAAACAAAAACAGTGAAAAATATGTCACTGCGTTGAAAAAGTATCTTTCATTGATTTTACCTTTATCTGTAGCTCAGTGAATTGAACCTTCCTGTTTGATTTTTGAGCTTGAAAATATACATTTGATTTCTGTTAAAAGGCTATTAATCTATTGTTTTGATAACCCACAGCAATTCTTGAAAGTCTTATTGATAGAACCCTTTTATTTGTAACAATCTGGCTCTCTGAAAAGAGAATACTACTGATGTGGCCCTCATTGAAACCAAACATTCCCATCCTTGGATTGGATTGTGGAGAACAAAGGTCAAAGATCAAGGTTATGGCGCCTCACATTCATCCTTTGCTTGTGAATGCAATAACTAAGTGAAGCTTGCAGGACTTTCTTGAAAAAGAATGAGTCTTATAAAAGAATGAGCCGATTCAATTTTGGAGGGCATCGACCCTTTTTTCCATGATCAAACCACTGCTTGAGAATGTGATACCTCAAGAACGCTTTGAGGGATTTTTTTTTTTTTTTTTCAAAAATGTCCTCTCTGTCTGAAGAATGAAGCAACTATGTTTTAGATGTCATAGGTCAGGGTTTATTTCTCCCAATGCCCCATTACTCTTTGAAAGCATCCCAACTCCATGGGTCTCAGGTGACTGCAAGCAGTAACACTTTGTTAGCTTCTATCTTTGGATTCTTTCAACAGATATCTGTGGGGACCACTTTCTTGGGAATCTCCCTCTTTTAAATTCAGACAATAAGTGTTGTGTTTTTTTTTTTCTGGAAATTTCTTTTAATGGATCCATGGTAATAACTAGGTAATTGGTGATTTCTTATCTTTTTTTTCAATGAAAAATGTAGCAGTGATGTCATAAAAGTTTCTTTTTGACCCTTTGCGAAAAGTGACAGCTTCCTGTCAGTCTATTGATCAATCAAATGCGCCCAGTGTCTTCCTTTTGTGGTTCTTTGTTGGTTGTGCCAAACGTAAGAGCAGCAAAATGCCAACAAGTGACAAAATGGGTATTACTCACTTCCCAAAAGAAATGAAAAGGAAGTGTGAATAATGTCATGGGGCCGTTTGAAACACTTGAGACAGAAATGGCTTCCAAAAGTGGCAGAAAAGGCTGAATGGAGCAAAAGGTGTCTCGAGGAGTAAGTGTAGTTATGTGAATTTTTTTTGCTTCAAGTTTCTTTGCATATTTCCATTTTGATCCCCTAAAAGCCAAGACTTGACCGAACCAGGTTTTGAAGTGACAGGTCTTTTTTTCATTGATATTTGTGTGAACTTTTTCCGTGAGATTTGAATTTCATTTTGACTTCTTGTTTTCTATCTTTAGTCATACAGATTTATATACATCAAAGTTACATCATTGCAGCTTAGCTATTCTGATAGCCCAGGTCTTTATCAATTTAAAAACTTGGTAGTCCGGGTCTTTGACTTGATGCTGCTTGACAGGGTTGAGGTTCTCTGCAGCATAACCAGGCCCAACCAAAGAAACATCTAGGGTCCTGAAATGACTTATAAGTGGGCCCTCCTCAGATGTCATTGAATAATATCAACATGTCGAATTTGCTGGTGGCCTCGTAGCTGATTTGTGCCCCCCAGGTAGGCTATAGGCTGTAGTCCTGGCCTAGTTTCAAAGTGGCCTGTGGCTCACTTTACCCCATGTCTGCCCACATGCTTTCTCCTCAACTTTTTACTCTATCCACTATCCTGTCATTCAAATGAAAGCATAAAAAGACCAAAAAGAAAAATGTATGCAAAACAGATGACAATCATAATACCAGCATGTGGGAAAATTCTCCCTGTGGGCAGCTTTAGAGAAAGAAAAAAAACCCCTTGTTGCAGGTCTTGTTGTGGCTAAACAGGACAAACATTGTTGTCCTTACTGTCAAATTCAATTTCCCCATCCACAAAATTAATATCTCAAAAATTGGGGTTGTACCATTTCAGAAGTAAAGATTTTATACTTTGAAACAGTCATAGACAAAATGATTCTTATGCATCAATAATTACATGTTTAGGTTAACAATAAAAGAAAACTTTGGTCTAAATTTAGGATAGACTATTGCTTCGTTCCAGTTGTACTGGGAAGTCGGGCTTTCCGAGTTACGAGTGGGAAATTTCAACTGGAATGCCCCCTGAGGTCAGTCTTTCCTACTGGAAAGTCAGCGCATTCTCACCACCCCCCTGTTGACAGTCAAAGATGGCTGCCCTGGGTGTAAACAGTTATTAAGGCCCTGTAATATTCTGTTTATTAGCACTTCTGACAAGTGTTTGCCGCACTAAATCAGCAGAATACATAGTATTGTTCGATGTTTATATGGAAATGCTGCTATAGTGTTATTCACATTCTTCATGTGGTATGTGCAAACTACAACTCAGGGTGTGCTAACAACAGCGACAATAGCCTGGTAGATCGGCAAGTTTTTTCCCGCTTTGTAACTGGAACGCTGATAACTCTGATATGACGTCATTCCCACTCCCCTCTTCCCAGTTCTGCTGTAAATGCAGCGTATGTGTTTGCCAACCTTCATGGACCCCAACATGACCCTGAGCCCAAGAAAGTGTTCCCCTTTATCCCCCCTTATGGGCAGCCTTGATTATAACAATAAAAATCCAAATGGACTGAAAACAGCAAAAGAATGACCTGGAGCTGCTAGGGTTAAGTTATGCTTGAGGTATTCCTGCCAAACTTTGCATTGATGTTGAGGCCTTAAACCTACTTTGCAAAGATCCAAGTTTTGATCAGCGCCAACATATTAATATGAACTATACTGCCTCACCCTGATTTTCATGGCAACATATCACCATGTCTAAAAAACTGCATGTATTGCACAGCCCTAGTGCAGAGGTGCATACTCGCAGTAGGTCATACGCATTGAGAATGTCAGGTGGAGAGGAAGCACGGTGTGTTTTTGTGTGTGCGTTTTTGTGTGTGTGTTTCTCTGACAGCGCTACGCCGAGAGTGAGTGGGTCTGTGTGAAGGGGGGCTATTTCTGGCGTCTCATTTTTTTTTCCTGCTGCCGCAAAGAAATGCGATCGGCGTCCGGGAAACGAGAGCTGGCAGCAAGCAATCATCTGCCTGCCACACACACATACACATACACACACACGCACACACACAGCACCTCACAGCGCCGAGCAACACGCGCCATGGCAACGGAACAGCCGCAATTAGAGGCGAAGAGCCTTTCCCCTCCATCGAGGGAGAGACGGAGAGCGAAATGAAAGGAAGAAAGAGGCGAGAGAGGGAGAAAGAGAGGCGGGGAGGGGGAGAAGGGGGGGTGAGATGAGTGTCAGAGTAACAGGAAGGAGAGAGAGAGAGAGAGAGGAGGGAAGGAGAGCATGATAAAGAGGTGAGAATGTGCGAGAGTGAGGCTGCGAAGGGGAACGAAGGCCGAGAGCGATGGAGGAAGGAGGAGGACGAGGAGGGGAGAAGGCTGAAGGAGTGAGGCTGAATGGTGAAGGAGAGAGAGAGAAGGGGGAGGATATATCCAGAAAGACAGATTGCGAGACACGAGCGAGACAAACAAAAGCGATTATGTGCGAGAGAAACCAAGATAAGAGGAGAGAGGAGGAAAGAGGAGACGAGAGATGGAGAGACGGGTGGAGGCGTACGGCGGCGAAGGGAGGGAGGGGGAGGCAGCCTGTTTCTCCTGTGTGAGCCGGGCTAATGAAAGATGAATGAGGGAGGCAGTGGTGGGAAGGAGAGTGTGGCTGCGGGCGATGCCTCACTGAGCTGCTGCTGAGTGTGTGCGCGTGTTTATCAGGGTTCGTGTGTGGCGTAGTCGAGCGAGCCTCGCAGTTGGCTGACTGGTGTCGGACAACAGGGATGATATTGTGTATGCTGTATGACTCAGGAGCAAGCGGTCAACAACAATAAACACACACGCTCAAACCCACACGCAGAGGACACAGACAGTGCGTAGCTTTGAGGCAGACAGGGTCTTAAGATTGGGATAGCCCGGGGCCCCTTGCTCTGAGGGGCCTCCAGATGAAGTTGTAACAGATGAGCGTCAAAAATAAGGCATATGTCTAAAATGATTACAATGATTAAGACGTGTAATTGACACATCATTTAGACGGAATTGCAAAAAGAAGTTGGGACAAGTGGCTGGAACAAGCAAGGAGAAAATCGCTGCTCACTAGATGCACCAATTATTTAATCATTGCCAACTTCTTTCAGAATCAGAAATGTATTTATTGCGAAGTACATTTGCACATACAAGGAATTTGACTTGGTAAATTCGTGCAAAAACAATCAATATATAATTATCATAAAAACAAGGGTTAGGAGGAATATAATAAAGTATAAAAATAGGTTGAAGCCTATAACAGTGCAAATAGACAATGCCAAGGTCTCCAATTTTATAACCTTGCAATGCAGATGAATCCACCTCAATTATGCTCGGCCCAGAGCAGCACAGACAAATCAGCGCCCTTTAAAGCAGGATTTGGTGGGAGCTACAGTGGCTGCCCATACGGATATTAGCATAGATGCTAACAGCGTCAGTCATACTCTTATCAGATCTGGACTGAATTTCTTTATTAAATGAAAAACAAACAACCACACAAACTTTTCCATAGAAAGGATATTTTTGCTCCACCTCCAACGTGTTTAGCTAAGTTTGTTTGCTAAGTGGCTTTTGTTTTGTTGTTTACACTGCAGCAGTAGCACCCAGCCACTACACTATCTTATTGGCTCAAAATGAATGTGATTGACGGAACAATCGTCCAGTCACCTGCCAGATATGTTTTTGAAAGGTTCTGCCCATTCCCAAACACTTTCTACGGGCTCTTTCCCAGGAGGACGAGTGAAATATACTGAACAGTCCATCTGGGGGTTTAGCAATTCTGAGTATTTTAAGTTTTACTTCTATTGAATGTTGCAATCTTATTTGTGAAACTTGCTCAGTGGACTCTCTGTCTTTTGGTAAGAACATATTGCAGGACACCCCTTACATAGGGTTTAAGCACTGGTCTCCAACCTTCTTTGTACTACACCCTGGTTAAATGTAAATCAATATTGCCACAGACTGGCCTTTGCGAGGAAGCAGTGACAATGACAAACAGTCACACATGTTGTATGTAGTATAACTGACCATGACACAGAAGCAGAGGGGGCAATGGTCTTGTTTCTAAACTCCAATAAAGAGAAACTTACGTGAACTCACTCTGTTTTCACCAGCTGATTAACAATGACATTTGGGAACCCTGTTGGCTGAGAGTCAACAGCTGTCATGGTAACTAATTGAGTATTTTGAGTGTTGTATTTAGGCTGGGCGAGATGGTGGCGCAGCAGGTAATGGACGTGCCTCACAGCAAGAAGTTTGCTGTTTCAATCCCCCTGTTGGTCGGGGTCTGTGTGGAGCTGCATGTTCTCCTCGT
Source organism: Cetoscarus ocellatus (assembly GCA_037902135.1). Taxonomy (NCBI): domain Eukaryota; kingdom Metazoa; phylum Chordata; class Actinopteri; order Labriformes; family Labridae; genus Cetoscarus; species Cetoscarus ocellatus. Next base: position 548,861 of record JBAMNC010001683.1, read on the forward strand.
GTATGTGTGGGTTCTGTCCAGGCACTCCGGCTTCCTCCCACAGACCAAGAAACATGCTTGACTCAAACATGACTCTTTATTGCCTTTAGTGTGTGTGAATGGTTGTCTGTCTCTTTATGTGGCCTTGTGATTGGCTGGTGACTGGTCCAGGTTGTATCTCACCTCATGCCCAATGTCAGCTGGGACAGGCTTCAAGTCCCCACGAACGAAGGGCACAGGTTTATTTTTAAACCATATTTCACATGGACTGGAAGACGCTAAAATGTTAAGAGAACCAGAAGCTGGTGGTGCTAGCAATGCTAACATTAGCCACACTTTGCTTGATATTGTATGTGAATACAATGTTGGCATGCTTACATTTCTTGTATTTGACCAAAATCAAACCACAGGTCGCTGCTTTTGATTCACTTGCCTGTTTTTATCCTTGATTAGTTCAAATGGCCTTCACACCCACCTCAAATTGAGCTCTGGTTGGCTTGGAGGCAAGACCCCTTGTTTTAAGGTTTTGGTCTGAACCCATTTGTGTGAGCTGTCAGTAGTGAGCCAGAGTTTGTTTGGTCTGGATTAAACATGTGAAGTGTGAAAGCGACTGTGGACAGCACTCTTTCTCTGTAGTAAATAATATATGCACAGATTATTTGGCTTCTGATGTTCAAAAGTCCTTTAGAAAAGTTAAAATATTTAGTTTGCCAAGATTGCTCTTAGCTAAATGTAGAAGGCCTTTACTTTAGTCTTCACCTAGGACCTCCCAGTTACTAAGACTGCCCCTGCATTGAGACTTGGTCTGCCACCACCTGTTAGTTTGCAGTCAATCATTTGCACTCATACGGCATCTCTGAGTCTGCTCACGCATTCAGACCGTCAGTCTGTCACACTGTTAGTCACATTTTGAGCCCGTCTCACCCTCCACATACTGCACAAAATCCCTCATCTGCTACCTCTCCCCATCTCCTCCAATATCCCATCCTGCCAGTCTGTACCACTCACACTTTCCTTCCTCCCTTCATCCTTTCATCATCGTTCACCTTTTCGTCATCCTCTAATTGTCACGTCTGTGAGGGGAAAACAGCTCCGAGGACGGGAACTCCTTTTACAGAGAGTGAGCTGTGGCCAGACAGAGAAGTCATCCTCACCCTGATCGCACTTCCTCCTCTCGCAGGCTGACTGCCTGACTCCTTTTTTTTCTTTCTTTCCTCCAGACGAATCACATGCTTCAGAGTTTCAAAACAAGGCTCCTGTGTCGCCTGCGGCAAAATCTTAAATTTTCTCTGACTGGGGAGGGATTGCCAAAGTGAGCGTGATCCCTCTGCGTGTGTGTAGGGTCAACTCAGTGTTATGCTGCATCTAAATATGAGAGAAGAGGGGTTCCTTCCTGAAAGAGTAAGATGTTGGGAATTCAGTTTTATTTCCGAAAAATGAGTTGTATTAAGCAGTAGTTCTCTATGGAGGGTTTGGGCCAAAAAGTAGGTCATGGAGTAGCTTTTAGTGGGTCACAAAGTGTGCCTTAGGAAGTAAATGATTGTGGCAAGGAGTCAGCAATGCACAGTAGCCGAAAGCGGACAGCTGGTAAAACTCCCCGGTTTTCTTGAGCTCTTAACTCATTTATGTCAGTTTCTTTGGATAACAGAGCTGGCTTTCTCACGTTAACAAAATCCTGTCTCAAGATTTATAGAAAAAAAATTGATATTCACAGACTATGTTCACACATGCACAAACAATGAAATTACCCTGAATTTACCCTGGTGAGCAGCATGTGAGAATGAATCCTGATAAGTTATTGACCAAGACCTTAACAAGAGATTTTCTTGCCAACCCAACAGGGATGTGGTCACCAACCTGAAGATCGTAATCTACTGGTGGATCTTTGGGATATTTCAAATAGATCCTTAAGGCTAGAAGTGCATATGGTATTAATTTGATGCAACTGTTGGACTGTTTAACATACACATGACATATATACATCTAGAAAAACAGCTGCTTTTCAGTGTTTGTTGGGTCTAAATGATTCTCCTGTGGAAAAAAAGCTAGGGGTGAAGTGATTGTTTTCCATAATCAAGGAGCCCTGGTTTGATGCTATGAGGACAACTGGTGTTTATATATAGATGAAACACGTATCTCAACTCTTTCACTATCAGCCAATGGCTGGACAAGAACATTCTCCAGCAAATGTTTCAGAATTTTACTGCCGTATTCACACAACTCGCCCCTGGCTTCAAACAAAAATTCAAGGGCACTAGCGGGATAAATTTTGTTTCAACTAAGGGTGACAGAATTCAGCCATTTATGTTCACACAAACGCCTCACCACATAAGTCTTGGGAAATGTTGTTGCATTTTCTTTTGAATTTATATTCGCTTTAATCTTGGATGACAAAGGTGCAGTCTGTTTGCCTACTTTAGAGGCTTGTTTGCACATGTGGCCAGCGATAGATAAACATAAGTGTCTACCCCCGAGGCTTTTATACCAAATTTAAATAAACTATGACTCAAAAACAGCTAAATCTGTTATCGTGCATTGAGTTTACAGTTAAATTCCAAACAAGTTTTTGAGCTAAAAGTCATTAAAAACTGATTTGCTCAGCTCAGTGATTAACAGTCAACCTGACATGTAGATGTGTCAGTTCAAACAGTTCTGCTGCCTGTTAATTTGTCTCTTTGTGTGTGTTTGTGTGTGTTTGACAGGCTTTAGGGCAGCACACACACACAAAGGACAGACATTGCCTTGTTCACAGACATGTGGTCAGCGACTCAAATGTAAAAAATTGCTCTGAGGCTTGTGAACTTTCTGCAAGAATCCTGTGTGGATTATATGGATGTGTCAATAAAGGCTCTGAAGAGAAGTTCACAAATGCACACGCATACACACACACAGATTTTGGCAAACAACAATATTCTATAAATTTAAAATACAGTATTTAGTTATCAATCACATTTTCCGCTTATCCCTTTCGGGGTCGCAGGGGGCTGGAGCCTATCCCAGCTGACATTGGGTGAGAGGCAGGGTACACCCTGGACTAGTAGCCAGGCAATCGCAGAGTCACATAGAGAGACAGATGACCATTCACACCCCAAGGGCAATTTGGGGTCACCAGTTAACCTAATGAGCTTGTTTTTGGTCTGTGGGAGGAAGCCAGAGTGCCCAGAGAGAACTCAGCAACGCACGGGGAGAACATAGGAATTCTACACAGAAAGGCCCACCGACACAGTGTTCGAACCAGCAACCTTCTTGCTGGGAGGCACATGCACTACCTGCTGCACCACTGTGCCGCCTCGGGTTTCTAATTAGTGTTGTTCATATAAAGAATGGTCCCTGCAACATTTTTAAAGTTTAGTGTCCGTCTCAGGGACAGACAAACAACAATGAATGTAACAGAGAGACAGAAAGTCAAATGGCTAAATGTCTACTGCCAACAGCGGCCTGGGATGCTCTAAAACAGTAAAAAGATATCCAAAATTTCCATAAATAATTGAACAAAAACAATATTGCACTAATCACGTAAATACAGTAACCTTGAAGTGCAGATTGATTCAATTTCATGTCTGTAATTTGGAAGATCCATCTTGCCAAGCTCCAATCTACCATGAAAGCCCAAAGCAACTCGGCCCAATCAGCATGAAGTGACTGCTCGTACATAGAATGCTAACAGCTTCAGTCGCAGTTTTCTCAGATCTGGACCATATTTCTTTATTAAATGTAAAACAACTAAAAACACTGAAAGCACTTCTCAATAGGGATGCTCCGATCAGGTTTGATGCTGCCGATCACCAAAAGCAGGCATTTTGTAGCATATTTAGCAGGCAAAATGCAGCAACTATTCAATCAAAATGACAGGTGAAAAACACTGTCATTACCTGCTATCAGTAACACAATCTTTTACAGATTGAAAATATTAAGGCTCTCAACAGGCTAAATAGTGGAGAAAGTCAAATAAAAGCAATATATCTCACAGCATTACTTAATAAATAATGTCAAGGAAAAAAAAGGATACCTTCAAAGTTAAATGCAGGTTTCATTCAAATAAACTATCATAAGTTACTAACTAGAAAAGCACTCAGAGAGCGCAGACCTCCGCCAAGGTGATCCGGATCAGTCACAAAATTTAATCAGTTCTTCCATATCCCATTCCCAAAAATTCCTGAAAATTTCATCCAGATCCTTTCAGAACTTTTCAAGTTATTTTGAACACAAACAAACAAACAAAAACAAACAGACAGACAGACAGATAAATGCCAGCAAAAACATAACTTCCTTGGCGAAGGTAAAAATACCTGAGATCCTCTTAACTAAAGTTGACCTATTCCTTTAACATTTACAGTCTATTTGTGAAAGAAAATAATGTGAAACAACAACGATTCTTTAATAAATAAAATTTTAATTTATAAAAAAATGACATTCAGGGATGATAAGGTTAATTATTATGGTACATTTGAACATTCTGCCAACTAAAAAGCCAATATATGAGATATTGATTGCCAATTAGTACCAATAAAATATCAGCTGTAAATATTAGCTAAACTTTTTCATATCTGCAGATACCGACAATCAGCATTTTAGGCATTTATCTGCTGATTCTGATATTGTTCTGATAGTATTCTACATCTCCACTAGAGCTGTAATAAAATCTGTTTCAATGCAGGCATTAGTGTGCACTTCAAACCACTTATGAAGAAAGCAGAGCAGAAGGCGGACACGGCGAAATGTTACATAAAATACAGATAACAATATTCTGTAAAATGCTAAATATTGTCCTCAATAATCATCCAGGCTGATGATTGGTCAATCCGTAATTTGTATATCACAGAAAGGAAAGAATTGATGTGTCAGTATTTGGTGACAATGACATATAAGCATCTGAACACACCTGTAGGTTGCAGACGCACACACATATAAGCACACATACAGTACATATAAGCGCACACCGAGGCGCTCAGAGACCCAAGAGACCAGAGCGGCTAACGTTCAACAACAGAATAGAACCCAAACAAAGAGACATCCTGTTTCCTGGAACACAACACCACTCAGCGCGCTGTGCTGGGAGAAGCCAGTAAACACACACACACACGCACACCCTTCAACACACACAAATCTTTCCATAGTATATCGCAGCGCCTTTGTTTCCATTCGCCTAATTAATGTATCTTTGTGTGTGCGTGTGAGTCCGGCCATGCCACGGGCCATGCCTTCAAGTAATAGTGCACGTGAATTTATCCTTATGAGTGGCCGTAGCCCCAAGTGTGTGAGTGTGTGTGTACGCTAGGGCGAGGGAGACAGAGAGGAGGGAGGGAGAGCAGATGATAGAGTAGGCTTTAGCGATTCCCTGGAGTGTGAGGCAGCGTTTACGGCACTCTCCGAGCAGCCAGAGTGATGAATATTTAAAGACGTGCCTGAAAGAGCAGAGGGAGGGGGGAGGCCGTCCGGGTGTGTGAGTGTGTGTGCATGTTTGTGTTGGTTGTATGTGTGTGAGTGTGCCCAAGTGTGTGTGACAGAGGTTATCTGGTATCTCCTTTAGCATTTACATTTGCTGGCGCATGCCACGAGTGTACATATATGTCTATATGTGCCTGTATAAGTTGTGTGTAGAGTGTATGTGTCCATATGGCTTACAGGCATGACCATAGGGCCATGGACATGTTCACCACTGTGTTACATCACCTCTCCTTTTAACAACACCTAAACGTTTGGGAACTGAGGACACTAATTGTTGAAGCTTTGTAGGTGGAATCCTTTCCCATTCGTGCTTGATGTATGACTTCAGGTGCTCAACAGTCCAAGGTCTCTGTTGTTGTATTTTGCACTTCATAATGCAGCACACATTTTCAATGGGAGACACGTCTGGACTGCTGATATGCCAGTCTAGAACCTGCACTCTTTTACAATGAAGCCATGCTGCTGTTACACACATTGTCTTGCTGAAATAAGCACGGACATCCCTGAAAAAGACGTCACCCTGATGGCAGCACATGTTGCTCTAAAACCTGTATGTACCTTTCATCATTAATTGTGCATTCACATATGTGCAAGTTACCCATGCCATTGGCACTAACACATCCCCATACCATAACAGATGCTGGCTATGAACTTTGCATGATAACAATCTGGATGGTCTTTTCCTCTTTAGCCCGGAGGACACAATGTGCCTGATTTCCAAAAATAATTTGAAATGTGGATTCGTCAGACCACAGTACACTGTTCCACTTTGAGTCAGTCCATCTCAGATGAGCTCAGGCCCAGAAAAGCTGGTGGCTTTCTGGTTGTTGTTGATATATGGCTTTGGCTTCGCATGGAGTTTTAACTTGCTCTTGTAGATATAGCGACAAACTGTGTTAACTGACAATGGTTTTCCAAAGTGTTTGTTCCTGAGTCCACATGGTAATATCCTTTATCCTTTCATGATGTCAGTTTTAAGTGCAGAGTTGCCTGACAGATCGAAAGTCATGGGCATTCAGTGTTGGTTTTCTGCCTCATTGTTTACGTGGAGAGATTTCTCTGGATTCTCTGAATCTTTTGATGACATTATGAACTGCAGATAATGAATCCATAAATTCCTGGCAACTTTACATTGAAAAATGTTGTTCTTACACTGTTGGACTATCTATTAATGCAGTTGTTCACAAAGTGGTAACCCTTTTGAGAAGGCTTCTTTTATACCCAATCATGACACTCACCTGTTTCCAATTAACTTGTTGATCTTTTACAGTCTTTTGTTGCCTCTGTCCCAGCTTTTTTGGAACACGTTGCAGGCACCAAAGTCAAAATGAGAGAATATTTAAAAAAAACAAAACAACAGCTTATCAGTTTGGACATTAAATATCCTGTCTTTGTTGTGTATTCAATTGAGTACATTAAAAAAATACGCAAATTATTCTACTGTTTTTATTTACAATTTACACAATGTCCCAACTTCATTGGCATTGGGGTTTGTTTCATGTCTATGTATTGGTTTTATGCGTGCAAATACAGGTTTATTAATGTATATGTCTGCTGAGATATTAAGCCCAGAGCCTCAACGTGTGTGGGTGTGTATGCGTGTCCAGCCTCAGCACGGCGCCTGCCCTGTGTGTGTGTTCATTCTCTTCACAGCCCTGTGGGCCAGCGCTCTGTCTCGCTAAATGGGGATGAATAGCAGAGCGTCGCTGCTGCTCGACGGGAGACGGATGGCCGCGGGGTGCTCCAGTCTCCGGTTACACACTGATGGCTGCCGGAGAGATGCAGAAGCAGAGCTAGACACGGTCATATGTCCACACAAATAATATCTGGGCCACATGGGGACATGTGGCTAAGCTGTCATACAGGGTCTTCAAAGAGAAGGACACCCCACACCAATGATGTCTGAGATTGATCCGGATTTTTTTTTATCAGTCTATCATTCATCATTGTCAAAATGTTTAATACTCGGAAACTTTTCAATAACACATGGTTTAAACACTGGAGACAAACATTTATATTAATGATTGATGATACTATGAAAGAACCTTAAAAAGATAAATGTATTTCCTAAAAAAAAGTGCATGGAGTAGGAATGGATCCATCAAAAATTGTTTGCAAACTCCAGTGAACTGTCTTATAGTGCTTTGGACACAAGTGTCTGTTAAATGAAATTGTAACATGGTAACATTATTTACTGAGTTGCCCATTAAAATTACCCATTACTGGTATGTTCCATTTAACTTGTGACTCATATGTTGGAGCAGAAAATCATGCCACATCTGAGTTGACAGCACTACAAACTAAAACTCGGGACAACTTAAAGAGCAACTTGCAGGTTAGAGACCCAATTGAATAAGTTTGTAGGTAAAATTAAGGACACATATTTTTCCAGGGTGTATTCTGCCTCTCGCACAATATCAGCTGGGATCAAGCCCCCACAACCCTAAATGGAAAAAATGGTACAGATACTTGACGGATTGATGTTCTGCTAGAGTTTTGTGTCAATTAACAGAGCAATATGACTTTTCTACCTGGTAGCAAATGTGGGACAGTGCGAGCTGCACATGCACGCAAAGTCATTCCTACACAGAGTGCTGGATTAACATGTCCTGTCTAGGTACAGGCATGTTGTTCTTTACCATGTAGGGTAATAGTCACACCCGGATTGTTTGGGAGAGTTGTTCCGATACAAGTGGGTGCTCTCTTTCGGGTTCAGTTCGTTTGAAAAGAATTAAAACAGCAATCGATCCCTCTTTTGGTAGAAACAACCAAGCCAAGCTCACCTAAAAGAGGTGGCCTTGGCTCACTTCTAATAAGCTCCTGGAGTGGTACAGTGAAGACACTATCAACCCAGCCATAAACAAAAACAGGGTGACGAGTTAACTCATCACACTGCTGTAGTAGCATGAGCAGCAGCCGTAGTAATAATTGCATTATGGCTACCAGGAAACCAGGCTGATAACAAAGTCCCGCTTAATAATGTTTTGAATCCAACAGTCACAACATACCATGACAATAGTAGCAGGTTAATGTTACTCTCTACTCTACAGCAGATCATCACAGGACTGGACAATATCAGCTGATTCAAAAACTTAGTCCACCTCGCTCAAGTGGGAAAATGCACCCTTTGAAAGCTGCTCTTACTTTGCCACATCACAGATAGTTGCTCTGCAGACACTTCCGCAGGTGTTATGTTGCAGTATGTTACCATGCTATCTGGTGTCCTCTGTGGTCTGCTGTAGACACAACGGCGAGTGTTAGAAAACCATTTTCTTAAACTGATTTTGTTTACATTCATGTAGTAAGGCATGTCAAACATTAAAATACATGCTTATTTTATAATTTACAAGACATTTGACCTCCCCTATTAAACAATGACTCATTAAATGGGTAGCTTAGTCTGCTGACTTCCTCCCATAATGTAGCGTATGACTCGAAGTCACAACAACTGTGGTTATGACTTAATAATGTAAGACCATCCCTGACTTCTTGTGTCATTAGGTTGGTACCAAGATACTGTTGTGTGAGCATTAAAGGTCCAAAGGAAACATGCAAATGTGTGGTGCTTTTTCAAGTGAAGCGAAACAAGGCAATCACAGATAGGGGAACTACCTAAAACAAGAAAGTAGTCTATGCTGGGTGCCTCTTGGGACCTCTATTGTATTTGATAAAGTATTATGGCAGGCCTCAAAATAGTTCTCATATTACTAATAGAAAGTGTAAATCTAAAATTCTGGTATAAAAAAAGCACAGAAAATGCAAATTTTATGGCATCATTTCAACTGATGATTTGAGAAGCTATAGTTTCAAGATCCAGTTCGTATTACATACAGATACTTGTGTTTTACTCCAGAGCCAAGTCATGGAAACCTGGAGCTTTGGACTTAATCCTGCAAAATCGGAGATCAAAGTAACGCAAAAAATGCTCCAGTTCTGCCTCGAAATCTGAAAAAACACACATACCTTTAAGCTAAAGCGAGTTTCAAACTTGTTTTAGTAAACAGGCCAACGTTGCCACTCTCTTACAGTAAATTGAAAGTGAAGAGTTAGATAAATAGAAAAAGGGCTCGCAGACAAATAAAAAGATGAGAGTTGGAGCCTTGCACACTGCCTTCCAGCATCTGAGGAGCTCACTTGTTCGAGTAAACAAAATATGCCACTAAAGATATTAGGGTATACAGTACAAACCACACACCGGCCTACACATGCCGAGGCGCAAACACACATCCCTGCGTGCCCGAGAGTGAGATATACCGAGAGGCGGAGAGGCGAGGAGCGGAAGGAAGGGAGTGTAGAGAGGAAAGAGAAAGCTAGAGCAAGAAAGAGAGAGAAATAGAGGGAGGGAGAGAGAGAAAGAGCGCATCCTGGGATGCAGAATGCCAAATACAGTGAGATAAGAGTTAATGTATCCCCCCCTCCGCCTCCCCTCATCCTCCTCCTTCATCCCTCCCGTTTGGCTCTCTCTTTCTTCCTCCCTACATCCATCCCTCCCTCCTCCTCCTCCGCCTCCTCCCCGTTTGCTTTGAGGGATGAATAATAACTGCTGCTCTGAGATTTCCTCCCTCGTTTTTCAAAGCGCAGAACGGAGATGGGGAAGGTCTGCCTGGCCCTGGCTGCGCGTGCATTTTTGAGTTGGGCGCACACACACACTCACAAAAAGGCAGCCAACACACACAGAAGCACGCACACGCTGTCTTGTTCTCGCTGCTTGCCTGGAGCAGGGAAATCAGATCTCCTCCAGAGAAAGGCGAGGGGGGCTTAAGCGCTGAAGAGAGCCCATACAAAAATCCCTGCGAGCACGTATAGGAGCTATACACACCAGAAAAACCCACACGCAGCATCGAGGGAAACCAAGAATAACTACGAGGATGCGAGCCGCCTCCTGGAGCGACAGGGTGAGCCCAAGGTTATAGACACATCGCCGGTTCAAGCCCCGCCAGCAGAGCCAATTTACACAGTAGAGCTGGAAAATACTGACAGATAATCAAATTTAAATATATTTTAGCTGAAATGCAATACATGATACGTACTGAGATATGTTTCTGGAAAGAAAGAAAAGTGGTTGTTAGAACAGCAGACTTTCAAATATTTGATATGGTTTTATTAGAAAGATGTAACAGCCTTTTTGATACCAAATTAGAAAAAATGGGGCTCTCAGGTAGGGATGGGAAACAGAAACTGGTTCTCCCTGGGAGCAGGCTCCAACCAGTTTAAAGGGATACGCTGACTTTTTTTGTTTTCGTGTCTTGAGTCCATGACAAGCAGATAGGCATTGTTCTTTTGACTCCCTATGCAGTAACAAGAAAGAGGGGGGCAAAGCTCACCCACCGCTAACTAGCTTAGCTCAAACGCTGGGAGTCAATGGGTTTTGTTAGCCTGCCTCTGCCAACAGTCATCAGGTAAACACTTCAGCAACACTAAATGGTCCTGTGTGCTTGTTGTGAACAGTTTTATTACCACGTTATGTAATGTTATCTTCTACTATCATCGTATTATCGTAGAAGTTTTTGTCATCTTAGAACTTTTGGATCTATGGGATGCCCCGCCCTATCGACATGACATACCAGATGCTGCTTTACCGAAGCAAGGTTCGAGGCAATATATGTGATTTGACTGCTGTGAGTTTCACCAGTCACCAAAAGCTCCTATGTTTGTCTCTTGTCATTGCTTAGCTTCACTGCACACTGGTCTGATTCCTCCACTTTTGAGTTGCTGTACTGCATGCACCCCAGTTTCAGGGTCTCATACATCAGAGCATGTCAAACAGGACATCAAGGAATCAGAGTGCATGGGAAATTAACAAGAAACAGGTACATGTCATTCTGTGTGACAACGCAAGAAATATGAAAAAAGGAATGGATGATGTGGGGGTCAAAGTGTGGGCTGCACTGCACACTTGCTCCAACTGGCTGTACTTGAGGGTCTGCTGTCACAACACTGCATCACAGACTCATTTTCAATTGTAAGAAAGATTGAAGATTGAAGGCCATTTAAAGCCCTCAAAACAGGCCTACTCACAGCTAGAAGATATTCAAAAGGGAGGCGGGAGCTACCAGTGAGATCACAGCAGGATGTGACTGCTCCGAAAGAGATTAGCATAGATGCTAACAGCTTCAGCAGCAGTTTAACCAGATCTGGACCACATTTCTTTATTAAATGAAAAACAAATAATGACACTTCAAACTTCTTGATAGAAAGCATATTTTCGCTCTACTTCCAACATGTTTTGGTGATAGTTTGTTCAAGAAGTGGCTTATGTTACACCACGGCAGTAGTACCCATTATCTGATTGGACGTAACAAATGTGATTGACAGAACTACTGTCCAATCACCTTCCAGAAATGCTTTGAAAGGGTCTGCCCTTCCCAAACACTCTCTATGGGCTTTTCCCAGATGGACTAGTGAAATATACTGAACTGTCCATCCGGTGTGTTAACTTTTCATATCTTATTATGATACTACGACCTAACAATTGGCCCTTCGTCAAGCATTGTGAGACCATTTCTCAAAAGACAAGATATTTTTGCTCCATTTCCAACATGTTTTGGTGAGTTTGTTCCACGTAGTGACCTTTGTTTTGTGCGTTCCACCATGGCAGTAGTGCCCTCCTACTACATTATCTCAATGGCTCATAATGAATGTGGTAAATGGAGTGGTCATCCAATCACCTGCTGCATATTACCACTACTGAAAGGTTCTGCCCATTACTAGACACTTTAAATGGGCTGTTGCCCCAATAGATTGGTGAAATATATTGAACTGTCCATCTGGTGTGTCAGGTTACAAAAAAGCTGATCGAGACATCCCTATTTAAAATGTAAAGAAAGAGAAAGTGGTAAAAAAAAATTATGTTTCCACCAATTATAAATCCTTACAACATTTTTTTCTCAAATCCAATGGCTCTCACACATCATCATTTCAAGACTGCAATACAATATGAGTGTTACTTTTCAAATCAACCACATGGAAGCATGTGGCATCGTATTGGCCTGTCTTGTTTGCATATATATATATAAAAATATCTAACAAACTTGGTATATCGCCCAGCTCAAGGTCTATCCATCCTCCCTGGTACCCCACTCTGCAGGGTAGTAACCCTTACTCCCCAAAGGCACTACACTTCCAGCGAGACAAAGCCTTGAAAAGAGTAAAACAGACACTAAATGGGGAAGCCTGTTCGTCTGAGCTTGGTGTCAAAAAGGAGGAAGGGGAGGGTGGGCATTTAAAGGACACAAAAAAAAGTCCTCGTAAAAGACGAGCGGGGCCGGCCTGAAGGATCACTCTGCACATCAAGCCATGCGGCGCCGCGGAGATCGTCAGCTAAGTTCCGAGGAGAGGGCTTATTTATGCAAACAGGCGTACAAGTGCGCACAGTAGGAATCTAGACAAGCCTTGTAAACAAACACACACCCACACCATAAAGCACACAGGGGAGGCGATGTGAGAAGCAGACTGTGAAAACTCTAGTCGTGCCCGGGCAGCGCTCACACACACACATACACACAAAAACACACAAATAGAGAGGAGAAGAAGGACAAAGAGAGAGAGTGAGAGGGAGAGGAGGGAGAAGTGTGAAGGTGCGAGTGTCTGGTGCTACTTTTGTGTCGCCAAATGAGGGCAACTGAATGAGTGAGGAGAAAGAGAGGGAGATGTGCGCACGGCAAAACGATGTATAATGACTCTGCCATGTGTGTGTGCTCGAGCGGGCGAGCGCGGGCGACGAAGAGTAGGAGCGCTTTCCCATTTCAATTCGCAACAGCTGGTGTCGAATTAACACATTTACCAGTGTGCATTTGGAACAGATTAAAATTGTGTGTGGCGTGCGTTGGTGTGTGTGTGCGTGCGGTGGCAGATGAGGGCCAAAAACAGGAGTGTATTTGTGTGTGGGAGTGTCTGTGTATTAACGCAATGGATCAGGGCAACGAGAGAGAGGGAGAGAGAGGGTGAGGGAGCAGAGGGTGAGGGAGGGGGAGTGCGAGCTCTACCCGACGGCTTTAGCTGCTGCCCTGGGCCGTCTCTCTAAGCCCTGTTTAGGAGGCTTTGGGGCTCAGATAGAAATAATCCCCCACTCAGACACACACAAGCTCTCCGCACACACATTTCCAGCACACAAACACAGGGGGAGAAATGCTCATAGACAGCCACGAGGAAGCGCACGTATGCTCGATACGAGGCAAAACAACACGCACGTAGGCGCACGCGCGGCGACAAGCAGCCGCAGCACATTCGCCTTGACACGAAACCAACCACCCGCCTACACACACACACACACACACAAATACACACACGCAAGGGGAAAAACACACACTAAGGCTGTCTGCCGTGCGCTGCTTCCGCACGGCAGAGCACAGCGACATCGGCACGGCACCGTGACAAACACTTTACACACTCCAGCACTCAGCAGAGGGGAGGGAAGGATGGAGGAAGAGGGGAGGAGGAGGAGGATATGAGCCGAGGGGAAGGGAGGGAGGTGAGTGAGTAGGGGGGAGGGGGGGGAGGCTAACAAATTAATAGGAGCCGGAGATATATACAGCCAGCGCAGCCGAACAAGGGGGAGGTGGAGGAGGGGAAGGGAAGGGAAGGGAGGGAGGGAGGTGGAGGACGATGACGAGAGAGCAATTCATTCCTGTTTTCTCCTCGCTCACTCGCTCGCTCTCAGGAGAAAGGCAGAGCGGAGCGGAGCTGAGCAGGAGAGAGGGAGAGAGAGAGAGAGGGCTTTGTGTGGCGAAGGAAAGGAAAAGTGTGGGAGGAAAAAGAGAGGGAGGAAAGAGAGGGGAAATGTGGGACCACAGGGCCTTAACAAAGACGTTTAAGAGGGAAAGAAGAAGGGAGGGAAGAGGAAACTGACATTTAGAGAGGAAGAAAAAAATGAAAAGGGGAGATAAGGAGTAGGGCTGTGCAATATGTTGAGTTTTTAAGATATGTACTGTAAATTCTCGGTTATAACACGCACCCCATATTTTCACGATTTTTGCCTGGAAAAACACTTTACTCAACTACAGCACGCACCCAAATTTTGCCCAAACCTTACTTCCCAGACAACTCAAAAATTACCATTATTCAAAGTTTTAATCAATGAAATTTCAGTATTTTCACAACAAATACACGATTTTGTCTCTCAAATAGATGCGGAAACACATTTTGCTTCATGCATGCGCAATTAGCATGCTCAGTCATAGTGTGACAACCAATCAGAGAGCAGCTATCAACATGCTGATGTCTTCGACCAATCACAGCGCAGCTATTTTGTGTCCCCCTTGCTCACAAATGGCAGCGCTCTGTGTTTGCCAGTGAGTGGTAACGCTTGAGAATTAAGCAATGATTACACAAAGTTATACTAATTAAGACCCCAAATATTTTTGATGAGAACAGTTTAACAGTCAGTTAAATAAGAATTACGCAAATTTGGTGGAAATGTTTGTCAGAGAAAGAGAATATTTCAGCTTTTTGTATCAGATGTGTTGTGCCAATGAAATCTTTTAAGTATTTTGCTTGTAGTCGTGTATAATACGCACCCGAAAAATTAGAGCTTATTTAAAAGCAAAAAGGTGCGTGTTAAAATCAAGGAAATTATGGTAGTAGGCATCTTTCTTGATGTGAGAAAAGATGCGATGTGAAATAAATGTTCAATATTGCGATAATTCTTGCAATCAATAAAAATGTGTAAAGTGTGAATTTTAGCTTGTAGAATTTTCTATCAAATTGAACCCAAACAGTGCTTGGTGTTATTACAGTTTTATCTGTGCCTGCTGATTGTTAAACCTTGTACACAGATTTGCAATCATTGTGTTGGGTGTTTTGCAAATGAGTAAAAAATATGATTGAATTAATGCCTGGTACATAAAATTTTTAAAGTCTTTACCAATTATGTAATGGTGAGAGACATGAAGACAGATGATGTCAGGTTTATCAGCTTTGTGCCTGTGATGTGTGGTGTGCCACAAAGAGAGAGACACAGGACACCACAAACCAACAGATTCAGTCACCAAGAAGACAGCACCTCTCCTCTTGCAGCTTGTGATTTTGAGTGATCAAACATGACCTCAATATAAGCAAACATGGCAGGCAACGTCAAGAGGCCAAATGCAGCTAGCGGTTAGCTTCGTACGGCGTCCTTGGTGGTTGTGATTTCCTTCCAGCTCCTCTCCTTGTCAGTTTGTTACATACAGTTTACAGGTTACGCTGTTTAGACCCTTGTGTTTTTAAACAAGTCAACAAGTTGGAACTCCATTATGACGCCTTGCACTGCACAAACAACGCAACCTGTGAATGTCCCTTCTTATTTAATATAAACTTTTTTGAAAGTGTGTCAGATAAGTTCACAGTGAAACATTGTATAATCACACTATATTTGATGAAAAATTGCTGGGGTTAATACTATTATTACTCGACTAGGAAAGAGAGAGCTGTGTAAAGACCATGTTTAGCCTTGTGCCTTTGACTTTCACTGTTAAAATGAAACAATGTTTAAAAAGATAAACCAAACCACTTGGGTCATAACTTCTCCAAAAACACCTTTCTGTGTCTATCTTCCTTTGAAAAGCCTGATTTCAAGCTCAGTTCACCTAAGAAGTCCTGTCCTCTATTCAGCAGACAAGTTCGAAGAACTACAAGAGTGCAGAGAAACATCATAAAAACCTGTAACATAAATACATAAAAAGAGGAGCGAAAGGGTTCACATTTGGGGACAGAAGATGCAGCCACTGTCTTCCTAATGAGAGGCTGCAGTCTACCACCATTCTGCTCACAGATTCTACTTGTATCATGCAGGGGGGACACAGAGAAGAGATACATTATCTGCATGAGAATAAAATACTGTGGAAATATGGCTCACCTCACTCGGTACTATCCAGGGAAAGCAAAAGTCGACAACAGCAAAGCTAATGCTATACTAACCCAGATGAAAAAGCAGCCACCACTCGACACGCTAAGCTTTTCAAAGCTACCCACATTCTGAGTAAGGTGATAAGACAGAGTAATCATTACTTACTTTATGTGCAAAGACTCAAGGTCTCACCATGTTGTGGAGAACAAGAGCTTTAGTTGCGTGCTGGTTGGAGCCCAGGTATGTACCTCTGTCTCGGCATGGTTTCACCGACACAGAAGCACCAAAGCTGTAACGTGTGGACATCAGTCCGTGACTTTTACTCCCGTTTTTAATAAAACTGGCTAAACTTTTCAAGTTATCTTGCTCAGGGATGGACGGACAGATGGGCGAACAAACAGACAAATTCCGGTAAAAATGTAACCTTGGCAGACGTGATAAAAGTGTGCATTTACATGCAAAAAAGTCCTTGAGATCTAAACCCATTTATGGGATGTATGACATTGAATTTTTCTGATATGCAGATGTTTCTTAACTCATATTGGCCACAGTGTGCAGTCTCCATTTCACTGAAACTGGCCTGTATCTGACAGAAACAGATTTAATTCACCAAAATGATACTGTCTATTTTAAAATGTAGAGATTCAGTGATAATATGGTGAAACATTATCGTACATTCATACATTCTGCTAATGTTTTGTCCAATATAATGTATATTTATGGCTAATATAGGTATTGTAAAAAAAATATTGTGCATCCCCCTCCATTTATGACATTATGCTACTACTAACAACTTGTTTCCTAATTAATGTGCGTTAATTTCTTTAGATCTCCGGACAAAAAAAACAGGTTGGAAATTAAATAAAAATAAAATAAACGCAAAAAATATCCTCCCAGGCTCTTTAATGCGTGTCTGTAATTTTTTTTTATACATGCTTATTTTGGTCTTTGTTTTGGTCAATATATGTTTTTGTCTTCCATCTAAAAAGCAGCATCTTTCATTTAATAAATTTGACTGGTTGAAACCTTCCAGAAATTTGGATAGAGATTTGAAATCCTTAGTGTCCAAAGACTATTCTTAATGAAAGAAATAAATCCACTAATATTGAAATCTTCTTGATACCACTCCTGCACTCTCCAAATCGATAATTTATCATTTTTAAAGATTGGAAAAAACAGAGAATCTCCTGCATGCTGTCTAAGTTGCAAAAATACATTAACATCATTTAGAGAAGGTAAACAGAACAAGGATGGAGCAGAGGTTCCCTTACTCCCGTTTCAGCCATTTTTTCGAAATGCAGCCAAAAAATTTGTACAGTTCACATAATGCACTCTCCGTTAGTTGCCAAAATCACAGGCGTTAACACCAGAGTTTGAGTAACTTAACAATGGCAGACAGACTCCAGCACAACGCAACATAGAGAATAAGTCCATACCAAACTTTCATGGGCCAATTCGAGATTGACAGACAGAAGTACTGGACTGAATTTGTGGTTTTGTGAAACACTCATGAAGTCACATACACACTGAACAATTCAGCTGCTTTTTTGCCCTAAGGTAGACCACAGGTTACCCTACAGCAGTCTTTGGCTGTGCAGCTTTTTCCTGCATGGTGAGCTCGAATTTCCTTCTTTTGCTTTAAAATCTGACCGAAGATTTTTAAGTGTGTGTACATTTTAATACCACCTTTCCTTTCAAATAGTCCAGGTTTTGTCATTGTGCAGTACAAGTACAGTACATTTTGACAACCTAATAAGTATAGACTACAAATTTAGATAGTTTGTTTGTGTTTTTCTGCAATTTTGATCACCAAAAAGCAAAACAGTTTACTAATCCAGTATGTGTCAAGGACATTTTTATTACTGCCATGATATCTATCAGAACTCTTTATGTTTTAATCTTTAATAAAATCATTAAAACTTTGCAACTTTGGTCATGTGCAACCATTTGTCATCTTTACATGTAGAGGTAATGAGACTTCACTCTTGGTCTGTCTTTCCCTGCTCTATAGGGAGAGAGATGGGGGTGGTTTGGGGTGAGGGCAGGATGCAGTTTGTCATCTTCATCGGCCGACAGCGGGGACACGAGAGGAGGGAGGACGAGGTGGACGGGAGGAGTGGAATGGATGGAGAAGTGCAGGAGGCATAGAGGGGCGGAGGTAAAGAGGGTGGGGGTGGGAGGGGGGGATGGGCGGTGTTTAAGCGGAGCCTTTGAGAGACGTTGACCCTGTAATTGACCTGTGTCTCCGCCTACAACGCCGTGGCGACAAGCAGAGCCGCCGCAGCTAATCACTTAGTAACCCTGACCTGTCAATCACACCGGGTGCTGCTGGGAGGGAGAAGGGGGGAGGAGAATGAAAGAAGGAGAGGGGTGTTGGGGGGGTAGCGAAGGAGTAATAACAGCGCTGGGGTTATCATTTACTGGACCACCCGCCTCCTCCCACCACCCATCAGCCAGAGAAGCCCTGGTTTTAAAAAGCCAATAAAAGGCTCCGTGCACACACACTCACCGAGTCACACAATCTCCTTTCGTGTCGGAGCTGCTACAGAGAGAGCGAAGCCTTCCGAGAGTTCAGATAAGAGGGAGCGAGAGAGGAGGACGGGAGAGACGGGGTGAGAGAGGGAGGGAGGGCGACGGGCTGAGAGCGAGATAAGACAGCAGAGTGAAGCCGACATGCAAATAAAACAACACAGCGGAGAGAGTTTATGCGCTGTACAGGTGCGTAGTGGAGTGTGTAGAAGTGTGTGTTACCTGTTGATGAGGGGGAAGATAGACACCAGGAGGTAAACGGAGGGATACCACTTCAGCGGCTTGATCTCCTCCGCCAAGGAGACCTGAGGGTGAGAAAAAATAGGCTACTGTTTTTAGACCAAAGATTGTCGGCTGTGATAATGATCGAGAGCTCAGGAAAGTACCAGAGCTTCCAAAAAAGTACATCTATTCCACAAGATAGGGCATTCAGAGAAGAAATGACGCATCAAACGTTGTAGGCAAAATCATATGTACTATCAAAATTGCACAAACACTACAGATGTCCTGATCAGGTTTTTGCTGTCCAGATAATATTTTGTGTTTTTTTTTTGTTCTAGCAGTATATAGGTGACTTAATGCAGAGGCCAAACTACATGATTTGTTCCATTAGATATGATGATAAAAATGTCAAAGTAGGCGACCACAGAGCCAGGACATCATGGTGTGACTTGGCCGACAAGCATGACAGACTACATGATATAAACCGGCTGCATATAACAACTGACAAAGACAAAGGGCTGACACTGAGGACAGCAAAAAAAAAAAACCTTACTGTAAAGTACTATACTTTAATTTGTCTTTCCAAACATTATTTTTCATATATTAGCTTGATGATAAATGCAAGCAGTCACGCCACACACCAAGGTGCTAGGGTAACTTCATTTTATATGTCTCTTGTTGCTTTTAAGGCAACAACTTCTGTCCCTTTACATCTGTGACTGTTGCACCTTCAGAGCTCCCTGTATTCTTTTTGGTTAACGTCTGACTTGAGGCAACAAATCATAGGAGGCAGGACAAAAATCAAACAAGCTAAACCTTCTGTTGTGGAGTCCAGAGTAAGAATATAACAGTTACAGATAAAATTATAAACCACAGTAAAATTTCCAACAGTGAGTATTACCATTTCCTATTTTAATTACCGTTAAAGCCATGTTTGATTACCTCATTTTGTCTCATCTGCTCCTTGACAAAGCAGCAGCGGTCCCTCAGACACAAGCATGCATGCACAGTTTCCAATGTTTGGCCTCTGAAAGTGAAAGTATGGCGGTTGGTGCCAGCATGGACACTGTACCAGAGATTTTTTCCCCCTCAAAATGGACAAAGTTCTGAGGTCTGGTTGTATTTTAAATTTAACAAGGAAGCCCAGGGGAAACCACTCTGCAGAAAATTCAGAAAAAAGTCCCTGGGAAAGGAGGAACCAAAAAGCACCAGCAGCACCTCCACCACAAACACCCCCACAGCACCATCACAAGGGAGACCTCAGCAAGGAACCAGAGACATAAAGAGGATCAGGTTCTGACCACTGCAGATCGTTCTTAAATTCACCTTTTTTTAAACAAAAATTTGTGAAATGATTTCACTGTATGCATAAGTACTTTTGAACATTTCGAGCACATTGCAACAATATTGCGATAATGACGATAAGCATGATAATTTTGGTCTCAATACACCCCTTGTCACATGTGTTTTTCATGGCATATTTAAGCCAATGAGTAGGATTATCTTCCTGCAGCAGAGTGCAATGTTTTGAGTCTGCATGCTACTGGAAGCAATATCCGTTGTTGATTAGTGTTGGTTATTTTTCAAGCCGACAGTTAGAAGACAGGGCATTTTGGTTTATTTTAATGCACAGTGCTAATGTAGGCAGCTCTGGGGTGTAGCAGGTAGTGATCATGTCTCACAGCAAGAAAGTTGCTGGTTCAGCTCCCTGAGTTTGTTGGTTGTGGCCTTTCTGTGCTGAGTTGCATGTTCTCCCTGTGCATGCGTAGGTTTTTTTTCTCCAGGTACTCCTGTTTCCTCCAACAGACCAAAAACATATTTATTAGATTTATTGGTGACTTCAGTGTGTAATTAAATGTCTGCAACCCCGAAAGGGACAAGCAGTATAGATAATGAATGGAAAGACATTACCGACATGTTTGGAGCTTCTGTACCCCATTCACATTTTTTAAGTTTGAAAAATATGGCACAATCTCCTTCTCTTCCTTGTATTACTACTACTTTTAAGTAATGTGTCAAATCTTGCCCCAACGTAAGTGCATCATCATTGGATATTTACTAAGGGGCAGGGGATTCCCATCCATCATCATGCACATTGACCCACAGACACACACAGAGCAGAGCCAAAAGGGTGACATGTTAGAAGCACGTAAGCTAGATACACATACCTAAAAAAAAATACACATTCTGCAAAGATGAAATACCAAATGGTTCAATATAACTGGGACTTGGAAATATTGAGAATGCTTGGAAATTTTTACTAGTACCAAATCAAAGTTTAAATGCCGGTGTTGTGATAACCCTCAAGCTGAGTGCACATTAACACTCATGTCTTGCACAAACAGATGCCCAGAGTCAGGATCTTAACTGGAAGATCAATGCACTGAAGCAAACAACAAAGGGCAATTAAAGGCTAATAAAATATTAACCTGATGATAATACGCAATATCCATACAAGTTATGAAAAGAAAAGGGAATTCCAATTAAACCACAAGCCGATACTTTGCAGCAAATGTGAACAAGGCTGAATTCAATATCTGGATGCAGGCAGGAAGACAGAGATGAGACGGCAGCTTAGCGACGAGGGAGAGAAAAGCAGCAGCAGAGAGCTTTTACAAGCCGTTATCTAATTCCCGGGAGAAGGGGGGGCTCTTGCGTCCGGAAAGAGGCAGAGAAAGCGCGGCTCTTGGATTGATTCTCTGCGCCTTGCTGGTTCAACACCCCCCTTGTTCTCCTCCTCCCCAAGGCTAGGACGGGATAGCCGAGCAAGTGTAGAGCCTCCCTCTCTCTCCATTTCCTCTCACTCTCTCGCTCACACAAAGTCGGAGCCAACAGGCAGACCCACAAGCTCCAGTCTCTACCCCCACATGCTGGAAATTAATTACTCACGAGAAAGACCCGGAGGCGTGTAAGCTCCAACGCAGGCGTTTTAAACAATTCATATGAAAATTACGAGAACCCCCCCCGCTGTTATTATTTTATCTTCTATGAGCGTTCGTGTGTGTTTGGGTGAACAGAGGAGTCAAGTTTCCATTCTGCAGCGCATGAATCTGATCAACTGACTAGTCTGCTATCCAGAGGCAAAAGCTAAGCTTAGGCCCATTAATGTCGATCATTGTGGGAAGCTTTCACATCACTGGTCACTTCAAGCCCTGCTCCAAAGAGTGTGTTCTTGTAGGAATGTGAAGAAAGGGCAAAATAGAAGCATGAAGCAGGGGTGATTTCAGGATCAGACCTGTAGGGGATATTCTGACATGCAGACTTCTGTGCAAGTAGGGGGGAACAATATATCCCTCTACTATTGCAGCTCTGTTGTGAGCATGTGCACAAATCACATTGCAGAAGGGGCAACTTCATTAATGTGACCCACTTAGGCCCTGTCCACACGGAGACAAAAATGTTTTAGTTTTTAAACTAAAACATTTTTGTCAGTGACACAGTCTGATGGTGCGTTTGATCTGTAATCAGAAAGTTGCAGGTTCAAGCCCAGCTCCAGCTGTCACGTGGTAATGTGTCCTTGGGCAAGACACTTAACCCCAAGTTGCTCCCACTGCAGTGGCGGGTCAATGGGCATGAAAGGGTGTGAAAGTGTTAGCTGGTACTGATGGATAACAGACATAAAAACTCCAACCATCAGTGAGTGAATGTGAGAGCGAATGGGTGTGAATGTGTAGACCTGACCTGCGATGTAAAGCAAATTTGAGTAGTGAAAGACTAGAAAAATGCTGTATAAGCTCAAGTCCATTTACCATTTAAAACACTCTGAAAACATGGCATTGTTTCAAGAAATGTGTTCGTCCACATGAAAAGTCCAAAAATGCTGTGGTATATATGCCAGGCCTGTAGGTGGTGCTGTAATGCTGCTGCAGACATACACTAAAGTGTATGGCCAGGACAAGACTCCTCTGCCCCTCCAAACTGAGCTCCAGTTTGGAGAGGCAGAATGGGGCGGTAACGCACCAAAATGATGGATGCCAACCAGGTCAGGGTCAGTGCACGCCAGCAAATGTACGTGCAGAAGGTGGGCAGAACGGCAGAACGGGATTTAATTGGTTTAATAAATTCGGTCCGAATTGCTGTGATTGGTTGGTGTTTTCCCTGTTTTACTCCTGCTGTAGACAGCGGCTATTTTTTGCTCTCTTTTAAGAACACATCATGCATTGATTGCCATCGGGACATAACGATCATTTAACCAGTATAAAATGTATCTAAATCAAATTACCAACCTCAGCTTTAACTAGTATTTTTTTCCCTTTAAATCACAGCTAGGGTTTTTATAAGAACTCATAATTTAGGTCCCACTTTGGCAAAACGTAGCCCATTCCTTTCATTCAATCACAGTTGAGCAGCGCTTGTGCCTGTAATTGACAAACAGGTGCTTTATTGAAGAAGAGCTTCCTTTGATTAAAGCTAACAGTGTATGAACCCCCAACACCCACATTTTCCTGTGGGAAACAGTCTTCAATGGCAGTCTTCCAGCATTAGACGGAGAAACAAACTGTGCAGTCAGAGTCTGTATGCTTTCTGTATGTAAAACACAGCAGACTAGGAGCTGCAAGGAGGTCGCTGGATAGACTCCCCAGTTGGTTAGGGCCAGTCTGTATGGAGTTTGCATGTTCTTCCCATGCATTCATGGGTTTCTCTGAGTACTCCGGTTCCCTCTCACAGACCAAAAACATAACCAATGGGTCAATTGATGGATATATCTTAAGTGATCATCTAAAGAAATCAGCATTTAGCAGGACGCTCTCAAAAATGATCTGAACTATGACAACCACAGATACTGAAAGACACCAGATGACACGGTCACTCTCTAAACTAACACACTGGCCTGAAAACCAAGGGTGAAGCTCTAACCCCATTCACACTGTTCAGACATAAAAGTCTGACATTTAGCCTCCACTGTGAATGTCGCAGGGACTGAGTGTGGCAGCAAGTTGACTGTTTGCTCAAAAAGATGCGGCATTTAATGGCCCTAATCACTTTAAAAATGTCAGTATAATTATAACTGACACTGGGAAAAATTACATTGTAATATGTTTTCCTTCTAATATGTAAATTAGCCCGAAAAGCAAGACTTCAAATCTCTTGCCAAACCACTCTTCGCACTTGTATAACCACAAATATTTACCTAAATATAAAACTGAAAACAACATGTGACAACACAAGTTTTATACCAAACAATATTTTGTAATAAAATGATGTAATATAACCTTGCAGTGCAGACGGATCTGCCTGATTCAATGTCTGTACTAAGAAAGATCCATCTTTCCAGGCTCCAATTTACAATGATTGCGGAGCAGGAAGAGGTGGGACCAATGAGTGAGACAACAGGAAGTGAGTGCTTGTGCAGGGATTAGCATAGATGCTAACAGCCTCAGTAGCAATTTTATCAGATCTGGACCACATTTCTTTATTAAATGAAAAACTAATAACAGCACTACAAACCTCTCAATTGAAATAGATATTTTTGCTCCATTACTAACACGTTTTGCCAAGAGTTTGTTCTAGAAAGTGGCTCATATTTGGTCTTTTACAGCACGACAAAACAGTGCTTGCCTTCTATTTTATCTGATTGGCTTGTATTGAATGTGATTGATGGAATCATCCAGTCATCTGCTGGATATGCTTTTGAAAGGTTCAACCCTCCCAAAACACTTTCTATGGGCCAGATGGACTAGTTAAACATATTGAACAGTCCATCTGGTGTGTCAGGTTAGATGAAATACGCTGTTTTTGAAAAATTAGTTAATTTATACAAATGTTATAAACCATTCAAGAGTTGCAAATTTCTCAGTTGTGGGTTAAATACAAGTTTATCTTATCTAATTATAATTAAATCATTATTTGCATTTTTGTTGGTTTTCAGTAACGTGTTTGGCATTACAGAAAATTCCACAAATAGCCAAAAAGCCTTTATACTTTATGTCAACAAAGTTTTGAACACTTTTAGCAGCGCATCCCTATTCTGTCTGATTTGCACTTACTTATGAAGTAAATCATCTGAGTTTCCTGTACCAACTTTAACTACATAACATGCAAAGAGAAATAATTTCAGTAAATAAATTATGACTAATCATCACCCGTAATGACAGCTAAGAATTAGAATTAGGACACTTGCAGTTTGTCAAATTTTAAAAATCTGTTGGGAAATGTGCCCTTCTTACTATATTAAAGGGCGCAAAGATGTCATTTTGAGGGGCCTTAGCCTGACTCCGTCTTCCTCAAAAAGCAGACTTGTCTGAATTTAAGCTTTTCTTCCTGTTAAATATTCAGAAAAAAGGATATCAGGTAAAAATAATTCATGAAGCTGGTAGTCTCAGATAAAATTAAGGTGAGTTGTAGTCAGAGGCATTTAAGGAATTTCAGAGTGCAACAGACAGGATGTGGTAGAGTAGAGAGAAGGAGGAGGAGGAGGAGTGAAAGAGGGGAGGGAGGAAGAGCGCAGCGAAAGAACCTCGTGTTTTTAATCACAGTCATCCCGTGTCAGAGGCCCCTGTGCTGCTCGAGAAGCGGAGGGGAATGAAACCGTAATTACGTGCGGCGCGGGCGCAGCGGCCTCGACGTTAATGACGCACGCCAGATTACAGACGGTTATCAGAAGAAAGCCATACCCTCCACCACCCACTGGGCTCACCCTCGCTCACAGAGGAAAGTAAAAATAACAGTGCCAGGTTCCTAGAAGGCACTTCAGCATCACATTCAAGGTCTTTTCAGAGTATTTTTGTAATGAATTTCAGTGAATAAAAGTGGTAATACCTGCAAACTGAAGACTTTACTTTTAATATGTGAAAGTAAATCTCTTCTCAGCAGGGTTTGTTAGGAATTTCATTGCTTTCTTTATCATTTTTTTCCCTATGACTGTTGAGTTTTCTGTTGAAAATGTGCAGTGTGAAGGAAATATATGTCTAACACATGGTGAATGCTGTTTGATACCTCTGCCAGTTGGTCAGCTTGTTAGATATTTAACATAAGTCTAAAAGTTAAATATCTAACAAGCTGACCTCATGACAGTTCAGGTCATGAGGGACTGCTTTCATTCAGAGTGTTGTATAGTCTGATGGCTGTAGGGCCTTAGTCGTCTTTACTTCCTAGGGAAGCTGAAGTCCTTCAACATCTGAGGATGTTCTATGAGTCTATGGTGGCCAGTAGTAATCCTGTATGCTGTTGTGTGCTGGGGCAGCAGGCTCAGGGTAGCTAACAGACTCAATAAACTGATTCAGAAGTTGTGGGGGTGCAGCTGGACTCTCTGATACCCCTTTCCCACTGGCCGAAAAACCCGTTTAAACACAGAGTGAGAAAGTGGGAAAGGTTCTAATCAACATTCAGACCTGCGTCGACTGACCTTGCAGGGAACATGGGTTTTTATCGGCTCTCCTCCGATCGGCTACAGTGGGAACGTCACACCCATGTGAACACGCTAATTTACGGGATGATGTTGGCGTAACGTGCCTACGTCATAATATTACGCCCATAACTTGGGGCAACAAAAGGACGCCGGCATGACTCTTTGCCATTTCAGAAACAAATTCTATCAGTCTTCGTATCATCAATGAATGTGGCTCAGTCTGCGCTGAGTTTGGATATTTTGAAAGCGGGACAAAAGTCCAAAGTACAGAAAACAGTTGGCCACCGTGTCATGGCTTCCACGCTCCTTTCCATTGTTTACCTGACTGTGTTTCCGCGCGCTGATGATGTCATCAGCGTGATGACATCAGCTTTATGCACCAGAGGAAGATGCTGTCCAGGCTGCAGGACATCATTGACAATACCGCCCATAATTTTCAGTTGTTTCAAATGACAGGGAGGCCAGTATCAACAGATTTTGTCTACAGTATAACAGTAACTAAGGAAATAGATATTTTAAAACAATTCATTATGGTCATTTCTACTTAAATAACCCACGGAAGCAGGCATTTTGAAAAAGAGATAGAACTTTAAATCATAATGTTATTTATCTTGTTATTTTGGCAAGTGCTGTCATCAACATCAATAGTTTATTTTCTCTACAAATGCCGATGAGATGCCCTTGAATGAGCATAGACAGTTGAATTTAAAAACTGAATTGCTGCTCAGCAGACTCCGTTTGCTGCTGAAATCCAGCAGAACCAAACATTATAGTTATGATTGAAGGTTTTGGAAAAGAAAATGATATGTTTTCATGTTCTTTGATCAAATATCTTCAAATATTTTCAAACACCTGGGTAATTAGATTTTCTTTCACACTTTCATGAAGATTATTTTTTCTGAGGGACAACAGTGGCTTTAAACTGGTGGGCTGGGACTAAATAGTTTATTGGAGCCATTTTCAGTGGGCTGTGTGTGGGGAAAAAGGCTTCAAAAATCCTGTTTAGTGTTTTTAAATATTTGTTTTTTCTTTCTTCTGCTTTGTTTTGTCACATGCTTTGTACCTCCTGATGGCCTTACAATTTTTCATGAAATGAATCAGTTTAGCTGAAAATAACACCATTTTGCTCGAAATTTTTCATGAAGAAATTGTCGGAGGGTCCTGTGTAGTGCCTGGAAAATTACTCTAATTTAAATTCTAATTAGAATTTCAGTCACTCTCATCCATGAAAACAAAATAAAATGAAGATTTAATGATTAATGTGCTGCCCTTTCTTATTGTGTGCTGGCGAAAGCCAAGGCCTGTGTGATGGCATTAGGTCTTTAGGTCCATTTTGTCAATTTAATGCAGTATATCAAGACAAATTTAAGGGATTGTTCCTTGCTTCTGCACCAGATATCTCAAAAGCAATAGGAGGGCTTTTTTTTAAAACTTTGCACAAATACCTTCTCTGATTCAAGCACAAACTCACCATATTTTGAAGGTCAAAGGTCACTGCATCTCCAGTCAGTGACTTAATTATAAGTTTTCTATCAACCACACCCAGCCCTCCTTTTGACACCCATGAGGCTTTTATTATTTACATGTTTTTCTTATTTATTTTCATTTACCGAATTATTTTAAAGTGTTCAGAATGTGAAGGGTAAAGGTGGAGACACAAAAAAGGATGACTAATTTAAATACCCATTTTTTTTAATAACTGTGACAGAAGGGTGTTTTATTTTGAAAGGATTAGCAGATTAAAACATATCTGCCTGTGACTGCACAGATTTTACACCCAGGCTATCTGTCCCTGTCACAGGTATGATGAATGAATGAATGAATGAAAAATTCACTGCTGTACATTGTGCTCATGCACTCTTCCACTTGTGCTTTGGATGTAGTTATAACTATATTTGACTCTTCATAATGTGTGTTACTGGAGGACAACTGAGGTACACAAGAGCGTTTAACTCCCCTCCCTGATACTGAGGGAGACAATTCAGGTCAGATTTGGAAAAACATGACAGGTTGGTGCTTCACCATTCATCATTCCTGACAACTCGTCTGCACCACCAGCAACGTTAACACTACATTATTATTACATGCGATGAGGTTTTAGGGTGGAAGGGCGCAAGCACTATGCCCTGCTGCTCCGGAGGCAAGGGATGCCAACCCCTTTCAGGTGTATTACCAACTACCGTAACTGGAGGAAGACAATTCAGAGGTAAGAACTGATAAAATACCCATCAATGGTCAATAGGAACTTCAGATCAGCTTGGACTGATGTCTGATGGATAAAACGCACACAGTATTAACCCTGTTTTTACAGCACTTTACTCCACGATCAGAGTGTAGCAATTCAATCAATCATTGTGTCATCTGGTGACTGGGTTTCTAAATGGCAGCATTAAGCAGCTGATCAAAACAGAACGAGTCCCTGAGCGAAGGTCGGTCCGCAGCTGTATTGTACAACATTAAACCAAACGGTACAAAAAGGTTGGGGACCATTGCATTCAGAAATATCTATGAGGGCTTTAATCAAAAATACTTATCTACTCCTTCATTCCACATATGCTAGTATTTTGATCTATTTATCTTAAATCAAAGGTCTCAGGTTACTCAAAAGAAGTTTTTTAATGGTTTTTGTTAGAGCTGCTCGATTATGGCAAGAATCATAATCGTGACTATTTTAAATGATATTGAGATCACAGTTAAGAAACATGATAACTCACTGACTTTAAAACATGCACCAGATGCTTTCATTAACTGTACATGCTTTTGACAGTATCATTTTGAAAATTAAAGATCAGGTAATACATAGAAATATACTTGTAAAAATACAATGTCTCAAGATAATGCTAGTAATGACAATAACAGAAAAAGAAGAAAAACAGTTTAACACGTCATGAGGTTTAGTAATCTTTTAAATCAGATAACTCAGTCTACATAACTGTTGAAAGCAGTAATTGTAATTAAGATTAAAACACAATTAATTTCCAATTAATTCGGTGGAAACAATGTCAAACACATGACTTTTCTGATACTCAATGCTGCGCTGCATGGATAAACGCTTCTGCACATTGCTGGTGTTTCCACTTGCTGAAAGTTGAGCTTTTAAAACCAAGACACGGAATTGGTTTTAAAATGCATTAAAAAAGTTGTAATATAGCCAGTATCATTGCTGTATAGCCTAAAATACAGCAATGATACAGTAAATGAAAAAACAGTAAAGATGCTGTAATTATTCTGTGAATTGAAAGACAGTAATGATACCTTGAATAAAAGTACAGTAGTAAAACAATTATAGCAAAAACAGTAATAATGCTGAAAAATATAACAGAGTTATGCCACTGTAAAGACATTTACAGTAACTTACTGGCAACAAGATGCCAGTAAGTTGCTGTAAAATTTACAACGACCTTCTTACAATAGAAAGTAAAATTTTTAAGGGCAAAAATGACTAAAATGCTATTAACTTTAAGAATGATTTTTGTGGAAAGACCATGAATAAATCCATTAAAGCTGCCAAATTCAGCACTGCTGAGGAATAAAAAGCTCACACCCTCCGAGCATCTGGAGAGCGGATTCCTGGATGTGTTTAGTCAAAGCTGTGTGTCCTGCCTGAGAGCCCCTCGACAGACAAGCCCAACTGTCCTTGCAGCTCAGGATGTTCCTCGGGATGCTGGCAACAAGCAAAAGCAAAATTTGGCAGAAAAAAAGGAAAACCTCTGCACAACTCTCACCAACACACAGACACACAAAGCAGACACTTCGCATTGTGACTCAAGACGAAGCTCGCGTGGATCAGTAAACAAACACCCCGTGAAGATAACGAACAAGCAGCTCGCTGTTTGCTCAGCCAGCTTTGTTGCTACCCGACGGGACCGAGCTGCTGCGTGTGCAAATGTGTTTAAAGGGGTTTGTGTGGCTGCGTGTGTGTGTGTGTGTGCAGTCTGACAAAACGCCCGCCTCAGAATATCCTCTTGCTGACCCGTGCTGCCTCCAGACCTCGCTGTGCTCGACAGTGTGTGTGTGTGCGCGTTCTCGAGCATGACCACAAACAAACCTCTGGAGACACGGAGAAATGTGTCACAGCCATGTGACGGACGGCCCTGATAACTGCCAACACTAGTTATGTGCGTCATCGCTCAGACAAGACACACACTCACACACACTCCACACGCGCACATCGATGGAGAGGGGGCAGAGAGGGGATGCCAGGCGGATTCACAGACTGAGAAGAAATAAATCAAGAAGGGCGAACATAGGAGACCACATGTGCAAGGAGCAAACATGAAAAGCATGTGTCTTCATTTGAGTGCGTTAGGGCTGGGAAATACAGCATGTTTTAAAGGTTTTGAGGATTTTTATAAAAACCTGTTTTACAGAGAAGTTAATTAAAATTAAACTCAAAAACATGACTGTTAGGGATGGAAATTGATAAGACTTTATTGATACCAGTGCCATTATTGATTCCTCTTCATGATCTTGTTCTCTAATGATTCCTTTATCAGTTCCTTTGGACTTTTTCTGCCAGGAAAAGTCAGGCTACACAGATTTTCAATGGCAACATCAAACACGTGATATTCACTGTTGTGCTGCATAGATGAATGCTCCACAAATTGCCGCTGCTCCCACCCACTCAGCGTTGTGCAGTAAACATTTTCATTGTCACAAATTAAGGCACAATTTTGACCACTTTACACTTCTTTGTTGTCATATCTGCTGACTGCCTCTGATGAGAGGATAGTGTTCCCGATTTACTAGACATGCAGAACAAGTGGAAGGTACTGATGAGGGAATTGTTAAGAAAAAAGACTAATGACACTGATTCTTCAAGGGAGTTATTACTGATTCTCAGCTCTAATGACCTTACCTGTGCGCTGACGCTGAGGAGTAAACTACATAACGCTAAGTTGACAAGCAGCCGTTGTTTCAATACACTTTCCATCAAGAGAAACAAAATAGGCATAATTGAGGTGACACTTGTGAATCAGTCGTACTGTTGTCCCCCATTATTGACCAACAGATGCCACAAGCCGACATCATGAAAAGTGCAGTGCAAATTTTTAATATATGTGCTCTAACCAAACATTGTATCTTTATTTCAGCTAATTTTCCTCATTAATATACAGTAAATAAGTACAGCAATGTTTGCACATCACAGTGTTAACATGGAGTTAACACTATATCCTCTAAGATGGTGCATTCCTTAAACTTCATAAAAGTAACAAACCAAACATGGTATCCTTATTTTAGCCAATTTTCCCATTGATATACAGTACATAAACACAGTTATGTTTACATTATAGAGTGTTAAAATAGAGTTACCACTAAAATCATTGTAAATGTACATTACACAGAGGTGTTGTTCAAAAGTCACACTGTTAAGTGGAAAAAGTTTTCAATTTTAACTGCAAAAGGGTTTACAATTACTCTTGATGAGAGTAAAAGTACCAAGTCTCCAAAAAGACTGAAAACAAGACTTTGTGGTGTGGACCCATAAAGACACTTACAAAGTGCTCTCTCTAACTCTGGTAGTGTTAATTTGTCTATTCAGATTTTGCGGCGAAGAGAGAGTATAAAAATTTTGACAACCTCCTATCACTGAAACATGATATTTTGTACAATTTTGTACTTATTAGATATTTGTACAATTTATATAGTTTAAAGAAGTCAGCCTGTGATTTTTATCCTTAAGGAAATCACCCATCATTGAGTCTTTGGGACTTTTATTTTTATTTTACTTTTTGTTTTTAGTTAAGTGTGATTTTTATTTGTTTCATATCAGAGTTTATTGATACTATTTCTATACAGAAACAGTATCAAGATAGACATCCTGTATTGCCATCAGCTAAAAAGCATCAAGGGATGATTTTCAGTTAGTATTTCCCAGCCCTTGGGTCTGTGTGTGTGTTTTTATGTGTGCGTGCGACTGTGAGACACTGTAACAGAAAACATGTGAGGCCCAGAGGGAGAGAGATGGAGAGACGTGGATGGAAATCACCACAGCCAGCGGACACCCAGCAGGAATCTCTTTCTCTAGTTTACACCTGCCACTACACACATAATAACACACACACAAACACACACACACACACACACATGAACCAGAGCCCGCTGAATTGGCAGACCCAATCTGCGAGGCTGTTGTTGTTGTTTTAAAGCATCGCAGCGCGTGCATAAACTCTCATAAATATTCATGTCCATGAACCTGGCGTGCTGCTTTATTCATGCTGAGTGTGAGTAGGAGAGAGAGAGAGAGAGAAAGAGAGGGAGGGAGAGAAAGAGGAGAGGAGAGGAGAGGAGAGGAGAGGAGGGGAATAAAGAGAGAGAGAGAGAGAAGTGTGAAGCGGAGAGAAAAACAGATGGAAACTAGGAGGGCGGCTGGGAAAGAGAAATACGAGGAAGAGAGGAGTGTGATAAAAACCACTGCTGACTTATTTACACTTTCTGCTACACACAGCAATTAGCCCACATGCATAGTGCCAGTGTGTGTGTGTGCATGTGTGTGTCAGTGCCTCACATTCATGCCCACACACGCGTCAGTGGTGCGGGTTACGCTGGTTCAGTGTGCAGTAATTACATCTGCCACTTAGGGGCAGCATCTACATAACCTTAACCCTAACCTGCCCCTCTGCACCTCACCCTGCAGGGAGGAGGGGGGAGGGAGGGAGAGGCAGGGAGAGAGGGGAGGGAGCTAAAAGCCAGACAACTCAGGCTTGCAGCTTTTCATTAGTTGTAATTTTTTTCCTGAATGTTTAGCTGCATGTGGAATTTCAGGCTTTATTTTTTCATGATGAAGCATTACTTCAGCTGTGCATGGGAAGGTTTAGTTTCCTGCAGCATGTACGACAGCAGGCCGGATTAAATGACAGAGTAAAAACCTCCAAACACTTCCCAGTATTATTATTTAACAGGAGAGATACATTATTCAAAGTACAGGGAGATTTTTGAACATTCAACCTGCTCTGCTACAAATTACAGGACTCACGACAGACACATTTTTAAAAGTCTGTTTAAAGTCAAAACATTAAAGGTCAAGGTGTCCTAACTTTTTGTGCGTCAAGCAAAGACACTATGGCTTTTCTCATGACACAAACGATAAAATTATTTTTAGATCCCTCCTGCCATCATATTTCAGACTCTGCCCCCTTATTTTGCAGTGATGGTGGTCTGGTTTAATGTGCTCATGCCAAGATAAACTTAAAGACATCACCAGAGTCATGTTTTCAGACAAAAAAACTTTCCTACAGAGCCTGAAACAACTTAAAAATACTGTTTTTTATTGTGCAGATTAGCTGTCCCTAAATTTTGAAAGTTGGCTTGAAGCAACTTGTGTAACTTTTCTGCTTGAAAGAAGTGAAGAGTTCAATTACTTTTGACAAGGATGCCCCAGCCACTGATTTCAGAGCCATGTGAGTATGGCAACTGGATGCAAAATGTGAACACTTTACGGCACTAATTTACACACCAGCCTGATGCTCAAAAGAAGCCAGTTAGTCCTTTTCAATGGACACTTAAGATGTAGGGAAAAATCAATTAATGTCAGAATCATTCATATTTTCTAAGATTCTGATTCTATTTATATAGAAGAATAATATTTCAAGAGGCGTTTGTTGTCCTATTTTAAGCGCCTACAAATGTATTCCCTGTACTGTTTGTCTGTATGGGCTTCTATAGTAAGCAGCTGTAAGGGATAAGTGGTATAGATGATGGATGGATGGACAAAAAAAGTGCAACTGTGGCTGATACAGGAAAAAATATTTTCTTAGGCTCTGACGAGTTTTATGCTGATGATGGGACAGATTTGAATGAAACCGGTACTTTTAGATCAGTGGTACAGATAGTAGGTGAATGGATCTTACAATCCAGGACTTAATCCACTGCCTGTGTCATTTCTAAAGACTTGTGTCCCTATAGTGTTGTAGAAACAAAGGGTTTTAATTCAGGTAACAGCTTATGTGATGCATTTTTAAACATACAATCTTATTTAATTTCAGCTTTCATTTTACTAACTAATTATATCACCTCTTTGAAATCCTAAAACATTGTTTTCTGAGCTGTTTGTCAATGTCAGGCACAGAACAGATTGTTTTAAATTTTGATATAAATGCCCTTTGTAACAAAAAAAACTTTGGTCGTTTATCCTAAATCCGTCTGAATCAAAAATTGATTTTTCAGAATCAAAATGGAAATCAAATTGAATTGGTAGATAAGGAAAGGACCATGGCCAAGTGATGGAAGAGGTCTTAACATATGAAAATATGAGATTAACCAGTGTGCAATCAGGAACCAGGACAACATGTAAAAGATGCTATTCTTCCTGTTTAAAGTTATTGCACTGTGAGATCAATTGCAAACCTACAATTTCTTGGTGGAAGAGATTTCTATTGTTTCTCTACAGGAATTCTGCTTCCTTAAGGAGGGGCCTGGGATGTTCCCCGGCAGAATATTTTAATTATAGCTAAACACAAGCTAAAACTGAAAATAACCAACAGGTCTGAAGTTAATAAAACACTCAAAAGCTGTAAAAGCTGAGCATTCTTTAACCTGCTGTTAACACTGTTAAGTTTTTTGTAGAGTACAGAAATTTATGTTATGTTAGCAGTGCTAACACAGCTAGCCTTCAGTACTTTTTCAGTTTAACATCAGATACCTGCACTGCTTTGGTCACAAGGGTTAAAATTAATATGTGATTTCACTGAGACTATGTCCACGCTTTATAGAGTCTATGTTTTTTTTTCCAGATCAGAGGTGATAATAATAATTGTAGTTCTTGCTGGCTCTTGAGTTTAAGTGTCAGTGAGAGTGTAACAAACATTGGGAGTGCTGTGAATACAGTGACAATAATACAGCTCAACACTTGATTGTTTTTTAAATCAGAAAAAGCTGCATGTAGTGCAAAAAGTTACTTTTTAGTGGAGGAAGGCCCTGAAAGTGAACGTGTCTGTCGTCATATTGGACAGTCTGAAAACTCTGACCACTTCTCTGATATCCCTCTGATATCTATAAAACATTGATCAAGGTCTGTGTTTTTACTTTTTTTATAGCTCTCAAACAGGCCCTAACATTTTTTGGAAAGTTTTCAGCGATGAGTAATACTCTAAGGTCTTTTATCTTCTAACTCTTTCAGTTTAATTTTCTTCATTTTTCAGTGTCAACAAATGAGAGAAGCACTATGACTGGTTTCAAGGAAAAACTCTCTGAAAATGTTATCCTCATTTTTACCAGCATGTCATCTAACTCCTCTCTATGACAGACAATTTTCTCTTTTCAAGGATGACCATGCGGAAAAAACCCCAAAATAAAGACTTCTGATTGCTCCTCATGGCCAGACTACACGTCTTCTGAGACATTTTTTTTCAAGCACTTTTTCTTTCCTCATGTGCAGTAAATCAATACAGAGCAAATTTCAACCATTGACAGTAAATTAAAAAAAACAACTTATCTCTGTCTCCTTCCATTGAACTGAATTGAACTGAGAAGGTACTTGGGGTGAAACAGTTCTCATTAAGCTATTGAACCATCTGGTACATTGTCCGCGGCATCTGTGACTATTTTAAGTATTAGTTTATACATGTGAATCAGCACACAAGGGAGAGGAAACTCCTGCTTTAAGTAGCAATGTACTAAAGTTTGGCTGGGATATCATTACAGGGGGAAAATAAACTCCTGGCACATCAGCATTGTGAATCAAATTAGCATTACATGTTGTACCTTTTCACCGGGGCCTTGGATTAAGACTGGTGACTCCACAACAGTCTCATAACATACTGGCCTCTGCAGCAAGAAAAATCCTCCTCATCTGCTCCAAACTACCATTAAAGGCACATGCAAACTTAGTTTGATGTCCAGTTGGTTAAAATTGTATTAAATGTGAAGTCCTTGTTGAAGTTGGCAGGACCACCATTAGAACCACACTTGATGAGGCTTAAAAAAAGTTCAAAGACCAAGTCTACCATTACACCCTCTTCCAGCGAATCATATGTTCTCTAAAGCTATGCAACATCAGCTTGTCAACAGTCTGAAGATGGAAGCCAAAGCCAACAACGATGTCTGTAAATGGCTGGATCTTCCTTGATGTCTCCCTATCATGACGCTGTTTGGAAAAAAAACACCTTAAAGCTCCCACTGAAATCTATCAGCTTGGTCTACAAACAGGAGAAGTTAAGGCTTGTGTTTTAGCTGAGAGACTTGCTTGGCTTAAGTTCGGACATGACAGAAGTGGGACGCAGTCCAGAAAGTTAATCAGGCCATCTTTAAACCTCAGGAAATAGTCAGTGTGTTGCAGCCAGGCAGAATCTGTCTTGGTTGGGGGGGACTGCACCCAAATGTGGTCAAAGGCTAACAAAAAGGAAAGGAAGGACCTTGTAATCTCCAAGAATTACAACTTCATAATCAGGGATGTAGGTCAACACCAGCAAGGGAAGTGGACAACCTGGAAGGCAGTCATTGATAGGGAAGCTAATATTTGGAGGCTGCCTTAAGCAAAACTCAGCTTCCTGATAAGGGCCATGCATGACACCCTTCCTAGTTCCCAAAACCTGAACCTAGGGTACAGGGCAGGAGAGTCCTATCAGCTCTGCTCCAGAATCCTAGCCTGCAGCACACCCTCTCAGGATGTAAGGCAGCTGTGACGCAGGGCCAGCATAGGTGGCACCATGATGTCCTATCAAACTTACTGAGATCCTGGAGAATCACAGGCTAGAGACAAACAACGCCAGCCCAACAACATCCCAGCAGCAGATCCAGTTTGTCAGACAAGAGGGCAAGGCCTGGATTAGCAGCATCTCCCACACTGAGAGTAAGTGTCATGAGTTCAAATCTCACACTTATCTTCATATTATCTTTATATGCAACAGTGAGTGAGTGTGTGCTGAGAAATGTGATGGTCAGTTAGATAATTACCTTTCGTCGCTCTCTCTCTGGGTTGAAGGTTCCCAACCACGACTGCATCTGTGACACAAAATAGGAAAAAAGTTCAAATAAAAAATATAGAAGAGCGATTCTTTCTTCAAGAAGAACAGACATAGGGTTAAAGATTATGACCAAGGGGGACAAGTGGCAGCACAAAATCCCTCTGAGTTCTCACCCATTCCTGCCAAATTGCCTGATTTACGGCAGAGTAGAAAAGTGGAGCGCATAGTGGCAGAGGGGGCATTTAAACAGCTTGCGGCATCTCACAAGAAGAAGAGACTGATCAGCCTCAGTGCACACAATGTGACAAGAAAAGAAAAAGAAAAAGGCAAAGGGTAGAGAGGAAAGAAGGAATATTTTTGAGGAAGTGTGAAAGGAAAAAGGGAAAAAGTGGAGCGAACGTGGCAGATCGGCGCTCTCTGGAGAGAATGTGGGAATACTTTTCGCTCTTCCTCCGTCTATGCTCTCCGGGGAATGCAGGGAAAATGTCAACAGACAGACACGCGCAGGATCTCTCTCACATACACACAGAAGACGAGGATGGGATTTCAAATGGTGGGATAGTGAAAGGGGGGGGGGGGGGGGTCATATGAAGCCAGGAGGTTTATGTAACCCAAGACATCAGAGGCAAATCTCTGGGGGCCCGGTGTGAGCTTCACACGCACGCAGCGAGCCAACGATACGCTCTAACAGCTCCTCTGTTCTGCTATTTATTAACTCAATGTTGCCATGGTTTCTCTGCGCTGACGTGATTGTCATTGTAAATCTACTGTATGTGCGGGCGCGCTGTGTTTGTGCACTAGGAGGAAGAATAAAAGGACAGCCATTCGGTTGGACTGGACTTGCTCCAGAGCAGAGCCAGCACAATCCATCAAAGTCAACACGCTGATAATGAGTGGTCATATCATTAGGTTTGTGAGAGGTTTTCCATTCACACCCTCTTGTGGGCTGCATAACGGAGAGTTGAGCAATTCAGCCAGTTAAATAATGAGGCTTAGGAGGGAAGGAGTGGGCATGTGCACATTGCATTTGCAAAACAAACAAACCGAAACTCTCCCAAGCCTCTCTGTCTAGCTCTTTAATGACTCACTAGTGAGGAAGTAATGATGACATGCAATACATTTAACACCAAACATGGACAATTTTAACAGAGTTGACAAAAAATTAAAACAGTTTCTTCTAGTCAGCAGAGGGCGCGTCTGCTTTTGGCACCTCTTCTTTGATATCATTGGCTAAAAAAGAGCTTATGTGGTGACCTATTCCTAGAAAATGAAGACACTGCTGAAACTGTTAAAATGCCTTTCTACCGTAGGACAGAGCCCATATGATGCTGTTTTAAGTTTTATGTGCCCTTTAGCATGTTTAATGTGTCTTCTTTGTGTGATGGAGCACTTCTAAGCAGAAGACAAAAAGTCTGCGGTTCAGGACCGTTCCCTCTCCCCCTCTTTACAGCACCAGTAGCTGCTTGAAATGGCTCCATACCATGGACCCCATAATTAGACCTACAAGTGTGAATTCCTATCATTGTTTCACCTGCAGTTTAAACCCATCGGCTCAGGGTGGCAAGCCCGGTGCAGAAAAAGACAGTAGAATGAATGCAGAGTCATTGACAACATGGTGCTAAGCAGTGCTGAAATTATAAACTACCAAAGAGTAGACCCATCAGAGTGAACTGAATTTTGGTTATTGTGCCTAAGGCTATGTATATTTTTTCAATTTGTCATGAACAATGGAAATTATTCATTAGGTTTCAATTTTCGATGTCTATCCCTTCTGCTGCCGCAACTCCTTTCATTGGAGTATCCTGAGGCACCCTGTAAAAAGCCAAAAATAGGATAGCAACGGTCTTAGTCAATGTGCCATCATCACTTTCTCTAAAAATCCTGCTTTAGTCGACTCTGACCTGGTGAACTACTGAGCTAACCTTGACCAGCAGCTGGACCTGCCTGATTAAGTGTCTGCAATCAGACAGATTCATCTTGCCAAGCTCCAATCTACAACGATTGTGTTCAGCCCAAAGCAGCAGCCTTTAGAGCAGGATGAGGACAGAGATCCGACAGCAGGAAGTGACTGCACATACAGAGATTAGCATAGATGCTAACAGCTTCAGTAGCAGTTTTATCAGATTATGACTGTTTCTTTATTAAATGAAAAACGAATTACAACACTACGCTACAGAAAAGATATTTTCGCTTCCCTCTGACATGTTTTGACAAGACTTTGTTTTACGAAGTGCCTCATGTTCTTTAAAGCAGAAGCGCCCATCTACTACATAATCTGATTGGCCTGTAGTACATGTTGATTGATAGAACAATCGTCCAATCACCTACCAGATATGGTTCTTAAAGGTTCTGCCCTCCCCAAACACTTTCTATGGGCTCTTTCCCAGATGGACTAGTGAAATATTTTAAGCGGTCCGTCTGGTGTGTCAGGCTACTAATGAGCTGCACTTTCACCCAAAATCCTCCAAAGTCCCTGGAAAACATCCCCGTCCTGCTCACATCCCACCTCTCTGCCTCCCTCAGCCTCCTCATCTTTATCCTTTCTCACCCGATGCATCGCCACATACCCTATGCTTTCAAAGCTTTTGAAATACGTTAAAGTGAGACAGCCTGCAGCTGAAAAGAGATAAGGCTTGAGCTCTTCATAAATATGATAGAAAGCAAAACGGCAGAGGAGGAGAGATGGGGAAGAGAGAGAATTAGGGAGAAAAAGAGAGGGAACAGAAAAGATAGATGGAGGTGGAGAGGACAACAGGAAAGGTGGGAAACAGGTACAGAGAGAGAGACAGGCTGTTAAAAGATAGAGAGAGACAGCTAAATAGCGTGAGCTGAATGAGTTATGATATGCAGATTGCGAACCAGCTCCTTTCATTCACTGCCTTTATCACATTCATGATAAAAAGCTGTGTAGCCTCTTTTTCCTTTCAGCTACCTGCTGTCTGTCTGCAATCTGTCTGCCTGCAGCCGGGCTATCTCTGAATCTGTCTCACCATCCCTTCACTCACTCTACTAGCCAGACAAAGACAGCTTACACACACGTGGACCATTCATACTGAGAATGATGACGATTTAGCCTGAATCTAGCTTACTATTTTTTTCTACATCTGATGAATCAAATCAGGAACCCACACACATATCGCTGTTACACATGTCTGCCAGACCACTGCGCTCTATTCTCGCTGCAGCAGCACAGTGTGTGTGTGGTGGCGTAAGATCAGGGGAATGGCAGCTATGTGAACTTAGAGGAATGCTGCCTGTGGGTTTCACTGCTGTCTGACAATGGAAAACAACAGAGCAACAAGACAGCAGGAGAGGAGAACAGCTGAGCGATGCATCAATTAATTGATCTGTTACCTGCACATTGAGTGTTTAAGAGTATGAAATGGTGAAAAATAGAAGAATAAACCCACTGGATGATTACAGAAAGCTGATGTTGATGCCACAACTAGACACATTTTTCATAGAGATACTTAGATGTTCTCTGGGTGATACAGGCAGGTGCAAAGTAGTCTGCTTGAGGGTCAACAACGCTGAGTCTAAGGCCATGATTCTCTGCAGGAAAACAGTGAATTGCTCCATCCAGGTGGGAGGTGAGTTTTTGCCTCAAGCTAAGGGGCTGGTTCACAAGTCAGGATAAAAAACAAGAATGAGATGGATTGGTGCAGCGTCTGCAGTATTATACTTCACTACAGAACTTGCTGTGGGGATTTTGTACCACCTCTGGCCTGGAAACAACTCAGGATCCCCCAAGGTGGAGAAAGATTTCTGGGTTGACTTTGATGGATGGAAGGATGGGTGGATAAGGGGAAGGATGGATATAAAGATAAATTAAAGGGTAGCTATAATTATATGTGGGTTCATGAGGGAAAATAAGGATACATGGATGAATGGATGGATGAATTTCTGGATGAATAAAGGCAGAAAACTGATTGATATATGATAGAGAGAAGGATGAATGGATGGATGAATGGATGGATGGATGGATGGATGGATGAATGGATGGATAGATGGATTTGTGAAAATGATGTATGTTTGAATAGCTTAATGGATTACTGGGCCGACATGTACGGATGGGAAGATGCCTAATGGATGAATGGGTCAAAATGAAAGAATAGATGAAAAGTAATTATGGATGGATGGATAGAAAGATGATGGAGTGGATGGAATATGAGATAATATCCGCATAAATGTGGTTAAATAGATAAATAGATGGATAGATTGGTTTGATTTGATGATATATGGATTTATATACTGATGGAGGAAAAAAATGACTGATAGATGGATGGATGGATGGATGGATGGATGGATGGATGTGTGAAAGGATGGATGATTAAACGGCTAAGTAGATCAATGGCCCAACGTGAATGAATGGTAGGATGCCCTAATGAAAGAATGGGCCATAAATAAGTGATAGATTTCTAAATAAATGGTTGGATAGTTTGTGAGATGATAGATGGATGCTTGGATGGAGTGTTGGCTAATGGATGCATTAATGGATATACTGATGGATGGATGGATGGACAAGATAAGTGTTAAGGTGCACATTTTTTGTAGAAGTTCCCCTGAAATATATCAAACTTTATTTCTGCCCCTGTCAAACTGGAGCAACAGATTAATGGATGTTTGTGTAAACATGGACAAACAGATGGTTGAATAATTGGTTGATGGATGGATTGATGGATGCATGGATAGATGGATGAATAAATAAATGGATTTGTAAATTGATTATTTTGGATAGATAAATGATAGCCAGTTACAGTGCCATGAAAAAGTATTTGCCCCCTTCCTGATTTCTTAATTTTTGCATATTTGTCACACTTAAATCTTTCAGATCATCACACAAATTTTAACATTAGACAGCGATAACCTGAGTAAATACAAAATGCAGTTTTTAAATGAT
Organism: Cetoscarus ocellatus; assembly: GCA_037902135.1. NCBI lineage: Eukaryota > Metazoa > Chordata > Actinopteri > Labriformes > Labridae > Cetoscarus > Cetoscarus ocellatus. The sequence continues at coordinate 591,016 of JBAMNC010001683.1, forward strand.
GATTTTATTTATTAAGGGAAAAAAAGCTCTCCAAACCTACATGACCTGATGTGAAAAAGTAATTGCCCCCTGAACCTAATAACTGGTTGTGTCACCCTTGGCAGCAATAACTGCAATCAAGCGTTTGCGATAACTGGGGATGAGTCTTTCACATCGCTGTGGAGGAATTCTGGCCGTCTCTTCTGCTCAGAATTGTTTTAACTCAGCCACATTGGAGGGTTTTCGAGCATGAACTGCCCGTTTAAGGTCACACCACAGCATCTCAACTGGATTTAAGTCCGGACTTTGACTCGGCCACTCCAAAACCTTAATTTTTTTTTTTTATCCATTTAGAGGTGGACTTGCTAGTGTGTTTCGGGTCGTTGTCCTGTTGCATAACTCAAGTGAGCTTGAGCTTGAGGTCATGAACTGATGGCCGAACGTTCTCCTTCAGGATTTTCTAGTAGACAGCAGAATTCATGGTTTCATCAATCTTAGCAAGTCATCCAGGTCCTGAAGCAGCAAAGCAGCCCCAGACCATCACACTACCACCACCATGTCTGACTGTTGCTATGATGTTCTTTTTATCAAATGCTGTGTTGTTTTTATACCAGATGTAACGGGACGCACACCTTCCAAAAAGTTAAACTTTTGTCTCGTCAGTCCACAGAATATTTTTCCAAAAGTCTTGGGGATCATCAAGATGTTTTTTGGCAAATGTGAGACAAGCCTTTGTGTTGTTTTTGGTCAGTAGTGGTTTTTGCCTTAAAGCTCTCCCATGGATGCCATTTTTGATGGCAAAAATCTTTCCTATTGTTGAGTCATGAACTCTGACCTTAACTGAGGCAAATGAGGCCTGCAGTTCTTTAGATGTTGTTCTGGGTTCTTTTTGACCTCCTGGATGAGTTGTCGTTGTGCTCTTGGTGTAATTTTGGTAGGCCGACCACTCCTGGGAAGGTTCGCCACCGTTCCCAGTTTTCTCCATTTGTGGATAATGGCTCTGACCATGGTTCGCTGGAGTCCTAAAGCCTTAGAAATGTCTTTGTAATAGACTGATAGATTTCAATCACTTTGTTTCTCATTTGTTCTTGAATTTCTTTGGATCGTGGCATGATGTTTCTTTTCGAGATCTTGCATCCTACTTCACTTTGTCAGACAGGTTCTGTTTAAGTGATTTCTTAAATCACCTGGTCTGGCAGTAATCAGGTCTGGGTGTGGTCAGTGAAATTGACCTCAGCTTTCAACAAAATGTGGTTAATCACAGTTAACTCATGATTTAACAAGGGGGGGGGAATTACTTTTTGACATAGGGTCATGTAGGTTTGGAGAGCTTTTTTCCCTTAATAAATAAAATCATCATTTAAAAACTGCATTTTGTATTAACTCAGGTTATCTTTGTCTAATGTTAAAATCTGTGTGATGATCTGAAAGATTTAAGTGTGAAAAATATGCAAAAAAGATAGAAATCAGAAAGGGGGCAAATACTTTTTCATGGCACTGTAGATGGAAAAATTACCAATGGGTGCATGGATGATGGACTCTAAATGGATGGATGGGTAGATAGAAGATTAAACAGATATATAGATGGATGGATAGATGGATGGATGAACAGATAAATGAAAGAGAGACCCTGATGGATGGATGGATGAATAAATGAATGGATTTGTAAATTGGTTATTATGGCTAGGTGAATGATAGACGGATAGGTGGAAAACTAACTAATGGATGCATAGATGATGGGTGCTGGATGGATGGATGGATAGATAAATGAAAGAGAGACCCTGATGGATGGATGGATGGATGGATGGATGGATGGATGGATGGATGGATGGATGGATGGAGGAAAAAAAGATGGAGTCCATGTCAGCTTGGATAAAGAAAGAAAACTGATAGCTACATGATGGACAAAAGGATGGATGGTGGATTGATGGATGCAAGGATGGCTAGATGGATAGATAGTTTGATGGACTGATTAGTAAAAGAATGAATGATTGACTAGGTTAGCAGATTAATGGACCAACATGTATGGTAGGGAGGATGCCTAAAAATGGATGGGTTACACTGGAGTGGTAGGGTGGATTGTTTGTCATCATGGATGGAGAGATGGTTGGATAATTGGTAGATGGATGGGTACATTTATGTTGCACGTGTATTTTTACATTGCTTACTGATACAAGTATGCACACATGTATGAACACCTTCATACTTTGTCTGAATTAGATTAAAGCTTTAATTTGAATCTAAGAAGAGTTTCCCTTTTGACCCCAGAAGTTCTGAACTTGTGTGTACACATAGTTTGATTACATCGATTAAATACAAAACTAGAAACTATAAAAATCCCTTCATTTAAGAGTCAACTGGCCTTGATACAAACGTAGTTTTTGATTATACCCACTGAACAACAATGGGCCAAATATTTTTAATTTAAGCTTTATTAAACAAGATAAAAGTTGACAACCTTCACATTAGAGTTGCTGGAACACTTGAAAAAGCATATTTATTTGATTAACAAACCAGGACCACTTTAATTACCATTTCCGAGTAAAAACAAGGAACATTTTAGACTAATTAAAGGCTATTATGAATTACCAGACCTTAATAAACATAGCAACACAGTTTCATATGACCCTGTATCTTCCAGCTTTGGATACACAGTAATTCCAATTCACCATAAAAGTATTTGTCAGCACTCACTTTGTTTATTGTAATCACTGAAAATAATCACTTGTGACAGGTTTCAAACCCCCCAGGGTTAACAGAACATATTAGAAGACAAAACAAAGGAATGTGTGAAATAATTTCCCAAACATTTCCTTGTAAACACGTTCTGCACTGTGAAAACAGACTTCCTGGATCACCTTTCACCTACTTGTGTGCGTCTATTTTTACTGCCAAATCAGGCAGCATAAAAACGTGACTAGACTGTTGGCTTTTTTACAACCTGGCTGATGGTTAGAAAGCTTGTGGGCTTTTTTTTCCCAAATTGGGCTTTGTGGAGAGATTAATTTGGATGTTTCCTAATCTTTATATTTGCAGAGAGCTATTCAGAGTACAATTCTAAAATAGTAATAGACAATGTTGACAGAAACAATGCTGGCTGGGTAATAGACAAGCTTGTTTGTATCAGGTTGGTGTTGGTAAATAGTTTGCAGCGCAGCTAAATCTGCCTTATTCAATGTCTGTAACCGGGCAGATTCATCTTGCCAAGCTCCAATCTATAACGTCTGTGTTCGACCTGAGGCAGCACAGCCCAATCAGCATCTTTTAAAGCAGGAGGAGGTGGGCTCTATGAGTAAGACGACAGCAGGAAGTGACTGCTCGTACAGAGATTAGCATAGATGCTAACAGCATTAGTAACAGTTTTATCAGAGCTGGATCACATCTTACACATAACGCTGAAAGGACTTTTTGATGGAAAGGAAATTTTTTCTCCACTTCTGGCAAGCTTTGGCAAAAGTTTGTTCTACGAAGGGGCTCAAGTTTAATGGTAGTGCCCGCCTACTACATTATGTGATTGGCTGTAATGAATTTGACTGACAGAACAATCACCCAATCACCTGCCAGATACACTTTTGAAAGGCTCTGTACATTCCATGGCACTTTCTATCAGCTGTTGCCTTTGAGTCCAGGCTGATTCAATGTTTCTATTGATTATTGATGGTTAATCTGTAAGTTCTGAGCTCTGAATTGTCTCCCACCCCATCAGGAAGTTTACTGCTCTTGTATGTCTCAAATGTCCTCCAGTTACACATGTGTAAAGTCTGCACAGTAAAGCGATACAAACTGACATGCAAGGACCCAGTCCTTCTTTTCAAAATGAATCAACCTGTTGTCTCCAATATTCAAAATAGGTTTATGAAATTAATATGTTTGATTTCTTTACAGCCCACTATCAAATCATCTATGGCCAAGTCCTAGTCTGCAGCCTATTCATTGTGGGCCCGTCATAAAGCATTCATCCAAAAACAGACATATAAAAGGACATAAACAGCAAGCCTGTCAGTGTTCTCTGAAATGCCAGCCCCACCACAGTCACCTTTCTAAAAGGTCAAAATACATTTGGATTTAGCTCAATGGCTGTATTGCTCCTCTGCATCTTCTCTTTCTGCAGAGAGGATGCATGTTGTGTACTCACCCTATTATTGGCCACACAGATAATCCTGGCGTAGCAGAGGATCATCAGGAAGATGAGGCTGAACAGGGGCACGTACCATCTGAGGAACACAAACACAAGCAGGCGGTCAGAAAAACCACAAATGAGCATTGTCATTAAAAAGATCATTTCTGAGTTTTTCCTGTGATGACTGTTTATCTTTGACCCCCTCTTAATACTGTCCCTTCAGGAGGATGAATACAAGGTTTGGAGAGCTTTTTGGGCCAAAAGAAGATGATAAATGGAAATAAAAGGTCTGGATTTTGATTAAACACACTGAATTTCAGTGCACTGCCATATATCGTATTGTAGTTTAGACCTTAAACAAATGTGTTCAAGTGTGAGTTGAGGGAGCTACGGCAGCTATGTGCATTTTAAACCAATTTTAAGTTATTTTAAGTAACCATGGTCCTTGTATCTCTCTATTGACCAATCTACCATCCTATCTATCTGTTTATCTATCTTTGTGTCTATCTGTCAGTCCTTCCATGTACATGTCAGGCTATGTGCATTGGTCAATTCAGGTAAAGGCTACAGAGCAGGTTCAATGCTTCAGTTATAATCAGGCTTTAGATTATGAACAATGAAGAGCATTATACTCAGGACAAAACTGCACCCAAAACAAACATCAGAGTAAGAAATACCTGACTCAGCTCCTCTGGACCTCACTGCACATAGTTTCACTGAGTGCAGAAGGTAGGTGACAGAAAACAAAAGAAATGCCACCAAAGTCACAACACCGGAAACACGCTGCATTCCTCTGGGATGAAGGGCTGACAGTCATGGGAGGCGCAGGGGTCTGCATGATAATATGTCAGGTATTTGTGAGCTGGCGCAAGCGAGCGAGACGAGCGAGGGGAACCGGGGTGATGGCTTTGTTGGAATGGCAGCCTTGTGTTATGCAACCCCTTGGGAGGTGATGTAAGCTCGGAGGAGTTTCAGCCTGTCCCTGTAATCATGAAACAGGCCTTTGTCTGGCTTTGATAGACAGGTTCCTGGCCACCTCGTCTCTGTTCAGCCTCAGTTCCTCCGAGCAGTCGAGACTCGAGGTGCGTGACAGCCAAGTTTCTCTGTTTGAGCACCTGGCACAGACAGGAAAGCTCTGGAACAAATGCACCTGTGTGATAAACATATTTGACTGTGCAAAGGAGGAACATCAGAAGTCATTAAGGCCTAATCATGATCTAGAGGAAATCTGATAGAAAAAGCAGAGAGGCTGAATTTTGACTCTGATCCATAAATACAGGGACATTATAAGGAAATAGATTGGGATTAAATGTCAAAAACTGTTCTTTGGAAATGGCTTGGTATTTAAGCAACAGAGAGCTAAAACAGCCTAGAGAAGTACTTGAGTAATATTATAAGGATCACACTTCTCCATCAAATAGGAGTTGGCAACAAGATTTGAATTAGCAATCTGTATTCTAATGCCTCATACATGACTAGAAAATATGTTTTAATTCTTTACATTAAAAAGAATAGAAATATATTTTATAAGTATGCCAGAAAATCTTATTTCTAAATTCCAAACCCTATTTGAGTTGCTTATTTTGCAGGCAATATGTTCTAGTTTTTTTTTTTTTTTGCATTTTAAAGAGATTGTGTCATGCTTTTTTCAGTTTTATGTACCCTTAAATGTGTTTACTATGTTTTATCCACATTACCGAGCACCTCTACAAACAAGACAAAAAGTCTGAAGCATTAAGATCTCTCACCCTGTCTGCAGAACCAGCAGCTGCCTAAAACATCTTGTTTTAGATGTTGGAATAAATGCAGAGTTGTTGACAACATGGCGCCAAGCATCTGAACTGACCAATCACAACAGAAAGACTAATCAACCAATCAAAGCTGACTGGTCCCACGTGGGGAGGGGAGCCTCAAAGAGGCAGGAGCTCTGACAGAGCATCTCAGGCAATGGATATTTTCTCTGTTTCAAATTACTTTCTGTAAACCCCAGAGATGGTTATGAATGAAAATCCCAGTAGATCACAAGTTTCCGAATACTCAGGCCCCATTTACACAACAATGTTGTCACCAGAAATGGAAAGGTTTTTCCTTTGAATTTTCAAAACACCTTCACACGGAGCAATATGAAAACGATGTGCATTCACACGTAACCGCGAGAACGACTGAAAACGTGGCAGCGTACATGCCAGGCCAGTAGTTGGTGATGTAGGTTTGCAGTGATACAGTTGTGTTACAACCGCGTCTGCACACTAACCCTTACCGGTGAAGACAAACTTTTCAGTTATAGTCCTTGGTGAATTTAACATATGTTGGAGTATTGCCGCAGCAAATTATACATTTTGCTGAAGCAGCAATAACAAACCAAGCACAGTAAGCAGAACACATGTTGCTCGGTAGCTGTTGTTGTTCCTAGGTGCGTGTACAACCTTTATCTGAAAGAGAACTGGGCATGTGCTGTGCATCACTGTTTTCCCTGACAACACTGATTCCTGTTTATACGGTGACGGATACAGAAACTTTTTCAAAATTTTTGACTCTGGACCCTGGTTTCAAAAGTTTGCAGATTCAGGCACTCCAGGCATCACTCTTGTGTAAGCGGAAAGTGCAAACGCAATGAAAACTCTCTGTTTTCGGCCGTTTTCATTGTTGTGTGAACGGGGCCTCAGACCAGTATGTCTGGCACTAGCAACCATGCCACGTTCAAGGTCCTTTAAATCACCCTTCTTTCCCATTCTGATGCTCGATATGGAACCTCAGCAGGTTGTCTTGACCATGCCTACGTGCCTAAATGCATTGAATTGCTGTCATAAGATTGACTAATTAGATATTTATAGTAGCCGTTGAGTGGGTGTACCTAATAAATTGGCTGGTGAGCGTATATAAAGCTGAAAAATTGTGGAGATTTTCCAATAGCGGTTAACTTCAGTTGACTGTTAATAGAAAGAAAATAAGCAACTACTTCAAAGTTTAGGTCATTAACAGATAAATGGGATGAACTGTGCCCACCTTGTTATGGTGTGTTTTTTACGTGGCTTTGAAAGAGAAGCTTGTGCAAAATTTAGCTGCATGCCTCCTAAACAGAACAAGCAATTGTGACAACAATGTGACTACTGTAACACTAGTTTTAGCATCTCTTCATTGATCTGCTGTACTTTTGGGATTGATTGTAAAATTCCATCTAATGTTTTTTTAAGTTTTACATGGATTAGCTCGTTCTAATCTAGATGATCTTGTCTGGCACTATACTACAGCGACCCAAGATCTCTCAGGTCTCCTGCCCAGCTCCTTTTGGAAGTGCTGAGATCAAAAAATAAAACTAGAGGAGATCCAGAGCCTTTGCAGTGGCAGCCCCCACGCTTTGGAACTCATTCATACTGTATAAGATCTGCTCTGTCCTTCATCACTTTCAAGTACCTTTTCTCTTTATCCAACAGTGGAAACACCTGTGATTGTATACCATATTGAGCTGAACTGGCCAAAATGCCCCTGTTCACAAGTCTGTCATTGCCATGGCTGCCGTTAAAGATTGTGGCTTTGAATTGATTGAGCATCCGCCTTATTTGCGTAATCTCGCTCCATCAGACTTTCATCTATTTTCAAAATTGAAAAAGGCCATTTTTCGGTCAGATGATGACGTCATACATGCAGTGGAGGACTTTCTGAACAGTTAAGAAAAGGACTTCTTTAAAAGTGGCATTGAGGCCCTTAAACATCGCTGTCAAAAGTGTATAGATACTGAAGGGGATTATGTTGAAAAATAATGCAATATGTCTGCCAAAAGTCAAACCCTTAAATATGAGGCTCATCAATCAGTCCTCGTATGTCTAATAAGGCTAGCAATATAGTCCCTCTTCCCAAAGTAAACTCATTTTTTTTAATGTAGTTCAGCAATATTCAGTATTATTAACTTATCAAGAGACTTGATAGACTTACAGCTGCCCTTTAGAAACTTGAGACTTGACTTGGACTCCACTCTTTTACTGGTACTTAGAATATGTCCAAAACCAAATGGCATTGATATAAAACTAAAATTGCCCAGAAAATTTCAGAGAAAGCAAACATGAGAAAAAGCTTCAGTGATACCAGCTAATATGCTTTCTGAAACATATTTTACACCTCACTGATATTAAACCTGTAATTTTAATCCTTATTCCAAGCCTTCAGGTTAACTGAATATGATCAATTTAAATATTTCATCAGCTGAGAAATCCAGGATGTCAGACATTTGTCTCACAGCAGGAAATAACAGGGAAAGGCTGCATCAAACATTGTGTAGAAAAACGTCAATATTCAAAGAACACCCCCTTTGAACGTGTGTTAGCGCATGTGTTTAAGGGCCTGTGCGTTTGTGTGCGCGTCCACGTCGGTTCAATAATGGCACGGGACAATGATGAAAGCGTTTCAGGGAGAGACCTGCACGAACGTCACCTCGGTGTGATTTAATAACCCGCTCCCTGGAATAAACAGCGTCCAATTACACCAGCGCACGTCCCGTTAATGATGGAGAGACGAGGTGGGGGTGGCGGAGGGAGTAAGGGAGGGGGGGAGGAGTGGGGTGAGTCGGTTGAGAGGGGGGAGGGAGGAGGGGGCGGCCTTTTTAACGATAGCGTGGGGTGGTGGGGGGCGTTGGGGAGGGGAGAGAATGACGGGCGGCAGCTACAAAGTGCTCTAATTAGCATGATAATGATCTGCCATTAGAGTCCGCTGTGCTCTACAGCTGAGCACTACCCGGAGAGAGAGAGAGGAGGGAGGGAGAGAGAGAGAGAGAGAATCAAATAAAGGCAGAGAGAGAGAGCAGATTTGGAGCAGGCACAGAATGATAAAAGTGAGGACGAGAATAGAGGTGAGGACAGGAAGGTGGATGTATGATGGCAGGGTGTGGGTCAGGACCGGGAAGAGCAGAAATAAAAGAAGCACGGGATGATTAAAAGACGGAGAGAGGGATAAGGTCAAAGAGAATGAAAGGAATAGCAAAGAGAGGCTGCAGCCGGTAGATAGAGCAGAGAAGGATGTCCAGAAAGGCAGAGGACCAGAGGGGCTTTGAGAGGACAACAGTGAGCAGGAGAGGAGGCCTGAAACTGGCAGAATGAAAGATCGGCACAGGGTTGCACAGATTGAATCTTTCGGCCTCAGCACGGCCTTCCCTCCAGTGCTGCTCAGAAGTGAAGAATGAGGCTTGGCTGAAAGGAGCCCTAATTGAAGCTCTCTGTAGGGGATGAGAGCGCGGTGGGGAGACTCGTTTGTGAGGTTTAGTGCTCAACCACAGCCGTCAACTCTGACCAACGTGATCCTACACATGAGTGAAAGAGCACGATCTACCTGTTCGACCACTTAGACCGGAAGAGAGAAGGAACAAAGACGAGAAGGAGAGAGGTGTGAATGGATACAAGATAAAGAGCCTTCAGCAGAGCGATCAGATTTATGAACCTGTTTCAGAGTTTATATCAGTATGATATAAATAACTTCTTCAACAAAAAGCAGATCTAGAACAGGGCAATCCAATCTTTTTTCGCCAAAGGCCACATACAAAAACGTCACAAATGACTGGGCCACATTGATATACCTGCCTTTGGTGTTTTGGGCCCTTGTCACAGTGCCTTCATGCAAATGGTCTACAATATAGCACGGACATTTTTTCTCCTTAAGACATCCACATTAATTCAATAAAGACGTAATATCTGCGTGCGATCACACAGCAACGCAGCTTGGATGCGCGCCACACAAAGGCAGCAACACTCACTCACAGTGCTCCTGCCATGCTATTACATCTTGAAATGGCAGATTTAGTAAATCCTGTCCAATAAAGGATAACATATTCTTGATAACTGAATATGACTTAAGAAAGAAACTGACATCCCATTATCTACAGCACCCCCCCAAAGCAAATAGCCAATCATTGTTAAGGGTATTTGAAATGGTCTGTCAAACTACAAAAGGCTTTGGTTGGCCTTGGCTACCGCTGGATCTACACTGGTCAGTATGAACATGAGAGGCTGATGGCTCACCTCCATATACAGACACAAAACAAGAGCAAACTGCAATATATCCACCAAACTTTGCTGGAGTGTTGGCACTGTTTGATTCGTAAATTTCATTTGATCTCATGATCTGTGCTGCTGTTTAATGCTATCATACATTCCTCTTCATTTATCAGAAAGCACAAGCTTCGTGTTTGGATGTGGGCCACATTTCAGCTCATTTTCAGAATTTACAGAGGGCCGACTAAAGTGGACCACAGGTCACAGTTGGCACCTGCAACACAGTTTGGACACCTCTGATCTTGGTATATGTTTCTAAGAGGTATATGATTTTCAGACAGGGAGAGTATAGCAGTAGGTTAAGAAGAAGGGCACAAGTGGGTCTTACATGAGCAAAGTGCTCAAATACAGGACATATCTCAAATATTTTGGAGATTTTCATGAGTAGGGGTTTAAGTTTGATTAGGGTTTATATAAAGCTCTTAGTTTTGAGGGGTTTCAGAAGCAAATTAGGGCTGTTTCCAACATAGACAGGTGAGCCTAAATCCTTAAGAAGACAGTGTTAGGTGGACTTTCCACCTGAATACTTTCAATCAACCTAGACTGTTCTGAGAATGTCCATTTCCCTTGAAGGTGGACTCTGGAGTAAGGAACTCTGGACTACTGTAAACTCCCTGTGATATCGCAGTTCAGTTTTCGTGGTCCCGGTACTTTGCGTTTTTTTTCTGTAAGACCTATTAAATTTGATATTGCATACATTTTTGCCATTTTGCAGCATTTTGCAGCATTGTTTATGAGTTCAAATCTCGCGCGTCACAACATTATGCCCGTACATACCGATTCAGCCAATTGGACTGTCTGTATTTTTTTTTCGGCTGCTGATTGGCTGTTGTGTATCACATGGCGTCGCATCTCGCAGGGAGAAGAGATGCTTGCTTTGTTCTCTTTCAGTTCCGCGTCTCTCTCTGCAGTGATCTGTGTGTAACTTTAGTGTTTTATGCATTGATTTTGTGTTTGTGTTTTATTGATATGTGTTTCAAGGCCTTAAAATTCTTTTAAAAGTACCATAAAAGTTATAAAAACATGCTTAGGTTATATTTAAATAGGGTATTTCTATTTCATGGATTTTCACTTACCGCGGGTGGGTCTGGAATCAAACCCCCCCGATGGAGGGGGAACCACTGTACAACAAAGCCACCTTTCCACCAAGCAGTCTGGCTACGTTTGGCTCAGTACAGCACGCAATTACTGGTGTTTTCATGATCAGCTAAGGAGAAAAGATACCCAAACAACTGATCCACACTGTCCAACTCCTCTGAAGGGGTGCCAAGCACACCAAACTAACCTTAAAAGGTGGAGCTAAAAGCACTGCAGTCTGTTGTTTGGTCACAAATTTGTTGGTCCTCATGAGACAGCAGGGACAACGAAAACACATACCTCGCCATGTTCAAATGAGTGTTTTGTCCTCTGCTGATGCTGTAAAAACTGTCCACACAAAACAATGCTCCAAAAAGTCCTGGTACTTGCTCTTTGTTTACAATCATGCTTTACTTCAGACCTGTGACGTCATGCTTTTAGGTAGTCAGCATGACCCTCTCCTTCAGGCTTGCATCCACACCCTCAAGTGAAGGAATGGCTGACAGTGGAAACACAAAACAAGATCAGGGTTTACCGCTCCAAACTGCACCAAACTGTACTGAACCAAACTACACCACTCGGTGGAAACAAGGCATAACAGGCCAAGGGTCTTGTCTCAACCTATGAGGTAATTCACTTTGGACCATTTTACCATGCAGAGTTCTGGATGAAAGTACCCTGGTGATTATGGTTTCCATCTGTGAGCGTCATTCTGCGAACTTTCCCATGTCCGTGTGTACCTTGGGCCTGTGATACACACCAATGGGAACCTCAGAGCGGTGACTCAGCTGAGTCAAGTGTTTCCGATTGCTGACTCAAACCCCTGAAACTCTGCACCTCGGTCACAAAACGCTGTCCTCTGCTTTTCATTCCCTTTCAAACCCTCCCCTCCTCCTCCTCGCCCGAGCCCTCCCCGACCTCCTCTGTCCTGCCGGCGCGCTTCGCTGAACTCTGATGAAGACACACTACGGGGCGTGGGCAGGGACGAGGCCGATCCATATCTCTCACTCTCTTCTCCTTCCCCTTCCAGCTATATGCCTCCTTCTCTTCCCTTCTCCTGCTGAGTAATTCCCTGTCTCCCTAACCGTGCCCCCCGTATGTCTCCCCTCCCACCTTTTCCACTTTTCACCTTTAATGCGGAAACCTCTGCTCTCCTGCGACTCTCCCCGACAGCTGTCAGCAGGATGTGAGCGTGTGCTTGAGCGTATGTGTTTTTTCTTCCTTGACGGGTGCCGCTGCCTTGGCCTCTAATCTCTCGTCTGGTTTGATGTAATTAGAGCTAATGAAGATTCCCTGATCCTCTGAGCGGCTCGTCCCCCCCGGGGCCACGACAGCGCGGAAAACTAGAAAGAGCCGGGGAGCAGAGGAGCGCTGATAAAAGAGACACGGGCTCGTTTAGCACGGCTGATAGCTATGTGTTGTTCTGCATGCGAGTGTTTGTGTGTGTGGGTGTGTTTGTCTGCGGGAGCGTGTCTGTGTGTGCGCATGCTTATTTGTTTAGAAAGATTGATTCCCTGCTGATGCCGCGAGCAGCAACGCGATTACCTTGGCTCGTAGCAGAGTGTTGTTGTGTGTACGTGTGTGTGAGTGTGTGTTTAAACGTCGGCAGCGAGGATTGGCAGAGACCTCGCAGACTTAGGGCCAGTTGCAGAAAGCAGTAGACAGGCATAATCCTTCATAGCTGTCCTAAACACTTAAATACACAGTGTAGCAACTCCCCTAAATCTGACAAGGCAGACGCAGGCACAGGCGCATCCATGTGCGCACACACATCTTGGCCTTACACCAAGAGGGGAAAAAAACCCTTCAGGCTCCCTTGACATGCAACCCTTCACATTTCCCTGCAGAGACCCCCACATCCCCCCTCCAGTGGGGAAAGCTTTGATGCCGGCGCTGAAAGGGTCTACTTACATCCCAAATCTCCAGGCTACGTGATCGTCTGTGATCCAGCTGGGGGGAGAGAGAGAGAGAGAGAAAGAGAGAGAGAGTGAGCAATGGGGTTGTACAAAGGGAAGGGAAAGCGTGAGCGGAAGAGAGAGACTTGTGCGACTGCGGAAGGGAAAAAGCTGTGCAGCTGTAGCTATTAATAAGCCAAGAGTGGAAAAGAGAGAGCCGAGCCCGGAGATTAAGGCTCTGTCCCAATTCTCATTCCACTGCCGCCTCCTCTTCGTGGCCTCTCCCCCTTCTTCCCCTCGCCCCTCTAACTACCCTCCAAACAAATAATGCCTTTCTTTTTTTCCAGCACAAGAAGTGGAGGGCCTGAGGGGGCGGTTTTTTACTGCTCGAAGATGGGCTTATAATGACCAATTTTATCACATAAAATCGTGCAAGAGAGGGAGCCTGGAGTGATTCCAAAGCTGTGGCCTTTCTTGAGAGAAAAAGCCTTCAACGGAAAATATGTCGCTGGCTGAGAAAACATATAAATGATGCTGGAGCTGTACAGCTGGCTGTGCTCACCACAGAGTTGATGAGATACTAAAATTTTAAACTTTGATATGGCACTGGTAAAAATCAAACAGTATCAACACCTGTCTTTATTCCACAATAACAATAATTGAAGCCAGGGATCCAAATCTGTGCAATTTCTTTCTTATATTATCCACAGTTTTAAGGGAATCTCAGCAGACTGGCTTCAGTCGACAAAAAGTTGAACAAGTTTTGTATTTGTGCAGTTGAGATGGCCATTGTCTCTGCTCTACGTCTGTTTGTAAATCATGTTCACATAACTTTTGCACAATAAAAAGTCTTGAAAAACTTATCTGACATGTTTATATTAACCACAGCCGCTCACTCTCTTTTGACTGTGGCAGCTTTAAGTTAAACTATGACAGAAATTTGTTGTTCTCAAAAAGCAACAATATTATCAATTAAATTTGGTGCCCACTTAAGTTCTTTAAGGGTGTGCTCACTCTAGTTATTACATGCTGTGCTTAAGAACATTTCCCCAATAAGGTTTTTGGGGGGGTGCATTTTTCAGTCTTTCTTTGACAGGTGAGAGAGAAAGCAGATAGACTCTGAAAGTGTAAGGGGAAAGACTAGGGATGGGAATTAATAAGATGTTATTGGTATAAATGCCATATACGATTCTGCTTATTAATCAGATTCTTTCATGATTCCTTTATCGATTCCTGCTGATAGTTTGTTTGTCAAAAGTTGGCCCACACAGGTTTTCAGAGACAACCATGTCCAACACTTGACTGTCCTGACATTCAATGTCGTGCTGCATAGATAACTCACTTTTATCTATGCTGCATTCCACTCACTGAAAGCTGTAAAGTAAGCGTCTCTCTGTTGAATATTAAGACACAGTTTTGACCACTTCTGTCCACTGTCTGCCATGACTTTTGACATCTTTGTTGTCGTTTATGCTGACTGCCTCTAATGAGAGCAGGACGTCCCTGATTTGCAGAATGGTGCAAGGAATTGATAATCAAAAACTAATGATATCGATTCCTTAAGGGAGGTGTTATCGATTCTCAACTGGAATTGGCTTTTGATTTCTACCCCTAGGAAAGACAGGCAGCAAACAGGCCTCAGGCAGAAATCAAACCCAGGCCAGCTGCATAAATTATGTTGTGTACATGGTTGCCATCCAATCTGCCAAACCTTGCAAGTCTGGATTGTTTGTACCATGAGTGCTCTGTGCCATGCTTCAGCCCGGTTCACCTCTCTGGCCCCAGCACAGCTGGAGGAGTTGAACTCCTGCACAGCACACTTGCTCATGTATGAGCACACACACATGCGGGACCACTCCTCACAGAAACAACTGATCACCTGTTTCAGCGGACGTTTGTGTGTTTAATCCTGTGAGACTAGACCATGTCTGAAATATATAAAGTAAAAATAAACGAGGGCAAAAACGTGTTTCCTTGACTCACACAGAGGTCCTCTGATAAAGGTAATTCAATCATAGAGGCACCTCGGTAAGTCTTGATGGTGATTTTTGTCCAGTTTTTGCCTTTTGTTTGAGAAAACCATGGGTGTGTTTGAGATTGTGATGAAAAGGATCGTTCCATCCATCGGCTATTTTTTTTCCCTCCATTATGTAAATGGTCACCCACAACTACATTTCATTTCTTTCTTTTTGCGCACATTGTTCTTTATTCCACCACTTGCCGCTGCAGTTTACCCAAGACTAATAGTCTGTTAATATCCTTTAACTTTATATCTTTAAATTCACAAATATACTATGACTCTGATTTTGAAGAGATACTACCTTTACCACTCCTTTAGGTTATAATACAAAATTGGCTGATGCTGGGAGTTTC
The DNA here is from genome assembly GCA_037902135.1 of Cetoscarus ocellatus. Taxonomy (NCBI): domain Eukaryota; kingdom Metazoa; phylum Chordata; class Actinopteri; order Labriformes; family Labridae; genus Cetoscarus; species Cetoscarus ocellatus. The sequence goes on from JBAMNC010001683.1 coordinate 606,498, forward strand.
AGCAAAATGACTCAAATATGAAGCAAAAGGGTAAAACTTTATCTGTGTCTCAGTGCTGCTCTATGTTGTGCCAGATGTAAATCCTGTTAAAGTGCGATTTAGGCTGAAATTATGTGAGTGCAGGCTTGCAGGGCACTCTCAGAGGAGAAGCAATCATGCTTGAGCACAGCATGGATTCATGGCCCTAATGTTAGTGCACAATGATTGCACTGGAGAAAGAAAGCTACAGTGTTGTAGCTCTGTATCCAACATCAGCATGAGAAGGCTATTTGGATGCGTGTGAGACCTGTTGATGAATGTTTTTGAGCAGGTCTGGGGCAGAACTTTGATAATGTTCAGTGAAAACAACACTCTCTCTTCCAGACACACTTTTGGATATGTGTCTCTCTCCTTACAACTTAATCAACATCTTCCACAACAATGATGATTTTTGTCCATTATGTCAAGTCTCCCTTCTCCCGTTTTGCGCCGGCTGCACAGGATGATGCCCTCCCTTACAGCTATAAGTGAATTTTCCTGATTATTTTCTGCTGCATTCACACTTCAGCTCACCCAGTCTTTATGTGGAAAAAGTACTAGGAGGGATCAAGGTCATTAACGCGGTAAAGCCCGGTTGAAAACTTGACTGTTTAGGTTCACCCACAGTAAGTTCAGATAATTTCAGGTTTTTTTGCAAGTGTGAATAGGATTTAGGTTATTAAAAAAGTATCCAAGTATCAAGAATTTCAACTGTCTTTACTTACCACCAACCTCCTGCAGGGCCGTAGTAACCCTTCAGCAGCGGCAAAGAGGACATGACCAGAGGTACACCCCACGCCACCAGATGGTAATACCTGACAAAAAGAAGGAACTTATTTAATCAAAAGTATCAAGAATATGTGCCCCCTGAGAAAAAAACTAACAAATAGAAGTAAATCGATTCTTTTCATCCTCATCAGCTTGTCTTTTTGTTGGATCTCATACTGAGGTCATTTTTCAGGTGCAGATAATTGCATTTTCAGCAAGAGACTGACAATTACTCATGGTAATATAAACTATTATTATCATCACTGTTGTGGGAAAAGTTATTTGCAGGGGAGATGTGCACATCAAACACAACAAACCAGACCCAGTTTTTTACTCAGTGGGGGGGAGAACGGCATGAAAATTTAAGGACAATGCTTCATTCTATGAAAAATGGTATGTTTTTGTAGATTTTTTGGTGTTTTTCTTTCAGGACATGAGTTCAATACAGACCAAGACAGCTTTCTAGCAAGTTCAAAAAATCTCAATCGCTCAACATGGCCAAATGTGTATGTGTGTGTTAGACAGATGAGGTGTGAGCTCCAGTGTCTCGGGCATCCGTGTGGGCGTCGATACTTTATAGAGCGTACAGCGTCGCCCGGTCAATAGAGTGGAAGTCCTGCCCTGACTTGTTCCAAGTGCGGTCAATCGAGCGGTGGCGACACGGCTGACACACACTCAATCCCTCTTGAGTTGTGTGCCTCACACACTCTCGCACACACATTTTCTCACTCATATTTCCTTCCAGCTCCCCCTACCCCTCCACATCTGATAGACAGCAGCGTGCGAGTGTGTGGGAGGTGGTGGAGAAAGAGAGATGGCTGTTGGTTTAAATAGATCCTAGTAGTGGGTGGGAGAGAGACATAGGGAATGATGGAGAGAGAGAGAAAGAGATGAACAAAGACGAGGGAGCGAGAGAAAGGGAAGAACAGGAAAGTGCAAAGGAAGGAGAGGGAGAGTGAGTGAGGGGGTAAGGGGGAATATATAGGACCTAAAGACAGGGGAGTGAGGGCTGGGTATTTCCTGCAACCCCAAGATTTCTTAGTGCCTTTCTCCTTCAATCTCCTCTCTTCTGCATCAACACACCGCTGGGTTCAGGTCTTCCAGTGATTCAATGATCAAAGCGGTGCAGCAGGTCATCTTCAGACAGTTGTCTCAAACTTCTGTCCTTCTTCTCCCAACTTCTGACACTGACTCATCATGTGTTTCTCTGAGCACAGATTTGATCTCAGGAAAAAGGAAAAAGTCACATGGTGCTAGATCAGGTGAGTGGGGGGGGTGATCAAGAACTGTGATTTTTTTTGGACCAGAGATGCTTTACCAAGAGCACAGTGTGAGCTGGTGCATTGTCTTGATAAGGAATAAAACCACTTTTCCACAAATGTGGTCTCATTCTTCTGACTGATAAACTGGAATATTTTCATGATCAGACAGGTGAAAAAATATTGGCATTGTGGGAAAAAATGCAACAAGTGGTAATTAGAAAAACACTGGTATTGGCATTGATATCTAACCTTGGATCTGGATCTGCCTGATTCGATGTCTAATAATCAAACTGCTTCCATAAAATCTCTATGGCTGTGTGCTGGTAACCTTGCAGTTCAGCTGGATCCACCTGATTTAATGTCTGTAATCAGACAGACCCATCTACAAGGATTGTGCTTCATCCAACCAGCGTCTTTAAACAGGAAGAGGTGGGCGCTACGAGCGACATGACAGCAGGAAGTGACTGCCCGTACAGAGATTAGCATACATGCTAACAGCTTCAGTTGCAGGTTTATCAGATCTGGGCAACATTTCTTAATTAAATGAAAAACAAATAACAATGTAAACACTTCTCAATAGAAAGTTTTTTTTACCTCCAGGTCTGACATGTTTTGATGAGAGTTTGTTGTATGAAGTGACTTTCAGTTTGTACTTTACACTGAGGCAGCAGCCACCGTCAACTACATCATCTGATTGTCCTGTAATGAATGTGACTGACAGAACAATCGTCCAATCAGCTGCAGGATATGCTTTTGAAAGGTTCTGCCTATTTCCGAACACTTTCTCTAGGCTGTTTCTCAGACAAATGAGTGAAATAGATTCTGTATTGTATATATTGAATATTCTATCTGGTATGTCAGGTCAGTGAGTAAACATTATCACCTGCTCTCATTGAATTTTCCTGAATATTTCTAGCCACATTTACACTTTAGCTGACTCTGACTAGTGACAAAAATTCTAGAGGGTTGGTAAAAATTCAGGTTAAGTCTGTGTGAAAAATTCTGTTTTCTCACTCACAAGCGTACCAAATATTTCAGGAACTTTACAGGAGTTTGGCGCATTTGTGAGTAGGGATTCAAAGTGAAAGATAAAGAGGAAGCAGAAGAGGAAGGGAGATGTTAAAATGTAGAGAAAGAGAAGAGAAACATGGGCAAGAGAGGGGGAAAGAGATAGCAAACAGACAAAGAGAAAGATAGATAGAGGGAGAGAATCTGGTACAAATGGTTGAAATCAGTGCCTACTCGCTGTGGCGTGACGACTGCTGTAGGTGGAAAGAATGGGGTGGGCTTGTCAGAAAATCAATGTCAAGGGCTTGCAGCTCGCACCACACACACACACACACACAGATAATAGACAAGCCGTAGCTCATACACCACACACTCGCAGAGCTTTGAGTGTAAGATGACGAGGTCCGGAGCTGCGCGCAACATGGGCTTAATGAGGCACAGCAGGACCCACCGTGCACTTGGCATTTCACACACCTGCGTGCTGCAGTCACGCACACACACGCCGCTTCATGTAGAAATCTCTCTGGAGGCTCAATCTTCCCTTGCCTGAATCTGTCCTTCAAAAACACACACAAACACACACGCTCGTAGACACACTTCCCGTCCTCTCTTGCATCCACTTCAATCACTCTTAGATCATCCAGCCTGCGTTCTCCGTCTCCTCTGGCGATTTCTTCATTTATAAACCATCACACTGTGCCGTCGCGCCGAGTGTGTGAATGTATGTGCATCAGGATGAGAGAGAAGGAGAGAGAGGAGGAGAGAGAGGATGTGAGTTTTGGTTCAGGGCTAAGGGGTAATTGTGCATGCATGCAAAGCTGCACACCCGCCTGCCTAAACACATACAGCGTTTTCTATGCACAGTCAATACATACAACCCCCCTGACGCTCCATCTCCCTCCCTTGGCTCAAACCCATTAAGCGCAGAATTGTTTTATTATTTTGCGTCATGTGTGACCGACCCTCGCAGAAAAATACAGACACGTCGTCCTCCCACCTAGTCCCTCTGGACCTATGAGAGTTATGCAGCAGATAAGGCTCCAGAGCGAGCTGATTTTGGCCCCCCCATCCTGCCCCCTTCCCTGCAAACATAAAGCTGTCTCCCTCTGAGTTATACCACCATTATATCGTCTGGCTTATTGCTAATCAATGCAGGAAAACTCCCACTGGGAGGTGGAGGAGGGCGCCGTCTTTTACCAGCTCTTCCTTTTTATACACATCAAGGCAGAGCTCTTCTCAGCACATCTACGCAGGGGCGCCATAGAGGGGGGAGAGGTAGGACGATTCTGAGGGCTCATGACTGACAGGGGTGCCAATAAAAATGATCAACCTATTGCCATGATTAGACATTTTTCACACTGTACTAACAAAAGTACCTATTGTCAGCGAAGTGAGCATGCTGGGTAATTTTCATGATGAACTCTCAAAACAGACCCAATTCAGCTGCAATAACTTGTTAATGTAGATAAGTCAATAAGGACTAAGGGGCCGTCCACACAGAGAGCAGTTTAGGAGTATCTGCAATTTGGATGATGTTGATTTATAAGCCTCTCCTTGGTTTGGCTCCGTCCTGCCTATGTTCTCTCCTGCAGAGATCGAAGGACGCCTATGCCTTGAGCAATTTATCATCTACTGTAAATGTGCCCAGAGTCCAAACTGAATTGGGGAAACAAGCTTTTTGTTATGCTGCCCCCACAAACAGAACTGGAAATATCAGAACTGGCTTCAGTATAAAGCTTTTCGTTCCATTTTACTGACTAGACAATGACAATCCTATGAGCAGTGCCGGTGTTTTTAAATTGTGCCTGTCCTCAAAACTGTCGCACTTCCACTGTGAAATTGTTGAATCCTTTTCCTAATTTATAGATTGTTCTTTATCGCCTTAAACTTTTTCTTAGAATTGTATTTATTACGATGCGTTCTGCTGACCTTTTGGCCAGGTTGCCCTTGTAAATGAGATCCTGATCTCAATGAGAGTTATATGGTTAAATAAAAGTTAAATTAAAAAAAATATATATTGTATGGGCTGGGACTGGGCGATATGACCTAAAAAATTTAATCTCAATTTTTTTTCCACAAAATCCGATTTACGATTTTAATAGATTTTTTTCCCTCTCAAGAAAAATAACACCCTCCAAGTGGCACAAAAATCACATGAATCAAGTTTTGCCTTCATGTTATCAAAATATGTTCCAAAACTAAACGGACTTTTCCTCTTACAGTTAAAATGCATGCTGTAATTTTGTCATAAAATGTTGATTATGTAGTTCAAGCTTAGGGAGGCTTGTGTAAATATAAACATTGAAGGCTGAGCTATTTTCACAGTATATTAAAATGGAGCTCTCTGATAAAAATATAATCTCATTTAAAGAACAAATACAAGCCTTAAACCATCCACCACCATGAAAACTGTACATTTTCAATATTTGTATTTTCAAACATTGCAACAACTTATGATTGGAGCAGGTTGAGAAAAAAATCTAGATCTTTAATTTTTAAATCTTCTGCAGAAAATAATTTGAATTAATTGATTTAATCGATATATTGCCCAGCCCTAGTATGGGCTTTTTGTTCACAAGAATCTGGCATTTTGGGAGCCCAAAAAGTCGGATTTACTAACCAGTGTCTCAGGGTGAAATTATCTAAAAATGCCGCCCTTGCGTTTCTGTGTACAACGAATACACACATTTTCAGAAATGATGATTCAATACTCCCGCCCCTCCCTTTAACCGTATGTACTAACCCCCACAACAACAAAAATAATGGTGGAATACTGTATCACATTCGTACTGCCGAAGCTACTGAGCTTGTTATGGCTCTCACAGCAAAATCTTCTTCTCCTCTTCAACCACGTCGAGCAACAAGAGGAAAGCATGCGCCAGTGTTTGGTTACATCCCTCAAGTTCTATGCCAAGCTCCATGTCTTCTTCTCTGGTTTTGTGTGTATGTCTGCAGTAGCGCGGCAGCACCACTTACAGCCCAGGCATATATACTACAGCGTTTTCAGTGATTTTATGTGGATGAACACATTTCTTGAAACAATGCCACGTTTACAGAAAAAACAGAAATGTTTTAGTCTACGTGTGAACAGATCCTTAGTCACCCATCACAGAAAATTTAAATGATAAGAAGTTTTATTCATTTATTTATTTTTCTTTGAAGTACTACCAAAGAAGTGTGGATGCAAAAAGTCATCTTAATTTTAGGATTAAAGCAAAAGGAGATTACAGAGTTTAAAACAAATTACAACACTGCACTATAACTATCAAAGTTTTATTTTACACTTTTGTCCAAACATCCGCACAGCTGAGAGTATTATTATGTCTCTCTTTTCTGTCCGTAGAGTGCATCACTTTCCTCTTAATATGTGCTTGTGTCACAAGGCTCTGTGCAAGGCATGGAAAATCAGCAAATATCTCACACGTATACAAGCAAATTCACACCCGCATCGCAGAGAGAGCACTCATGGGAGTTTGAGCGACAGAAACATAGAGCCGCGAAGCGTGAAGATGGGTGCGCACACACAAACACTTAACGGCTGACACTCTCTCTTTTCAATTAGAGCGCCGCCTCGCTGGAAAAGAATAGGAGGAGGGGGGCTGTCAACGCTCCACGGGGAGACGTATGCTCCGGCAGACCTAACACACACACACACATTTAAACACACGCAAATTGAAACGTCCGCAACAGGAGGGAAGAAAAGATATGTTAAAAAATAATTTGATACAGGGACAGATATGGTGACTCAGCAAGACTGGAAGGAAATTTATTTTGACAATTTAATTAATGAATTAATGGGTAATCAGAAAAACAGATCTTAGTGTATATGAATAATCAGTAAAACGTCCGATGAGGGTTTTAATCTCTTCTCAATTATGAAACATTAAAGGTTTAGCTTTTTTGATAACTGAGACTGAGCATGAAAGAAATATGCTTTATAGAAAATTGCATTAAATTTAAACATTTCCCAAAAGTCTAAGGTCTAAAGTGTACATCATCTATTATTTAAGAAAATACAGAAAAATAGCAGGACAGCAGCACAGTTAGTTTAAGGTTAGACTGCTGCTTTGACTCCCCTAAACTAGGGTCTTTCTGTGTGTTTGCCTGGTCTCCCTGTGCCTGTGTGGGCTTTCTCTGGGACACTCTGGTTTCCTCCCACAAACCAAAAACATGCTCATTAGGTCAACTGGTGACTCTAAATTGCCCTTAGGTATGAGTGCGACTGTGAACGGTGGTCTGTCTCTCTATGCGGCCCTGTGATTTACTAGCGACTGGTCCAGGGTATACCCCGCTCCTCTCACCCAAAGTCAGCTTGGATAGGCTCAGCCCTCCATGACCCCAAAAAGTACAAGCGGTATAGATGATGGACGAAGGGACAGAAAAATAGTGGAGACAGGAAAAAAAAAAATTCTTAGGTTCTTGTGAGTTTTATGCCAATTAAGTGATGGATTTAATTAAAACCAGTACCTCTAGATCAGTGGTTTTTAAATGGTGTGGTGGGGCTTTCGTGCAAGTCCAGTTGTCCCTCTAGCATTTTACAACTATAAGATAATAACACCAAAAAAGTTTGATAACACAGTTGCTTTCCAAAATTTTATTCAGCTTTTGAAGATAGAAACAACTATACTGAACAAACTGGTCAATAAAGCAGCTGAGATCAGTCTGTATGCACAAGTTTCACAGTGTATTCCTTCAAGCTCCGAAGGATTAGCAGTTTAATTGGTTACTGTACTAACTGGTGACGTTCATTTAATTTTGTTCCTCAATGTCATTTTTAAACAGCTGATTAAAACAGAGTGAGTCCTCATGAATGTTGGCACCATAAGCAGGTCTCTTTCTATGTATTTTCCTCTGCGCTTGGAGATTGTAGAAGTTTAATTAATTACTGTGTCAATAGGTGACTTTCAGCCCACTGGGTCTCTCAGTAATATTTGCAAACAGCTGATAAAAGTGGAGTGAGTACCAATGAATTTCATCCCTGTATGCACACCGTTTTCACAGTATTTTCCTCCTTGCTCAGAAAGTGTATCAGTTCATTTAGTTACTGAGTCAACTGGTGACTTTCAGCCATCTGGGTTCCTCAATGTCGTTGTTAAACAGCTGATTAAAGTACAGTGAGTCCTCATTAATGACAGCACTTTATGTACGCCATTATACAGTATTGACCTCCATGTTCAGAGGTAGTAGCTGTTTAATTAGTTATCTTGTCAACTTGTTGGCATGGTAAGCACAGTTTGCACACCGTTTCATGCTCAGAAGGTGTTTTGAGTTTATTTAGTAAATATGTCAACTGGTGACTATCAGCCAACTGGGTTCCTCAATGTCATTGTTTAACAGCTGATAAAAGCAAAGTGAGTCCTCATGTATGTCTCTTTATGGCTCACTTTGATCCTGTGGTATGGTGAGTTACATTAAGCACAGCATGTGTGTTTGTTTGTCATCGTCCTCCACAAAGGTTGGATTGTGAATATATTGTATTACATTAAACTAGCCAATGATACAAAAATGGTTGGGGAGACACTGCATTCACAAAAAAACCCCCAAAAAAAACATGATGAATCAATGCATCCAAATCAGTAGTAAACAGACAAATCACTTCCCTCACTCACATTTGATATCGGTTGGTGCTCACTTCTCTGACCAGGTTGAGGTACAGGTTCAGTGTGATGAGGCAAACCCAGGCCAAGGCACACCAGTCTGCAGAGAGAAAAACAACAAGGTCAAATTACAAAAACAGCCTGCCTGCTGCTTAGAACACACCTGCAATTGTGTGTCCAGACCTTCATACCGTGTAAAACGACCTACACTGTGTGTGTGAGCGTGCGTGTGTTCCACTTTTTGATAAATGAAGGCATATTCTGCAGTAATATGAGGGAAACCTGTGGCTTAGGGTGATGGATGAGAGGGGGGAGCTCGGAGAGAGATAATGATGAACTGTGGAGAAGCAGAGCGCAGGGAGATAACGCAGGGGGCGAGGGAGGAAAAAAAAAAAACAGGAGGAGGGCGAGGGAGGGGGGTAGAACAGAGTGGACGAGCGGGAGAGTGGAGAAATCGAGAAGAAAAGAAAGCATCGGGGGAGAGGAAGGTGAAGTCAGCAGAGAGGGGAAATTGAATGAATTTGGCCACAACAAGGAGAAGAGTCGAGAAACCCACTTCCTTCAGCGTACACTCATATTCAGACGTTTTCCTTTGTGTGTTTGTGTAAGAGTGTATTTCTGTTGACAGGACAGGCAGGACCGGTCGTCACAATGATGGATTCTTAGAGGTGCACCGTCAGCACACTTAGTTTCATGCAACCCCCCTCTCCAAACACATTGAGCTGGGCAATCAGGACCAAAAATCATATAGAACTGTAAATGGACTTCAGCTGAGAAAATACCAAGGCTATGACACACACACGGCATTACCAGAAAACACAAATAGCAGCTAAGTCAAAAAAATATTCCCTGTCAGCTGAAGCTCTGGAGGTACTGCATCTTTGGCGTGGACTTTTAGTGAGTGGTACCAAAATTGAGAACTAAAACCTGCACTGTGATTTGGTTGGGTAGCTATTGAATTTGTTGGTACTGGTACAGCATCAGTGCTGGACAACCTTACCAAGCTTACCAAAGACACTTCAAAACATGACTGCAGGAGATGGGGATCAAATCCCAAACTTACTGGCTCAGATATAACCAGCTCTACTATTTAGCTACAATGGCATATATATTTTAATATATTTAAAAATGGTTGTCAGATTACTAGGATAACAAACTTAGATCTTATTATAGTGCAAATTCAGTAGTTTTGATACCTTTTTTCATATCAGTGCTTAGTATAGATGTCCAATTTAGAAAGTGCTCTCTTTAGGGGCTCCATTGCTCCTTGCAAGTTTTTTCTAATTTTCCAGATGTTGCCAACATATTTGTGTTATTCATACCCACTTCTTGCAAGTCTCAATCCATTTGTTCAAGTATTGAAAAACTTTAAGCTCAAGTTTACATGCAATTAACAATCTTAAATACCCCAAAGTCTAGAACTTAGATTTTTTTTGGGGATGACATGCAAGAAAGAGGCTTCAGGCAGGAGTCCAACAACAGATACCTGCATGAGATGAGAGCCTTCATACATAGAGTGTGAAGACGTAAACCACTTTATCAGCACCCCAAGAACTTTTTTTATGTGTGTGGCATGAAATGACTCAATATAGATACTCTGTTAATAAAATGAAATAGACATATCAAGTGTTTTTCCCATTTAGACTCCCTCACCAGACCCTATCGTTACAATAGCTGTGAACTGGTTTTTGCTCTGCTGCAAAATTGAATCATTAGTCAAATAACTATCTGTATGTTCCCTCAGTGTGTCAATTTGCCCTCTACATGCTGCTACTGTTTACTACATTTGTGCCTGCACTGAATTATTTATCTATTTATATGACTGGGTGCTGATTTTACACAGTGGGTGGTCAAGGGATTGAGAGGAAGGGTTCTTGCACTTTATCTTTTCGCTATGCAGTGTTTGATTGCTCTGAGCAAAACTTCATTATTATATTTAATGTGACAATGACGATAAAAAAATGAATTGAATTGACTAAATTCATACAATTCTTATATTAGAGGCATGTTCATACATTCTCTGTATTTAGATTAATTTAATGTCTAATACATCTTGGTGGAGCATATTTATTTTATCTGAATTTATCAGCACTCTTAAAATGTTTATTTATTCTGCATTACTCTTAAATTAGGCTGTAATAGATTTTTTAAGTCACTGAGTGCTACATTACTTGAAGGGGCCACAAGAGGGCTCCAATGTGCCATGAGTACCACTGGCCACTTACTGTTTATTCATTTATGTGTGTGATGACTACGGATGCATGATATTGGGTTTTGTTGATATTTTCAAACTTATCATTGCCAATAACAATATGTTTTTGCAAGAGTACGAGGTATCTCCTTAACTAAAATTGACCTGTTCCTCTCACTGTGACAGCAGATTTGTGTTAGAAATTGATGAGAACCAAGGGCAACAACATTTCATTCTCTAAAAAAAGACAATTGTTTAAAAAATGTAAATGTTCAGCAATAATAGGGTGAAGTATTGTGCAACATCCATGCATTCTGTGGGTATTACAGCCAATATATGTGGTACATTTGGCTTATATGTACAGTGGGCAGAAATTTTCATATCTGCTGATACTGAACTTTTTCAGCTAATATCTACCAATACCAACATCATTCTGATAACACTGTGCATCCCTACTGATTGCCCTTACCAATGAGTGTTGTTTTTGCCTTTTCCATCTGTTTGTTTGTGAGAAAGAGAAGTCAGAAAGACCTTGATGGACTTTGATGAAATTTTCAGGGCCATGACAAAAGAAAGACGTTAATAGATTTTGGGGGTGATTAAGACAAATGTGGATCCAGGAATTATTTAGAGGATTTGTTAACATTGGGAGATAGGGCAGTTTTCAACACTTTTGATAACAACTCAAAAAGTTCTCAATGGATTTTCATGGACTTTTTGGGACTGTTGGTCTTTGCACAAATGAGAAAGTAGGCTATCTTGATCTTGGTGGTGATCCAGATCTAGGATTTTTTAAAGGCTTAGGTAACACTGTTTTGCAGGGCAGTTGTCTGCATTTTATAAAATACCTCACCTAACAATGCACGAAATGCCTGTTCTGTGCTGTTTGAGCATTTTGTCTTGCTGTGCGCTAGAATAAATGTGTGCATCTGGTAGACCTCAAAACTGAATTGCCTTTTGGGATAAATAAAGTTGTGTCAATCTAAATCAAAGCATCAGGGATGCTACTATATGGATACATGTATTGGGTGCTGATACCAAGCAAAGTAAACAAACTAATTAAACTGTGTCAGTGAACATTTGAGCAAAGTCGGTGTCCTGTCTGCACTTTGATATAAAAAGACAAGTAGACTGCTAAGCAGAGGTGAGGAGCATCTGGTCAAATAAACACAAGCTTTCGAAACAAAACTATGAGTTGTGATAGTTTTATTGGGTATTTTATTGATGGGCTCGGTACTGGTGGGCACTCAAAGCACTTTTACATGTACTTGGTCTTAAAAAAGTTACTACACAGATTATCAAATGGTTAATAAGCATATCACTGTTAGTACAAACTTTTTACTAGACATCAGGCCTCATTCTTTTAATTAACATCCACATAAGCTATATCGATAAAAAAAAAATTGTTATCTTACCTCACATCACCTTAAGAATATATCTATTTGTCTTCATAATCTATTCTACCCAGCCATATATACAAAAACACTCTTTTTACACACAGGGAACCTTTAGAAGTCGATTGCAGTGACGAAGAAAGAACGAGGCTGGCTGTCTCTGCCTTCATCACAGTAAATCACTGTCATTCTGATGCCAAGCGCTTCTTACATAACGAGACAGCAGCTGAAGCTTTAACTCGACGACACCACGGCTCAGCTCCACCACCTGTCCCCGTGCTGCCCCCTGCTTCCATCTCCCTCCATTTCAAACACATTTCATAAAATTTTATTGGTTTGAGTTAAAAGCAGAGCTGTGCAGCGCGAAGATTCCCACCAGACCCGACGCTCCTCTACAGAACAAAGTGCCCGTTCAGCCCGGTGTTTATGTACGGCCGTTTGTCCTCGGCGTGAGCATCCCGGTGATTAACGGAGGTGACAGGCGCAGACCCTGCTGCACTAACTCACTGCCCATTACCTCTGTATCTGTGTGTGAGAGTGTGTGTGTGCAGGAGCAATAAAGAAGAAGCCTGGTGAAGTGTTGTATCAGCAGCCAGTCTTAACTTTGAATCCTAATATTAATCAAGGCCAAAAGAGGTGCAAAAATGTCAGAATTGTACATAAATTTTTTTTTTTTTTTTGGGCAAATACAATCCTAAACTCTTAATTTAGAGCATGGAGATTGTGACCCATAGTGACCTCAATTAAAAGCTTGATTGTCATTGGAGGAAAATCCTCTCCTCATACATGGGATGGTGGTGAAATATACAGGCCTCTCCTTTGAGGGCGGTTTATCAGACGACTGCAACAGGCCAATAAGTACACAGCGTGGTGCTCAACTCCCTGGTATTACACCATCATCACAGGTGTGGTATTCTCAGCAAGGGTGTGTGAATATTCCTAGGGCAAGTTTAACCACCCATAACAGCCGGTGTATATCTGAATGCGGGTTAACACCCCCACCCTTGTTGTTGTTGAGAACTTCTGAAAAGGATGCACAGGCTGAGTTAACAAAACAAAGCAATAAAGGGAAGGAGGAAATGTATTCACGCAGATAAAGCAGTCCCTGCATTCAAGCTTCAGTGATACAATGAGAAAGGAAAAACCATAAAGTCACAGTTCAGAGCATCAAACAACCGGAGGCATTATGTGCAGTAAGATTTGGGGCTTCAGTTTTCTGAAAGATGTGCTTTTTAGCAATAAGAGGGATCTCAATAAAAAAGCAGTAGAGAGGACTGTTTCGAAAGATGTTTCAATAGATCTAGCGCTTTTATTTTGGGACTATACATCCCCAAAAATCACAACTTTACACAAAATGATTAGGAATTACCAATATGTCTTAATGCAAAAATCCATTGAAATATTTGGGAAAAATATAACAAACCAGACATCACACAGTGGGTTAGACATGCCATTTTCAAGTTGTTGAGCCTTTATGCAAAAGAGAGGACAGTGGATACAGAGTAGAGCAAGACAAGCAGGGAAGAGGATGCAGGCTAGAACTGAACCTTGGCCTTCTACAAAAGGGGAGAGACGTACACCACTAGGCTATTGGTGCGTCCCATTTATATTAGTAGAAGAGGGTAGTTGGAATTATGCTGCATCCTAGCTCAAGTTACGAGCTGGTAAAGTCAAGGTAGTTGAAGGATTTCCGACTTCAAAGTGGGAAATCCCGACCAAAGAGAGCATTTCCAGTGACAGCTTGGACTATCCCAGCTCCAAAAAAAACAGGATTGCACCATACGAGCACCCCTGACATGCTGCATTAGGTCATTTACAATTAGTGAAAACCATAAGCATTATTGAAATCACACATATTATCCAAAAATGCAGTGTTATATTTTAAAGTCCTGGAACTAACAAAAAAAAAAAAAAAGCCAGGAGATTACACTAACAAATAACTTTTAATCATTGGTATTGTGGGAGAATCGTGGTCGTCACTGTTTAACTGGTGTTAAATTAACTGGGGACGTTTCATTAAATATCTCACTAAACTCTCTAAGACACAATGGTTACCAGCAGATAGTCTGCAGTGTCACTAATGGTGCTTTACTATTTGTGGTATCTGCTCCAATCGACTCCATTTTCCATTACAGTATAGACTGTGTCAGCACCCCTAGGTGGGTGGGACCTGCATAGCGTGGCTGCGTGAAACTAAATCGGCATCCTCACAAAAACAAAGCAGGAAATAAAGGCGATAGAGCTACTGGCCCCTTTGTGTCTTTTTGTCACAGTTAGCAGATGAATTTTGTTTCAAAGACAGTTGCAAGCAGCAGAACAACATGCTATATAAGCAGAGGAGGGTTTGAGAACTTATTACAGAGCTGACAATGAGGGCGCTTAATTCTCGAGTCATTAACACGACTTGCAGTGACTCTGTAACCATTCAGAGATCAGCAGTGTCTCCTTGTCACGTTTAGCCTTTGCTCTTTTGAGTTTAAAAATCCAAAAAGTGTGCTCAAAAAGAGACTAAGAAAATAACACTGCAAAACTAAGAGTTCAAACTGAAATCTTTCTCTGAAAAAAGACAGAAGGGGAAGTTAATACTTTGAGCCTCATGTTATGTTTGTGTTTGGGTGGCCCAGAGATAATATTCAGGTTTCAAAATGGGCCAGACTGCAAAGTTTGGAAAAGGCTGCTTTACAGAAAGCAGCGTTAATTTATGACAAAAAATGTCCTTGGACTGCCAAAAAGTCTCTTTTTTTTTTTGCTTACACTTTCATATTTTTTAATATAATTTCTGTGTATTTGAATCTACAGAAACAGTTATATGGCTTTATGTCTGAGCACTGGATGCACTCCACTTGGATTAATGAGTTTAAGTGTTTTAAGCAGGGATGCACGGTATATATCAGACCGATATAATACTGGCCGATATGGCGGAAAATGACGTCATTTTTTATTGGCCCGATATGTACATTTTATCTGATAAAAAGATCAGATAAATTAATGAAATTGGGGCAATTGTTTGCAGGCCGCGTAGCCCCAAAACAAGCCATGTCGCACTGGTTACGTCATCTATCGCACCTTAACAGAAGGACCCAAGCCTGCACCTGTCTCTCTGCCAGACCAAAAGTGAACATGGCTTCATCATTGTGGATGTTTTTCTCAGAAGGTTGCAACAGCATTGCTGTTTACACAACCTGTTTGCCGAGAATTCTGAGAGGATGAAAGAGGACTTAAAGTTTTAACACAACAGATCTTATAGCTCATCTGAAAAGTCGTCATCACGTCGAAGCGGTATTGAAAGAAGACGAAGCAGTCGCGGTAGCAGCTAACGTGCTAACGCTAAAAACAACAACACAGAGCGTGGATGTTCCCATTCAACAGGTGCTTGAAAAGTGTAAAAACTTTTTAAGAGACAGTGAAAAGGCTAAAGCCATTAATGACAAAGTGATGGAGTTCATCGCACTCGACGACCAGCCCTGTTCTGTCGTTGAGAGCTCAGGTTTTTCGCATGTTAATAGCACATTTGGAGCCACGTTACACCCTCACAAGCCGTCGCTTCTTCTTGGATGTATCCCTCCATGCCCTCTAAGGTATTGTTGCCACACACATCCATAACTTGATAACATAACACAAAACAAGAACAGACTACTCGTAAGTTTTACCACAGACATATGGACATCTGACGTTAGTCCAGTCAGCATGCTTAGCTTAACGGCTCAGTGGTTGGATCAAGATTTCAACATGCAAAAAGATTATATTAAATATAAAAATATGAACTTAAAACGGTATCGGCCATGAGAAGCAGGAAATTATTGGCTATCGGTATCGGTTGAAAGTTTTTATATTGTGCATCACCAGTTTTAAGCCTTTATTTTGATCACTTTTAACTGAAAGAAAAGTTAAATATGAATAAAGGTTATTACTATCATAATCAAGATCTCATTCAATAACCTTATTGAATTTATATCAAAATGAATACTAAATTAACAACCCATAACCAACAGTTTTAAATCAAAATTTTTTTCTTTGGTGTGCTAGAAATACCACCTGAGAAAAGAGACTTGTCAAAACAGCAAAGACTTCTTTATGTCGTTAAAAGTTAAAATCAGCAACATATTTTTCTTCAGTTGATTCATAAGCCCCATCATGTTTCTTATGATGATCATACATTTTGTTTTGATATTTTCTGACCATCTCCTCCTTACATAAACAATCACTTATAGAGACACACTTTTAAGAAAATTCCCCAAACACATGTGTTTATTAAATTCCCATACTTTGTTTGTAATAATGGGTGCCATGGTGGCGTAGCAGGGAGTGCACGTGCCTCACAGCAAGAAGGTTGCTGGTTCGATCCCTGGGTTGATCAGGGCCTTTCTGTGTGGAGTTTGCATGCTCTCCCCGTACATGCATGGGTTCTCTCCAGGCACTCAAGCTTCCTCCCACAGATCACAAACATGCTCGTTAGGTCAATCAGTGACTCTAAATTGCCCTTAGGTGTGAGTGTGAGCATGAATGGTAATCCGTCTCTATGTGGCCCTGCAATTGGCCGGCGACTGGTTCAGGGTGTACCAGTCGTCTCGCCCAATGTCGGCTGGGGTAGGCTACAGGCCGCTGCGACCACGAAGGGGATAAGTGGTATAGATAATGAATGGATGTTGGTGATATTCAGAATATTTCATCCTTTTTTTTTAAATTGTCTTCTTTATGAAGAACTTCAAGTTCTGTATGCAAACAGTGTTTTATTGTCCTAGCTCCCTAAAGTAATGTTTGTCACTGTCCAGTTTGTGAATGTTACTGTAGGAGAGAGGAGCTACAGTCATCTGAAGGTTTGTGGTGAGTTTGTTTCTGGCTAAAAGAAAACAATTAGGCTATTTTACTGTTTCACAGACTGATTCTTTTTCGGTTTACTGCAACCTTTTGTTCATGTGTGCCAGTGACTAATTAATAAAGCAGAACCTGCCTTACCAAAGTACGTCAGCCACCAGGCCTGGAAGTCACAAAGTGATCCCTCCGGATGTGACTCACCCTGAAAAGAAGAGGACAGCAGATCAAATATCCAGATCAAATAATATAAAAAAATATCCACCATGTGTGAGCTTAATGACACGGACAAGTCACTCACCATGACATATGCTGTGCTGTCGAAGAAAGCTGCTACAGTCAGGCTGAGAATCATTTTCTGTGAGGAGCAGAGAAAAGGACAACATGAGGAGGGGTTATTTAACCAAACTCTTCCTATTTAATACCCCTGAGTGTTCATTTTTAATTTGTAAGAAGGTCAGATCATGGTGTAAGTGATCCCTGATGTGGCTTGGCATGAGATCGCCCTGGTAACAAATCTGTGCAAATATCAGAGGAAAGGAGAGTCTTCTTAATTTTCCTTACAAACAGGGGCCTTTATGTTTTATACGGAATAAATCAATAGTCTGTGACAGAGTTTGAAGATACTAGCTGGCATGAAAAGCAGCTTTCAGTCCACACAGTATATATTCTCACAAAAGAGCTGCTGGCAGGAACACAAAATCCCTTTTCACAGTGCATTTCCTTAACAATCATTACGCAGAACATTTGTTCTGATTTATGCTTCAGTGTTACACTGGTGTTAATTCACAAAGCAGCTCGATGTTGTAGGAGCACAAGAGAGCAAAGCACAGAGGAAGCTCCACAGGTAATGAATATCAAACTCCTTTACTGGCAACTTATCGATCTTTACAATTCTGGTACCATGACGACCCTAATTTGACCACACTGCAGTACACAAAGTCACATATGAGACGTACTCGGGCTGACTATCACATGGGACTGTGTTGTGGACCAATCAAAGGGCTTGTGGTGGGCGTTGTTTCCCCTCATCTGCTGACGATTATGTCAGGCTAAACATTAAGCCCCTGCAGTGATTCAGGGCTGTTATTAAAGGAAAATTATGCAGTTTGGGAGGCAGGCTTCTTGACACTGACACCTAAAGGTGCACTATTTTCAGAATATGATAACATCAGGGATGGGAAATTATACAGTTGTATTGACACTGATGCCATTCATGATTCTGCTTATGGATCTGACTTTTTAACGATTCCACTATAGATTCCTGCTAATTTACTTTCTAGAAAAAAGGAGAGTTAGTCCATAAAGGTTTTCAGTGGCAACAATGTCAAACACATGACACTCCTGAAATTCAATCCCATGCTGCACAAATACATAAATGCTTCTGCAAACTGTTGCTGTTTGGACTCTGAAAATTGTGTATTAAGCAGTTGTGTCAAAAATTAAACCACAATTCTGACCACTTATGCCCCTGTCTGACATGATTTTTGACATCTTTGTAATCATTCCTGCTGACTGCCAGCCTCTGATGACATCCATGATTTGCAAGGTGTGGAGAACAAAGTGGAAGGAACAAGTGAAAAGTTTAATGATATTGACTCCTTTATGAGAGCTGTTGTTGAGCTCAACTGGAATTGGTTTTCGAGTCCAATCCCTAATCAGCATAGAACTCTCTTATTAGTATTTAACCACATAAAAAAAGCCTAAAACTAGCAAGGGCTATCATTGTGAAAACAGAAAAAAAATGTATTGTATTGTCTTATGAGCTTTGAGAGGGTTGAATATGTAAAACACACACTGTTCATTGAGTGATGTGTGTGTTTTATGGACTTTTCCTCAATTCAAGACAGGACACTGTTGTCTGTGAAGGAATTTTTCTGTAAAGTTTACAGCTGGGGACTGCAAGAGGCTGTAACATCATTGACGTTGAGCTTTTGGCTGCTATTATTTGCATCCACCAGCTGATACCTGCAAAAAGGACACGGTGAGGTGAAGTGAAAAGAAGGCAAAGCAGTGCTTGATGCAAGGTAACAACATATGAAATACCACTACTGAACAAAGTGTTACTGTATGAAAGTCCAGAAAAAACTTCCTTGAAATAAATCTTAGAGGTGTAACAGTCTCCTATCAGTGCAGTAGGTTTGTATCAATTAAGACAGTTTCACAATAGAACAATATAAAAATGTGAACTATCTTCTAATAAATTCATTTAAAACAGTGTTTTGCCTGGCTCGAGCAGGCCATCACAACGTGCAATCAGCTCGCTCAGAGTCTGTCAATCATGTGTCTCGGCTCGCAGTCTCATTACAAGGTCTAACCCTGCTTTAAGGGTATGGATATACGTGCTGCAGTATCCCTGTTTCTTTCAAAGTTCACCAGACTAAAACCAGGTCACTTAAATTTAGGGTAAGAACTTTAGGGTAACAACTCAGAATATGTTGTTTACATGCCAAACAGGGAATTCAGTGAGCTTAACCAAAACAGAGTGATGAATTCCATGTAAATGCACTCACTGATATTTCTTAAGAGCTAGAATCTCAGTAAATCTTCAAATTCTGTTTTTGTGACAACCCTCATGCAAACACATCCAAAAGCCTGCAGAGAAAGGCAAGAGGAGAAAAGGAGACAGAAGTGGGAGGAAAGGACAGACGAAGCGCACAAGAGCACCAGAGAGCACTGTGCTCGATTGACTCATGGTAACCTCTCTCTGTGTGTGGAGGTAAGGAGAGGATTTATGTCGTGTGAGAAGCAGGAAAGAGGAGGTGAAGATGAGCAGGTTGAGGCGGAGTGCAACCTAGTCCGGAAGTAATGTGATCCATTCGAGCTCCACGCTAAGCTGCCATTTACTTCAGATTAATAGGCGATAACTTGGAGCGCTGCTAAACCTGACAGACACGCTGGACCGGCTTCAAAAACACGACGAAAGCTGCACTCACACGCTGATGTACTGTGGAAATCTGAAATATTTCTGTTCCAATGAAACACATTTACATATTTAGCATGTGTAGTCAGACCTCTTCATTTGGAGAGGGGAAAAAAAGCACAAGAAGGCAGTCATTATCACAAAACGACTTGAGTCAATTAACTCCACAACTCACTAATCTGTACATTTTAATTGGGCTCAATTACAGCAAGATTCGCCATGGCTAATTGAACATATTTCCTGAGGCAATGAACCAAACACAAATGTAAAAACAGGAGGAAAAAAGGAGTCGAAAACATGCTGTGAATTGTGATGTAAATTTACCTGAGCCAAAGAGTGATACCTGCGAAGGAGCCAGATCACAAACAGCATGAAAAGGCTGCAAAGAGAAAAAGAGACAACAGCGAGAAGGGTTATTCCTTCTGATTGACTGGGGGTTGAGCCGTTTTCACTGCTTAAAGGGTTTGAATTGAAATGGTTCATAAATATATAGTATATCCCTGTGTTATACCCACAAGCCACTTTATTAGATACACCTTGCTAGCGCCAGGTTGGACCACTTTCTGCCTTCAGAACTACCTCAGTTCTTTGGGGCACTGCTTCAACAAGGTGCTGGAAACATCCCTCAGAGGTTTCAGTCCATATTTACACGACAGTGTCATAAAGCTGCTGCAGATTTGTCAGCTGCACGTTCATGATTCTCTCTGCATCGTTTCACAAGAGTGTGAAGCAGCTGGGATGAGAATCAGCACCTCCAGATCTGAGTCCATAGTCTTTGTCCGGAAAAGGGTGGAGTGCCCTCTCCAGTTCAGGGATAAGATCCTGCCCCAAGTGGAGGAGTTCAAGTACCTCGGAGGGAAGGATGGAGCGGGAGATTGACAGGCGGATCAGTGCAGTGTCAGCAGTGATGTGGACTCTGCACAGGTCCCTCGTGGTGAAGAGGGGAGCTGAGCCAAAAGGCGAAGCTCTCGATCTACCACTCACTCTTCGTTCCAAACCTCAATGGTCAAGAGCTGTGGGTAGTGACGGATAAAACAAGATCACAGGTACAAGCAGCTGAAATGAGTTTCCTCTGCAGGGTGTCCAGGCTCTCCCTTAGAGATAGGGTGAGAAGCTCAGAAATCCAGGAGGGGCTCGGGGTAGAGCCGCTGCTCCTCTGTGTTGAGAGGTGGCTCAGGCATCTAATCAGGATGCCTCCCGAACGCCTCCCTGGTGAGGTGTTCAGTAGGAGACCTCGGGGAAGACCCAGGACACGTTGGAGGGGCTATGACTCTCAGTTGGCCTGGGAACGCCTCAGGATCCCCTAGGAAGAGCTGGACGAAGTGGCCGGGGAGAGAGAAGTTTGGGCTTCTCTGCTTAGGCTGCTGCCCCCGCGACCCGACCACATAAGTGGGAGAAGACGGTACGATACGGTACTGTGTGTTACGTGATGCAGATCTCCAGTTCCACAGCATGCAAAAGATGCTCTATTGGACTGAGGTCGACTGTAAAAGCTACTGGAGTATGGTGAACTCCTTGTCATGTTTTCTTGTTCTGTCATCCAACAGAAGATGGTACACTGAGGTCATAAAGGGATGCACATGGTCAGGAACACTATCAGGTGGGCTGTGGCGGTTATCCCGTGCTCAGCTGAGGCCCAAAGTGTGCCAACAAAATATTCCTCACACCATTAAACCTCCAGCAGCCTGAACCACTGATACAAAGCAGGATGGATCCATGTTCATGTTGCTGATACCAATTTCTGACCCTAATATCCTCAGGTCACATGACTCCTCAGACCAGGAAACATTTTTTCAATCTCCTATTCTCCAATTTTGGTGACCCTGTAGCTTCAATGTCCTGTTTGTAGCTGACAGAAGGGGTGCCTGGTGTGGTCTTCTGCTGCTGTAGCCCATCCATGTCAACATTCATCACGTTGAATGTTCAGAACTGGTCTTCTTCATACCTTGGTTGTAACAAATGGCTATTTGAGTTGCCGTTGCCTTTCTTGAACCACTCTGGTCATTCTCCACTGACCTCTGGAATTAACAAGGTATTTTGCCCAGCTAACTATCACTAAAATGGACACTTTTGCTTCTTCTGACCATTCTCTGCAAGCCATAGAGATGGTTGTGAGTGAAAATCAGATTAGCAGTTTCTTCACCAACAACCATGCCACGCTCAAAGTCACTTAAATCACCTTTCTTCTGATGTTCAGTTTGAACCTCAGCAGGCTGCGTTGACCATGTCTACATGCCTAAATGCACTAGGTTGCTGACTTTTGATTGGCTGATTAGCTTAGTGTTAACAAGCAGTTGAACGGGTATATCTAATAAAGTGACCAGTGAATGTACGTCTGACATGCACAACGAACCAAGCCAGACAACACAAGAGTAAATCCTTCTAACACAGAACCCAAACAAAAAAGCTATCATTAAAACCCTCACAACAATTACAGTTATCAGAGCTTCTTTGTAATAACAGGTTATTCTACATAGATTAAAGGGACCCTGTCAAATTTAACTGCAAACAAAAAAATGTGTGCTTATCTTGAGTTTTCCCAGTGAAATACACTGTTTGCAGAGAGTAAACATGACAGGTGTCTTCCTCTAAAAATATTTCAGGTCCATCTAGGTCAGTAATGTTTACAAAAAGAAAAAGGAAGTACTCATTTGAAAAACAAAACAAAACCAAAATGCACCTCAACCATGATACTTGTGCTCTGCATGTCTATGAACCCTTTTAACAAAGCCTAAAGTAAGTGAATTTAATAAAACAGAGTACAATCATTTACAAATCCTTTTTACAAATATTCAAGTGAATGCACTAAAAAGGCAAGATATTTAATGTTCAAACTGATCATCTTTTTTGCAAATAATTACTCTTTGTTACTTTAGTTTTTATTGCTTTAACATTTTGTATATATATAGCCTACTATTGAACATGTTGGCTTTATATTGAAAAGAAAAAAATAGAAAAGTTAACACAAATAAATCTGGGTCAAAAGAAACTGTTTGGAGTCCATCTTCAAGACATCAACTTCATCAGAAACAAACAATTATTTGTCTCTTTATTTTCCTGTTGTAATGTCGCTTGATTTTGTCTTGTATAATGTCCAGTTCTCCCACTTGTCATCCATCTGTGTTTCCTGTAATCTCAAATGATGTGTCAGTTTTTCCATTATAAAGATTTCTTCCACTGTCTCAAGCCATTGCTCTTGGGTTGGCGGACCTACTTCCCCACTTCCTCGTAACAGATTTTTTTGCAGCTACCAACAGTATTTTTGCCAAGTATTGGTCCCTAACTCATACAATTCCCTCAGGTGAGTTAAAATGACATCGAAAAACCCAAAGTATTTAAACATTTTTATGAAGTTTTTTTTTTGTTAGATTAGATTAGATTAGATTAGATTAGATAGAACTTTATCAATCCCTTTGGGAAACTCCCTCAGGGAAATTAGGATTCCAATAGCACTTTGAAAAGTAGATAGAAAGATATATACAAAAATGTAAATAAATCTAAAATAAATATAAAAAAAAAAAAAACATAATAAATAAAAAACACAAATAAAAAATAAAAGTTTTAGTGTGATTTGTGAGATATTTACCATCCTACTAAGGAGAAGGTTCCTGTGGCTCGTTTTACTGATAAAATCACCACCTGCAAGAGAAATTCATTATCAGCATGTGGTTTACTTGAAGAAACGCATTCGATAAATAGCTCACATCTGCATTTCTTAATCCGTGTCGTGTTTTTGTTTTAACTTGAGCACTGTGCAAATGTTCTACACACTGCAGAATCATCCCCATAATTACAGGCTCAGTAATGACAGGATGGACAACACCGCTGTTTGTCCTCGCGTGTGCTTTTGTTTGTTTGGGTACATGTGTGTCTGCATGTGTTCCAAGTAAAGTACACATATTAAAAAGGGATTTGCACATGAATTTTGCAATGTTCAGACACCTGTGACATCTTCAGTGTCTCTGAATGTCCCTGCTGCGTGCACATCAACCCTTTAACTGAGCTATAAACCTCTGACAGCTGAGTGAGAAGCACTAAAGACAAGCAGATGTGTTAACAGAGTTAAAACCTGACACACTACATGCTTTCTGCGAAGCAACATCTGAGCAGAAACCAAAGTGACAGCCACTCAAAGACTCACAAGTATGAAAGGAGGACAGTGAAGGAATGAGGAGAATGAGAAAGGTGTGAGTCAGTTTTTTGTAAGCCTGAGGGAAAACGGAGAGGCCGGGAGTCGGCTCTCTTGCAAAATAGAGCAGGGCATGTCCACACACTGTTAGCTGTGTGCCATCAAGTCTGTGGCATTCATCACATAGAGTCATTTTACATTTGTTTGGCTTGGAGCAGGACTCACAAACAGTAGATTACATTCAATTAGTCTGATAATGACCTGTGAGAAAACCAGTGTGCACTACGTGGAAACAGGGTTAATATGTAAAATGTCTTTTTCATGACAACAAAGAGGCAATAATTGTTTGAAAGTAAATCTTTAATTGCATGAACTCTGATGAGATGATGTTTTGACAAAACTCAGTTTATAAGTGGTATCCGATGATGGCCTGCAGCACTGCTCTGCTCTGCATAAACCAGTGAATATGAAAACTCACACCGAGCATAGTTCAACATACAAGCCCTTCCAAAACTCATGAACACGTTGACGTTGATACAAAAATGACTGTTTGATATAAGCAACATGCAGAGTTGTTGCAACTGAATGAGGTTGACGGACGGTGCTTTAAATCAGGGATGAGCAACAGGGTGATGAAGCGAGTCACAGAAATAATATTCTCTTTATCAGAGGGACGAACTGTTTAAATTTTAAGAGACAATCAACAAGACTTTTTTTAATAATTAGCAAAAAAGAGAGTATAAACCAATTTTAGGACCGAATATATAAATATTCATGTGCATGTTTTAATAATCAACACAGTTAGCTATGTAATAAAGCCAATCTTCTTCTGTGGTGCAGTGAACAAATACCTTGGCAGGCATTGACTGTGACTTAGTTACATTTATTTTATTAAATACATGTATAAATTCTTTAAAAAATAGTGCAACATGAACAAATCCAGCCATAAAAATTTAGAATGATTTTTTGGGCCGAAATGATACCAAATACAAAAATCCAGACTTATTATCGCTGATACTAATATTTAGTGTCATGAGTGTGGACCCTCTACTGAACTAAAATCTATTTGTTGCTTTAATGGTTACAGTCTAATGTGAAGCAAGAAAAACAACATGATATTCCTTAATAGATGATCAATTTGGATTCATGCAGGTGAACATTTATTGATGATAAGGTGTGTTTTACATTTTGTCAATATTACAGTCAATATATTTATTTTTTTATTTATTAGGATCCCCATTAGCTGCCCATTTAATGGCCGCTAGTCTTCCTGGTGGCCATTAAATGAGATATTTATAGCTCAAAAAATGAGCTAGAAATATTGGCAAGAATTTTCATATCTACCGATACCAGTAATCCTTTTTTAAGCAAATATCTGCCAATACCGATATTGGTCTGATAATGTTGTGCATCGCTACATACTTTTATAGATATGCTGGTGTGAACTGAAAGGAATGAAGTGAAACTTCTGCTTAGTTTGTTCTAATGTTTGGTATTTCTGTGTGGTACAGTTGTGAAAACTCCACTGAAATCCTTAATAAGAGATTTCGATATTTTTTCTTCATGTTTACCTTTTAAAATACAGTTGAGTGACTTGGGGCGACATTTATTAAGCTGAGCTGCTGCATGTGTCCCCTACGCCAGTAGTCTGTCCCTGCTTTGAACAAACTGAAGGACTAACCAAATTAGATTTTACCAACATTTAACCATTGGCTGGGGCAATTTTGGACCAACATCCACAGAAATTACATAACAAAATAGTTTGTGTGTTCATTTGGGAGCGGTGGACCACCACCCCCATTTAAAAGGAGAAAAAACTGGAATCCTTGATTTCTTTAATGTGTCTGAAGTCTAAGTCAACAAGAAAACGCTACTCTACAAGTAAAAGTCCTTCATTCAAGGTTTGCTTATATTGCCATCACATATTAATTAACATAAGTATGTAGTATGACAAAAATATGCATTTTATACATTGACTTTTTGAGTTGTTAAAACAGGGATGTATTTTTTTTTTAAATAAAAAGGCGAAAAATTGACCATGACAATAAGTTTTACATTTTTCTCTATTTTACAGGTAGGGTGAGATTTTATGACATCCTAAAACCTGAGAGGACAGACCTGACTTGATTTTCTAGAACAAATCAACTCTGACATCTTTAAATGGGTTATGGATGCAAAAAACACATCCTGACAAAAAAGAACTGACTCAGACATTCAAGCTTAAATTCTAGCATAGAAGAGACTTGGTATTCCTAACCATTAAAAAAGTTGTATTTACGTCGGTATTGTATAAAAAATCATTGGAGATATCAGCATATCTGATATAGAAAAACAAATTGGTATAGTTCATAATGGTGTCCACATGACCAGGAGTGTGTTAAAGCCTGCTGAAATAAATAAGTGTTAAATTTTAGGTGAGGCCTGCTAGAATTTACAAAGAAACAAGTGTTTACTTTGAATGAATAAAGTAATTAGGGCTGGGGCTAATCCTGCTATTACTTCTTGACCTGGTTGAAAAAAATAAAATAAAATAAAATAAATAAAAGACCAACAACGATCAAGAGCCAAATGTATTTTTTGAACTGTCTGTTCAAAAGACACTTGTAAACAATCCTGAGGCCAAAAGCCCCCAAAATACATCCTTCACTTCCTGAGCTTTTGTGTCTTTTTACAGAAAGACAGAGCTTCAGTAATTTGTATTCATATCAAGAGTGACCCAAAAGTGTCCAGATAACTCCTTGAGGGAAGTTTCAAATGTTTTTTAGTCTATTTTCTTCAAAAAGGTGGTGTCAACAGCTGAGCAGGGTTGGCGGTGGTGCGGCCAGCAGTGATATCTTTTCATGGAGCCAAAAATCCCTGGCAGCGCCCCTGTGCACCCGTGACAGGCCATATCAGTAGCTGCAGGAAACATGAAGACTGCTGCACTGTGGTCTCTGAGTGGGCCTGCTGATGGTGAGATCTGATGGACTATTATTGTGGAGAGTCAAGGAAATGAGCACATGTGAGGTTTTGGTTTTCATCAAACAGCACATAAATGGCAGCATGGCGTGCTCACACTGCACGTCCTGTGATCGCTCTATTGTGCACGCACACATTAGAGTTGTCATGGTTTCTAATGGTTCATTACTAAAATTAAATAATCCTGTACAATTTAGATTTATAAGAATGTTATGTTTCTCTATTAGAGCACAGACATCAGTGTATTCAAACTCAGAAGCTCTTTCAGAAAATGATAAAGCAAGAGAACTTCCAGATCTGTTATCAGCCTGCAGGATTTGGATTCACTAAATACTCAAGATAAAATTCACAGTAATTCTAAGACTGTCAAGTTTACATGGATGCTATGAATGATGAGGCTGCGCGAACATTTTGGTTTGTTAATACCATTTTCTTCTTATACAATGTTTTCTCCTCCTTTAAATTTCTGAGCTCAAAATGGTATCACTGTCATTGTAAATGTAGGCAACTCTGTTTCTGGGTCAGTCGGACAGTCCACAGGACAATGATCAATTACTTCCAATATGAGTGATCATTTGTCAGTAAATGAGAGGACTGGGCAAGACAGCATTACTGCAGCATTCTTGCTCTGGTTTAGTTAAGACTATAGGCCAAACAAGGCCTACTGGCACGCAAACTGCAACCGCAGACCAAAACACAAGGCCGAATGTCACTGTTGATGAATCGACACACCACAACTGATTCAACTGATATTTTAACTGGGTCACTTTAAAGATAAAACAACTTTAAACAGGTTTATCACCATGTCTTACACAATCATCTAGCTGTGTGCTCAATATCAAACCATCTGCAAATATGATTGTATTCTATATTCATCTGAAAACTTTTGTGAATCCAACTTTACGTGCAATTCAAGGCTTGACACATCTCTACAGAAGTGTTATTTATGTGGTAGATGGTGATGTAACCATACTACTTCCCACTAAGTTGAAGTGTGAATCAATTTAAAACAAGTGCACCCAAAGTTCAAGAGGTGGCCTTTCAATTTAGATGACTCACAAGTTATGTTAAAGTTAAAGAGTCTGAGGATGGACAGAAAGGTCTCAGGAAGAGAGATGCTATAATAATAAGTCATCAGGTAAAGGCTGCAATTACCTGAACAACATGAGCCACTTCTATATTGATATACTGGATATTTTTCCTTAAAGTAATGAGGACAATGAGGTGAAACAGTTGAAAGAATCTAAATGCTTTCCACAAAAATTATATCAGATTTTAAAGTAACTCTTATATTTATTGCTCTTTTGCATTTTCAGTTTTTCATCTTTTTTAATGACATGTTTCTATCAACTTTACTACTTATCCCTGTAAGGACACGAGGACTGGAGACTATTCCAGCTGAGTGAGAGGCAGGGTACAACCTGGACAATTTACCAACCAATCACAGAGTCATATAGAGGCAGACAACCACTCACTCTCACATTAATGCCTAATAGTGGAGGAGATAACCACAACAATTGTTCACTTTGTGATACAAGCATGAAATTTGGTAGTTATAGCCAAAGGCATTCCAAAGAAAACTGGACATGGAGGCATCCTGAATTCTCAACATGGTGCCCATGGCAACCATTTTTTAAAATGGCCACTAATGATAACCGTTTTCTCATCAATTTTCTTATCAGGGATGATTATAAAGGATGATGAAGAATGAAAAAAAAGAAGAAGAATTATTGTGACAGTAGTCATGTGTTACAGACAATGTAATAGAGTGGATGTCGAAGCACAGCCAGGGCACATTGGTGACACCACTGCTGTGAAACTCAGCATGGGGTTAAGTGTCAGCTAAATACATTAGCCATTAACGTCATTATTTCAGTAGTCATTATCAATCTACTCCTTTTAGTGATAGTTTAGTGGTAGTAGGGCTGAATGATATTGACAAAATTTCATATCTCAATATTCATGCCAGATATCTTGATATTGATACGATACGATACGACTATGGGTTCGGTGAAAACCAAGCATTTTTCAGAAAAATAAAAACATCATAATACAAAAGAATGTGGAAAGTGCAGTTTTAGTGCAGGGGAAATCTATATTGTTTATATCGTTGCTTTTCGATATCAATATCTTGAATGTTCGTATCTCAATATCAATACAATAATGATATATTGTTCAGCCCTAAGTGGTAGCATAGCTTAGTTTCCTAAATGATGTCTAATGTTAGTCCCACATCTAGTCGATATCATGCATATTTAGATGTAGTTAGATAGCCGCACCTATATTGACAGGATGTGCCAGCGCGGGAGAGCCGAGCCAAGGGTAACAGGGCTTTACATGAATTCATGTAGTTACTCGGATGGTGTACAGATCGCACACTGGATTAACGATCAGGCAAGGTGTAGGTCAATTTTTACATCTGAACCTAGTTGTATCCCATACCTGAATGTGTGTTTCTGTGGTAAGGTGGTAAAAGGATAACCCCTCGGCCTTTACCGCAAGACAATGTTGATAAAATTGTTGAAGAACTTCAAACTTGTGCATCTTGATGGTCAAAGACCATCAACTTCTTGGACAGCAAAGACTGACTGGAAGCTCTGTATTATATGCCAAGAAGGCAAGACAGATGCATTGACATGTCCTTTTCAGTAGAGGTGAACAGACAAGAGAAGTGGATACAATTGAATAGACTGCGGTGACAGACAGAAACGCTTTCCCTCTCTTTTAATTTTTTAACCCCAGTTTTTACATTGCTTAAAAAAACACCTCACTCTCCTTTTCCCTCCCTCTCCCAGAAAAATACGAAAAAAAATGTTTTCATTGATTCACTGAAGGTTATTTCAAGTTCAAGTTTATGTAAAACTTAGTGTACATTGTAAATAGTTCTTTTACTCTTGTGATCAAAACCACTGATCTGAAACTTAATTGAAGCTCATATACAAATTGAGGAAATTGTAAATAGTTCTTTTACTCTTTTGATCAAAACCACTGATCTGAAACTCAATTCAAGTTTCAAGTTGTACAAAACTTATTGTAAAATGTAAATAGTTCTTTCAGTCTTGTAATAAAAAACACTGATCTGAAACTTAATTCAAGTTTCAAGTTCATATAAACGTAGTGTAAATTTGAAATGGTTCTCTTACTCTTGAGATCAAAAGCATTGATCTAAAGCTCATTTCTGAGGTGTCTCTAATTTTCTAATAAACAAAATATAGCAGGTAGCAGCTTTTGTTCAAACTGTGTCAATTTCAGGCTTAAAAAAACAACCTCAAACTCAATTTCCATTCCATCTTTTCATTTTTTTTGTGTCATATGAAATTGCAAAAATAAAACAACCCCTGTTTAAGCCACATTCATTTCTGATCCAAGCCCCACCAATTTCTTACCTAATGTCCACCCTCTCCGATGGTATGGTAGACAAATTAAAGTAATTAGGTCCTTAATATCAGTAAATATCAATCCCTGATAGGAAAATTGATAAGAAAACGGTTATCATTGGTGGCCATTTTGAAAAATGGCTGCCATGGGCGCCATGTTGAAAATTCTTGATGCCTCCATATCCACATCTTTTGGTAATGCCTTTGGCTATAGCTGTACCAAAGTTCATGCTTGTATCATAAAAAGAACAATTGTTATGGAATTTCTAGCTAAGCTGCCCCACTATAAGGGCAATTTGGAGTCTCCAACCAACCTAATGAGCATTTTTGGTCTGTGGGAGGAAGCCAGGAAGCCCAAAGATAACCCGTGCATGCACAGGAAAATCATGCAAACTTCACACAGAAAGGCCCTGATCGACCCGGGGATCAAAAAAGCAACCTTCTTGCTGTGAGGCATGTGCACTACCTGCTCCACATGTTTAAAATGAGATCAAATTAAATTAAATCCCAGCACCCCTGTGACACAGTCCATCATGAACATGAAAAAAAACTAATCTGCATTCAGATTTATCCTTAATTTCTAACCCCTAGAGCAGGAGCCACCAACCTTTTTCAGCCTGAGAGCTACCTTAAAGATGGGGGTATTATGGAGGGGTTCTTGCTTGATTTAATGTTCTTAATAAAAATATTACAATTTAATGAACAATAATAAATATCAAGCATTTGATAGGCCACATACAACACTGTATATTTACTTTTTTACTTGAAGTATCCCTAACAATAATGTTTACCACAGATTACTGCATTAAATAAGAACAATATACTTACATGCATCTTCAATTATTCATTTTTCTGTGTCAGCATCAACGTAAATTTTGATCCCATGCATGTCAAAGTTTAGGAAAATTAGGCAGTTTAAAAACCTTATGCAATGTTCGATTTGTTATTTTTGTATTTATTAAGTGTGATTTATTAGCAAAACATACAACTGAAATTTAAAAAAATGTCTATTTATTTCAAGTCCTGTGATGGTAGCTTGTGTTTTATTTCCAAATGTCCCTGAGAGCATCTCATTGGCTCCCTGTGGACTACCAGGTGCTCATGGGCACCTTGTTGGTTACCCCTGCCCTAGAGAGTAGTCTCTGTCTGTGCTTTTTATTGTATGACTTGATCAATGCTTTTACTGCACACATAATAATTGTCAAATGTGGTTTAAGAAAAAATCTCTCCTTACTGCCAGTCAGTTACAAAGAAATGACACAGTATATCTACTGCAAACATAAAGGACTGATTTTTATAGTAAATTCTTGACACTACAAAGCACCTACAGCAGAATAAATGAATATGTAGGAATGTAAAGAATGTTACACGGGTGATTATCAGTGTTTACCCAAATGAATTACTTAGTAATAGTGGCCTGGGGCAGAGGGGCTGCTGGATGTATGCAGTCAGTCTAATCTTAAATTAGAAACTGTGCCAACATTCTGGAAATGAGTTTCCTAGCTTGGCTTAACTGGATGGTGAACAGTTTTAAGAATAGCAATGTCCTGTTGACATTACACAAGTAAATGGTGTAGTCTCCATAAAGAGGTTTGATGAAGTTTTAACACAAATGAGAGTGACCATATAAAGCCTCTGTCCTGCTAAATTATGAAGGTGTTGGGTGAGGAAAATTTGATGATATTAAATAAATTTTTAAAATAATTTTTAATAACTAGGAAGTTATGTCAAGTATTAATTTCTGCACTTGTGAATACAACAGCTCCTGATAATTAAAATGTTCAAACAGATACATTTAATTCAATGTTCATGATTGTTTTTGGTCTGAGGCAGAGAATTTCAGTTCATCTAGGGATGTTAAATGTTACCAGCATGATGCTGGTGAGGGCAGAAAAGAAAGTCTTTGGTGATACAGCTGACATATTTGTAAATAATAATGGCCATTTACATATAATGACCATAATATCAGCAGAATATATGAATTAGGGATGCACAATATTGGATCTTTGTCTAGATTTCTTAACTCATTACAGTCTTTACCATTACCAATAGTTTTGGTCAACAGTATATTGCACAAAATCCCTGCTCCTTACACTGTGCAGTTTTTTTGCTTAAGAAACAGATATAAAACCAGATAAACTACCTCTAAAAATGATACCGTAGATTTAATGAGGACATTAAGTGATAATAGGGCCCTGTACAGATAATGAACATAAACATCCCTTGTATGAATGCACTTTAATACTTCATCTCTTTACCACCAAATGTCTTATGTAATGGTACAATACAGTAACAGTTATTTTTGCCGGTGACAAAAATATTGGTCTTGGGAAAAATGAACAAGTTCAGAAATATTGGTATATCAGATATTGGCAGAAATCCAATATTGTGCATGATTCATCCCTAATAATTATAGACACACTGAACAAAGGATGTTTAAAATCAAAAAGGCTTTGCAGTTTGAGAGCAAACATGATGGATTTGAAGCTTCTTAGACCCTTATCTTCTGGTCTCTTCCAAAAGTTTTCACTTATCTTAAAGCCTACACATATTTTATCAATTTCTATTGTATATTTACTAAGGTCATACTTTCAACATTTGTCTACTGCGTTTTAATTTTAGGTTTGTTTACTCAGATTGACTTCCATATCTTTTCTTTTGAGGGGTTTTGATGTCATGTGACAGTCACATATGACACTATCACATGACATCCCCCGTGTATTTAAACACCTATAATGATGAGTAAAACATGTTGACATTACCTATTCCTGCTAAAATAAAGGATTTTTAGTCACGTCAGAGGGCCTCATATTGCTTATGCTTTTTTTCAACCAGGCTTTGCAGTTTGTTGCTTTACTTTGTGAAGTTTTATTATATTTTTTAAGCATGGACTTATGGGGTCAATATATTTAAATGAACTTGCTTTATTTAACTTTGCTATGTTATAGTTGCAAGTTTGCATGTTCTCCCTGTGCATGCATGGGCTCTCTCAGGGCACTCCGGCTACCTCCCATAGGCCAAAAACATGCTCACTGGGTTGACTAGTGACTCCAAATTGCCCTCGTGTATGAGAGTGAGTGTGAATGGTTGTCCATCTCTCTGTGTGACCCTGCTATTTTCTGGAGACTGGTTCAGGGTGTACCCCGCCTCTCGCCCAATGACAGCTGGGAGAGGCTCCAGCCCCCCAAGACCCCGAAAGGGATAAGCTGTATACATAATGGATGGATGAATGCTATAGTTGCTGTGTACTTAGTCCTTGTCTTCTAACCCTCACATTAATCTCAATTCTGTGTTGGTTGTTTCAGCTTTTTAGCTTTGTTGTTTAAGACTTCCAAGCCTTCCTTGTCTTTTCTCAATGCTGCCCCACAATAACCAAACTGTTTGTTAAAAAAAAATACAGAAAAATAAATAAATAAAAACATTGACTGGGTAGCTCTGATTATAAGAGAAGTAACTGGAAAGTCGTGTATGGATTTCAGCCGGGTTGCCAGCTTGCTTTCATGCAGAGATGAAGTTATTTCAGCTCTCTGTTGGCTGGTTAAATTTATTCTCTGATAGTTTATTCAGATGACTCACATCATCAGCCAACATGTCAGCTGATGAATGCTAACATGTGAGGACACAAACAGCTCAGGCATAACGTGATAATTCATCAAAGGGGACCCTGAACGTCCAAGGCATTCACACAGTATTACATATCACGTCGAGAACTTAAATACAAACTTCATTAAACACACATTAAGCTCACAGAGACACGTTAGGGAGCTAGCTAACCAGCTAAACAGGCAGCCAAACGTGGTTTTAAAGTTACGTCAGGTACTTACGCATCTGTAGTCGTCTGAATTCGTGTTAAAAAATACGCAGCGTGTATCACTGTTCGTTAAGTTAGGCTCCTGACCCGCCATTTTGGGGTAATTTCAGGAAATTTCTCTCCAGTGCTGTTTTTGTTTTGCTGGAGCTTTCATTCACTTCCTGTTTCTACGGCACGCCCGGAGGGACAAGAAGTACAAACCGCACGAAGGCGAAATTCAGGCGTTTGGTTAAACCGGTGCTGAACATTTAACGCAGTGTTTTTACAGTTTTATGATTTTATTGCATTGAAGTTGTACCTAATTTAAAGACTAAACAACAATGACTCGTAAAACAGTAATTATATAAGGCTGTTGGTGCATTCAGGCAAGGGGTGGGCAACTTCAGCTGCTTTCATCAGTGGTTCCCAAATGATGTGTGGCGGGGTGAAGTGGTGTGCCTTGAAAGAAATCTATAATCCCATTCACACTTGCAGAAAAAACCCTGATATTATCCTGAAATTACCAAAGTGAACTGCATGTGTGACATGCAGCAGGGATTTTCTCACTGGAATTACCCAGATAAGCCCTTTAAAGTTATAATCACAATTTACACCCTAACTCTACCAATACATGTTGAAACGCGTTCAGCACGGACGAAAGAGCTGAAGAGTTGAATTTTGTATTCACCAATATAAAATTTCCGTTGTAGAGCAATGCACTTCATGGGTAGATAGAAAAATTGTAAGGATAATAATTGACCTGAAGCCCTTTATATGTTGACGAAAGAGTGACCTTCAAAACACAGTTGTTCCCAGAAAGATCCTCACACTGTTCCAGAGATATTAGCAAACAAATTGAGGGCTATCCCATTGAGTTGGAAGGGTTTAAGTTGGCTCTTTGTTCCAAATAGAAGCATTAAAGCAGAAGTATTTCAAAGGATAAAGTCACATTCATTTCCACCAGATACTACAGTTAAGCTTTGACCTCATCTATATTAGAACCACACAGGCCCTAGAGACTTTGAAATCTTCCCTAAAGACCCACCTCTTCTCCCTGGCGTTTCATAAATGCAAAACACTGACACTGTCATTTTTTCTACTTTTACTGTTTTTATTTCACTGTTTTAATTTTATTGTTTTTATCGTAATCTGTTAATTTATTTACTTCTTTTTATGTATCCTATGTACAGCCCTTTGATTGACTGCTGACTCTTTAAAGGTGCTTTATAAATAAATTTGACTTGACTTTGACTTTAGCTCATTGGTTTAATTTATTTGAGTGATGCATGAATAAACACAAAACATAAGCTCTTAGTACAACTAAGAGCACAACTTGAGCACCTTATTGTCATCAATAAAAGCCAAAATCTCCACAACACGCTCTCACCAGCTGTAATTATCCAATAGTGTTTACAACATCTTAAGACTTTTGTCATTAGAAAGACAAACAGCAGACCTCAAAACACCCTCAGGGAGAAATCCTGTGTCACTCTCAGTTGCCCACACCAGCAGCGTAACAAATGACACTACATACATGAGTGAGATAGCAAAAGTATGACAGTCACAGCCTGTGGCATCCAGGTTAAAGATAAGGTTGTCCAGGTGGATGTTTTTAAACCAGAAACCTCATTTACACTTCAGGACAGCCAGGTATGTTACCTTTGTCCTAAATCTAGGCAGTGAGTAAACATTTCTTGTAAACTGATTTAGAGAATAGAAAGAATTTCAGTCTCCTCAGAGTAATTTGAAAGAAGTGATAAGTTTGTAAAGGGAATCCAGCATCGTGGGTCAGGGGAGTTTATATGTCTTTAAGTTGCATTAAGGAGAGCAAGGCGTTTAACTTTCTTCTGTTAAGTTCTGGATAATTTAAGAGACTCGCAATAAAATCCTCATGATGTCAGTGAGGGCAAATAATAAAAGTAAGTTATCAGTGCAGGCAGATATGAACTTTACTGATTATATTCACAGCCAGTGAAACAGCTGTACTGATTTAAGTTTGCAGAATATTTACGAAGCTGTTGCTGAATTTGGAAAAAACAATTCTAACTTGAAAGTTTATCCCCTTTAAAATAAGGGTAGGGAAGTGTGTTCAGCACTTGAATGGGATTGTACAACCATGCAAAACTTTAATTTAATGTGTAGAATATCTTTTTACATAAAAGAATAAGATCCATAAAATATATGCAGCCATGCAAGTAACTCCCATGCATATCACTCCCACCCTGGCCTCTAACTACTGGCTACTGTTCATGTTATAATTGATATATAGGTTTTATTGTTTATTTTTAAGTCTTTAAACAGATTCACACCGATATACATCCCCAATCTTTCAAAAGTCTACACCCCGTCAAGATATTTGTGGTCTGCGGCTTCTTCTTTTCAAAAGGCCAGACTAAAAACTCGAGGTGATCAAGCCTTTTCTGTTTTGGCTCCTAAATTAAGAAAAAACTTAAATCTTACAATAAGAATGTCCTCCACAAACCTGCTTTAAAGTTCTGTCTTAAAACTTTTACTCATTGGCTTTTAATTCAGAATGAGAGTTGTGTGGTCTCTGTTTTTATGTGTTTTTATTTTTTTAAGTTGGCTTTTATTTTTATGTGTTTTTTACACTTTTATATTTTTATAATCTTTATTGTATTTTATCCTTTGGTTTTAATGTTACATTTATTTATTTTACCTAGTTTTTATTTTATTTCTGCTTGGTAGTCACTGTGCAGCACTTTGGCAAAAATTTATTCTTTTTTAAAATGGGCTTTATATTTCAAGTGTATTGGACTGGAAACACAACTTTACTTACATGCTTGATGTCCCTAATTGCCTTTCAGCAACATGTTGCCGAGATGTTTGTAGCTCTCAAAAAGGGTAGTGATACTTTACTTCACTGTTGCTGTAACAGTATTTTTATATAATATACATGAGAGCAAAAAATCACAATGTTTGTCATTTCTGAGCCCATTTATCATTGTTATTGAATCAAATATCTGTTTGTAACTAATTAACTCTCATCATAGAAATAACAAGTAGTAAAGTTAAAACTTGGTGGTCATTAAAAAAAAACATCTATATAAGTAATGGTTATTATCTAAAATGATTTACGGAATATTAACAAAATGTTTTCCTACAAAACTCCAACCAGCTACAGTCTATCTGAGATATCGGTATCATTTACTGAAGGCTTAATCATTACCTTATCAGTGTCGTCTAAGTAGTTTCACGTGCCTTTCAAAAAACCAACATCATATGTTGACATGAATAACAGCGAAGGAGTCAAGGGTCAAGGAGGTAATCATGTCAGATTTTTACGGTAATATTCAGGATCTATGGCTGTCATTTTAAGCAAGTGTGAAAACATCTTCAACATGCTGGAATATTTGTCAACACAGCTACACATCCCTACTGTGAGGCAACAGCAGGGAGGTTTCTGGTTTGACTCCCTGAGTCTGGCGGGGCTGTCCTGTGTGGAATTTGCGTGTACTCTCTGTGTATGCATGGACCTTAGTGCCTCGGTTCCTCCAACAGACCAAAATATTGCTCGTAGGTTAGTTGGTGACCGTAAGGCTATGTCCACACATCGGCAGGTATTTTCAAAAACTTCTTCCCTCCTCCATTTTAAAAACTAATCCTGTCGACATGCATTAAGTTTTTAATATCAAGCTCGAACACATGGAATTGCAAAATGGCAGGAATGCACTGCCTTTTTTGCCGTTTCAATGCAAAAGATGTTTATTTTAATATCTATTCCAACCACAAGTCTGACAGGTGTTACGGTTTAACTTGTAGCTATGTTATCAGGCGTTAACAATTTCTTAGTTTATATGTCAATCAGAAACACATCTGATAATCTTGATCAAATTCTGTAATTTAAAAGCATTTGTGAGTCCTCTTGTCAGTTTTAACATCTGTTGTTACCTTGGCAACCACAGACGCAAGCATCAATGGGTCACCAGTCAGCACAGACACTTGTGGAACAGTTTCACCAGCTCTCATCCCAAATCTCAGCAGCGTTTGTCTCATTTTTATATTAGCATCATAGTGGGGGAGGGACAGAAGGTCCGAGGAGAGGTCGGCATGACAACATTTTAGGCCCAAAACCCTTTTACACATGAAGACACCGTGAACTGAGTTTTTGAAAATGTTAGCCATAGCAGGACTTTCCCACAGAGTGCATTCTTAGTGACCTAAAAGGCCATTTATGTGTGGACAGAAGGCTAAAATGCTCAGAAAAGCTGCATTTCAAAAATGTCTACCTATGTGTGAACGCAGCCTAAAAGTGTGGGTGTGTTTAAATGGTTTTCTGTCACTAGGTCACAGCACTGTGATTGACTGGTAACCAGTCTAGGGTGTACCCTGCCTCTCACCCTATGTCAGCTGTGAAAGGTTCAAGCCTGACACACCAGATGGACTGTTATATATTTTTTACTTGTCCATCTGGGCAACAGCCGTGGAACCATTCAGAAGCATATCCATCAGGTGACTGGACGAAGGTGCTGTCAGTCACGTTTATGGTCCAATCAGTTAATGGAGTAGAAGGGAGCGACTGCCACAGTGTAAGGTGCAAAACATGAACCACTTCATAGAATAATCTCTCCCTAAAACATGTTGGAAATGGGGCAAACATATAATTTCTATCATGAAAGTCTTTCAGTGTTGTTATTTGTTTTACATTTAATAAAGAACTTTGGTCCAGGTCTGATAAAAATGCTACTGAAGCTGTTAGCATCCATGCTAATCTCAGTACCAGCAGTCACTTCCTGCTGTTGTCTCGCTCGTAGCTCCCACATCTTCCTGCTCAAAAAAACTCTGATTGGGCCGTCCCGCCTTGGGCTGAGCAAAATCATTGTAAATCAGCAAGATGGATCTGCCTGATGACAGTCAGGTGGACCCAGCTGCACTGCAAGGTTCAACTTAAGCCACCAAGACCTAGAAAGAGATAAAGATGTCATCTGCGGACAAAAGATAAATGGAGCGCTGAATGAAATATCAGAGGTGCTGCATTTAAAATTGTTGACAGAGAATCAATAAGGAAGTAGATGAAGAATTGGAGTGATAGCAGATTAACTTTGACATTAGAACTATTTTATCAAATCAGATCCCTGTTGTCAGAAAGGTTTCCAAACAAATGAACCCTTAGATAAATAAGCAGGAACCAAAGATTATTACATAATCTGTTTGTAGAGCATGCTGTAGAAGGGGTATTTATTTTTTTGTTTATTTTCTGCTGCACAGAATATGAATATAATATATAATTGAAATATTTGTCCACAAATGTTAAGACATTCATAGCTGTTAAGATGCTGTCCGTCCCTCTGCTATTGTCTTTAAGTGACAGCAGAGGTAGGCATGTTGCACCTTTTGACCTGTAGTGACACTGAAACTCCAGCTGCACCCTTTTCTTTCTACAGGCTTTGAAGGTGCTGTCACTGTCAGTTAATCAAACAACAATGAGGGACACCCTTTCCTTCTTTACTGCAGCTTAAGTATTACATAAACTACATATAACTGCACACATGAACATGAACACAAGCACATACTGTATCTCTTCGGACGCTGTGACTATATTTCCTCAAAAATTGTAAGAGCAAAAAGCAAGTTTATAATTTCTGTTGCACACTTTTAATTCTGTTCTCTAAACTACAGTGTTATAAAGTTCATTCACTGTTGCACTTAGTATACACAGTATGTTTGTCTAAGTCTTCAGATAAAACATCCCATTCATATCTGTTGTTCTTAATCATATTACTCACCTCATTCTATTTAATCATGCTATTTGCTTTTTTGTTGTTGGCTTTTTAAACGGTTGTCACATCAGATTATTTAAGCAACACTCCCTACTCCTCAGGCCCTCTAGTAAAAGGTTCAGATGGTTCAAGGTGTTGTCAAGTAGAGCTGAACTGACAGGTAACATTCCTGAACCTGCATGTTTATCTGAATACACCCTCCTCTTTAACACAATTAACAGAGCTGGTTTGACGGGGATACAACACCTCTGCAGAGGATGGTGTGAATATCAACTACTGTTTAACCTTATAGAGCAACACAGTTAAAATAAAGGGTCAAACTTTCTGACAAAGAAACAGTTGCATAAGGTTCAAAATGCCAAAATGCTGTTTATGAAGAGAAACTATTATAAAAGTAAGTCTGAGGTCAAGCAAGGGGAATAAAGTAGTTTTCGATGATGCTTCTTTCCTTGAATATAAAGCACTGTCTCCCTATACTGTGCTCCTATAGAAAGTCCAAACAGCTGCCCACATATCAGATGTGTTTTCAGGAAGTGAAGTTGTATAAATTCTTAATCTAGAACTAATCATCAAGTCCTGAAGAAAAGTATTTGTAAGTATTACATTTTCAATTCTATTCTTAT
This sequence comes from Cetoscarus ocellatus, assembly GCA_037902135.1. Taxonomy (NCBI): domain Eukaryota; kingdom Metazoa; phylum Chordata; class Actinopteri; order Labriformes; family Labridae; genus Cetoscarus; species Cetoscarus ocellatus. The sequence goes on from JBAMNC010001683.1 coordinate 647,086, forward strand.
GTATGAAATGCACCGTAGCAAGGACTAAAGAGACAATTTTGGATGTTTTTAACACAAATGATGCTGAAAACTCACTTCTGGACAAAGCAAGGATTCTTGTGATTCTCTCTGCACTTGTAGCGCGTGTGTCAACCTAAAGAGGCCGGATCCAGCAGCTTTGCTCTGACTAAAGCAGGGTGGGCAACTGGCTGTCATAATGTTAAGTTGTGAGGAAAACTACTGTATAGACTTAAAGACAATCTCAGACAGGGTGTGAACCATGGCCAGGTGAAGCATTTATTTTGAGGTTTCTGATTGTTTACCACTGCATCAGTCTTACGCTACAGCAGTGATGGTGTTTATGCAAGTCATGGGCTCTGAACTTGGCCCCACCACGCCTGACCTCAAACCAATTGTTCTAAGTTTTGCCACTTTGAGTCAAGAAATGAAACCAACTTTACATAAAAACCTTAATAAGGATAGTTGAGATAACTACTTTGATTAAGGTTATAACACAACAAAAACATTTTGTTTTGTTTACTGACAAAATGTATTTAATACCAGCAGCTTTAAGATTTCATAATTATAACTGAAAATGACTTTATTTGTATTGCACTTTTAAAAACATAGGTTTACAAAGGGATATAACAAGCAGACAGGAACATACAGACACCAAAGCACAAGAGCAAAAGCACAACAGGAACTAATAAGAAAAAAGGCACAAATAAAATCAGGCAAATTCACAAACAAACACAAACATTCCTACTGGCTGTAACGGCCATTTTAGTGTGCTTTATAGTGTCTAGGGAGACACTAGAGAGCACTTTTTGGGATTTTGGGGGTTAATTTTTTCATTTTATCAAATTTTTCAACTGATCTGGTGTGTGTGCCAATTTTGGTAAAGAAGCATGTTAAGGGGGTCAGATTAAGGTGCAAAGTGGGGATTTTAGGGTGAGGTCTTATTTTCAACCCCAAATTTCCGACTTCCTGTTTGAGACAGGTCGGGGGTGTCATTGTGATTTGTGGGTCTTGATGACATGAACCATTGAGCATTAGTTTGATCTCTCTACGACATTCCTGCTGGTGGTAAAGGCTGTTTAAGTGTGCCTAGGTGGAGCTAGAGAGCACATTTTGGCATGTTGGGGGTTCATTTTTTCATTTCAGCAAAATTTTCACTGGATCTGGGATGTGTGCCAATTTTGGTAAGTTTTTGGGCATGTTTAGGGGGTCAAATTATATATTTCCGGCGGAATAATTATAAGAAAGAAAGAAAAAAACAGACGAAGAACAATAGGGTCCTTGTCCTCAGGCATGGACCACTCTGGTAAACCACTTTCCCACTAAAATTAGCATATAAACATGGGTTTTTTAAACGTGGGTAAACCCGCTAACAATTGGCAAGTGATTCCTTTCCCACTGCCAGCAGACCGGGTCTAATCGCCAGCAGACGAGCTGCATGGCTGTTTTTTTCCTCTGGTGCAACAAGCTGATATCAAAAACCTGAAAAAAACTGAACATGTTAAACTTTGATAATTTCATTAAATTCTCCTATCTTAAACGAAATAGTTTAAATCATAAGGCTCCTCAGGTGCTCAGTGAGCTTGTGGTCCACTCAGAGTATCAGGGTCTGCAACACGAAGAGCAGCTAATGGAGACTGTAATTAACCCTGCTGTAAACCATCACAAGAACAAACTGCTTTCTCTGCCCAAGGGATCAATATGTGGAACGCTTTACCTTCAGGACTTAAACTGGAACCAGACTAGAATCCTTGAAACCCAGACTTAAATACTTTTAAAAGAGGACTCGGTTTCAAAGTCACAAATAATTATGAGCTTTCTGTTTTGTATGGTTCTGTTTTTAGTTGCTGAGTCTGTTAGATGTTGTTTTACAGTATTTATTGTGTGTTTTATGTGGTCAAAGTCCCAACTAAAGCTCAGGCTAGATATGCTGTGGTGTGCTACAATGTTCTCTTGCTTCTTACTGTCCATATACAAATTAAATTAAAAATAAATAAATAAATAAATGCAAGATTCCATGTTACGCCTTTGTGAAACTGAGAAAAAAAGTGTAGGTAAGTACACTACATTACTTGTGAATACTGTTACTTGCATCAAAAGTGTAGCTGGAAACTGCTTGAATTCTAATCTCATTCGATTAAGTTTTGACAATTGTGTTTGAGTTCAAATATATATAAATGCTGATAAAGTAACTTTATATGAAACTTATACATAGTTGTTCCTCTTACTATCCTTAAAATTGGGAAAATTTGGCCCTTTAGCAATCAAGGAAACTCTAATGTAACTGTCTTGGTTACCAAAGTTTCCCAGCCCTGGTTTATAATGTGAAACTAATATATGTCTGTTTCAGTAATAACAGAAGTGTTTTGGGGACATTCAGGAGAAGAAATAATGAGTGGAGTTGATACTTTTGATGCACTTTTTACAAGATAAAAGTTAAAACATCTACCTTCTCCAAACCTGTAGATTGATCCTTCCAGGTCGAAACAGTTTTCATATGTTATATAAGCATTGCTTTATTTATTTACTTCTAAAAACTCATGTTTAAAGACTTGCTTTTATGTGATGTCGTCTCTCAAATGGTGAAGAGCTAAAATTTTGGTGTTGTCAAATTTAAGCACGGGTAGAGTTAATTATACTCCAAAAAAATCCCTGAAAGTGTACCCTCAGTTGGAAAAGTTGGTGTCAAAAAGAAGTGCACAAATGATGTTTCAGTAAATCGAATCCATAAGTGTCAATATAGGATCTTAAACTCTGCACTTTTCACTTTAAACTCTGAGCCTGTAAGTGACTCCTGTAGAGTCAATCATCCTGTCTGTTCCCATCACTGGACAAGTACCAACTGGTGCCACAACACGCCCACATTGGGAAAAATGCAGCACGTTTTTCTTTCAATTTATGTACTCCACTCAAACATGGTGTATTTATTTCAGCTCATTTTCCTATTAATATACAGCAAATAAACACAGCAACGTTAACACTTCGCAGTGTTAATATAGAGTATAAACTTAAGTAGTGTATTCCTGAGAGAGTGCCTTCCATACATAGCAGTGTTGATTAAAAGTCACTCTGTTAAGTGTTACAGTTTTCAGTTTTAACTCCAAAAAGAGTCAACAATAACACCTGATCAGAGCTTAAGTACTAACTCTCCAAAAAGACTGAAAACAACACTTGGTGGTGTAGACCCATATACGGTGTTAATATTAACTCTTATAGTGCTTATTTGTCTATGCAGATTTTGCGTTGCATTTCTATTTGTTTTAAACACTCTTTAGCCTCCTTTTTTTTTAAATTTTAATAAATTTATTCATTACTCTCCTTCTCCTTATTCCGTTGTTGGCTCTAATATTTTATTTTCCATTTATACACACTGATTTTATAATGCTAAGTGATTAATTGCTTGTTCTACATAATGTTTTATTTGTTTTTAATGTTTTTTACAATATCATCTACACAGTGTATTGTCGCTGTCAGGTACAAACCTCCTATCTCCAAAAGTGCTGCTTTTCAGGAAATGAAAAAGGTTATTTACCACTAAATGAATGAATATTGGATTGTTCTGATTCTAAATTGTTTTTTGTACTGTGGCTAAAAGTTTGTAAGACCAATTCGCCAGCATGGAAGGTGACAAATAGCTCCATTTTATGAGATAAAATTAGAATAATTAAAATGGAGATAGGAGGTTTGTGCCCAACACTGACAACATGCATTCTTACTCATTAATTTTGACTTATTTAATTACTATCTACAGCTTTCTCGATCATTTTGTTGCAGTGGGGCACAAACATCCTATCTCCAAAACCGCAGCTTTACAGGGAATGGAAAAAATAGCTGTACTACAGTAAGAATGAATATTGTATTGGCTTGATTACATTTTTTGTTCTTTAATTTGGCTAAAAGTCTCTAAAAGCCAATCATCAAAACAGAAGGTGATCAATTGCACTGCGATACAGAAAAAAACAAAAATCATAAAAATGGAAATAGGAGGTATGTACCGTCACCAACAATTTACTGATTTAGCTCACCTAAATGTTTTATTTTTAAGTGTTAAATTGCTCTTTGAATTCTTTTTAGCCATCCTCCCTATTTAATTTGTTTGTCTTATTGTCTTTATAAACTTTTATCTCTGGTACTCTTGGTCTTATTTTACACTGCTGGGCTCTTTTATTCCTTGGCTCTTGGATTTATAATTTTACTGTATTTTAGTTTCATTCATTTATTTGTTTTTCCCCATGCTTGGATCTGTATGCTGTTTGGGTTTCTGTGCTTTATTATGTATTTTTACTGTGTTTTCTGCGGTAGTCAGAGCTGATTTTAAAAGTGCTATGTAAATGAAGGTATTATTAATATTATTTACAAAGCTTTCGCATAGGGAAAATTATCATCATAAACTCTCATTTAATTAAATCCCAGCTTGAGGCACAACCCTTTCCTTTGGCCTTGAAACATGAATACTTTTGCTGATATGATCTCCCAGAAGTATCCATTGTTTTTTATTTCTTCATTGTCTTGATACATCTTTGTGTCACATATATTTTCTCATGTATTTACCCTTTTATGTGTTTATGTATTTAAGTTTGTGTATGGTTGCTTGTCTTTGTGAGGGACACTTCTGCTGTGTAAAATGTGTGTAGAAATAAACTGACTTGACTCCTTTTGATATTGTATTTTCAAAACCTCCTAAACCTTTTGTCTTCCTCTCATTACTGTGACCTTGTCCTCATGTTAAGAGAAAAACTTCTCATGCTTTAACCCCTTCATTCATTAAAAACACAAAAGCAGCAGAGTAAATTCTTACAAAAGTTTATTCTCAAAACAGAATATCAGTACAAAAATATTGCAAAAGGTGCATACAAAAGCATTTGCTTTTATTTGGACAGATGGACGTCTCCAGTAATAGCATGAAAAGAGCAAATAAACAACAATAAAACAACAAAAGCGTCTTGTGGAAACCCTCATTATTCTCTCTGCAGATGATTCTGGTTCACTGACCATGTAGGACATCAGGAGATCACGGGCGACTACTGTAAGCATCTGCCTCCTTCCTTCCATGGGAGCACTTTTTAAAGACACAGACACATTAAACCTGAAGAGGGACTGTTCACACACATGGACACAAACTGAACTCACTGACATCAACAGCAGATCAAGCTGAATCTTCTGTCAGTTTCCCCTGTCAAAGGGGCAGTTCAGAGGAGTGCTCCAGTGGTTCATGCAGTCTTCTTCTGTTTTTGACTTTGAAATAACATTTGGCTCTACGACATCGACATGAGGTAATAAATTACATTAAATAAAGGTATAAATATGTTTCATCTGTGTATCACAGGAGCTGAATGCATAACATGTACAACACTTTGAGTGCAAAAAATGTAAGTTTGGTGTTAGTACACATGAGCTTTCATAGAGATCAACACATCTACAGTCCATACCCGAGCAGACCCACACCACAAGGGCCTTCAGAGAGAAATGAGCTGCCTTCTTTCTCTACCATTCCAATAATTGTCCTTATATTTCATGAGTAGTGACAGCAGCAGCAAAGGGGAGGCCTTAAGAGAGGAATCAATTCAGCCAGAGTCATAAAAAAGAGTTTCTGTAAGTTTGCTTTACTGGCCCCATCCTCCGATTCCAATCTCCTGCTTGTAGCGTTTCGTGAGGGAGTTCGCCTGCAGGGTGAGCTTGGAGAGCACGCCCTGCAGCCCCGTGAGGTGATACTGGAACTGCTTCTCCAGATCTTCATCCTCCTCGTAGTCCTCCTCAGATGCTGAGGATGATGCTGATGAAGATGAAGCAGAAGAGGAGGTGGACGCTGTGGAGTTCATGCGGGTGATCTTCATGCTCTCCTTCCTCCTCTCGTCGGCGGCAGCACACCTCACGCCCCACTCGATGTCCCTGCGGATGGACTTGAGGAGCTGGTAGTAGGAGTACATGTCCCCTTCTTCCTCCTCTGTTTTCAGGTGGCTCAGCTGCCGGTCCTCCTCAAATGGGACGTCCCGGAGAAGGCTTGGCACCATGATGGTCTGGTCCATGTTGTTAACTGCACCGATGAAGCGGTTCATGGCGTTGAAGAGGTTGTTTTTCGGGTTGGGGGATTCTGTCAGCTGCATCATCATCATCTTGGCAGGCTTTTTTTCTCCCTCTGGATCAGAAATAAAAGCTTCTTGTCTCGTTTGCGTCTCCTCTGCTGTGAGTGCCCTGCTTTAATTCCGGGTTGATCGGATTAAGGGAGCAGCTGCTTGTCTGTAATGCTCCGCCTGGGATTGGCTGCCCTGTGAATCAGGCGAGTTGATGATGGTGATAATGATGAAGGAGTTCCCCTCTTGGAGCTGGGGAGTGTTGGTGTTCTTCTTGTGGTTACTAGTTTTGGGAAAGTCTCGGGCTCGCTTATATAGAGACGTGAGGCGGTGCCAGGACCTGTTTGTCAAGTTCTTTGACTGCTGCTGAAACCGGATCCAAATGACCTGAAATAGCACAGAGCGGAGGGGGAGACCTTAGCATATTTTCAAGAAGAGGAGTGGCTTTAAAATGACAGTTAGCTCTGGCTCCTAACTAACTCCAAGCATTGCTTATTATAAGAAAAAACGTCATTTACTTACCGCTCCACCACGCGTAATTACGCACGGCTCTCTAAATCCAAAGTTTGCTCACCCCTCAGCGCGCAGTCCTCCCTTTCTGAGCTGTCCTTCTTCTGCTTCTTTGGGCCCTTTCTGAGCCTTCCTTCTCTTCCGGTGAAAGAAAGGCTGATATTACATCACTCCGCAGCCCACATTCTCTTCCCATGAGCCACACGCAGACACAAGCAGCAGTGGGGCGAGGCCCGCCTGACCGAGCAGACCGGTGTTATGAATATTCATTGACCCGGCTATCAGCCCACCGCCAAGGGCTCAGGGAGGAGCCAATCACAGGGAAGAATGCATGGCTACTGAGGCGGGATATGTCGATATAGGACCAATGAAAGGCTCGGTTGAGTCGCTGACAGGAAAAAAAACAGAGGCAACACGTTGTTCAGATGATAAGTTTGACAGTTCTTGATTTCATGACTGGCAGCAAATTTGTCAGCGATAAGTAATGAGGAAAATTTGTAATATGCACTCTGATCTGTTTCTGTCTAATGCACATCATTTGTTGTTATATACAGTATGCTGTTTGTTCTATGGAGGGAATGTTGTGTGGCAGACTCAGCCATCCCTCCCTTACAAAAAAGATGATCAGGGTTGGAGAGTAAACAGTTATAAATACTCTGATTACTGCTCACAGGGGTGTCATTTAGAGCTGCAGAGGCCCAGTCTTATCCATTGCAATAAATAACAACTGTCTTAAATATCAAATATTATATGATACAACCTTTTATGCCCTTTTACATTTACCTAATCAGCCAATCACTTGATAGCAACACAGTGCATTGCTTTGTTATTTTTAGCTTTGGCATCTAGAAATGGTTAATAAAGTTCAAATCATCATCATAATGAGGAAAAAAGGTGATTTAAGTGACTTTGAACATGTTTGTTGATGTCAGGTAGGCTGCTTCTTGCCCCCTGCAAGAAGTGAGGAATATTTGTGCACCAGCTAAAAGACATATATCTCTGTCCCATGATTAATGAGACCCAGTGGCAGTATTTAAGCTCAAAAATGATGGATTTTTAAGTTTTGAAAATGCAGAAAAGGTTCTGTTTCAATCTGCCTTCCCAGCTTGCTTATTCTCCTTACTGAAAACTCTGACACTTTTATAGGGATTTTATAAAGATACTCAATGTGCAGTTTTATAAAGAAATTAAAGCATATAAAGTACTGCTTCATTAATTTAAAACTCGTTTGTCAGATGCTGTAAATTTGTAATAACAACTAAAGGTTGAACAGATTCCCAAGGCCCACCTGAACTTGCCTCAAGGCACACAACTGAGTATCCTGGTCATTAGCAGTATCCTGATTTTGATCATATCCAGGTTATGATGTTTACATGCACACAGACTTACCTGGTTGTTAGTTCCCCTGTATACATGATAAACAGTAGCATCCTGGTTTCTGATAACTGGTGATGTTTGTTATTACAATGTTACAGTTTCATTTAGAGGACGCTTTTGGACAACTGAGAGTATGTACAACACAAGCAAGAATCTAGACCGGAGGGAACAACAAAGTGCTTCAAGTCCAAATTGTGCTGCCATGTAATGCTGGAGGCAGTGCCTAATTGTTTTTCCCAACCAAGCAACTGACAGAAAAGTCACCTGAAGTCACCTCTTTATCATCATCATGTCTTCATGTCACTTACATCAATGTCAAGTTACGCATCAACAGACTCAGTGCTTTGTTCACCAGGAGCTGGGTCTACTGAGGACTGCAGAGCACAAGAGTCAAAACAAGAGCAAAAGTGTTCCCCAAACAATTGAGTCTTCAACTTTCCCTCAAAAGTAGATGGGAATCTGCAGATCAAATGGAGTTGGTTGATTCATTTCTCTACTTGGGAACAAAAGAGGTGAAGAGTCTAGCTGGTGATTTTGAGCCATGCTGAGATGGGAGCACCAGGAGTCTTTCACTGTTAATTTAAACTGCTAAATTGTTGAATAATACTGTTAAAAAAGGATGAGGTGTTTACGTGACAGTCTTCAGGTTTCTACTGAATTTTTCCAGGAAATAAAACAGAGTACAGTATGTCTGTGTCAATTACGAACCTGACATTGTTTTTTAAGGACAATCAAAAGTTCTGTCCAAATGTCGTTGACAGCTGGCACTGGCTAGCAAGTTGTTTACAACCTCCTTCTACAGACGAAAAAGTATCAAAACTCAAAGATCCATATTATGTCAAAGAAAAAAAATTAACATCTGTTTAGCTTGTGTTCACCCTATTTGCCCATCTTTCTGAAAACTGTAATTAATGTAATTTATGTGAGATTTCTGAACTGGAAACCTTACATGAATTACTTAAAATATAAAAAATTAAAAAACCATTGTGATGTTACACAGAGGACAGCTCATTAAATCATTAATCATTGTGCCTTTTATATAACTCAGTGATTGTTCCATATCTAAACTATTATGTGGAAAATTTGGGGAAGTACTTGTAAAACTCACACTTATTCAATATTTGTTTTACAAAAAGTAGTAGTAGTAGAAGTCGATATAGAGATCCATTAAACCCATTATTTTAAAAGATCAAGTTGTTGAAATTTTATGTATTAGTGGATTTCAGTATTCTTCAAATCTTGTTTAAAGCTCATAAGAAAACTTTACCAACAAACATCCAGAGAAGATTTGAAAAAAGAGAGTCAGTATAATTTAGAGGGAACAGAGATCTTTAAAAAGCCGAGGTGAAAAACCAAACTGATGGAGCGTTGCCTCACTGTGAAAGGAGTCAGTTTATGGAGCAATACTAAACTAGAAAACAAAAAACCTAAATCAAAACTCATATTTAAAATTAGAATAAAAACCATCATGTTAAGAAGACACGATGATATTTAAAGGCGAAGGTTTGTTCTGTGTAGTATTTTCAGGTTTATTATTTTTTTCTATCTTCTTTTACTGATAAAATGAAAATTGAATCCACGTATCTTATAGAGAGAAGTGAGGGTGTTTTAGGCCAGACGCTATTTGATGTAAGGTTTTCGTGTTTTATTATGTATTTTGTTGATTAGTATCTTGTAAAAAAGGGGCAGATCATATAAGACTATTCTTCTCTCTGCTCCTTTTCATGTATTATTTTTGCCTCTTGCTTGTTTGTATTGTAGTGCTTTCTTTAATTAATAAATGAAATAAACATTGAAAATGAAAATAAATGAAATGAAACTCTCAAATTGCAAAGTCGGCAGTTTTACCAGGGGAGCCAAAATACCAACACACTTCCACATTTCAGGACTCAATATTGCACCATAGCAGAGATTGGTGACTCATCAGTGGGCGTCCTCACTGATCAAAACATGATGATACAGAGATAAATTTGTGATGTAAATACCAAACGGGAACAAATGTCCTGTTTCATCTCTGGTCATTTCCCAGATTACACTTCCAGTAAATCTGTTGCCTCAGTCAGTGACCAGCAGTGGTCACTGACTGAGGCAACAGGTCCCCTTCCTAACACTTCTGTTAGGTCCTGTAAACAAGGGGAGGACTCCCACACACACCCCATGACAGAAATAGCCCCCCTAGAACTTAACACTGCACTGTATGTTACACTGTTGGTAGTCTGATATCTGAGCTTCTGTAAACAGTTCTGGTAAGACTGATACAAACATGTTTTCCACTGTGTTGGGAAAACAAAAAGCAAAAGCACCTCTCTGTGTTTAATCCAAACAGTCAGAATGATTCAGACTTAGTGACATGAATTAACAAAAATCTCATTCCATGAAGGATCGGCTCATAGGAATGATATTAAGGAGGAAGGGAGTGGAATAGGTTGGCACGTACAGGTGGAAACATTGATACTTCATGTCCATAAAGGGTCATAGGCATGTATGCATGGGCACAGTCTGTTCTAAAGGTTAATGAATGAACGGTTGTCACAAAATTGTTGCTCAGCAGGAACAGGGAGAATGCGTACATGGGTGGCAAAACCTGCTGGGTGAGTTCCTCTGTCTCAGGCCCATCTCACCTCCGGCTCCATGTGGTATCAATCTAGGAATCAAGGTCAGTGGTTATCAGTCTTTTCACATATGTCCGTCTGGAAAATTTTACAGAATTGAAGGACAGGCTGTGCCTGAAATCTTCCTGAGTTCCCTGTTTACATGCAATTCAGTGCAGGAGACTGAAACTCAGTGTGCTTAAAAATTAGTTAAACACTTTGGTTATTGTTGCATTCCTGCAAAAATACAATAATTAAACTTTACCATCAATTACACTTAAAAACGTTTATATTTTGATGATATTTCTGTCAGTTCACACAGTAGGTACACATGCACTTCAAAATGCTGAGCTGTTTTTTCACTTGACTTTTAAAATGCATGTCAACAAGTCTGTTTTCCTTTATATTTCCTGCTGTGCTCACAAAATTGCCCTTTCAACCTTACGAAGGATTTACATGAGGGTGCTGACAGAATAATTCCAGATTGTTGGATAAATATTTCTTGTAGTTTAAAAATGCAGTGCAGCCAGTACTTTAAGTCCTTTATGTTTGGTTTAATGTGAAAAGGACTAATTTATCACACAACATATAGATTTAAGTTAAATATAGTAACAAATGCTAACGTATATTTAGAATTATTTATAATTTATGATGGGATTTTGTAAGCTTGCTACATGTGATATGCACATCAGCTCACTTAACGTGTGCGTCAGCTTGCTTGAACAAAAGTAAACTAAGCTAGCTTAACATAACTTGTTCTGTTTGTAAATTTCATGGAAGAGAAATGTTCTCATGTGCTCATGTAAGTTAACTTAAAGTGCCATAAATGCAAACTGAATTCAAGTGCATGTGAACGGTCTCAATTAAAGTTACCATCAGTAGTAACTAGTTTAATGTTGCCTGTAAGTAAGCTTACAGTAACATACTGTGCACACTGACTAGCTTAATGTTACTTTCTGTAAACTAGCTGAATGAAACTTGTTGTAAATTAGCTGAAAATAACATAGCTTATAAACAATAACATGTTTGTGAAACATGTATTTAAGCTAGCTTAATGCAATGTGCATGTAAACTAGTGTAAAGTAATGTGCATGTTAAACAGAGTAATGTAATATACATTTTTTTCCCAATTTATTTTGTAATGTAATATACATTTTGACTGGCTTAATGTGAAATGAAGTTAAGCTAAATTCAAGTTATACCAACACTACATAGTTTCTCCACCCTAATATATTATTTCTAGAATCATTGTGGTGGTATATCACCTTACAACGGGTTGAATGACACCTCTGTCATGGCCTGGGGGGGTCTGTATTGCCTTCACTGGTACAATGTAACTTCGATGTGGATGGTAGGAACACTTCCACACTAAAAAGTACAAATTTTTACTGCTTTGACTGCTTTACGGCACACGTCACTTCCCCCTCGAGGCACCCCAGGATTTATTTTGAAGGATTTGTTTACATTGCAAGATAGGTCAGTTTCTAACATTTTTGCTAATAACTCAATGAGCTCTCAACATCTTTTGATGACATTTTCAGGGAATCTTTGTCAGGGAAAAAAGGAAAAGTGATTAGATTTTGGTGGTGATCCAAATTTGGATCCAGGAGGTTTTTTTAAGGATTTGTTAACAGTGTGAGATCGAGCAGTTTTCCACATTTTTGACAGTAATGCGAGACAATGTTGAAATGCCTTAGTGGAGGTTCGCACTTCTTGTTGCCTCCACCAAGTAGGTTATGTTTTTGCCGGCGTTGGTTAGTTAGTTTGTCTGTTTGTTTGTCTGTTTGTGTTCAAGATAACTTGAAAAATTATGGACGGATTTGGATGAAATTTTCAGGAAATGTGTGGAATGGAATAAGGAAGAAATGATTTGATTTTGGGACTGATCTGGATCACTATCCTGATACAGGAATTTTTTAAAGGGTTCCTTAACATTGCCAGATAGGACCATTTTTGCCAAAGTGGACTGAAGCTGCTTGGCGGTGGTCTGAGGTTTCTGAGTGCTTTTCTAGTTATTTATGTCATATAACTTTAATACATATACCAACATCTACCAAAACATCTTTGGAACAAATCATACACAAAATATTACAACACAAATAGAAGCAGCGATATGGAAAGAGTCTAAAATTTGGGTGAAAAATAAGAGACTCAAAGACAAGGGGAGAGGGGAGCAAAAGGGAACCTTAATGGTGCTTTTTCAAATAGACCTCCATGTTATCAGTCTTTTTAATAAATAAAGTTAAGTGGAGTTACCCCAGCCAAGTAGGGAAAAAACCATCAACACACACAAACAGAAGTTAAGAGTTTGTAAATCAGCCCACACCAGCTTCACTTTTAAACCTTGAAGCTATGTCTCAATCTATAGTCTGTGCTGCACACTTATATAACCAGAGAGAATATGAATGCAAATCACAGAGCCCCCACCTCACCAACTCCTTAACCCCCTCCTGGCCTCAAACAAGATCCTTCTGTTGGATGAGATTGTGACAGAAACAAGTCTGATCTTAGTAAGACACCGGCACAACAGACTGATTTCCTGTAACCTGGCCAGTCTGTTTCTCTTCTTACCCACAATTCAATCCAAATCAAGAAAATATTTAAGCAATATTTACAGATTAAACTGTGTTCCCACTATGCTAGAAGAAGGACTGAATTTATGCTATACCGTTACATTACCATAAACAAGGGCTGTAAACTGCAACAATCTTATGAATGGGGTATACTGGCAAATTGTCAGTACAAAAACAGAGATAATATTTTGTGTCTGAAATATGTCAGTTTAATAAGATTTTAATTATTTCTATGATCAGGTATAATTAGTGTGATCAGCTGACCCTCCTTTGACCCTCCAATTGGTTTACAGACAAAAAATTAGAGTTTGGACAAGTTCTGTGCAGGCAGAGCCTATTTTAATTCATTGTGGTGAAATTTTGTTATACATTTCTTACATAAACACCCAAAATCACAAAGAAAACTTAGACTCAAAGGTAAAGGCCGACTCGCCCATCAATATAGATTAGTTGATGTTGATCAATGCTCAAATTTGCGGTAAGGTCAATGTATCTAAAGCAAAGAGAAACCTGGTGCTGGTGGAGTGTGTTTCCAGCCAGCCTACCTAGTGTAGATGGGTAGCGCCCTAAACTTAGCAGCATGGTGCTCCTGATCGTTATGCAAACGTAGTGTGACTTAATTAATAAACGGCACGTAAAGCAACCGAATATACCATTCCCCCACATGAAGCTGCAGTACAGTGGGAAGACATAAAATCATGAACTTAATGGACAAAGATATTTTTTCTTTTTAATCAGACGTGAACACATGTATGCCTCATATAAGAATCAACATTTAACATGGCATGTGAATGTCTTGTGTTTTGACAGCCAGCCTCAAGTGGACACTTGAGGAACTGTGTTTTCATGTTCTTATTTTTTTTAATCATTATTGGTCATAGGGAATGACAGGTGAAAAAAGGCACTAGGCCAGATTCGTACTTAGACAGCTTGCAATGAGGACAATAAAGTGGTGCAGGGGTGACGTATTTTTGTTGTCCAGCGTGGAAGTTAGAGCTGGTTCTCTTGATTAAAAGCCTATAGGATTTTTCACTGTTTTTAATTACTGTTGATCATAACGTCTGTAGCAAACAAAAAAATTAATAAAACTTACATTTTCTGTTATTTGTGATAGTCTTAATGAATGAACTTATTTTTCATGATTTTTTAAGCTTAAACGTATTTGTTCAGAGTAATAAGCTGTTATTGAGCTATTATATAACTACAACATGGTAGTTCCACTGAGCGGAAGTTACAATATTTCTAACGTATAATGTCATGTTATAACCTCTTATTTATTTATTTTTTCATCATTGAGTGATCTGCCAAGTTGGTCCTCATGGCTGTGGCTAGAGTGTGTTAATTCTTAATTAAAAAATGAGCTGAAATGCTTGAATTAGGGTCCGTGGCCATTTTTGTAGTCCTCGTTAGAAGTTTATTAGCAAATGTCCTTGAAAGCACATAACAAAGCTTCAAAATGAAAAAGTAGGGATATCACATGCATTTTATTATTTCAGATTCAACATTAGAATCTTGTTTGCCTGTCTTCATTACAAACTTTATTCCCAGCGCTTATCAGAGACTGGTATTCTAAATCCCATAAAGTGTCATTCTTGGGAATCAGGAAGTGTTAATCCAAATCCAATTCCACGTTTTTGGACCCATGTGAATGACATATTTTTGTAGGCCGTGGACTGCAAGCCAACTAAAAGCCTGTTGGACAATTCATTATGTTTTGGATCATTGCTGATAATAAGCAAAGAGAAAATGTGCATGTTTTGCTCTCTGTGATAATGTTCACAAAAAAACGAACTTTTCAAGATTTTTTAAGCTTGAATGTAATTGACGAGAGAGAAGAGCTATTGTTAAGCTACTATAGAACTACAACATGGCGGTTTGACTTAGAAGCAGCTACAGTATTTTTCAATATATAACATCTTGTTGTATACTTTTGTTTGAAAATTTCCTATTAATTGAAAGAACTGATTAAGTTGGTCCCCACGACTGTGGCAATAGTGTATGATTCATTGATTATTAAAAGGCAATAAGAAATGCTTGCCGTCTGGTCCCTTGCCATTTTTATAGTCCTCGTTAGCAGTAAATTAGCAACGGTTATTTTAAACTGTACTATTCATGATTGAACATTAAAATCTATATGCTTGTGTTCATCACAAATCTTATTTCAGGCAGTTATCTGAAATGTGTGTTCTAAATCCCATTGACTTTCAGCCTTGGGAAACAGGAGGTGCTAATTGCTAAACTGCTTCCTAATTTTGGACTCATTCCTGCACCACTCTATAGCTTCTATACATGGGGCACGCCAAGAAATCCAGCTACCCATCTTTGCCCAACACAAGAGGCTGCTGCTTGTCGAAATCACATCATATGTGGAAGTCAAAGATCACAAAAGTAGATTCTAAGTTCTAAGAGCTGTGCGTAAACTCTGTTATGTTAATTTAATAATGTGATTTCCTGTGAAGCCTGGCATCTGTCCCACTCTCCCCACATCCTCTCAGCCTTTAATTCAGCCTTTGAAGCAAAGCGACGCAAGCACAATCCAGTTAGGAGGGACGAAAAGCGGGTCAGCAGAGCAAATGTTGGCCACAGCCGAGAGGAGATCAGATAGGAACAGAAACTGCTTTTGTCCCCTCCACGGTGCCGTCAATCAAAGCCCCACCTCACTGACTCCCTCTTTTCTCCCGTGAGAGGCCTTTTCCACCTGTCAGAGGACGAGCTGCGCCTGAACGCAACAACGAAACCTGGATCAGTGCAGGAAAAGAGGTTTCTTGATTGTGTGTCATGTCAGAAGGAGAGCATCCAGCGATTACGGCGGGTGTCATCATCATCCCACAAGGCTTGAATGAGAGAGGAGAGAGAGTTAGAGTGGAGGAGGGGGCGCGAGATGGTGCTGTTACTGCAGTACATGAACAGGCAGCTTGAGTGGGAACTCTAGTACTTGTCATCACAACTGCATGTTACTGAAAAGTGTGAGGCAGGGGTGTCTGAGTTCAGCAGGGACAGCTGGAGGCAAGGTAGCTACAGCAATTAGAACAACAGCAGCAGCAACAACAACTGAGATCACACACAGACGAGAGATGGGGGCGCACTGCTGCTTTATCATCTCATTATCTGGTACATTAGAAGCCGTAGAAGGAGCCTACAGATTCGTCACTTTGTGTAACGTAGGGTGGTTTAAGCAACTTGAAGGCTCCAGGCATAGGCCATACGAGGGCCTTCCTTATTTAGCTAGACACAATATTTGGGCTTTCAAGGGGCTTTTTTTATGGACAAGAACCCTAAAAGTGACATTGTGTTATATTTTTTGCCAAAGAGAGAGAGAGAAAATCCAACAGGAAAGTCCTAACAAGGTACAGACTCAGGGGCTGTCCACATTAAGACGAGTATAGACGTGTCCGCCAAAGTTTCTTATCCCAATTTTGCCCGCATGGATTTGGCGTTTTGGGAGCCCAAACACGTAAACTTTAGATCAGGTCCCAGAGTAAATGAATCTCTAAACGCTGCCCTTGTGTTTACAAGGTACAACAGATAAGCACACTTTTAGAAAGTATGGTATTATAGCCTCTGCCTTAAACCACATAGGCTAACCTTGACAACAATGGCGAATTGCAGTGTCATGTTGGTGCTGCAGAAGCTACTGAGCTTTTTTTTTGGCTTTTTACAGCAAACTCTTTAACTTCTCTACCACCACAGTGAGCAACAAGTGGACAAGGAGATCAGCATAGTCAATGTCTTGTTTTGTTTGTTTACATCACCAAAGATTTTTGCATATGCTCCTTGTCTTCTTCCCTGGTTTTGGTGTATGTCTGCAGCAATGCTATAGATACACTTACAGGCCTGGTATATATCCTATGTTTTCAGTGTTTCATGTTTCTTGAAACTATGCCGTGTTTATAGAAAACAATTTAAAAATGAAAACGTTATGTGAACATGACCTCAAAGTGAGTTTATGTCGCATTTTTTTGCTAAAGACAGAGTAAGAGGGAGGGAGAATATCTGAGAAAAGACCTGATGAAGTACAGAATCGGGTCCTGTCCACATGGAGACGAAATGTTATTGTTTCCCAAAAGTTTCCATAAAGATGGCATTGTTTCGAGAAATGTGTCTGTCTACATGAAAACACTAAAAACGCTGCAGTACATATAGCAGGCCTGCTGCTGCAGACATACACCAAAACCAGAGAAGAAGACATGGACCGTATGTACACATCATGAGAAAAGTGAATACAACCCTGGACTACGCTTTTCTCCATGTCCTCTTGTTGCTCACAGTGGTCGTAGAGTAGCGGTGGATTTTGCTACATCAATGTAGATTAGTTGTTTCTGTTGTTGTCAGGATTTGCACCTACGGTTAAGGGAGAGGTGGGTCTATGACGTCATCATTTCTGATGCTATCTATATTCATTAGCCACACAGAAACACTTGGTGGGCATTTTCGGATTCATCCACTCCGGGACCCATTTCCAAAAGTGAAGTGTTTTCAGGCACCCAAAACATCTTTTCCATGTGGACGAAACGCCCATACACCTGAATTCATCTCCGTGTGGGTGGCCCCTCAATGACTACAGATTAGCTATAGAGACAAAGCTCCACCTCTTTACACCCTGCCCTAAATATCAGGCCATGAGAGCGCCTGATATCCCCAACCCAAAAAATGCATGTAACACAGAAAACAGTAAATATTCCCCTAAATTTGACCAACATTTGAAAAATAGTGACCCTACCCTACCATCACATGGCCCTGAGCTGCAGAGAGCTGAGGCCAAAAAGAAGTCCCCTCAACCTGCTGGTCCAAAGGCTTTTCTCAAATCCCCTGAACCGGCCTGGACCACAGCGACCACCCAATACAACCAAATCAGACTCAAGACTCAAACGCCCCTCAAAATGAGACCAAATGAAATTAATAACCAACAAGAAGAAATGCATGTAGATTTTTTAAAGAATAAAAACTCAAAAATAAAGCCAATTGAAAAGTTATTTTGTCCTAAACAGATAATACAAACTGGTAGGACACCTGAAAACTGTGAAAGATCATTTACTCAGAAAAGTCAGAAAACTGAGATGGGCTGTCACAACAAGAGCTAGCTCTTGTCTTAAAGTGCTGTGATTTGTTGTGCTGTTCAACTTTTTAATGTGTTTTGTTATTTTGTAGTGGCTTCTACCCTGGCCACGTTTTTCTTGCACATGAGATTTTAAAACTCAGTTGGACTTCCACATAAAATAAAGGTAGAAATTATTAACTTTCTTCAATGTGAAGAAGAACAAGCAGTCCTGTGAGTGATGGTTTGGCCCCACAGAGCCCTGATTTCAACATTATGGAGTGCGCCTGGGGTTAAATGAAGAGACAGAAGGATCTGAGCCAGACTTCATCCACACAAGATCTGTGGTGAGTTCTACTCGATGTTTGGAACAACCTGCATGCAGAGTTCCTTCAAAAACTGTGAAAGTGTAGCAAGAGAGGAATGAATGGATGCTGATTAGCAGGCTAAGGTTGGCCACACTAAAAGATGATTTGATTTAGATTTCACTCCTGTTCATTCAGTATTGATATCAAACTTAAAAAAGCAGATACTGTGGTTACTTTAAATAACTACAAAATTGTGTTACATATTATAAACTCTGTTGCTTTGTAAATTAAAAAATGGAAAAAAATGTTATCCATAATAAAAGCATCTTTAAAGTTTTTTAATTTTTTTAAATGCACCCTGAAAAATGAACTGGGGAATTGGAAATGTATGAACTCTCTATAAAATGCTGGGTTACTATTGGACCAAACCATTCTTTCTTTTCAGGCATCCTGATTTGTGTCCAGATCCTGGCATTGTTAAAGTAAGTCCTCCATAGCTGGCACAACGGTTAAGTTCAGTGGGAAAGCCTGTAGCAAAAAAAGAAGAAACAGGCTCACTATTTAAGTTGGAGTGGAAAAATGGTTTAAAATTTTAGAATTTTCACGATAAACAGTAAATGAAAATCTTGCTTTTCTTGATTCAGTGTGTCTTTGTTTTCGCCTGTTTACACGACAGTGAAAACAGGCGAAAACAAAGAGTTTTCGTTGCATTTGCGCATTCCGTTTACACGAGAACGGTGCCCGGAGTGCCTGAATCAGCAAACTTTTGAAACCAGGGTCAGAGTGAAAAGTTTTGAAAACATTTTCGTTGTCGTCTCCATATTGACAGGGATCACCCATTGTCAGGGAAAACGGTGACGCCCAGTCCATGTGCAGTAATCTTTCTGACCAAGATTGTGAACGCACCTAGGAACAACAACGACTATGGATAACTACCGAGCAACATGTGTGCTGCTAGCTGTGCTAGGTTTGTAATCACTCCTCCAACAAAATGTGGATTTGCTGCATCAATACACTGACTAGCTGAGACGCATTAATTATATCTGCCAAGGACACTACAGACTTACATCGCCAACTACTGGCCTGGCACGTACACTACCGCGTTTTCAGCCGTTCTCACGGATCCATGTGAACTCACATTATTATCACACCATCTTCGCGTGAACGCGGAGTGCTTTTGAAAACGCAAAGGAAAAACCTTCCTGTTTCAGGTGACAGCATTGTCGTGGAAACAGGCTTTTAGTTCAAAATGTGTTTTGATTGTCAACATTGCTCAAATTGACCATTTGACCATCATTCAATTTGACCTCAGACAGTTTGGTTTTAGAGACCCCCAAAATGATCATACCTTACAGAGGGTTTACGTTTCTGTCTTATCAGTCTTTTCATTGGTTTAATGCAACAATATTTGAAGGTATTTTGCTAGATTAAAAAAATACCAATAAGATTAGAACAAAAAAGAGGCTTGACATGTTCTGGGTGTGATTTGAATCAATAACATATGTAAGTTTCACTTTTTGGATTAAATCACTGAGAAAATGTGCCTCTAGTTTAATCTAACATTTATAAATAATGAGAAAATTACTGCAGTAAAATGTCAGCCAGTCCTTTAAAAGGGCTTTATTTCAAGTAACTCCACACAGAACCAGCCATTCAGCTTATATCTCGGACATTTTTATAATAAAGAAGAGATATTTTACATCCAGTCTTTGTTAATATCGAGGCAGTCTGCTCTTGACCGTATCCCTGCGCTCCAGCCCGGCTCTGTGTGTCTGTGTGCGTAATAGCGCTTCGCGGTGGCTGTCTGCCTCTCACTCTCTCCAATACATCCCATTAAGTGTATTAGGGAGGCGGAGGGGAGGTGGGGGTGTGTGGTGGTGGGTGGGGGAGGGGGGTGCGGGAGCCAGCCGGGGGCACGCACGCTCCATTACCGGGCTCACTGCTGCGCCGCTCCGCCGGTAATTTGCGTAACGAGGACGGAGCGAGAGAGCGACCTGCCCCAGAAACAGCGTCTCTCTCCGGCCGTGATCCTGCCGCCGCCCGCCCCGCAGCGGCGGCAGCGCGGGAGGACAAGAGCGACACGGAGAGAGGGACGGAGGATGCGTGTCAGTGTGTGTGCGGGGATTTATTACCCTCGCACGCGGCACTTTTTTTCTACATCGTCCTCCTTGGTTCCGTTTTTCAGTGATACTAAAGCGCCCTCACGTGGACGAGAACGGTACTTAATGATGTCATAGAACAACACCCGCAGAGGTTCATCGAAGGACGAGACTTTTAATGTTTCACCACAAATCTAACACTTTTTTTCTGTAGATTTTAACTAAAAACAACTAAACTTAATGGGTAAATACAGATGTATCGCACATATTTTTGTTCTACCTAATTATTATCATGTACCCCTCATCAAGACACAATTGTATTTCCATTTAATTAAGTTTCCATTTATTTCTACGTATCATCCTAAACCACCAATATCTGTTATGCGTATTTCATTCTTTTAATTCTTCATTTATGTATCATTTTGGCTTTGTTCATGCATATGTCATATATTTTGGCAAGATTATGTATTTTTGTTTGAACTTGCTGAGCTCCTACAGTAAGTCTAAAATACACTGTGAACAAAGAATTATGACACTCACACTTGTGCAACAATGGGCCAGTCATACTGCAGTTTTTAATCTCACGTCCATGAAAGCATAATGCACTTTATTATATCTGAGTGTCAATCTGAATTTTTGCCTGGGAATTGATCATTTTATGACACTCCAATAAATAAAAAGTAATAATGCATAAGATTAATGTTTCTGCTAATCATTGACATATACCATGATGTAATGTTTCAGCACAAACAAAATCTTTTTTTTTTTTCCAGATAACCTGTTGGCATCATGAAAAAAAAACCTGGCATTTAAAGGGTTAAAATCTGGAGGAAAAAAAAACCTCCCACAAATATTTGATGTGTTTGATTCAAGTTTAGCTTAAAAAATCTGAAATAATTTCAATGTATAATTTTTTTTTGGTCTAACATATAACAGGCATTTTTGGTTTTTGATAGGAGTGTGCATATTTTACACCAGCATAAAATAATAATGTGTTAAAATCAGTGTTAACATACCCCCTTGCTGTAATAATAAAAAGAAATCAACTTTGCTTGATGCATATTGAAAGAATTATTAAACATCAAACAATAATCTGTTGGTACAAAGGGGTCCAAAGTGTGCCAAGAAAATATCTCCCTTGGCATTACACGACCAAGAGCCTGAACTGTTGATACAGGCAGAGTGGATCCATGCTTCATGCTGTTTGATCCTACCATCAATATGTCCCAGCAGAAATCAAGTATCATTTTTTCCAATAATATGTTGTCCAGTTTTGGTGAGACAATTTCCTGTTCATAGCTGACAGGAGTGGCACCTGGTGTGGTCTCCTGCTGCTGTAGCCCATTTGCCACAACATTTTAAGTGCGGTGTGTTCAGAGATGATCTTCTGCATACCTTGGTTGTAATTGCTAAATGAGTTCCTGCTGCCTCGCTATCATCTCAAACCTCTCTGGTTATTCTCCTCTGACCTCAGGGAGACCTGCAGCTCACTGGATAATTTCTGTTGTTTGTACCATTCCTTGTAAACCCTAGGGATGAATGTGTGTGGAAAAACTCCAGTTGCACAGCTGTTTTCTGAACAATTCAGTCCTGCCCATCTGGCACCAACAACAAAGTCACTTAAATCACCCTTCTTCCCCAAACTGATGCTGTTTAAGCCTCAGCAGGTCGTCTTGACCATGCCTAGATGCCAAAATGCTGAGTTGCTGCCATGTGATTGGCTGAGTGGCTATTTGAGTTAACAAGCAGTTGAACAGTTGTACCTAATAAAGTTGCCCCTACTGATTTTTAAAACAAGGTAATAATGTGTAATGATAATGCAGGTCAAACTAACATATAGACACAACCACTTCAAGTTTCTCCTTCCAGCCAAGTGGCAGCCAAGTTACAGCTACTTACTTTCCCCCCCACCTCTCTTGTGGTGTGGCTAAATACCTCTGTGAACACCACTATTAGTTTAATATTTTTATTCTTTCCAATTCATGTATTTCTTAGCCTTTAAAAGATCAGTCCCTATCACCCATACTACTGCAAGGGGCAACACAGAGATTCTGGCTTCTTCTTGCTGTCTTGCGTTTCACCACTGCTTTTAACTCACAATTTATTATGTTTGTAATTGTATATAAGTATCTTATAACATACTATAGTCAATATATAATGAGTATGTGGTAATAAAAAGGGTAGGATTAAATAAGTTTATACTTCTTCCCACTCCTTTTAGAGCATGTGGGTTTGTTGCACTGCAGGATGTCGTCAGTGGTTTACCTTGATTGTTTTCTTTCGGTTTTGGAATATGCATGTGTTTGTTTGTGGTGACTAACCACGTTTTTTATTGTACGTTCGAAATAAGGCATTCAATTCACAATTTACTTTTAATTTACTCGTTGAAAACAGGCTTACAATTGCAGCCAGATGTCAGATCAAACATGACGTCATTGCTGATAAAACTTTTCCAACTGTAACTGTTTTGGGGTTGCCCTCAAAACTACGACACATTTTTACCCACACTATCAGAATGTGATAATACCCTGGTGGCCAGATGGGAAGCTGTGGGGGGCCAGGTAAGGTACACCCTGATTTGGTTGCCAACCAATCACAGGGCCACATAGAGAGACAGACCCTCACTTCACACTCACACTCCTACCTAAGGACAATCTGGAGTCACCACTTGACCTAATGAGCATGTTTTTTATTTGTGAGAGGAAGCCAGAGTGCCCGGAGAGAACCCACACATGCACAGGGTGAACGTGCAAACTCCCCACAGAACAGCCCTGACTGACATGGGGACTGAACCAGCAATCTTATTGCTGTGAGGCAGGTGCACTACCTACTGCGCCACTGTGAAGTATACCTGGATTTTATTGTAATAATGCATGTAAAACCTCAACACTTATAAGCAGGCTAGACATCTTTTTATCTAAAAAATTTAAAACATTATATCAGATTGCTGTATTATAAGTTGTATCATACAGACAAAACAAAAATGATATTCATATTTTAAGGAACTTTATATAAATCACACTGGCCAATGATGAATGAGCCTTTTCATACCTGAATATGATTCTGTCTCTGCTACAAGAGGAACAACATTTAAGTATGCAAAGACAGCAAAAGCTATTAAAGCGATACGTCAACATTTTTTTTTGTTTTCATGTCTTGCCGCACTCCTGAGTCCATAACGAGCAGATAGACACCATTCTTTGGACTGTAAGTGCAGTAACAAAGAAGAGACGGGTAGAGCTCGCCCACCACTAATTAGCTTAGCTCAAACACTGGGAGTCAATGGGTACGGTTAGCCTGCCTCTGCCTACAGTCATCAGTTAAACTCTTCAGCACTCTAGACGGTCCCGTGTGCTTGTTGTGACTCATTTTTTAAATTAATTTATGTTCCTTCATCTACTATTTTAGATTAAAATTAGCACTTTATGTAATTTTATAAAGAAGTACATACGAAACTAAACTGCAAGGTGCATGTGCAAACCACCGCTGATGTGCGTGTAAGAAGATCAAAAAAACAAAGTCTCTGAGCAGAAGAATCATACTAAGGATTATGGCCGACTTTGTAAGAGAAGCAGAGGATGATTTCTTTGAGGTTTAGATTCAAATATATCTTTTGAAAATTACATTAAGTGCTAATCTCAGTCTCCCTTAACTCTGTTTAGAGTTGCTGAAGAGTTTATCTGATGACTGTAGGCAAAGGCAGGCTAACACTACCCCTTGGCTCCCAGTGTTTGAGCTAAGCTAATTAGTGGAGGGTGAGCTCTGTACTTCTCTCCCTTGTTACTGCACACACAGTCAAGAGAATGTTGTCTGTCTGCTTGTCATGGACTCAGGAGTGAGGCAAGACATGAGAACCAAAAAAATGTTAGCGTATTCCTTTAACAAATTTACATTTATCCTCCATTCGTTTGGCTCATTTAGTCATTTGTGCCACATCAGAAAGCGATTTTGGCCTCAAATTTAAAAAAAAAAGAGCAACATAGCATAATTCAACCTTTTTTTTTTATTCGTTTGGGAAATAACTCTGGTCTCTTGTTACGTTTGTCTGCTCCTGACTGGACACTGCTGTCAAGAAAACAAGAAAATTAAACAATGGTGCATTTGATTGGTCAACAGTCTGACAGGAAGTTGTCACTTTCTCTGGAAGCTAAAATGGAGGTCTTATAACATCACTGCTACATTTTTATATCACAATATAGGTTGCAAAAATTCACCAACTACAGATTTATCACTGTGGATCCACAAATTCAAAATTTCTGAAAAAAACTACACTGCACTTCATGGTTGGATTAAAACAAAATCTGCAAGGGATATATTTGACTTTCTATATATTAACAAAAGAGTCGCTTTCAAACAGTTGTCCCTATAAAAATCCACAGAAAGGGTCCAAATTGATAAGTAAACAAAGTTAATGTGTTGCAGCATGGGGACGTCAGTGATCCTGTGGAGCTTGGAGGGTTAAAAAGAAAACAGATTAAAATGGTTTAAACTTAAAAGGAGTGCTAAAAGTGATCAAGACAGTAACAGCTATAATTCATATCTTTAGTTCAAACATGCATGACACCTTGTTAATACATGTCAACAGTAAAATACTCAGACAACAGCAGTGTTATTCAGTATATATTTATTGATAATAAGACCACTGATGGTGACTTTAGTCAGTAGACAGCAGGGTGAAATAGTTTCTGAGTGTCTGGTGACCCCATGTGTAAGCTGGATGGTATTACAATTTAGTATTTACAGAAAGATATAAGAAGTTCAAGGAGGGAAAAGAAGTTAAAAAAGGAGTGTTGGAAAAACATACATTCACCAAATAAATGTACAATTTAAAAGCAGTAAGGTCTGAGAAGCCACAACAGAACACTGACCAAAACCAAACACAGCAGGAGGATAAAACCAGAAGTGCTCTCTCACACTCGCACCTTATCATATGGAAAAATAACACTCTGTGTTCAAGAGGAAATAAAAGCAAAATCACACTCATAAAGAGAGCTGAAAATCACTTAGTGAAACTGTAAACTTAACGGCGGCCAAACCAGAATAAATATTCAGCTAAATTCAAACAGCTACAAGTTTCATGTTACACTCAACTTAAACAGTAGCCACGATTATTTTTTTCAGTGCCATTTTTTTCTACAAACTATCAAACAAATACAGAGTAACAGCACAAAGTGCAGAATCAAAACTGTGACACAACATTTTCACTGATTAGCATATTAGACTGAGAAACATTACATCATATAAATTACATTTCCAGTAAATATCTACAGATGATGGTGACGATGGTGTGTCAATTAACTACTCAGAATACTGTGAATACAACATGAACACTGATGAGCTCTCTAACTGTACAAACAACCGGCATTATTTTCCACCTGAAGAAGACGATTCAGAATCCTCCTGGTTTGATATGATCCAAACAGGTCAGAGGTCTGTTTCCCTGACCCCCTCTGGGCCAAAACTACACATCAGGTCTGATTTTGTTGTGCTGGAATTTACATCTTAAAGTGGTTTTGTGATGCGTTCCAGTTGACCTGGTTACAAATTAGATAACGCCACTTCAAAGTCGGACGTCCTTCAGCTACCCTGACTTTACAGCTCATAACTGGAACAGGTCTTGCTTGCTTACTCCCCTCGTCCCTGTTCCGATGTAAGTGAACGCACCATTACGGTTAACTTTAATCACTACAACATGATTGGAGGTCAGCAAAACAAGATCTTCAGCTGGAATTAAGCTCTCAAAGGTATCTGTAAAGAAAGATCTGAAATATTCTTTAAGGTATCAATATGATCCAAACCAAGTTAAGTTGATCTTCAAGTTGTGTGCTAAACTTTTCTTTAACACATGTCCCAAATATTTAAACATTTAGAGAGTAATTTTGTAACTCACAGACTTGCAGCTTGTTTATTGAGGCCGTACAACAGGCATAAATCTGAAATAACGTGGAGGTTGTCAGGATTCCTCTACGACTTTTCACTTGTCTTCAGCAGAGAAGTGTTACTGTAGACTATACACCAGGACAGGGCAACACTGTTAACCAGGAGGGCCGTATTGTTCTTATTGCCAGAGGGCCAGATTATTGGAACTTGTAAAATACTTTCAATTAATTAATCAATCATAATTACTGGAAAATTTCGTAAAAGAAATCAGTACAAAGCTTTGTCTACGTATGAGAGACCTGAAATACTGAAGTGCAACATCATTGTTTGAAGTTACTTGCCTTTGGACATGCTGAGATGAAATGCTTATGAACTTTGTTTGAAGCACATCAACCTTAAAAAATGGAGAGTAAAAGGCCAGAGGGCTCTGTCACATCAGCATTTAAAACTGCTTAAGTTTATTCATTTAATTAAGATGGAAAATCTCGATGCTTGAAAAGCCTGAGGGTGCTCATTTTAAAAAGTGCAAATTTCACATTTAGTTCATTTTATTGAACTTTAAAGAGCCTGTTTTAAGTATTGTCCAATAGAGAGTAAAAGTAGTGCATTAGCTTGAGATTCTTGCAGGTCTCATTGGAGATATGCAATCTTTGAAGTGGATTTTGTCTGATAAAAAACACTTTAACCCTTGGGTCTCTATGTGGCTTTTTCCTGCCACAAAGGGGTGATATTTAGAACTAACCGACTGTAACTTTCACTCTATTTAAGAGAGTGAAAACATTTTTGGTGAGGAAACTTGATTCTACATAAATTTTGAAAATGTGATTTAAAAATTTTCAAAAGGTCAAAAATACACTGTGGGCAAATTTACTACCCTTTCGTCCTGTTTTGGCTGTTTAAAAGCCACAAACTTTAGCTGCTTTAAAAACATATCAGATAATTATTTTTTAAAACTTTTTTTCCCCCAAGTCTCTTCATCAAGCTCAGTCCTGATCAAAACTGTTTTTTTTTTTTAATTATGGATTTTAACCCTTTAAATGCCAATTTCATAGGTGATTTCACTGCAGTATCATGGCTGCATTCAAAAAGTGTGGTTATAATGGGAGTCAATGGGGAGTAAAACTTAAAATCTGATGCTGCGCAAAAAATAATAATGCACCAAAGCTGATGTTTTTACTAATCCTTGACATATCCAAGAGGGTGATAGCACATAACAAATATCCAGCCTCTTATCATTTTTTTATATTGAAAATCAGTCTTTTATTATTTTTTTTTTAACCAAATCAGTGACATCTCCTATGAAATTGGCATTCGAAGGGTTAAAACCATACTTTTTTTTTAAAAAATTAAATAGTTTTGAACAGGGCTGAGCTTGATGAAGAGATCTGAGTAAAAAAAATGAAAAAAATATTTATCTGTTAAGTTTTTACAGCAGCTAAATTAAACAAGACTAAAGGATGTGTTTTAATACAGCACCCAAGGGTTAACATCGTGTTAATAAAATATCTGATATGACCCACCTTCACAGTAACTGTCGTGACAGCTAGCTTCATTTGTTCAGTAGCTGAATTTATAGTTTTGGGTCAGAATGTCTTCTTGTGTAAGTGTAAGAGAAACACCAAACTCAGTTAAATTACAGTCAGAAAACAGGCCTGCAGATAGATAATTCTTGAACAATTCTAATTTTCCTTTTCTTTGTTCTTTTTTTCTCATTTTCATACAAATGTTAATTTCCATCTCAGTACGCATAATCAGTGCACAAAATGTCACAACTATAGTATTAATAAACATGATGAGAAATAGCAAAGTCAATGCAAAACTAAACCTATCAATTAAAGTACTTTCAAGCTTTAGTAATGTCATTCTGTACAAAGATGTGCAGTGTTCTTCAGATGATGCTCTTTGAACATGCTGCAACCAACTAAAACGCCAAGTTGCACCCAAATCTGAGACCAACCCAGCTGTCGACTCAGACAGCTTCTGTTTACCAGCCTGTTTGAGGTCTGAGATACGAGTTAATGAGCAACTTTCTACATCAAGCAGCAGTGGGATGTGTAGTGAATAACGCTTTGATGCCACAGCAGTGAGTCGAGGAATGATGCTTTACAATAAGATACAAGAAGATTTTACATTAAGATCAGGCAGAGAGAAGCAGGAGGGCAATTCCAAGTCAGATATGTGATGGAGTGTCTGGACTTCATTTGTTGTTTTTGAGCTCCTCTGTCTCCTCTTCCCTACGTCTCCCTGAGAAGAAAACAAAACAAAGAATTAGATTTGCATGAAATGTGTCCGGGCATTTCACTTTTTGACCACACGAGGGAAGCAGAACAAAGAGAAAGGAAGACAATGACAGAGCTTGGAAAATGTTTCCAGTGGAAAAAAAAAGTAGGGAAATCAGTGTTTGGTAGATTATTTCTTATTTCTGTCAACGCCTCTTGGCAATAAATCCTACACTGTTGGAAAGCCTGTTTATTTCCCTTTCAAAGGTGCCACATTTGTAAGAAACATGCATTCATGAGATTAGCAGCAGAGCTGAGTTTGTGGGTTCAATTCTGGATTCTTCGCAGAACAGAACGTTCAGGTTCTGAGCACATGTTGTCAACACCAGTGAAAAAGGGCCTGATGGTGAAGGGCAGTCATGGCAGGCCTCCTGGCAGCCCTATGAGACCGGAGAAGGACTACAGTTTGTTCCGGATTATCTGGACATCATCCTGCAAACCTTGACTGCAAATCTGTTGAAGACTGCCTACAGCTCTTAAGTGCTGACAGGGTGAGGAAATGGTCGGCTTGGGGTGTTGTCTTCCTGGAAAGCTCACTTTGCTCCCTGTTTCTGACTTTCCCCTTAAATGGAACTTGGCCTTCAAGTTCGGAAATGGTACAAATACTGCTGTAACTTGTTTTTGCGGTATACCACTTTAAACCTGCCCCATTGCATGGACCATTCAGATCAGGCAAACGTGGCATGCAGATTCTTGAAGCAGACACCAAAGATTCATTTCCACCAAGCAGTTCGGTTCAGTTCGGCTCGGTACCGCGTTCATTTACTGGTGTTCCCACAGTCGGATTAGGAGAAAAAGTAACCAAATTGCTGACCTGTGCCGTTCCCCTTTTAGCCACCCTCTGATGGGTGCTGAGTGTACCAAACCAAAAAAACTGTCCAACGGTATAGATATATTGCCAGGAAGCGTTGTTACAACAAAGAAATAATCTACCACAGACCCCCATTTCCACAAAGTCAGTCTGTGCAGTATTCTCTACCTGCTGTACATGCCACAGCAAATTGCTCCCACTTTAAGTCAGTCTTTTGATTTCCACAACCTATGTCGTGAATATGGCGTGAGTTAAAGGTGCAACTCCACTCTGCTCTGATCAAGAGATGCACTTTGTCTATTAGTGGGTCCTGCTTTGAGAACACATTAATCTATGTAGAGCAGATCAATCTAAAAAGGAAGTCTGACAAACTACTCAGAGCATCAGTTAAGTTTAAAATATGAGACCATGTACGGCCTGCTGAAGGTTTATTGTTCCAGGACATCAGGGGGCAAACAAACAGCAAAACAACCTCAGAAAGTTGAGGTAACGTGTCATTTGTTTGCTGTTTTTTCCGTTCTTGATTTTCTGATCTTATGATCCAGAGAGAGACAGAGAGCGAGAGCGGGGAGTAACATGCAAAAGAGACACCACAGGTAAGACCTGAACCAAGGCCGTCTGGCTGAAACAAAAGTCCAGGCCAGGAATGGAGGGCTGTATTCATATGATTCTCTCTGCCAGAGGGCTAACAGGTTTAAGATTGTTGAACACTCATAATTAGAAATTCCTAATGACTTTCACTGTCACAAAACAAACTGATATCATGGCTTTATTACAGTTCTCACAAGAATTCCTTGTACAAACAATAAATTTGTTAAATCTAAATGCAAATAGTTCTGCATAATTTAATTAGCGAAGCACAGAACCAGTTAAAGAAAGTTCTGTACAGCAGCTGCCTGAATATTTATATGTTGTTTGATAGTCTTTGCTTTCATTTTTATGCTCTTTTCAAATGCAATTAGTGAGGCATTATTGAAAAATTTCACAGAAACAACTTAAATCACTTATATTTGTATATTTTTGGCAAAAAACTAATCTAAAATTATTGTTGACGTATCTTATTTTTCATGCTTTATGAATAAAACATGTATTTTTTCCATGTCCCTAACTGTCTTCAATTGACTTCTGTGTAACACTGTGTGAAGCAGGGGGCCGCATGTGCCCCCTGGGCCACAAGTTGCCCACCCCTGCTATGGCTCATAAACATACACCCCGTAAATGTGGTTGATCAGTACCTGCCACATCACATCAGCTACACCATCTCATACTGGTTGGCTGTGATGATCCTGGACAGACAGCAGGCCAGCAACATACCAATCAGCTGAAAGGAAACAAAAAAGATGTTTTTACTTCACGAAGTGGGTTAAAAAAACTGGAAAACAAGATTAAAAAAAGTTTCAGTAAAGTCAAGAAATGATTTTCAATGAATTTTTTTGGTAACGCTACCATTCTCCCCCTCATTCTTCGAGCTTTTTTAACATACTGTCAAACAACAGTTTCTGAGAGAGAATAAAACGGACTAATGAGAGGAATAAATTTCAATAAAAGAACAATAACTGATTTGTCTATTTCTTGGAATTCTAGCAGAATCAGGATATTTTGGCTCGTCGATGCTGCAAAGACACAGATGTTGCTAAAAGACAACGGCTTCATTCTGTTAATATTTCTCAGCTGAACCATGACAGTTTGTCACTGAACCAATATTCAAAGACAAAGAGAAGGGATTTAGCTCTGATTATTTTATCATGAATAAAAATTAAACGCTTTGGACAAATTTGAAGGTGCTGACATCCAAAACAAAACAGCAAATGTCATACTTTTAAAATGTACTATTTTAACACTTTCTAACTTTAAAAAAACAGTAGCAGAGAGTTCATGTTTTATTGTCATGTAAGGCTTGCAACCATGTTTACTTGAAAGCGTTTTTTTTCATGTCTTATAATTAAAAAAAAGTGTGCAAAGAAGTTATTTTAACTCAAAATGTGACCCCTTGACATTTCAGATTCTTAGTATTGATTGTTTGATGGCGTAGTTATGTTGTATTTGATATACAGGTACACAGCAGCAGAGAACTGACCTATTTTTAATAGCTTTTCTAAAAGGTTGAACATTACATCAAAGAAAGTTATGTCCTTGTAATTTAATGCGCAGTTTGTATATTCTGCCACCAGAGAGCTCTTCATTAAATCTATGACAAAAGATGACTTGTCGAGACGCGCTGACAGCTCTACCCAACTTTGCAGCTCACTTTTTCCTAATTGTGGACTCCACTCACTGAAAGTTGCGCAGTGAACTTCTATCTGTCGAAAATAAATTTTAAACTGCTTCTGCCCCGTCTGCCATGATTTTTGACTTCTTTATTGCCATTTTTGCTGACTGCCTCTGATGACAGTGTGACATCTTTGATTTTCAAGACATGCAGAAAAAAGGGAAGGAATTGATAAGCAAAAGAACTGATGATAACGATTCCTTTAGGGAGTTGTTATTAGTTATCATCTGGAATTGTTTATCTATTCCCATCCCAACTTATGGGATGGGAATAGATAAATGAGAAACAAAAAACATAAATCCATCCATCCATCCATTATCTATACTGCTAATCCCTTTCAGGGTTGCTGGGAGGTGGAGCCTATCCCAACTGAAATTTGGCGAGAGGTGGGGTACACCCTGAACAAGTCACATGCAAACATGCAAACTCCACACAGACAGGCCCTGACCAACACGAAAATTGAACCAGCAACCTTCTTGCTGCAAGGCACATGCACTACCTGCTGTGCCACCATGCCTCCCACAAAACATAAACATCGATGCGGACGATAAACAAGTTCTATCTTGTCATGGCGACCCGTGCAATAAGATTTGACATTTCACAACCATAAAAATCAGGACTGTCTCTATCTTTGATATTTACATGAATAAATAATAATCGTGTCACATGAGCTGTACCTTATGTGTCTATATTTGAAAAAAACAAAAGAAAACAAAAAAAAACACTGCCTGTTTTTAACTCTTACCTGTGAAAAGGCAATCCCAAATGTCACTCCTGCAATGATGGCCATGTTGGTCTCCATGAATGAGGTGACAAGTTCATAACAGCCCTGAAACACAGGGGGCAGGTTAGTCCGCAGAGGGTAGAGGGTCTTATTAAATGTGCATATTAAGGGCAAGATGGCTATCTGGGAGATTATCTGAGACAGTGGTTAGTGAACAGAAGAAGCAGAGGGTTTGAAAAGGTGAATGAGGACGCGTGACCTTCTGACTGCTGAGAAAGTCAGACATATTGAGAGCAGACAAACCTGCAGCAGGAAGTTATAATAAGACACTGACCTGGTGGTAGACTTTGCTCGGGGCTACAGTTGCATTGCGGAGGTCTTCTAGGTTGCAATCAGACGAGTTGAAGCAGCAGCTGGCAGGAATGCCGTTAGATGGGTAATACACACTGGCGAGCCAGCTGGTGTAGTTGTACACTCCACAGCAACGCAGCTAGACATAAACACAACACAGAACATATGAGGATTCAAACATAGGGATGGTATTATATTGTATGTTTGCTATTGTCAACAAATCTCATCTTGGGACCTAAACAGTTTTCCAGACTAGATATGAATACTTTGTCACTTCAGTTCTCTCTCTATTGTACGCAGCTCATGCTGGGTGCAATGCACATCTCTGAAAGGAGGTGGAGAAATATATTTTGTCTTTATAAGACTGTTAAGCACTGTGATATTTAACATCTGGTTACCAACAGTATTAGGGCCTGTGCTCATATGAAGTGGTCTCACCCTCAGGTGCAGAGTGCTTTTTGAACTTAATAATGCCAAGTAACAAGAGTTTACTTCTGTGTGTCTGTGTAACACCCAAAAGACCATTTAAAGTTGCTCTTTGTGCCTCATATATTCTTAAATCTCTCTAACAGAGACAAGAAATGAGGTGCTACCACTGAATGGGCTGAAGACCACGAGAACGCTCTCTTGTAAATACTAGACAGCTCATTTTCACCTCTGCAACTGCTGTTTACAAAGCAAACAGCAAGAGTTTTGATAAGTCTGTGAGGGGAAGTGACATTTTTATTTATTCTATTCTATATTATTTATGTAAATAGATGACAATGTGCATTAATGAACACTTGCATGTAAATATGCCAGATTTTAGCCACAGGCTAATTTCCATCTGTATTTCTAGATGATGATTGATGAGCGTGGTGTTTTCTCAGAAGTTGATCTGTTACTGAGAGCGCTACAAGTGCAGCAACAAAAATCAGCTGACACTGAAGGCATCTATCAGCCCTGGCTACTGAGATGAGAACACAGAACTAAACTGGTTCTGAATCAAAAACAATTGCTACCAATGCAAAAAGTGC
This sequence comes from Cetoscarus ocellatus, assembly GCA_037902135.1. Classification (NCBI taxonomy): domain Eukaryota; kingdom Metazoa; phylum Chordata; class Actinopteri; order Labriformes; family Labridae; genus Cetoscarus; species Cetoscarus ocellatus. Next base: position 680,977 of record JBAMNC010001683.1, read on the forward strand.
TTCCTGTGAACGCAGTCCTGTAAAAAATCTTGAATATTTTTAAATTTGAGTCCTGTTTGTACATACTTGGTAAATTTAGCTGCTGTCAGCATAGCACTGACTGCATATAAAGTTGGACAGTTAAATGTTTGGCCTGTAGTAAAGCCAAAATACTGAGCGCTCCTCCTGCTGACTGGCTCCAGTACAGGTAACAGGTCAAACAACAGGTCAGCAATTTCTCTCAAACCTGGAGTCTGCTGCTTTGGTCAGTTCCTATCATGGTGATTAAATGAAGACTTCATTTTTTCTGAGTAGTTTTGTTTGGAGACACATTTTTAAAAGCACTTTTAGCACAAAGTTGCCTGCATCAAATATACAGGTATAACACACTGAAACATACCCTGTCATGACTGCAGGTGCAGCTATAGCCATAACACATTGTACTTGACCACACCAGATTGAAATTCATTCCTATTTATTGTTTACTGTGCCAAGTCAAGCAGTCTTTATATAGACCATGACAACATGTACAAGGCTGGTTGGGCCAGATTTTTTTAACAGCTTTTCTCTCAAATTAGGTCATAATCCAGTCATTTAAGACAACAATGCTGTTCTGTTGAGTAAATAAACTATGTTAAGTGTTGGTTTGAATGACAAATACCTCTTGATTCAAGGCAACAAGTGACCAACAGAGGTAGGCTGAGTGACCCATAGGCTGTGGCACTGTACATTTCATGGTTAGCTAAACTCAACCACTTAGCAGGCAGCTAGCAGATGGTGAAAGGGCTACATAGCTACACTTTACTTAATGGTGTTGACTATGCTGATGGTGATGACCCAAATCACAAAGAACAGGGATGTTAAATTATTGAAAATGCTTTAAGAAAAAAAACACCTAGTTCACAGCTTTCCATGACTGACTCACCAAAGCAAAGAGTCAATCATTTAAAAAAAAATCTGGAGTGGCCGATCAGATTTCAGGGCCCCCTGGTCTGCCTGAGCTACTACTTCATGGTCAGGATGAGAATGTTCCTCTGTGCAGCAGAAAAAAGATGATGATGATTCAGCTTGGCTTTTAGATTTGAGACCAAAGCAAACTGTGCAAAATTGCCAAACTCTGTAAGAGTGATTGTCCTTAAAGCTTATTAGCAAAAGCTTTTTGTAAATCAGACCTTGTGGCGGAAAAGATAGCAAAGCAACTGAGGGCAACTTGCTTTTAAATTCAGTAATAAGTACGTCTTTATTCGTCTGTCAAGCACAAGCTTCAAGTTCTAATGTGGAGCAAATTTCCACTAGTTTTTTTTGGAACTTGCTGCAGGACCAATAAAAGTGAACCATTGGCCTCAGTACGCCCCTGGGCTATAGTTTGGCCACCCCTGACTTAGACAGTTAAACCTTGTTGTTCCTCTCAGGACCAACAACCAGAGCAGATGTAGACATGATTAAGAGGTTTGTTGACAAGAGTGGCTTTTCACAGAGTTCTGAACAGGATCACAAGAGCGAAGGAAAAACTTCATAGCACAGTAATGTAATGTTCCATATGGCATACATCGTCTTCTAATGGCCACATGAATGTGTTCAGCTGTGGCTCTAAGGGGTCATTCATATTTTATCAGTAAGTTTAACATATGTTGCAGATAGTGGAAGTGGCAAGGCGTCAGGTTTGAGGTTTGAAGAGGTAGCTCCCCATGCCTTATGCCACTGGCACAAAACTATCACTAGGACGCTTCAGTTTGGAAGAATGGAGGAAGAAGCAAATGCACTACCCAGTATAAAATGAAGTCAATGACTGGTAGAGATGTAACAATTCTCGATAAAAAAGTAACCATTTGGTCTGACATGCACAGTTTAACACCACAAGTAAATAGCAGTGTTTTTGATACAGAGTACAAACAGCTGCCATTTGTTGTTGCCCTTCTCCGCCTGTATTTGCTCTTGTGTTTGTGCCTGAGTCAGTGTGCAGGAGTGAGTACAGCTGAAGAATTTTCATCTCTACATAAAAATTACTGCATCTTAGGCACAGACAGAATACACTGAAAACTTATTCATTAGGTAACTTACCTGTTAAAACATTTAGATAAAATCCTTTATTCCCTCTGCAATAACGGCCCTGAACAGATCTCATAACCATGTTCTAAACCATATTTATCTTGAGTTTGAATGTGTCTTGGAGCTGAATATGTTGTATTTATAGTTATAGATTTTGTCGAAGAAGAATTTCTGTTACCAACTAGGACAAACAATAAAGTTATCAATTGCTATCTATCTGAGAATGCCAAAACAGATGGCAAAAAAGCTTGAGCATGACAAATATTTTCATATTTTGCATTAGCACTACAAAGTGCAATATTGTGACTATAAGAAATGGTGAGCTGCAGCCCCAAACTTCCAGCTTTGCAGCCCTCGACATCAAAACAAACTTTAAGCCTCATTAAACTGTTTTATTTTTATTATTATTTCTCTGGAAAAATATATTGAGATTTACATTGTCACTGTCAGGCACAAACGTCCTATCTCCATTTTGTATGATTTTAATTTGTTTCCTAAAATAGTGCAATTGGTCACCTTCCATGTTGGTGAGTGTGTTTTATTAACTTTTAACCAAATTTAAGCACAAAAATACAATTGGCAATCAGGACAGTGCATTACTTATTTGTTCAGTAGTAGAGCCTTAGAAGCAAATTTTGAGAGAGTAGGTTTATGCCTGACAGTGATGATATCAGACGTCACCATACAACTAAAAATATGGAGATAGAAATTTTGCTCCATATCGCCCAGCCCTACCCTCAGCAGTCATATGAATATTTTTCTCTGCTAGTGACGTGTGATTGAACATCACTGAAGGGGACTTACAGTGTGCTGGATGTTATCAACGGCACGGCTGGCCTCGTCCTCAGCGTTGTAGTTCAGGACTGCATCAGTGTATGTCCTGTAGAAGGTTCCTTTTATCTGCAGCATGGGAAAATAAATCACACTAATTATCTATAAAAGACTGCTTTACACAGTTTTTATGTAAGATCCAATAATACTTCATCTGCATGCCGACCTCGTGACGAAACACAAATCCAGAGATTCCAGCCACTAATTCAGCGAGGAAGACCAGGGACAGAAACATAGCATACTGCAGAAAGAAAGAGAGGGGAATATTAGCATAGTTTGTTTATGTTTTACTTGCTTAGGCTTGCAGTCACACACACACTCATACTCCAGTACCTCCACTTGACTACCATTAGAGGAACAAAGAGCTCTGCAGCAGTTATTGAATTTCTGATTCCTCTTCACAGGGTAGAGGTCAACCATTATTCCCTTTATCATGTGACCTAAGGCTAATTATTCAGCGCCCACAACACTCTTAGTTCTCCCTGCAACATGACACCCCAGCTCTCATTCTCACCAGCTTCAGCATCCATGGGCTTCCTCTGCAGGTGGCGAAGCATCCGAACAGGCCAAAAACGATGATGACGGTCCCGGTGCCGATGAGGACGTATGGGGCATTGGTGGAGTTGTCCGCTATCAGGGAGATGTACGGGCCCAGCATCAGCTTCCCCCATACTCCAACTGCCAGCAGGATGGCCCCTGTTATCTACGGTGCGGGAGTTTGAGGAGTGGCATGTAACAGAGAGGGAGCACAGGAAACAGAATGAAAGCAAGGAACGGGCCTTTATCTCAGTACTGCTGCAATATTACAAGAGCTGTGTTTTAGCTGCGTGGAGAGGGGGAGGAGAAGAAGAGGATCAAGGTGGAACAAGAAAGGAGAGCAATTAGAGTGAGGGGGAGGAGACGCCAGACAGAAGAAACAAATGTATCTAGAGTGCAGGATTACGATCACCTGCTTTATGAATATGCCCGCGCTCACTCATTCACAAACGGAAAAATAAAGGGGCCATGTCAAAGAAGCTCTTTGATCCGAGGCGAGACGCTTCCTCCTGTTGCGCCTCTCTTAGCATTTCAAATGAAGGCTGCGGATAAAAGAGCGTGTTGTACTAGGCAGCTGAAGCGGCATGTGTCTCAGCTGGGTATGTCTTACTGGCGATGGAAAGAGAACGGGGTGTGGAACGGCTGCTGATGATCTGACTCGAGCAAGGGCCAAGTCATCATACTGCCTTGTTTCCTTCCAAGAGGAGGACGCCCTCCATCCTGCTGCCAAGCCCTCCGGTTAGAGATGGCACAGCCTGTTTAAAATGTCTCTGTGCACCCTAGAACCTCATGAGCTGTTGAGACAAACACATTCAGCTTACAGCAGAAAATGAGCCAATATGACTGATGAGGCTCCTCTTAAAAATCCGTCAGCAACATCCTACGGCTAAATATCAAGTTACGTAATACTGACGCTCATTAAGGCGTGATGGTAATCGATTTTTTGAGTCACTTTAACCTCCATGTTTTCTCTTTGACTCAGTAAGAGAGAAACACAGCAGTACTTGTGCAAAAGAGCATTTTTGCAGTTGCCAAGCTAAATAAGCATGTGGGCAAATGGTATAAATAATCTGTTCAATTATGCAACATAATTAACAAAATCATTGTTAGAATGAAAAAAATGTTAAGTCTATCAGATAGGCTAAATAGTGTTGTAGTACTCAACTCAACTAAACTCAACTTTATTTATAAAGCACTTTATATACAAACAGAGTTTGAGCCAAAGTGCTGTACAGCAGGGAGAATCAGAACAGAAATAACAGGAATTTAAAACATACAGCGCACACCAAATAATAAGATAACAGGGCAGAGAACTCTAAGACAGTACAATAATACAATAAATAAAATGAAATAACTGACATAATTATTTACCATTGCTAGGAAAACAAATAATTTCCGCGCAGATTACAACACAGATTTTAACCTTGGATTAATATTTTTAACCAGGGCCGCACAAACAAATGGCTGGGCCCCTGAAAGATCCAGCAGGGGCCCTTTCCAAATGTGATTTAGTTATGTAAACCATTTGACTACTGGATGAGAAGCGCCAGTGCCAACCCCTGGCCAGTATTTACCTCCTTTGCCTGGCTTTTAACAGCTTATTGTCAGAGTCCTATCATCTTACTGGTTCCCCTTTTTATTCTCCAACATTTGCAGCTAGCCCAGTTTTAGTTTTGGTCCTTAAATGATAATACACTCCAACATTGAGGGCACAACAGCTACGTCCACCTGACACTGTAAAACTCTTAAATTCTGGTAAAGGGGCCATAGCATTTAATGTAAAAACGGTTTTATGTTTTGAAACCAACTAGAGCACCCATAAGAAATAACTATTTTTGTTTCTTTGAAAAGAAATGTGACTTATTTTTTTCATGACTGCTTGAAATTGGTATGATCACTTTTTTAACCTTTATGAGCCCCCCTGTGAGGCTGGGCCCCAGAAAGTGCTCCCCTTTATCCCCCTTGTTTTTATCTAAAGTTTTACAGACTCTCCCAGTTTTAAGTGGAGGACAGAGCAGCAGAAGCAGAAACCACAGACGCGATGATGGATCTGTTTACAGCCTGAAGGTGCATCACAGAGTATTAACTACAGATCACTGTATCTGTGACCACACACGTGTATTTTCAGTAAATATCAGCCAATAATGATTATCTTTCAGTGACATGCTTCACCATGTCTGTGTCAAATGTTCACTTAGAGGCAGAGCAACTAAAATGCTAAAGGGTGTTTATCGACAAGAATCTGGGGACATGATTCACATCGCAACACATGAGCAATGATACCATATATCACCATATATACTAAAAATAGGGCAAAACATCACATTTTTTTCACTATGAAGGCTTTACAATTTTAAAGTATAGCCAACCTAGTCCTTTGTTTGTGGTCCACCCATGTTTTAAACAGGAAATCTTACAATCTGAACAAAATAAAAATCTGGCATCACCAGATATCCCCACCCATAGACCTCCATCCACAGCCATGAAAGCAAACAGCTGTACTTATGTCGGAAAGGCTGTTAAGAGCTCATGATCATGTTTTTTTTTTTACTCTTAAGCAGGGCAGAAAACACTGAAGTTATTAAAAATCATCAGATAAATGATAACATTAGTTAGCTTAATCTACCAAAGACTAAAATAAGTACTGGGTAACGTGGTTGGATTATTCATCTTTATTGACTGAACCACTTACATTTTCAAACTTTGACTGTAAAAATCACTGGTTTTAACTGATTAAGAAGTACTTGGATTTCTCTGGAGACGCTGTGCAGAACAAAAATTGGGCATCATTGTTTAAAATTGCCTGTGCTGGTAAACTGCAGTGTTTGTGACATTCACCATTCGACCTGTGGGCAGAGTTTGCATTAAAACACTGGCATGCTTGTATTTTATCTGCTACATTTTGTTCTGAATTTGGTTGCAGTTTATCCTCAGGTATTAGCAGTTCCTGTAAGATAAGAGTGTGAAGATGTTAACAACAACCACAGTGTGAAATGCCTGAACTTGATCATGTCTCATGCAGACATCCACACATGAATTTCCATAAACACTATGACGCACAAGGACACTGACTCTCAGCTGAAGGTGAGAAGATGACAACGGTCATGAAAAGAGAGGATATAGTGTAGAATAAACTGAATGACAGCTATAGAAACTACAGCTATGAAGGGAATACCAAAAACACTTGTTTAAGCTGGTAATACAGTCTATATTTTTCCACCAGTGATGTAAAATCCATGATATATACATACAGTTTTAATATAATAAAGAAATAAGATATTATACCATGCAGACTGATGGACACAATTAAAATTTTGCTTTGAAAATTTAATTTGTTGGCATTTATCTTATGTTGGTTGCTTTACCTCAATATTGAGGTCTTGTATATTGCTTTATGTCATGTTTCAGGGCTTTTATAGTGCAGCAGAATAATGCTATTATAGATCATTTGTGACAGTTAAATATGATGGATCTTCTGAGGTCTGACATTAAAAGAAGATGAGCAATTTGGTGGGAGCAGACTATTGTATTTCCAATATTTACAAGAGCCTCCTGTTTAATGTATCTATAATTCCTTTATCCAACTCTTACTCTGTGGTTTCCTGTTTCCAGATGTTTTAGTTAGGTCAAGTTCTACAGAAAAAAAACAACAAATTTGTCCTTACATGTTTTGGACAAAGTTCAACATGCAAGAATAACTGTAAGTCTTAGTTTACAGCATATAAAAACACTCAAAACAGTCGTTATAAAAAGGCTATAGCTCGTCTCAAGTTGTTTAAGGCTGTTGAAAAATTATTTGACACCACGTTATTTCACACCAGGGATAAAATCCCTTTCTTTTTTAGGATTGAGAGTACTGGATAAAGAGTTTTTATGATACCAAGTTCTATAAAATTAAGGTAAATAACAACAGGCATGAAAATGGGTCAGGAGTGAGAAAGTTGAGAAGGATATGACCCCTCTTCCAGGGCATGCTCCCCAGAAGAAAATTTTGAATATTTCATATTTAAAAGCATCAATCTGATGCATTTTGAGAGAAAAATCAAGCAGAATTACATGACATTATGAATGTATAATAAAGTATCTATCTATACATAGTCACATTATGCTATATAAGAAATCAATTCTTTTCCACTGGAGGCTTGTTATGATAGCTATGTTATCTCTCCTGCTGTGTTAGCTAACGTTATGCATCAATGACACAATGCCTCTTTCAGCAAGCTTTAATTCTACTAATGATATATAACCTGTAGCTAACATCAAGCCAATGTCAACAGAGCTCCTGGGTAACTTGGACAAACCAGAAAATATTGAAATTATTGAAACCATCACTCAAGAGTTAATCTGATAACTGTAGGCAGAAGCAGGATAATGCTACCCATTGACTCCCAGTGTTTAAGCTAAGCTAGTTAGCAGTGGGTGAGCTCTGCCCGTCTCTTCTTTGTTGCTGCACGCATGGATTCGGGAGTGAGGCAAGACACAAAAACAACAAAAAAAAAATGTTGGCGTATCTCTTCAAGAATATCTCTAAAAGTCTTGCTGAGACCAACCAACCAGCTGAAGCCCAATGATGGTCAATTTCCTGTCATGTGTGGTCAAAAGCAAACCCTCGTATTTAAACTCTAAAACAGCAAATGTTCCGCAGAATAACTAAATTGTTGGTTCTGTTTTTGACAATAGTTTCAGTATCATTTTCTGTCAGTGGACTAACCATTACAGCTCTTATGTCTCTTCTCTTCAGCCGCTGTCTGGCTGAACTGAAGGACTGCGAGCTGATTAATATATCGGTCAGTAATGACTTCCACTGTTTCTATTACTAGTGATTTTAACAGCAGCGGCAGACTGTCATTTTAGACAACAGTCCTCTAGATGACAATGTCCCCATTGTTTATGGCCAACATCATCAGCGACAAAATGTCTGGACCCCGAAGAGCTGCTCTCGCATACAAAAAAGGGACAATCTTGTCAATGCTAAAGTGTTCATTTTCAGGCCAATGGGGAAATCAAGTCCAAGAAGAGGAGGGGGGGCAGTCATCTAGACTTTCATGTCTGTTGCTGAATGCCAAACAGCTTCAGACTGCTCCTTCCTTTCTCCTCCTTCCCGAGTAGCTCCCCCGCACGTTTGAAATTCAATGCCACCCTGGTCACAGCGCAGGGTTTAAAACAGGTCACCCCTCTTCCCCCTTTCCTCCCCCGCCAGCCTAATAAAGAAACAGAAGGTGCGATGACAAAATATGCTGGCCAGGACACCATGCAGACTCTACCACCTGCTCTACGTTCTGTGTGTATGTTTGAAAGTATGGCTGTGTGGGTCTTAGTACTTGAGACATTATCTGCTGGGACAAGCTGATGACAGTGAAGTGAGGCCTGGAACTGAGGCAGATATAATTCTCACTTCAAACTTGGTGACGGTGTGAGCCCTCCTGTGCTTTAGGCTCAGGGGTGAGGAGGTCCACGCTGAGCTGTGAGACACTCATGCACTTTGGACATCTGAAACCTGATGCCGTAGATGTAAGGGAGCCTTCAGGGATCCGTACTAAATATAAAACTTCATATCTATAACACCTCACATGCCTGCTTCAGCGCTTCATGGACATGTAACTGAGTCACGGATTTCAGCTCGGCAACTTCGCTCTACAATCTCATTGGTTATTTCTGGGATGCAAAATATCTGCACCTACAGATTACAGCTTTGGAAGTTAATCATGAATAAAAATTTCTGCAAATATTGACAGAGTTCATGAAGCTTTTTAAAGGTCAATTTAAGTAACTGGACAGTGTATTTTCAAGCTTTTCCAGAACAATGCAAACTGTCAATTTGTAGAAATAGATATAAATCTTAAATGATCAATAGCCTATCTCAGCATCACCGTATTAGAGGCAGGGCCTACCCTGAACAAGTCACCAGCAAATCACAGGGCTGATACATAGAGACAAACAACGAGGCATGTTCACACTGACACCTATAGGCAATTTAGAGTCACTGATTGTCTGCAAGCATGTTTTTGGTCTGTAAATAAAGGCCAAAGTACTTAGTGGGTAACCTGGCACACTACTGCACGTCCAGGGATTAGCATAGATGCTAACAGCTTCCCTGGACGTGCAGTTACTTCCTGCAGCCATTAAGAATTTGAATAAATCTAAAAAGATTTAGTGGACTGTTATTTAAATGCTCTGCTTGTACCGTTAGTCTGCATAGACCTCCACAGTGTACAGTTGTAGTGAGGTGCATTCTGGTACTAGCTGGTCGTGCTGCTAAAGTTAGCCTGTTAGCTCACTGCATTGGTGATGTTTCTGTCCCTTTCTGTCTGTTTCTGTTTGTTTATTAAAAAAAGTATGTGGGTGCATTTTTGATTCTACAGTGTGGAGACAGGTCATGGCATATTCAGTATGCAATCTCAGAAAATTTCTCTTACATGCCATCACCCGCAGCTAAAAACAAGCTCAATGGCAGCCACTAATGACACTGATTGCTAACCATTGCACGCTGCCCAGTTTTATCCAAAGTTAAGTCTTATTACAGGATTAAGTCATTGCCTGTTTTATTTCTAAGACTTATGCCTTACAGCGCTGTTGACGATGAAGGCTTTTGATACAGGAAACAACTCATAAACCAGTTTTCAAATATGAAAGCCTAATTCTATTCAAATTATATTTTTTCTACTAATTATTTTACTTCTTGGAGTACATAACAGATTGAAGTAATCTTGATATGAGCACTCTTTTTAACAAAAAGAGCTTTGACTGAGGATCGTGAATTGATCTGAGTCGAATCCCATCTTTGACAAATTCAATTAAATTGAATCTTAACATAGATAAGATTCACATTTCTTAATCTCTCATTCAAATCTCTAAAAAGTAAAACCCACACATGGAAGCAAAGTACATGCAAACTCCACAACTTCAAACAGGATGGCCTTCACTGTGATTTGAACCAGGAACCTTCTTGCATTAAGGTAAGAGCACTAAATAAGCACTGTCCTGAGTTAGCACCTTAAATTTCGTTGTGTAAATACACTGTATTTGATGCAATGACAATAAAGCTTCTAAATTTGACTCCTACAACACTGTACAACCTGAGTTTAGATAATATTATGCCAGCCCTTTCCAAACTTTGTGTCTTGCAGACTCATTTTTACTGGGTCACAGATTTGCAGTATTAGGTAAAATACCTAATACCTGACAGTGCTAAAGAGAGGGCAAAACGTGACTGAGTGTGGGGACGCACAGTGCTATCAGTACGACATACGAACTGGCAGGTAAATTCTTAAAATTTGATTTTTGGTATCTGTAGATGGGCGGAACGGTGCCTCACAGCAAGAAGGTCGCTGGTTTGATCCCTGGGTCAGTCAGGGCCTTTCTGAGTGGAGTTTGTATGTTCTTCCCGTGCATGTGTGGGTTCTCTCTGGGCACCCCGGCTTCCTTCTACAGACCAAAAACATGCTCAGTAGGTTGATTGGTGACTCCAAATTGCCCTTAGGTATGAGTCTGAAAGTGGCTGGTTGTCTGTCTCTCTATGTGCCCTGCAATCGGCTGGCAACCGGTTCTCTCGCTTTCTGCCCAATGTCAGGTGGGATTGGCTCCAGCCCCCACCCCCCACCTGCGACCCCAAAAAAGGATCAGCAGTATAGATAATGGATGGATGAGTATCTGTAGATACGAAAATTTGCGCAAATACTTAAAGCCTATATATCAGCCATACACATCGCATATATCTGCTATAACATTGGCACCTCAATGTTACTCCAGTATCATTTATTATAAAACTTAACTTTTTTTCATACCTGTTTTAATCACAAATTAACATTCACAATGAGAGGAACAGGTAAGCTCTAGTGTTGTAGAGACTTGGTCGTCTTAACCAAAAAAATGTGTATTGGCACAAACGTTGGTATCAGCAATATTTCCTTAAGTTTTGTTCCTTTGATTTTTTAATAACTTCATGTCTGTTTCAAAAACAAAGAGCTTGTAACAGTGAGAACAGGGATCATTTACTACAGGAGAGACTTACTTACTGTTCCTCAAGTATGTGTTTATTGGTATCAGCGTTAACTGAACTGAGTTTGAAAATTCCAGCATATCAGATATCCATGGAAATCCCTTCTCATGCATCCCAGTTATTTCTGTTAAATCAATCAGTTCTATTCTCACTTCCTCCAGTCTGTAATAACTATAAGGGGATGAGGGGAAAGTACTCCTGCGTTTCTGAACACATTACAGACTGATAAATCTCTTCCTCGTGTTCTTATTAGATAATTGTACCGTGACTGCATCTGGCTGCACAGAAGTCTAGAGGAACATGCATTTAAGCAGCAATTATGGTCAAATTTTATAACTGAAGCTTTATAAAGTTCATCAGATTACATGACACTTATTTAGACTTGTGGCTTTTTGCCGATTGATTGCTGACTGCACGGATGCAAGATCATATCTGAGGACTCAGCTGGTAATCAACGTGCAAACACAGGAACTGAAAATCAAACAGAATGAGAGACAAGACTCCATTTCTCATGCTAATCTCCATGTGATTTATTTTGTTTTCTGGGTGATCTGTGCAGCACTTCCTGCAGAGGTTTACACAGACAAAGTGCCTGAATGACAGTAAATATCAGCGGAATTTGTTAAGTCTATTTGAGAATGCTGAATAAATACAAATCATATCAGGCTTTGCAGCTCAAGACCACTGCAGGAAAAGTCCTCCAGCAGTTTAAATCAGCTTTTTCACTATTATTGAGAATTGACAAACTCTAGTAAATTGTAGTTTTGTACAAATGTGAAGGTAATTAATATTTCATAACCAAGAAGTACACGAGGTTTGTGATTTAATACTTTTTTACCTTGTTAAAAGCAACAATAACATGTAGCACAAACATCCATCCATTATCAATGACACTTGGCTCTTAGGGGCTGGAGCGTATCCCTGCAGACACTGGGCGAGATGCAGGGGACAGGGTACACCCTGAACTAGTCGCCCGCCAATCACAAGGCCACATAGAGAGGCAGGCAACCATTCACACATTCATCCACAATTGAGGGCAATATAGAGGCACCAACTAACCTAACAAGCATGTGTTCTGATGTGTGGGAGGAAGCCAGAGTGTCAAGAGAGGACCCACGCATGCACAGGGAGAACGTGCAAACTCCACACAGAAAAGTCCTGACCGGCTTGGGGTTGAACCAGCAACCTTCTTGCTGTGAGACACACATTCCTTTTTTTTAAGCAGTTCCTTATTTCTTGATCTGATTAAATAATACAGCCTGTGGATCCAAGCAATACATGGACTCAGACATATTAGAGATGCTCAGCATTATCTGTGTGATACTGGTTTCAGCAGTAAACTGCTTCCAAAGCTAAGGATGAATCCCAATTCTACCCCTTAGCCCTTCCCCTTCGTCTACCCCTTCGTCTTCCCCTCGTCTGCCCCTCAAAACAGAGGGCCAAGGGGAAGGGGTGAAAACACACTCCTGAGAAACGAGACGGCACTCGATTTTCGCTAAGTCATCACCCAGAGCTGCTTGCTGACTGTGTCATAGGCAGATGCGACAATAGCAGTAGCTACAGCTGCGAAAACTAGCTCGTTATAACCAGAAAATTTTAAATACAACCAATAATTCAAAACATGATTAAATTTACTTGATGATTTAATAATTACTTATAATTATGCACTTCCTTCAGTCTTCACTCTGTCTTCTTGTCAGTGGGCACGGTGTATTATGGGAATTTCTCATACCCCTTCCTTTCAAGTGAGGTCCTGGTCTGTCTTCGTTTCGAGGGCTGTGTACCCCTTCGTCTTAGCCCTTCCCCTTGGCCCTACGGAGAATTGGGACACCCCTTCACTAAACATGAACATTCAAAACCAAGGGCTAAGGGCTTACCAAGGGGTAAGACAAGGGCTAAGGGGTAGAATTGGGACGGACCCCTTATATCTGTATCAGTAGATATAAAAATATCTGCTACTATTTACTGCTGATATTTTAGCCTTATATAAGAGCATTAGGTCTGAGGAGCTGTTGCACATTAATCTTAAATTCTAAGTATAAATACAAAAGTGAAAGCTGGTTTTCTGTCAGCACAATGGTAATCAGTGTTCGTAGCTCTTAAAAGAGCAGATGTAGCTTGATTTTACTGTTATTGTAAAGAATATATCGTGCATATAGGATAGGTGTAACTGAAAAACATACTTATACTCTGTTGGCAGAGCAGAACAGACAAAACCTGTACCTAAGGGAACAATCTTACTAGACTGAGACCTTTGGCTTGCTGCCTTCCTCAGGGTCCCTGCTGGACTGATAATAAAACATTTTCTTTAGTTTTCCCAAAGGAATAATGGTGTAATGGGAGTAATATTTTGAATCAGTCACAGAAACACCAATGTCCTACTGATTTATTCTCCAATGTGAGGATTTACTGCTTTTCAATTGACCAACTCAAATAAAACTATTTGGGTTTCAGACTTTTGGTCAGACAAAAATAGACCTTCAGATTGCATTTTCTTATTATCTCCTGATTTAATCCCACAGAACTGTGGCAGTCGTATCACTACTAAAAGGTAACTGTTATTCACAGCCCTACAGTCATTACAGAGCTGATTCTGCAACAACACAACTTTAATATTTAAATAAACAATCAAAGTTAAAGTGTGGAGGTTTTACTGTCACCCTGTTATGACTTGTGGTTTATTTATTTCTACTGAGTAAATTAAGACACGGTTATTATTTTTTTACAAGCTCTTACACAGATGAATGGGTCTAGTGGAGTTACAGTAATAGGCTAATCACATTAGTCATTCACAAAACTTGCCAGCCAGCCACAAACTCTCTACTGTGGGGTTTTCCTTGTCTTGCATGATTGTAAATGAAAGGCCAGATTTTTGGGCAGATGGTTTGCCAAGCACTGACATTCATACCCTTTATTCTACCACTTCTATTTCATTCTAACAGCCCGATCTAGTGTATTTAAACTGTTTGTGTCAGTCATATGGAAAACATGACTTACAATGTTTACCGCAAATTTGTTTTAAGGGGTAGTGGTCCAGGGGTCATCCCGCCTTGGGTGTTGGATGTACACTGCCAGCCCAATCAGGGGTTAAGAACAGCACTGAAAGTGTGGAACTGTATCTCTAAAATGGCTGAACTGAAAAGTGAAAAAGATCTGCTGAAACACCACAAGTACACATAAATAATGAAAGGTTTATCTTTAAAAAGCGAGGATTTCTATTCAAATAATGATCATACTCTCTTTTGTGTTTGATAGAAACCAGTCTTTCATCACAAGGGGATGCTAATCATTCAAGCAAAAATGTCAACCCCTGTGCTTTGTACGGAGAGATGTGAATTTTTCAAACTTATAGACCAGTTAACAGGTTATCTTTCAAATTCAACTTTCAAGTTCTGATGTTCATGCGGCTAGTAGAGTAAAAACTAATTATCAGTATCAGCAAATAACAAAAGCAAATGTACATATTGTCTGAATGTAAGAATGTGTTAATATGCTTCCCTTTAAAGCTGAAGCTCTAGTAAGAACTTTGTTATTTTCAAGCACATTTTCAGATTTGTCTTAGGGGAACCATCTCACAGCTCACGGTCTCTCAGCAGGTTGTAATTACTTGTTTATAGCTTTTAAAGAGGCAAAGGGGAGTTTGGTTTTACTAAGAATACATTTTCAGAATTTGGGTGGAAAAATATGGCTTGGTACTTCATCACACCTAAAATAAAGAGTAAAGAAACGATCATGTTGGAGATTATGTGGCAATAAAGAAGAGCAGCACACATACATCATTTGGGAACCTAAAGCATGTAAAGTGATGTACCTTGGAAATATATACTAATATGGTAATGTTTCTACTATGAAACAAACAGAAATAAAAAATATATTTCATGCTTTTAATAGGTAAAGGTCAGGGCTGAATCGAAAGGGAACTGTTAAAGAACTGGATCGATATGCAGAAACAATAATGGCATTAGTATCAATTAAATTTCATTAATTCCCATCCCTATTGGCGAGCATCTTTTCTATATACTAACTAATTATTCATTGTAAGGACATACCTCTCTCTGTTATTTTTTATAAAATGTATACATGGTTTGAAAGACTCATCACCCAATGGCATAAATGAAATGTTTGATTCTGAAACTCTAGACCAAACAATAACATGACTATTACAAAGGTAAAGCCTCAGAACATTTTAAAAGGAGGGGGCTTAGGCTTTAAACAGTCAATAATAGTTTAAAAAAATGTATACAATGGATACTTTTATAGAAGTACTAAGTATTTAGGTTTCAAAATTAAAGTAATTATTGCTTGAATTCAATGGACCAATGGAGTGGTGCAGAAATTAGCCCAAAAACGTGAGAGTGAGTGAGCATTTAGCACTTCCTCTCAAGCTAGCAACAAAATGGGATTTAAAATACCAGGTTTTGGGTGAACACACACATGAGATTTCAGTGTTGAATGGGAAATAATAAGATGCATCTGATGTTCCTGCTTTTAAATCTCAAACTGTTGTGTTTAAAACAACAGTTGCTAACTGACAACTTTACCCTGTGTCCCCCTTTTGGGCGGCCCTGATTATGGTAATTAAAATAGGTTTAAAATATACAAATTATAATAATAAGATTAGCCATTTCTTACATTTAAGATAGACCATGCCATTAATTATCTTTGATGGCCCCCTGAAGACTTTGGCCCTTCAAAACTTCCCCTCCATTTTTGGGTGGCCTTGTTTTTGGTAAGTAAATATGTTTAAAATGTACAAAAAATAATAAGATTAACCGTTTCTTACATTTAGGACAGAACACGTCATTAATCATCTGTGGTGGCTCCTTTAAGAACCTTGGCCGTGGAAAACTTTACCTTTCCCCTCCTTTTGGGCAGCCTTGGTTATGGTAAGTAAAATAGGTCTAAAATGTACAAACACTAATGTTTGGATTAACCGTTCCTTACAGTTAGGATAAACCATGTCATCAATCATCTTTGATGGCCCCCTCAAGACTTTGGGTCCTTCAAAACTTTCCCCCCACTTTTGGACGGCCTTGGTTATGGTAAGTAAATGGGCTCTAATTTCCTGGCGCAACTCAGGGTGGCGCACGCTTGGCGCACCCCGCGCAGTGGTAGTTTCATCCGGCGCAGCCAATTTGGCAAGGTGACCGATTTGGTAGACCGGCTGCGCCGAAATGGGTGTGACGGCGCACCAGGGGGAGGTGTCGAAAGATTCAGCTTGGCGCAGTGACAATTTCGTGCCAAAAAACCGCACGGCAGGTGCGCCACGCCTGCACCTGGTCTACGAAATTAGAGCCCAATATGTTTAAAATGTACAAAACATAATGATATGATTAACAGTTTCTTAAACATGGGATAGACAGTGTCATTTATCATCTGTGATAGCGCCTTCAAGACTCTGGGCCCTGCAAAACTTTACCTTTTCCCCTCCTTTTGGGTGTCCTAGGTTATGGTAAGTAAAAGGTTTAAAATATGCACAAAAAATAATGATAAAATTAACTGATTCTTACATTTAGGACTAATCATTTCATTAATCATATTTGGTGGCCCCTTCAAGATTTTGGACCCTGGAAAACTTTAACCTTTCTCCCCCCTTTTGTGCGGCCTTGGTTGCAGATGGTAAGTAAATAGGTTTAAACAGTGGCAGCTCCTGAAAAATTTCTCACGGGGGGCCAACAGTTGTGGTGACGGTTAAGATGATCCGTTCAATAGGTAAATTAATAAATAAAAGTCAGATAGCTAACTTTCTGAAAACCAAATTAAACAATGCAGTGATACATTGCATTGTTTAATTTGGTTTTCCTGTTGAACCACTAGATGGCAACATCAAGACATAACATATTAATAATAAAAAAATAATATTTTTGTATAGCTATATCAAGTTAAATATCTTAAATCCAATAAAACTGGTTCCACAGTAAAACACTAACTTATTGGGTGGTCCCAAATAACTCTTTAAATACTGTAATTATAACAGGCCACCTGGTCTTTTTTTAAATCAATAAACGTGTCAGGAAATGTCCTTTTGACTAAATTTTTTCACCCTATGTTCATGAGAAATAAACATAAACAATTCTGACAAGTATTTGTCATTATTATGTTATAAATGCTTACTAAAGTGTTACAAGAAAAGAAAATTGGTTTGAATTTTCAACAGGTTTCTCTTTATGAAAAATTGCAAATGAACATGTACAAATGCTTTTTGAGATGATGAAAAATAAACTTAACCCATTAACATACACTCAAACGTTTTGTTGCCTACAGCATTTAGTGTCCATGTTACAGACTGTTTTATTAGACCATGTCCAGGCGTTTTTTTATTGACAATAGGTTCCTGAAGCAGTTCCTGTCCAGATGAAGACAGAGTCCAAGGTTGCACTCCTCACACATCCATGGAGTGCTTCTTCTGCACACAGTGCACTGCTTCCTCCCCAGGCTTACCCCCTGTCATTTCTCAATATGATCTGTTTTTTTGTTCTCTGAGGAAGTTGTTATCAATTCTCAACTGGAATTTGCTTTCACCTCCCATCCTTAGTCTCAGTGTGTATATATGTGCACGTAACGGCGAATTTACGGCAAAAAAACAGCAAATACATGGCAAAAATATGGCAAAAGAACAACAAGGAAACACTCAAGAATGATACTAATACTATTATTTACAATATTTGTACAGCATTTACTCCGAAAATACTGATAAACCACTGATAAATCACTCACATATATCACTCTGAATCATTTCACTCGCGTGCTCGCGCTGTGCGTATTGTTCGAGCAGGCATCAGTGACGAAATCACGATGGGGCAAGCCCTCCCGGAGCCCATAGAAATGCATTGTAAGGTCTGAAATTTGAAAAAAAGAGTCTCAACATGTCTATGAGAGCGCCAAGGGGGCAGGGCTGCTGGTTGGACAGTGACATTGCAGCAATATTCAAGCTGCTGATTACACAATAATATAAAGACTTAGACTGGCACAATAAACTCTTTTCTCTCTCTTTTTTCACTTGGCTTAAAGAGGGCGGTGCACTATCGCCCACTATGGGCCAGCCGCCCCTGGGTTTAAAATACACAAAAAATAAAGATAAGATTAACAGTTTCTTAAATATAGGATAGACCACGTCATTAATCATCTTTGGTGGCCCCTTTAAGATTTTGGGCCCTGCAAAACTTTACCCTTTCTCCCCCCTTTTGGGTGGCCCTGGTAATAACACAAAGGTTAAATTTTACAAGTCACTCCTGGACTTATTGTATGTTTCCCACCATTTTAGGACCTCTGTTCTATGCAATGCTGTACTGTACACCAGTGGTCTCAATATTGACATGTAAAGTACTGTTATATGCTAATAATAGGGGGCAGTCCGTAAAATGCACTTGTTATGTGGTTTTCTGAAGGCACTGGCTGAGTCTCAGGGGTGTTGTTGTATCAGTGTAAGTGTAAGTGCAAAGAGGCACTGGGCCCTTCTAATAATCCATGAATAGAGCCTAAAATGTACTCTAAATGGTCAGAAAATGGGTTTCTGGCGGGCTTCATCACAAACAGTAGGCCGTTAACGTCGCTCTCATCAGACGGTGATGTTAACATCCTCCAACCATGATGCTATGTGTACGCTGCTTACTGACGCCCAGCCCGCAGACCCACTACATGTAACCTAAACACAATAATGTCACAAAAACGACAGAATGTCCACGTCTGAACGGTGCTACAGGCGTTGAGCTAGCGCGGTCTCTGTGTAGCGTTTATTTCAAACAACGGCAAGAATCCGTCGATGATGCTGGTGGCGTGTCCACCCCTTCATCACACACAAAAAGACACACGGCGGGGCTTCAGGGGGCTTGTTTCCACTTTCTGCGGGTTTTTATAGACACATATGAAGCGTTACTCACCCAGAAGACGAAGGAGTAGACGATGAGGAGGGTTTTAAGGCAGGTGATGACTGGTTTGGTCTCCATTGTGGGGGAACGTTGGAGCCGCTGTGCTGGTAACGGTTGGAGGAGAAGAAGGCTCTGCGCTGTAACCATGCGCCGCTGCAGCCACACAGCGTCACTGGAGCAACGCAACAGCCTCCAGCAGCTCACTGTGCTCTCAATGCTATTTTAACTTAGCATAAAATCACCCTTCAAATCAACATGGAGGCGTATACACTCACTGAAGGAGGAATTTAAAATGTTTCAGAGCAAATTTGAGCAAAAGAAAAAAATCTTTTTCTCTTTCCTATATATTATCCGCCTCTTCCTTTTGTCTTTATAGAGGTCTGTGAATTATTCATGAACTTGCCTCCTATCTGTGCACTCTTGTTTTGTGGGTGGCCCTGTATCCTGTTGCTCTTTACAGATGTTCAGGGCCGGAGTGGACCTTTTTTCAGCCCTGGGGTTTCATGGTTCACACCAGCTCACTTTAATTCACATGGAGATATAACCTTAAACTACAAAGCACTCAGAGAGCGCAAACTCTGCCAAGGTAGCTCAAATACTGCTGTTACATATATAAGCAATAGTTCCATGATAAAGTTACCATTATAATACGATTCCTTGACCCTGAAAACCCACCCTAGCACTCGGAATCATGTTTATATCACTATTAGTTAGACAGTTATTAAGCAAAAACGATTGTTCACTAATGGCGGTTATCTGGATCAGCACCAAAATCTAATCATTTTTAAGTTGGGCTATTTCCAACATGTCCTGAAAATTTTAGCAAAATGCATCCCTTAATTTTTGCGTAATCTTGCTAACAAACAATAACCATATGCCAGCAAAAACATAATCTCCTTGGCGGAGATAACCAGGGGTCATCAACTACATTTGTACAAGGAACTCTTTAGTGAAAATGAAATAATATTTTGGCCCAATGAATATTTGGAGTTTTTTTTCTGAATTGAATGCATCTTAGCCTTTAAAAGTGAGATCAGTACCTATCAACTATACAGCTGCCAGCCATTTGAGGCCTTTTTAGATATCCTGACTACTTATTTTCAATATTTATTTATTTATTTATGTAAAGGATAGTCCCTTGAGATGGACCATCTCATTTTCAAGGGGGTTCTTACAGGATATAATTACAGTACAAATAAAACAATACAAAACAGACCAGACAGCACAAAGTACAGAATACACACACAAACACACTCATGCACCTACACAATGCTCTCAAATGCTAAGTCAGTTGCCTTCAAGCAGTTTCAGTCCTGCATAGCATAGAGTGACATACAGTCCGTGGCTGCCACATAGACCGTTATAAAGGAGTGCTATATATAACTGTATGTTTTTATGTGACATTTAGTCATTGGCAACAGCAAAGTAATTACTGTTTTATTTAAAAAAAAAAATACTTCACAACTTACAACTACTAAACATACTTCAGATTGGGGCTTTCATACTGTGGTTTTCAGTCCTTGGTTTTGGCTCTAAATGACTCACTCTTGGTTAAATATTTGCCAACAATGGCTTACAGGTAGATTTCTGTAAAACAGATCAAACATGAATTCAATCCTAATGAAAGTGTTTCCATTGCAATTCTTTAGGGGGTCGTGTAGATATTTGTTGTGACAGAACAATAAAAAGATACCCTTAAAATGAAGACAAAAATGTCCTCACATTTTCAGAATTTGATAATGTTCAGGGGGCCACATGCCTGATATGACCCCCTGGCCACCAGTTGATGATCCCTGCCATAGACAGTGTTTGGGACAGGGCAGAACCTTTCAAAGGACATCTGGCAGGTGATTGGATAATTGTTCTGTCAATCATACTCATTATGCATCAGATAATGTAGCAACTGTGTGCTACTGCAGTGGTGTAAAGGACAGAGCATAAGCAACTTCTTAAAATCATAGACTGTAAAAGAATTGGATGAAGCCATGTCATCAGAGCCTTTGGTACACTGTTGAAGCCCTCGAATAGACGCTGCCAAACTGCACGCTATCTCAACCGGACTTCAGCTACATCTGCTCACAGAGAGAGGTGTCATGATGAGGCAGGACTTAAGGCTGAAATCCTCGATAAATTTAAATAAACACTTTTAGATGGACCCCCAAAAAACTGAATACAAAAACAGACTGACAAAACACAGGTTCAGTTGAATTTTAAATAGTATTTCATTTATTCTGAGGTGATAATAACAAAATGTGAATGAATTGTAAAGGAAACTTCTGTTTTTGCACCTCTGACCGTAAAAGTTTGTGTTTTGCTGATCTGGAGATACTTTGATAACTTTACTGAGTAAAGAGGACTTAATCAAACTATATCAGGCTGAAATGAAGCACTTCTTCAATGGTATGGAGCAGAGCATTTCCCGTTTTATTGATGAAAAGTTGAGCAACAAAAACAAATGTGACTGTGTGTTAAGTTAAGATTCGATAGCTTTTGGTTCGACAGGATGGAGGAGTCTACGAACTATCAGTTCTCCCTTGCTGTTGATGTAGGTGTCAGCTATGTCTTCTTCAGAAGGAAGTCCATAAGGAGTCCTCAGTGGCTGGACCCTGAAGGACAGAACGTTACACACATTGTCATACATTGCCAAAGACCTTTGCAAAGCATAGGACAGACAAATGTTCTTTAACAAAGTACTATAGTAAACATCTGAATGAGCAGACTTGATGATGATTCTTCAAGAGAGATTTGATTGTTTTATGTCCATTAGACTTACCTTACAAGATGTTTGACAAATTTCAGCTGGCTGTTGACTGCAGGTGTGTTTTTGTGAATTACAGGTACATGTGCCTTAATAAAAAACAAAGAGAAAACAGTCAGTAAAAAAATGAGATTAACAAGATCTTTATACCTCAGAAGCAGGACTAAATGAGTTACTATGATTTTAATTTTTGATCCATTCCTCCATTTTTAACCTTTTTGGTTTTTAATGTAACTTTTTTCATTGAGCAAAGTTCATATGGATAAGAAAATTAACCTTGTACAAATCAGTTTGCACCATATACTACTAATATTCATGAAGACAAAAAACAAACTAAGGAATATGATCTTTTTGACGTTCCAGCAATTAATGAGATTCTCTGCTTTTATCATCCAAGTCCACAACTTTAGTACATTGTGTTTTTTGTCATCAAATTAGATGACATAATCCACACAATAAATGCTCAAATATTAAACCCTTTTACATTCTTTACATTCACTGTATTTTTTGTCCTAAGTGCACAGTCATGGTTCAGAGTAATGAAAACTGCCTTATACCAGTTTACCAGTCTTTTGTATGCATAAACATGTGCATGATTGCAGCTGAATTGAACATATGCGCAAGACTATGCACCACTTACACAAAATGAGGAACAGAGTGTAGAATTGCCTTCGCAAACCTTTATTTCAGGGATCTCCAAGGTCTTTCATCGGGCTCTATTGTAACTGAATGCATTTATCAAACTCAACAGCAGATGGCAGCATTTCCAACTCTGTCATAACCACAGCCTTCAGGCCTGCATGGTGGGGGACCTTGTCAGATTTTCTCGTACAGGTTTTCTGAATTAAACGTGGTAAAATGGCCAGGTACATGCTCAGTGTCCCTCTATCTAAAGTAAAATCCATTGGCTTAGGAGGGAATAACAAACACACAAACTCCAACGGAAAGAGGGTCTTGCACCGCACAGCCCCACCAAACTGTTTGATCAAAGATACATCACTACAGTTTTCAGTGTCTGTTATTTGTTGGGAAGGCTGTGCATGCTGGAGGACGAGTTTCAAAGTGGGAGTTATCAGGACGGTGCTGTGAAAAGGCATCCTTGGTAGGTAATTAATAAGGGATTTCAATAAAGGTCCTTCTGCCACAGTTTGGTCAATGGGACTCAAATATGTGTTTTAATCACTCTGTAAAATAGTGCTTTAAAAGTTCTTTCCTTGAAATAAAAACTCAAATAAAAATACCCATTTTCCAGACAATATGAATGCAGACAATACTTCTCAAATGACCTCAGAACGGTTAAAGTGGGTACAAGGACAACAATTTTACATACTATATAAAAGCAGTACAATGTTTTCTTGAGCAAGGCTACAAAACTGTGATATACCTTAACTTGCTTTTCATACTTACGAAAGAAAAACAAATATTGACCAAACAAAGTCAGTATTTCTGCAAAATGTAATCCGTCAGATGTTGGAGATATCAATGCTTAAAAATACTTTTAAAACATTTCATTAAAGACACTGAAGAATAATCTTGAAACTTGCTGTTTTCCACAATTTCCCTTTAATTTTCTCTCATTCTTCAATGATTGAAGTAAGTATTGATCAACAAAGAGGAGGAAAACTGTGTCTTTACCTTTTGAAGCCTGAGGCTTTTGATCATGTCTTTCTCCCAGTACGGTCTCTTCTTCACACTTTTTACTCTTGTCACGATGTGAAGTTTATGAGGTTGGTCTGGATCTCCTCCATATTTCTCATGTTCTGTTGATCTCTCAGCAAAAATCTGCAAAGAATACCGCAGTCTTTGAATGTCAGTGATGAGTGAATGTAATAATCCTACAAGTCTTTGTGAACTTGACAAAGGAGCATTAAAATATCAACGGCAAGATCAGGCTGCTCAGCAGCTCAAATTCTGCACTGATTGGATCTGCTTGAATTAAACCACTCAAAATAAACAACAATGGCCAATGACAGCACAACAAAAAACTCAATTCACTTAAAAATATGGTTACTACACAGCAACCCCCTGAAAGATTTCCACATTGTTAGGGAACAAGCAGGACCCATTAAGGTTGACAGTGTTGACTATGTTTCTGAGTCCTTCTTAAAGACATCAAATCATATTTAACTATAGTCTTGACAAAATTAAACCTTAAACTTTTGCCTCATTACTCACCTCTTTTGGTATTCTTGCTTTTGAGATTTTGGTTCTTGCAGTCACAAACCAGGGACAAGGTAACATGAGTGAGGCCTCTGTCAGGACCTGAAAGATGTAGAGCAGTTTAGTGTCATTTCTCAAAAGGAAAACAAAAAACATTAAGAAGATTATGTCCATATTGAATCCCTTGTCTGAAAAACAAAAAATAAAATACAAATTTGACAGCCATTGTTATTTTGCCCTGACACTTACACCTCACCATCT
Source organism: Cetoscarus ocellatus (assembly GCA_037902135.1). NCBI lineage: Eukaryota > Metazoa > Chordata > Actinopteri > Labriformes > Labridae > Cetoscarus > Cetoscarus ocellatus. The sequence continues at coordinate 705,419 of JBAMNC010001683.1, forward strand.
CTGATTTATTACTATAATTAAGAGCTGTTTGTTGTGTTCATTCTGGAGGTGAGCGTGTATGAGAGGTAGCGGCTATCTGATGGCAACAGCAGCAGATAGAGACATCAAATTACCTGTTTATACCTGTCTATCAATCTATCTAAAATAAAATGATTTCATACACGTCTTCAAGAGTCTGAACAGGTCAAGTTGCGACTTGGATCAGAGTTGGATAACCATGACCTGGATGACACAGACACAGACAATACTGCCATTGGATTGGGAATGCTATTGATTAATGTTTGGAGGCAACAACATTAATCAAAGTCTGTTTCTTTTTATTTTACCTTGAATAACACATATTTCCAGAAATTTATACAGCCAGCATTATTCTGTCCAGATGGATCAATCTTTTCAAAAACTAACTAAAAACCAACACAGACAACAAGAACAGCACAATATTTGACCTGTGCCGATATATTGACATTTCCAAACTCATTATTGAGGATACAGATATCAGTACGGACATTCTGTGTCAAATGCACAAAGAATCTGATTAAATAAAACTGACTCATTCCTTTCATGGTTTTACAGTCCATTTGTGTTGGAAACAGATGTGAAAGAAGAAAAAATAACATTTCATTCTTTAATAAATGATACTTTTGATTTATAAAACTGGACATTAAGTGATGATGAGGTCAACCATCATGGTACATTTGTCTTTATACTCAAAATATTGGATGTAAATATTTGCAAAACTCCCTCAGGAAAATTAGGATTCCAGAAGCAACTTGGAAAAACTTAGATAAAAAGATATATATAAAAAAGATATGTTTAAATAAAAACTATAAATAAATATAAAATAAATATAAATAAAAAATAAAAATATGGCCACTGGCTGGTTTACATCTAAAACAACTTGTTAAACAATGGATGGTATTCAGGAAATAAACTGGACTCCCCTCTTTCTCTATCCCCTGATATGTAATTTCAGGTACCTCCATGAAGCCTGTGTTCTATTACATAATCCTAAGAAACTACATTGTGCCTGTCTTCTAAAGCTGGAGCTTCAGGCCTTTTGTTTATTTGTTCACTTCTGGAATGCACAATACTGTTTCTTGCAACATCAGGAGTGTTGATATTTCTGCCATCATTGTCACTTATGCTTATATTTATCATCGAGTCCACTAAGTCTTTACAAAAGTGAAAAAAAAAAACCCTTATTTTAATGAGACAGCTTGTGTAAGGAACAGATGTTACATAACTACCCTTAAATAAATAACACTAATATGGAGTGTATTCGTGCTGTAATGACAAAGTGATGCATTACAGTACATTTGTATATTCTGTTAATATTAAAGCCAAATATTGCCCATCCAAAAGGACAGCCGATATATCAGCAGAAATTACAACATCATTCAGCATATATCGACTTCTCAGGCCAACATCTGCCCACAACCTTATTCTACCAATGTTATCAGCAAATCACTATATTTTTTTCTCTTTTTGGCAGCAAGGTCAAGTACACTTAAGTAATCTAAATACTCAGTTAGTTTCAGTAACAGTTAAAAACTAAATTGGTCTGGCAGATTTTATTTGTTCAATGACAGCAAAAGCCCTCTCATGAGCTTTAAACTATGGTGAATGTGTCTCCTCTTTTCTGCAGTACATGCTACAAACAAATGCATAAAATGAACAAAATTAAACCAAATAAAATAGAAGTGAATGATTAAAGTAGCAGATTTTCTCATTTGTGAAACAGTACACAAAGAAAGACCAATTTGTCAGTTTCAAATTCATTGTTACAGTTAAACACATGACCACAAGTGCTCACCTCAGATTTATTATGATTCATGTCTTAACACTTAAATAAATACACACATTAGTTAGTCTGCAGTAAAATGCCTTAACACTATTGATATCTAGAGATCAATTTCATATGTTATCATCAAAAATGTAGGTCTTACCTTGGCTGGAAATTTCCTCAATCCACAGAGCACACCTGACATTTTTTTCAGCTTTATTCTTCTTTATAAACAAATAAACTCTCGTTAAATCAAATATATGAAGTCATTCACGCCAAGGTTACAGCCTGCTAACAGCTACACATCAGCACGAGGAACGGAGACCAACCATTAGCAACAGGGCGCTCGATGTAGCCGGATTTATATCATTTTATTGACATATAATGATACTTAAATGATCCCAGAGATGAAATAGAAAATTAACAGGCTGTCACATTTGCTTCTGGACGGTTTCCTGCGACATGCACCACCGGAAGCGTTACCGTAATAAAAAAGAATTGGAGAAACTACCCCGACACAACAACAGTTCCGCGTCTGTAGACATTTTAAAGCACGAATACTGAACTGACTTTATTTAGTGTTTCGGTTAAATTCAACTGTTCGCCATACAAAGACTATTTTCCCAGAGTCGAACTCTGCCTCTAAACAAAAATAATTACTCTACTCTTAAGTTTCCTCGGGAAGTGTTTTGGTGGCGCACCCCAGCAGCTCCCAACCCCGGAAGTCCCTCAAGTCCGACCAGAAATGACAATAAAAACAATAATATTTCCTCTCTGAACTCAAACACGGTGACGAAGAAGCAGAAAAATGACCCAAAATCACGTGTCGGGGATGGAGACCTCCGCCATCACCGTCCTGAAGCGGGCGGTGGAGCTGGACCAGAGCAGCCGTTTCCAGGAGGCTCTGGTCTGTTATCAGGAGGGCATCCAGCTACTCATGGACGTGCTGAGAGGTCTGACATACTTTATTCTAAAGTGTTTTAAAGGCACACCAACGAAGACATATCCACAACTTATTACTGTTGTCTTCTTCCCCCCTTAAGCTGTGAAAGATGAGTCAAGGAGGGGACACTACAGGGATAAGATTAAGGGCTACATGGACAGAGCAGAACAAATCAAGGTCCATGTCAACCAGATGAAGGAAGGTAAATAAAATCAGTTATATGGCCTGGATTATAGTAAGACCCTCTGAAAGTGCTCTCTTCCTGGAATATTGTTTGTTTTTATTTGCAGTTGTAGGAGCTATTATCTATGATGGCATTTTATTTTAGTTAAGTTAATGTCAGTCATTGAGCCTTGTAACCTACAGGGTTCAAATACACTGATGTATTGAAAGAAAACTACAACAATTATTTTAGCAAATAAGTGTTAATCATTAGGACAAAAAGAATCAGGATAAATTTGACATTTTGACACTGCCATGAAAAAATAACTAAATGACTAAAATTATCTTTTTTGTGTGTTTGTTTCTTTGATAATCTGGCACACCACATGTTTCTAAAACACTGTTTTATACTGATTATTTATTGTATTGGAAAACACTATAACTTAAATAACATAATTTTAGTTTAACGATTTATTGTACTCAAATGACTTAAGCTTAAAAGAACTTAAAACATTTAATGGTCACATATTTAACCAAGATTCTGGCTATTTAGACAGAGTGCAGGGGTTTGCATGCATTTTGTTTTTGAATATGAAAAGAAATTACCTCATAATGAGTGTCAAGAACCTTTACTTTTGTTCTTACTTACTTTCTGACTTATTTATTTGCACACTCTTAAAAACAGGTAAAAGAAAACAGCGAATAAGATTAAGTCACATGTGCAGCGTGGGGTTATTTACAACCCTCACCTTAAGAGATGCATACAGATAAGAGTAACAGAAAAAAATGAGGTATCAAAACAGTTATTGATATTGTTAGATTTCTTCTTAAAGCACAATGAAATCTACCCATACAGTTGCACACTTCCGTCCTTTGAAACTGTTTGACATCTCTCATCTCTCAAATGTCTCATCTCTTTCTGTGTTTTCTCTCCTGTCAGATGGAAAATACCATGAGCAGATAAAAATCACTGAGGATGCTACTGGTTACAGTTATGAGTCTCTTTTTAAGCCATACATCAGCAGTTTGCTCACAGAAGTCTGGGTACAAGACCCCTACATACGGCACACCCACCAAGTAAGACCTTTGTTTTTATCAGTGTTTTCCGTCTCTGTTAAGTTTTCAGGTAGGTTTTGGATTATTTATCTCTATAGATATCTGACTTTGGCAAAGTTCAATTCATGATTCTGATGTTAAAATGGTTTATGAACAATGCACTCACATCAGCTGATATGACACAAGCCCTTAGGTCAGTGACTACCAACTGGGGGCCATATCAGGCCTTCCTCAGCTTACCATTTGGCCCCCAGAATATATCAAATCCTTAAAATATGTGGGGGGAGGGGATTTGTTGTGGGTTTTAAGGATATCTTTTTGGTGTTTTGTCTGCACAAGTATTTACATAACATCCCAAATAACTGCATTTAAAATAGTTTTATCAGGAAGGACTTAATGTTTGGTCCATCGTTCAAAAATCCATCTGTCAGACAAATTCAGACAATAACCATTCAGGAGGGTTTGAGAGTCAAACCAAGCCTCTAAGTTGTCCTTAGGTGTGGGCGTGTGCACGAGTGGTTGCCTGTCTCTCTACTTGGCTCTTGACCGTTAAGCATGAACCCCACCTCTTGATGGATGGAAATAATATCAGAAAATATTTCAGCACAAGACAGCAGAAGTTAAATTTTAATATAAACTGTGCCAAACTCACCAAGTTAATCAATCCCCTCACCTGCCTCTCTTTACAACAGTTGTACAACTTCCTGCGTTTCTGTGAGATGCTGCTGAAAGGGGCCTGTAAGGTGAAAAAGATCCATCTCCTCACTTCGCAGGATGAGGTTAGTCATTTAGATAATGTGGGCAAATTTTGTAGAAACACAAGTCAGCCTAATCTGTGTTAATTCTTTTTCGTGCTTCATCGTCTTGCAGGCGGACGGCGGACAGCAGAGCAGCTCTTTAGCCGAGATGAAGGAGAGTCTGAGAGCTCAGGGGGTGATTCTGGACCTGCAGTTCTCCTCCACCATACATGACAGAGAGATCAGGTACAGATAGTTCAAAGGCTGCTATATAACAATCTTATATTCAGTTCTTGCTTATCACTCTGTGATTATAGAGTTATTTTATAAGAGTCCTTGTGTCTAAAATGTGTTTATAGATTTGATAATGGTTGGATCATAAAGATAGGAAGAGGTCTTGATTACTTCAAGAGGCCTAAGGTGAGGTTCTCATTTATATTTATCTTTTTGTTGTATCATTAGATCTTCAGAGCTGATTGTATGTGACTGAAATGTAAATCTTCTTACAGGGACGTTTCTCTGTTGGATATTGTGACTATGACCTCCGACAGTGCCATGAGACCAATGTAGACATCTTTCACACCCAACACACAAAAACACTATGATATTCACGAAGCTTCAATCTTTATTTTTTTATTTTTTTTATTTTTTACCTCTAAAGTGACTTAACATGCCTGCCTGCCCTAAAACACACAAACATCTGCTGTGTTGTCAGCTATTCACTGAACTGACAGATCTACTCATTATGCCTTAAACAACTTAATCAAGCAACACTATTTTAAAATAATAACTTACTTGAACATTTTTGAAGTGGAGCTTGCACACATTTCCTCATTGCAGCTCATTCAAAAGTGTGTTATTTTTTATTTTTAGGGGGTACTTTGATTGGTTTTATTGTGCAACTGAGGGGTCCATGATTCCTTGAAGGGAGGGTTTTTTTTAAAGTGACATGTCACCATCTGGTGGTTGAATAAATTAAAACATTTGAAATGTAATCAAATCTGCTTTTATAATAAAGAACGTTTAATTATTTAAACTCTGTTTTTGACTCTTTTTTAAGTGATGATTTTAATTGTCCATTTTGCTATATGTACAAAAGGATATAAATGTTGTTTCCCTAGCCCTCAGTCTATCATGAAAAATGAATATTCTACAAAACATTAACACAATTGTTGGTAAAAAACAAAACAACCAAACAAACAGATTCTTGCTAATTTAAATTGAACTGATGACTGCAATCAGTCTTAATTAAGCTCCACTTCTATAGTGTGATGTAAGTATGAGTCTTAAAACGTGGAAATAAGTTTGCATTTTAGCACTTCAGGCTCCAAAGCTCTGAAGTCTGTGGGATTTTAGAAAAGCTTTCCTGATTATTCCCTAAAATACAGTCAATGAGAAACAAATGCATGTGAGATCTGAATGTTTCATTTTGCAACATAAAAGTCACCCGATATTGCCCCGATATTGAACTTTTAAATGTTATTGGGTAAATGCTAACAAGGACCACAAAATGGCCGACACTTCAGATTGTTTTCTGATAAACAATATTATAAACATGATAACCTGATGCACCAGATGGGCTGTTCAATGTATTTCACTAGTCCATTCCAGCAACAGTAGAAAGTGTTTGGGCAGAACCTTTTTAAGCAGGTGATTGGATGATCATTACGTCAATTATATACATTATGGGCCAATTAGGTAATATAGGCAATGTAGAATAGAATAGAATAGCCTTTATTGTCATTGTACTTTGTGAGGTACAACAAAATTTAGGGTGCTCTCACAGAGCCACTGTGCTACACAAAGGAAGACCAAAAAAATGTTTATCATTTAATAGACAAATGTGGTCAAGACCATAAAACTGCTACTGAGGCTGTTAGCATCTATGCTAATTTCTGTTCAAGCAGTCACTTCCTGCTGTCGTCTTGCTTGTAGCTCCCACTTCTTCCTGCTCTAAAAGACTCTAATTGGGCTGTGCTTCTTTGAGCTGCTCACAGTTGTTGTAGATTGGAGCTTAGCAAGATGGATCTGCTTTATTACAGACATTGAATCAGGAAGATCCAGCTGCTGTGCAAGGTTAGCCATGGGCACCAGCTTGATCAGGTTAAAATAAATATAATGTGAATTCAAATAAAGTAATGGCATTAATAAGTAAAAAGAACACATAAAAGTAAAGTAAGCAAAAATAGTTTATTAAGTGTTTACTTACTTAGTGTATCCACTGGCATAAAACCACTTCACATGACTTTTAAAGTGCTTCCCAAGCTCAACTCCATTCACAGTTTACCATCACAACAAGAAGGAAAATCAAACACAAATATGCAAAAGGGAAAATTCAGAGTTAGACAGATTTATTTATCCCTAAGGACAATTAAGTTCTTTAGTTTCTCTAGACTTACATTCACTCAAACAACACTCTGAAAAAAACAATAAAAACAGGGTTTTGCCAGCAGTGCTCATCGACACGTTGGCACCCTCTTGTGGCTTCTGTGGGTAATGAAGCACTTAAAAAAACTCAAAGCTGAAAAACACAGTTAAGAGCATTAAACAACGTTTAGATTAAAAAAGACTGATGAATAATAAAACCAGATGAATAAACACTATGTAGATAAGATTAATGAATAGATTTATATGGTCCACCAAGAGTCATTGCTCATTACATTTTAAGTTCACATCCTGAGAAAATGTGGAAAGACCACTAACGTAAGTATTAAAAGATAAATAACTGAAATACATTTTATAACAACAGAAATTCCACTAGACCTTTTTTAAAACAGCAAGACATTGACAAACTGCTTTGGTTCAGCCTACCTTACCTTATCAAGAATTACAAATGAATGTTTGTGCCTCCATCAGATTTGCCAACTTCAGGTCAAGTTCTGGGCAACAGCATGATTTCTCTAAACTAGACTCCTGTGGTGTTAACACAATCACTGAGCGGCTTGTGGTGAACACTGCAGCTGCTGCCAGAATCCTCACAAACACAGAAAAGTGGAGCAAAGATCTGCCCTTAATCTCTTAACTGGTTTCTTGTTTGGGAAGAGTTCTGGGGGTTTTCTGAGGCCCATTGGTCTGGTTTTTGGTGTTTCTAGCCCTATGGGTTGGTGGCATTTTGTGTTTTTTGGACTGTGATGAGTGCCTGAACCTGGATTGTTTGTGACTACCTTCTCACACTCCATTAAAGTGATACGCCAACATCTCTTTGTTTTCATGTTTTGCCTCAGTCCCGAGTCCAAGACAAGCAGATAGACACCATTCTTTTGACTGTACGTGCACTAACAAGGAAGAGACGGGCAGAGCTTGCCCACCGCTAATTAGCTTGGCTCAAACACTGGGAGTGTCACAACTAGCACACAGGGCTGTTTAGAGTTGCTGAAGAGTTTATCTGATGACTGTAGGCAGAGGCAGGCTAATGCTACCCATTGACTCCAGTGTTTGAGCTGAGCTACTTAGCAATGGGCAAGCTCTGCCCGTCTCTTCCTTGTTACTGCATGCACAGTCGAAAGAATGGAGTCTATCTGCTTGTCATGGACTCAGGAGTAAGGCAAGACACAAAAACAGAAAAAAAATGTTGACGTATCGCTTTAAATTTGGTTTCTTGTTGTTTTGGTTTATTACACCTTTTTTGTCTGATTGTAGGGCTCCTTTGATTTAAACTGTGCTTCTTCTTCTGTATGTTTTTATTCCCGTAGGAGGTCAATTATTGGTCTGTTTCTTGGAGAAGTAAGTGAGTGTGATGTTATGTCTTTTGTCATGAAATTCAAAAATAAGGCATCAACTGATAATGATGGTATTGATGTGATTATAGTTAAAAAAACAACAACTGGCTGCATGGTTAAACCACTGAGTTACATTTTCAATCTCTCATTCGGCACAGGCATTCTTACAGACTGAGTGAAAACAGCTAAAGTTATTCCACTGTACCACACAAGTGATGAACACAGCTTCACTACAGACCAGTGTTCTTACTGTCACAATTCTCTAAAGTGCTCTAAAATGATTTACAAAAGATTTGATGATTATATTGAAAAGCATAAACTGCTTTATGAGAGTCACATTAGCTTCTTACAAATTGGCCTACATGACAGAGGAAATCACCTCAGCAATAGAAAAGAAGAAATACACGATCGGTGTATTTGTGGATTTAAAAAAGTATTTGATATGATACATCATAAAATCTTAGTTAAAAAGCTTCAATCATATCAGAGGAGTTGTATTAAACTGATAAAGTTGCTATTTAGATAACAGAAAACAATAAATGCAGTCGGCGTCACTGACGCTGCGTCAGTGCACGTGTCTCACAGCGAGAAGGGCACCAGTTCAATCCCCGGGTCGGTCAGGGCCTTTCTGTATGGAGTTTGCATGTTCTTCCTGTGCATGTGTGGGTTCTCTCCAGGCACAGTAGTTTGCTCCCACAGACCAAAAACATTCTTATTGGGTTGATTGGTGACTCCAAATTGCCCTTAAGGGATGAGTGTGAAAGTGAATGGTTGTCTATCTCTCCATGTGGCCCTGTGATTGGCTGGTGACCAGTTCAGGGTGTGCCCTGCCTCTCACCCAATGTCAGCTGGAATGGGCTCCAGCACCTTGCAACCCAAAAGGGATAAGCAGTATAGATAATGGATGGATGGAATAGGTGCAGCTCTGTGGTTGTACATCTGACCGTCTGTAAACCTGATTTTAAAAGTGCTACACAAAATAAAGTTATTATTTTGAAAGATAATACACAATAAATCAAGAATCCTGTGTGGGACTTACTTTAAACTTTGCACAAATCTCAAATCTGACTCAAGGATGAGCTTATTTCATTAAGGCAGTAATGTTTAGAGAATGTGAAAACAGACCTTGGGTGATATGTTTACTTCTTTAGTAGGTACACCTTGTAATGGGTTTGACCCCCATTTGCCTTCAGAACTGCCCCAGTTCTTCATGGCATAGATTCAAAGAGGTGCTTTAAACATTTTTCAGAGGTTTTGGTCCGTGTTGAGATGATGACACGAAGCAGCTGCTGCAGATTTGTTGGCTGCACATCAATGATGTGAATTTCCTGTCCCAACATATCCCAAAGGTGCTCTACTGGATTGAGATCTTGTGACTGTGGAGGGGACTGGAGTACAATGAACTCACCGTCATGTTCAAGAAGCCAGTTTAAGATGATTTGAGCTTTGTGACATGGCACGTTACCCTGGTGGAAATAACCATCAGGTCATAAAAGGATGGGCATAGTCAGCAGTAATACCACAGTGGGCTGTTAGTTGTTACCAAGGGGCCCAAAAGTGTGCCAAGAAAATTTTCCACATGCTTTAGTGTTACTTAAGCTGCATCGTGACCCTACCATCTGCATGTAGCAGCTGAAATCCAGACTCATCAGACCAGGCAACATTTTTCAGTCTTCTGTTGTTCAGCTCTGGTGAGCTCATGCGAATTGTAGCCTCGGTTTCCTGTTTCTCTGCTGTAGCTCATCTGCTTAAAGGTTCAAAGCTCTGCACATGCAGAAATAGTTTTCTGCAGACCTTCTTATTACTCTTTTGGTCTCTGTTTGACCTGATCGTTGATTTTATTGTACCCAGAGTTCTGCCTTTTTCTGCCTTTGTTCTGTCTGTTAAAGCACTTTGTAAACAGCTGTTTTTAAAGGTGCTATAGAAATGAAGTTATTATCATTATTACTCACATTTTATACACATGTACCTTAAGATGTTTCATATATGAACTTAAATCTATGGTCTTTCCACAAAACCTTCCTCTCCCTCTGATGCTTCAACTAGCCCGGGACACACTCCCTCAGCCAGGTGTTTTTCAGCCCTCAAGTGTCTAACATGCTTGTAAAGCCACAGTAAACATTAGAGCATAGCATTTGAGGATGAAGTCACATCTCCTGCCTGAGAGGTGTGCGATCAGACAGGATTTAGACTGAAAGAGTCTGTCCTGAGCAGGGCTGAGACAGAGGAGTTTATGGATGATTAGATTTTTGGGCCAGAAACTTCACAGATATGATATGGTGACATCTGGGGCTGTTGTAAAAATGCAGCATGGCAGCATTTGTGTTTAGTTAACTTATGGAGAAGGGGTGGGACTTGATAAGTTTGACTTCCTCCCACTCTTTTTCAAATATATTATATGTAATGACTACACTATTTTCTTTCTTCGATTTCTATTTTTATCTTTCTTTTGAATATATTTGAAATATGTAGGGTTCAATTCAATTCAATTCAATTCAATATATGTTGATTCTGACACTTGTGTAATAATCTCACTTATCTTTGCTTTCTTTTGAGACCAAGATTATGCACACACCCCTTGTAGTTGTGACAATGTTTTCAGTTTATTTTTGGCTAAATAATTTCAGACAGGAGGCAGAAAAATAGGCCTTGAATTAATCATGTAAACTGATTTTTAGAATCAATTTGAACTCTTCAATTGATTTTTAATGCCTTTAGCCAACTTTCTTTGTCTTGATTTTGGCGTTGATCATAGATGGGTGATAAATTGTTTGGGTGGGTCCAGGAGTATTTTTAGATTTCAAATTGGGTCATGACGTTCTTAAGCTTGAAACATCTGTACTAACATATTACATAACTAATGGTTTCCTGGCATACATGCAAAGCACCACTCCATCTAGTAAATACTCAAATACATATTATCAAGGGTCGTGGTATTTTCTGTCACCTTGTCTAAACCCAGAGCTGGTCTTATGAGTAAAGACTGGCTGTTATTCGGGGGGTTGGGGGAATGATTCATAGACACAAATGCAGGTATATTTCACGGCTGACAAATTTTCACCTTAGACCATATTTCATACAATACAGCCATAGGATAGATATCTCTTTTTGTATGTGCTCATGGGAAACTGTTTGTGTTCTAATGAATGGCTTCCCTGCTTAGCACAACTGTGATCAGCTTATCTATCGGCCTTAATCTTGATATGCACAGTCCTCATCTGGGCTCAGGGAGCAGCAAAATATAATCCATCTGAAAAACACATGAACCACAGTTAACCTCCCCTGTAACAAATGGTGGTGCTTTCCTCTATTAGAGGATAAAGACTGCAACACAAATAAAGAACTTCAATACGTCTCAGTTTCTCCTCTCTTCAGCTTTACTTTCAACAAATCAGCTGTAATCACATTAAAGATAAGATAATCTCACACACATATTGTCCCTTATGTGTAGATTAAAAGCAATAAATCCATGAATGGAGGGAATTAAACAAACCAACATCCCAGACTCTTATGTCACTATGCCCTGCTAACATGCTGTTGCTCCCATGTAATCCTGATGTCAGCAGCTGGGTTTATATTCTGAGGATTTGTGTGATGAGGAGCCTCATCGGAGCCGTCACACACACCCAGACACTGAAAATATGAACGCAGAGGAAGGTTTACTTTCCTCTCAAAGCCGCCCTCCCTCTCACTGATTGTAGCCCAGTGGCCTAGATAGTCCAAGCTCCCATCTGTGGATACTGTCCTGTGTGGATGTGCAGAAAGCTGGATTTGTCCCAACAACACTAGGATCATTTCCTCTCACTAAAGAGAATGTGTGGGGGAATACTTTTGTCCCTTTTGCCAGAATTACCAAATGAGCCCTGTTTTAATGTTTAGGATTATTTTTGGACTTTGTTAAACAGTTTATGAGGATATTTATGGGAAAAATGCAACTCAAATCCTAAAATGGAGACACCGGAGTATGTAGTAAGCCTTGCAGGAGTGTTTCTAAACCCATGCTTAGTTCCAGGTTCATTTATTTGTACCCCTCAGTGGATTTGTTTTACAGCCAGCATGAAAGAGACAGCTTTTGTGATGCACAAATAATGAAAAAGATGGATTAAACAATATTTTGAGGAGGAGGAACACAATTTTAAACATACTGAAACATGATAAAAATCCTGAAGAATGATAAAAATTGTTAATCAGCACATTTGAGAAAGAAAAATATAATTAAAAAATATCACTAAATATACTACAAATACTTTATCTCTTCAATTATGATATGGTGAATGACAAATCTGAGGCTTGAATCAAAAATATTTGCAAACTACCATTATTGCTTCTGTGCTCGCATTTTTGTGATGTGATTTGTCTCTACTGCTGTCCCTAATGCAGTACTGCCTGAGGAATTGGAGGTCATAGGCATTAAATGTTATTATCACCTTGTTTTACATTCTGCCTCTTACTCACTGGAATTTCTCCATATTTAATTGAACTTTTTTGATGACATAACAGACTGAAGATGGTGAAATCTCTGAATTTGTTGTATCACAATATGAGATTTGTTGTTCAGAAACTGTTCAGCTTCTTGTTGATGCTATCTTTTACAAAATTAGCAGTTGAACACTTGAGCTTTTCAGGAATCATGTCACCATCTCCTGTTCACCGTCGACCCACGATTACACAAAAACTCCTGGATGGATTTTGCTGAAATTTTCGGGAGATGTTGGTAATGGCCGGACATAGAACTGGTTAGATTATGGTGTTGAAACATTCATTTGTCTGGATGCAAAAAAATCCAAAATTTCAAAAAATCCTGTAAGTTAAAATTTGGGTGGACTTTTAAAAAATATGTTTTTTTAATGGATTCGCTTCCAATTTCACAGGATAATATTGAGTCCATGTCTCTATCATCAAGGTAGATTTCATGTGGATCCGATTCAGATTGATGTCACAGAAATTGCATTTTGTAATGGGAAATCCCATTGACAATATTTAATAATTCATATAAAATCTAAATATTAAGTGATTCTCCCAAAACTTGTTGTGTTCATACAGGATAACAACCTTCATATATTTGCCGAGTTTGGTCCGGATCCTGGCACTATTCTGGATCTGTTGATCCAGACTTGTATCTTTTACAGGCGTTGTGGAAAAGGCACTGCCAGAACTGAGCTGCTTGGCGGAGGTCTGCACTCTCTGAGTGCTTTTCTAGTTTTAATTGTATGTATGTAGCACTTTGAGACATCTGTTCTTGAAAAGTGCCACATACATAAACTTTACTCACTTAATTCCTATTCAGAATCCATGCTTTTTGGATTATCATGATGAACATGTAGTTGATGAACTCTCTTGATCATTCGAATGAACACAGCTGCAGTCTGCTTAAAAAGACCATTTCAGGTCCAAAGTCTTGCTCGTGAACGTGGACTCTGGATCCCACCAGCACAGGGTGAGGTCTAATTCCTTACTGGTGTTTTTTTCTCTTTCTTGACTTAATTTTTAACTTGAATGGACAAAATTCACATACATACAAAGGGGATCCTTTGTGGTCCACCAGGGGGGCAATAAACCTGGTGTAATGTATAAACAGTTCTTTGAGCTGTAATTCCTGTCCTCTTTCCAACTGGAGCTTTATTTTTTTCCCTCTACTCTCATTTCTGGGCCTAAAATCAGGTTAGCGTTTTATAAGGAGCTTAGCGCAGAGGGCCACAGTGTGCCACTAATGTAATAGAGTATCTCTCTCTCTCTCTTTCTCTCCCTCTCTCTCTCTCTCTCTCTCATTCTCTTCTGTCCTCTTTTCTCTTTGTGCATTCGCTTACTCTGACGTGGAGTGTCCTTCTCTCTCCTTCTCTCCCTTTCTGCTTCTTTTTTCTACTCTGTCTCCTTCCTCCTCACCTCGATCCCTTCCTGTCGCATCTCCCTCTGTCTGCAGATGTGGACGACGCACGCCTGAGGTTTGAACATAGAGACAGTGACAAGACAGAGGAGGACAAAGAGGGGAAAGAGAGGCAGAGGAGCTGTGAATTAAACCTAAGGTAAGTTCACTCTTTATACTCTGAATGCTGCTTAAGTGAGTGTGTTTTTACAGGATATTCATGCTCAGAAGTGAGTACTTTCTCCATGGATGTGAGGCAATTTTAATCCTACAGAACATGCAATGAGAAGTTTATACTTTAAGCTGTTGTTGTGGATTACGGGGCTGTGAAATCTTGCAAGGATCTCTCAGCATTATTAATAATCTACTAGATTATCCTCTGTTTCTTTTGGGACTGAAGATTGACAATGCATGACAAAACCCTTTGTAGGACCACTGAAGCTCCCCTACATTTGATCTCAACACCCCACTGAAACATAAAACTCTTTAATGGTGGTCCTATGTCAGGATTATTCAGTAGTCCATTTGGGAAAGACCCCATAGAAAGTGTTTGGGAATGAGCAGAACCTTTCAAAGAATATCTGGTAGGTGATTGGAGGATCATTCTGTCAATCACATTCATTACTAGCCAGTCAGATAGTGAAGCAGGCGGGTGATACTGCAGCAGTGTAAAGGACAGACTTGGAGCTGGATGAAACTCTCAGCAAACATGTCAGAAGTGAAGCGAAAATATCATTTTAATGGAGAGGTTTGTAATGTTGTTTATTTCATTGAATAAAGAAATGCAGTCAAGTTCTGATAAAACTCCCACTGAAGCTGTTAGCATCTATGCTAATCTCTGTCCGAGTGGTCACCTTCTGCTGCCGTCTTGCTTGTAGCTCCTGCCTTTTCCTGCTCTAAACGACTCTTATTGGGTAGCTCACAGTAGTTGTAGATTGACAAAGATAGATCTGTCTGATTACAGACATTAAATCAGGCTGATCCAGCTGCACAGCAAGGTTAGTAATAAGTAGAATGTCCATAAAAAATGTAGTCTTAATGGAAGCACATGTTGCTCCAAACCTGTATGCATCCTGTGGGAACAAATGTGCAAGGTACCTATGCCATGGGTACTAACACTCCCCTATACCAGCTGATGCTGGGTTTTGAGCTTCATGTTGATAACTTTCTGGATTGTCCCTCACCTCTTTAACTTGACAACCCAAATAGGCAGTTCAGTATACTATACAACAGCGGTTTTCTAATGGTGTGGCAAGGCACACTAATATGTCTCGAGACAGGTCAAGGTGTGCCTTGGGAATTTATAGTTATTTTTGTACTAATACAGCAACTTTGACTGAGTTTTCAGTTTTCTATGCAGTAGTAAAGGTGAACTGATGTCCATGATGCAGCTGCAATTTATGTAACTTTGAAAATCTCATAGAACATGAAAAAACAAGGGAACATTGTCTTTAACACAGTTTTCAAAGTTAACAGAATTCACGTAGGAGTGAATTATTTGTCAATCATTCCCAATTATAAGCTCCCAATTTTAAAGACAAAGCTTTTTCACCCTAAATGTGTATTACGGAATTTATGACCTTAAACATGGACCCATATAAATTCTTGAAAGATTCTGAAGATAAACATTTAATGAGTAACACCACTACTTCTCAGATTTTATTTGTATTAACAGAAATTTGTAGACATGTATACACTGGTAAGGTACATTTTAGGATATTTAACATGGATAAAAATATGGTGTGCCTTGGGATTTTGGCTTGATATTAAGAGTGCCTTGGGCAAAAATAGTTTGAAACTCACTGCTATACAGCATGTAATTCATTGAAAGTATTAATATTGATTATTTAAGTATCAACACCTTTAAGAGTACTCTTTTGGTATCAGTTACTTCCCTAAAATATTGATACAAGAAGATGACTCTCACAAAATGTTTACCTGTGATGTTTTATGGAGTTTTTAAGTATTTTTTTATGCCAAGACAACACCACTCTCTGTGCTTCACAGTGCACTCTGTTTTAATGTAGATTCTGCACCACTGTGCCCGTAACAGATTGTTTATTAATCTCTTAAGTGTCAGCCTTTATGCAGTACATGTGAATGTCACTCTCCTATCCTACAGGTGCATTGACACTGTTTAAAGTAAATTCTGTTTTGTTTATATCATTAAAAGACTCCTGTCAATATTACCATAACTAATAATAAGTTCCCTGCATCATTTGCACTACTGTTTCTGCAGACATGTATTTGTAAACTCTGATTTCTCACTTAACGTGACCTTGTACATATTCTATTTTTAGCCTATTTTTTTATGAATAATCAAGATCAGAAGATTACTGTGGACATGGAATGTTGCATTCTATTTATCTTTTTCCATATATCATTATTTTGTCATGTATTTTTTTCATATGTATCTTCATATATTCTTAGTCTTTTCAAGATTCAGGATGATACTGTGATCACTGTTTAAGTTAACTGACTGCATGTGATGTGTGTTGCGACATCAGTGGGTGATTGTGTTTTATAATTGTGATGTCAGTATCTTTCAATTTAATCAGAATTAAGATTTTTGCCATAATCGGGCAGCCCTAGTTTTCAATTTTTTCAAGCTGACAGTCAAAAGGTTTGGCATTTTGGTTTAACTTGATACTCAATGCTGACGTGGTTGGAGCTTCATATTTTGTGAAAATGGATGACCTAAAATCTTTTCTAGATATTAGGTTTTTAAAAATGACTTATTTTGTAGGTTTGCTTTTGCTTTACTGTCTATTCTAACCTGCTTATTCACTTAACTCCTAAACTCTTTAAACTTTTAGGTGGATTTTTAAAGTTACTGAACTTGCAAATTATGCTGACATTAAAGCATATAAAACACTCATAGACTAAATTAAAAAATGAAAATCAGCTGCTTTATGGTTGTAGAAATAAGGCATGGTTGAAAAAATCCCAAGACACCTGAACTTATCTCAAAGCAGAGCAGTGTGCATTTGAGAACCACCGCTCTAGTCTGTATTTAGAGAGCAGTTAACTGGTGTCAGATTTCTTGTATGTCTAACATATGTGCCCAATAAAGGGCTCATTTCCTAAAAATGCACACATTTGATCGGTTTAAACATTAATTATCCTGTTTGTGTGGTGTTCAACTGGTTATAGGTTAAGAAGGATTTACAAATTACTGTATTCTATTTTGAGCAGCATGGTAGTGCAGCATGGCGGTGCAGCAGGTAGTGCACGTGACCCACAGCAAGAAGGTGGCTGGTTCGAACCCAGTATCAGACTGGGCTTTTCTGTGTGGTGTAAGAATTTCTCCCTGTGCATGCGTGGGCTCTCTCCAGGCACTCAGGCTTCCTCCCACAGACCAAAAAAAAACATACCTGTAGTGACTCTACCAATGCCTCCACAGTGTGAACAGTGATCGGCTACGGCACCCCGCAACCCTGAAAGGGACAAACGGGCTAGATAATGAATGTATGGACAAATTCTGTTATTTATTAACATTTTAAGCCAAGTCCAAGCTATTTAGGAATTCTGTTTTGTAGTTTAGTAAAACCTTATAGACACTAGGAAGAACCTTGTGCTGATCTTTGTCTGGGTCTTTTAAATTGATCAAACCTCCTCTGCATATTATGTAAAAAAATATGAGTCCATGCACTTCTTATGTTCACACCGCTGTATCCTGGGTGTACATTCTTGTATTCTCAGAGCAGACCATGTGATACGAGAGGTGCTGTTTGGACTTTGCATGTTTATCTATTACCAGACACATCTTGTCTTATCACACTTTACAGGGTCGGGTTGCTGACAGTATAGTCTCCAGGCTGCATGCACACACCAAAAGTGGTGTCTCTCAAACAAAACAACAGCTCTGAGGCAGGCAACAAAGTAAAGTCTGTGAAACAAAAGAAACAAGCGGCTCATTCTGCTGTTTGTCAATCAAGTGTTGCACAAGTTAAGCTGTCTGAAGAAAGATTTTAATGCTTTACTCTGGCTGTGCTGCTTAGTTACCTTAGACCTTAAAATATGTATTGAACCTCTCCCTGTGGAATATTTTCTTGAACATACCGTCCTCCCCTGTAAGATATGCCCTCAAATAGGCCTCTGGGTGATATTTTGTCCATCGTAAAGTCTGTTTCCTCAGCGCGCCCCACCTAGCTACGGCAAAGGTTTGCACTGTTTCTAGCAATACCAATAAACCTTTGAACCTCAAGTCTATTGTCACATCTTCAGGCCGACTCATGAGCTTTTCGAGCATTTGCAAGCCTGTCGGAGATGAAATCGTTTGCTTATATTCCTATGAAGTTAGGAGCCTGAAGCATGTGACAACAATCTTTAAAACTGTGTCTGCCTTAGGCTCCCGTTGTCACACTTTCTTAGTGTTTTTCTTTGCATGATTCCTCATCTGTTCGTCACCTCTTTCAGGGATCAGATCAATGGCTTCCTTCTCTGGAGATGCAGAAGGGAGTACTGAGGACATTCCAGGTGAGATTATCCATCATGTGTGAAACAGAAGTGTTACTGAGGTGAGAGAATGAGAATTTGTCAAGAAAAAAGCAACAAGAATCTGCTACAAAGAAGGACTTGTCAGCATAACAGACACGTAATGGTTAATTGTCAATTATAGAGAGGTGTCTAATATAGACAACAAGTGTACCTATAGGCTTCAGAGAGTTTAGCTCATGAGCTGCTCTGACCTGGATATTTCCTCTTTTCTTTCTCTGTAAAGAACGTAAAAAGTCCAAGCTCAAGTCTCTGAAAAGTCGCCTCTTTGGGAGGAGTAAGAGAGGAAGTTCAAAGAAAAACCCCAAACTGAGCCATTCAGAGAGTGACATCACGACGGAGAAGGGGCTCGGATTGGAGGAGGATTTGGGGTAAGTGTCTATGAGAGCATGATTAGTTAAAATGTCAGCTTTAGAACCCCATCTCTGAGTTGGTGTGTTATGTTTGCTAACAGCTGGGTTGGATGTCAAGTTTTTAAGATGAATTGATAGATTTTTAAATAATATGAAGAGTGAGACAATAGTGTTCATATTGATATAGATGAAGGCAGTCAACTGGTGGCCTGGGGGCCAGCTGCAGCCCTCTTACTCCTTTAATACGGCTCACATGCCTGTTCAAAATATCAAGAAACTGCCAGCACATGAAGAAATCTTGTAAAAAATTCATTGCAACATCAACAACTGCAGTATTTCTTAGAAAGTAGAGCTTTAATTGGGTGTAATCATATCTCCATACAAATTTTAAATATAGAAATAAAAATGTTTGTAGATCAATTGCATTAAAAAAAGTAGCTGAAACTGTCTTGGATTCAGTGTTTAGCCCATTGGATTACATGTAGTTTAAAGGGCCAATTTCCTGGTGTGTTTTTCTGTTTACATTATGTCCTGGGTGTCCATTACACAAGGATTTGATTTGATTTGAATTAAAAAAAGGAAAAAATTCTCCTCTGTAGAGGATCTGATGCAGCTCTTTTTATCCCTCCTTTGGAAACGTTTCAATCTGAGGGGGCTTGGGGGCTAAAGGGGGCTATTATAATAAGTGCTATGCTTTTTGTCTGCCCAAAACAGTCATGGTGTCTGACTGTGATGAGCAGAAAGCACACATGTAGGTGGAGGCTGTATGGCTATTACATAATAAACTCCAGGAAAGTGAAAAAAAAAGAGCTTTTTAAGGGGCATTTTCTTTAAAGAGGCATAGAGCATTTCTCTGTAAACTGAGAATTTAGTAAAAAGTGTAATGTTCTTTTGCTCTCCAGGCCCTTTCTAACAAAACAAAAAAAAAATATCTTGCAGGACATGGGACCTTTAACCTTGCATATAAATGTTGATGAATAGCTTCTGCTGGCTATTATATATTGTCCCCTTTGTTAAATTATGAGTCACTTAGATTGCAATGGTTTGGCCCTCTGACAGTGAAGATGATTTTAATGTGGCCCTCTCAGTCACTAAAGTTGCCCATCCCTGATAAAGATGATCTTTATTGCTTTAGATGTGATTTTTTTAAAAGATGCCAGGCCCATTAGAGAGGTGCATGGATGATGTTTGTACACAATGCTAACTGATGCTTAGCATTGTGTACATGAAAAGTCAATGAATTTCTCCCAGGCAGCAGACTCTAGAAGTATGAAAGGCTGTAGGTCCCTGAGTGTCAATTAAAAGCTTAAAGTGTTTACAGCCTGGTTCAAAAGTACATTTGGGACTAAAAAGTTCATGTCTTAATGTTCTCATGCTGTGCAAGGAGTGAACATTTTAATACTTGTCTAATTTGACTTCACTAAGGATTTAAGATTACACAAAACATGGGCATGATTGACCAGACTGCATGCCTGCAGTCTTGGCAGATGGCCCTAAGTTCCCCCAACTCGACCTCTTTGTCTTTTTTGATCTGAATTTGTGAGACATTGTGTTAAACTGCGGCTGATAAAAGTTACACTCTGGCTTCTTCCGTTTTTCAAACTGTCTATAACATGTGCATGCAGCTAATGTCTGCTTTAGTATTTCAATGTGGCAAAATTACTTTTGTTAGATCTTTACATTTTAACTTTGAACAGAAATCATCTCTTTATTTCCTGAATTAAATAAGCCTTGAAGATGTTGCCACTCTGTTGTGTTACTCTTAAAGATTAGCAGTACCACAAAGTTAGACTAGTAGGTAAGCCATGTCTATTGAGCCTAAAATCAAAGTTTACAGAACAACAAAGCTGGGTCCTTTTAACTCGGCTTAATCACTTTTGTAACAGACTCTTAACCTGGTTAGGACCTTCAGAAAACACTGCAAACATTTCTCTATGAAAAAGAGTTATCCTGTTCACAAAGTGACTAATGGCAGCAAGAACATAACCTCCTTGGCAGAGGTAATACAGATAATTAGTTTATCAATGATTTTATTTTATGTACATGTCTCTTGCAGCAGCATTTCCCTCATTATCTTCAGTGTGTTTTTCTCCTTTTTATGTTATTTAAATCTGACAAACCCAAGTTGATGTTGATTGTTTTTGAGCAAAGCAAGCTTCAAATGTTGCTCTTAATACTGCATGTACACAGCTTTCAGTGTTTGGAAAAGGGCAGACCCTTTCAAAAGCATATCCAGCAGGTTATTGAATGATCAGTCTGTCAATCACAGTCATAACAGGCCAATCAGATTATGTGGTAGGTGGGCACAACTGCCATGACAATACAAGATGTCACGTCATAGAACAAACTCTCATTAAATCATATCAGAAGTGGAGCAAGTATATCCTTTCTCGTGAGAAATGCTTTTAATGTTGTAATTTGTTTTACATTCAATAAAGAAATATGATCCAGATCTAATAAAACTGCTAATGTAGCTGTTAGCATCTATGCTAATCTCTGTATGAGCAGTCACTTCCCGCTGTTGTCATGCTTGTAGCTCCCAACTTTTCCTGCTCTAAAAGACACCAGTTGGGCCGGGCCACTTTGGGCCGATCACATTCATTGTAGATTGGAGCTTGGCAAGATGGATCTGCCGGAATAAAGACATTGAATCAGGTTAATCCAGTTGCAGGTAGTGATTAACAGAGTCAGCTTTGTTCTGCTATTTAAAATATAAATAGTAAAATACCTATTTAACAATTAGTGGATGTAGAAGAAATAAATGACTACTATTGATGTCTGGGTTTATAATGGGTTAGTAATGTGTGGGAATGTGTAGAACTACCAAACACATCATAGATAAAGGTAGAAATTAGTAGAATGATATACAATGCTTTATTGATGATGAGCTAATTAATTACTCATGCTTTATAAATGCTTAATAGTGAAGCATTATTATAAAGTGGTACCCCTCTTGTATTCTTTTTGCAAGTCTATCTTAGGGAGCAGAGGAACATGACACCTGCACTATGTCTCTTCAAAGAAAATGCCCCTTAAAATGCTCTGTGTTTTACTTCCTGGGGTTTATGATGTAATAGCTATACAGCCTCCACCTACATGAGTGTTTTCTGCTCATCACAGGCAGACGTCATGACTGTTTGGAAAGCAAACTCTGTGACCTCTCACCTCTCCTCCCCCTCCTATCAGGCAATGTTTGGGCAGCCAATCAGTGCAGAAATTATCATCATAGCCTCCTGTAGCCCCCCTGCCCTCTTAGATCTGAATGTTTCCAATGGGAAGGGGAAAAGAGCTGCATGTGATCTGTTAAGAATAATTTGATCTTTGTACATATTGTATATAGTATTTTCATGTATTTGAACATCTCTATCCTGATGCTTGTATAACTTTTCTTCAGCTTTGTACAGACTTTTTTTTTTTTCATTTTCATTCAACTTATATCAATAAGCCATGATATAGACGGTCAAAAACACCAGGACATGGGACCCTAAACTTCTTTTTTTCCTACTTCCACAGATGTTCTCAGGGCATGATGCCATCCAGAGCTCTGTCCCACGACAGCATCTTCATAGACGATCAGGTCCTGACAGAGGCTGAACCGACCAGGGTTTCATCCCAGGAAAATGTTCAGGGCAGGATTAAAGCTCTGCAGGTATATACCTATATTTACAGCACTGTGGTAAAAGCTGTGGTCCTATCTGAAACACTTGCGCTCTGTTCCGTAGATGAAGCTTCAGCAGCAAAAGATGCACTTGGGTCCACCACCTTTGGTACTGCCGATCAGACGACCAGAGGACTCAGAAAACCGCTCAGATGAGGAGAATCTGTCAGGCAGCCCACTTGAGACCTCGGTAAGTGACATTTAGAACAAGGGGATCCCTGGAAAAGTGAATCCTACTAACAGTTTGTTTGTATTTTCCTAATTTTGTGGATTTGCAAGTTCCTCCTTATAAATATTCTCCTATTTTGGCCCAACTCAGTCCGACTTTGAGCTAAGCTGTCACCATGACCTGAGTTTCCTTTATATGAGCAGCAGCAATGAGGAAAAGTTGAGTTCTTTGTTTTTAGCTAAGTCCTGCTCTCATCTTCTCTTTGCCCCCTAAAGTGCAGTAAGAACAGTTCCATGTGTTTGTGAAGCGTCTTTGCAAGCTGCAGGAAGTTAAACAACAGCCAGACTCCCTAAGGGTGAAATTTAGCTTAGTTAACTACAGACAGGAAGTAGGTCAACATTTTATTTGCAGAAAACAACGGAAATGGAAATAAAACAATAATCTTGTTGACAATGCAGGGTACACATGATTTTAACCAGGTTAGCTTAGTTCATTATGTCCAAGTGCAACAAAGGCATAAAGTGACTACTCTTGTTCTGGCAAACACTTAAGTTGTGCAACCCTGATATTTCTTTGAGAATACTAGTGTATCCTCCCCAGCTCTCTTCACAGTTGGCAGGAAGTTTCACAGCAGTTTGCATGTTGTAGATGGAGGAGTCAAGGAGGGGAAAATACAAGGGGGGCAACAGGTTAATGTCAGTGTGAAAAACCCTGCTGTTACCCTGCATTCGGTTAATGTCAGGATAATTTCAAGGTTTTCCTCAAGCGTGAACAGAGTTTAAAGAGGCCATGTCATGCTTTTTTATTTCAACATGGCAATTAAAGCAGCAAATCAAAGCAGACTGGACCCACGTGGGGAAGAGAGCCTTAAAGGGGCAGGAGATCTAACACAGCAATTTAGACGGACTGAGAATGCAGGACTATCAGGGGTACTCTGTATGTGTTTTTAAAAAGAGAATGTTTTTTGAACATTAATGTGAACACAACAGTCACCAAAAATGAAAAAATATACCTGATTTAATGCAAAATTCTCAAAATTGTAGCTCTTAAAATGAAGTTGGGTTGAGTCCCAAGGACATGTGACTGAAATAATTTGCATCAAATTTAAAATGGCAGCCACAGACCCTGAGCACAAACTTTGTGTTGTTGTTGTTTTTGCATGCAAACTGTAGTTTGAGAAAAATTGTGTTTGGAAAATTGTTCTTAAGGAAGATTTAATAGGTTCTTGTTGGAAGATAATTTGAGTAACTACTTTCATAAATAAGCATTATAGCTCCCATGTTCAGGTGTGTTTGACTGTTTACAACATGTCTTGGTGTAAACATTGCATTCTTTGTATTCAAAGGTTTAAATCTGACATAAGAGATGTGATTGGTTTAAGTATGAGTTAAAGGTTAAAAGATAAGACTGTTGATATGATTTTCTTGATGTCAACACCTCTAATTAAAAAGGCTAAAATGAACAATGCATTAGTTTGTCTCCTAATATTTTCTGACGTTCTTGCCCTGTCTGCAGGACTCAGCTCTAACAAAGCTCATTTAGTCCTTCTTAGGGCATTAATCTTAAAAATGGGTCACAAACAAATAGTTTCTTCTTTTTCAAAGCCACTGTAATCCCTAAACCGCTGTGATTGCAGTTTTCAGCAAGCCTTGGAAATATTGCGTTTGCTGCAGACTATAGGCAGACACAGATTAATGTAGAGTATTTACAGCAGGAATGAATATGAGTCTCCTGATCCAACAGTGAGACCCATTGCTGGGACAATAACTGGAGGCCCAAACCTGCTGAGTAACAGAGTGTTCATGGGCTGTGGCTGTTTATAAGATCTCTTTACAGGCAAACTGTAAAGCTAATACAGGAGCACCAAAAAACTGCAGTTCCTTGAATGGCCTCTAAGGGGATGTCGAGGGCTCAGTCTGATCAGTAATCGGAAAGATGCATGTCAATGTGTCCTTGGGCAAGGCACTTAACCCCAAGTTGCCCCCACTGCTTCACCAGTGGTGGGTAAAGGGGTATGAAAGAGTATGGATATGTTTGGTAATACTAATGGATAATTTAGATGGAAAACTGCAGCCATCAGTGAGTGAAAGTGAGAGTGAATGGGTGTGAATGGGTAGATGTGATCTGTGGTGTAAAGTGCTCCAAGTTCTAAGAAAGACTAGAAAAGTGCTCTGTAAGCTCAAATCCATTTACAAATTTACCATTTAAAAACTGGCTTTAAAAAAGTGAAACCCCTTTAACTCTCAGATTTGAATGTATATAAGCAGTGTAGGTTAGTCTTAAATGGTTAGTCTTAAATGGTTTGGGCTATAGGGACTTGAAGGTGGCTGGTTTAAGTCCCATTGCTTAAAAGTTGGTTTGTAAGTGGGGTAGAAGCAAGCTGACTTTCTGCTGCCAGTTATGCCAGAGGCATTTCTGGCCTCTGGAGTCTTGGGGCATAGGGTTTGGGCCCATTGGATGTATACACCTGCAAATGAAATAGGGTTAATATTGATGGTGGTGCAGACAGGTTGTCAGGAATGATGAATGGCAAGGTGCTGAACCGTTTGTGCTCCCAAACCTAACCTGATATTCATAAAGTTGATACACTATCATGGAAATTTCTTGAAATTTCTCAGAGGGCAAAACATGACATAAAAGAAATGTTATGCAAGTTGTAGACAAGGCCATAAAGTCTACTTATAATGCTATCATGAACATACTTGCCCTTCGGCACAGCATCAATGCACTTTGTGGTTCAACACGTTCCCAGTATCAACAAAAGAGTGGAGAACAATGTACAATTGTCTGTGATCACATGTCAGTAGCAGTGTATTAATGTTGTCACCACTTCCTTAAGAATATCAGATGCATTCACAATCAACTCACAGTGGCAGGGAAAAGGCCAAGTGAAGTCTGAATTTAAAATCTGTGCTCACACCAAACTCTGGTTGGCTTGATAGTTACAATGAACCAGAGATTAGTTCATTGTTCTACAGTGTTCAGCTGTGTTCCCATCAAACATGAAAGAAATATTTGCGTTATGACTTTGGGCAACCAAATTTCAGGCAAGAATTTGCATGCTCAAATGGGTCATGTTTATTCAGGCAAATTTTCACCCTTTGGGCCTGAAAGCTAACGGAAAAAACGGTGAGCCTCTCTTCTAGCCACAACAACGTGTGTTTCCGCCCTCTCAATCCATTATCAGCCATATTGGATGTTTCTTTAATCACTGTCTTCTTCCTGTTTTCAAAAACAAGAAGCTAAATATCCTGGAATAGTCGGGATAGAAATGCGTCAATTTGATTATTCATAACGTCTTTCAGAGCTGCATACAGAGAGATTTACCACAATGATCAGGTGATTGCCCTCTGTTGACAAATCTGCCCGTTTTTCTCCCCTTTTCCCCAGTACGGCTGGAGACCCACTCCTCCTTTCTCCCTGGTCTATTCTTTTTCTTATGGGTGCTCTGGTAGATCTTCTGTGAGATTCTGCATATTTTCCCTGGTGAAAAACACATGAACTGCTAGTGAGCCAGAGAAACACTCGAGTAGCTAGCGAGCAGTTGACATGCATCATTGTTTGCAGCTTCAGGCGAAGACGATTTCACAAAGATTCTCCTCAAAGGGCAAAATTTGCATCATTCGCACAACAGTTTGTGCAATTTATGTGACTATTTCGTCGTGAATTGTCACATGAACAAGATGTCTTCCCATTCACTTTCAATGTCTTCTGACAAACTGAAATTCATTTTTGGTGTTAATACAGCTTTGGTGTATTAGCGTGAGCTTTCACATCCCCCAAAATGAACCAATTTTTCCCCAAAACAAGCCAGCTTGTTTGGTTCAGACCAAATGTGTTGGGTGTGAAAGCACCCTTAGTGCTAATCAGTCCTTTTTTCCTTTCCTAATCCCAGATCCCTGACATGAAACAAGACTCAGAAGAAGTGGACACAAATGCAACACACATACACCAGAGGTTAAACAGGAGAAAAGGTTTTAATGATTACCAGGCAGGTGTCAGTATACCAGTGGGAAGTCAGATCAGGCAACAGTTTCTAAAAACATGAGGCAAAAAGGCAACATCAAAAACAAGCAAGGTAATACACGGCAAGACTAGACTATGAAGAATGCTGGGACGAAGACTGTGAGGTACGATGAACTGACACAGAACAATGGGAGACAACAAGAGGTAATGAGGGGTGATGGGAAACAGGTGGGGTGAAACAATCAAGAGGCAGGTATCACAAGACCAGGCAAGGCAGACAGGAACAAATCTGGAACAGGGACGAGGAGTAGTGATTTCAAAATAAAACAGAGAGACAAGACAAGAGACATGAATGTGCAAAATACAAGAAAAACTGATTGACATGACAACCCCAACCTTCAAATCCCAAGTTCAAGTTGTAAAACATTTGATCCAGAAATCCAACATAGTCCAACATAATGACCCAAATGCCAAATTTAAAGCTTTATGTGGTCAGTTGACAAACTAAAAGGTGGCAGGGTCAACATATCTATGACAGTGTTTGATTAACTATTACTAACTATTAATTAGAATGTGTAGAGTATCCAGGGATGTAAGAACCACTCAGATGAGGGTTATGCACTTGTAGCACTGTGTCATCTTTTTTTGTTTCTTCTTTTTCAGACTGCATCGCCACTGTCTTCTCAACCAAAACCTTCACCCACCAAATATGCACTCCCAACTCCTGGCCTACCACCATCTGTCACTGTTACCGCCAATTCCTCTGTCGATGAGTCCCCTTCAGACTTCAGCTCTCCGGCCCAATTAACCCCTCGCCTGGACACCTCTGCCGCTCGCCACCGGATGTCTGTCAAACCCAAAAACCAGCGGGCGGGCTCCAAGAAGAAGATAGGTGATGCTGAGGTGAGTGTACTCCTTGATTTGTTGTTTATTAAGATGAACAAAGACATCTCTCTGAATGTAGTTTCCCTTTCATCTCTCCTTACAGGCGGACTTTAGCTCAAATTTAGACACCCTGAACAACATTGACCATGACTCTGACAGCGACAAAGAGCAGCAGCCATGTCATAAAGGGGAAGTGGCACTGGAAAAACAAGAAGAGACTGTCAGTCCTATTTCATCTCAAGTTCTGCCTCCAAAACTGCCAGAAAAGACAAGAGTCATATCAGAGTTAGAGACCAAATCAGTGAGTGTAACATCATCCCAACAGGACCAAACTCTCCCAGAGACAGCCCCCTCCATCCTCAGAGCTAAGACTCACAGAACAAGGGATGCTGTGCCCACTGAGCGTCCACACTCATGCTTGTTACCGTCAGAGATGAAGGACAAAAGAGACAAAAGTTTAGAGATAGAAGTGATGTGCCAGGAGAAGAAAAATCCAGGCACTATCGCTGGAGAAGAGGTGGTTTTAAGATCCTCTTCTGTTCAGCAGCAGCTTCAAGGTGAGACAGAGAGCACCTCTGCGATAAAACGGCCCACCCAAGGATCCGGCTCCTTCCATTTATCCATCAGCACAGCCAAAGATAAAGATGCAGAACGACCCCGATCAGGCAGTTTTGCTGGAGTGCTTGAAAAGACTGAAGGCAGGCACAGATATGAAAAGAAACCCATCGTAAGCATGAAGGAAAGGGAGGAGCTAAGAGAACTGCAGCTAAGAGGGGCGAATGCTAATGCTGGAAGACTTAGACAGGAGGCAGCGCAACAGAAAAGTGCAAGTCTTCTATGGGACAAGAGGGAGAGTCTCAAAAAGGTGGAACCAGTGACAGTGTCTGCAAGTCCAACTATCGAAGCTGCTGCCGTGAAGGTGGAGGAGGTGAAAGCAGAAGCAGAAAAACAGGAAGTCAAGGAGGAGGACAGCAAGACGGCATTTGGCGTCAAGCTGCGCTCAACATCTCAGATGGGGAGAAATAGGTCTGAACCTTCTTCAAAGGCGCCAGTGGGTGAAGAGCAATCTGATAAACAAAAAGTACAGGAGACAAGCAGTAACACCAGCAGCAAGTCTGTAAAAATGTCAACGGACATCCCCAGTGCGCCAGTACCCTCTGCAGACCTACGAAAGGCAGGTAAGACCAAAAGGAACTATTTTAGCGTATACATGCAGGAGGCTCTTCATGGCAGGGATGGGCCACTTTGGTGACTGATGATACGTTTACATGTGTGGTGATGGCTCTACTTAGTTTTAGAACAAGTTGCATCTATCATGAACTAAACCAGAGAGAGAACCCAAATGAAAGACTCAAGGCAGAAGACAGTTCAAAAAACATTGTTTAATAAAAGGCCGGGTTCGGTACACAGGCAATCAGTCAGACAAGGCAGGGGCATCCAAAAATGGAGGCAAAAGGCGAGGTCTAAAAACAAACAGGGTCAGAATAAACATGGTAATAAGACTAGAAAAGAGTGTTGGAATGAGACAAAGAAATTCAACGAACTGGCGACTAGACAGGGTGAGACAAGAAGTTAATTACACAAGGTATTGGGGAGTAATAAGACACAGGTGAGGAATAAATAAAGAAACAGGTACTTAGCAGACAGACATGACAGGATCATCTTTCATTCTAGCCTTTAACTGATCCTTTGTTCACTCTCTGATTCGTTCACCGAACAATTAATCAGAATCAGAGAACTCCCTCTAAAAGTAGACAGTGTTGGGTTGCCAGGTCAGACAACTTTTGTATCATCACAGTTCATTTTAATGCACTGTGAATTGTTCTTTTAAATTTGCTGTGTTAACATTTAAAATCACAAATAAAATTTATCTACCCTTAGAGGTAAGAGGATACATTTTAATACTGACAATATTTGATGTTCCAGGTTCCCAGTTTAGCAGAAGTAATAAAAGCATTTTGTTGATGTGAACAGCAAGTGTTAGATGATCACTTAAGCCATTCACCATTTATGTTTTTCATTACTCTTTATAAATATTTTTGTTTTCTTCATACAGCCCACTGTAGTTTTGTCTTTAATCTTTCTTTAAAAAAAATAACTGTTACTAAGGAGGTCGGGGCATGATTTCAGATGGGGAGAAATAGATGCTGTGAAGTGCTGGGCATGTCAGTTAACCTTTTGTTGACTCTCTGATTTGTCACCAACCAAGCAATCAGAATTGGAGAACTCCCTCTCTAAGCAGCCATTGAGTTCAATTTAATGCACTGTGGTGAAACTGTTCTCTTAAATTTAATACTTCAGTTTTAAAAAACACAAAGAAAACATAGATACACTCTATAATAACTACTTTAACAGATTCACAAAGATCACCCTACACTGTAACTTTTTCTTTACTATTTCATTAAGGCATATCTTAAGTAAATCAAATTAATTAAACATGAATAAAAGTTGTCAAAAAATGTTATTTTTAATTGTTTTAAAATGGAGAGAGGCCAACAATAACAGATTTTGTCTAACCTGGCAACAATTACTGAGAAAGGCATGGATAGAGGATCACTTCCTTTAAATGGCGGGGCTTGACAAAGGGTCAATTTTGTACCTCACTAACATAAGCAGGGTTGTCACTACATGGCAACAAAAAACTGCCGTGATGTCAAAAGATTGAGGACGTTAAGGTGATTTTACACCTGATTCGCTTCATGGTATGAAGAGAAGTTTTGTTCCAGAAATTGTTCCAAGCATCAGGTCAAAAAACTGTTGAAAAAACAAGAGAATTTGTAAAGTCAAACAGCGTTATGAAGTCGACGAGAAGAGGAGTATGATTCCTGTATTGGACATCAAATATGGGATGATTATTTAGGGGGCGGCAGCAACCATCTCCTTCCCATTTAGGACTTCTAAAGGAGTCAAAGGTCACCAATAGACCCTATCAAGAAGCTTGTCTGGTAGCCAAAGAGACAAGAGTACCCATCTGCAGGGACCGGGCGCCGCCATATCTGCAGCGCATACTGGAAGTGCACACCAGATGTTAGTCTTTTTCGTGTATTTTATTACTTATTCTGCGCTACGACGCCACACATGAACTTGGGGGCCCCCAGAACCGTGGGGAGAAGAAGTACAAACCGGAAGTTGGTCTTATTCGTGTAAATTATTCGCCACTCCATAACAGAATATATATTTATTTTTATTTTGTAGTTGCATATTTACTGTAACTCGTAACTGTATAATTTACAATATTGAATTATTTATATTATAAATTACATATAATATTTTGTATATTTCTTTATCTATAATAATTTTAATAGGTATAGTTATTTTAATGATTTTATACATACTGTATAAAATCCTGAAAATTTGAAGTGCTAACATCTAATGCCCCAAAGATTAGCAATTAGAAGCCTAAAATAATTACATAATCAAGTGATTATGTTAATGTTTCAAATAATAAATAATATTACAGTTATTAAACTGTGAATACAATGTGTGTGTGTGTGTGTGTGTGTGTGCAGGATGCCTGCCCGCCAGAAGATTCCTTCATTAAACACAGTTCAGACTCCCCATACAGTGTTTGCTAAAAAGCATAGTAGAGAAGCTTAGCTTAAAGACTTAAATCCTGCAGGTTGTTTCCTTACACTCCAGGGATCTTCAGCGATGAGAGAGGGAAATCATGAGCAACACAGTGGTTCCAGACAAGTGTGACTCCTACATAACAGGGAGTTCCTGAGTCTAGAGATGTGTTCATTTTCATGTATAACTATCAAATGATTGTAATTATTAGACTTTCCTATTTCCAGATTGTCAATATTCCATTAATTCTATTTTATTTGGAATACAGTTAAACACAACATTACACTATCATATGCTGGTAACATTAAGAATTTGACTTGGACTTCTCTTTTTGTGACAAACATTTTAATTGTTGAACACACAAAGAAAAGAAAAAGAGAAAGTATATACAGGAAGCCCTAAAATATGTTGCCGGTGGCCAGGATAACTTCTGCGCTCAGCCTGGTCATGCCTTGTTCCTTCAGGATTTTGATCAAAATCTGAAAAACAGCTCTGAATTTATTCAGAGCCGAATAAGTAATAAAATACACAAATAAGACCAACTTCCGGTTCATAGTTCTTCTTTCCACGGCTCTGGGGGGCGCCCAAGTTCCTGCGTGGTGTCGTAGCACTGTAAAGCTGTATGACTTTCCAAAGTCTCCTCTGTTTAAATAGCATGTTGTTTTGCTGCTTTCAACCATCTTTGGGACAAACTTCATCTCCTAACTGTGACAAAAAGCAACAGAGGGGCCAACAGCTCTACTGCCTCAGTTTTCTCCGTTTTTATTGTAAAGATGTCCCTGTAGTTTCACGCAGCTTTGCTATGATGATCCTGCCTATCTTAAAGAAGTACTGATACAGTCAACACTGTAATGGAAAACGGAGCAGGTAGTATCTATGTGCAAAATTGAGTTGAGCAGATAACACAAATGGAAAAGCACCGTCAGCCTTCGTTCCCCCAAGCGCCCAGCCCCCTCCAGTAGGTTAACAGGTCAACTCTATGGTAATTGGTCAGTTCAGCACTGCTTGGTGCAATGTTTTCAAAGTTTGCAAGTGCATATTTGCAACAACAAATATTTTTTTTTCTATTGTAATAAGAAATGGCAATTATTCAAGTTTAAAGTAAAAAAAAAAAAGGTCTAAAATTAAGGATGGAACATGACTTTACTAACCTGCATGTACCAACCCTACATGACTGTGGGCCCAAGAAAGCTTTTCCCTTATAAGCGGCCTTGTTTAATTGTACGTAATTCTGTGCATCACTGAATGTATTGTTAAAATAAAATAAAACTGCTTGTATGATATACTAACATAATAGCAAATACTCTGAAAGTAGGGAGTATATCATTACTATTACACCAATTCAGGCCTCTGTTATTCAGGATGAAATTAACATTGACCTCTTGGTTCCAAAGTTGCCCATCCCTGTTTTGAGATTTTTGAAAATGAAAGTTGGATATACAGTAAAGGTCAATTTACTTTGTGAAAACATGCTTTGTCTCTCCATAATGGGCTGTCCTCAACCCCCTATAGGGTTAAACATTTGCACAGACACAGACTGGAATTGTTTCTGGTTAAACTTTCTCCTAGAATGATACGTTTTCTACTGATTACAGGCAACCTTTGTCATTTTTAACTGTGCTGCCAGGTTTGTCTAACTGATCTGTGTCATTCATCAGATTTGACCCCATCAGGGGTTTCCTCCTCGGTTAAAAAGACCCCTTCATCATCAGATGATCCTCGCGCTACACCAACAGAAGTCAAAACAACCCCCAAGGGGGAGCCCCTCAGTATCAACCCCCAAGAAATTGAGGCAATCCCTGCACCGCCTCAGGAGCCCCCGCCGATCCCCCAGTTGGCTGAAGTTTCCTGGATGAGCATGGCCATGGAGAAGACCAAAACCCTGCATCAGCTTTTCACCAGGTTCCCAAAAGATTTCTCCGGAGCACCAGCTCGACCACAAACTCCACCAGCATCTCCAGCACCAACCCCACCTGTAATGCAGACACAGACTGTGAAAACTAGTGCAGCGCCACCAGAGGCAACAAAATCAGTGGATACCATTAAAGCAGAGACAGCAGAAAGCAAAAGCCAAGCACAGGGTGTGAAACCATCAGTGGTGGCTGCACAGCAGAAGACATCCTTAGCATCTCCTGTCAAATCGAACATTCCCAAAGAACCCCCACCACCAAAACAAACCAGCCAACCCCAGCCACACCTCACTACAGCTACATCTGCACCTCACTCAGCTGTGAAGCCTACGAATCCACCAACAACCCAGCCCCCTGTGCAGTCTATAAAAGCTCAGAACCCATCCCAGTCATCCCAGTCTCTGGTGCATCCTGCCACAAAAACACCAAACACATCTCATGCAACACAAGGGGGCACCACACAGTCTCTCGCACAATCTTACCTTTCCACAGGCCAGCAGCAGCCACTTTGGAGCATTCGGGGCCCTCAGTCCACTAACCAGCTCAAATCCACAGCTCCAGCTTCTTCAGTTTCCACAGCCCCACCAGCTGCAGCTCCACCTCAAGATTCTGTGTCAGGAGGAGAAGAA
This sequence comes from Cetoscarus ocellatus, assembly GCA_037902135.1. Taxonomy (NCBI): domain Eukaryota; kingdom Metazoa; phylum Chordata; class Actinopteri; order Labriformes; family Labridae; genus Cetoscarus; species Cetoscarus ocellatus. The sequence continues at coordinate 739,316 of JBAMNC010001683.1, forward strand.
AAAGAGAAAGAAAAGGAAAACATTGAGCAGGAAAAAGGGGGAGCTCCCCTGTCTGTGAGCGAGAGGGCTGCTTTTCTGGAGAAACGGGCAGAGAGGATGTCTTCACCAACAACCAAAGGGGTTTGTATAACACTCCTGTAGCTGCTTTTTTTATATCGTAAATAGCCTGGGGGCTAACTGTGGCTCCATGGTCCATTTCCAATCAAACCACAGTAATTCATGGTGCAAATATGGTGCTGTATCAGTCACCAGTTGCTCAAGTATTTCTGATCTTACCATCAAATATTCTAATTTATTCTGCTGGTATTTATCCAAAAAATGACAATTGTTGTCATGTCTGTAACTTAATTCCCACACAGCAGATAGTTGTGTATGGCCTGAGCTCTCTCGCCCTGGAGGTATCCTGTAGTAATGTGTTAGGTAAAGCAAATAACAAGAGTGCTCAACCAAGGGGGCCGTAAAGGTGTGGTTAGGAAGTTAGGAAGGGCCCGTGGCTGGTGTGGCCCCCTACATTATTTTATGAGTATTTTTAGAATATCAATACATTAACTTTTTGCCATAGGTCTTTAAAGATCTCTGTTGACCTCCCATACAAAAGTATAATGTTTTCCTTGTTTTTAAGTGCAACAAAGTAATATTCAGGAATCCTTATGTCTAAGGGGGCTAGTGCCGACAGGGGTCTCTGTAATCTGATTGATCCCCCAAAATCTTTAACTTTGACCTATGGTGATTTATGTATTTCTCAGTATGTGGCCCTTGATTAAAACTGTCTGGACACCCCTGCTGTAAGTCAACTCAATAATTAGATTTTTAGACAAAGCTTGAAAAGGAGGCAGTTTCTTCTTTCATTCTGACTTCCAAATCCTGTCCTTCTTTGGAGATTGTCCCTGATGTGATTTCCAGTTTGAAAAAGAAAAGTCAAATCCTGAAACAATCAGAGGTAGTTTCTTGCAAACATTCCTGGCATTCAGCTTTTGGGGGTCTGATTTTTAATCTTGGCATTGGTAAGCAAGTGTATATTTAGAACTGAACCCTTTGAGTGATGTTCATTATATATCAGTATTGAATACTAATACACTGGATCTAGAGCCCAACTAGGGACCAACAATGAAAATGTGAATTTGTTACATCGTATATTTGTATTTGTTTATATATGACATACTGTATATCTCAATATTTTATTCTCATACTAGAATTATAACCTTTAATATGATTTTGGTAAAATTCATGAAATTCTGATGCCTTTTGGATACTCTGACAACAAATAACAGAAGTCCTTAACACCAAAATATTATAGTTTAGATTTTATATTATTTAAATTTGCTGACAAAACTGTCTAAAATGTAAAGATTTGCAAAATATCAGTATGCAGAGTCTCTTTAAATGTTCTGTTCTGTTCTTTTACATATCATATTTCAAAATCATCATTATCTAAGTTTTTGGTAGTAGCAAAACGTGATTTTAGTCAGATTTTTACCACGAGAGGAAACACTGACACATTACTGCACAAATATGGCAACACCAGGACATTGCACCATTTTGGAGGGCTAATTTGTTCTTTTCTTTGAATTTGCTGACATATATGTTACATCAGGATCCTGTTTTTTTTTTATCTGTTTTAATCATTTGTGAAAGTTTCCTGGGCAGATTATTAAGAGCATTTTTCACCATCAGGTTGAACTGAGGAAAGCGCAAACAGAAGCACAAACATCAGGTGAGGCCCCAGCTTCAGCTAAAACAGCCCCTCTAATCAAAGAGTCCAAACCTGAGGGGAGACAGTGGGTCAGACCTGCAGGTTTGTTTTAAATCCCGTTAATATCAACACTAAATTTGATATTTACAGTAGACCCACCATGTGCAGTAACACAACTTTGTTCCTTCAGAATCGAGTCCTACCAAAATTTCAGACTCACCTCGTGAGGACAAATGGCTGCGGAAAAATGTGTCCTCTCCAGCACGCTCTATGTCACCCACAATGCCAACACCATTACAGGCCATGTCCGACAGCGGCCAGCCGTCCTGGATGGAGCTGGCCAAGAGGAAGTCAATGGCCTGGAGTGATAAATCCATGGACTGAGAGACACAATACAATGCTGAATTTTAGTTGAGTCTGACAGGAATGTGTTGATTCAACTTCATATAGGATTTTGAGTTTGCATACTGCATTTTATTTAATTTTAATGTATTGATATGTTGTTTAGAGACAATCTGAAAGAAAGATTAAACAGAAAGTAAATTATGATGTAATGATACATTTCATTAATGGTACTTCTGAACATAGTTTTATGTGATTCAGCACCTCACTGCTGTTTATAGTGATGTTAGATAATAAAACGTATGAGCTACATTTGTGTGGTTTGATAAGTGCCTTTAAATATGCTGATAATAATAATAACTCAATAACTTTACATGTTTTGAGAATGAAACCAGAACTAGTGGTGGTGTGATTAGTGGGAATTAGTTGGAAATAATGAATAGAATAGAAGCTTCATTGTCAGTGCATTAATTACAATGTATTTACACAACAAAAAGGTGCTACTCTGGACAGTGCTTAAAAGAAAAAATAGTAACAATCAATAAGCAAATAGTAAATAAATAGTAAAAGGTTAAAAAAAATAAGCAAAACACGCCTTCCCCCCACACACTTCACTCTCTCACGCACACACACATCCACTCATACAACTACTCATCCCTTCCAACCAAAACCCACGCAAGATTGCCCAGTGTGTAAGAAGCAGCAGGTTTTGTAGTGTTAAAAATAGTAATTACCAGAGGTGGACTGAGTGTTCATTACAGGGTGAAGGGGCATGTGGGATGTGGGCAGTATTGCACAGGCTTATTGTTTGTTAGGTGATCAAATGGCCCAGGGGAAAAAACTGTAAGTCTGGTGGTGCGTGCCCTCATTGACGTGTAAAGCAGGTTAAGCAGGTAGTGGGCAGGGTGAGCAGCGTTGAAAACCAAGTCAGCTCATGCTTGAGTGTGAGTGCACATCTGTGCAAAGTTTGACCTCCAAATGGATCTTGTGATTCCTGGCTTCCTTGCACAGGACTACCTCAAGACCCAATAAACTTTGACCTTATAACTCCAAAATCTAAAGTCAGGAAAGACATATGGAGAAAATCCATCAAAGTGTGCCTGAGATTTCACAAACATGACATGAACATAAAGCTCCTTGACTCTGAACTTTCACCTGTGACCCTGAAATTTGCTGACATTTTCCAGAAGTCTAAAAGAAATCCCATAAAATGTTATTAGGCATTTCTTTCTCAAAAATTGGATAAATAAAAGAGCCAGTGATCTTGATCTGTGACCTTGAATTTAAGCTGTTGATCTCTGTGTAAAATTGGACATTTGTTGAACGATTTATTGAATATTTTAACTTTTTACAATTAATTGTGTTCTCAGCAAAGACATAACATTACAATAGCTACATTTGTATGTTGTCATACTGATTAAAAATACACCAATGGGCAAATAAGTATAGTACCTATAAAGACAAGAAGTGGTAAACAACCCTAAACAGGCCAAACGTAAATACATAAATTAATTTATTTTGATTTAATTTAATTAAATACGAAAATGGTTGCATGGAGGAACAGTGGAGGGTGGATGCCTCACATACACAAGGTTGTGGTTCGAGTTTGCATGTTTTCCCTGTGCATTCTTGGTTTCTTTTCAGGCACTCCAGCTCCCTCCCACAGACCAAAAACATGAGTTTTGAACTGGTAACTTCAATATTCATCCAGAGATCTTTACCCCTATTGTTGATTATCCAGCCGATAAAAAACATCTAAGAGGAATAGCAGTAAAGTTCTAAATTTGGAAATTTGAGACTTCCTTCTGATTTTTCTTTTTGAAGGAGATTTCTACTAAGCTAATGTGCTTTAATGACCAAACAAAAGAAGGAATTAAAGGTATAGTTTGAAAAAAAAAAATATGTGTAAATATATAATTTTAAGTAAATGCAGTTTTCCAATTAGGTTAAAAGGTAAGGTAAGTCCATCCACTTTCACTGTTACATTTTAATTCAGTAATCAAAGGAAGGAAGTTAATATTTTATTCTGTTGTTTAGTCAGAGCTTATAATACAACATTTATATTTTATCATGGTTTAGTCAACAGCTCAGACTCAGAATCAGAATCAGAATTTGTATTCATTGCCAAATACATTTGCACATACAAGGGAATTTGACTTGGTAAATTGGTGCAAAAACAATCAACATGTAATTAAAATAGAAATAAAGAGTCAGGAGGATTAAAAAATATAAACAGGGGTAGAGAATAGTGCAAAACTGGATTGGGTATGTTTTTAAAAAAAAAAAATCACATACAATTGGCACTAAAAAGAACAAAAACACAACTCAACAGTATATTAAGAAGGTATATATATTGTTGGGTTGTGTTTTTGTTCCTTTGTTTTGCTTGTATGCGGCATAAAATGAACTGCCTGATCCTGATTTCCTGGGCCTCTCAAAAAACAAAAACATAACAAAAAGAAAGACTCACATAATCTTAAAAAGAGGAGGCAGAAAAAGAAATTGCACATGTGCTGCTTTAACAAGCTCTGCTAAATGTTTAGATTAAAAAAAAAAAAAAGGGTAAATGTTGCTTGATTTCAGAATGGACAGAACACTTTGCTTTCTCTCCATCCTTAACTCTATACCCTAGAAAGCTTGACCCTCTAACCCTCACCCCCCTACAGCCTTGAAAGTCTGGCCTGTCTTAAACACATGGGGTCATTGAGTGACAAGGAGAGTTACATGTGTAACGTGTTTGGTTGGTCTGCAGGAGGCGCTGCTGTTACAAAATCACGTCATGTTACAAAACGTGACAATCTGCTCCAGCAGTGTTTTATCATATTGAACTGTGATTTCATCGGCAGCAGGGCGGTGTGGGGCTTTGTTTTGGATAGACGCAGGTCAGGTCTTCTGTGAAAGCTGTGTGGATGAGAGCAGTGTGTCTGTGGTCTGTGCACATGTGTGAGGGGGGCTGCAAACACGTGAGGTAGTAAACAACACTGTGGAGGAGCCGAGCAGCCGTCGTCAATGATATGAGGGCCCCGTACTTCTCCTCGGCAGTCCTTGCCAATGTCCTGTGCTTGTGCCTCAGCTACACCCTGAGGAGCTCCGTCTCCTGGGTGGTCTCCTCCAACGACGTGGTGGAGCCGGAGGACGCGGACCTGTCCGAGGAGGTCGCCCCGGCTCTGCTGGTGGACGGAGCGGGGCTGTGGAAGCAGGCGTACCCTTCCTCGAAGGTCCTCGGAGACAGCAGGGAGAGCCCCGCGGAGCTGGTGGAGCAGGAGGACGAAGGTGTGGCGCAGCTGTCATCCCGGCTGTTCTCCTACAGACTGGACAAGGTGAAGAAGGCGAGCAGTGGTGGTCCTCCACCCCCTCAGGAGACCGCCAGGACTGCCAGATACATAGCTCACACCAGCGACTGGGGGCATTTAGCCACCATTTCAACCCAGGACAAGGTAACCCACCGGGGGAGGGGTTCATTATGGTGCCAATGAGAAGGACAGCGGAGAAGAAACGTCCTAATGTCAGAAAATACCGCAAACTATGCTCACTTGTGGTATAATATTTAAGTCAGAGAAACTTTGATACCCTGTTAGATATTTAAAGTTATTGTAGAAAGGGTTTAGCCCTGCTCAGTTAAGGCATAAATAACTCATACTTGCTCTCAATTCAATTAACTCTTACTAATAAACAGATCAACTAATTTTAAGACATCTGCATCTGATTCTGACAGTATTAAATAAATGTCTTGCATCCCTTTAAATGGCAGTCACAACCTTTAAACAAATTTTGCCAGCTATGTTACGTTGCTTCTTTATTTAATTTTGTTTTCTTTGTGCAATAAGGAAGAGAATTAAAACAAAAGAAGGATACAAGTTCATGCAGTGCCTGACACATCTATATGACCACCTGTTATAAAAAGGAGCAAAGTTAAATATTTAAGAAAACTTTCAAAAACATGTTCAAAACTGAAATTGGTCCTCTTATCAGACAAACCTTTTTTCAGAAATCTATCAGAATAAAATTTAACCTCTAAAATGTATTTTTTTCTGCTCAAGGATGCCATTTAATAACTATAATTTGACATCTTAATCAAGAAGTAATAATGTGCTTATTTTTACGTTTTTCTAAAACAGTTAATTTGAAAATTCATGGATAACAATAAAAATTACATTTTAGCATTAAAAATATCATTTCTGTTAAAGAGCTTCTACATACTGGTGTATTAGCATTAGGGATGGGAGTTAAGAGATTTTTTGATACCAGTGCCATTAACGATTCTGCTTATCGATTTGATTCTTTAAGGATTCCCTTATTGATTCCTGCTGATTTTCTGTGTGGGTAAAAGTTGACCTGTGGGTTGCAACAATATTAACCACATGACACTCTTGATTCAATAAATGCTTCTGCAAGTTTCAGGTTTTTCTACTTACTGATAGTTACTGAAAATAAGTGCCTTTTTGTTGAAATTAAACCAGAATTTTGACCACTGCTGACTCTTTTCAGTGAAAGGAATTGGTAAGGGAATTGATGAGCAAAAAGACGAATGATATCGATTCCTTGAGAGAGTTGATATCGATTATCAACTGGAAACGGTGTTCGATTCCATCCCTTATTACCATTATGGAAACATAAAAATTGATTTTAGTAATTACCAATGACGATTTAGGGCAGCTGTGGCATAATCCTTATATTAGGTGGTGGTCTAATAAATTTAGTTAGCACTGTATACCAGCTGTTTTGTTCCATATATTGGCTGTAATGTTAGCATGAATGTACCATAATGCTTCCCCTTATCTCTGAATGTCCCCTTTTAAAAATAAACTCTATCATTCTTTAGAGATTGAAATGCTGTTTTCACATTACATGTGTTGATAACACAAGTTATAATAAGTTTACACAATGAAAGGAAAAAGCTATTTTCAGTAAATAAGAGACTGTACTCGTGACAACAAATACTAGCATCAGAATCGATACCAGTGATAATGAGTTTTTAGATATCAGCAAAAATTCCAATACTGTGCATCCCTACTTTTTCCATGAAACAAGAGAACAGATATTTGATGAACAAAGCAGTGCCCTATATTCTGTAAATAATGTTTTCATCATTATCTCCTCCCAGATCAAAGGTCTCCCCTTCGGTAACATCTTCTCAGTCAGTGATGGACCGCCAGATAACAGCACAGGGGTGATCTACTTTTACGTCACTCCGATGGACTTCAGTGTAACAGACCTGAAAAATAACCCGTATGCCTCACTGACATTCTCAGAGGCAGAGGGAGATTACTGCAGGTAAGTCTTGATGTCTGAATGAGTGATTCTTAACAAGATCCTCTTTCATCTCCAGGTTTACTGATAATAACAGCGTATGTCTTCTGTTTCACAAGACAAATGGTGTATGATCCAGAAGATCCAAGATGTGCTCGACTCACAGTAACGGGCAAGATGGTGGAGGTGGCCCCAGAGGAGCTTGCATTTGCAAAAGAGGCAATGTTCTCGAGGTAACTTCATTTATGGTGCTTGAACTAGTAGAGGGACAAGGCAAGTTTTGGTAGGCATATTAGATTGAGTCTTAATTTTTTAGACAAAAATGTACCTTTAGTTTTAGTCACATTTGTATAATTTTTGCTCTTTAAAGTTTTAGTCTAGTTTGAATGGACAAAAACTCAAACGGCTTTCTATAAAGTCATCAGAAGTTCGTACAATTAAGCCATGACTTATTGCCAGAATATTTTCTCTCTTCAAACTATCTCAAGTAGCCAAGTAATAAAAATAAATGTGTGTTTTTCATTCATGTTAATGTTCTTATAATAGCTGAAAAATTCAATTAACAGATAAAAACTGCCGTGGAAACATTAGAGCATAGCACTAGGAAGTTAAAGCCATATCCACTTCTTGAGAGAGGGTTGGTGAGATCCAGCTCTTGAAGATACCAAAACAGCCCCTCTTAATCCATTAAGAGGGAGTTTTATTGGGAATGCACGATATTATCTAACCATTATCGGTATAGATATTTGCCTAAAAACTGGATTTTATATCAGCAGATATGAATATTTTTGCTTTTATTTAAAGCCGATATTTTTACCATACAAATTGGCCTTAAATATCCCATACTAACTGTAATATTGGTAACATGTTCTCATTACCCTGATGATTTACTTCATCATCACTTAGTGTTCACTTACTTGAATCAAAAGTGTTATTTATGACATAGTAAAATGTTGTTTTTCTTGCTTTACATCTGTTTCAATGCAAATGGACAGTAACTATGAAAAAGTGATTTTTTGTTAAGTAGGGGCATTGTGCTTTGACACAAAATATCGGTATCGGAGAAAATGAGTTTGGAATATCGGCATACCGGATATTGGCAAAACTCCATTGATAATATTTTCTAATAGTAGGTAAGAAGATAATTTGTGTTCCTAACCCTAACTCAGCCAGTATACCTGTTCTCATTGCCTAGAAACAGAAAAAAGCATATTTCTCTTTAAAATAACTTTTTTATCATGGAATTTAAATTTCTGATAGGCTGCCCCTAGTGTTTTTGTCTTGTTTAGATAGATAAATTGATTCTTTATTGATCCTGAAGGAAATTTAGGTTTCAGTAGCAGTTCAGATAGTGCACTCAACATGACAGAAACAAGATACATAGAATTAACTTGACACTAGAGCTTCAAAGAGTAAGGCTTATCTACACCATTAAAAACTTTGCAATGGAAGATACAATAAAGTATGATAAACAGAATGGAATGAAATTAAATAAAATAAATTAATTCTTCATATAGTACAAGGATTACAGAAGCTGATGGACCTGTAGTTAAAAGCATCTGTTTATCACAGGTATAACCATTACTATGTCATAGGACAGGGACCGAGCTACTGGATTTGTGGCCAGTGCTGAAAGAAGCTGTTTAACCAAAAATAGACATACATTTTATCAGAGTTTTTCCCATCAAACGTTTTAAAATCTTTTCTTTTTGTTAATGACAAAAAATGGGCAATAAGCATTTTATTCATGCTTATTGTGATGAAATCAAGACAGCAAGAAACACAGGATGTCGTCCTTTAACCCCACAAACAAGCACAAAACAATATTTGCTCATTTATTTTCATGCTCTCCCCTCTATTTTGTAGACATCCTGTGATGGCAAAGTGGCCAGTGGGGCACAAGTGGTTCTTCATGAAGCTGGAGCTGATCCAGATCTGGCTTCAGGACTGGGTTGGTGGTGTGTCACTTGTTCCACTGGAGGACTACTTCAAAGCTACGCCTTATTGAGAATATCCCTTCCTCTGCATCATATCAGCCTACAAATACGACCACGTCTGCCGTCTACTCTTCAGAAGTCTCTCTGATCGGGGGCAAGGTACCCCAGAGCATCGGCGTGCACAAAGTATTTTTAATATTGTTGCTTTTTTAATTCCTGAAGGTAAATATTGATCACTGCTTGGCCTGGCTTGTGTCACATTTTATTTGATCTGATTTCTATTTTTGATGTTTGAATGTATGAAATAAAGAAGCCGGTGATGTGATGATCATCGCTGTCATATAAAACTATTCATTATGTGTGCTGTATTCTTTTTAAACATATTATTTTGGGGCTCGATTGTGGAAAACGTGTGCAGATTGAGAGTGTACAACTGTTGCTAATACTTTATACAGAAAGATGTCAATTTTCTCTGTACATAAAAGCCATACACTATTGGTTGGATCTACAGCAGCACACATTAAGCAATAAGAATATTGACAATGGTGTTGTCAATAATAGCTGTTATCAGATGTAATGACTGCCAATTCAACACATGAGTTCTTATCTATGAATGTTAAATTGATTTTTGGAGCTGACATGATCATCAAACGTTAGGTCAGTGCTCTTAGGGCCTGCAGAGTGATGGGTTGCCAGTGTGAGGACCTGATAGACACACACAGCTTTACAGTTTTAACCATGGTCCACTAGATGGCGCGCTTATCACTTGTAGAAGTTACCAGGTAAAGGAAAATTGAAGTAATGACTATCCAGGTTTCTTGTAAATACAAGGTAGTAACAAGTGTTTTCAGTTTAAATTTTAGTATTTTATAATTTTTTAACTCGAGGTGGACAACTGGCGGACCAGGGGCCACATGCAGCACCCCTCAATGCATCCCTTTAGTCGATTTCAAATATGATAAATTATTTCTTCACAAGGAAATGTGACAACACGTGCCTGGAAAAAATACAAATAGTTGAAACATATACATTTTTGTCTGTTTTTACATTAGTTGGGTCCATGCAGTTTTGTTTCTGTTCTTTTCATTTCCCTTCCTCAAGTCTATAACTCTATTAATTTTTACATGACTTTGGTTCATGCACATAATTTTGTCCATTTATACATTACTGTAGCATAATCACAGATACTCATGTTTAACCTATTTATCAAGATAGATTATCTTTCTATGTATTTATCCATGTATGTATCTATCTAAAAAATGCCAATTTTACTTAAGTCCATGAACATATTTTTGTCAATTTACAAATTACTCTCGTCAATGTATGTATATTTTTGTTAATTTATACATCATTCTATTCCATAGTCTAATATTTTCCATTTATACTTTACTTGATCAATGTATGTATACTTCTGCCTAAATATAGACCACTTGTCCCTGCAAAAATATTTCCTTTCCATTTATACACTACTACAGTCCATGCATCTATATTCTGTCCATTGAAACTTACTTTAGTCCATAAATATACATTTTGTCCATTTTCACATTACTTAGGTCCACGTGCACTTGTTTCTGTTCCTCTACTCATTTGCCCCTTTCTTAAGTCTATATATCGCTGTTCAGTTACACATAGTTCATGCACACAATTTTGTCCATTTATACATTACCTTTATTTATTTATTAGGATCTATCTATCTATCTATCTATCTATCTCGGTCCATGAACATCTTTTTGTCAATTATAATTTACTCCAGGCCAAGTATGTATATTTTTGTCCATTTATAAATAGTTTAGTCCATACATATACACATAGTGTACTTAGATATCTATGTTAATTTGTTCATAGTTCATGCACCTAAGTTCAACGTATATACATCCCTGTTGCACCATCACAAACACTCTGTTTCTTCATATCACCCGTGACACATAAATGGTTAAACGCGGGGCTTTTTGAGCTGGGGAAATGTTAAAAGCTTTTTTTCCATTAGTCAGCACATCAGTCAGCAGCCTTTATGGCGCACTGATACACCTGTTTAAGGCTCTCTCAACTCACCGCTCCTGGAGCCACCAAATATCGCGTGAACACGCGTCTCATAAATAAAAGCCGTTACAAACGTTAAACGTACGTGAGCGGCACAACACCGTCTTTCAACTCGTTAAAAACACCTTTAAAATCATTTCTCCTCTTACCTACTCCAGTTGTCACATTAAGGAAACAGAGGGTTTCGCTTTTTCACTTTTCTTTCTTAAAAATTAATCTGTTGCCAGTTGAAGTGGATTCAACGTGATGTGAGGCGTTTCCTTTCGAACAGCGTCAGAGCGCGAGCAGCCTATCCCAGCGGATCAACCGTCACACACTCGAGATGCCTTCTACTTGTAACTTGTAGCTAACGACTGGCTGCAAATAATTACAATGGATTGTATCGGCAGCTAGATTTCTTGTCTCTCAACCCACCATGTAAACTGTCTGGTCACGGAAGAGCCGCTGACTCGTGTCTAAACGCCGAGAGACGCTTGCAGGAAGGGCCAGTCCTCTGAACAACAAGAGCAGACGTACCGAGGCTGAGAGGGTACGTCCGAGCACTCGCCCCGCAGAGCACAAGTCCGGGTTCCCAGACCTGTTTACCGAGGCGTTTTTACCGTCTAACGCCTCCATATGCCGGCGACTACGCCCGTATCGACACCCTGAAGGCAGCGAGTGAAGGGCGGGAGGGAGGCAACGGCAGCCCCGGGGTCCCCGACAGCACAGCCGAGGAGAGGCATCGCTGAAATGAGATGAGGCTCAGAAATGGAACTGTGGCCACTGCGATTATTTTCTTCACGTCTTTCCTCAGCCTGTCCTGGTACACAGCGTGGCAGAATGGCAAAGGTAGAGTGCACGTCTCTGTTTTTCATGGTCACCGCTCAAGTGAAAGGGGATTTCGCTCGTGCACAGCCGCTGTTACAGGGCCCTGGGTAATGACTGGCTGGTATGAAGCTGACGGGGGTCCAGCAGCATGTTGGTGGGGCAGCAGGTGTTGCTGTTCTCCTCGCACCCATCCTGTTTGCCACCAGTAGGTCTGTCTTTGCAGGCAGCAGCTCTTATCCCTCAGCATACCTTGCGCAAGAGACACTAGATTACATTATAGTGTATTTTTTACTCTGCTGAGTGTTGTTTTTAATTGTCCAGCAGGGAGTTCTGAGCGAGTAATTTGATTGGCCGAGAGGGGTTCCGTTATTGTCAACAGAAGCACTTTGATTTTTTGACTGTGCTGCAGTTTAAGTTAAAGCTTGTTATTACTCCAAATACAATTGACTCATGTTCATGGATATATGCTGGTATCTCTTATTTCCAAACTTATTTACCCTAATCAAAATATATAAATGACAAAAGGTAGTTAGTTTAGATGACTACTACTTGAAATGCAAATTTAAACCTTAAGATTAAAGTTAAGCTTCTTTTGTTCTTTTTTTCAACTTCACTTTTTATTGAGAAATAATATTACCAACACATTTCTTATATATTCATTACTCCTTTTTATATTTTAAAATATATATTTATATTTGTAGATATATTTTTGTATATGAAAATAAGTCAAAAGGGAAAAAAAGAAAATAAATAATGAAAGACAAACAATAAGAGCACTTGTCCGGTCCTCCGCGTCCAATGCATCACCCCTCTCTGATTCCACCAATACTAGTAGTTCCCCCTCATTTCACTCCTGGTTATTTTATGTGTTCAGTCATATGTTTATGTTTAATTTCTTTTGCTCTTCAACAGCAACAAATAGTGATTTAACAGCCCCTAGATGAGCAATGTTTTATGGCTTTATCTTCATCTTGTGAACAAGATATAATTCTCCTAAAAAAACAGAATTGCAGAAACTCCACAAACCTGATGCATACAATATAGGCTGTAGGGATGTAGGATGTTACCAGAACAGTATCTGTATTTACTGATAATAGCTTAAAATTTTATTATCAATATTGGCAGTTATCAAAATTTCTGCCAATCATCACAACTGATGTATCAGCCTTATAAACCAAATAAATCAGCTGAAGTTTTGCCAGAATGGCGACAAAGTGGTGCAACAGGCCAGTGCCCATGCCTTTCAGCAAGAGGACTGCTGGTCCACTTCCCGATGACGACCAGGGTCTTTATGCGTGGAGTTATCATGGTGTCCTTGTGCCTGCAAGGGTTTTCTTCGTGGAGTCCGATTTCCTCCCAAAGACAGAAAACATGCTTGTTATGTTAACTGGTGACCCTAAATTGCCCATAGGTTTGAGTGTGAATGGTTGTCTGTTTCTCTGTGTGTGGCCCTGTGATTGGCTGGCAACCGGCTCAGGTTGCACCCCAACTCTCACCCAGTGTCAGCTGGGATAGGCTCCAGCTCCCTCGTCCTCAAAAGGGATAAGCAGTATTGATGATGATGGATAGAATATCAGCAGAATGTATGAATGTACCTTAATACTTCACCTTATTATCATAGAATGTCTACATCTAAAAATTAACAATATAATTTCTTAGAGAGTCAGATGTTGGTTTTTAAAATAAATTTAGTTAAGTGAAGACAGAGTACTCTTAACAAGTAATAGTATTGGTAATGGTTATAGAGTTCAGAAATACTGGGTACCTGCAAAAATTCAAGATCGTGTATCCCTAATTTTCAATATATATTTTCAGAAATTGACAGTTAGCTTTTAAGCATACCTGCACAGTACTTGATTTTTATGTTATCCTATATGATGATATTTCTGAACTTGTTATCATAGATTTTTATACAGATGATCTTTTTGGATAGGACAAAGAATCAACTTAACTAAAACTGATACATTTGTCTCAGATTCTAGTTGTGCTAGAAACAGATGGGAATCAAGAAGAAACACTTTTCTCTCTTTAATGAAACTGTCAAATTCTACATGCAGACCATCATTGATAGTGTGTTGAACATTATGGTATGATCATATATTCTGACAGTATTACACTAATACATGGGATAAACAGTGCTGAACAAATTTATTAGACCACTAAAGTTCATGTCAAAGCTGCCCTAAATTAACAGCATTGGTGATTACCAAAACCATTTTTATGTTTCTGTAATGGCTGACACATCGTTATGTAGAAGCTCTTTAACCAAAAAGATATTTTTAATGCTAAAATATATTTATTATTGTTATCCCTGAATTTTTAAATGTTATGTTTTACAAAAAAACAAGACGCACATTATTACTTCTTGATTAGGATGTCAAATTATAGTTATTTACTTGCATTCTTGAACAGAAAAAATAGTTTTAGTGGTTGAATGTTGTGCTTGATTGATCTCTGAATTCTTTCTGACATCTGGGATCAGTGTTAACTGATAGATCTTTCAATAAACTCATCTTTTAAACATCTCAATCACATACATTTATTCAAATTAATACTATAACATTCCAGACACATTGAATTACAAGCAATATGGAAAAAAAGAGTGCAAAATTGTGCACAGCATTTGTAAAAAAAATGAAAAAAAAAATGTTTTTAAGAGGTGATGTACCTTTGTGGGTAAATTGTCACATTTACAGAATACTACAAAACTGTCAAAACAAACACAATATGCCAAGCTGTGTAGTAATCACTGAAGCTTGATTATCTTGTTTCTATGATTGCTTCTGGCCAAGAAATGTATCTGAAATTGAAGCCCAATTAGTTCACCAGCTCACAGAAAGTGGGATCAAGCAGAAAACTGTTATGAAGGCTTAGTCATCGCTCAGTTTCTGCGAGGCTGCAGAACCAGTTTTGTTGTATCCACATAAATTAGCACATAAACACAAATAAAGCTGTCATTTAGCTTTTTACAGTTTACAATGTACACTGTTTTATAGAGGCAATATACCATTTAAAGTTGTGTGGTTGTGCCGAATATCAGCATGTCTGCCTGATTATGCTCTGCAGTCAGCCTGCAGCCTCATGCTTATGACCAAAATCACAGCTACATGCACACAGAGAGCAACAACGCTCCCTCACAGTCACATCACAGCTTTGTCGTGTGTTTCTGGTTTGACAGCATTAGAGATTGGCAGCCAGTGTCTGATCCCTACTCACATGCTATAGCTGTTAAGTTTCCACCATGTCACAGTCATTTGGGGATCATTTCTTCAGTTTTAACACCAGACAGCACAGTTTGCAGCACCATTCACTCTTCTTTCCCCCTCCCTGCAGAAGCATTAATCATCTGAACACCACATTTTTACATGTCCCGTCCAGCATCTGGGCTCTGGCATGTTACACAAGTGTGGCCATGTTAGAGCAGCATGCAAGGGTCGAGGGCTTACTTACTTGCCAGGGTTAACTTAATTCATGCGGGGGTGGGTTATTGGTCTTTGGGACTGTTATCAGCAGAGTGTAAATAATTGCATCCTTTAGATAAATTCCGAGCCAAGGCTTCATGCCGTGATTACCATGGAGCTTATCAGCCTGATGGAATATTTTCCTGTAAAGGGAGTACAGTGAGTGGCACCACTTAGGCAGGAAAAGACTAGTCCATGGTTTGATGGAAGTGCCTGTGTGATAATAAAAGGTCAAGTGCTGATGTACTCTGTTTTGTCACCGTGGCACCTGTTGATACAGTCCAGTGGGGGTGCATGAAGAGCATTTAGGAAGCCCTACCTCACATTAATGTTATAGGGTACAAACTTGATAACATTAGCTTGTAGTTAAAAAGAGTTTAATTTTTTTTTCTTTCTGATGATCATGATCATTTTGATTGACTTTGAGATCAAGAATACAGCATATTCCACCTTTTGCATAAATTTCAAATTATTTCATGCCTTTTGTTGCTTTGTTCGGCAGCCCCATTCAATTTATTTACAAATTCAGCAAGTTATATCGTGTGTCCACCGTCAAACTCCTTAAAAGGATAAGCCAACATGCCCATGACAAGCAGATAGACACCATTCCTTTGACCGTGAGTGCAGTAACAAGAAAGAGACAGGCAGAGCTTGCACACTGCTAATTAACTTAGCTCAAACACTGGAAGTCAGTGGATAGCTTTAGCCTGCCTATACCTACAGTCATCAGATAAACTCTTCAGCAACTTTAAACAGTCCTGTGTGCTTCAGTGTTAATTTTCTCGGCTAATTATTTTCATCATAGTTTTCGTCAACAACCATTTTTCCCCCTATAACCATAACTAAAAAAAACATGTGCACATGGACAAAAACTAAAACCAAATTAACTGACATTTTCGTCACCAAATAAAAACTAGACTAAAATGTTTGACAGACTAAATCCAATCAGACCTAATTTTGTCATGTAGAAAGTAGGGACAAGTTAGGAATCACAGCTACTTTGGTTGTGTGGAAAGTAGGGCTGGGCATTGTTAAGAACCTCACGATACGATTCGATTTCAATTCTTTGGGTGGCGATTCGATGCAGTATCGATTCAGTAAGAAGTGGAAATACACAAATAAGTAGAGTACCTGTTGACAATCTTTGAATTTTTATTTTGATGCCATTGTGAACATATGTGGTATGTCACCTCATATTTTTGAGCAAACATCTAAAAATAAACATTTGCACAATAATAACGTATTTGTGCATATGGAGTACAAAAGTAAAAACATGACAGTTGAATTGTCATGGCATGAATTTTCCTTTGAATACATTTTTCACCCTTTTTTCATAAGAAATAAAAGTAACCAATTCTTGCAAGTATTTGTCATTATTATGTTTTAAATGCTTAAAACAGTGTGTAGTTACAAGAAAAGAATAAAAACTGATTTGAATTTTCAACAGGATTCTCTTCATAAACAGTTATAAATGAACATTTAGAAATTTTCTGAGATGACCAAAACTAAACTTCACCTATTTTACATAAACATAAACATTTTTGTTTGACCACAGCATTTAGTGTCCATGTTAAAGCCTGTTATATTAGACCATGTCCAGGCATTTTTTTTACTGATGGTAGTCCCTGAACCAGTTCCTGTCAAGCTGAAGACAGAGATCTTGACATTTCTTACTCCAATATTTCTAAAATTACTATTTATGGAATCCTTAAAAAACAAACTATGATGAAAAAGACGATCAATGAGAAAAAAAGATGGTAAAACACGGGGAAATACGACAGAAATACGGCAAAACACAGAGAAAATATGGCAAAAGAACGAAAAGAAAACACTCCAGAATGATACTAACGCTGTTGTGTTTAATATGTTACATTATTTACACAGAAAATACTGATAAACCACCGTTAAACCACCCTCATGTTTGGCTCTCAATCCTATCACTCTACAAGCATGTCTTCTTTTGCGACTGGCGACAGCTGGATAAACACTGAGAAAGTACACAACACCCCCCACTGGCCAGGAGGTGAATAGATTCAGAAGATTTGCTGAATCATATTGAATTGGGAAGAGAAATATTGCAATGCATTGATGAATCGATATTTCTTCATACCCCAAGTGGAAACGTTGGATGAGTTAGGAGGGACATCCAATCACAACTCTTAGCTTCATGGCGGTGGGATCCAAGTGTAAAACATGACTTCAGAAATTCAAGGAAACATTAAAAATGCCTTAGACTTTACACTTCATATTTTAGTCGACTAAATTTACAGTAGATTTTGTCAACTAAAATGTAGTGAAATTTCATCAACTAAAACTAGACAAAAATTAAAACAATTTAGATGACCAAATTATGACTAAAACTAAAAGATATTTTTGGCAAAAGACAAACTAAATTAAGAAGTGCTGTCAAGTTAATGCTGGTGTGCTTGTTGTGACTCTTTTTTTTTTTTAGCATTATGTTACGTTATCTGTTTTTAGACTAGATTAGCACTTAATGCAGTTTTTTTGGAAATAAACAAATACAAAACTAAACCACAGGGCCCATGCACAAACCACAGCGGATGTGCTTTGTTTTGTTGACCTACTTACAAGCACACAGGACCGTTTGGAGGTGCTGAAGAGTTTATCTGATGACTTTAGGCCAATGCAGGCTAATTCTACCCATTAACTCTCAGTGTTTGAGCTAAGCTAATTAGCGAGCTCTGTCTCTTCCTTGTTACTGCACACACAGTCAAAGGAACGGTGTCTATCTGCTTGTCATGGACTCGGGAGTGAGGCAAGACACGAAAAAAAATATATATGTTGGCTTATCCCTTTAGAACTGGAGCTGTCCTATATCAGTCATTCCCAACCAGGGGTATGCGTACATGTTGCAGGGGGTACGTGGAAACATTTAATTTATTTCCAACTTGGAAGTACTAAGATAAGCCTATCAATAAAATGGTAAGTGTGTGCTACTGCTAGTTTCCCTGGGGAGACAATAACCTGTGGCACAGATTTTTGTCTTTAACAGACACTTCTTGAGTGTTTGGTGCTCTGGTGTTAATGTAAATGGGCGGGCTTCACTGAGTTATTTGCCATTACTTCACTGCAAAATAAGCACTGAGGCTGCAGTGGGTCTGCAGAAGTGAAGTGAATCCACATAAACCAAGTTGATTACGTTCTGCTTTTGAAGAATCATCAACACGTATGAGTGAGGGGGTACTCATGGTATGGCTAAAAGGCTCAGGGGGTACACAAGACAAAAAAGGTTGGGAACTACTGTCCTATATGAGTGAGGTTGTCTTGTCTAATTTTCTCACCAATATCATCATTTCTTAACCATTAGTCAGCAAAAAGAAAGAATCAGCTGCCATTGCTTTGCAGAAAAGGTAATCAATTGCATCTTTTGTAGCTCTCCTGCTGTTATAACTTAATAGAGTATGTACCATTGGCTGTCCCATGGTCTTCACTTCAACAGAGTGTTGCTGTTATAAGTCCTAGAGATTAATCACCATTTTAGCACTTCTGGTTCTCTTGTCTCAAAGTCAAAGGGATTTTTTTAGGTTTTTTGTTAGATGCCTGAAATAAGGTCTTGGGTAACCAGAAACTGAGTCTTTTACATTTCTTACAAAAGACTGTTACGAACAGGTGACTGACTTGGACAACAGATGTTATTGGGGCCTTTAAACATTATTGTTAAATGATGAAGTGGCGTCCAGTAAAGTTGGAGGAGGCTCAGTGTTGATGGTATTCCAGTGAATCAACAATGTTGTAGTTCCATAGTAGTTTGACAGCTTTTAACGCTGGCAGATCAAGTTTACACTTCAGAAATTATGAAAGTTAGGGTGTCTTGGTACAGGGGTGTCTTGGTGACATTACTAAATATTACAGTATATCACAATACTATGAGCAGGGCAATATTTCATCATCTTTTTACTAAATAGTCTGTTTTTGAAATTATAACATTAAGAGCCCACAATTATATGTACTTGACAAATGAAGTTTCTAATTAGTGTTATGCATGTGAACCATACCCCTACAACCTGGTCTAACCTCATTGTCCATCACAGTGACAGAATTAATATCTACTAGATGAGCTCTGAGAGCACAATTCTCTGCCAAGGCATTTCCAAATTGTTTGGTGAGTTGTTGTCAAAAATGTGTAGAACTGCCATGTTTTACACTGTGAAGAAATCATTAAAAACATTTCTAGAACTGCATTCACATTCAGATCACAACTAAAAACTTCTCACTTCTTCCTTGTGCCATGACCAAATTTTCCTGAAGATGTCATGAATGTCTGTTGAGAAGTTTATTGAGGTATTAGGGAAAATGTGGAAAACTGCCCAATCTCGCAATGTTAAGAAATCCTTTAAAAATATCTGGATCCACATCTGGTTTCGGATCACCACCACATCTGGAATTTTATCGTTTCTTCCTTGTGCCATGACCAACATTCCTTGAAAATGTCATCAAAATCCATCCATAACCTTCTGAGTTATCCTGTTGACAAACTAACAAGTAAATGTTCTCCTTGCCGGAGGTAATAAATGTGTCCTGTTCCTGTTTATCTTTTGTCTTGACTGCTCTTTGTTAGAGTGTGATATTGTTTTGCTTGGCACGCACATCCAGTTGTAAGGTATTTATAAGTGTATTGCAAAGCATCAAGGTAAATTAAGTTAATGCCTCAGACAGATTTAAATAGGTTCTCAACTTAAACCAGTTCTCATTTGCCATTTGTTCTTGAACTTGTAGGATAGGCATGACTAATTGTTAATGTGTTTAATGGTTCTGTCATATTGAAGAGTACAGAGCAGTCTAGTGTGTGACTGTAAGCCAGTATCCATGACTCTAAATTTGAAGCAGAAATGGACTTCAAGCTTTGTCACTTTTATTATTCATATGCGGTTTCCAACTACAACTTGTCAAAATGTCCTCAGTGGAAAGAGCCTCTGAGCAAAAAAGGCACTAAAGCTTCTATTCAGAATTAAATGTGCCAGCCTGCATGGTGGCAGAGAGAGCTGAACACACGAAATCAGAAAGAAAATCATGCAAATATACCAAACACAAGCACAGCAAGAAAGCTATGGGTTTTCCTGAGTCAACTGAAAGGATTGGTATCAGAGCTGATCCGAGTATATTTAAATGGATCAGCCTGAACTAATGTAAAGCTGATCAGAATGATCCTTTGCATTAGTCCACCTTAACCTGCTTGTGTTGCAAAGTCATCAAGGTTGGCTGGCATGAATTAGGCACAGTATGTAAAAAATGAAAGCAAAAGAATAAGTCTTTTAGTGCTGACCTTTGCCTTTTCACCAAGATAAGCAGATGAGCTCAGATTCAACTGAGGAAAGTTGGTCTTCCTTACTATTATTGAGGAGTTTGTCACGCAACCAACCATCCTTGTGTCTTAGCTTTAACTTCATATTTAAAATCAGAAACTTTTGTGTTTGGATCAAGCAGTTTGTGATGACTCACTGTGAGGCAGGACCAGAGAGATCCACCGGCTTGTTTCTAAACCTCAAATAAAGAGACAATCATGAGCCCTTGTTCTGTTTTTATCAGCTGCTTAAGTTTAAGCTGAAAGTCACCCGTCGACACAGTAAAAAAGACACACTGCAGGTCTTAATGCTCAATTCTGATTTTTTGTTGAAACCCAATTTTTGTTGTTTGTACACATTCTAATTTAAAAGTGACTGCCATCAGATTTCAGTTTGAACCATCTATGGCGCAGAAGAAGACGTGAAGTCACACGCTGTATCTACAGTCGTAACTAGAAAGCACTCGGAGAGCGCAAACTTCCACCAAGGTAGCTTACATATTACTTACATCTATAAGCAATAGTTCATGATAAAGTTACCATCATAATATGATTAATTGACCCTGGAAACCCACACTTAGCACTGAGAATCATGTTGATGTCATTATTAGTTCAACAGTTATTGAGCAAAAACGATCGTTCGCTAATGGCAGTTATCTAGATCACCACCACAATCTAATCATTTTTAAGTTGGGCCATTTCCAACATCTCCTAAAAATGTCAGCAAAATTTGTCCAGTAGTTCTTGCGTAATCTTGCTAACAGACAAACAAACACACAAACAAACAAAACACATGCCAGCAACATAACCTCCCTGGGTAAATATGGATGCTCCTCATGTCAGTGTGTGTAGCAGTTTTGAAGTTGTTGTGCAGTCAGAGCCAATAAAATTCTGAAAAAGTGACGAGGAGAAAAAGAAAATTGAGAAAATAAGAGAGCACACATCTTAACGTTGGCCTTTTGTGGAGCAGTGGCTGCTACCTCTGTATGGTGGGATGTGTGGATGTGGAGTCTGATCCAGGAGTGGCGTGACTGTGACGTGAGGGGCTTCACAGACAGAGTTCATCCATAATTGTTTCTTCCATTGTTTACATTGGATCTTGCCGACGTCTGTCTCACTTCAATAATGTGAAAGTTGGATGAAATGCAGCATGACTCTTCAGATTTAGGTCACTGTCAAAAACATTGGATATGTATCTGATTTAGGACCACATATGAAATAGGGGTGTAATGATCCATTGATCTGGATCGATCCATTGATTGGTTAAGCAACGATCCAATCAAATTGATGGAAACTCGAAACATCGATCAACATCGTTATCTTTAAGATACACCTTTAATTTGAAATTCCGACCGGATATCTGCTTCACAGTTTCCGCTCAATTGCGCCTCGTTCAGAAGTTTCCAGGGCTCTCAAGTCTCAGCGTCTTCAGCATGTAACACAAGCATTTGAACCTTTTCGGTCTCTCACACGCCACACCTGGTATTTCTCACGCATTAAGATTTATTATGTAGTGCCCACCGAGTAACACCGCTATATGTGCTTTGGAACATGTAGCAAGACACTCTGAGCATCATAGAGCTCAAAGGGAGCTTGACATGTCAGCCAATCAGAAAATAGCACTGCTGTATCCGGGTGAGATACAGGTCGATCTGACAGCAGAGGATGCATACTGCACGCACACAACAGGAGTGCCTAATGACACGAGCACAGTAAGTTATCTCATCATTTGAATTTGTAGCGCACTGATTAATGAAATTACTTATTGTACAAAAGGAAAACAATGACAGCTTATTCTTATTCTTCCTCCACACCTACCATTAAACAGTGAAGCAAAGTCTAATCACATGGACATACAAACTGTGGTCACCAGGCATCACATTAAAACAAAATCATCATTGTCAAGTTCGTAAAGTAAATGGTTCTTCTTTGAACATGAGAAATGTTTGGCTTTAATTAAAATCAAAATTGCACATTTTTAGTTGAAAAGAGCATGGTCAAATGTTGGAGGTCAGTAATAATAAAAATAAAATAATGATGAAATAATTTGTATTTTTATTTTGCATCATTACTTGATATAATATACTAACATCACAAAGTAACAATAACGCCTATTAGGTAATTGTGGAGGCAAAAAAAGCACCTGACTACTAATTAACTCAATTTCAATTTTAAAACATGATTAGTTCATATATATGGTTATAATCCTCTATAAACTATCATACCCGAAGGTCAGCACATCGTTTTACATTTCAGTAATAAAATTATCAAAACATCAAAATTGCTTTGTAATTCTGTCTTGCTTTAGGTGAAATGTAGTTGATTGTGTTAAATGTGTACATAATATCGTCTTAAATCAATTGAAGGCCCCTGAATCGAATCAAATAGAAATCGAATCGTGACAGACTTTGTGATATCATCAAATATCGTATTGTTGTCCAAAGAATCGATATTGTATCGTATTGTCATGAAACTGGTGATATACACCCTAATATGAAAGTGGCCTGGGAGGAAAGGGAGAAAAATGCTGTAAAAATCATGAACATCTGATGCTGATGGTGTGTGTTTCATCCGTCAGTCAACAGGCTGAACTGGTCTTATGCTTCTCTTAATACTCATATTTTATTAGCTCCTTTGATTTTAAACTTCCACATCAGGAAGCTGAGCGCTCTGGTGTGCCTCAGCTGTCCTCCAGTGCACATGTCATACAGAGTCAAATATATTTATAACTCAAGAGCACAGGTTAAAGAGAGCATAAGCGGTGTGCATTATAGACCCCACGAGGGGGATGCTCAGATGCAAGACACCAGAGACAACGATGGCGAGAGACTTAATAAGTTATTTTTTTTCTATATAAGAGAACTAGCTGCGTTCTCTTAGCATCCTCTAAACTTGAACACCAAATGATCAACTATAGGCTGACCAAGGGAGCCCGTCACTGCTAATCCATTGATTAGAGAGCTCATCACAGCATGAGTAAAACTACTTGGCAGCAAGTCATTCAAACACACAACCCCCAAGCCAGGGCAGATTCACACTCATGCAGAGAAATATCACTCACTGTACTTACTTAAGCTACGGTTCGTAGTATAGCATAGTAGTTTCATAATATCCAGTGAATCTGTCAAAGTATTCAGCATAAGCAGATGCTCAAAACTAAAAGACTTTAGATAGTACCACCAGGGCTCATTTGCAGTCCTAAAAGAACACACATTTAAATCAGGGCTGTCAGTGTTAATACATTAATCCAAATGCACTTTAGTTAAGCCTCTGCAGTGTCTCCCTGCAGCCACAGTGATGGAAAATAACACACACAACTGTGCCTTTCAGTGCCCTTTTTCACTTTGAGGAACTCTCAGACAACTCAGAGGAGAAGTCAAGTGAAATAATTGATATCAAACATTTCACTTTGTACATTTAGTAATGTACTTTTGATAAGATACATTTTTTTCTTCTTAAACCTTGTAAGTTCCATTTACTGTGGTTATGTTTACATTGCCAGCCTCAGTACAAAAGTTCATCATTCATCTATCATCTATACAGCTTATCCCTTTCAGTGTTTAAGGGGGCTGGAGCCTATCCAAAGTTCATCAGTGTCTATCAAATTAAAAACAGATTTGTGTCCAGGCAGAAAGCAAAGTACCTTAAGATTAAACCAATGTCATGAAAAATAACTTTCAAAGTTCTGTTGAAAAGTGAGATTGAGTGAGTTTCAGCGTGATTCATTTGTTATTTTCATGCAATCATTAGTCTTACCTGATGGCTATAGTTTTATGTTAAAGTAAACACATTTACAGACCCTTTGCAGACATGTGACTACAATGACATCACCTGCTGTGGTGGATATTGGAGTTAACACTGTTGTCAATGGGCTTTAATGCATTTTAGACAATAATTATGTCAGAGGTGTATTTTGTAGCCATAAAAATAAATGAAAGTTACACAATCGCATTCATGCACAGGAAAGAACTGACAGTGACACTGGCAAAGTCACCTTGAGTGTTCAATAGACAGAGAAATGAGTAAAGACTGAAATGAATGGGGCATTTTTTTTATTACTTAGTCAGCAATATTAAAGCCTACATGAGCCACATAAGTGTGTTTACGAATTCCTCTTTTAAAAACAGTTCATCAAACTGTCTTAATATGCTTATAAGGCATGCATTTAAAGATAATCTTCACAAAGAGGCATTTAACTCTTCATTTGTTGAAAATCAACATTAAAAAGGTCATGCTTGTGCATTCTACCATCAACCCTAGCCCCCCTAGCACATGCTGCAAATAAGACTGTGCTGCAGAGTACGCCCCAAGGAATGATTTGCAAGTATTTAAAACTGACATTTAAAGCTGTGTCATGGATCACTTTATTGCAAAGCAGAACAGAATTCTAAATAACATCCAGTTCCGGTGAAAAACAAATGTCCCTTGCTGTCCAGCTAGGGGCGGGACATAAATAGGAAGTCACAATGCAAAAGTATAGTTTTACAATAATAGGACAGATTTAATGTACAGAATGGTTTTAAAATATTTCTTTATTTTATGGAAGGCATCTCGCGGCTTCTTACAACTCTTCCCTCTTACATTTCCAAATAGCCTGCCTGCCCCTCGTCCTGTCCTTGCTGCAGCATTGCACCAATCGACGGCACATGTCCTTGACCACTGGAAGCACTTTTAAAGCACTGCACAGTAGAGCGCACCCCAGACCGGTTTATAATACAGGACCACAAGGTTCCCAGGGAACTACATCTTCATGAGATACTTGTGAGATAACTTGAAGAGCAACATGTAAACAACAAGTTAAATTGCCTGTCCAATGTTGATTTGCTGTCTGCATCAATGTTATTTCTGCTTGGTGCTGTAGTTTGAAGTTACCCAGAAACTCCAAGCACTTGTCCTGTTCTGGGGTTTATCTGCTTGGTGGATAGTGACTGGGAGTTGGAGTGCCTTCTGCTGAAAACTACACTTTGCGTATATTTCCAGTGAATGAGTGCAGAAGTGCATTGTTGGCACGCACCAGAGACAGATCAAGGCGCAGGGTGTGGAAACTGGCTGGTTAGTGAGACAGGGGGTGATTTGTTGCAGAGTGCACAGTGCTTATGAAATACAAAGCAGGGGTATGATGTGGAAATTAGGGCTCACTTTGTGAACTCCTGTCTAAAACCTTGCATATCCTGCTATTTCCATTTTACTTTGTATGTTTGGCATAAAGAGATGCCATTCCAGTGTTTCCTCAGGTTTGGTGGTCTGAGGGCTTGACATGCTGCCAGTCCTATTAGAAGTTGGAATCTGTACTGGCATCATGCAAATGTATTTATCTATTGGCATAATAAGACAATGAAGCAAGTGAAAGATGCTCCTGCTGAAGTGCACAAAATTGGCACAAGGAATCAACAGAAATCTGTTCTGTGGCCATATATTTTTACTGTCTTTACGTCTTTATTAAATTAATGCTGCAAAATCCTATATCTCAAATAATGTTATGGTGTTAAGGGTGATCTCCCAGTATACCAATAACATTAAACTGTTACAGTGCTTAAAACAGAAGGTATGTAGGCAAAAGCTCCAAAACAGAGTCTAAAGTCGGCCTTGTCCAATAATTTTAATTCACCTTTTGTCAAAAATAGTAATTTTCGTCAAGTGTTGGGCTGGATGTTTTGGCATTTTCTGCTTTTATCTGCACATGCAGCCTTAATGGCTCTCCAGTGTTTGTGCCAACTAAACATTCCTCTTATTAGTTCGATTGAATCTTGTTCATGTTGCATTGCTGTCCTTAATGCTACCCGTGTGTTGCCCAACCACCATCCATCCACCCTTTGTTGATATTACCTGTCTCTTTAAGGGTTGTGGGGCTGAAGCTGATCCTGGCACTTGCTGTCAAACTTGCTCATGTCTTTGCATTTTCCTTTACATAAATCACAATAGTATTTCACACAGTAAGTCACTGTATCAAACTAAGGTTCAATTTCTTTAAGTCCCATATTTGTTTTTCAGATCTCCTTTCAGCCGCGCAGTAAATGCGGTATTGATTTCTGTCATAAGTCAAAGCCCCATGAGTTTATATGAAGCCCACTGACCTGAATAGGTCTTTCTCTTTACTTGAAGGTGGCATTCTTTATGCATAACACCATGCTGTGACACTTAAGTATAGGGGGAGGGGACCTAAAGAGGTGCAGTTAAAGAGATAGTTCAGTATTTCTGAAGTGGGGTCATATGAGGTTCATTTCATCAGTAAAAACATTCCAGTCATTTTGATCAGGTCTGCCCCTGAAAGGAAAGACTTGGCACGCAATCTAGGCTACACATTGCTGTAGATTTCTTTGATGCAAAAACTGTGAGCCATTGCAAAGAAATTTCGTCCAATATGTGCACTAAAGGTGTGTTTATTGAATGACAATAAAGCAAGTCTAAGTCTAAGATGGGACAAAGACCTCAAAGTGATTTATAGAATTCAGGTGAAAACAAATTTGAAGACAGTGTCAAGGTGACTTTACTTGTCCACTAACAAAGCCCTTTGATTTGGTACTAATGTTGCACACTGCATAGCCTATGTGTCCTTCCACATGGAGTGAAGAGGAAGCAAAACAACGGGGCTTGCTTGTATAAGGGTAATTCATTGTAAATGTGTTCAGTTCAATGACAAATCACCCCAATGTATGTGTTTATCCATTTGTCAGTTCTGCATTTGCTATTATTCTGTTTCTGTTGATTACTGTCGGGTATTTTACCATTTCATACTTCTGAACTGAATCCTTCCACACCAGGAAGCTGAGCTCTCTCTTGTCCCACAACTGTCCTACAGTTACACACATCATGCTGAGTTAAATATATATTTACAACATCCAGAGCACAAGAGGAAGACTGCATGAGCACAAGATTTAACTACAAGTCTATCTGAAGTTCTACTTTTTTGTTCATTACAGAGGTGACAGAGTCAGAGCCTAAGTGTGTAGTCCAAGCAATGAAGTTATACAAGGATCCAGTCATCCTTTCAAAATAAAATACCCTTCAGTTGCCCATATTCAACAAACAGCAACTGAATTACTTATTTTTGTTTCTCCCTGGCCCGGTGCTTGAGTCCCTCAGGTCTATCCTGTTGGATAGAAGTAACAATTAATTTCAGTCTGCCAATAATTTTGTTTACTAATTCACATTATTAAACACATGTAATAAATAAATCATTACATTGTGTATTAAGATGTCTTTAGTGGTGCTTGTTGCAGTACTTCATAAGAGCTTTATGTACAGCTCTGTTGAGCAAAGACACAATCAGATGTTACTTAAAAATTCAGAACATGATCATTATTTGTATCAGATGATCTCACTTATAGGTGATCATGATTAGTATCAGCAACAAAGCAACTGATGAGGGTACTGCTATTTCATATGTTTTGATGTTTTTTGTGCTCCATGCTGGCTGAAACTAATTATTCTTTTATTTATCCTCATTTTTATGTTTTGCTTCCTAATAAGCAAAAGTTTTACCAGCATTTTCATTTCAAGCATTTATAGTTTTACTCTTGTATTGTATGTGTTTCTTGCCATCCTGTCTTTCCTTTATCTTGCTAACAGGAGATGTTTGAATACAGCCTTTCTTTCAGTGTTCTTTCTTACATACAAGCCTCTTTTGTATCCTGTTTCATTTCTCCCTGCAGTTATAGATGGCTCCTCCGCTTGATGCTGCCCAGCGTGGGTGTTTGCAGAGTGTTCTTCGCTACTGGCAAATTTAGCTGCTCTGAAAATGAAAAATTTGAAAAACCTGTTCTTGTAGTCCAACATAGGGGGCATTTGTGTTTTGGCCCATGGCCATGTTTCTTGATATGATTATTTCTGTCTTTTTTATTCAAGGGCACTATAAGATAGAGAAGTTATCTTGGGCAAAGTCTTTTTTTATCTTTTTTTCTGTACCTAACCCCCTTCCTTCCGACTGCCTGTCTTGTTCGTGGTCACTCGACCGCTGTGAATGAGAGCTGTGCCAGTCAGCTGTCCAAACACTCCATGTTAAATGACTCTTCAGAATGTGTACTTCTCTGTCAGAGTCAGCCTCGTCCCCCAGTGAGAGGCAGCTCTCTGGTATTGTTGATAGATCTTTGATAGGCCTGAATAGTGCTTACAAGTATGGATGGGAATTTGTACAGTTTTACTGATTCTATTCCATTATCATTTCTAATTATCAACTCAACTCTTTGTCAATACCTCTTGATTCCTGTAGATTTTCTTTGTGGCAGACAGATGGCCCACACAGGGTTTCTGTATCAACAACGTCAAACACATGACACCTGATATTTAAAGCAACAATATTAACTTCTCTGACTTAATGTAGAAGTTTAAAAGTTGATCTGTGCAATAATTATCAACAGGGAGAATGTACTCTGTTACTTTGCTTTCATCACCATGTATCTGTGGCAGTGGAGTTAAAATGATAAGTAAGAGATTAGTAACAGATTAAGGTGTGACGCACAGTACCTAAATTGAATCCTTGTTCTCTCATTGTTCTGCTTTAATGGATGCTATATATTTACTTACTGCACGGCTCTACCTCCTCTTCGTGTCGGTACAGGTGTCAGTGTTTGCAACAAGCAGTGTGCTGGAATAGCTAATTAAAGCAACAACTACCTTGTCGTGAGTTTAACATGGTACAATTAAAGGAAGTGGAGCTCTTACCCTTACCCCCCCTTATCCTTTACAATTCATTTTTAATTGACTAAATTTACAGTAGATTTGGTTGACTAAAACGTTGTGAAATGTTGTCGACTAAAACTAGACTAAAATTCAAACAATTTACATGACTAAACTATGACTAAAACTAAAAGATATTTTAGGCAAAAGACTATTACTAAAACTAAATTAGAAAGTGCTGTCAAAATGAACACTGGATAAGACTATTCACGTTTTTTCTCGATGTTTTCTGGGCTAGCTATTCATTTATTCATGTGACTCATGTCACTCACAAAAATGTTGAGTGCTCTCCCGTCATCTCTTCTGAACTTTCTTCACAACAAAAAAATTTTAAACCACAAAGGTGAGGTGCGTGGTGGCAGTTTGCTAAGTCGAAGAACTTGGGCTGGGGACCTGAGGGTTTGCTGGTTCAAGTCATGATCGAACCATGCTTGGATATTGGTTTGGTGGCTGGAGAGGAGCCATCTGACCTCCTGGGGCACTGGTTATAGCAATCCTATTTCTCTTGTAGACGTTCACCTACAAGAGAAGTAGTATAGGTAAAGTGCTGTCCATACCTGACCTAATCTGATGTAAACACTGTTTAAATTATGCTAAATGATTTTACTAGTGATGAATTAATGTGTCTTTATCCTTTCTTTACCTGCAGCTTTTTTTGTAGCTGCATGTCACTTTGGTCTTTGTTGTAAATGTCAGTGAGATCTTTCTACTAGAGCAGAATTCCTGAAAACCTTCAAAACATCTTAAAATACCACTGTAATCATATGAAAACACTGACTGTCATTCATTTTACAGCCTGTAAAATATAAAGTGAATAAATCTGTATTTTATATATCAATCATGATTTAGTTGATCGCATTGCTCTTCAATTTTCAGTACTATTTTATCAATCGATCATTTATCTGAAAGAGTTTTTAAGACAATGCAGAAAAAATTTTCCTCACAGAGAAATATGATATATTTTTTTACTTACTCAAAATTCTTGTAACGATATCGTAGAATAAATGAGTAATAGTGCTTAATCATTTGGATCTCATTATCAAAGAGAATAACAGTGACCATAATTTTTTTCATTATCTAGCAGCCCTAGCTGTGGTTGTAACTCGTGGTCAGAGTAGAGTCAGTAAACACTGTTTCTTGTTACAGAGTTATTCAAAGTCGCCTCTAATTGTTTAGTCAGAGGCCATCAAATCTCATGATAAAAATTTTCCATTTCAGAATAACATCTTCCACATAACAACATTTAATATGTTATTATTATAGTGTAATACTCTTGATTCTCTGACAGGCAACATGTATTTTTCCCAAGAACTGTTGCTATAAAGACAGTTTCTCCAAATGAGACTCTTGCCATTTAGAGTGGGCAGAGCTTTATCCCTCGATGACTCTTCATATCTGTGTTTATTAATGATAGTAAAGTGTAAATGTTCTTGTGGTGCACATAAAACTGGTGAGTGGGTAGCAGCAGAAAACAGATTAAAGAGTTCCAGTCTCAAACAAACTTGATAAAAGCTGCAAAATCTGCTAAGGCTGATGATAAAATTCACTGGTTGTGACAGTGAACATGCATCAGTGACCTTGTTATTCTGGGGGGATACTACTGGCATAACAAATTGTTTTAAAAAAAGATTTTTTTTCTTTCAGTAAATTATTTTCTTTCTCCTTCAGGCGTAGTTGGAGTAGCTGTAGCTGGGCTTAGTGAAAAGGTAGTCACACAGGGAGAGACATTACATATGCTCTCTTCTGTGACCTCAAACATGTGTACACTACAGGGCCTTAAAACAATGGTGCATTCCTCACTGCAAGGCAGTATGAAGATTATCCGGTGTGCCAGCAAAGCACCACCTCACATGATCCCATGTGATCTTACAGGGAAGTAGATGCAAATATAAGAAGGCTTGTTATGTGCTGCAGTGAGGGAAAAACTGAAGCCAAGGTGGATAACAAGCCTGGATAAGAGAAGGGTTAGAAAGACATGGTCAGCACAGTCAGCTTTATTCTTCAGAGAGAGCTGGAGGTGACATTTCGCCTCAACACTGGAATGTTAGCAAACAGTAATAAGGCCTTTTGATGTTTACTGTTGCCTGGCTACACCACCCGCTGCCTGGGCTTCATTTGGCTTCTTTCTGTTATTTGATGGTGTTTTTTCTTCGGCATGGGCAGCCTTTATCATCCAATCTGAAATCCTAACTATCAAACATAACAGTCACACTGAGGTAGGCGAGTTGTGTCCAGGCAAGCCTTTTAGAAACTTACAGACTGGACTGATGAGGCATTCACATTATCTAAAACAAACAGAGGTGCAGACCAGGATGTGTAACCAGAGACAGCGTTTACAACCTCAGTGGTTAAGGGGGGAGCATTTTTTAGGGATTTTTCCTGGCATTCGATATGCTGATATTTCCAAATTCATTATTGCTGATACTGATATTGTTACAGGTATTTTTTGTTTTAAAGTTTGCAGTCTCCTTAAATTGATCTGTTCCTTTCTTGCTGACAGTCTACTAGAAACAGATGCTGAGCAAGTAGAAAAATTCTTCAATAAAATGTCTAAAACTCAGTGATGATAAGGTAAACCACCATGGTACATTTATACGTTCTGCCAATATTACAGCCAGTATATGAGATATATATGGATAATAGGGGCAGCCAAAATTTCAGCTGTAAATATCCACAGAATTTCATATCTGCACATAGGAGAATCAACTTTTAATCTGCCAATGCATATACTTTTTCCAATAATATCATGCATTGCTAATTTTCTTTGATAGGAAGTTTTGTTTGTATCATATATATATATGCACTCTTGACATTTTTTTTGTAATGGTAGTAACTGTTGGTTAAAATTTATTTGGAAAAGCACACAGAGATCTGCACACCAAAAAGTAGCTCCCTTTGAAGGACTTTTTACTTAAATATTAGTGACGTTTTGAGCCAGACTTACAAAGTGATTTGTAAGTCCTTCAATACAGATTTATCCAAATACCTATACTGACTATATTGACTGAGGAATTTAGAGTACCCAATTTCCAAAGCAGAGGTTTGTGTACTAAATGTGGCAACAATTTATTTAAAAATAATTGTTCTCATATTTACGATGCAACTGCTATTATAAAACAATACTATTTTAAGTTTTAATATCTAATAGTCACGGTGAAGGCTGTATGTTGTTAAGGCAGCCACCTTAACTAAAAAACCCTGTAGAAAACAAAGAGATATTTTTACTGAACTTTGGGATGGGTGAATTAAATTGAAATAATTGTCCCAGAACTCAAGTGATCTGATCCTTGCGGCTGCACTTTGTTTAAGGGTAACTTGTCACAGTTTATTTCATTGTAATAAGAAACAAACAATACCAGTTTTAGTCATGTACTGTCATGTAAAATCACAATACAGCTATAAGTGAAACTTGTAACACAAATCAACTCTCAATATGCCTCAAAGGTCCAATGTTATATATTATGTGCTTATTATTATATTATTTTCAAAAATATGTGTTCATAGCCTGTCTACCATCACCCTCTCCTTGTCCTCAAATCCCATTTAAAACCCATCTTTTTAAACTGGCATGATTTGACTTTGGTAGATATCTTAATGTTTAGTTCACATTTTGCTGTGTTTTAAATATATAAATATTTATTTGTTGCTTTTAACTCTGTCTTGTAAGGTGACCTTGAGTGCTATGAAAGTTGCCCACAAATATTTTTTATTATTATTATTATTATTAACATTATGACTGGTAAGAAAAATGTCTTTCCTTGCTTGCCACCTTTCTAAATGTGTGGCCATACAGTTTGTTTCAGAATTATCTCCTGGTGATATCTTTGGGGAATATGCCACCCCTCTCAGATTGGAGGCACCCCCTAAGCCAGATGTTTGGTCATCCTACAACAGGCTCCACCAGAAAGAACCTATCAAGGCATGTCTGAGCAGCCACAGTAAACAATTGAGCACAGAGCTGAAAAGCCAGTCACAGTAACTACCTGACTGTGTCGTGATCAGTCACAGCTAAAGAGGAGTTACACTGGAACAGCCTTTTTCAGGCCTGAAACCGCATCATGCTAAATTTTGAGCATAAAATTTAGTTTCTGAGGGGACTTTCAGACAAGAAACCTGACCAAAGTATGATTTAGGGACATCTTGATCCGGTTTGTCCCTTTGTCACAGCATCATGCCTTCATTATGCTTCTGAAGCTGTCACAGAGGGGGGATCACTCTGTGCCTCCTTTGTTCTTTACTAATATTTATAGTGGGGGTTAATGACACAGGGGTGTTAATGTCATGACTTGTAGGAATTAGCTTTTAGTTTGTTTGCCTAAAGCTGGCAAAGAATGGAAATTGCCAGTAAAGAGCCATTAGATTTTGGCTGTTATGGGAATTTTCATGGAGGAAACATTTGGTTTTACTAAATATTTTAAGTAAAGTCAATAATGTAATTGACAATGTACATGTAAATATTGAGCAAAAATAGATCTTCCCTTAAGTCAAAGGACCTGACTTTGCTTTTTTGCAACCCTACGGTCTGTTATACTACGTTTAAGTTTAGTAGTGTTTGCAGTTCTGTTTTTTTTATTACAAAATCAGTAAGTATCATAAAATCAACATTGCTTCATGTTGCCTATGCCCCATCGACCCTGTCATAACAACACAAGTTAAACACAAGCAGTCATCACAAACACGGAGGCTTATTCAAACAGTCATAAATGTCATTCAGATGTCAGAGGGAACTGCCCATGGAGTGGTGAACTCCTTTTTGTTCAGTTTGTCTTACCGTCTATCACTGTTCACATGAGTTGACTCCAAAGGTTTGAACTTTGAATTGGTGTCCTTGTTGTGTACTTTAATCTTTGGATGTTTACCATTAACTTATTATATATCAAACAATGGAAACATGCTGGTGTTTTGCATTTTTCCATGGCAATGATCCAACCTTTACCTGGTGTTCTGGCCTCATATAGTTTAAGGGTAGCATTTAAAGTTGGAAATACTCAGTCTAAGTTGTAAAGTTAAGTGTAACTTTTTAATTTTGTTGGAAAGATCAGGTATTATACTCCCTTGTAACTGGTTTACATTGGTCTCAGAAATACCCAGAACATATGTTTGAAGTCTCTTTCCCTGAAATCAACTGTGATATTGATTTTAGCCATCCTGTAAATTAGGGATGCAAGATATTTGATTTTTGCTGATATTTTATATGCCAGTATTTACAAACTTATTATTGCAGATTCCAGTAGCAATATTGATATTTTGTGTCAAAGTAGAAAGTCAATTATAATTGACCTGTTCCATTCATGGTTACAGTCCATTTGTGGTAGAAACAGATGTGAAGCAAGAAAAACGACATTTATTATTTTAATTAATTATATTTTTGATCCATCAAAGTGGACATTGAGTGATGAGGAGGTAAATCATCATGTTACAATTTTACATTTTGCAAATATTAAAGTCAGTATGGGATATTTATGGTTTTAAGGTAAATATATCAGCTTTAAATATCTGCTTAATTTTCTTGTCTGCTTTTAATGGATAATCAACATTTTAGGCAAATATCTGTCATTACCAGTGTTGGTTCAACCCCTCTTTTTCATCCCTGCTCAAAACAGGCTGTGTTAATGTAAATCCTTGAGCTGGATTAGACCAACCCTCTCTGAAGGAGTAGATTTGGCTTTAACTTTCTAGCGCCATGCTCTAATGTTTACTACAGCACAGACATGTTCCTTCCATCTGAGCTGCCTGTTGGCTAAGCAAAAACCTGGCTTGGAAAGTGTCTACCATCTGGCCTGCAGTCCAAAATTGGATAAACTGGGAATCTGAGCCCCTTCACACGGGTGGAGTTCAGCCTTGTTTTTTTTTTTTTTTTCTACAGAAAGGGAATAAGCTCTAGAGACAACCACGAATAGCATATGTATTAAGCAAACAATCCTATTTAACCATAATTTATCAAGTACACACATAATAAGGTTTCAAAAAATTGTTTTCCGTGTGTGCACGTACTCACCGTCTCTTCCTGTGACTCCTCTCTGCTTCATGCGTCACCTGTATAGCAGTTCATTGCAAAGCACACAGATTATCAAGAAAATGGAGCTTAAAAGTGCAAAAGAAAAATCTTATCTGGAGAATTAAAACTGTCCCAGTGTTGAGGAAAGTCAGAGACATGGAACAACTTGTTTTGTTATATAACACGTGCACTCATTTAGGTCTCACTTGAATGGTTTTCTTCCATTAAACAGTTTTGAAATTGCACTTACGAGCCTGAATTATTGAAGCCAGAACACTGAAAAATGTCTGGTTTTAGTGGGGTCCGGGCCCGTAAATATAATTAAAGGGAAGACCAGGCTGAGTCAAAACGTTCATGGGCTTGGGGTAGGATTGGGCTGTTGGAACACTGAAATTGAAGTGTCAGCAACAGAACAAAAAAGTAAACAAAATTATGGTCTGACTTTAATTTCCCGAGTACACAAATGTCACTACATCCCATTTAAGATTAACTTAATTTACAAATCTTTAAAAAATATCCTGCTGAACAGTTTTTTAAACAGTTTATTATAAGCAGAACACTTATGTTGAAGGAGAACTTTCATTCGGCTTGTTTGTTATCCCTAACAGTTTCTGTAGAAGTATAAATGTTCATTACAGCAGAGAGGCTCTGCACAATGAGAGCTGCAGACTGCAGAGGTGCGTACAGGGAAGGACTAGGCTGGGCTCGGACAGAACGTCCATGGGCTCGGAGTAGGATCAAGCTGGATTTTCTTGGCCCAATCAAAACTTGACTTGAAGTGCTAGAACCCTGTCTAGTTTGTTACAGATAATTCACTTACATTTTTACAGTCTGATATTTCTACCACTCTTAACACCCTCCATCCCTAGTTTGCATGGCCTCAGCAGATTTGTAGAGCAGTCATAAATGACAACTTCCTCTTTGCAAATGCAACTTCGTTTTAGCCTTCCTGGAGCCCATGTGTTCCCCTTCCTCTGTGTTCGAGGCTGTGGTTTTCTTCCGTCATCACATCATCCCGAACACAATGGGCCAAAAATAGCTGCAGTGATTTCAGAGAAGGAGGGTGTCAATGAGGAGGCAGATAAGAAGGCTGGTAATGCAAGATACTTGTATGTGGTTTATTTGTGAGAAAGGTGAAGAATCCAGCTTTACGTTTCTGTTTCTCATGGTCATACTGTTAGCTGGTGTGTATGGTTAGTCAGGGCAGTTTGCCAGTCAAATCCTAAGTGGCCTGGAAGAAGGAAGAGAATATCAGAGGCCAAGTCTTAAAAAGTGAAAGGATGAAAAAAGCCTGAGGTGGGCTGCATGCTGGAGAGAAAGGATGTAAGTGCTGACATGGCAGGGAGACTGTGGGATAAGTTCTTATTTCACTATTTTGTACTGTGCTTAGTCAAACACATACACCCACCTCCCTTCATCCCAGACAGTCCTGACTCTGTCCAAACAGGAACAGGCGTCTTCAGCTGTTAGTGACCTAACAGTGATTGTTTCCCTCCTCGTGCTTCTGCTCACTTCCTGTGTCTCACACAGACATCCATTCATTAATTCATGCATGTTCTTTCTCTACATCTGGACAGAATTCCCCTGACGATGCAGAGTTTTGCAAGATGGTGATTGTGGAGCTATGTGCTCTCTAATGATTAGTCTGTGGTCACTGCAGTACATGCAGGGATCTTTGTGTACGGTTTAAATAACAGCACAGCCTAACGTAAAGCCACAATCTGTTTTGAGTTGTGTCTGCAGGGACAGTCACTGTCTTCTCTTTTTTTTGGCCTCATCTGTAGTCATTGTCTTCCATTTCCTAGCCTTAGCTGTTGTACTGAACTGTTCGAAGACAGACTACCTTCCTTTTTAAGATGGGCTTAATAATGGAAACATGCATTTGGGCGCCAAGATAATCCATCAGCCCACACAGCATTGAGGTAGTCAAACCAGTCTTTTGTTTATGGTGCACATACTTCTAAAAACATGAAGCCCTACAGTCTATTCAGCAGGCCTTCACTAAAAAAGGCATCACAGCAGTGTATAGTCACGAACTCCTTGCTGATACATGTTATCAATACCAATTTTACAGGACCAATAATGGTCCTAAATGCTGTGTCAGCAGTTGTAAAATACTCCTCTAGTAATATCACACATGATATAGTTCAAAAGATGGTCATAAAGGCCAAACTATATGATGCAGAACATGTTTCAAGCTTCTACTTCTAAGATCACTGAAGACCTGACATTGAAGTGTCATAAACAAAAGTAGTCTGACTTTAATTACTTAACTACATGAATATCACTACATCCCATATAAAGATTAGTTAAAGATTAACAAAGTATGATATTCTAGCTCAGTTTACCTGAACAACGAACATTCACTATGTTGTTGTAATGTAAACTTATCAAAACTGTGGCATCTGTCTTTACAGAATAAACAATCATTAGAAGCAGAACACTTACTTTGAAGAAGAACTTTCATTTGGCTTGTTTTTTATCCCTAACAGTTTGCAAACAAGGGAATCTGGTCTGTAAAAGTATAAAGTTTCATTACAGCAGAGAGGCTCTGCACAATGAGAGCTGCAGACTGCAGAGGTGCGTACAAAAGCCGCTGGTATCTTCTGATTCTGAACATCCTGAAGTGATTTTTTTTTGTAGTCACTCTTGTTTAGCCCTGATTGAGGACATGAGCTCACAATTTACACACCTGTATCAACAATTTTCACAGTTTTTCATTCTAAACTGTGGACTCTTCATCTACAGAAGTTTTTCCAAGTATTCCCAAGACCATTTATCCAGTTTGGTAGCGTTTTTTTTTTTTTCCTCTTATGAAGCAAGCTGGTTGGCAGTGCTGGTTGAAGGACATGTTGGTTGTGTCATGAAGCTGCTTGCAAGTGGAAAAGTAAGTCGCTATAAATAATCTGTTTATATTGTTTTTGTGGCTTGTTTTCGCCCCAAATTCTTAAAATTATGCAGATTCTGTGGCACCATCTTCAGTGAAGTGCACTGTTTCCATACAGATGGAGAGCTGATGTCTGTCAGTGTGGCTGGTGTTCAGGCTAGTGCCATGTGCCTCATACAACCCCACATCAAAAATCCTGAACTATCCCTTTAAATTACAGACTACAGAAGGACTAGAAAATACTTATATGCTCTTCTTCAGCACTTAAAGGTTGGTTTGTTGGTTGAAAGCGCAAAACAGCAGGTGTTTTCTTTAGTGACAAAATAATAATTGAATAAGAACTGTAATATCAATTGCCGTGGAAAAAAGTGGTTAATAATGAAGCAAAAATAGTGCATTTTCAAAATAAGAAATCACTCAGTATTTACTTCCTAGGACTCTAAATTTTCAGAATGGATTTCATAAAGTTTTTTTTCCCTTTATTTCTAGAATTTTTTAAATGTGGCAACATGACAACTCGTATTTGACTATAGTGAAATTTGACTGCAATGACCTTGAAGAGTCCAAGGATTTTTTTTGCTTTTTTTAATAATGCAGTGATCATGTCTGTGCACCTTGTTTAGACTGCAGAGGCTGCCATCCTTGGTTCAAATTTGGCCTGTAGCACCTTTTCAACATGTAGTTCCCCACTCTTTCTGTCTCCGCAGTTTCTGTCTCTATCTGCCCCAAAACAAATAAAAAAGAAACCCAAAACATAGGACAGACAACACAAAAGCTTCTAACAGAGTAGGCTGAAGCAGTGAATGTGCTAATTTTTTGTTAAAAATGACCAAATATAAAAACAACAATCTTAAAAACAGTGCTGCAATTTTATAATCTCATTTGTATACCACTGTTTCTCCAGACTCTTGAACTAGTTTCTGTGCTGGACTCTCTCCACGTTAGACTAGATATCATTTAAAAATTGATTAGTGACATCCCTAGAAGCAGAGTTGGGAGACAGGTAAAAAAAAATAGAGCGACAGTCCTTGCTGATAGAAGCGCTGCATGAGCCAAGTGAATCAGCCAGAGCAGTGGAAATAAGCAGAGCGGGGCCTTTCTCTAAGCTCAGTGCCGTCAGACAGCATGCACCGCCACACAGTGACACAGCAGACTGCAGGAGCTTACCATGACTTAAAGCACAGAAGAGGAGGAGGAGGAGTGGACTAAGGTCAAAAGAAACATCGAGGAAGAAAAATTAGGAATCAAAGTTGGCAAGTTGCCTATGGGGAGCAATCACATGTCTGTCTTGCTCTAATGCTGCACTGTTTTATGACCCTGAAACTCTTTTTACTCTACTATTAAAGGGAGGTAAAAGGTTGAAAAGGATGAAAGTGAGCATTTCTCTTTTTGCAAACAACTCGGACATTCAGGGAGTATCACTTGCCTACTCATTGATCCACTCTCACTCCTCTTCAGGGAAATACCACCAAAAATCAATACTACTACTCTGTGCATATGCAGGAGTACTAAGTGTATTGGTGTGTTTGCTGTGAAGATAAATGTTGCACAATATATACGTATACTGTTTAACCAAAAGTCATTTAAAGGTAATGTATTGACCTGGTCTGCTCCCATGGTACAATGATATGTGAAACTCATGAGTTACAGAGTGGCACTTGATAGGATGGAAAATATGGACCAAAAATCACAGCTTAATGTGTTTCTAGCTGAGTGATGACCTGGAACCTGCAAAGAGATAATGAATAGTCACAATACAAAAATTGTGAAGTTGAAAATAATTACAGTAAAAATCAAAATAATAAATGGATGGCACCACTACAGCATGGATAGAAGTTCCAGCAAATATTAGGTTGTTTAATTTTTTAGTTAAAAATGGCCTTGGAAAGAAACATTTTCACCATTTTTGTTTGGTTACTTACTGACCACTTTATTACTTACATCAAGTCAACAGTCAATCATGTTGCACCATCTCAGTGCATTTATTAAAGTAAAATAGGTCAAGACAACCTGAAGTTCAAACTGCACATCAGAATGGCACAGAAAAGTGATTTAACAGACTCTGACCCTGCATGGAGAACACATCAAGTGAAAGTCAGAGCAAAAATGTCTTGGTGATGCCAAGGTCAAAGAAGAACAGCTCGAGTGGTTGGAGATAATAGGAGGTAGCGCTGCTTGATAATTGCAAAAATCGATAATGACTTTGAGATTATAATGGACCATTGATCAGTGATTTTACAACTCACACCACACACAATCTTTGAACCTTGGCCCTCTTATTAACACTATAGTTTTAAACATTAAAAAATAAACAGTAAATGAAATTATACAGTATGTGAGAAAACAAATAAAAAAAATAGATTGAAAAAAGGTGAAACAAACTCAACATGTTTTTTTTTTTACCTTGAATTCAATTATTCAATTATTATTTATTGTCATTGTCATAATAAATATAACAGCGAGATTATGCTCAGAGCAATCATACAATGCATAGCAAAAAGATATAAATATAAAGTGCAAAACCCCATGCCCCTATCCCCAACCAACCACTGTGCAAAAATCACATACAATACACAGTTATATAAATAAATAAATGAATAATTCAGTGCAGGCACAAATGTTATAGACAGTATCAGCGTAAAGAGGGACATTTTAAGCTTTAACCTTGGTGACTCAGTTTCAATTATTGTAGAGGGCAGTAATTGTAATTGAAGGTGAAACTTGATTTCCCTACTAGAAAGGCAATAGTAATTCAAATAACCACCCCCTACAACCAACGTATGCAGATGACTATTTCTGAAAGCACAACATGTTTGATCATGATGAAGACCGGCTACAGCAGCGGAAGACCACTCTTGTCAGCTAAAAACAGAAAACCGAGGCTACAATTAGCACAGGCTTGCCAAAACTGAACAATAAAGACTGAAAAAATGTTTCCTGTTCTGAAGAGTCTTTAATTCTGGAGCTGCTGGCCACTATGAGGGCTTTCACAGCA
This sequence comes from Cetoscarus ocellatus, assembly GCA_037902135.1. NCBI lineage: Eukaryota > Metazoa > Chordata > Actinopteri > Labriformes > Labridae > Cetoscarus > Cetoscarus ocellatus. The sequence continues at coordinate 780,704 of JBAMNC010001683.1, forward strand.
GCACGGTTCCGGTTCTGGAACCGGTTCTGCTCTGAATTCTCAGAACCTTGGTGCTTTCTAGCCAACCAACCCACGTTGATACCAGTTTAAGTGGAACAGAGGTGGAAGGGCATTATTCTGTGTTACTCAGGCAAAAGTAAACGACACACTGGCAAAATGGCGGATTGCATCGATATTCTAAAAACGTTTGTTGCTTTACTTAAGGTTTTTGTTTTCACCCAGCAATCAAGCATGCAACATTTCATCTCCTCACTCTACCACTGCACGCTCTTCTTTTCATTTTCTTCCTTGACTTCCAACTTTTTTTTTTACTGAACAGGTATCAGTATTCAATTTTATCATACAAATGTGCCTACACATCAAATAAAGTAGACTAAGTCCTAATTCCTCATTTACACTAAACATTTTTAAAAAATTACTTATAGTGAATAAGCATGCCATGGTGGATCTTACTGCAACAGTCCTTTTATTAAGCACTAGACCTGGCATCTTAAGTATGTCCTTGTGAACAACACTGTCTTACCCTTCATGTCCTCATGACTCCATCCTAACATAAGCCTCTGTCAAAGCAGGATCATCTGTAAATGGTAACAGCATAGCCATTCCTTTTTTATACACTGAATCTCAAGTTCATCTTTCTAACATCTGCCCCACTACCCACTAAATAAGATAACAGTCCGGTTAAATGCTTTGTGTCACACACAGCAGCTGCAGTGTAAGACCGCGTGGTGAGCAGGTGCACCACATAGTGGTCGTCATACATGCATAATGCATTTAAACATGTTTTACATATATATGCATATTATTCCCTCTTCTAGCAGGTGGACACTGTGGCCACAAGTCCACTAGAAAAGGATCTTTAACATGGTGTACTGTTGCAGTAATTCAGTTGAAGTTGCAGGTTAAACAGTATAGAAGAAAAATACATGAAGTGCTTTGGAGTGCTGAAGAGCTTTCTGTCTGTGTATAGAGACAGTCTGCTGAGTTTTTTTCTGTTTAAATGGTACTTCTGGCAAAGTGCCCTGTTCGCAATATAAATCAGAAACATTAAAGGAGAAAGGACAGGGTTTAAGTTGATATGAATAGTTATGTATGTATTTCTGTAAACCTAGAGCTGCCTTTGTAGACAAAATAACTCTTTGTGACTATATGCAATATTTAAGTCTCATGAAAACTCCACTCTCACAAGCATTTTTAATTACTAATAATTTCTACATAAAAGCTTAAACCTGGAAACTACATGACAAGCCTCATTCCCTCCTCTTGTCTTGCTGTGTTTGGACTTTTTTTTATCAACTACCTGCCAGGTGTTATGGTAAATAAGTCTAGACACTTGGCAAGCAGGATTCAGAGTTTAAAAGATAAGTTCAATATTTTGGCAGATATTGCACATTTGTGTTTTTGCTGAGTAACATGAGAGGATAGCTAACACAGCTTGTTTTTAATTGGTTGCGCTGAAGTAAGTTACATCTAATTTTAATGCACGGAGCACAGAAGCTCTATAAACAGAGTACCCATTAAGAAGTATAAATATAGTATAAAGGTATGGGGAGACTGTTTAAAATGGGACTTTTGAAGCAGTTCCAGAGAAAAGAAACTGTGAAAGCTAGGTCTTGGGTGGTCATACTGGACAACGAAGACATGTTTTTGTCTTTGGACCTTTTTTGGAAATTCGTCCCTCTTATCGTCTTGGTTGTATTTCTTCTCATCTTATTTTAGAGCTTACAGCCACAAAAAAAACCTTTCCAAAGTTCTTCCAACATGCGAGAAAAGCAGCACAAATCTAAAAGAGAAGTATCTCCTTAATGATGAAACCAAATGTCAAAAAGAGGGTCTTGTGGTTTTGGTCTTTAATCAAGGTAAACCAATTCATTTAAACACGCTTTTCTTTTATCAGCTTTGGCAAAAATATCTTTAAGCTCTTCTTAAAATTGAACTAAGCTCATATAATGATAAAATGACCACAAGGACATGGAAAAACTGTGCCAATGATGATGAGTGATCTGAGGGATTAGCCAGAAGAAAGTTGGCATCCTGGTCTGAGTTTCTTGTCAGTTTAACTTATTTATACATGACTAATAATTATCAATTTAAAAAGTATAAATTCAGGCTCACATCCCCAAATCTTGTGTCTTCTGCTTGGGTCAGAATACACCATTTTTTTATCTGCCACTATGGTCACTGTGTATGATTAGGCAATCACAGCGCCATCAAATTCTGCAGTGACTTGACATTACAGGCTACACAGTGGTACCTGATAACACATCAGAATTTACCTGTCGATATGGAAGTGAGAGGGACAAAATCAGAAAGAAAGGACAAAAATACTGTTTACAGTATCTGGCTGTGTTTATTTCTCTATCCAAACATTACAATGAATGACAAGCTAGTTAGATGCTAATGTTAACTGCAGTTACTCACTGGGGTGCTAACTCTCTATTCAGTCTGTCAGGTAGGGATGTTGCTGCCAGAGCTCGCCAACAGAGATTGTCTCAAAGCTCCATCTTGCGCCATCTTGCTACACCACTGCCATGTACCTTCTGGTTTGCAGTTCAGTTTGTTTACATCATGCTGCCCAATATGCAGAGTGCTCTGAACCCTACATGGGTACAGTTAGACATATTTTGCCCACATTGCTGTACTCCAGTGCTATTCAGTTGAACACTTAATATTGACTTCTCTCTGATTGATTTCTTCACTAAGAGTTTGCTTGGGACTTCTATTGCATTAACTAAAGTACTTTAATAAAGAACAAAAACCCAAACACAAAGGTGAAATTTGATTCCTTTTACTAGAAAGAAACAAATTGTCAGTGTCATTGAACTGGAATAATTCAGGTCCAGAAATAAGTATTCTTCAGTACTTAAGCACACATAATTTGTCTTCATTTCTTGTCTATACAGGATTTGTTTGGATGCAGCATTTGATTGGGTGCTTATCACTTAAATGGGCTTGATCTTGTAAGTGCAAAGAGTGCTGGTCTCTGTGATTGTATTTTAATGTTTCAACTGTGGAAGATGGGACTAGATTCTAACACATTTTACGGTGCTATTATGAAACACAGCTTTTATAGCCTAATAAAATCTGGTTAAAAATGATGACATAAAACAAACACTTTGGGTACAAATGTCTATTTTTAACTTCACAAAGACGTAAGGTAATAAAAGTGCTTGAAAATACATTGAAAGTGCTTGATAAGTGCTTGAATTCGACCTTAGAGAAGGTTTTTGAACCCTGTAGTTGTTGAATTGAGTGGTTCTGTCTCTAATGGGGAAATGTACCAGAAAAGGGAAAATCAGCTAGAACGGGGGCATCTGCATATGTGCTGCAACTTTCCCTCGCTCATGCAAACATTACCAGCACAAGTCCCCCGATCAGCACTCACAAACGTGCAGTCAGCAGCAAGCATCAGCAGTGGAGAGGGAGGTCAAGGACAAGACCAGTGCGAGGGCTTTTGATGAGCTAATGGATTGACTGATAAAACTCTTTAACACTCTGGTGAGTTCAGGGTTGAGTTTCTGTGAAGTGTTTCTTAGCATTCAGATCATCGTCATTGTCTTTTAAACCGTCACATAAAGCTTGTACTGTCTGTCAGCTCTTCAAATTCTCAGACACTATTACTGTGGTCATGGGGAGAAGCACCAAGTCACAATAAATAAAACTAAGAGTCGGTGTTGTCACGAACAACCAGTGAGCGCCTTTGAAGGGCTTTTAGTTTTTAAAAGGAGACCCAATAAACCACAAATTCAGTGATACTCAGATATTCTGCTTACAATATGCTTGACTAATGATCATCTTCTGTGGGTGAAAAAGCTCTCTGGATGGTTGTTTTTTATTTCAAAGAACTCATATAAATTGTATACATAGGTTGAAAGTATATTTGTGTGATACTTGGTAATTAATAGACAAAACTTGAGCACATTTTAACATAGGTCATACTCACTACCATGCTCTTGGCTTTGCACTAATGCAGACTGCAATCTCCAGTTTTGAAAACTAGCCAATACGTAAGGGTATAAAACCCTGCAGGTCCTCTTATGTTCACTTGGGGCTGGTTACAAAAAACAAAATATTTTGCCAGAAAAAATCCTACTTTCACAGAAGAATCAAACAGGCAAGAATGTGTCCAAAGTACTTTAAAAAAAGCTCTGAAATGTATGAGTGGAGCATTTTCATAAGTATTGTATGTTGACACTGTAGTCACTGAAATGTTTCCCTCATGCTGACCTCACTTCAGGCATCTCACCAAAAACAAATAAAAAAAAAATGTAGATTTTGAGACAAAGGAACCAAAAGTGCTAAAATGTCATTCACTTTTACTTTTTATGTACCATTTTATGCTATCTAGATGACTCCAGTTCTTGTTTGAACCATTTCTAGATCAGTCAAACATTAAGTCAGCATTGACTTCACTGATATGTCAGTTTTTAATGTAGCATGTTGACAGATTTTTAGTCTTTTCCCTTAACTTTGAGGCATTTTTTTAGCAGATTAGATCTTACAAAAAGGATAAAAGTGTGTCATAAAACTGCTACTAAATGGTTTTCAAAATACCTTTATATTTACTGTTTCATGGAGACCTATTTCAGATTTTTTAAAATATCTCAAATCATAATTGGGAGATTCCATAATTTCTCAATTATAGCACACATATTTTTGCTTGTTGTGTGTATTATACACGAGTACAAGCAAAGTACTTACCATATTTCGTCTTGCCAGCATCGTGATTGCAACACACACAAGTCACAATACGAAAAGCCGAAGTATTCTCTTTCTCTGTGAAAACAAAGGCAAACGCGGGGCACTGCCATCTTTTGAGCAAGGGGCCGCAAAATAGCTGCGCTGTGATTGGTTGGAGACATTGGCATGTTGACAGCTGCTCTCTGATTGGTCGGTACACTACAACTGAGCATGCTTGAGTACTCGAGAAATCAAGTAAGTGTGCATGCATGAAGCCAAAGGTGTTTTCGCATCCGTTTAAATTGTGTATTTGTTGTGAAAATACTGAAATTTCATTGATTAAAACTTAGAATAAAGGTCATTTTTGAGTTGTCTGAGAGAGTAAGGTTGGGCACAATTTGGGTGCGTGTTATAATAGAGTACAGTGTTTTTCAGGCAAAAATCGAGAAAATATGGGGTCCTTGTTATAATTGAGAAATTACAGCACGATTTTTTTAAGGCACATAATAATGACATGAAAGTCAAACTTATGAGAAACACAAGTCAAAAAATGACATATGAAGACATAACTGTACAATTAAACATAAGATAACAGGGATCACCATGAGATCAAGAAAACAATTATTATGAGAAGGTAAGTTGGAATAATATCACAAGATCAAAATTATTAGATAGACTTTACATCCATAATCTATAATTATGTCTCTTATGCCTTCTTTATCCAATAACTTAGACATTTTTCCCATAAGTATAAGATTGAATGCCATAAATTTGACTTGTGCATCATGACTTTGACTTACAAAGACTCAGTAGTGTGCTTTTTGTTATATTTTAACATTTGTCTCTCATGATTCGAATTAAGAAAGCATTTTACCATCAAATTAGCCTTCATAACTGTGTGGTCTGTCAGAAATGAGCTCTCATAATGTCTGCTCGAGTCTGTATCATGGCTTGTATTTTCCTTCTTGTGTATCAGCCCTTGTGGTGTTTCGAAAGCCCATTTTTAAGCTCCATCATATACACCCCCAGCTCCCTTATACCCCCACTCCTTCCCCATATGTCATGAATAAATCAAATCAATGCATTATAGCACAAGAAAGGGGGCTCAGTTTGCAAGCATGATTTTTTAAAGTGTTGCATGTTCAAAACAGTACAGGACATGAAAAGATTGCAAATGTATAATTAGTGAGAGTGGGTGATGCAAGGGTGAGAAAAATGTCTGATTCAGAAATGAGAAATAAGAGGCGAGGCTTTCAACCTTAGCAACGGAGTATTTCATCTTAGTCCCTCCCCCACTACTCGCTTCCAGAGAGCAGAGAATAATGTGATTGTATAGATTTACTCCAGACCTCAGGTAGGTGTAATTGCTTAATGCTATTTATGTGCCAATAGAGTCATCCTGTGGCTGGATGCCTGGAGAGTCTTAATAGCACACCTAAATCCTGCACTTGAATACAGCGCTGATAGTTTAAGCACTCACATATTTCTCATTGAGATTGTGGACTGTTTATATGTGAAGTTAAGGTCAAATTTAGTGAAGAAATTCAAGCCTATCAAGAGTGACATTTAGCTGAAATGCCATGAAACTTGTGTAAACACTGCCAAACATATGCAGAACTCAGGCACTGTGGGTCAGTGATATGACTTCAAACAAAGATGAGTCTGAAGATTCACCAACAAGTACATGTTTTCATGAGGAACACAAAACACAAGAAAAGGGATGCCTGGTACTATCATTAAATCTTTGTCAGTAAGTTTGAGTTTTTTTGCAGATATTTACAGCTGACATATCATGATTGCATTTCAGCAGAATGTAGAAATACACTGGAAATCAGGACTGATACAAATCATGATTGCTAATACCAATGTGTTTTTATGATGTATTTTTCGTGTAATTCCTCCACAATCACAACACTTCTCTAATATTAGACCAGGGGTTCAAGCCAGTTTCAGCTACTTTTTTGGTGCAGATGACTCAGTACTTTCTGGTTGTCTGAGCATATTTTGCTTACATTTATGTTTCTGTCCTAGAAAAAGCATATGAAAGACATCAACAGATTTAATTAAGGCAAAAGCTACTTTCACTTCTTGTTATTTTTGCTTTTTTTTTAATGATGTTCCGTCAGATTTTGTCAGGTTTTCTTCAAAACATTCAGTTTTTCAATATTTCAGACTAGGGCGGGGCAACATGGCCTAAAAATATTTAATCACAAAACTCGATTCACAATTTTAACCAATTTTTTCCTCTCAAGGAAAAACCTCTGAGTGACACAACAATATGAGAATCAAGTTTTGCTTTTATGTTATTAAAATATATTCAGAAACTAACACAAACAAATACAACCCAAACATGTGCTTGTGCAAAACCTGACAAGGTCTACCACAATGAAAACTCTTAATTTCAGTATTTGTATTTTCAAAAATTATAAGTCAAGAAAAAAAATCTCAATTTTTAGTTTTTAAATTTTCTGCAAAAATAAAAAAATAAAAAAAATAAAATAATCTATTTCATCAATATCTTGTCCAGCCATATTTCAGTCTAATTGGCAGACCACATTAGGAGAGAAAGAGGGTCAAATGTAGTCTCAAGGCCACCAGTTGCCCATCCCTGACAAAGAGGACCACATAAAACATTTTTCCACTGCCTTAGGGCCATATTGTTAAATACTGTCAGATACTATCATTCTGAAAAAAATAATTAAATAAAAATAGCAAATATAACTCTTTAACAAAAAACGATTATAGCAACATTATATATGTTTTATTTTATTTTAATAATGCATGGTTTAGGGCAGTTAAGGCTTCTTTTTAAATACAAATGCAGTCTTTTTTTTTAAGTACAAATATGTCTTCCTCTTCATTTCTTTCCAAATTTAGCATTTTGTATTTTATGTTATGCTCCATAAAAGAGATTTAGAGAAACAGTTTTAGCAAAATAAGTCCTTTAACAACAATTATTAGAAAAGATTCTATGACAAACCCTGGTTTGTGCATGTTGTATTCATTTTTCAGGTTGAATCTCATGTTTTCCTCATGTTTATACCTTTTATTGATTTTTCTGAAACGATTTTTGGGACCACAATGAATGAGGTGGAGGGCTGCATGTGGCCCTGGGCCACCAGTTGCCCACTTGTTATTAGGCAATGAGGACATATTTTATTACCCCCAAGAGGTTGCTTCCTCTGCTCAATAATACAGTTTTCTAAATCAGCAGTTTGATGTGTCACATACAGCATTAAATCCCGACAACACAACAGGGAAACATATTAGTGTCATCTGTCAATGCCACATTATTTGCTGATGCTAATGTCGGCCAATGCAGATGTGAAGCTGATGCTTCTCTGCATCTCAAGCAGAATGCATTGAATGCGTTGAGTTTTATGCAGCACCAGCAGACCCACCTCAGATGAAGTTTTTGTATTTTCTCACCTTCATTTCTTAAACTTTGAAGTGTGTTCAAAGAGCTGAAGTTTGAGGTCTGAACTACAGCTCCTTTAATCTGTAACGCATAGAGAGGATGTGTTTTGGGATATTTCAGGCGCGTCAAGAGTGTCTCAGCCGACTGGAAAGCTCTAATTTAATTCAGAGAAATAATCTTGATTCTGAAATTCTGAGCTACATCAGAGGGTATGCTGGTTTTAGTTTTGTGTTCTCCAGAGCTCATTGTTTATCAGCAGGTATTACAGTGAATCTGTAGCTCTGAACAATGCAGAGGAGGCTTTGTGCTGATGCTGTTGTTAAAAATTTTTTTTTTTTTTTTGCTTTATTTCAGTAGTTACCTCTGCCAAGGACGTTATGTTTTTGCGGGCGTTTGTTTGTCTGTTTGTTAGCAAGACTACGCAAAAACAAAAACTACTGAACAGATTTGGCTGAAATTTTCAGGAGACGTTGGTAATGGCCCACCTAAGAAATGTTTAGATTTTGATGGTGATCCAGATAACCTCCATTAGCGAATGATCGCTTTTGCTCAATAGCTGGCTAACTAATAATGATATCAACATGATTCTGAGTGCTAGGTGTGGGTTTTCAGGGTCAAGGAATCATATCATGATGGTAAATTTATCATGGAACAATATGTGAGCTACCTTGGCAGAGATTTGCGCTCTACGGGTGCTTTCTAGTTTCATGATTTCATTACCAAATATATTGAAAAGAAAACATTTCTCATTTATGGCAGAAAAATGTCTTTTCATGCCTCTGTTAAAAGAATCTCTAAGACTTTGCACAAATGTTGCTACTTATGAATATACTCTTTACTTTAAAGGCCAATGCATATCGCGCCGGAGTTTCTTTTATTGAGGATTTGGAAAGGTGGAGTCGCTATAGATCAGACGGTCTTCAGTCTTGCCTAAACACGACCTCTTTATTTGTGAGCAGGTCACTCAAAATCACTTTCAAAGAATCACCCGAAACTTAACACAAATGTCCTCCCTGACCTTTTTGAGATACAGATCCAAAGGTCATCGTTGACCCTGGCTTGCAATCATGATATCCTAAGAAAGCTTTGTACGAATTCCCTCTGTGACCTAAGAAGTAACTCACCATTTGGAGGTGTTAGGTCAAGGTCATGGAGTCTCATATTCACCCCTTGTGTGTTAATATCTTTAAGAACACCTCTTAGGGAATTTCTTCAAACTTTGCACCAATATAAAATATGTTAGAAATACAGGATCAAAGGTCATGATGTGTCATGATCATCCTTTGTTTGTGAACCTGGTAACTCAAAAATTCTTTTGGGGATTTGCATCAGACTTTTCTCAACTGTCCTTTTTGACTCCAGAATGAATTTATTAGATTTAAGAAGGCCTTGGTCAAAGGTGAAGGTCATGAAGCTTATTTTTGCCCTTTGTTTATGAAAGTGATATCTCAATAAAGCTTTTAGGGGGGTTTTCTTTGGGCTACAACAGTTAAGGTCACTGCGTCTCACTATCATCCACTGTTTGCAAACACCAAATCTGAAGGATGCTTTGGCGGATTTTTCCAAATTTTGACTGTGACTTGACAATGCACTTGTAGGGCCCTATAAAATCTGTTATTTTTTTTTCCCAAATTCTGTTGTAGTTTTTCCCATATTCCGTTTTTTTTCTGTTTTAATTTTTTTTAAATTTGGTTTTTAGTATTTTATGCAAATTTAACCCTGGGACAATGTATAAAGTAATGAAATATAAAAACTCTTCAGGTTGTCCTCACACGTATCTTTACGGATCCAGTCAACAGTATGTTGACAAAATGTGCAGAACATTTGATCGCCTGACTCATAAATACTTGTTGGGAAACTGCTCTGCCCTGTATTTTAGAGTTAGCCAGGAGTTTCATAGCTTCTTCGCTTACTTAGCCGGCGTCTGATGCAGCCGCTTCGACATGTTTGCATTGTTAATGAGGGGAGGAGGAGGGGGAGAGGAAGTAAAGCGTGCATGGTCCCCAGCCTCATAGTGACCCCCTCGGAGCATTGTCCCGAGAGATACTTTCCTTTTTATTCCAAAGTTTTTATTGAATTCTACTTTTAATGTGCAGTTCCTCGATTCCATCTGCGATTCTGTGATCATGGATTTTATAGGGCCCTACACTTGTTACCTCTCTGAGAAACAAGGGCAAATGTCATTGTGTCCATTTGTCACGCTATGCTTGTGGTCGTCGTGTATCAAGACCCTTTCAAGGTATGTTATCTGCCTTAGGGAGGTCATTTGTCAAAGGTCAGGACAGGAACCTTGAGTTCACCTATTGCTTGTGAGCACTATATCTCAACAATGCCTTTAGGGGCTGTCCTGAAATAAGTGAAACTCTCCGATTTGACTTGATGACGAGCTAATTTCACTTTGGAAATGTTATGTCAAAGGTCATTGGGACTCATGAGGAATCCCTTGTTTGTGATTGTGATATGTCGAAACGCGTAAGAAACATCTGTCAAACTTTGCCCAAAGGTCCTCACTGACTTAAGGTTGAACTTTGTAGATGTTAGGTGGTATAGGCCAAAGGTCAGTTGACTTTAGGTTCAGTGCTTCCTATGAATGCTATATCTTTAAAAACATCACAAGGGATTTCCTTAAAACTTTGCCCTCATGTCCATTTTGACTCATGGATAAACTGCTTAGAATTTGGAATTCAGATGTCAAAATGATCGGGCCTCATGATCTTTCTTTGCTTATGAGTTTTTTCTATGCAACTGTAAAAAAAAACAAAAAAAAACCTGTCTTTCCGCTTGAGCCTCCTCTAGACCCTCATAGACAGTCAGGTTGTTATTTTAGTCAAATTCTTTTGTTAAAAGCAAACAAACTGTAAATTAGCTTCTTTTAAACAGTAAAAAATGTGCAAATTTATTGGTTTGAGTTTTAGTTAGAATGAGTTTGGACGTACTGGAACATCCCATATGGGCAAAAATCCAATATTGTACCATCCCTGCTTAATAGAGCATGAATCTTCTTGTTTTTGTTGCTGTGGTTCTCTGTGTATCTTTGTTTCTTTGCACAGTGAGATTACAGGTGTGGTCTCATGTCAGCAGGTCAAGGCTCCTCCTAATGAAAGCACTGATGTGAAGATGAAAGTCAGTTTTAGTTTGAAGCTGCCCTTTCCGGGAGGTTTTCAGGCCAAATGACAGCATCTGTCTGTGTGCCTCAGAGATCAACATTCAGAGGAGAAACAGCGGGACTGTGCGATAGAGGAGCCGTTCCAGAGCGGATGGACAATAGTTCAGTCGGACAGAGGGAGAGTGATGGGGAAGGGAAGATAAAGGGAGTCCGGGTTTTGTTGTAGTGAAGGGCTCTTCCAAAGGGCACAATAAATCCCCCTGCAGAGGGAGATCAGAGACTGGCCGAACCCACAACCCCTCCCCAGAACACACACAAACAGTCTCATATATAAATACACACCTGAGACAGTCTTTTTACCAATGTTACCTCATGAACTTTAGAAACACTGACTACAGTATATAATCATAATCAAGACTTAACTCAGTTTTAATTCAAAGAGCTTTATTGGCATGGGTGTTGTGGGGCATTTTGACAAAGCATTTCATCCAAAAAGAAAAAAGAAATACATTTATTTAAATAGAAGTGAAAACAGTTGATTATAATGACATATATTAGTAGGGATGCATAAGTTGGATATTGGCCAATATCCATTATGCTGATATTTTGAATGCATTATTGCAGATACTGTACCAGAACTTATAGTTTAGTCAAAAAGGGCAAAAATGTTTTGCCATAATGAAATGTACTTGCTGTTTTCAATAAAACAGTTTTTTTTTTTTTTTTTTGAAAGGAATAGGTGTAAACCAATTTAAAAACATCTCCCTCATTAAAGAATGAAACTATTGATTTTTAAATGTACCCATAGCAGGATGATACTGTAGAGAAATATGGTAAATTTATGCATTTTGCCAATATTACTGCTGATATACATGGCATATAAATAATGCTGATATAGCCTATATTGCTCATACAGCAGTTGTATATAGCTGCAAATATTACAATATCAGCTGATACCAATATCTTACCAATAATATCGTGCATCCCTATTTATTAGTGTGTTGTGATAGTAAAGGTTTAGAAAGTGAGAAAAATTTAAAAAATATTTTATTATTAGATAATGCACACTGATCAGGCATAACATTATGATGACCTAACCCTTGCTGTGCAGCTGGATCAGCCTGACTCAATGTCTGTAATTAGGCGGATCTGTCTTGCCAATGTCCAATCTATAACAATTGTGAACAGTCCAAAGTTTGACGGCCTTATCAGCGTCCTTTGGATCAGAGATAAGTAGGATCTACAAGTGAGAAGACAACAGGCAGTGACTACTCAGACTAAGATCAGCATAGATGCTAACAGCTTTAGTAGCAGTTTTATCAGATCTGGACCTCATTTCTTTATGAAATGAAAAACAAATGACAGCACTTCAAACTTCTCAATAGAAAGCGTCTTTTCACTTTACTTAGGACATGTTTTGACGAGGGTTTGTTTTACGTAGTGGCTCATGTTTTGTCCTTTACATGGCCGCAGTAGCGCCCACCTGCTCAGTTGTCTTATTCAATCAATCAATCAGTCAAACTTTATTTGTATAGCACTTTTCATACAGCGTCTTGTAGAACAAAGTGCTTTACATAAAAACAAAGGAGTTAAATAAAATGAATAAATAAAAAGTAGAATATTGAATACAATGAAAAATATAAAACCCCACCCACCCTCGCAATCCACATACAGCACACACACTCACTTACACACACACACAAAGACACACAGAAAACAGAATTAGAGGACTAAGGAAACGTTATCTTGAATGAAAAATGAGGAAACACAGGAACTAAGACTAAAATGACGATGAGAAATCATAAAAATACTATAGGAAAATAAATAAGTAAGTAAATAAAATGGAATTTTAAATAATAAAATGGTAAATGAGATAGCCAAATTCCAAATGCATAATAAAATCTACTGAAGTGGGATAGTGGAAAGGAAATCGATGAACAGAGAATAAAATTCTGAACTATAAATCTGAGCTGAAATTGAGAATTAAAACAGATTAAGAGGGTTAAAATAAGTAAATAAACATTGGCTTGCAATGAACGTGATTGTTGGAACAATCCCCCAATCACCTGCCGGATATGCTTTGAAAGTTCCTGCTCTGCCCAAGTACTTTCTATGGGCTCTTTCCCAGGTGGACTAGTGAAATATATTGAACAGTCCATTTGGTCATGCTAGGCTAAAGCTCATTGGGGAATGAAGGCTGGTCTATGTGGTACAATCCAACAGGCAAGAGGGGTGGGAAGGTGTTGCCAATTTTAATGCACTTTTCTCCAAAAATATGTCTTATTCATTCATGTAATGAGGGCAGTGTTTTACAGATAATTATATTCACCTTATCTGGTGCAGTTTTTGTTTCAAGTGTCCAAGCGTCTCCATTCGGTTACGGAGGTTGGCAACAAAAGTGGGCAAACCTGAGCAGGGCGTTGTCTCACTGTGTAGCTTGGTTTTACTTAGAAGATGCAAAGCCTCAGTTTGCACTTTTGACAAATGATACAAGTAAACGAGGGTTAAAGCTTGACTTATTTGCTGCCATTGAAGAGGTTGGCTACTTTTTCCCACTTGCTGACCACTCCGTATGTCTGCGAAAAAAAGCCCTGCCATAGCATAAGTTAACTGTCACTTTAGGAAAATGAGCTGAAATGGCTGTTATCACTCACATTGAACTGACGGTGGCTAACCTTGCTGTTAATGGTTCCATTTAACTTAATATTTCCATGTTGGAGAAACTGACACAAGGTGACAGATTCCCATAAATCACCTAATTAAGTTTTGCTGCCTTGTAACATTGTCTGCCGTTTTCTCTAAACACCAGTGAGCTTTTTGATAGGGTGTGGTGTGCATTACACTCGCTGTAGAGTTAGTCACAGAGCATGGGAGAAGCATGCATATACATAAGTTGTTAAAATGTCTGTCATCAGCACAAGTTGCTTGGCAGTTAAAATGATCATTATGATTTCAGAAGTAGTAAAAGGAGATTTTTTGTTTTTGTTTTGATGCACAATGCATCAGTCCTCTCTTCAGACTAAAGCCCAGGCTTTTCTCAGCTGAGTCAAGGGGAACAGCAAAGAAGATGGTGAGGGTCATAAAGTCCTTTGTTTACTTTTCTAAACTCAGGAAAGGGAAACAACCCCCAGATGGTTTTCTCCTTCATTTTCTTTGATATGATCGGATCGTCTCTCTGTTCTGAACCCTCCACTGGATGTGTGAAGGTGGTGCCACTTAGCCTGCACTGAAGTTAATTTAAAAAACTTTTGCACACAGGCAGCATGGGCATCCTGTTCCCTCTCAGCTCTGTGCAACTGAGCACAACACAAGGTCAGTGAATGGGTTTGACAACAACTCAGGACACACCACTTCCTAGCCTGAAGAAATGACCCTGGCATAAAGACTGACATAAAAAAAACAACAAAGTAATAAAACACTCTGGTTTGCTAAAATGCACCATTATACTTCTTCAGTAGAAAACAAATCTGCAAACTGTGAATTGTCATAGCATAAAGGGTGAAGAACTGCAGAGGTGGCTCACTGTGCAGCTCCTTTAATCCATCTCTAATCTGACCCCACCAGCAGCTCCTCCCTGTTTCGTAGAATCTACAGCCTCTGATTTCCACCTCCCACATAAACAGCAGAACGTCTGTTTCCTGATTAGATTCGACCAAGAACAATTTAAATGAATTTACTGTGAACTGTCTCCCAACTTGAAAAAGTAATTTCAAGTAAGTGCATGGTGCTTGTACTGCTGACAAAAAGTAATGTACATTGTTGATAGCATTATGGCATTGTACAGCAGGAGTTCAGAGGTTTGAAGTGCCATAAATCACCATGAAATCTAAAAAACAAAACATCTTTTTTCTTGAAAGGGAAACCTTAATGTGTTTAATGTTTAAAACTATAAAGAGACGAACAGTCACTAAAACACCTATAAAGACATTTAAAATCACAATAAATGATTGTGAATTTTCAATGATAAATACACATTTTACAGTATACAGTATACTACTGTGATTTTAAAGCTCTTAACTTGCACATTAGCACAACATGTGTGTTTAGGCTGGTAATAACATTGTAACATTGTAATTTGTACTGCAGCACAAATTAGTATAGAGAATATTTTTTCTAAAGACTGAGATCTTTTCAGTGGTCTGTTGAAATGAGCCATTTCTTAATTCTTTACTTTCGGGAGTTAATGATATTATTTAGATCAGTTAAAAAAGGCCCCAGTCTGTTCCATGTATTTTTTTCATCTACAACTGCTTGCTAAAACAAACAAAAAACATGCATTAACAACTTTAATGATTCATCATTATAGTTTTTAACATTAGTACTAGAACCTCCATCAGGACCCTCTTGAAGACGAGATGCCACATCTGAATGGGCTGACCTCTAATAAATTTATTTTCAGGAGAGACAAATATGATGAGGACAGATCTATGATTGGCTCATGGATCTGTCACTGCCTTAAATTCTGACTTTAGTCAGTTTGTCCTTGCCCACCGCCCTTTCTTTGCCCACACCCCTAACACAGCTTTGCTGGTGGCTGTTCAGCATGAGACTGGCTCCACTCCAAGATCTCTAACTGCTAACAGAAGTGTTTTCCCGTTACTGTTACTGTACGCCTGTATAGATGCACTTCCCCGTAGGTTGGCCCAGTGCTGCGCTCATGGTGGATTCATGTCGTGTTTGGAAGTATATTAGTATATATGTGTATTATGTATATATGCATATTTGTGTGTTTATAAAATCAAGAGCATAGCTTTAGCCTGCTCTATAGTGAAGTGTCCTGAAATAAAACTTGTTATGAATTGGCATTGTACAAATAGAGATTGATTGATTGAAAGTTATCCAACTTTTATGTTAAGAGTATATCAAAAACTCATCCATTAGCTGTTTTAAGGTGTATTAAAACCTTATTGTTGTTCAAATTTCCAAGGCACATCAATGTGACCTGCCACACCATTTGAGAAACGCTGGTTTTTATGACCATGGTTTTATACATTGCACATTCACAGGCACTAATTCATTCTTCTTTGTTGTCTTTGTCTATTGCAGAGAAGCTGATAGCGTACCAGCGCGAGTTTCATGCCTTGAAAGAGCGCCTTCGAGTGGCAGAGCACAGAACGCTGCAGCGCTCGTCTGAACTCAACAACATCCTCGAGCAGTTCAGACGTGCCATCGCCGAGACAAACAGCAGCAAAGATGCCCTCACAAACTTCTCAGGTAACTGTCAAACACTCAGAGACTTATCACTTACACTCCCTGAAGCACCTGTTGTTTTGCTCTTTAACTCTTTAGAGTTAATATATTAACTCATTTGTTCCTCATGACAAAAAATGTTAGTCTCCAAAAAACTGCTGTGAAAATAACATATATCAATATTTTTTTCCACTTTAAACGAGTCATCCCAAAAGAGGTCACAGATTTGCAGCAACGTTGATTTTGATAGTTGAATGGTGTTCATTATGTCTTAAGTTTCTTAGAAATACTTTTCTTTTTTCTTTTATCTCAGACATGTATTCTTTTCACGTACCTTGACATGTTAAGGCGGAAACTTGGCTGATGTGACATGTCACACTTACCACCAAGTGACACTTCTGAGGAAGTCGGAAGTTTGAGATGTCTGAGATAAAAGAAAAAAAACCCAATTTATTTGTACGCTTTTTTTTTTTTTTTTTTTTACAGTGTCCGGATATAATCACACTTGTGGTCCGAGGGATGAAACATGCCAGCGCCCTAATATCAGCTGAAAATAACAGATATCATTTTTTTTTCCCATTTTAAATGAGTCAGTCTTTTAAAACTACTTCAGCCTGAAATATATGTATCTGAAATTAATTATATTTTTGGGGTTTTAAGATTAAGTTGATACAGAAAGTTCCCACTTTCTTTTGCGCTACATCAGCTGGTGTAAAGGTATAAATGGAAGACTTTTCCCCTAAACAAAGGCTTTTTATGTTGTTGCCTGCTTTTTAGATTTCTAGGCTTTGTAACACTTTGCAAAACCTAAAATTTATGAGCTCTAACAAATAATACAAAACACCAGAGGAAGTACCCCTCCCAAAGTTAGGTAATTTCTATAAAAAAAAAATGAAATGAAACACGGTTTAAAAGTTTCAAACTTTCACTCTTCAAGGCCTTTGTCATTAATTCTGTCCTATCAACTTGCAAACCACCGGGTATGTTATAAAATCAAATAGGTTGAGAAATGACTGTCATAAGAACATTTTACTGCTCCGCTCCCCACATGATAAAATTAAATTGTACCAGTCTGGTTTGCAATTCACTTTTAGGATTATGGTGCACTTTGTCTGCCAATTTTCAAAATGAAATTTGCTTTTAATACTCGGCTTCATTGACATTATGGAGCTACTTGATGTTTCAAACTGTAGGTTACACCAGTTTAGCATTGTCATAATTTTAGTTATGACCATAATCCTGCTTTTTTAAAGCTTTCTTTGATTTTTTGATGTTCTCATACATCATGCACACACAAATGGAAATGAAAACCCAACATGATTATGTAATTTCTTATTCTATAATAGGCTGCAGTGGGCCAGTAGAAAACATCCAGATCCCTGCATAAGGGAAATACTGTATTAACTTAAAGGCAGTGCAGTATGGTGGAAGCTCCACAGGAATAGAAAAGGCCTGCAGCAAGAGGGTGCTTATAGTGCTTAATAGAAGTCTGTTTCTCCTCTGAGAATAAGTCAGCTCACAGGTAGATTTGACTCTCCTTTAGTTAAAGCATCGCTGTTGTTAAAACGCATTTCAGCATTTACATCAGGGTTTGAACTAAACCTTAACATTTACTGATGACTGTGGCAGGTAGACTTTAAAATGATCCAACCATTAATGTGTGTTTTTAACTGTCAGCTAAATTCATTCATTAGCACAGACAATATTTAAATTAATAAACAAGACTTCCAGCATTCTAGTGCTTGGTTTATTTGATATAAAGGAACCCAAAATTTTCAGTCCAGCTTTTGATTTATGAGTCATTGTTTGGAAAATTTTCAGCACTACTGCCATCATGACTGCCTGTTTGTTTATCTCAGCCTTTAAGCCCAACAGTACTATTTTCTCACCATACTGCTCATATGAACACAAAGATGCTTTGCTGTCTTAGACTAGTTATAGTCAGAGTTCAGTTACAAACATAAATGCTGTTTCTGTCCAAGTCCAAACAACAAAGAGGGACTATATAATCATTTTCAGAGTCCACAACATGATTTAATCTAATGCAAAATCCTGCTTTGAATCAGCATTTGTTGGCGTCATGTTTCCACTCTTCCACTGTTTACTTCTTCCCTATTGCTTGAACAATGCTCACCTATTGTGAACATAGAATCAGAAAAGATGTTTTTTTAACATCACTGTGTTTATTATGAAGAACTTTGTTGCTTTCATAATTCAGACATCTGAGTTGTGATGAGAACTATTGGGTTTGAACTAAAAGTGTAACTTCTATAAAACAATGCCATTTTCCTGACAGCTGTTTGTAGCTTTTAAAAGAGCAGATGTAGCTTAACTCGGCTGATAATAAGTCAATTTTGGATATGATAGAGGTGTAATACTATGAAAAAGAAATTCAGTTATTTTGATATAATTTTGGAAAATGTATCCTTCTCCTTTGTCATGCATTCTTACTGTTAGCTACCTCTTACCATGGCTTAACCTTGTGCAGCAGCTGGATCTGCCTGATTCAATGTCTATGATCAGGCAGATCCATCTTGCAAAGCTCCAATCTGCAATGATTGTGAGCAGCCCAAAGTGGCATGGCCCAATCAAAGTCCTTTGAAGCAGGAAGAGGTGGAGCTACAAGCGAGACAACAGCAGGAAACGACAGAGATTAGCATAGATGCTAACAGCTTCAGTAGCAGATTTAATTAGCTCTTGATCATATTTCTTTATTAAATGAAAAACAAATAACACTACCAACTTCGCCACAATGAGGATATATTCGCTCCACTTCGGACATTTTTTGACGTGTGTGTGTTTTACGGAGTGGTTCATGTTCTGTAGTGCAGTAGCACCCGCCCACCACGTTATCTGATTGGCCCATTATAAATGTGATTGATGGAACGATGGTCCAGTCACCTGCCTGACATGACTCTGAAAGGTTATGCCTTCTCCAAACTCTTTCTATCTGCTCTTTCCATGATGAAATAGTCCTAGTGAAATATATTAAAGGGTCTGTCTGGTATGTCAGGTTAACCATAGCTGACCGTGACAGAGGGTAGAGAGTAGGTACTGATATCACAATATGTGCACCAGACAAGCAGTTCCACATGCAGAGGTGCAGAGAGAAACGTCTAGTAAAATATATTAGTGAGATGAAGCAAGGAAACACTTGAATTCACCTGAATTCACCAGTAGGCCTTATTATTTTTGATAATGTTCATTAAAGGAAATGCAGATTGTGAGCTGACATGTGTTTAAAATGACTCAAAACAACTCTTGGAGCCACAAAGCTATGTCAGTAATGCAGCATAATATTGGTCTGAGCTTTAGGATGGAGCCCTGCAGTGACAGTAACTTTGTGTTATTTTGCACGTCCAAAGTGAGAATCAGTCTTTCTCTGAGCTTATGGCTTTAGTATCTGTTCAAGCTGCTGTTGCCTCCTGTTTATATCCAATATGACACCTGAACCAGTCAGATACTTTCATTTATAAAAGATATGCTTGAACATTGTCAGTGTTTGACCAAACAGAAGTCATATTATTTCATTTATTTTTTATTTGTTTTATTTTAAAAATGTTTCACTTTCAACTCAGCTGTTGTCAGACTACAGCTACAAGCATGAATATATAACCTGTTGTCCTCAGTGCATCGTCCTACAAGATTGTTGTTTTTGATTTTATGGCTGATTTACTGGAATTCAATGTCTTGATTTTTCTTTAAATGTAGATGATGGCAAATAAGTGGAGTTTACATCCATCATGCTTTTATGATAACATGTGCTGTAACAACACAACTCCTTCTTTATCATAAACCTGATATTATAGCTCTGAACATCAGCTGAGAATATATACTACTCTGCAGTGAACATTTTAAAAATAATGAAAACAAAAGAGACTTGAGACTTGTCAGCTGAATTCAAGTAGTTGAATGCTTACTTCCCACTGATTGCTGTTGTCAGCCTGTGCTTTTGCCACTCAGCGGCTGGCATCCCAATCACTCGCACTGACTGCTACATTGTGCTAATACACTCCATCCCCCTGACACTGAAAAATAAATTATGTAGATGATTAATTCTAACCCTGGTTTATTGGTAGGGTTCTTCAAAGTGGGCAGAAATTTCTCTCCTGTTACCCCTTAATGAAGCTGAATAGATGAATCCTTTTTTCACTTGTTCCTTTGCTTCTCCTTGCAGATGAGACACAGAAACTACTGAAGGAGCTTGCAAATAGGAAGCCTCTCCAGGTGCCAAATATCTACCACCACCTGCCTCACCTGCTCAACAATGAGGGTAGCCTGCACCCTGCTGTGCAGGTTGGCCTCGGCCGCACAGGAGGTGAGAGCCAGAGTTCACGCACACTGCTTATTTAGTATAACAGTAACTTCTCCGATTAATGAGGTTCCTCTCTCAAATATGTACACTCATCCCACACAAACACCGCGAAGCCCCCAGAGACCCTCATTACACCAGGGAGAGAGTCGAGTCTCAACTAGTTTCAGTTGATGACTAGTGCACAACAAGTATCCCCTCTGGTCTGAGCTCTGCAGGTTGATGATTCCAGAAAACATTTGCTGATTGAAAGATAATTATCATGTATGTACGGTGGACCTCCATATTTACTTTACATGTTCAGGGTTTCTTTGTTTAACAGTTCAGTCATTCGGCCATTTTACACATGCACAAGACTCTGGAAAAACTCTGGTTGAGCTGCATACATGAACACAAACTGAAAATATTCCACCCTTATTTTTATAGAAAGAGATCAGGGTGAGCCAATATGTGAACACAATAGGGAATGTTTAGGAATACTTACCTTGAGCAAACAAGCAGGGTTGATGACATTTATATTCTGCAGTTGCTATTGTGAGCTGTTAAACCTGTGTGTTCACTTTTTTTTTTTTACTTGCAAGTATTTAGATTTCCCGAGGGATCCATTCATCCATCCGAACTGTGAATACATCCAATTACACAAAGCGTTGATAAAAGACAATCACAGCTTTGGACTGGGTGGTTTTGTGCACCGTCTTGGATATGTTGTGAATAGGGCTTAACAGTTAACCACACTTCTCTGGTGCACCCCAGTTGCCCTTTACTATGCTTAGGCACGATTGCCTTTCTCTCCAGTTCCTCATTGGCTTGCTCTCAGACAGCTTCAGCCCCAACAGCCTGAGCTCAGCTCTGTCATATATTCTCATTATCAGGGTCTCTCTTGGTCTGAAAAGGCATTGACTTAAATTTTTCAAATTTAAGGTCATTTAAGTCGTCAAAACTTTTACAAAACCCAAAACCAGTGAAGTTGGCACGTTGTGTAAATCGTAAATAAAAACAGAATACAATGATTTGCAAATCCCTTTCAACCTATATTCAATTGAATACACAGCAAAGACAAGATACTTAACGTTCGAACTGGTAAACTGTGTTATTTTTAGCTCATTTTGAATTTGATGCCTGCAACATGTTTCAAAAAAGCTTGCACAAGTGGCAAAAAAGACTGAGAAAGTTGAGGAATGCTCATCAAACACTTATTTGGAACATCCCACAGGTGAACAGGCTAATTGAGAACAGGTGGGTGCCATGATTGGGTATAAAAGCAGCTTCCCTGAAATGGTCAGTCATTCACAAACAAGGATAGGGCGAGGGTCACCACTTTGTGAACAAATGCATGAGCAAATTGTCAAACAGTTTAAGAACAACATTTCTCAATGAGCTATTGCAAGGAATTTAGGGATTTCATCATCTACGATCCGTAATATCATCAAAAGGTTCAGAGAATCTTGAGAAATTACTGCACGTAAGCGGCAAGGCCGAAAACCAACATTGAATGCCCGTGACCTTCGATCCCTCAGGCGATACTGCATCAAAAACCGGCATCACTGTGTAAAGGATATCACCACATGGGCTCAGGAACACTTCAGAAAACCACTGTCAGTAACTACAGTTCGTCGCTACATCTGTAAGTGCAAGTTAAAACTCTACTATACAAAGCGAAAGCCATTTATCAACAACACCCAGAAACGCCGCCGGCTTCGCTGGGCCCAAGCTCATCTAAGATGGACTGATGCAAAGTGGAAAAGTGTTCTGTGGTCTGACAAGTCCACATTTCAAATTGTTTTTGGAAAGTGTGTTCGTCGTGTCCTCCGGACCAAAGAGGAAAAGAACCAGCCGGACTGTTATAGGCGCAAAGTTCAAAAGCCAGCATCTGTGATGGTATGGGGGTGTATTAGTGCCCAAGGCATGGGTAACTTACACATTTGTGAAGGCACCATTAATGCTGAAAGGTACATACAGGTTTTGGAGCAACATATGTTGTCTTTTTCATGGACGCCCCTGCTTATTTCAGCAAGACAAGCCACATTCTGCACGTGTTACAACAGCGTGGCTTTGTAGTAAAAGAGTGCGGGTACTAGACTGGCCTGCCTGTAGTCCAGACCTGTCCCCCATTGAAAATGTATGAAGCATAAAATACAACAACGGAGACCCCGGACTGTTGAACAACTTAAGCTGTACATCAAGCAAGAAAAGAAAGAAAGAATTCCACCCGAAAAGCTTCAAAAATTGGTCTCCTCTGTTCCCAAACGTTTACTGAGTGTTGTTAAAAGGAAAGGCGATGTAACACAGTGGTAAAAATGCCCCTGTGCCAACTTTTTTGCAATGTGTTGCTGCCATTAAATTCTAAGTTGATGATTATTTGCAAAAGAAAATAAAGTTTCTCAGTTCGAACATTAAATATCTTGTCTTTGCAGTGTATTCAATTGAATATAAGTCGAAAAGGATTTGCAAATCATTGTATTCTGTTTTTATTTACAATTTACACAACGTGCCAACTTCACTGGTTTTGGGTTTTGTAGTTAAAGGGATATTTTATTTCTTTTGTAGTTAGTTATGTTCACTGCTGTTGACTGGGACAGTTATTTTGCGTTATTGTGTTAGTTTTACGCCTGTGCCAATTGATTTTACTGATCCGCTCTACAGCCCCAGGAAGACACAACGATGTCAGAGGAAACTATTATTGAATCAAACATGATTGATTTTGATTCAAGTGATGATGATGTTCCTTTTACTTGGATGCACAAGGTTACCTTTATGATCCAGAGTTTTACAGAAGAAGAAGTTCTTCAGAATGAGATGCAGTGGGCAGAATCAATATGCACAAGTGGAAGAACACATAGCCATTTGTTGCATCATAAGGTAGTGCCAAACAGAGACTTCCTGGAGAAAACATATTTTCACCCAATCTGACATTTAAACCAACATAGTTTAGTGGCTTGTTTTGCGTAAAATGTACACTATTATGCACAACTGTAACTGTACCACAGCAGTATACCTGACTGGTAGTCTGAGCTTGTTCTCCTTAAAATAAAGAGCTGCTGGGAGCCTTTTCACCAACTTCACTGTCTAATGTCAAGTACCTGATACACTCTAAAATGTAATAGCTATTCCTACTTAAATTACATTTGTGCACTTTACTTAAATCTTAATAACCTGTTGATTGAACTCAATCAATATGAGTAAGGAACCCATTTATATTGAGAAAATTATACAACTTAATTCCTGTGTGTAAGCTGGACTCGAAACTTTTTATCATGGTGATTGAACACTGAGTTCAGGATTGCACATGTGCAGTAAAGCCAGGCGGGAGACTACTCTGCAGACTGATTTTGATGTTGTGGGATGCAGAATTTCTCTTTTAGTCTCAAGGTGAGTTATTTAACGCATCTGCATTAAGCTGCAACACGGAAGTGAAGCGCCAATTTTTTTTTAACTACTAACCATCCTTTGTTGTGCTTGCTTGTATGTGAGGTGTTGATGGCTCAGTTGGATAGTGCGCTTAGTCGGTAATGAAGAGGTTGCAAGTTCGAATTCAGCTCTGGGCAACAAGTGGTGATAAGTTCTTGGGCAAGACACTCAACCCCAAGTTTCTGATGTGTAAATAGGCATAAAAGAGTGTGAATGTGTGAGTTGATACTGGTGGATAACTAACATAGGAAGTTGATATAACTTTCTTAATCCAAGTTAAAATAACTCAATAAAATTAAGTAAATACAACAGGGTTCCGAGTACACAAAACAAGTAAATATAAAGTAAATGTAATCTAAGACTATTAATCATATTTACTTAACTTTTTTAAGGCAATCGGTTTCCAAAATATTTTTAAGTAATGCCAACTTGTTAGATTTTAGAGTGTACAGCCCAACTTCAATGATATTAAAATATCCCTTTCAGTTGTGAGAGGTCGTAAACTTTTGATGGCACTTTAATAAGACAGTCTTTTAATATCTTTTAGGCCCAGTCGGAGTTATACCTTTTATATTCACCTTTTTTGTGTATTTTATTGTTTGCATGACTGTCAAGAGTCACTGTAAACTGTAAATCTAAACTGTTGTAAACTGTACTTGGCAGTGTTTTAAAAATTACATAATGTTGAGTATATGAAAATATATAAAAAGTTCTGATTGAGTTGTTAAGATGGGATTTATTTTGGGAACAAAACAGCTAAGCTTGGGTCTGATCTACAAAAAATTTTATGCGCCTTATAGTTACAATATTTTTTACAACAAAGAAAGATATAATATACCTAATTCCAGTTGGTCGCTGTGTTTTAGTGAGTACATTAGTTTTGAGATTTAAGAGGAAACCAAAGGGAACTGGAAAATGCTGCTGCAAACACCCTTTTTATCATTCTGTGCAGCATGAAGATAGCAGAAAATAGTTTTGGTTGTATTATTCGAATGTACAGTACCCCAAAATTAAGACATCATTAACTGACCGCAGTTATTGGAAATAACTTGAATATGGTAAGTATAACAGAAAGAAAATATCTTACAATTGCATTTTTTTTTCAGAAATCTTAGCTTTAAGCAGTAAACAATTTGTTGCATTCAGGACCATCCTTGCCTTTTTATCTGGAAATTTTCAGGGGTGGATATATTTAAAAAGCTTGAGTATTTCTTTTGTAATTACTATAATTATTTTTAGATCTTTATGCACTTGGGTTTTGTCTTTTGAAAAAATGTTTTTGTCCTTTTTTATGTATTTTAAATTATACAGGTTATACTTTACTTGAACACACATCTGTTCTGAACTGTGCAGAAAAATTACAGAATTGCTATATATACAATTACTTAGAGAACAATACACAATAAAAAGTGTTGCCAAAGTTTCCACAGTTGGAGTCGATGACTTGGCAGTTTTCAACAAAAAAAAAAAAGCTGTTTAACTTATCCCACTAAACAGCAACTAATGCCCCTGCCCCTCATTAGCCCCCTCTTATATGGATAAATCTGTGCTATTCACTCTTTTCTGTTGAGTCCTAATTTGAGCCCTCACAGTTTTTTTAATTTAAATTCTTACTTAAACCCCCCAGCCGCAGCATAGTGCATGTGACCTCTGCTTAATCAAGGTCTCCCTAAGAGGATTACTTACTTGGCTTTGTGAGTGCAGTAGGTGTGTAGTAAGTTTAGTGGGGCAGGTTTAAGGAGTGGCCCGCCTCAAAGCAAGAGGGTTGCTGGTTCGATCCCCGGGTTGGTCAGGGCCTTTCTGTGTGGGGTTTGCATGTTCTCCCCGTGCATGCATCCACAGACCAAAAACATACTCATAAGGTTGATTGGTGGCTCCAAATTTCCAGTTGGTATGAGTATGAGCACGAATGATTGTCTGCCTCTCTATGTGGCCCTGTGGTTGGCTGGCGACTGGTTCAGGGTGTACCCCGCTTCTCGCCCTGTCAGCTGGGATATGCTTCAGGCCCCAGCGACCCCAAAAGGGATAAGCGGTATAGACAATGGATGGATGGAAAGTTCAGGGGCCCGAACAGCTTGAATTGTGTTTCCACATTCCTAATGACAAAGACTGAGACGAGGAACAGAGGCCCTTGACAAATTAAAGGAAAAGAAGGAGGGACAAGTCTGGAACAAGTAGGTGCTTCATGTCCCCAGTCTGTTAGATCAATGAGTACAAGGTATTCCCACGGGGGGTGAGGGAAAAAAGGCCTATCATTGCCATCTCCTACTCGCTGCCAGCCTGTCTGCTGTATGACAGGTGGGCTGGTGTGTGTTACCTACAGATTCTTCTTGGCTTTCTTTTTGTAAACCTGGAGAGATTACTGCCCCCAGATAATGAACAGTTTGTTGCTGCCTACTGCCTTGTTCTCACAAGCTCCCCACCCTTTAACACTATCAGTTGTGTTCACTGGAATGTACTGACGGGCTGGAGGTGCTGCCACTGTGAAGTGATTGTGGATCTGTGGGGCTAAAGGTTACAGAGTCACAGGACTGAATCACAGAGGGTTTGCCTACCACCCGTGCATGCCCCGTGACTTGCTTGAATAGCCAGAGCAAACATTTGCACCAAAGCCTCAATGATTCCTTTAATACTCGTTTCCTTTTGGCCACATTTTGGTCCTTCATCGCCTGTGTCTGTGTCTTTAGTCTTTAATATATTCTCCTTTATTTCTCTGCTGGTATATCTGACATTGGGCTATTAATAGATATGCAAATCAGGATCAAATCCTGCTCTTAATTTTAAAAGGACTTCTTAGACTTTTTGCACTTGAAACTTTCCAAAGAGTGGTGTTGTAAATAAGAGCTGCAGATAAAGTGTAATTTCACTGTTATTTAGGAACAAGAATTCACAAAAATAATTGCAACAAAAAACAGAGATCCAAACCCAGGATATGGTTAAGCATTTATCCAAAGCTAGATATTTTTTTTACTGAGAAATTAAGAAATTGGTTTAGGGAGGGTGAGGGTTCATGCTCTGTGCACCCTGTGAGGTCGTATGATGGCAAAATATCTGCTGTATTGTTAACATCCTCTTATGTATAGCTGTTGTATGTACGGACCCCAGGAAGACTAGTTGCTGCCTTGATAGCAACTAATGGGGATCCTTTTAAACTAATAATCTAATTCAAAGAAACCTCTGCTTTATGGGCAAAATGAAAAAAAATGTATCACAATTTATTTATGGCCATATCATTATCTAGATTATATGGATTTTTAGGATGGATCCATGCTTTCATGTTGTTAACACCAAATTCTGACCCTACCATCTGAATCTTGCAGCAGAAATTTAGACACTTCAGACCTGGCAACATTTTTCCAATTTGCTATTTACCAACTTTGGTGAGTGAAGTAGCCTCAGTTTTCTGTTCTGTTTCTGGTGTGGTCTGCTGCTGTCGTCATCCCAACTGCTTAAAGATCTGAAGCCATCCCTCAGCTGTAACAAGTGGTTGTTTGAGTTACTGTTGTTTTCTCTAACTCCTGCCACTTTGGCTGCTCTTCTCTGACCTTTGGCATCAACAAGTCGCTTTCACCCAGACAACTGGATATTTTCTCTTTTTTTGGACCAGTCTCTTTAAACCATAGTGATGGACGTGCATCCTAGTAGATCAGCAGTTTCTGAAACAGTCAGCAGCCATGCCACATTAAAAGTCACTTAAATCACTGTTCTTTCTCATTCTGATGTTTGGCTTAAACTTCAGCGGGCTGTCTTGACCATGTCTACATACCTAGATGCATAACTCTTTGCCATGTGATTGACTATTTTTCTATTTGTGTTAAAGAGAAGTTGAACAGGTTCATCTGGTAATAGGGTCGGTGATTGTAAGTTATGAAATTTATTTTCAGCTATTTAAAATAAGCAAGTTGAGTTTTCTCATATGGTACATTTCCATTGTACAAAACCAATGATGTTAGGACATTGTGTAAAATAAAATTAAAAACAGAATACAATGATTTGAAAATACTTTACAGCCTATATGCAACTGAATACACTGCAAAGACAAGATATACAGGGGAACAAAAGACTGGGGAATTTAAGGAATGCTCAGAAAACACCTGTTTGGAACATCCCACAGGTGAACAGGTTATTTGGAAACGTGAGTGTCATGATTTTGTGTAAAAGAAATAGGGTTGCATGATATTGGATTTTTTCTAATATCAGATGTGCTAATAGTACAAAACTTTGTTGCAGATAGAGATACCGATATTTGTGTCAAGAGGAAAAAGTTTGAACTTCACTAATTGAGCTGTTCCTTTCAAGGTTATAGTCCATTTGTGTAACAAACAGATGTGAAGCAAGAAAAACAACCTTCTATTCTTTAATAAATGATACTAGTGATTGTGAGGTAAACCATTATGTTACAATTTTACATTTTGCCATATTACAGCCAGTGTGTGGGACATTTATAGACAATTTTTATGGTCAAAATATAGGATTGTAAATATCTGCAATGATTTCCATATCTGCCGATACCGACAATCAACTTTTCAGACTTGTATACTGATATTGGTCCAACAATGTTGTGCCTCACTAAAGAGGAGCATCCCTGGAAGGCTCAGTTGTTAACAAGCAAGGGTAGTGCGAGTTTCACCACTTTTTTAAAAATCTGTTTATTTACTAATGTCTCAACTTCATTGGCTGGTTTGTATAAACAATCTCACCTTCTCCAAAGACAAATCCAGAATAAGTTAGCAAACAACCAGCTCATCAGCTGAAGCTTTTTTTTTTTTTTTAACGTAATACAGCATCTTGTTTTGTAGCTAAGCAACT
The DNA here is from genome assembly GCA_037902135.1 of Cetoscarus ocellatus. Classification (NCBI taxonomy): domain Eukaryota; kingdom Metazoa; phylum Chordata; class Actinopteri; order Labriformes; family Labridae; genus Cetoscarus; species Cetoscarus ocellatus. The sequence goes on from JBAMNC010001683.1 coordinate 809,627, forward strand.
CCAGCGTATGTTTACAGTGTCCAGCTATTAAACATGACCCATGCTCCCTCTTTACAGTTCCCCGAGCTCTTACAGATCTCGGAAAGACTGCCTTTTCTCACAGAGCACCTTGGGCATGGATCAACCTCCAAAAACAGCTAAAGATAGTGTCATTGATCTCGCTGAGAAAATTTAAAAGGATCATAAAGAGTGTGGTGACGGAGAAGTGTAGCTGCTTTTCATGAAGGGTAACTGTACATTTTGTAAGCCTGTTTTAAAATGTGAGTTGTTGTGCTGTTAATGTTTGGTCTTGTTTTTTTTTAAGTCTGTAACACTGTATTGGCTGCTACCTTGGCCAGGTCTCTCTTGTAAAAGAGATTTTTAATCTCAGTGGGACTTTCTGGTTAAATAAAGGTAAAATAAAAAATAAAAATATCCCATGCTACAGTTGAAGATTCCTCTTTTTGTTCCCCTTTCCCCCTCAACATTCCTTGTACTGCATTCTTTGTCCTTGACTCCTCTGTTGGCATAAAGACAGTCATGGCTCTGCTGAAATATACAATCACAGCTGTTTTTTCCCTCCTTACTGCAGAAAATCTCACTGAAAACGGCCGAGCACATGCTAGTTCTCGCGCTGCTGTCTCTCTCTGATCCCACCTGTCTCTGTGCAGGTTTTCTGACTAACAAGGAGCATTTGCCAGAGCCGTGTCAAGAATATGACCTCTCATCAGCTTCCCACTCACTGCTGCTCATTACTCTGCCAGTGGTGCTTGTAATTACATAAGAGTTTTTTTTGTTTTAGTGGAAAAGGCCTGAGTAGCTGGATCACAGGTTGGCAGTCTGAATCTGAATATGAAAAGCTCACGTTAACCTGGAGTGCAGTCATGTTCCTGATATGATTGCTTGTTCAGCTGAGAATTTAACAAAGCTCAGAGACATTTGTGTCTATGTTATTTTTTCATTTTTGTTCAGCCTGATTTTGCTTCATTAATCAACAGTGTAATCAACAGAATCCAATCAGGAAACTAATTACTCTGTGGACACTATGCATGTGCTTTACACACAAATATGCACACAAACATGAATAACAAGATGTTGCTTTGTTATTTAAGTTTTTTCCAGACAGTTGTGCCTAGAAAACAGACACAAATCAAACACACATTTTTTCATAATGTAAACCTTAGCCAAACTTGTGACTTTTCTCTACTGTTACCCTTGGTGGGGCTAGAAATGTAAAGCGAGGTACACACATAAAGACAATCGGGCTGTTTTTCTCCCGACTTTGCTCCTTCTTTACCAAGGACAGCAAACGTCAGATTATCTTATGCCTTATAAGATTATACTATAAGATTATCCTGTGGTCTGAGGTGTGTTAAGAGGGAATTTGTCCTGATAATCAAATCCGAAACAGGCCGAGGGCGTGAACAGGTTAATTGGAAACATGCGTAAATAAAAACAAGCATGGCTGACCTGAGACATAAAGTTTGATGGACCTCAGAAACGGAGGACCAGCTCACGTGTCCATGCTGTCTCAAGGATTTTTTCCAGTCTTCTCTTTCTTTTAGTTCGGGATTTTTCTGTCAAAAATAGTCCCAAGAGCACAATCATTCCTATTTCTTGTATGTCCTCTTCCATGTTGCGTGCTGTGTTTTCCTGTTGTTGCTGTTTCTTCTTCTTTGTTTTTTTTAAATCACATTTGAATACGCAAGATTTCTGTCTTGGAGGACTAGACTCTAGATCGGTGGTGGGACAGAATCATTATGTTTGTGGTGTGCTGTGTTGAGATTATCGGAGCACACCACACACAGTACGATCAAAACTGTTCAATGCCTGATTTTTATTCTTGTGTGGGGTCTGTAACAGATAAAAAAGTCTCTTTAGATTTAGAAAATCCTTATGTACGCCGCTTAAAATATCTATATTCAGACCCAGAGCACAGGCCATTTTTTCGATTTTAGGTAGATTTATGCACTGTTCTCAAGCTGTTCTGAGCATTAAACTAGATTTTAAACCTTTACATAATTTGGGCTTGTTTGACTAAAAACAACCCCACAGTGCTTTTATCCACAATATTTAGTTGTTCTCTATCTTTCGTTATGATTCAATTTACCATAAAACAAGATGTTAATGATGAATTATTTTTACTCCTACACTACAACGAAGGTTGGAACCCTGATATCTTATTCTGTAAAGTAACATAACATGGTTTTAGAGAAGCAGGAAGCTGGAGTCTATCTCAGCTCAATCATGTCCTGTTTGATAAAAAAAATAGTTTAACTGACTTGTTAGTCTGGTTCTGTTTCTTTTTACAGTAAATACTTGACTTTTACTGTTTATCAGGCAAATTACATAAATCCTGTTTCACCCTCATAAAACAAAAAAGTGGATCTAAAAGCAAAGAACACGAAGTCATCTGCGTTTGTCTTTTTGTACAGTTGAAACCAGTTCATCCAGCTCTCACTCCTGTCCCCTCTCAACTCAGTTTTCAAACAGCTTTCACCTATAACCTCACCCTGGATTGATGAAGGCAAATTTTTGTTGTCTCTGGTTTTATTTGAGTCATGAAAACCTTACTCTGCTCATTTGTCTTTTAAATGCTGCAGAAAAACAAACACCTATTGGTCATGGCTCCTGTTTGCGGTAACACATGTTGAAGCACGTGAGCTGTGGACATTGATCTTCTCCTGCTGCCGTCCGCTCTTAGGTCCAGATCATGACCTGAAGCCCACACACTGTTAACTTTGATGTTGGTGTTTTGGGATGAATGTCAGACAGTGAGTCACAAACTGGTTGGTCTTTGTCCATTGTTAGGTGGTGAACAGTTCATGTTTGAAACAGATTATTGTGAATTTCTCAATTTATGGGTAAGCAGCGTTGTATAGTATAAACCTTTACTCTGTTATTAATATGGTTGTTTCTTTAGACTCAGTCCTTTGTAAGACCTCAACCCTTTGCTCAGATTATTTTTATTGAAGGACTATATTCATGGAATTAAATACTGTAAAGTTAGCATGAGAAAAATGACTGTTTTGAATTCATAATTTGCATAAATGATTTTCAGCAGTGCTTCATGTACAGAGGTGGGCAACTGGTGGTTTGTGGGCCACATGCGGGCACTGTTCTTGATCAGTGTGGACACAGTCAATTCAAACATTTAAAAAATATATATTTTCACAAGGAAAACATGACAAAAACAGCAATACTCACAACAGGGTGGAGCTGTTCTTAACTGTTTCTGTAAAGCTTTTATAAGCCTAACAACATCTTTTTAAAAAGGACAATATACTTAAACTGGCCTGAAATCTGTGTTTAGCTCATTAATTAACAATCACTATTTTTATTTGAGCAAAAATAAACAAATGTTGATACAGTACCTGCTGTATTTTGTTCCTCTTGCTTAATAATAAGGGACTGCAATTCTGAAAAAACAGAGCATCCTACCATTGCCACAATGTGGCCTTCTGGCTATGAGGATGAAACTGATGCTGCCCTCATGGTAACTAAAGTTGCCCATCCCTGTTCTAGTACTTCGTAGATTGCTGGGCTTCATCTGGACACCTCCGTTCAGTTCAGAGTTTTAGATTTATCTACTGACCAACTTTTTTTTCCCTACAACTTGGATGTAGTAGAGATGCTCAGTAAGATATTGAGCTACATGGTACATTGTAAACTTTCTAATATGCACGTGTGAGTTGCAGTACTTTTGGTTTTGATGGCAAAAAGCTGTCATTTATTGTTGTCTTTTTATTGCTGTGTTTGTGCTGCTGGAGAGGAGATGAGGAGACTCATCTGTCTGTAATCATGCACTAAAGTTGTGCCAAAAACTACACCACTCCTCTGAAAGAAGAGCAGCAATATGCATCCTCATATGGATTATAAGGATCCTGTCATTGTCATGGTTCCTGGTGTAGTAGAGGAAAAGAAAGTTCAGCGTTTACCAAATCTTAAAATCAAAAACATTTGAGCTTATCAACATGGCAATAGAGCCTTGGGGGCGCTGTTTCATAATATAGTTTTATACAATCCCAAGTATGTGGGTCTATTTAATTAAGCAGAACATGTCTTACCTTTTAAAAAATCTGGTGACTCCACAACACACATGCATACCGGCAGATGTTCCCTAGTGATAAAAAACCCTTGTAAAGGTCATTTTCTCAACTGTGTTTAGAATTATTTTGTTCAACATCATGAACTGCATCACAGATGTTTTGATGTTGCTGTTCAGAAAAAAAAGCCTCAGAACCGAAAAGAATTAAAGAAAGGGGGGAGGGTGGGGTCCATACCAAACCATGGTTAAAGTGTGTTGTTGCATAAATAGGATGTGGTTTATGTGGCAATTGGGATCAAAATGTGCAGCAGACAAATCTGATGAAACAACACAGCGTTATGTAATGCTTCCAACACCGTACTGAATCAATTACACAAAGAATTAAGGATGTTCTCAAGGCTAAAAGGGGTCCAACCTGTTACGAGCAAAGTGTACCTCATAAATTTGATTTTTTTTCCCCTTCCATATTATACCCCAGTTAAATTGTCTTAACCCTTTAAAGCCTGAAAACACAAATTACAGCCAGAAAATTCTTATTTTTTTGGAGCTGAAATGTTTATTTCGCTTTCTACTGAAATCCTAAAAAATTGAAATTTCCATAAAATGTAATATACTTTATATATTTTTTGTATCTTATTTGATACATTAGGTGTTTTTGGCAACTAATAATCCATTTGAGGACATTTTTATCATTGTACTCAGATGTTTATTTAGTCATTTGTTGATCATATTGATTAGATAAAGGTATCATACAAGTATGTATCAAATATGATACAACAGGAATTATAGGGTGTAACAAATAAGACACAGAAACATCATTTATTATTTTGGCCTGTTAAAGAAAAATTTGTCAACTCAACGTCATGGTTAGTGAGTCTAAATGTTCACATCAGCCGCTGCTGGAATGTGAGAGAGTACAGTGCAGACCATGTGAAAATTTGAGGTTAGAAACCTTTCCCTCAGGCCGTGAAAGACTTTGAACTATAAGAAAGTAAGAGATTTTATTTATAGTTTCATTGTTTGTCATAAAAGTACCAGATTAAAAAGGTTAATGCCTCTATGATATTCACTTCACTGACATTGCCGTTGAAATGATAAGAAGACGAGACCCACTAATGCCTTAACTACCTCCGAGCGTTTAAATGAATCATTAAAAGCAGCTTCTTTGAAAATATTAATGAGAAATCAAAAGCTAACATGTATATACAAAAAACAAAGCAGGACATCAAATATGCATCAAAAGCCCGCTTCAAACAAAAAGGAAACAAACTCCCCAAACTGCTGTTGTGTGAGAGCAGATGGACATCTTTTTATGCTAATTAGAGTTATCCATATATGCCTTTATGTCCACTTTTCATATAAGTAAGTCAAGTTTTTCTCTATGCCATTGTTGTGTCTCGCACTAAAGACACTTTTAACTTGAAAAAATGCAGTATTTAAAAATGTTTGGTTTCTCTCAAGATGGAGATGGAAAACTGATGGGCTCTGTATTTTTCTCCTGCCACTTGATTTAGACTCTTCCCCATTCCTCGTTCACTGACAGGAAACTTTTCTATTGGGAGGGACAACTGTAAACAAGAATTTTAGGGATTTTATTTATTTATTTATTTATTTATTTTTGTTTGGTTAGTTACGCTGAAATTCTCCAGAAAATGTCAGGGTTGCATGTGTTTAAAAGGCATTTAAGGTAAAGTGGGTTAAAGCCCTATGGTTCATGGCAACTAATCCGTCTCTCCCAGGGAAGAACAGGAATTCTGGAGGTTTAAAGTCCTTTTCACTAAAACAGCATTCAGTTTTTTTCTTGTAATTTACACATAGAAATTCCAGACTTGCTTGCTCACACTTGGGGATAAATACTTGAGGTGGAGCAGCAGGTAAATTTTAGGATAAAGTCAAAGTGATCTGGTTACAGCAGTTGGTAATGCAGCTGAAAGGGATTGGCCTCGGGGAGTAGGGGTTGCACCCTTGCACTTCACGGCACGTTAACACCTACAAATGTAGGGTCAATGCTGTTTGGGTGCAGACGAGTCATCAGGAATGATAAATGGTGAAGTCCCAACCCAGCATATGCTCCCAAACTTAACGTGACCAGGGTGATTAACTATTCCATTTGTGTTAACACATGCAGGTCAGTCAGGTGGATTCAGGGAATTTTAAGGGTTTCAGTACATTCTTTCCTTGAAAGCGCTCTAATTGCTGATGGGCACACTACAGGAAACTCCTGCTTTGTGGATAATTGCAAACAAAGAAGGTGAGAAATTCCTGGGTCGGTTACCCTGAAGTTTTCTGGAAAATTTTAAGGGTTTCATGTATGTAAAGGGCACAAGAAAAAAATTGGGATAACCTGTGTTCACGTTTGTCTTTCACACCTGGAGGTCTGCCTCCACTTCGTCAGTGAATGGTGGGAGATGAAGGAGATACAAGGGGGTCAGCAGGTTAATTTCAAGATAAAAATAATAATAATAAGAAACTTTATTTATATAGCACTTTTCAAAACAGGGTTACAAAGTACTTTACAGGCAAAATTAAAAGATAACTTAAGAATAAAAAAGAAATAAAAGAGAAATGTGAGGAATACGATGACAGAAAGTGTAAGACTTAAAACATAATAGTGGAAAAGCACATAAGAGCCAGAAATGACAGAAACAGAGAGCAAAATAAATAAAGGATTAATAACGCCTAAGATAAGAAGGAAGAAAAAGGAGATAAAATGAAAGTAAATAAAACCAAAAGAGGATAAAAAGTTAAAAAGAGGAAAAGATAAAAAGTGAAAGAATAAATGATGCTGCCTGTGAAACTGTCAAAAAGCCTGGTTGATGTTCTTGCTGTTTCATTCACACAGTTCAACTAGGCTAGGGTAGCCTCACTGGAATTCTTTTTTGACTTATGTTTTTACACTTGTCCCACACAGCAGCAAGTTTTAAGGGGAGGGGAAGGGGGAACTACAAAGGGGGCAGCAGGGAAATTTTGAGGTAAAGCTGCTGAAAAAAAGGGCGATATCTGATCACAGATACACCTCACCCTGAAAAATTTAGGAACTTTGGGGGGATTTTGTGAAGCACTTTTTCCTCTTTTTCCACAAGCAATTCTGATTATTTTTAAAGTCTCTTTCATCAGGCCTATTCACACATTAATGAGTAGGAGCTGGCGTTAACCAAAGTTTAGAAATCATTGAAATTCGTCATGTCTACAACAGAGAGAAACATTGCGCTGGTGGAGTGTGATGTGTCCTGACACCTTCTTACTAATTGTTGACAGGTTTGCAGATGTGACACACGGGTTGTGTGCTGAACTCAGGGGAGCAGAGTTTGTCGCCGCAAACGTATTGCAACATCACTCAGTAAACACCATGCAGATGTATATGCCATTTCACCACGTGCAGCTGTAACTGAGGGTGGCGAAGGTAAACAGAGGTCAACTCCTGCTGGGGTTAACAATAGTGCTGTAAACTTTTTAAGCATGCACAACATTTTTTGATGTACCTAAACATCATCATTGTTGCCCAACTGTTAACTTACTTCTGCATGGCCAGACCGAGCTCGATGAAACTTGATGTTTCCCTCTACGTATGCAGCATTTGGTCAAAACATCAGTGTGTGAATGCAGCTTTAATGCTTATAGCTGATGTCATTATTGAAAGCGAGCCGAGACCACCTCTTTCAGGCGAGCTTTGTGGTTGTTTGTGCTGAAACAGGGATCGATTAATGTATTCATATACTGTATATCTGAACAACTATGCTGAGCAAGGAACGCCCACTTGTATTGGAACAACTTTCCCAAATGATCGGTGTGTTAAAAAACCTTAAATTTATATTCCGAGTTCGAGTAAAAAGAAAAATAAAAAAAAATCAAGCAACTTTTTGTCAGACACATCAAGCACATGAACAGTAGTTCTACTTTGTGTATGGTATCCCACGTCAGTTCTTTACAACAAAGTGACAGAGGAGCAGATGGAGATGTAGATTGTTTTGCTTTTTTTTTCCTGTGGATGAGATCAAAAGATGGCAGAGCAAAGGGGGCCCGCTGATCAAGGGACATAAGAGGGAGCGGGGGTCTCGCAGTCGGTCCTGCTCACACTGCACTCGCATGCATTATCACTCACTCACTGCCCCCCCCCCCCCCCCCCCCCCCCCCCCCCCCTCCTTATTCTGTCACTCTCTGTCTCCCTTTTCCTTCCTCCCACTTTCTCCTTTCATCATCGACCTACTTTCTTGGTGGTGGTGGGTGTCGCTATACGACACAGAGCTCAGCGTGCGAAACACAAAGCAAAACTGGGACAGATTCTCCACGCTGCGCAGATCACTCTAGAGGATTGCACCCTCGATCAAGTCCACTGCGCTGCTCACTCACACTGCAACTTTGTTTTGTTCTCTTGTACTGTGGAGCCCCTTGTGCGCCCCTGCTTTGGCTCAGTCAGCATGCTTCCCCTTTAAAATGAACATACACACACACACACACACACACAGGAAACACATGCACACTGTATCCTTTTTCCATACACAAAGGACTTTACAATCCTCTCTCACGCCTTAAAAACACTTGGTTTTCTTTGGTAAAGCAATGTAAATTTCATGCAAAATATCATGTAAAACTCTTTCCCTTAGACTGTTTGAAAGTCTGTTGCAAATATTGAATTAAGTGCAGCCTTTATGTATCAGGCTGACACCATTACATGATCAGTAATCAAAAGGGTTTGTTAGAGTTTAAGATAGTAACAGGCGTTCCCTGTTTGGCATGTTTTATTTAAATATATATGAACGCAACAATCATTCCCTGTTTCATGAAAACAACAGTACTGAGCTTGCCAGCAGAGATGGTCTAGGCTAGCTTCAAATCGAACCCTGGAGTGGTTCGTTTGAAGTGAGGACACAATCTGCACTAACCTTGCAGTGCAGCTGGATCTGCCTGATTTATTGTCTGTAATCAGCCAGATCTGTCTTGCCAAGCTCTAAATTTCAAGGATTGTACTTGGCTCAAGGCGGCAAGGCCAATCAGCATCCTTTAAAGAGGTGTTCATACAGAGATTAGCATGGATGCTAACAGCCTAAGTAGTAGTTTTATCTGTTCTGGACCACATTTCTTTATTACCATAGATGAAAAACAAATAACAACACTGAAAGCAATTCTAAACAGAACATTTTTGCTCCACCTCTGACATGTTTTGGGGAGAGTTTGTTCAACAAGTGGCTTACGTTTTGTACTTTACACTGCAGCAGTAGCGCCCACCTACCGCATTAACTGATTTGCCCTGAATGAAAGTCTCTTCTTGGATTAGTTCCATCCTATCTCTGTTCTCTTCTGCAAAAATCGAGGAGCACCTATGCCTTACGCTCTTGTGCAATCTATCACTTAAATGTGCCCAGAGTGTGAACTGAATTGGGGAAACAGGCTTTTTGTTGCTTTTGCTGCCACAGCCTGGAACACTATACAGACAGAACTGAAAATGTCAGAACTGGTTTCAGTCCAAGCTTTGCATTCCACTTTACTCACCAGGCAACGAGAATCCTATGAGCTATTCCTGTGTTTTTTAAATTGTTGCTGTCCCTAAAACTGTCACACTTTCACTGTGAGTTTGTTGAATCCTTTGCCATATTTATTGTATGTTATTTATCGCCTTAAACTTTTTTCTTTGAAATTGTATTTATTATGACAGTGTGCTACTGACCTCTTGGCCAGGTTGCCCTTGTAAATGAGATCCCGATTTCAATGGGAAATTGGTGAAATATATTGAACGCTCCATCTGGGGCATCAGGTTAAATTGACCCAGCAACTGGCAACTCATCTGTGAAATCGTTCAAGAGATATTTGACCTCTTCTATTATTGTTTTATTGGTAGCTTAGCCTTCTTACTTACATTCCATGATGCAGAGAGCCACTTGTAGTCATAGCAACAGTGACTGGACAGCTTTAGCATACTGCTGTGTGATTGTGAAACGGTCTAAAGGAAATACGTACATCTGTAGCATTTTTTCAGCTGAAACATGCAAAGCAACAGAACTGTAGGCGTGAAAACCACCTTAAAGTCTTGTTGCAGTTCGGAAGAAGCTGTTGGTTGTCCAGGTAGAAGTGTGAAGTGTTTGTGGTTAGAATGGGTGAGTCGATACTGTGACAGTATTATGATGTGTGATATACCAACATTGAAGGATTGGTATGAGCTTTTATGGCTGCCATGATACAACAATCTTGTATCTGCAGGGCCACCTACAGAAATGGCTGGACCCCAGAAAAATTTGACTATTTTATGGTCAATAAGCATATGGTAGCTTGTGTTTCGAATAATAAACAATCATTTTGTAGAGCATAACGCCTGGCAATTTTTTTTTTTAATTAGAAACAACATAGTCTTGTCCCAAAATTCATTTAGAAATCTAGTACTCTTACAACTTTAAAATGGTATATGTTCCACCTATGCTCAGCTAAATAGTGTGATTCAGTGTCAGATAACACTCATCCACCCATTTGTTATCACATCAGCATGGTCTCAGTCTTTGCTCTCCATGCTCTTCTCCCTTGTAAAAGTTGCCATTGTAGTCCTCCGGGGTGAAATGAACTGGTCTCATGTCTGCAACAGTCTGTTGTGCTCTTTCAGACTGGTGTACTTTTCAAGGAATCCTCAGACAATAAAGAAGAGGCTGTCTGTTCGACCACTCCACTCTGAGCCTTGCACAATAGGAGCGATAAGGAGACGACAATAGCCCACTCTCTCTTTTCCTCTCTTTCTGTTGTCTCCCTTAAGCAGCCAATCCACCGACAAATATCATGTATCCCCCATGACCTTTCTTTGAACTCCCTCAGAGATGTGTCTGAGCGTCGTTTTTGCTTTTAGTCGGATTTTGCTTGCTTTCGGAGAAAATGAAGTGATGGAAATTCAGAATATTTGATGACTCATTTGGTCATGCTTTTGAAAGTGTCACCTCTGATGTTTTCTGTTTATACTGTATATTGCTGCTAAACCTTGGGTTTTTTGTAATATTAGTCTGATATAAAGGAGCTTGAAAATTAGGTTTTCGATCTTGATAATGTCTTGTTTTTTGTGCAACTCAATCAACTCAATGAAAATACAAATAAGCCACTGCAAAAACACATACACGAGAAAGCTATTTATCTAATATCAAGTCAAATACACCTCATTATGTCTATTTTATTTCCAACATGTCCAATTATTTATTTTTCGTATTAAAGGCAGAATAGGCTGCTTGGTATTTAAGTGCTTGTCAGTGAAAGAACAGTCATAAATGAAGGACTGGGATGGTTTGGGCATGATGTGTTGATCTCTTATAAGCAAGGGATGGAAATAAGGCCAAGTGACCCTGATCTTTGATGTTCAAATTTTAAAAAAATTACTGAATAAGTGGACTCAAGTTTATCTTTGTTTGGAGAAATCCCCTTTAAATATTTTTGAGATATTAAAATTCACAAGCAAGGGGTGATCAAGGGTGTAATCAGTTTTTTCTTGAGTCAAATTGGACATTTATGATAAACTTAAAGAAAATCCCCAAAAACTTTGTTGAGACATAGTGTTTACAAGCAAAGGGTTAACAATGATGAACATCACTGAGTCAGCATGGACATATATCATTTTGTCAATTTTGTGAAACTGGACATCAATAAAACAGTTTGAGGGTCACAGCACACCAGATGGACCGTTCAGTATACTGTATTTCATTAGTCCCACAAAAAGTGTTGGGAATGGACAAAACCTTTTAAAAGCATATCTGGCAGGTGATTAGATGATCATTCCATCAATCACATTCACCAATTGCCAATCATAAAATGTCGTAGGTGGGAGCTGCTGCCGAAGTGTTAAATACAAAATGTAAACCATTTTGTAGAACAAACTCAAGATATGTTGGAAGTGGAGCGGAAATATCCTCTCTATTTGGTGTTGTTGTTTGTTTTTCATTCAATAAAGAAATCCGATCCAGATCTGATAAAACTGTTTCTGAAGCTGTTAGCATCTATGCTAATCTCTGTACAAGCAGTCACCTCTTGCAACGACTTGCTCGTAGCTCCCACCTCTTACTGCTCTGAAAGATGCTGATTGGACCCACCTGCTTTGGGCCTGTCAGACATGGCACTCATAACAACTCTGGCTTGGGTGATCTGATTACATCCAGAAGGTACAAGATCGTTTGGTCTAATGTTCATCATTTTCCTGTAACTGTCAGAAAGCTGAACCAGAAAGGACCCAAAAGCACAACTAGACAAAATCCAAGATCTCAAAAAGCCTTTAATCAGTCAGGGGTTCAGTACACAAAAGATCAGTCAAAAAACTAGGCGTAAAGGTATCAGAACGAGGCAAAAGAGAGGCCAAAAAATATACTTAGCGAGATCGGAAACATGGAGGGACACGCAAGGAATAATGCTGAAAAGTGATGGCATGGTGTAAAGACAATCTGGCAGAGAGAGAGTTTAAATACACACGGGGGTTAATCACACACAGGTGATGTGGGAGGGATTGTAGATGTAGAGAATCAACAATCAGGGAGACACAGAGAGAGGAGGGCAGGAAACAAAACCTGAAACAGGACACAAGGGTGAGTGTTTTCAAAATAAAACAGGAATGACAAGACATGACACATGAGGAAGAAACAAAAAGGGAAAATCAACTCTGATGTTTCCTAGAAAATGCAAGTCCCTGACCTTCTTGTTAACATTTAATCTCTCACAGTTTTCAGGGTAAAAGGCATTTGCTGATTCTGTTCACACATGCATCTTACTTTAATTTCAGGGTTTCATTTCCTGACAGTAGTATAGCTTGCATAGTCATAAAACCACCTGTTTTTAAAGGTGCTATATAAATAAAAAGTTATTAAGATAAAGTTCTATATTTTAGATCTAAAATGTAGCAATAACTTGTTATGAATCCACCTTCACGGATTTTTCCTCATTATCTCTGTTTGCTTCAGTAGAACTCTGTGTTTGCTTAATCTGGTTGCAAAGCTCATAAACTTAAATGCTTTGGTGGATAGAGACTGACATTTAGAACAGCCAGCTATCATAAATGTTTGTTATTGTAATTCAAAGTCCAAACTTTGTTTACTCCATGGGATTAGCCAGAGTATCTCTGTTTTATTTGGGAATTAATATGTTTGCAGGAAATATATTTACCATCTTTATGTAAGAGACATTTTCTTAAATAACGAACACCATGGTTTTGTAGATACAGGCATTATTAACTACATCCTTCTACCTCTTTCTTCCCACCACCATCTGTGAGTCTGGGCATCAATTTCTTCTTCTTGTGGATTCAGTGCCATGTTATCTTCTGTCATCCAACAGCAAAGACTATTTGGTTTTGGATCCATTTGATTAAACAAGCAGCCCAGTACCACACTTCTTCACTCACCCCGCACTTCTCCTCTGTCTCCCCTTCAGTTACCATGGTGATGGGGATCCCCACAGTGAAGCGAAAGGTGAAGTCTTATTTGTCGGAGACGCTCCGTTCACTAATAGACAAGCTGTCGCCAGAGGAGAAGCTGGACTGTGTCATAATCGTCTTCGTCGGGGAGGTGAGATCATGTTCGTCCTGTATGAGTCATAGCAGGGTGTTTCTGCACCGTGAATGAAAAGTAATGCAGAGAAGGACATGTGTGTTTGAAGTGTCTCTCTTTTTTGATCCCTGCAGACTGATTTGGACTACGTGCACAGTGTGGTTGCTGGCCTGGAGAAGGAGTGAGTACTCGTCTGAACTTCCTGACAGACTCGCAAAAAGGTTGAAATATTTTAGAATTAATGGAGAATCACGAGGGATACACTCACAGTACAATATGTATTAAAGGACAGGTCTGTGGTTTGTATAAAGACATGAGATCGAAGTCAATCAACAGATACAGTTGGCATCACATCATAGTTGGGGGCAGGGCTTCAGCGTGGGGTAAACAGTCCATGAATGGCCATGAACATGCAGAGTTTATACTGTAAAGCCAAAGCTGACAAACTGTTAAGTCTGTCACAAATGTCACGTTTCAATCAGTGCTTTAAATTACGTAAAAATATCTGTTATGGACTAAAGCAATAGAATCAGATTGTTTACCACGTTGTGAAAGACTGGATGAATAACCCTGCTCTGTGGCTGAGGTGTCATTCACAGAGAGTCTCAGCTACCCTGTTGAATCCCCTGGCAAGAGATAAAATTATATTTGATGACATAATGAATTAAAATTAACATAATTTTAATTCTTGTATCTAAATTGATACCCCTGTAACAATCCAACAGTGTTTGAGTATTACTTAACATACTGTTAACTTTACAGGCAGTTTTTTTTAATTTTCAGTGTTGTTTTCATATTTTATGTATTTTTGCAGTCTTTTAATGCTATAAATGTTTGTTTTTAACTTTTTGTTATACTTTAACCTGTTTGACATCTTCATCTTGATCTATTAAAAAGGCAATTTTATATACTATTTAGTATTTACACCATTGTTCTTACATTAAAGTGGTTTTAGTGTTTAGTGACTCGAGATCAAAACATCCCCCACCCTCCCTACTTTTAAGTCACGTCTTAAAACTAATTTTAATTCCTTGGCTTTTAGTTAAGCATGAGAGTTGTGTGATCTCTGTCCTTTTGTCTTTTATGGTCCTAATCCCTGTGTTTTTTATCGCTTGTATTTCTTTTATTTTGTGTGTTTCTGTTTTTACTTCTGCAGTGTTTGTTCCCTTAAATTTTAACTCTGCAGCACTTTGGTAAACTTGAATGTTTTTAAAATGTGCTATATAAATAAAGTGGATTGGATTGGATTGGATTGAATTACCTATGAAACATTCATAGAAATTAGGGCATTAAAAGAAGCAAAAATACTTTTCAAAGAAATTTTTGGCACAAAAAATTAGATTTGTGACTATACTGGTCCCTCAGCAGACAGTTGGAAGACACAGTATTCTTCTACTTTATTTAGCGCTTTAGTTTGGTAAAACATCCCCCAAATCTGGATTTTTAATTTTATTAGCTGTACACAAGCACACAGCAGCCTCTTAGCATTATCATTAGTGGTTTGTTTTCCCCCTCAGCACTGACTGGAGGTGATGTTACGTGAGGGTTCCCCTTGAATCCATTTCCATCTCTAAGTAATTTATGACCATTTTGTTTATAGTCTCTGAAAAATGCAGTAAATCTTTTCATATTGTTTTCTTTATATATTAGTGTTGCCTAGCATTACCCTTTAGTGATGAACTTTTAGATTAAAAAGAAATACCTTTATTTTTCAGTGGGGTCCTGGACCAAAGATTTCCAATCCAATTGTACAGATTTTGTCTGTAGTCTTCTAACAGTTGGCTAAAATGTCATTTGCCAAACCACTTTGAAATATTTAGAAAAACAGTGCTTGAATAAGTTGTATTAATAAGTTGACTTTAATACTAAGATTGGCTAAGAGTCATGATTTATTTGGAGAAAAAAGGCAAATGTGTGTACATTTAGACCTTAACACCTCCATACAGCCAAAACAGGCTATGCTCCCAAAGAAGTTTTTAAAGGTCCCATGTCCTGGTGTGTTTAACCATTGACATCAGGTGTCACCACCCTGTAGAGCTTCATCTACAGGTAGATCTTTTACACATTTTGGTATATCTTTAAGGCAGATCTGAGTCTGTAGTATTTCAACTCTTCACCTATCCATGACAAATCTGGAGCTGGTCTGTCCAGCTGCTTTAAAGGTTAATTAGGTCTGAATGACTTCCTTTAACCCTGTCAGTTTTCTGTATGAGCAGGATGGTCACACACTTTACCATGTTCTAGTCTTACACTGGGCAGCATGGTGGCACAGCAGGTAGTGCACATGCCTTAGAGCTAGAGGATTGCTGGTTCGAACTTCAAGTTGGAGTTCTGTTTGGAGTTTATGGTCCCACAGACCATAAACATGCTCTTTAGGTTGATTGGTGTCTCCCCCCTCCCTGGCACATCTTCATCCCCCTCCCCTAGCTTGCAAGTGGCTCCAACAGACAGCCCCCCCTCTCCCCCCAACCTACCCCCCCGGGACACCAGCCGCACCCAGCACCCCTCCCTCTCTCCCTGCCTCACACTCACGTCCAGCCAGGTACAGAGGGAGCTCTCCAAACTCCGCACCAACAAAGCCAGTGGGCCAGACAACATCAGCCCCAGGGTCCTCAGGGTGTGTGCCGGGCAGCTCGCTTGGGTCTTTCAGCACCTCTTTAACCTCTCCCTGAGGTTGATGAAGGTGCCCGAACTGTGGAAGACCTCCTGCATCGTCCCGGTACCTAAAAAAGGACGTCCCAGCGCTCTCAATGACTACAGACCTGTGGCACTGACGTCACATGTCATGAAGACCTTTGAGAGGCTGGTTCTTCAGCACCTGAGGACTCTGCTCTCTGCTTTCCAGGATCCTCTGCAGTTTGCATACCAGCAGCACATCGGCGTGGAGGATGCCATCATCTTCCTCACCCACAGGGCCCTGTCACACCTGGAGAGACCAGGGGGCACTGTGAGAGTTATGTTCTTTGACTTCTCTAGTGCCTTCAACACCATCAGGCCCTGCCTCCTGGGGGAAAAGCTGCTGGACATGCAACTGCACCCCGACACCACAGCCTGGATACTGGACTACATCACAGGCCGGCCGCAGTACGTCAGGGTGAATGGCTGTGCCTCTGAGGTGGTCACAAGCAACACCGGAGTGCCCCACCCCAAGGAACTGTTCTGGCGCCCTTCCTCTTCACCCTCTTCACTTCAGACTTCCGGTTCAACTCTGGTTCCTGTCACCTCCAGAAGTTTTCCGATGACTCCTCCATTGTTGGATGTATCACCGACGACAACGAGGGGGAGTACAGAGGACTGATCGAGAGCTTCGTCACATGGTGTGACAGCAACAACCTGAAGCTCAACATCAGCAAGACCAAGGAGGTGGTGGTGGACTACCGGAGGAGCAGGAGGTCCCCTGCCCCCATCATCATCCAGGGGGAGGAAGTGGAGAGGGTGGACTCGTACCGGTACCTTGGGGTCCACATTAACGATAAACTGGACTGGTCACACAACACAGATGCCCTCTTCAGGAAAGGACAGAGCAGGCTGTTCTTCCTGAGGAGACTCGGGTCGTTTGGCGTCTGCAGCAGGCTCCTGAAGACCTTCTACCAGTCTGTGGTGGCCAGCACACTCTTCTTTGCTGTAGTGTGCTGGTGGGGTGGCATCAAGACTGGTGAGGTCAACAGGCTCAACAAACTGGTGAAGAAGGCCCGTTCTGTGGTGGGCCTTCAATTGGACACTCTACAGACTGTGGCTGAGAGGAGGATCAAGGACAAAATCATGTCGATCCTGGACAAGCCCTCTCACCCCCTCCACGACGAGCTGTGGGACATGGGAAGCTCCTTCAGCCAACACATCATCCCCCCCAGAAGCAGAACTGAGCGCTTCAGGCGCTCCTTTGTGCCCACCGCCATCAGACTTTACAACAGCAGCGGAGGCCACAGTCTGTCACTGCACTGACCCCCCCCCCCCCCCCCGAAAAAGCAATGGATGTACTCAAGCAATATGACACTGGACTGCACTTTAATAGATCTATAGTAATCCTCCATATGCTCCAAACCACCTCTATCCATACTGTTCTGTTACTGATTCATATCCCTGATCATGGTTCATTACTCTAGGTAAATAATTTGCACTGTTACTGTGTGGTCAGTAAGTGCTGCTACATTTCACATTGTCACTTTAATATCACTGTCACTTTATTTTTATCTTTACTGCACTGCACAGGAGGCTCAGCTGTTTTGTACTGTGTTAAATTATTATTTTAGTATGTTAGTTAATTTGATAATTGAACGCCACTTACTCTGTTAATTTAGTGCTTAGTATATTAGTTAATTTTGATAATTGTAAATATCTTCTATTCCTTGATCTATGTCTTATGCATGCTACTATCCCTGTACTTGCCCTGTACTGCTGCAATACCAGAATTTCCCCTTTGGGGATCAATAAAGGACTATCTTATCTTATCTTATCTTATCTAAATTGCTCTTTGGTATAAGTGTGAGCCTGAATGGCTGTTTGTCTCTCTATGTGGCCCTGGGATTGGATGGTGAGTGGTTCAGGGTGTACCCTGCCTCTCACCCAATGTCAGCTCAGATAGGCTCCAGCCCCCCCGTGACCCCAAAAGGGGAAGGAGGAATAGGTAATGTTTGAATGGACAGTCTGACACTGCTTAAGTCTGTAATTCTTAAGAGTTATGAGTTTTGTTTTGTATTAGGCTGTATTTATCATAAAATGCAGGAATTTGGCTCCAAAGCCACTGACTCCGTATTTATTCCTTCCCTTTATCATATTGATTATCTCTACTGGCACAAGAGTGAGTAACATTTTAGAAATTATCATTAAAAAGTTACTGTTAGTTACTAACCCTAACCCTTCCTGGTGATTTTTTTCATCTAGCTCTGTCCGGTAGCATCATAGGGGATCTTCATTTCAAAAAGTTGCTGACCACTGATTTGCATCATGTTTTTGGTGTCTATTAAGCAATGATTTGATTTAAGTTGAATTAAAAATTGAAAAATTTGGTCTCTCTAGAGGATCAGATGCAGCTCTTTTCCCCTCCCATTTGGAAACACTTTGGTATGAGGGGATGCAGAGGTTATGTGAGGCTATGATAATAAGCTCTGCGCTGATTGGCTGCCCCAATGGTGTGTGATGGGAAGTGGGCCATTTAACAACATTAGAAGCAAATATAATTGATTTTGCAGCACATGGAACCTTTAATTCATGTTTTCTGCAATTTTTCTGTTAGCCTTTGAACTTTCAGTCTTTATGTGTCACCACTTTCAGGACACAAAGTATCTCTGGTGTTTTTTTACTTCTATATTCAACATTTGACTAGTATGCAGCAAAAAACTTTGGCATTTTCATGGTGCTTCTCCACGCAGAAATCACTTACCTGAAAACAACCTATTACAAGGTATCATTACCTCTCTGAAAAATCTGCTGACCTCACCTGTGGCTTTTCTTTTTCAGGTTTTCCACCGAGCTGAATTCAGGCTTGCTGGAGGTGATCTCCCCTCCAGCCACCTATTACCCCGACCTCACCAACCTCAAAGAGACTTTCGGAGACTCCAGAGAGAGAGTCAGGTAAGCTGTCTTCTCAGGCTTCATGTCTGTGTAATCTGTGTCCAGAGATCTGCCATGCAATTAATGAAAATTCTGATAGAAATCATTATGGAAATGATGGAGAAATCAGCCCTGTGAGAAATGAAATGCAGGCGAGCTCTGATGAGGATTGCAGAAAAAAAGTGGAAGGATGAGTCAGGGGGTAAGTGGGAGGGAGCGAGCGAGAAGGAGAGAGAGAGGGAGCTTTTAGGTAGGCAGCCTGGGTACTTAGTATTCCACAGGCATTTCTCAAAGTCAGATCAAGGTCATCAGCAGCAGCACCCTCTATCTCTTCCTCTTTGTAATGCTCCCTACTATCATCTGCTTTACTTATCTTCCCTTTATAGTCAGCCAGCAACTTTTATTTTTTTAGAAATTTGTTTACCGTACAGTTTGTGAAGACTCCTTACAGTTTTGTCTTAGCTAGCCTTCTTTAAGCCTTGAGGAGTCAGAGTCATGTTCCTACGTGGGTGTTTGTGAACACAGATGCTCCTGATGGTAATCTGAACAGTTTATATCTTTTTCCACAGGGGTACGAGGCTGTTGTGTTTCTTTTATGTCTGCGTGTAATAAAAAGGCTCACAACATCCGAGGGTTGGGACATGTATTAAGTATTTTATTTCAGTCATGTCCTTTGCACAAATTTAAATTCACTGAATAAACAAACAGTGAATGAACATCAGGAAAATGCTTTTTACCACCAACACTAATGAACAAGAAACCGAATAAAAAAACAATGTGTTTCGTAATGTGTAATGATGTTTTTTCAAACAAGGTAAATGGTAATATTTCAATCAGTGTAAAGTCTCTGCTTCATGTGTGTTTTTGGATGCTACACGCTGCATTGCAGTTGCTGGTTTTAATCTTAAATTTTAATCTCAATGATCATTTTGTCTTACCAAAATTATAAAATAACATAATTCTGATGTAAAAATAAATGTGCTGCATGCTGTGTTCTGCTTACTTCGTCTAGGTTTTGGTATTTTGAGTAAATGCTTATAAAGTGTGTTTTAATGTTTTTCAAAAAGGTACATCACTACAACCTTAAAACATTACAATGTTTTTTTTTTTTTAATCTTGTATGCTTATATATATTTTAGTAGTTGTTCAAATATTGTAAAATCAATGTATACACTTGTTCAATGACTGCAATCTTAATATTACTCAAAATAGCTGTGATGGGCAGCCTGAACAAATGACATGAAAAGAAATTTTTGTCTCACAACTTTATTTATGGAAATATTGTCTGTGTTTTTGTACGATTTAGGTGAAGCTAAGAAGGTTTTTAACAGTTTTTCATAGCTAAAAATTAAAAGATTGCCCTACATGAGACTTTGTATTTTGTTTTTTTATTGCTGTAGAAACAGGTATTGTGTGACTTTACTAGAATTCTATCAAAACGAATAATTATGTTAGCACAGCAACCAATAGTAGAATTTTACAGATTAAATAATATTGAGATGTATTTTGTGTGTTTCTATGCAGCTACAAAAATTGTAGATACGTCTTATAATCTACATTAGTGGTTCTTAAATGGTGTGGCAGGGCACACAGGTGTGCCTTGAGCCAAGTCTAGGTGTGCCTTAGGAAATAATGGAACAGTAAGTTATTATTGCAACTTTGTGTAACTTATGATTTAGTTTTCAATTTCCCCATTAGTAGTATAAGTTTTATTAATGTCTATATGCAGCTGCAATTTGTGCAACTTTATAAAACCTCCTTAGGAACACTATCTTTTACAATTAACAGCATTTATGGCAGGGAGTTTTTACTTTCTGATCACTTCCGATATTGATTCCCCACTTTACTCAAGTTGGTTATTGCAGTTGGAATAACAGAGCTTCAAAACTGTTTTTTTTGGCTTTTTATGTATTCGTGGGCAGTAAAAAGTCTCACTAAATTCCCTCGCTAGTGACCGGCTGAGTTGAAGTGCATCCAAGCTGTCATCTCTGTGAAGTCTGTTCCCCTGAATGTTAAAAATATGTGTGTGTGTTTGTGTCACCATGTGTGTGTGCATCTGTGTGCCAGCTCCCAACACCTGCCAGAAGCATCATGAACACCTGCGGCCCATGAGTCACTCCACAACAAGGGCACATCATTCAGATCAAACAATTAGCAATGACAGTGCTGCTTTATAAATTATTCAAGGGGAGCCTGCTGTTGTAATACTCGGTATACCTGGGAGGGAGGGATTTGCACAATTTGGGTTTTGCATGTTAAGAAGAGTCTGTGACAGGTTTTTCAGAGGTGAATTCCCCCAGGGGATACCTCGAAACACAAAAAGATTGATTCACTCTTGATGTTTGTCCTGATTTTTTTCTTTGTTTAGATGGAGGACAAAGCAGAATCTGGATTATTCCTTCCTCATGATGTATGCTGTGAACAAAGGAGTTTATTATGTACAGGTATGTGCTGAAAAATATTCTCATATAACAACATAAAAAATCTTCTGCACTGCATAAAAACTTCAAAAGTAACCATCAAAAATATTTAGCTTCATACATCTTAAACCATGTTAATCTGAGAAAAGTTGGGGAAAAAAAATCTTATTTCAAGGCTTAAAATTTCCCCATGTGGGACGAATAAAAGTTTTTTCTATTCTATTGTATTCTATTATGTTCTATTCAATTCTAAAATGCTAAAAAAAAAAAAAAGAAGCTCTGTCTGCTTTTAATAACTTTAAAACAAACACTGCTACTTGTCCTTTGACATCTGCCTCCCAAAATATATTCAGTTTGCCACTGAAAAGGGTGGACATTTCTCAAAATAATCTGCTATCATAATTACAAATAAAGATCTAATTTCAAGACACTCAACAGATACGTTTTCTTTGCTTAATCTGATTGTTTTTTTTAGCACAGGAAATGGAGATCTTACTTTTATTCACCATATCTTGGCAGATGTGTGTTTAGGACTTAAAGGCTAATATGGCTCAAAAAAGGTTAGTTTCATTCTTTTGACAGAATTTTAGACAAACATCTTTGCTAAGATTTTTTGAATGCAGTGTGCTTATCAAGCAGGCTTCTGTTGTCATCTACACCCCCATATTTATCACTCCGAGGTTATTAGTCAGCAAATGCCTTATATTAAAACATGGCCGCTCCTTAAAGCAAATGTGTGTTGTTGCTGTCATTCATCAGGGCCTGCTTTGCGTCGTCTTTTTTTAGACTACGGCCAGTTTCACTTTTTCTTATCCTAATCCTCTTAGACTTTACAGCTCTTATCTGTCCTCATGGCTAAATCGGGCGTCCACTTTTAGAAGGTTGATTTAAATGTTTACCATGAGTCAGCAGATTTGAACAGCTGAAATTGATGATTTAGCTTCATTGTGTTTTTAATCTACCATCTTTCTGTCTTCTACACGTGAGGAATGTCATTTCTTTTCTCTGCTCTCAGCTGGAGGGAGGAGGTATTTCCTATCTGACACTTACTCTAGTTTAGTGTAGCAGCTCCAAAGCTTTCCACCTTTGTAAAAAACATTCCTTGTGTGAACATAGAGGAGTCTCCCCTTTTTCCCCGGTACATATCTGCAGTTAACCAAAACTTCTGAACTCCCACTGTCTTGCATTTAATTCTTTTACTGTCTTGTTCAGCTGGAGGACGACATTGTGGCCAAACCAAACTACTTTGCCACGATGAAGAACTTTGCTCTGCAGCTCTCATCGGAGGACTGGATGATACTTGAGTTTTCTCAGCTGGGCTTCATTGGTATGATCTATTTGCCATTAATCAGCACAAATTTTGCAGTGATATGTTTGGGGCGGCTGCTTAGAGGACAAACAATAAAGGAAAATGGCAGCCTCTGTTGAACGTTCATAGGAGCTGCAGCACTGGCTTTTTAAGTTTGATTTAATTAAAACAACAACACCCATGACAACTGCAGAAAAACAGAGATTCTACAATAAATATGAATTTGATCTCATAGAGCTCTTTAGGATGGATCAGATTACATGAAGACTGCCAAATTTTGACCAGAAGACATAGCTTCAGCTCATCCATCATGTCAAATGTCTGGCCAAATAATGAATGTCAGAAAAAACAGTAGCTCAGTGGTGGGACAAGGGAAAAAGTTGAAAAAAAAAAAAAAAAAAAAATGAAGGTCAAAATCTTGTCTTAATTTGACTTCATATTGACAAACTGTGACACATAAAGTTTCTAAAACATTTTTCTACTCAGAACAGCATTACATATCAGGAGTGCCATGTGTTTGATGTTGCTGAGCCTGAAAACCTGTGTAGGTCAACTATTTCCAACAAAAGGGAATCAATAAAGAACTGGATCAATAGGTAGAATTGACTTTGGAATTTGTGCTATTACAATCTTATCAATTCATACTCCTAAGAGTGAAAATATGACATTCAGGACATCCCACAATCACAATAAGACCAGAATTGAATTGGTATTTTTTAGGAGCATCCTCTGTGTAGTTTGACAGTCTGACCTGACATCAACTCTGTGTACCTTCAGGCTGACTAATAGGATGTGACCTCTGGGGGACCTTCTGTTAATATTAGCAAAGCTAATGTTACTAACAGACATAACTGTTTGTAGTTAGGCCAGTTTGGCTTGTTTTCTTGACATGTTGTCACATTCGCTCCTCAAGTTTTGTTTAAAGGAAAGCCTCAAATGAAGTATAGGGGAAACGTGCGTTTTGATCTGAAAATGTGTCCTTAAAGTCGCAGACTTAAACTGATGCTCCATTCAGCCAGTTTATTTGTCATTTAACTCCCTTTACCAGGAATCGTCAAATAAAATTGTGTATGGGCCACTTTTTTTTGTTATGGATCCCGTGGGGTCAGATTTCAAAATAAATTTGAACAGATGATTTTCTTATTGATTTGTTATGGTTGTAATACGATTTTCTTTCAAAACAGATATTATTCTAAGCTTTTAAAAGTGAGCTCAGCCCCTATCACTTGTCCTGCTGCCCACCACATTTAGGAAACACATTTTGCTGCTTATTTCAGGGGCTATTGTGTTGTCTTCCACTGTCTTCCAACATGAAGTTGTGCTGGTCTAAGAATATATTTGAAAGTACAACTTATTCTGTCCTAACGTTTTTTGAATTGGCCCTGAGGCCTCCAGTTAATCACTGCCCTATACTATCTAGTAAGCCAGTATTTAGAAGCTTGTTCATGAATACTCTTATATAAGCGTTCAAAACCCTGTTTAAAGGTAACATTTATATTGTCTGTTGAAATGACTGAACTAGGATAGTGCACAATGATCAACGAATCAGCAATACCCATCAATTTTATCATCATGCCATCAGAGGAGTAACTTCATTTAACTCATGGTCCTAAGGTAGAAATTTACAAAACTGGTTATACGACAACTCAAAGAAAAAAATTATATAAAGTTGTGGTTACTTTCACATTTTTATGCCCTTTTTCATGCTGGGTAATGGATGCCATATTTAATTTAGTGAATTTCAATACTTTTCCTTGAAATTATAGTCAAGTAAATGATTCGAGGCAAACAAAAGCTACTGAGTTACAACAATGCAAATAGATATAATAGCTGATTTCTGTCCCTATGTACACATAACCTGTGCATTTGTAACAATCTCTTCTATTCTCTGTTTTTCAGGGAAAATGTTCCAGGCTCCAGATCTAAACCTCATTGTTGAGTTTATCTTTATGTTTTACAAAGAAAAGCCCATCGACTGGCTGCTGGACCACATTCTCTGGGTCAAAGTCTGCAATCCTGAAAAAGACGCTGTATGTAATGTTATCACAGGATAGACATAGTATGATGGCTGTCTCTGCAGTGGAATTTAATCTCATTATGATGCTCATTTTTTATAGAAACACTGCGAGAGGCAGAAGTCCAGCCTACGTGTGCGGTTCAGACCCTCCCTGTTTCAGCATGTGGGGCTCCATTCTTCTCTCGCTGGAAAAATACAAAAACTGACAGTGAGTCACACGCCCTCACAGTCATTTATCTACAACTTGTCAACTTCCTGTGTAGAAATATTGTCCTGTCCTCTGTCTGTGTGTGTAGGACAAAGACTTCCTGAAGCCTCTCCTCCACAAGATGCACGTCAACCCCCCTGCTGAGGTTTCCACTTCAATGAAGGTAAATGTCAAGGGTTCAGGAACACTCAGTGTGCTTACATGGAGTTAGAAAAAGGTCTAATATTGTGGTAGTCCAACCAAAACAGGGCTTTTTAAATGCTTGTAAACATGGTATTTGGACTGAAGATGAAGTATATTTAGTTACTCAATGACAGACTAACACTTACACACTGCAAATAAATTTACTCTTGTATGTAACACCTTTTATGGATTTAGACTGAACAGGGCAATTCGATAGACGACAAAATGAAAAAACAAAAATACATTTGTTAAGCACTGTATATGTATTATGTTAAACAAAATATTATGTTCTATAGTGTAAAACTTTAATGAGTAACATTGCACTTAAGCCTGAGGTATATTGTGCATTGTGTTATAGTCACAAGTCCAGCATAGGACGAGTACAAAATATACAAAGCTATAAAATTGGCCATGTTTGTGCTATTACAAAAAAGCCAGACATAATTCCTTTAATTAGGACCTGTGTTCACAGCGAGCATTTCTTCATGCGAGCAGTACTCATTTCAGCGTTCCGCCTCCTGAGCAAAACTGCCCCTCAATGTCTGCTGTTTTAGGTCACTGGGCTCACAGCGCTCGCTTTTGGAAATAGTTCAGCTTTTGGATCAGCACCACACTTGTCAGTGTCATTTCTTCGTCACTGTTCATCCAAAATCAAGAATGATGGAATTTCTTTTGTCTGCCTCGCCAACAAAAATGGCAGAAAAGGATGCCATTGGATTTACTGAGGGAACTATTTCCATGTCTGGAGCTGCTGTCTAACTGTTGAGCATGATTCCTTTACTTTGTTTTGTTTTCTGGGTTATAATTTCATAAACAAGGGCAAGATGAAAATAAGGGTAACATGATAACTAAAATGTAACTTTGCTCCCACCCCTTTAATTAGGGTGTACTCATTTTTGCATCCTGATCTTAAATTGAGAAAAATACTTTTTGGTGTGCAACTTAAAAAATCTTGTTTGCAATCAATGGTCCACATTTGGGGGGGTATTTTGTGGTATAGTATGCCATAGAAAATGTTGATTTTGAAAGGAAACTAAAGGTTTTCTGACAAATCTGAAAGGGTGTTCTCATTTATGCTGAGCACTGTATCTGTCAGCAGAGTCCCCACGTCATGTTTAGTCTCAGCTCAGATCGCTTTGAAAACTGGTGAAGGTGACACGAAAAACTGTGCCAGGTACTCAGCACAATCCTTTGTGGAAAACCAAGACCAACTGAAACAAGCTGATACTGCTTAGTGCAAAAGCCTCATCTTGTTTTGTGTTGTCCCCAAAACTGTTCATTATATGTTATCTGTGGCTCTTAACTTTGCATTTATATACAGTCTATTTCAAGAAAAATAAGTGAAAAAGCAATTATTGATGAAGTTAAATGAAATTTTAATGTGTGTTGTTTCTCACAGGTGTATCAGGGTCACACACTCGAGAAGACATACCTAGGTGAGGACTTTTTCTGGGCCATCACCCCAACCGCCGGAGACTACATTCTCTTCAAATTTGACAGACCTGTCAGCATAGAGAGGTTAGTAAAAAGGGTTTGAACATTATGTACAAAGCCTTTCTTCACTAACATCCAAATAACATGTTGAGTATGCAAAGACTCTGACTTGTGGTTTGTTCTGTCAGTAAAACCAAAACCTTCTCACATACAGGCACATGCAAAATATTCTCTTTTCCTTCCTCTCTGCCTGCTGCCCTTCAGTGATTCAGGTTTAGCTCCAGTGTGTGTGTGTGTGTGTGTGTGTGGGGGGGGGGGGGGGGGGGGGGGGGGGGGGGTGCGTGCTTGCATGTGTGTGTGCTGCATGTCTTCGGGGATCAGGGTGAGCTAATGAGAGTGCTCTAAAATAAGCATTCACAGCCTGGCCTTCTCTCTGTGGACACTAGGGTAAAGAAAGGGCACACAGTGAATATAAAGAGATGTGACAGGGAGACTGACGGCTCGGATCAAAGCAGAACTCAAAATGGATTTCTAATGTAGAGAGAAAAGTATGTAAAAAATAACACTTCAAGTTTGGGGTTTAGGGATGATGTAGTTTCACATGATGTTGATGCTACATGCTGCTTTATTCCTGGAAACATTGTCTGGGACACTTCAAGCTTGAGGAATAGAGATTCAACTTAAGCAACATATTTGTGAATAGATTAGGACTGCGTATCTGCTATAACCTGACACCAGATGGACCGGTCAATATATTTCACTCCTTAGAAAGAGTATGGGAATGGGCAGAACTTTTCAAAAGTATATCCAGCAGGAGATTGGACGATCGTTCTGTCAATTATATTCATTAGGGGCCAATCAGAAAATGTAGTAGGTGGGACTTTGTAGAACAAACTCTCACCAATACATCAAAAATGCAACAAAAATATCCTTTCTATTAAGAAGTGTGTAGTGTTGCTATTTGTTTTTCATTTAATAAAGAAGTATGGTCCAGATCTGATAAAACTGCTATTGAAGCTGTTAGCATCGATGCTAATATCTGTACGAGCAGTCACTTCCTGCTGTCGTCTCACTTGTAGCTGCCACCTCTTACTGCTCTAAGGACGCTGACTGGGCCGTCCTGCTTTGGGCCGCTCACAGTCACTGTGGATTGGAGTTTTGCAAGTTGATTTTGTCTGTTTACAGACATTGAATCAGGTGGATCCAGCTGCACTGCATGGTTATACCTGTTGCATGCTCTCGCAAATCACCAACGGAATTGTCATAAATGATGATTTCCAACAGCAATACAGACTTTCTTGCAGTGTTTAAATATTACCCCCGCTAAGAGATTGTGTTTTCGCCGGCATCTGTTTGTATGTTAGCAAGATTACACAAAAACTACCAGACAGATTTTGCTGAAATTCTCAGGAGATGTTGGTAATGACCCAACTTTAAAATGATAGATTTTCATGGTGATCCAGATAAGTGTCATTAGTAGTCAACTGTTTTGCTCAATAACTGTCTAACTTATAACAATATCAACATGATTCTGAGTGCTAGCTGTGGGTTTTCAGAGTCAAGGAATCATATTATGATGGTAACTTTATCATGAAACTAGTGCTTATAGATGTAACAACAACATGTGAGCTACCTTGGCGGGGCTTTGCAGAGTGCTTTCTAGTTTGTTTGTCTGTGAGCAGCACAGCTTAAAAAGTTCTCAGTAGATTTTGATGAAGTTTTCAAGGAATGTTGGTCATGCTACAAGGGATAGATTTTGTTGTTTTGTTGTTACAGTAACCATCTCAACAGCATGCACCCTCCACCTTAACTACATTTTTGGAAAAAGAGTTATTGATGAAAAGCATTGTGCGATAAGTCTTTGCCCCTCCTGTTGCCATTCATTGTGCCACACAAGCACACACAGTTTTCCACACACTGAGAAAGTCTTTTTAGATCCCTCCAGTAAATACTCTCATTTTCTTTGGAGCTCCTATGTGATATATTAAATGCCAGAGTTTTGTTTGTGTTGATTATTTTAATGCGATGAGCTACAGATAAAACTTGATTCACCACCTTAACTGGCAAATTTCCTGTGGGAAACACTGACAATATATCCTCACCCTGACTTATTAGATTTAGTCAATGATTTGTTGAGTCTAAATATTGATATTTAAACAAAGATATGGTACTGTAACAGATTTCCCTGCTAATTTGACCCACATAGTCCTAAGCCTTGTTTCAGTGCCATTTCAAACCAGAATATTTATGCCCTTTTGACAGTTTGCTCCCATTGTGAACATTGCAGAAGCATAAGGAGGAAAACAATTAACCCCGTCTTTATTACAGCTCTGAAGGTGGTATCAGAGGCTTAATAAAGGTGAAAGGCAGTCTAGCAGCGGAGGGCAGTCATATGTATGTGTCCGCCTTTATGTGTATATAAAATTTACACTGGTCCACGCTCTCTCGCACTCCCCAAAAGCCATATTGCTCTATGATCTGACACCAATATCAAGTCCTTGAGGAAGTAATGTGAACATCTGGAGGCTTAATGACAGAGGAGCTTTTGTGTAAATGGATAATGACTCCTGAGTTCATGACTCCTCGTAGTGGCTCTGATGGTACAGATAAAGTTCACATAAACTAAATCAGCAAAAAATTGAAGGCAACAGATGACAGGAAGTTTAGAAAGGAGTGTCAAAGGTGAAACTGAAACCAAATTGTGTTGAAAAATAATCCTGTCCTCAGCCGTTGCTTTAGGATCTTCAGTTTATCAGAAGGGATTTATATTTTAATGATTGTCTTTAAACGAATTATTGCAGAGTCCCAGTGTGCAAAGAAGATTGAACTCATTGAGCAAACAAAACAAAGCGTTTGTATTTTTACACATCGATGTTAGTCATGCAGAGGTTTATTTTACAGCAGCAATTGTTTCTTAAACAAGGAGATTTTTGGGAGGTCATGATGAGTGTGCCAGACAGCAGGTCACTCCACAGTGACTCCACTGTCTGACTCTGAAGTGTTTTGTCTGCTTTTGAATGACACCAATTATGTCGTCTCGGACTCTTTAGCCTCACTGATTAGGCAACATCTCATCAGCAGTTGGTCCAGAGATAAAGCACCCTGTGTGGTGTGCTGCTGGTGCTAACACGCGTTTGTCTCTGGTTGTAATGCATTAAACCCAAAAGGAGAGTTTTCACCAACTGACAGCTATGTGCACTTTGAATCTGATTAATATGTAAGACCATTTTCCTCCCATGGTCTTTGATTGCTAACCTTGCAGTGCAGCTGGATCTGCCTGATTCAGTGTCTGTAGTCGGGCAGACCCATCTTGCCAGTCTCTAATCTACAATAATTGTGAGCGGCCCAAAGCGCCACAGCCCAATCAGCGTCTTTTAGAGCAGAAAGAGGTGTGAGATTCGAGGGAGAAGACCACAGGAAGTGACTGTTCTCACAGAGATTAGCATAGATGCTAACAGCTTCAGTAGCAGTTTTATCAGATCTGGACCACATTTTTTTATTAAATGAAAAACACATAACAACATTTACAGTATTTCTGACAGCAAGTCTTGTTGGACAGGATATTTTTGCTCCACCTCTTGACATTTCTTCTTCTAACAATTTGGTTAAAAGAGAAAATGAGAAACTAATGGATGACAACAGTAATTATATTTTTGCATGAATAATATCATTTTGGCTAATGAGCCTGTAATTGGTTGACTATAATTTCTGTTTTTGTTGTTGTGGTATCTTGAGTGATGGACTTTTACTAGTTTCATGTCTGCTGTTTAAAATCCTCTAATGTTGACATCTCTAGCCATAAGAGAAACACTTGTCCGAGTAAATAATGTAGTTTTGATTTAAAGTTTTAGTGTTTATATTCTTCTGACAAACAAACCCTGATGATTAAAGGAGTTGACGAATCGAACGTCCTCATCTGACCTTATGGAGCATGTGTGACGGCTTTCACGGTGTGGAGGGTGACAGATGTTCATCCATGGATGTACATGTTTTGATTAATACTTGATTTGATTGGCAGGTTCCTGTTTCGCAGCGGTAACCAGGAGCACCCAGGGGACAAGATCGAGAACACCACAGTGGAAATACTGCCTGTTTCGGTAAGGAAACACACGTACGCCCCCACCTCCACCCGCAGCCTATCACCCCTCTGTGGTGTGATGTGCAAACTGTTTTGATTAAATTACATTGAGCGGTTGCTCTTAGGGACGTAGCATATTGATTATTGACAGGAATGTAAGCGTGACAGAATCGTTGTGGTGCCAGAGGCGATACATTCTCACTCTGTGATTCATGCTGCCAGTGCAGGCACAGCTGCTAGCATGTGAAATGAGAAATGGTTGACATGTGTGATTCATTTTTAACTCTACTGTCCTCTGTTTTTGTCTGTTAGGAAACTAAACTGCAGACCAAAGACAAGTACAAGCGAAGTGAAGACCGCTTTTACAGGATCGGTGAGTGGATGAGTCGTGCTTTAAGTGTTTGAGAGCACACAAACACACTGAAACGTCATGGTCACATTACACACACTTATGATCCTGGCAGTGAAAGAGCACAAAAGTGTGTAAAGTGTTCTCGGTCACAAGGTTTTTACACTCGTTTTTGTTTCCCCTCCCTGCAGGAATTTCCTTTACTTCATACTTTTACAGTTACAATTTATATTTTATTGGCCATTCTTTTACCCCCATTTCATTATCCTTACAGTCCCTGATTATAACTTTAGAGAGATCAACAAAAATTTAATACATGGTAGTCCCTGCAAACAGCACACATATAGATTGATCTTATTGGATTGATCTCTCTGTCCATGGTTGTATTGATTAGACATCCATAGTAACTATATTTACAACCACATAGACATAAGGTCCCTCCTGAGATGCCACATCTCAAGGGGCTTACCTTTAATAAATTTGTTTTTTTTGCTATAATAAATTATTATTTTTAGTCCCTTTGTCTCTGCCTGGATGGATACATCTCTGTATGTAAGTATGTTTATATACAAAATATTTATTGTGTGCGTTTGTATATATGTGTATCTATAAAATGAAGAGTAAGGCTTCAGCCTGCTCTATTGTAAAGTGCCTTGAGATAACACTTGTTATGAACTGGCGCTAAACAAATAAAGATTGATTGACTTTGACTTAACTGACAGTTTTGATAAGCTTTAGAAATAAATTACCTCGATGTTTGTCAAGTGAGAGGCTCTCTACAACATAATCAGACAGATTTTTGGCCCTATTCTCACCTTATGACTAAAGTCAGTCTTTTATTTTTTTAAAATCTTCTACAACAAAAAATAGATTCATCAATTAAATCGACATATTGCACAGCCCTAAGTTGTGAAGCTTGAAGAAAGATGGCCGTCAGACAGAAAAAATCAATTTGTGTGATTTGATGCAACAGCATGGACATTTAATTCTGTAAAACACGCCACAATCACACTGAAAAGAAGTCAAGTTGCACCAAAAATGCTACAGCATTTGCATGACCAGGTGGGAAATGGCTGGTAGTCAGAGTACAACAGCACAGAAAAATGTTGGACCATAAAAAAAAAAAGCTGTATTAAATTGTTTTTTTTTTCTTTTAAGACCAGAAACAGTAAAATAGAAGTACAGAGCAAATTTCCTCTGTCCTTGTTTCTTGTTTCAACAAAAAACATGAGAAAACAATCAAATGTGTTCATACAGTAAATTATACTTTGTTACCCTGACCATAGTCACAATGAAGAAAGATGAAACTGTTAAATCTGTCATTTTTGTCCTCATGTGTGGGGTCTAATATCTTCAAAATTGGTTAAGACTAAAAAAAAATCTTTTAAGTCTGCCAGACTCAAATTGGTTTCACAATATTTGGACTAAAGCACCTTATTGGTCACTTATTGGCAAATACTGTCCCTCTACAAATATGATTTATCATACTCAGTGTAATCATTTGTGTGCTGAAACCCACAGGTCAGTTTGTGAAAGGTGTGGCAGAAGGCGCTGTGGATTCCTCCTTCAATCCTGTCATTGCACTTCGACTCTCTGTTCTTAAAGACTCGGCTGTGTGGGCCATCCTCAGTGAAGTAAGCCAATCACACGCCATGCTGGTAACCTCCCGTCCAATCACACGATTAAGATTAAGACACTCACTGCAGATGTTTCCTGCTGTCTCAGTGCTGTTTAACCAAGTTTGAAACAAGTGCTTATGTTCTCAAGTTAAAGTACTTCAGTGAAATTTTTACTCAAATACAAAGTGTCTCTAAAAACGGACTCAAGTTCAAGTAAAAGGTACATTATTTGAATATTTCAAGTACATTTTCTCTTTTGTGGCAATAAACATAAAGCTGGAGGGTGATGAGTCAAGTAGTCATTTGTTCTGGTTAATATTTGTATTATATCTAATAACATTTGTACCAAGTAATACAAATATACATATTGACCAAGGGAGGGCAACTGGAGGCCCAGGGACCACATTTCTCCTCTCACCTGACTGAGTCCTGCCCTCAACTCAATTTCAATGCATAAAAAAGTTTAACAAGTAGACAAATGTTGAAATCAGCCATGATAGATTTTATCAGTTTCCACAACAGAACCACACGGACCGACCAAAAGTTGCAGAACATGACAGAATTCTGTAATAAAGAATAATCTTTACATACTTGTATTTGACATATTTGACAATACATTTAATAAATATAAGTGGCTATAACAAGTCCGTTAGATGAAAAATGTATTATCTTTGTATTCTTTTAAAATAAAGTATAACTTAATCATATTTAATACCTAGTAAATCATTTGTTCATCACCCTGACATTTATTTCTGTGTTAAGCTCATTTAATTAACGATTAATAAATACCATTGAGTTTAAAACAAAACAACCTGGTATCACATCTTGCATCATATCCACATTACATTTTTTTCCATAGATTATTATGAATTTTAGAAATCTAATTGAGAATATTCAACAATTCGTAGCAACTGGCCCTGTAGTTTTGAGAATATAAAGTTGAGAAGATGTGATGAGATATTAAAATAAAGTTTCCTTCTGCTTGAATTGTTCTTATTATACATTCATAGGTAGTGATACCTTTTTTCCTCAGATGCTGTGCAAATACTTCCCACATAAATAATTAAAGAAGGATTTAAAGCACAGATTTAAGGAGTTTCTCAGAAAACACAAGCACACGTTAAAGCTACTCAGTTACAGTTACATGAATAGATGTAATAGTTTCCCCTCCAGGCCTGTATCTAACCCATGTGATGCTTGCTTTTCTCCCTCCTGCAGATCCACATAAAGAGGATAGCTGGCTGACTCCTCTGGCCTGGGGCTCATGAATCACAGCCCTACGGGGACCAAAATCTCCTGGACTGCTCACGCGGGGGCCTCTGGCTCCCAGCAACCAGCAGTGAAGTCATTAGAGTAGCTCGTGTGAGCTCATCTGAGGACCGCTCTGTCCCTGCTCTTCCCAGTGTCCTTTATTTTTGCTTCCCATCCATCGACCTCTCTCTGCATCTTCCCTCACTCTTGTGCTCTTAATTCATTTTAGTGAGAATGTGAATACTACTGTCTAACAAACCAACAGTGAAGTATGTGAAGACATCTGCTCCCCGCTCTGGCGCTCAAAGGGACTGTTTTCTATTCAGCAGCTTTGAACACAATCAGAAAAACAGGTCTGGGATGAATGAAGACAAATCATCACGTGGGGAGAACCAGTCACCTGGCCACTGGTGCACATGCTGCCAAATCCTTCTCTGTTAACTCGATGCTGCCACCTGTGGGCGAGCTGAGGCACTGCACTGTCACTAACGTCTCAGCTCAGCCTGTGATGACCAAGAATGCTGTCATCACTGAAGGCCGCTCTGCTCTCTGCTCTCCACACAGAGAGATGTTGGAGCCCTCGATCAACACCAGCCCAAACAAAACAAACGTCTCTGTCACTTCCAGAGTGTCGCCAGACACACTCGGATACTCCTGAAAAACAAAATTACACTCAGGACGAGCCAGTCTGAAACAACTTCGAACAACTGAATGGTGCAGGGATGAGTCAGTGCTGATGGCCAGAGAGGAAGTTAGCATTGCGTGGGTTCCACTGTCAAAAAGTCCATGGGTTTTTTTTCCAAGGGTTTTGAGATTATTACAGCAAATTAGGTTCAAGGTGTAAAAATACAACACTGACATGTTTGAATTCACCAGGGGAAAGGCTTTTATTTACAAAGGGTGATACAAGAATGCAGCGTAAATGTTTGAGAGGCAAATTTTTGATGAGTGACTATGACTTGGTGCTTATTTTAATAAAACAGAACTAAATTAATTAATCTGATTCTGTAAAGCAGAGAAGAACTTGGTGTGTTTTAGTATTTAAATCAGAGGCTGCAATAATACCAAAGCTGCTTCAGGACTTAGGGTGGTAGTCAAAATCAATTCTAGTTCAGAATCAAGGAATTGATGTCATTGTTTATTTTGCTCATCAATTCCTTACACTTTGTTCTGCATCCTTTCAGAATCAAGGATGTCACCCTCTCATCAGAGGGAGCCAGCAGAAACGATAAAAACAGGTCGAATTAGGGCTGGGCAATATGGCCGAAAAAAAAAACTGCAATTTTTTTCCACAACACTTGATTTATGATTTTAATCATTTTTTTCCCTCTTAAGAAAAAAAAAAACAAGTGACACAAAAATTACATGAATCAAGTTTTGCCTTTATGTTACGAAACAAGCAGAATTCCTCTCTTTAAGTTAAAGTGCATGCCATACAATGTTGATTATTTAGGTCAAACTTAGGCAGGTTGTATATATAAACACTTAAAGATAAGCTATTTTCTCCGTATACTAACATGGAACTCTCTGATCAATATTTAATCTCATTTAAAAAGCAAATACAAGCCTAAACATGTGCTTGTGCAAAACCTGACAGGGCCTACCATCATAAAAACTGTACATTTCAATATTTATATTTTCAACAATTTACATTTGGAGTAAGTAAAAAAAACTTGATTTTTAATTTTTAAATCTTCTGCAGAAAATAGTTTGAATTAATCAATTTAATTGTTATATTGCCCAGCCCTAAGTCAAATCTGTAATCATGGCAGAAAGGAGACAGAAGTGGTTTAAGTTTTGGGTTAATTTTTTATAAAAAGGTTTTTTCTGTAACACCAGCAGCTCGCAGAAGCATTCATCGATGCTGCTCACACTTGACACTGACATCTCTGAAAAGCTGTGTGGGCCAAGCAGAAAATCCAGAGGAATAGATATAGGAATCATTAAAGACTCAGCGATATGGAGAGCTTTATTCATTATTCACATTCTGTTGTTTGTTCCCTCCACCCTCATGTGACGGCCGGTCCGTGAAAATATTGTCCTGTCCTTCATGTAAAAAGGGTTGGGGGTGGGGGGCACTGTTTTTCCATCACTGAGTAAATCTCTTCATGTTGAATTGACCACTGACCTTATTCTGAGCATCTAACTGAAAACTCCTTCAAAAAATCCCAAAGACTTAAAGATGATGGAACCAGAACTGCTAATGCTAATGCTAATGCATTGCCATGGCCTTGGCCTCATTCCTGCACCACTCTCCAGACCAGATTTAGTGGCAACTACCCCGACTCATCAGAGAAACCCAAACCATAACACCTTATCTGTTTCACCTCCTGTCTGACAGGCCGTGTTGACCTCAGCGTCCATCTACAGTAAATCAATCAGACATTGCCTTGGCGTCATTCTCCTGAAGGAATATATTGTTATATTGATATATTATTACAGCTATGACGATCTATGAAGGTGACTTAATTTATTTGAAATAAATCTTTAATTTGTACAAGAGGTAAAATATATTTTTATTCTATGAAGAGATGTCTATGGTAGTTGAAGAGTCTGTTTTATTTGTGGGTTTTTTTTTTTTGAAGTTGTTCTTTTGTTGATATTTTTACGGCTACTCGCGAGGGAGCTTTGTTTGAGCAAGTAGCCGTTCCTGTTTCTTTTCACTTTGAGTAATATGTTACAACTAAAACGATTAATTTCACCGCTAAAAGCTGAATAGTTGAAGGTCTGAAGAAGTCGAAATTATAACAAGATTGTGCCTTACACTTAGGTCCTTTGAAAATTCTCTCAGCGTTGACGTTTCCAATCCGTCCCTCTTCATTTTTCCTTCACCTTGATTGCTGGAAATATTTTAAACACACAGTCCAATATGTGATTGGATTCAAGGAAGAATATTGATCTTAAACTAGCTGATTTGCACTGTTTTCCACTATTTTTTTTCTATCTTACCATTACATCCTTCACCATTGTGCTTAAGTTTTTCATCGTGCTTATTCCAGATTCCTCTAAATCCATGCAGCCGTTCAATTTGTCTGATCAAAGTTTTTTGTAATGGACATGATATTACAACTACTGATGACTGCAGAGTGGTCCTTTTTGTTGTATGATTTGGCTAAGGATATGTAGTGAACTCACTGATTGTAAATATAAAAAGAAACACAGATTATCTGTCTTTCCGGCACTCTCTTTCTCCTCCCTCACTTTATTGACACTCACTTTTCCATATATGTGTGTGTGGCCAATGGTTGGAGTGTAAGCTGTTTTCACTCGTTTTACATTGTTGTGGCTCATTTCAGGGGGTAGTGAAGTGCCTTTTTGGTGGGATTAATCTTAAAACAGGACAAAACCCACAGTCATATTTTTAAGTCGTGAAAATGTCTTCAGACTGAAGCAGGACGCTCTGTTTTCTGCTAGAGAGACGAAAAAATGACAAAGCTGGATCTTTGCCACGTCATCAGATTGTTTTTCAAATGGAGAAGATAAGAAGCAAGACACTTAAACTAAAAAGGGGAAAGACGCTGCGTACAGGAATGGCTTCTCCCTCATTCTCCGCATCCACATACAAACAGGAACTGAATGCATGAAAACAGCATGAATGATCATCTTCTCCCCCATTACTGTCAGAAAGTGGAGCTGAGACGACCCCATTCATCCATCAGTTTATGTGCCTTCATCGTTTTTAAGTGTATGCCTGTTTCTGATGTTTTTTGACATCATTTTTCATGGACATCTTTGAAATAAATGGTAAAAAACTTGTTAGATCTCATGGCCATTTTTTTTGTGTTGTGGTTTTGTTTGACTTGATCCACTCATCCATCTGCATCAACAGATCCACAGAGGACGGGTTAAGAAAATGAGAGCAGGGAGATTCTTATTCTAGTGCTGTTGAATTCATTGATTTATTGTTACTGATTAATCACAGAAAAAAAATAAATGAAGCTGATTCATCACACTGACATTCTCAACCTTCCACAATTCATTTGTACTTGAATGAGAACACAGGACAAAATATTTTCTAATTTAGTTTTAGTTCTTAAAGGCACAAACCATAATCAAACTTTCATTACTCTGGTAGAGCTGCATAAGTTAATAATGGAAGCCACCTAACCAACGAGAGACAGGAATATAGTTTAAATCTACCAGTAATTCATTGTTTTTTTAAGACATCAGCACATGAGATTAATGTGATTAATTTAAAAAACACTGTAATTTGATAATACTTTTATTTAAGTGGCTGCGCTTATAATTTATGCACAACAAAAGATATTTAATAATAAAATGCAGAGAATACTGTAAAAGTACTATTTCAGGTGCAAAGTCAAAATGTATGCTCTCATATCATTTTGTATAAAAACTACAAGTTCTCCCAGCATGCTCTTCTCTGAGTACTTCCGTTTTCCCATCATGCACTTTGAAAAACATGGCTGAACGCCTTCACAACAACACTGTAGCTGCCGATACCTCATCGGTATAACCTAAATGATCATCGACAAGTGAAAATCGGAGTCTCAGAAGATTTCACACAATGCCGAAATATTACGAAGATAAGGAAGAAGACAACAGAGCATGCGCAGGAATCAGAGAGGACTTCAAGGCCTGTCTGATGCAGCACGACTGTGTGGTCAAAGTGAGTGAACGACCTCAGCGGAGCACGAGAGCAAACCGACCTACAGGGCGGCGTTTCCCTTTACTATAGTTACCTTTTATAATATAGTTAGCTTTTATATGACAGTTTCATTTTATACTATAGTTACCTCTTATATTATAGTTATATTTATTACTACGGTTACCTTTTATACTATAGTTACCCTTTATAATATAGTTACCTTTTATATTATAGTTACATTTTATACTATAGTTACCTCTTATATTATAGTTATATTTATTACTACGGTTACCTTTTATACTATAGTTACCCTTTATGATATAGTTACCTCTTATATTATAGTTATATTTATTACTACGGTTACCTTTTATACTATAGTTACCCTTTATAATATAGTTAGCTTTTATATGACAGTTACATTTTATACTATAGTTACCTCTTATATTATAGTTATATTTATTACTACGGTTACCTTTTATACTATAGTTACCCTTTATGATATAGTTACCTTTTATATTATAGTTACATTTTATACTATAGTTACCTCTTATATTATAGTTATATTTATTACTACGGTTACCTTTTATACTATAGTTACCCTTTATAATATAGTTACCTCTTATATTATAGTTATATTTATTACTACGGTTACCTTTTATACTATAGTTACCCTTTATAATATAGTTACCTTTTATGTTATAGTTACATTTTATACTATAGTTACCTCTTATATTATAGTTATATTTATTACTACGGTTACCTCTTATACTATAGTTATATTTAATACTACGGTTACCTCTTATACTATAGTTATATTAAATACTACGGTTACCTTTTATATTATAGTTACCCTTTATAGTTACCTTTTATACTATAGTTACCTTTTATAGTATTGTTACCTATTATACTATAGTTATATTTTATACTATGGTTATCTTTTTTTACTATAGTTACCTATTATACTATAGTTATATTTTATACTAAGGTTACCTTTTGTTCTATAGTTACCTATTACCTACTTATATTTTATACTATGGTTACCTTTTGTACTATAGTTACCTATTATACTATAGTCATATTTAATACTATGGTTACCTTTTATACTATAGTTACCTTCTGTACTTTAGTTACCTATTATACTATGGTTACGTTTTATAAAATAGTTACCTTTTAAACAATAGCTACCTTTTATACAATAGTTACATCTTATACTATAGCTATGTTTTCTACACTAGTTACCTTATATACAATAGTTACCTGTTATAGTTACGTTTTATACAATAGTTATCTTTTATACAATAGTTATGTTTCATACAATAGTTACCTTTTATACTATAGCTGTGTTTTATACAATAGTTACGTTTTATAATATAGTTACATTTTATACAATAGTTACCATTTGTACTATAGCTGTTTTATGCAGTAGTTACCATTTGTACTATAGCTACGTTTTATACAAGTTACCTTTTATACTATAGTTACATTTTACCTAATAGTTACCCTTTTCACTATGTTGCGTTTTATACTGTAATTACATTTTATGCTATAGTTACCTTTTATAATTAAGTTACTTTCATACTATAACAAGTGGACCTCAGCAGTAACACACGAGTAAGTTTAAGCCCCAGAGCAGTTTGAGTTACCTCCAGACCAGTGTTCAGATTCTTCAGTTAAACAGTAATAAATTACCTTTCATAGTGTCATAATGCTTTTCCACAACATATTCTCGACTGAAATTAAAAGAACACTGGGGTGCCTTAAAAGGGAGCGGGGTTAGTAAGATTCAGAGGGCCCATGACTGACTGGTAAAATGTTAAATGCAACATTTACTTTGTCATTTCAGCTGAGGAGCGCTTTCTCCACAGATCGAAGCTTATATGTGTCTTTAAACAGAACAACTTGGCTGTAATAAGTGGTATTAAAAATATATATGTCATCATGGCTACTCATCGGTTAGTTTTACATATTGTTTGAGAAACTGTGAAGAACTGGTTTGGGATAGCACCTTCTCTTATATCTTTTCACGAAGCCAAAAATTTCTCAAAGTGCAGTCAGGACATAAGGCTGCTTTAAAAATGGTCTATGAAATATATTTACTATTGCTCTTAATTTGTCAGGAAGGAAAGCTGCCCAGTGAGTGTTTGAAGGAAGGCCACTGCAAAGCTCTGCAGACGTCCTTCTTCGAGTGCAAAAGGTCAATGGTGAGTCAGCCGAGGAGAACTTAGAGGAAGTGGTGGGAAAGTTAAAGAAACAGAGGGATATTTTATCCTACCTAGTGATCCTCATAACTGTCAAAGTGATCAGACCCTGAACCAAAATAATTCAAGCATCATTTAACCCTGTGTTGGTTTGCCTTTAACGATGTTTTGTATTTTTACAGCTCGACACGAGATCAAGATTCAGAGGAAAGAAAGGATACTAGAGCTCTGCTGTGTGATTGAAAGACTTCTGTAAATACTCTTAATGATAAAGCCAGAGTGTGCTGATTGAAGATCATTGTGTGTGCAGCAACAACCCAGTCTGGAGAAATGATTAAAGAAAACAGGAAGAAAAGGACTAAACACTGATGAACAGAAAGGCCAATGGATCACCAATTCACCAACGGAAAAACACTGGAGCTGTTACTGGCTGGAGTGTGTGAGTGTGTGATGTGTTATGAAACAACGAATGAAAGAAATGTTGAATAAAATGCTAAATAAAAAACAGGTGTGTTATAAATTTAATGAGGTGCCGTTATAAAACGCAGTAATACATTCTTGTATTCTTGATGCATAAATTCATTACAAAAGTCTAAATATGAAAATCACTTAACTCTCATTAAGTCTTCTTTCACAGTATATAAATGACTTCTGTTTCTTCTACATTTTTAATACTAGAAAACTCATTTTCAGTTATTCTCATTTGTTTTGGCTCACTTCTCAAAATTTCAAAAAGGAAGTTATTTTTCCAAAACTCATAATAATGACATCATTCACAAGAGGCAAGAATTTCACATTAATTTAGGGAATTTGCATTGTTTTGGTGTATTTGTGCAAAAGAGTAAATACAGTTTACCACGTCTGCTTGTCTCAAATGTCTCACTGATCAAAACGTAAAGGTCCCATGTCCAGCAAAATCCATTTTCTTTGCTTTTAATACTGTTGAAGTGGCTTGTGGAGCAGAAGAACAGGACATCTTTTACTAAACTCTCAGTTCACAGAGAAATGCTCTACGCCTTAAGAAAATGCTCTGTTTTTACTTCCTGTGGTTTATGATGTCATAGCTGTACAGCCTCCACCAACATGTGTGTTTTCTGCTCGTCACAGGCAGATGCCATGACTGTTCTGAAGGTCTGCTATGCTGGCCTGTAGCCAGCATAGCGCAGCACAGAGCTCATTGTCATAGCCTCTTCACCCCCTCAGCTTCATGTGTTTCCAGAGGGGAGGGGAAAAGAGCTGCATCTGATCCTTAATAGACATGAAATTCTTCATTTTTCAGTTAAACTTAAATCCTTGCTTAAAAGACATCTGAGGTAAGATGTAATCAGTCAAACCCACTAGCACGTGGGACCCTTAAAAGTTCTTCCTAATTCTACTGGCCAGTGCACCAAAATGACAACCAGTTTTGTATAATGTGGATGCTTTTTCACACTGATTGTCTCAAATTATGATTGTGAGCACCACAAAAGAACACCCTAGTGAGAAATTAACACCAAGAACACAAACATCCCATTAATGGAAGACTGTGGTAGTTCATGAAGTACAAAAGATGTTACTATATTAGGACATGTTGTTATTGTGGACATCTTGGCTGTGTGGGTGTTTTTGTTTATTAAGTCTGTACTTTGTCACAAAAAGTGATACCACTTAAGACTGTCATGGTAAAAGAGCATATCCACGTGTTCATATGTTTTGCTCAAACAGTGACAGAACTGAGGTTTTGGTGGCACTGGCCTCTGAGGTGACATTAATATTTGGTACTCATGGGCACAGTGCTCAACTAATCTATTAAACCACCACCCAGTGTAAGGTTTATGCCTCAGCTGCCATAAATTAACAGTATTGGTAATTACCAAAATTATTTTGTGTTTCTGTGATGGTTAAAACACCAGTATGAAGAAGCTCTTTAACCAAATTGACATTTTAATGCTCAAATGTAATTATTATTGTTATCCGTTAATTTTCAAATGTAGTTTTACAAAAAAGGAAAAAACAGTAAAGCACATTATTTATTTCTTGATTAAGATGTCAAATTATAGTAATTCACTTGCATTCCTGAACAGAAAAAAATAGTATTAGTGGTTAAATGTTATGCTTGATTAATTTCTGACTTCTCATAGAACTCAAATTTGGGCCTAAAAAGGTAAATTCAGTTTGAAATACCTCATTCCTGTTCAAAATGTTTGTCCAATAATGACATTTTCAGTTTTTAAAGCCACAGTAAACATTAGAGCACAGGGCTGGAAAGCTTGAGTCCTGAGAGGGGCATGGTCAGACAAAGCTCATTAACATTCACACCAAATCAGCCCGTCCTGAGTGGTTTCTGATATCTGTTGGTTTTTAGACAAGAAACTTAAAAAATATTCTCTGAGGACATCTGGTATTGCTGTAACTTCAAAATTATAAAATAACGTGGCCGTCAAACTTAAATGAAATATTTTGGGTGACTCACTAACCTTTGTTAACATGCCATAGAGTTTACCATGAAAATGTTGAGACAGCAGCACCCGTAGTTGAAAGAATGTTAAGGACTGTTACAAAAATGAGACATAACATCTGAGAAAGACTGAAACACCTTTGACTCTCTGTTTTCTTGACATTTAAAAAAATGTGGGGAAATATGTCAGTAGAAAAGCATCGTCTATGAGCTATATGCTAAATGTAGGGGTTTAAAACAGTATTAGTTGCTCTCTCATGTTTCCTCAGCATGTTTTCTTATCTTAAGGAAGCCATCAGCATCTCCTCAAACTTCTTCATATCCACCTTCTTCATGATGAACGCTTTCTTCAGTTTGCTCTTCATGAATCCCACCGTATCTACGATCATCATGCCTCTGGTGTGTGTGCCTGCCAGCTCCACGCTGACCGGGTACTCGTCGCTCTCTAAGACGAACGAATCGTCCACAGCAGCTGCCATGGCGTAAGAGTCGCA
Source organism: Cetoscarus ocellatus (assembly GCA_037902135.1). NCBI lineage: Eukaryota > Metazoa > Chordata > Actinopteri > Labriformes > Labridae > Cetoscarus > Cetoscarus ocellatus. Next base: position 853,301 of record JBAMNC010001683.1, read on the forward strand.
GGACACGAACCCTGAACCTGCTACAAACTCCTTCGAGCAGCGCTCACCCTTTGAAGTCTCGATGCTGTGCTGGAAGATCCGGGCCATGAAGCGGGCTTTGTCGGTGTCCTGGGCCAACCAGGCGTCACAAAACTCCTGTCAGGGGAGAGACATGCAGATACAAATACAAACCAGACGGAGTTATGAGTTTACTAATGCTTCTTTGATTAAAGGGATACGCCAACATTTTTTTTTTTTTTTTTGTGCCTTGCTTAAGTCCCAAGTCCACGCCAAGCAAATAGACACCATTCTTTCAACTGTTTGTGCAATAACAAGAAAGAGACGGGCAAAGTTTGCCTACTGCTAATTAGCTTATAGCTCTCTAACACTGGGAGTCCATGGGTAGTGTTAGCCTGCCTCTGCCCACAGTCATCAGATGAACTCTTTAGCAACTCTAAACGGTCCTGTGTGCTTGTTCTGACTCTTTTTTTAACCATGTTACTCTACATTATCTATTTTTAGACCAAGATTAGCTCTTTATGTAATTTTCCAAAGAAATACATACAAAACTAAACCGCAGGGCGCATTTGCAAACCACCACGGATGTGCTTGAAAGTAGTTCAACAAAGCAAGCACTTCCGTAGTGGTTCGTGCTGCGCCCTGCGGTTTAGTTTCGTATGCATTTCTTTCAAAAATTGCATAAAGAGCTAATCTTAGTCTAAAAACAGATAACGTAACATAACGCAGTAGAAAAAAGGAGTCACAACAAGCACACGGGACCATTTAGATTTACTGAAGACTTTATCTGATGACTGTAGGCAGAGGCAGGCTAAAGCTACCCACTGACTCCCAGTGTTTGAGCTAAGCTACTTAGCGGTGGCTGAGCTCTGCCTGTCTCTTTCTTTTTACTTCACACACAGTCGAAAGAATGGTGTCACCTGCTTGTCACTGACTCAGGAGTGAGGCAAGACATGAAAACAAAAAAAAATGTTGGCATATTCCTTTAACACAAGTTTTGAAGTATGTTAGACTCAAGCTTTAAGTCCAGATCACAGCTGCTACTATTTTTAAAGGTGTGTGATTTGTGTGTTATTTCAAGCATTGCTGCATGTGTGACACAGCACATATTGTTAAAGAGGAGGCCTCACCCAGGACAGTTTGCTGTAGCAGGTGAACTCCCAGCAGGCCAGGTATGTGGGACAGTTGTACTCATTGAGCACGATGTAAGCAGCCTCCGGATCAGCAGCAAAATTAAACTCTGCGCACACTGTGGTGTTTCCTCGAGCTGAAGGAGAAACAGAAACTCATGTGATACAAAGATCCAGCGATAACAACATTGTCACAATACAGGAATTTTAAAGGACTAAATATGCTATAGATTTAATGCCTCACACTGTACAGGAGGGGATTTTTTGTTTTTAAATCATTTTTATATATTTATAAGTTTTGGATACCTATGGACATGACTGACAGGGCTATAACCCTACACAGTGTCACTATTGGCCTCTCTCTGTCAGTAGGTTGATCCAAAGTAAGGTTGAAAAGTACGGCTTGGTCATGGATCAGCTTCAAAAGTGCTCCAATAAAGAGCCAAGAGCTTAAGACAGAATTGCTTTGTTGAGTGTTGATCCTAACAACAACAATTTATAAGAGCAGATACTTGCATTGCTTTGGTGTTACATTTTGTTTATGTATATGTCCCCCATTTTTGGAACTCATTATTATCATGTTTCTACTTATATTTTGTTTATGTACTTATTTAGTATTAATATTCATTTATTTATTATTTGTTTATGTTTATTTATTTACTTATTATCTTTTTGACTGTGTGTATGCTTGTAGGGATTGTTATGTGTTTATGTTTGTTCAAAAAGTCAATAAAAACAGTATATACATATTAGGGCTGAACGATATGGACAAAATTTCATATCTCGATATTCATGCCAGATATCTCAATATCGATACGATATGACAATTGGTTCGGTGAAAACCAAGCATTTTTCAGAAAAATAAAAACATCATAATACAAAAGAATGTGGAAAGTGCAGTTTTAGCACAGGGGAAATCTATATTGTTTATATTTTTGCTTTTCGATATTAATATCTTGAATGTTCATATCTTGATATCCATACGATAACGATATACTGTTCAGCCCTAATACATATATATAGAAAAGCACTCCAAATACAGTGTCAGTATTTGCTGGACTGAGGATAAAAAGAACCTTGGCTGCTTTCTCTCTCTTTTGTGCACAGCAGCTCTGGGGTATATAACTTTAATTATCTTTTGTAATTTTAGTACTTTTTGATACAATCAAATGTCAAGATAAAGGAGACATCCTTTAAACCTGGTTTCAGAGTATGTAAGTATTAAAAATGTTGAGAAACCTTACATGAAACAAGGATTTACACAATAATCTAAGTAAAACATGCATACCAGGGAAACAGTGAGGCCTCAAACTTTGCTGAATATTTTTCATTTTCTAGTCTGATCATTTCACTCACATTCAGTGTTTCCTCCCATGATGTAGAGCCCTCTGAGTTTGCTGGGTAAAGACGGATCCACCTTCACAGCCAGAGCCAGGTTTGTAAGAGGAGCCGTGGCAACGAGAGACACCTGGAGAAAATATTCAGAATTTCAAACATGGCATAAGGATAAATAACAGAGAGAGGGGAAAAGCCGAGTCAGCCTCTCACCTCTCCTGGGTTCTCATTGACGATCCGGATCATGGCCATCACAGCGCTCTCCTTCTGAACCAGGTCCAGACTGGGAGCGTTTGGGTCAGGGGCATCTCCCAGCCCGTCCAAACCGTGGAAGTGTCCCGCACTGATGGTGTTTCCAAGGATGGGCTTATCGGCTCCTTTAAACACTGGAATCTGTCACAGAGGTAAATATTACACATTACTATATACTGGAGAGAATGGGAGTGTCGGGGGGGAATGACTGACTGGGACATACTGAAACAAGGTCATTAGGTCAGTCTTGTGTTTATGTCAAGACATCTGGACTCAAGGGCTGTGACCTTGACCAAAAATTGAATGAAAAAATTCAAATAGGAATCCAGATAATGCTGCATCTGAAAAAAATAATATTAGGATTAGGAGGACATTTAAGAACTGGATGAGACTTGCAAATGGTGAACAGGCTTTAGTTCACTCACTGTAACCTCACTGTTACAAAAAGCCACATGGGGTAGGCAGCTCTATCCCCTCTGTTTCCTTCTTTGTTGTTGTGACGACACCTAGGTAACTGAGTAATTTCCCGTGGCCACCAACCTCAAAGCCATACTATCAACGTCTCTACTGTTATGGAAAAAGAAGCAGGGGGAGTTAAGCTGATTTGGGTAGATGCCATTGATGGAAAAGCACAAGAAGTCCTCACAACAAGAAGGCAGTGATGTTCAAAATGTTTTTCCTGAACATCTCTGTGGTCCTTGAAGCAGGCGCACAACATGCAGCTCTTTCTTCATGTCTCATTATCCCCCCTATTCATCCAGTTTCCAGTTCAATTCATCGTTCAGTCTGACACATAAAGGCTCAATAAACAAAATAAATCTTAGAAACAAAACCGTCTTATAGGGCTGGGCGATATGGCCTAAAAGTAAAATCCCAGACTTTTTTTCATAAAACTCGATTTATGATTTTAATCAATTGTTTTCCTCTAAAAAAAAACAAAAAACTCCCAGTAACACCAAAATGACATGAATCAAGTTTTGCCTTTATGTAGTCAAAATGTATTCCAAAATCAAACAGAATTTCCCCCTTAAAGTTAAAGTGTGCGTCATAAATTGTTGATTATGTAGTTCAAACGTCGGCAGGTTTGCCTACATAAACACTGAAAGCTGAGGTATTTTCACATAATATTACCATGGAACTCTCTGATCAATATTTAATCTCATTTAAAAAACAAATACAAGCCTATAAAAGTGCTTGTTCAAAACTTGACAGGGCATACCATATGAAAACTATACATTTTGAGTATTTATATTTTCAAACATTGCAACAACTTACAACTGAAGTAAGTCAAGAAAAAAATCTTGATTTTTAATTTTTAAATCTGCTGCAGAAAATAATTCAAATTAATTGAATCAATGTATTGCCCAGCCCTACTGTCTCACCATGGCCTTGATAGAGCAATCTTTTCATGTCAAGTATTTGGTTTCGTTTCCTTCCTAAGGGCACAAAAAGCTGAAATCAAACATCCTCAGTTTCAGCCTCAAAGTCATGTGGCCTGAGGAACAACAGCTCACTGTTGAACTGTCTGTAAAAAGCATCCACACACATCACATGACACCAGAAAATTCCAATTAAAATTCCAATTAATCAAACTCTTCCCTCTCCTGCAAACCCCCACCCCCCACTGTTCACCAATCAATCAAATCAGGATGATACATTTAATAAGTGCTGCTCTCACCTCCAGTTTATCGCAGGCCTGCAGGACCCTCAGCGTGTTCTTACACACATTCTCCACCGTCGTGTTTCCGTGCACACATGTAACTCCCAGCAGCTCCACGTTCGGGGCGGCCAGCGCCAACATGATGGCCTGAGCATCGTCCGTCCCGCAGTCTACATCAGCCAGCACCTTCTTCTTCATCATGGAGGCTGAGGAGCAGAGAGGAAGAGTGACACACTGCAGTCCAGGGTGATCAGTCAGAGTAAATCTCTAGATAAAGTTCAGCTCATTTTGTTAATCAGTAAGCTGAGGACAGCACTCCCTCTGCATAAGCATTCGAGATAGTGGAGGTGAATTTTCTTGATTGTAAATAAAAAAAGCAGAAGCACGTGTTTTACCGGACAAACTGACCCGTAGCTGAGAGAGAGATGGATGAGCTGGAGTGTCTGCAGACTTTTCCTCTTCCACTTACAGACTGAAAAAACTGATGGTCAGTTGGAGATAACCTTTGAGCAGAGAGAGGGACAAAAATCTGAATGGAGACTGGACTGAGGGGAGGAGTTTAACAGCAGGAGGTGGAGGTTCGTAATAAATATTTTCTTGTTGATCAATGACTTCTGCTTTCACCTCTGGAGTGGATGTCTTAACCCTTTAAATGTCAATTTCATGGGTGATGTCACTGATTTGGTGGAAAAAAACACACAAAATGGCCAATATTCAATATAAAAAATAATCGGAGGCCTGAGATTTTTACATGCTATTACACTCTTGGATATGTCAAAGGTTAGTAAAAACATTGGCTTTGATGCATTGTTATTTTTTGCGCAGCATCTGAATTAAAGTTTAACTCCCATTATAACCATGTACTTTTTCTACCAAATCAGTGACATCACCCATGAAATTGGCATTTAGCTGTGATTTTTGCCACAATCGCGCAGCCTTACCATGGACTAAAGTTGAAATGATGCAAGATTTGAAAGCTTTGACACATTTCTAGTAAAAATCAAACAACAAAAAAACTCAGTGTTTGACCAAAAAAAATTTAAAGTTACTGTTTTTTTTTTATTGCTTTAAATTTTAATTCACTTGCATTTTGAACACTTGATTCTTCAAATTAAACACATTTTCATCACATCAGGTTTTCTCATCACTTTTTATTTTCACCCTTGTGTAGCCTTTAAATGATTAATATAAGATACATCAAATGATTAAATGTGCTTCTTTTTTTTTAATTCTAATAAATTTTAACAACTCAGCATAAAATTGATCAAATCACTGAACTTTTTCTCACAGCATTTTTCATATCAAATGTATTTTTTTAATCACTTTCATCCTTCATATGTGTGCAGTGTCAAATATTAACACTCATGCTGACGAGGTTAAAATGAGAATTATGAGAATGATCAATTTAAAGCAAAGGCCCAGATTGAAACTTCTTATATGGTAGCTATTAAAAATATTAAACACTGATATTCTTTCCAACTTTTTCAGGGTTTTTTTTAAACCAAAACCAGTCCTAATCATACACACCAAATATTCATGAATTTTAAAAGATTTTTTTCCCTTTAAATGCCAGGATTTTATCATAAAGCGGCCATGGTTTTAGGAGTAAAAATGAATAATTTTCAATATAAAACATACAAAGTAGATTTTTTTGTTTGGGGTTACTACAGCCTGGTATGACTAACAGCAACAATTATCATTTTCAGTTCAGAGTCAAATACTCACACTCATACTACTCAGCACAAAAATACACTTCTTATAAGGTAGCTATAAAACATCTTTAACACTGATATTATTTATAACTTTTTGTAAGCTCGATTTTTAAACCAACAGTCTTCATCATATGCATCAAATATTCATGATTTTTAATGTATTTTAACCCTTTAAATGCCAGGTTTTCGTCAAAGGCTACAATATTTTTAGAAAAAATTTTTTTTAGTATGCTACATGCAAAGTATTGTCTTTGTGTTTAATTATCATGGCCGTGATATGTCTATTATTAGAAGCAACATTGATTTTAATGCATTATTATTTTTTACAGTGTCAACACTTATATTCATATAGTTAAAATGAAGCCATCTGATGCAGAGCAGTAGAAATGATCAATTCAAAGGCAAAAGCCCAGATTGACACCCAGTTATAATAAATTATGTTTTCTGCTGTAATAGAAGTGAGATCAAAAATTGCAGCTTGACTGGGTTTCAATGGCACATTTTTGTCCTCAAGAGTCTGAGTGTAACAATTGTTTGTGCACAGTGTATTTCAGACTCACTTTGGGAGCTGAGCATCTTCAGATAAAAATACATAATCTTGCCAAATTTCATGCCACATGCATGAACAGACAAAATATCAAACATGAAGTAAGAGGGTAAAATACGCACAACAATCCCAAAGGGTTAAATATGAAAGAAGTGCTCAAACTATATTTTTCCACCAAAGCCTGATTCAATGTTTTTTTCTGACTAGTGTGACTAAAGTCGCCTAAATGAAAACCTTCTTCACTGCAGTGTTGTGTGTAAATATATCACCCATTCACATTTCTGTCATATTTACATTTAAGAGCATGAAGAGGACTGTATGCCCTCCTCTGTCTGCACACACAAACATGCTAACATGGTAGCCATAAAAACAAGCTAAAAACTTAAGTTCTGTGCCCATGTCAACATCTTCCTAAAGATCATGAGCTTTTAAACTCCACAGTACGTGCACGGCATCTCCTCACCTCCCCACACGGCGGCAGAAAATGTGTGATTTTAATCCAAAGAAGCGGATTATCGCTGCCATGCGAACAAACCGAAACCACGGAGCAGGGCGGCACACAGACGTCTCACTCTGACGCCTTTTCTGAGCACCAAATACAGCAACGAAACACAAGCTGCTCAGATTTTTTTTTTCAAAGATGTACGAGCTGGTCTTACAACAAAATTAAGTAAAGCACGTGTTTTAAAATGTCGCTCATGGGACTGGAATCGTTCCAACTCAATCTATTATCGTTTATAACCATTTATGTTCGTGATCCGTCAATGAACAAGCCGCTTCAAAGAGCTTACTCTTTTAGTGAGCGACTCTTTTTCTTTTCTGAAATTTTGACTTCATTATAAAAAGAATTGTATAAATATATGTAGATAAATTATATTCTATTTAAATACCTGATAAATTACTGTGCCATAAGATGCTCAGTCATCGCAGTTCCTGACATTAACTTCAGAGAGATCAACAACATTAAATACATGGTAGTTCCTGCAAACAGCATACCGTACTTATATTATTATGGCCGTGACAAACAATCATGGATGACCTGCTGCTGTGGACCTGCTCTACTCTAACTGCTCTATCCAGCATCAGCCATCAACAGAAATGACATAATTTTACATAAATTCATGCTTTTATATCAATTAATGTAAATTCAACCAAATGCTGCTATGTAAATAACATTTCCAGTTTATTTTCATTATAGATGTTAATGATAATATTAGAATGATCTCTCTATCCGTGGTTTGTATTGATTATACCTCCATAATAATACCTCCATAATAATTACCTTTACAACAATATAGACAGGAGGACTCTCTTGAAAATGAGATGTCACATCTCAAGGGCTAACCTTGAATAAATTAATATTCAGCAGAGACAAACATGATGAGGACAGATTTATGATCTGGGCATTCATGGAATTCTTATTTTTAGTCCCTTTGTCTCTGCCTGGGTGGATACATCTATGGATGGATGTATATGTATAAATGTGTATATGCACATTTTATTTGTTTACATGCATAAATGTGTATCTATAAAATAAAGAGTATGGCTTCAGCCTGCTCTATTGTAAAGTGCCTTGAGATAACACTTGTTATGAGAGTGTTAGGAGACACTCCTTATAGCGTTGACATTAGTGGTTGTATACACAGTAACAGGAGCAGAACTATCAGTGATTTACACGCTGCAACACTCACTTGCAAATGTTGGAAAAACTAAGAATAACTACAAAACTCAGTTCCAACGAATTTGGGGCATTGTGTAAAGCATTTTGATCTATATTAAAATTAATACAGTCAAAAACAAGATGTTGAAACTGATAAACTTTTGGTGAAAGCAGAAATGATAACGGCTGAAAACAGGCTTGGGGGCCAAAAGAATCGACTATGATTGTTTAACTGAGTCAAAAGAAATGGATCTCTAAAAAGAGTCGAAAGCCTCCTGACATATGTCTGGCCCTCAAAAGTAGTGAAGAAGACCACAGTAAGCAGGCTGGTAATAACATTTTTATGTTTGTAGGAAATCTTTTCTTTTATTATTATGAGACATGACGGATGTCACAATGTCACAGTAAGTTTCTTACTTGCAAAGTGACAATGACAGCACATGAATGGGAAATTAACAAGTGTTCGTCCATTTGATTATTTTTCCCCTTTGATAATGATAATAATATAATACCATTATGTCTTAAGTACAAATAATAAAAGATGAACAAAACATCAATGAAAGGGGGAAATGAATCAAAATCAAATCAAACCACTGATACATGAAGTTTTAAAATCAACCTGAGAGGAGACTCTTCTTTATCACAAACGATCTATGGCAGCTGCGTCACTTCCGGAACCCTTCAAGAAAACAGCGCCATTTTAACCGAGCTCAGCTCCTGCTGTAAGTAACACATGAAACAAATGAAAGTCAATTGTGGTCTTACCTGTGTCTCTTAAAGGGGAAACCCGCTGTTGAAAGGGCAGAAACTTAATCTGTTAATAGTCTTTGGGTGAGAGTCCCAAGGTGGCGTTGTTGGGTTGTTTTTTTTTTCCCACCTGAAGTCCCTCACCTGTCCTAACTTGGTTACAGGTGAATAAAAGAAATGGAACAACGTTGATGTGAATATTATAACTGATTTGGGGAATTGTGTCTGTCAAGTCAACTTTCTAACTTGTAAATGCGGTGTAACCAACACTTAAAGAGACATTTTGTTCATTTATAAGAAGATCATGTGGCAGGACATGATAACACAAAGAAGGACCCCTGTTTAACTGAACTGCTCCAGGCCAAGATTAGCTCTCTTTAAAATCTTGATAATTTAATATTTTTAGGATATGGTCAGCTGTGCTTAGGTTACATGTCAAATGGTATGACCCTTAGAAAATCATTTATAATACATAATAACTGTAAAAAGTATTTATTTAAAAAATGTGTTTGAAATCTTCACATCAAGGCCATGTGCTTACATAGGTGTCCATCATAATGCCTGTTAATTTTGAATTTAATTGAAATGTCAGATGGTGTAACCGCTTACACCGTTTGATGTTGGTAAATAAAATAAGTTTTTGATACAGATTAAAGATGTAATGTGAAATAACTTACTATGTGGAGCTACTTTTAGGTGTTACATTTCTTAGAAAAAAGTGGTGATTTATCCACAACTTTATTGTCAAATCTCTGGAAGGTTATGAAAAAAAAAACATTTTTGCATAGCTTCATTATTTTTGAAAAGTTTAACCTTAATACATTTTAAATATATAATTAATATATATTTGTATTCCATTCACTTTCAACTTTAAGCTATATATATTTTTTAATATATGTAATTTAATAATGTAGCAGCAGTGGGTGAACAGTAACAATGCTGAAAATGAACAACAGCTTTAAAAAGACACAAAACTACAATATCATGTTAAATGTTTGTCAAAGATTAAAATTTTAGATCTGTAAAATTACATTTTTTAATGTTCCATTGTTTCATGATTATTGCAATATAATAGAGCCTCTTTCCCCCCACATTAGATGCCACTATCAAGCAAAGAAAAAGTGGCTCGACACAGAGCCCGAGTCAATGCAGATCCTACAGCAAGAGCCATTTACCTTGGCAAAAGGAAAGAAAGGTGGTTGTACACACACACACACACACACTTTTCCAGTGAAATTCTGTTAAAGAATGTCTGGTTAAAGTCAGAGTAATGTAGTGATTTAGATGAATTGCTTTAATTTTTCTATTTTACTATTTAGTTATCAAAGGAGAAAAAGAGAGGGGAAGACTAAGAGTACTCCAATAGCTGAGCTTTCCAAATCAAAGCAGGAGGAGTTGAGGCAAAAGTGGAGAACGTATCAGCGAGACCACAGATACAAGAAAAGGGGGCTTGCTGATGAATCTGTCCCAACAAATGTCCCATCCATAAAAGGTACTCTGCACCTTGTGGATAAGATTGATTTTTGATTTTTAGATTGTAAGCCTTTACTATTTATTGATTCTCTTTTTATCTGCTTTACCTTGACTGTTCATTATTACTGTATATTTATGTACTGCATAACACTTTACTGACTGAAAGCACTTTATGGAGCTTTGTCTGATTTTTTTGCCTTTGTCATTTTGTGGTTTAAGTGCCTTCCTTTTCACTTGTGCTCAGGATTTTTCCTGATTTTCCTAATGCCTGTATGTTTTATGTTTTATCATGTACTGGTGTGGTGATGCCTGCTGCAAAACAAATTTCCCACGGCATAATAATAAAGTTGAAGTTGAAGAACCAGCGGTGATTCAGTGGAGTGAAAACTCATGTTTCTGTACAAGACCTCATATCTGCGAGTGCCATGATCCAAGCCCAGCAGATCTCAACCCAGCAGAGGACCTCCCATCAACATCTACCAACTGTCAGCAGGATCTGAAAGGCGAGTTCATTCTGGTCAGATATGAAAGCAAGTCTCTCGTGGGACAAGTCATCGAGGTGGTGGGTGAAGAAGTGGAAGTGAACTGCATGCAACAGCTGGGCAAAAAGAATGTCTTCACCTGGCCTAATCCACCTGACATCCTAATGTATTATGTGTCAGATGTGCTGCACCAAATCTCTGAGCCAGAACCTTTGGACTCATGTCATTTAAAACTCATGACAGACGACTGGAAACAATTCCAGGCACACACAGCCTGCGAGTGTAGGTGTTCTGTCACACAGGCACAGATCAAACAGGAATAGGACATAAAACATTTCAAACCACACACACACAGTTAAAAACACCCGATTCTCCCTCTCTCTCTATCCCATCCAACCCCCTCTCACTACAACTGTTGACATGTTTTGACACACAGTCATTGCAGTCAGATGTTCTTCTTTTCACAATTGTAAATACAAGTTTGCATGATTTTGTATGTGTGTTTTGAATTAATTCATAAAAGAAGTTTACATTATTTTTGGAACTTTGTTTTATTAATGTTTTAATAAAAGAACAGAAGTTCACATGATTTTGTTACCATGTTTGTTTCCTAAACTAATTCTTAAGTTAATTCACAGAAAACACTTAATTGTAGTTGTTGTTTTTTCTTCATTGAAAATTATAAAAAGTTCAGTTGACCGACCCTTTTGACTGTTATGCTTAATTTTTAGTGCCAGTTTCTTCTGTAAAAGCAACATTGTCAGGTGGTGTAACTGGTTTCTGTCTTTTGGTTGAAACCAGTATTTTTCATCAAAATATCATATCCACTGTTGCAGTGTTCTAACATAAATTTTTGACAGTTTATACATAGTTTGTCAAACATTTAGAAAACGCCAAGGGTTTTCAGTATTTGTCCTGCTCTATATTGAAAAAGCGCATATAATTGTATTTTAAAAATAATCATAGTAAAGTCTATTTTCAGGTGATATATTAAAAGTTAGTAACTGTTTTTATGAGTACACTTGCATACACTCTTGGTAGAAATAAATATGTAATAATTACCCTTTTGTTGTGGTTACACCACTTGACACTTCCAGTTGCAATCCGTCTTTCCTTTTGTAAAAAATGTTTCAAAAGCTATATGAAATTACATGAAACCAACATAAATACAAAATATACATTTTTGCAAACCTGGCATTCAAAGGGTAACTTATTTCTTTACACTATGTCATTCGGATATTATTTCCTAAAAATAATTGACTTAAAAATAGACACTTATTATTGCTCATACGTTTCATTGTTTACATATTCTATTTGTTTGAGCATGATTTTGAATCATAATCATTTGTCCTTATTTTAGTTTCATTATTCATTTTTTTTTTTTTTTTATCATAATCAGCTTTTCTCCTTAAGGCCCGTTCCTCAAAGACAGCAAATGTAAGAAAAATTACAGTTAGGGTCAATTTTATATCTCTTTAGTTCACACAAAATGAGTACTAATAAAAAAGAACATCGACCAAGAAAAATGACCCTCCTTAAAGACCCACTGTCAAACCTGTTTCTGTGATTACAGTAAAGTATAAATATACACTTTTCACTGCAGCTTATTGGCATTGACGAGCCTTTATTCATCCACTTTTTCTCCACACCTCTGTAAGGGTTGCAGGCATCTCCCAAACTCTCCTGTTGAACCTGTGCTCGTGTACAACTGCTCAGAACAAAGTCATAACTTACTCAATAACAATGGATAAAACTATTACAGCATTTGGAAACAGCAGCCATATCAACATAAATACTATTAAGCAAAATTACATATTTAAAATAAAATCCACTGTCTCTGTAAGTTCTGTACAGTAAGATACGTTGTAGTTGGTAAACTAACAACAGAAGTGATGCTCAGTTTAATAATGCAATATGCATTATTTCTTTAAGAACTGGTTTCTTCAGTCGTATGCAGATCCAGTGGTGTAAAGCAATACTATTTGTCAATTCTCATGCAGGTTAAATGAATTAAGCTTTAATCCAATTTCATTACAAATTCTGCATCATAGAGTGCTCTAAAACTGGGAATGCTCACTTTTAATAAATAGTTTAAAGGGCTATAAAACTTATAGTGCTGCATACAGCCTGGAGAATAGTCTTAAATATTTAAAGAGTATATCAAAGAGTATTTGTGATTCATCATTCTGAAGCCCCAAGACTTGTGACTTTCCCCCTCATTGATTCTTTTATTAGCATCAGAGGAGTTACCTTAGAGTGGAGTAAGATATGTAGTTTGCAAGTGTCTGTGCTTGTTTACAGAGTGATGTGGTGTTGATAATTAAGGACAACACATGATAAGAGTTAGAGACAGTGGAGGGTAAATGAAGAACAGTCTGGAAGCACTGAAATAAAAGAGAAGTGCTTTGAGTTTAACAGCTCTGACTCCGCAGAGCAGCACAGGTCCTGAAATGTGTTTAAAACAAGCGAAGAAGAGGATCCTCTTATTAAAGCTACTCCAGACCTGTTAGTCCATCATACACGATTTTCAGTGTAGCTTAAAAGGTTAAGCTGATTTTACTTTTAGTATTTTTACTGTCAACAAATTCCATGAAAAGACCATAAACAGAAATACTTTCTGACATCTTCACTGCCTGTATGAGAGCCCAGTATAAACCAAAAACAGCCGTTTGAAGCAAATGTTAATTAAATAGAAGAAAAGGGGGTTACTGCTGGGGACTATTTTCTGTGGTGGCTGTATACACACTTTGTCTTGTGGCTCTTTTTAGTGATTCAGATTATTTGGCTCAGTAAACCAGCTCCTCTAATATATCAGCCTGATTTAGCAACACCTTGACCAATGACTGATACTTGAGGATGTATTTTACTGAAACTGTGCTTCTTATATATGATAGTCTCATAGTTAGGCAGCACAGTGGCGCAGCAGGTAGTGCACATGCTTCACAGCAGGGTTACTGGTTCAACCCTGTGTCGGTCAGGGTCAGAGTTTGCATGTTCTTCCTGTACATGCTTGGGTTCTCTCCGGGCATTCTGGCTTCCTCCCACAGACCAAAAACATGCTCATTAGGTTGATTGGTGACTACCAATTGCTCTTAGTTATGAGTGTGAGAGTGAGGGGTTGCCCGTCTCTCTATGTGGCCCTGCAATCAGCTGGCGACTGGCTAAGGGTTTATCCCACCTCTTGCCAAATGTCAGCTGGGATAGGCTCCAGCCCCCATGACCCCAAAAGGGAAAAGCAGCATTGAAGATGTCTCAGACTTATTGTCAAAAACGTTCTGTCTACTCGAGACTCTTGCAGGCAGGCTTGATGATATGTGCTGACATGCAGATTAAAATATTTAAGTCAAAACATTTTCTCTCTCTAAACTTAATGAGACAATTTGTTGAATTAATTTAGTTGTATATTAATGCACTCAAAACTTTAATAAATTCTGAAAAAAATGCTTTGATAACACTGCTATCAACCTGAAACTGAGACTTTTATTTGAAGAGTGGTATTTGAAGAGTTTCTCTTGAGGTGTGTTTTTTATTGACACCAATACCCTCATAAATATTTCTACATGAACTAGTCTTTATTGATATACAGCCAATATATGGGATATTTCTGGCCATTTTTATGGTCAAAATATTGGCTGTAGATATCAGCAAAAGCATCCACAACTACCGATGCGATAATCAAATTTATAGGCAAATATGTCTTTATATACTAGCTTATCTAAAAAAATAAAGACATTTGATTTAATATGGTCATTTTGAAGGCTGTATTTTTTGTTGCCTCGTTTAATCTTTGATAATGTTGACAAAAATGTCAGAAATCTTAAAAGTATTCATGAAAAGAAAAAGATGTTATGATTTACTTAGAATTTTCAAAATAATTATTTTCTTTTTAATAAGACGGGAATGTTAAAGATGAGAAACATTGTCCCCCCCCCAAAATTAATGAAATGAGACAGACATCAATAAAGGATGTTTGATAGTGTGATATTTCATGATTAATAGGTCTTTAAGATGAATGGTTATTTATTCATTCACATTTGAAACTGTTTTGTAATAAGGGTGAGTGGGGTAGAGGGAGCACAACAGACTTTCTCAAAGGGGAGGCTCACTCTTTCACACTCTGAAAAGCTCTGGCTCAGCTAATTTGTGTGTTTTATACGTCTAATTAAAAGTTCTTGTCAAATGTAGAGCCTGTTTGATATAACCTATCAGGCTTTCATTAAAGACACCAACTTGTGAGCACAATCTATGTGCTAAGCCAGTCTTTGCATGGCATTTGTTGACAATAAGAATCTGATAAAATCAAATTAAGTAAAATAAAAGTTGCTTGGACAAGTCCCAACACGTCCTGCTCCATTTTTCTAAAGGCTGGATATTCCTCCTTTATTTAGGGATAGTGTCTTTGAATACATTTCTGTTGCTAAACTGGCACAGAAACTAATGTGGTCTGCTCAGTGGCTACGATGCGACACAGAAAGCCACACTTTCCTGTTTTTTTAAGGTAAAAGTGTGACATGAGAACATGAGGAGGGGGAAACTTCTATAAAACAACCTACTGCAGCACTGGCACTTGGACATCTTAATGGTGAGTAAGCACAAAACAAAGGGTTGTTGTTCCAGTTTGTGTTTTGTTTGTGTGGTGCTATCTTCATCATCATCATCATCATCATCATCCCTCAGTCTTTTAGTTAGGACAGTCCACTTAGGTCTCAACTTTCCCGTACGTCCCCTCTGGAGGGCGGTATTGTTTGGGGAAAGCTTTGAGCTGGAGGGCGTTGAAGGCATATTTACGACATCCCACGTTCTTCATGGTGTTCTCTCTCCTGCAGCCCTCACTGTGGAGACACAAAAGAAGAGCATATTTATTATTGTCTCTGCAAAGGAGGTTGTGTTTTTGTCTGTCTGTCCACCTATCTGTGATCAAGATTAAAAAAGTTCTTCATGGATATGGATGAAATTTTGGGGGAATGTTGGTCATGGTACAAGGTAGAAGTGACTAACTAGCACAGAAGGGCAGTTAATAACTCGGCCAACAATGTCAGAGATGCCTTGATGGAGGGTTGTGCTCTCATGGCACTTCTATTTGCAGAAGGTTTTGATGGGCTTTTAGGCAGAGTGAATAAACAACTAGAGAGCACTCAGAGAGCACAAACCTATTATTAAACTGAAGATCATGATGGTGGTGCATACCATTTAATATTGGAGGTCGGAATATCTTTTTATCTAACTCATCTCCACAATACGAAAAAAATTGGAAAGACACTAGTTTTCCATTGTTGGTTCTAATATCTTCAGACATTCTTTATGATCTGCTGACCTGCGCATACAGTCCAAAGCCTGGTAGAAGACCTGTGGGGCGAGGGCGTGCTCCTGCTGCAGGATCTGACACTGCTCCAGGGTCAGAGACATGGCTGTGCGGTCCTTGGCGCTCTTACAGCTGGTGAAACGCACACCATTCAGGCGGCGGCATGCCTTCAAGGAGAAGGAGACTGGTCAGAGGACAGAGACGGTGTTGGAATTTTGGGGGCTGTGTAGAAAGGACAGAAGAGCACTCCTACCTCAGCCGCCTGCCAAAGAACCTCCACGTTCTTGTTCTTCTTGGCATTCACGTTCTGGCTCAGCTGTTTGAGCAGATCGGGAAGACTGGTAGTACTGCGTGAGCGAGGCAGGCCTGTAGAGAGACCAGAGGATGAGTGGAGTAAATTCATTAATTGTTCTAATTTAAGCTATTAAAATGCAAATGTAATTAAACTCACAGTCTTCTGGCAAGACCTCTTTAAACTGATCGTAGTAGGAGCTGAGACGAGCCATGCTCTCTATGTTGATCACATCCTGAAGTGAAGTGTCTCCAAATCTGGATAATAAAGTAAATATTTGAGTTAAAATAAAAAATGTCTGTTACACTTACCCTATTCCTATAATGCTGCTGTTCTGATTGGTGAAGTCAAAGTAAAATATGGGCTCTTTAACCTAAACAACAAATGACCAAGGCTAAGTACAAACACAAACCATAAAGAAGGCTGCATGAATGAGGTGTCATAAACACCAACAAACTCCCCACAGACAACACAACTTTGACCTAATGTAGGGGGGCTTATGGTGAAGCTCCACAACACTTCTCTATGGGTGCACTGCATTGTGGCTCAAGTCCAATTAATTATTTGAAGTATGAGCCTTTTCAACAAAAGCTGTCCTCCATAAGACAGATTTACTTATCCATTGACTACCACTCTCATTTCTTGGATAATTTTATAATATTGAACAAAAGAGTGCCCTTTGAGGCCGGCACATCCAGAATGCTTTGCAAATAGCTAACAGTGAGAGGCTGGGGAGTGTTGTCACAATTAAAGCACTTTCCACCTTAAATAAGTAAAACTGATTAATGAAACTAGAACAATGGATTGATGACAAATAAATACACTTTTCTCAACAAGAGCTGTTATTTGAATTAGCCTTATCTGTGGTGGCGGTAAGGCTTTGAAGGGGGCGCTACCTGCCTTTCCACAAACAGGTAGAATCCATATGCAGGAACAGCATAAGTTCCTGTCTTCCTTGCAGCTTACAATTAAAGCATGAGGCCAGAAGAGGATCAGCAAGCTAACATTCAGTCAGACAATAGCATAAAGGAAGAGCTGGGGTTGAGGAGGGTTGCAAAACAGCTTAATGCCGGAACAGTGAAGATTCGGCATCATTGAGTAGCTTAAATAAGGTGGTCTGAGTGCATTTAGCCATTAGCAGCTCAGAGGCAATCAGCTGGCTGCCGGCAGTGGTGGGCTAGCTTTGGATCAACTGTTTATCAATGGAATAATGGCATGTTAGCAATCTTGACTCCTTGTACTTTCAGAACTAGAACTATGCTTCATATTATGGAGTGCAGTTTTTGACTGAATAGACTCCTTAATTTTAATCATATGGTTTGCATCCGGGGAGGCGGTCCTGTTCAGCACAGCCAACAGAAGAGTAGTGAGACTTAGGGAGAAGCTTTGGGTCATGGACTCACTCTTAACTATGCTGTTTCACTAGAAGCAAAGCAGCATAACACAACCAAAACTACAATGTCCCTATGGCTTTTGCTGCTTCCAATGTGTTTCTGTATCCATCAGCCTTCTTCATTATCCTTAGATCCCTGTCACTCACTTCTCAGCCAGCGTCTGCTGTTCGTTGATGCCCACGTTGAAGAGGACAGGCTGAACTCGTAGCAGCATCCCGTTCTGGATCTCTCGGGGCAGCGAGTCAAACATCACACCAGGCATCGGGACTCTGACGTTGAAGCCGTTTCTGTTTCCTGTGATCACAGGCAGCATGTCCGGGGCGAACGCTGTGGTCGCCTGGGTGACTTTAAAGGTGACGTTTCTCAGATCCATAACTCCGATGCTCATGTCCTCCAACATGGCCAGCTCCTCACCTGTAAAAAATACAGGAGGACATGCAGATACACTCACTGAACACTTTAAAGTGTATATCAGCCTCCCTGCTCACTACTGCAATTAACTAATCAGCCACTCACATGCCTGCAACCAGTGCATTTAGGCACATAGACTATGGTCCTGACAACCTGCTTTTACTTCTGCAAGATTCAGGATTAGGCTTTTTTTCTTGTATGTGATATTGAATTTCTATGAAACACCCTCCTCTTAACGCACACAGTCACTAATTTTCTCACTCAAAGGTTACCGTATGTGCTGAGCAGGCTCTCATACTGCACCAGCAGACCGATGGTATGCAGCTGCCGGAGGAAGCCTGAGTCACACAGACAGTTCCTCAGCTTGATGACGAAGCCGCAGATCAGCGCTGTCAGCTGAAAACAGCACATTAGATGTTAGTGTTGTTAAAGCCCACTGTGCAGGTTGTGTAACTCTTGTCTCTATGACAGACAGAATGCTTGTTAGGGGAGCGAGGCATTGACAGACCGTCTGACAGAAGACCACATCACGGCGGTACTGCAGGGTGAGGCTCATGGCGATGGTTGGAGCGCTGTCCTGCATCAGCAGAAACACCATTGACTTCTTTGCTTTGTCGCTCATCAGAGAGACACAGTCTGTGAGGGTGGTGAGGAGGGGGTACAGAATTTCGCTCCATTCACCTGAGGATAAAAAAGATAGATCAAACATATTGTCATTTTGGCTCAGTTTTTCCTTTATTTTTTTGCCCATTCATATCTCATGTCTTGTCCTTTCTGCCTTACTTTGAAATCACTAACCCTTGTCTCCATGCCAGATATGTTTCCTGTCTGCTCTGCCCCTGTCTTGTCACACCTGCCTCCTGATTGTTTCACACCATGTTTCCCATCACCCCTCATTACCTCCTGTATTTAACCTCACGTCTCACAGTCTTCGTCCCAGCATTCTTAACAGTCTCGTCTTGCCGTGAATTACCTTGCTTGTTTTTTGACCTTGCCTTTTTGCCTCATGTTTTGGAAACTGTCCCCTGATCTGACTGCCTTTCTGTGTACTGACCTCTGTGAGGTAATCATTAAACCTTTGACCTCCGGTGTTGGGGTGTTGGATTTGTGTCTGCTTCTTCTGAGCCTTGTTTCATGACACATAGATGGTGCGTGAAGACATCAGCGCCAAAAACAGTTAATCTGCTCCAACTCTGAATTTTCTTTAATATTTTCAAAAGCTTAAGAGAAAATGGGGGAAATAGGAAAAAACCAACATTGAATGCCTGTGACCTGTAATCCCTCTAGTAGCACTGCATTAAAACAGTCACCATTGGTTCAGGAAATATGTAGGAAAATTATCAAGGTCGCTTTCACATACGAATATTTGCGGACATGGTTCGGTTGTGGGGTGAAGTTGCAACGTTTGTTTTGTTTTTTTCACACTGCAGTCAAGCAGACCAACGCCCATCAGATGTTGTATAATATAACCGCCTGCAACTATTTGGGGCTGTAGCTGTGTTTTTTATTATTGTCATCATGTAACATTAGTGCCCAATGTTACATGATGATTCGTAAATACACAACCAGGCATCAAGTAATAACACAGTTTGGTCCAAAGCAGTTAGGACGTATACTGAGATACAAAAATACAGATAAAGATGCATTCAGGAAGCATCAGGTTGCACTTACAATGATAAACGCGATGTGTAACCACAATAAGCAGTGACTTGTAGACTGTTTAGCGGACCAGAGGCTGGAAATGCTAGCAATGCTAATGCTAGTCCCTCTCTTTGTGATTCTGTCAGTGAGCACAACGTTAGCTTGCTTACTGCTGTGATATTGATACAGACTGAATCCACAATTTACTGCTTTTTGGTTCGCTTGCCTTCTTTGGTCCTATTTGGTTTGGCCTCACACCCAGTGTAGACCGACCTCTATACCCATGTTTTCAAGCAGACCAGAGTACACTTCTTTGGTTAGCACCAGAGTTTGTGTGAGCTTTCACACCACTTAAATCAAATGACCTTTCCAAAAACTTAAATAGAGTTCGTTTGGTCTGGACCAAACCTGTTAGGTGTGAAAGCGGTCTACGTTATCAGTACACTTAAGAAAATGTTATTTCCTCATATGGTGGTATGTCTGGGGTTAAAGGCCCCTACAACTGCAGGATGGTTTGTAAAGACTGAATTTTTCTCACCTGGTGATGTCTTTTCTACCTCTGGACTGCTGTCTGTAAGTGAAAGAAATGAGATGTTTATTTGTAGGAGAACAGAACTGTATTCACTTTTTAGGCTTAACACTATATTAAGAATCAAAACACCCAATCAGAGGCATTTGACTTTGTGACAAGACTGAACCTTGAATGTGACTGACAGGATGTTAAAGGCATGTAGAAGTCTCATGAAGGGACGGTGAAGATGATGGATGGCCAAGTTAACAGATGATGACCTCATTCTCAGTCAGCATTTATCCACAAAGTGTTTCCATTAAAGAGGGTTGTTGTAATGAGTCCAAATAGCAGGAGTAGCAATTTAGCAGGTCTGGCTCCTTTGTCTCACAGTTATCAGGATTAAGACTTATTTAAAATATGTATATGTATATATACTATGTATATCAACAAATTGAATGGCTTTATATGTATGGAGTATCGCTTTGGTCTGCTCTATTGTAAAGTGTCTTGGGAAAACATTTGTTATGTTTTGGCACTATACAACTCAAGATTGATTAATCGACTGATTAGAAGAACAAAACTAGAAGTGCACAGACAGCACAAACATCTGCCAACCATTCATCAGTCGAGTTATTAGTTAAAATGTAAAAAAAACCTGCCTTATCTTGCAATGTTAATGAATACTTTAAAAAGTTATGTTTTTCTTGTACCATGATCAACATCCCTCAAACTTTCAAAATCAGAGGAGAACTTTTTGAGCTATCTTGCTTACCAACAGACAAATGCCAGCAAAAGCACGTCCCCTTTGACAAAATTAGAAAGGATAAGCTTGAGAAGTTTTACAGGTTCCATGTCCTGGTGTGTTTGGCTGTTTACATTATGTCTTGATGTCTATTAAGCAAGGATTTGATTTAAGTTTAATTTAATCTCTGTAGAGGATCAGATGCAGCGCTTTTTCCTTCTCCTTTGGAAATGCTCAGCTCTGAGGGGGCGGGGACGCTACAGGAGGCCATGATTATTAGCTCTGAGCCGATTGGCTTTCCAAACAATGTTTGATGGGAGGGGAGAGGAGGGGTTCCAGGTTAAGGTGCAGACTTTCAGAACTGTCATGGTGTCTGCCTGTGTCAACAGAAATGCATATATAGGTGGAGGCTATACAGCTATTACATCATAAATATAAAATAAAACACATCTGGTTTTTAACAGACATTTTCTTAAAAGAGGCAGAGTGCATTTCTTCTCGAACTGTGAGTTTAGTAAAAGGTGCCATATTTTTCTGCTCCCTAAGCCCCTTCTAATAACATTTAAAGCAAAGAAAATTGATTTTGCAGGACATGGGACCTTTGAATGTTTATCTATAAAACAAAAGCTGTTTTACATATTACAAAAGATGGCTGCCAACAAGTGGCTAACTTTGACAGCCAGGTTTGTCAGAGACATAAAAGGTCATCATTTTTGAACATCTTTGAAAAGCCATATAAGTTTAAAATTGACAAAGCCATGATGACTAATTTTAAGTGATCACAGTTGGAGGAGAATGTTTAGTAGATGACGTAAGAGCATGAAATAAAGGTTGGGGGCCTGGTGGTGTTGAAGTCAGGTCACCATGGTGTGGTTCTTCATAAAATCAGCAGGAATTGATAAGGGAATCGTAAAAGAAGAATTGTTAATAGCAGTGGTATCTATAACATATTAGCTCCTATCCCTAGGTCTTCCAGAACAGCTACTGAAGCTGTTAGCGTTTATGCTAAACTCTGTATGAGCAGTCACTTCCTGCTGTCCTCATGCTTGTAGCTCCCACCTCTTCCTGCTCTCAAGGAGCTATGATCTTCAAACTCTCTGAGAAAAAAAAAATTGTCTATTGATCCAGTGCAAAGCTAACCACTGGATGAGCCTTAAAATTCATCCCTGCACCACTGTGATGGTCTTCATAAAAGTAAAAATTGTCCTCATGTCTCTGTTCGTAGTAAAGGTGCATGATTGTGCCTCTTTTACACATCATGCAGGAAGAAACCTTTCTTTTCTACCTTTCTTTGTGCTGCCGGGCTCCTCGTTGGCGAGCTCAAAAACATCTTCAGAGCTGCTGTCACTCTGCAGTTTGTCTCTCTGCAGCAGCCGGTCCACTCTCTGAATCACACACTCCAGACTCTTATCCACGTTCAGCCAAACCTTCTCCTTCACCCAAACACATATTACAAATTAAATCAGAATTTAGAAAGGTGTTCACTAACACTTGGCCCATGGACTTTTCTCTTACCCACTCCTCTTCGTGTAGATCTGCCTGAAAAGACGCACGCTTGTTTTTACTCCCCTCGCTGACGTCCGTAGGGGAGATTCTATGTAAAGGTGAGGTGGCAGAGCGAGACGGGGAGGTGGGGTTGCGGGAGGGGGACCGGGATGGAGAACGAGAGGAGGGTGACAGAGAGGAGGAGGAAGGAGATGGGGTCCCTTGATGAGTGAACTCTGGGCGGGCTGCTGCCAGGGCGACGATGGCTGTGGACAGCAGCTTTGAGTCACACACTGTTACCAACTGTCGAGTCTGCAGGAAATAAAACAGAAACAGGTATTTACTAGACTTAATGAATAAGAACAGTGCACATTAATCATCCATCCATTATCTATACACCCTGTCCCATTCAGAGTCAAACTGGGCAAGAGGCACGGTAAACCCTGGACTGCTTGCAAGCCAATCACAGGACTGAGACAGAGAGAAAGACAACCATTCACACACACTCATACCTAAGGGCAGTTTAAAACCACCAATTAACCTAACCAGCAAGTTTTAGTCTTTGTGAGAACACTAAAGTAGAAAGAAGAAATCCAACACATCAGAACATGCAAACTCCTCACAGAAAGGCCCCAACCAGCACTACTTGAGCACCACCATGCACTACATGTTAGAATTCTGCGTCAATGAAAATAAGCTGGAATTGGCAAAAAAACCCAGATTTGATCTGTTGTCCTATGACAGGTAGTTAAAAAAATATACAACAAATTAGCCCCATAGATCTCTCTCTCTCTCTCTCTCTATATATATATATATATATATATGTGTGTATATATATATATATATATATATATATATATATATATATATATACACACATATATATACATTTCATATGTGTGTGTGTACACACACACACACACGTATATATATACTATATATATATATGTATATATATATATATATATATATATATATATATACACACATATATATACATTTCATATGTGTGTGTGTACACACACACACACACGTATATATATACTATATATATATATGTATATATATATATATATATATATATATATATATATATATATAAAACACTTGTCATGAACTGGCGTTCTACAAATATAGATTGATTGAAATTAGAAATAATATGGTATGTCACAGGACAGCACAAAGAAAATTTTTTTAAAAAATGGACACATGTTGAACATTAAAATAATAGCCCCACATAACATATCCTGGTTAGAATTTAGAATATGTCAGAAGCTTCTGGGATGGGCATCGCAATGGAAGACACCTATTGTGAAACAAAGCATGAAGGGTTTTTTTGCTGGCTATGACACAGTCTGAATATAAAACTGATTTTCTGAATCAGAGAAAATCAAATGGGTATAACAAGAGGTGGTGCACATCAGTTTAGACAGTATTTATCTCTCATTTTCTCTTTATTTCAGCTGTCAACAGGTTAATTTCCCTCAATCATAGATCATTACATATGTATTCTCTTATATTACTTATTTCAGATCAAATAAGTTATTTATCTTACTGCATCAGAGTTACAGTGACTCACAGGTTTGTCTAGACTGAGTGCATATTCTTTCATCTGCTGTACAGTATTACATTTGTCCTTTTCTTTCTGCACCTGACTGCTGATATTGATTCTGAAGATATTTTTAGCACACAAGAACAGATTGTTTTCATCCAGGCAGTAAGAAGTGAGAATAACTTTTAGTAAATGCCTCTGAAAAGATAATAAGTAAAGGAGACAGATTAAACAGAGATGAGCAATTTCCTCCTCTCACCTTCTCTGTGAGGATGGTGAGCGTTCTCTCCAGAGCGTTGGCCGATTTATCCTTCGCAGCTCGAGACAGCCGCTCAGTGTAGTAACACACTTGTGTTTTCAGAGTGTTTATTTGGGCAATCAGCTCCTTGGCTTTCACGATATCCTGAGGCTGGTATGTCATTCCTTTAGGGCCAGAGCTTTGAGAGCTTTGAGAGCTTTGGGAACTGGACGACGTGTGACTGAGAGATAAGAAAAAGAAAAGCCAGGTGACAACATCAATGACATAAAGCATAATTAACTTCAAACACACATTCAATCTTATCTGTCCTCCCCATACATTCTGATTAAGTAATTTAAAGTAATGATAAAACAATGATAATAAACTGGTTATCAAAACAGAAGCCCCCATGAAAAAAATGAAACAAAAATAATTTTACTCACTGTTTTCTGGCTTCTTCCAGCTTGTGCAGCATTTTTCTGAGGCCGCAGCCTTTAAAGCCTTGATGATGTGCTGCAGGGGCACCGATAGTCACAACATCGTATGTCCGGTCTGAACAGAGAACAGTAAAGAGACAAGATACAGATAAAGGATGAGCAGTTTTATTTTTAAAGTAAAAAAATACTGCTTGACACAAATACTAACCATATCCAGTCTCTCCCTGTACTCGCATCCTCTGAATGTGCAGGTTAGTGGGAATAAACTCCAACTTCCTCTCTGCTTTTAAGGTGCTAGACTTAAATGAAGGACCTGGAAGAGAAGAAAAAGGACGAAATGTTTTCTGTTTTATACAGAATATTTTATGGTATGAATAACATACAATATATCACATACAAAATTAACAAATAAAAGCTGATGATAATGTCAGTTGTCCTTGTTTGCACTTTTGGGATCAATAACAGTTTAGAGATGAACCTTTTTAGAAAAAAGTCAAACTGTGGGAGTATATCATATTGGATCCATTTGCTCTCTGATGTTATGCTCTGGAGGGAAAGAAAAATGTCCTCCAAAAACGCTCCTATTCTACATTTCAGGCTGTATGAAAAAATAAGGGAGCAACTACGCTTGGGTAAGGTGCCTCATACTGTGCTAAAGTATAACGACACCCTCTGGCCTGCAGTCACACTGCTCCAGCTACAACCAGGTCTGAGCATGGTTAGGTCATGAGACACACAGTTTACACTGACTGTTATATTTTAAAGGTTGGGTAATCATGTACAGTTACTGTAAGTTTCCAATGAATGACATCTTTAGTTCACTGCTAGCTACTGATTGAAGTACACATGTTTTGCTACGTTGTGGAAAAAGATTAGTTTCAAAGTTGAGCAACGCATTAACTTGAAATTTTTGGCGAAATTGAACCATAGCTGAATCTTGTCATACAGTAAATGAGAAGTATAGAGAGCACTGCATGTCACATGCATGAGTGTTCGAAAGGCACAGAGGACACGTCCTGGGTGCTCATTCACATTAAAAACTTATGAAAATATTCAACGAATTGAAAAAGTTGTTTGAAATGATAAATGACTCAGTATAAGAATGGGAGTAGAAATGGTCTCAAATGATAAAGAGATGGTAAAGAAAATTCTGCAGGGAAATTTATACATGACAAAAGTATGTGTTCAATTTGTTCCCAAATTTTCTCTCAATATACTTGCAATTATCCTTTTGTTCAGGAGTCAGAAGTTTTGAAAAGTTTGCAGATACTGTTTTGTTCAGTTTCTCAACTTTTAAACTTATAATGTTCTGATGCCTGAGCAAAAACATGCTCTCCAATCTGTAGCTAGCACTGAACAAAAGACGTCACTTACTGTCAACTTGCAGCAGTTGTGTGTGAATACCCAACCATATAACATTGTGTGTGACTGTGGACCATGTGGTTTTATCCTCACAGTCTCATTATTAATGGTCATATCTCATATATTCCTGGCTAGTGTAATGAATGCTACAAAGTGGTTTGATGCTAACATTAGCTTAATCTGACACTTGCTAATGAGTCGTCAAATCTATGTTCTCTTCTTACTGTTGTTTTCACCAAGCGGTGTTTCCTTACACTCAACATCAAGATGTGATAAAATAAAGATATTTTTTGCTACTTATCAGGAGAGCATCGTTAAAGAAAAAGATAATGTGTGACAACAAGGCTTAAACATAACTGGTTTCTGCATTTTCTGTGGTTCCTGTAAACATGTAAATCTAAAAGCCTAGTATTTAAAGCTTATGTTTAAGTTTAAATACAATAAATAAAATGGGTAAAACACAGACTTTGCATATTTAAAGTTCTGTTATCTGAGGCTTGAAAACTAGCCATAGTTGTCCTTAAGGGCTGTTTAGTACTCTTGCAGTGCAGCTGGATCTGCCTGATTCAATGTCTGTAATCAGGCAGATAGATCTAGCCAAGCTCCAGTCTACTAGGATTGTGAGCAGTCCAAAGTGGCATAGTCCAATGAAAGTCCTTTAGAGGAGAAAGAGGACGAGCTACAAGTGAGACAACAGCAGGAAGTAACCGCATGTACAAAGATTATTATCAATGCTAACAGCTTTAGTAGCAGTTTTATCAGACCACGACTGCATTTCTTTATCAAATAAAAAACAAATATCAACACTACAAACTTCTCTACAGTAAGTATATTTTTGCTCCATTTCTGATATGTTTTGACAAAAGTTTGATTTAAGAAGTCGCTCACGTTCTGTAAAGCAGTAGCTCCCCCCTAAGACGTTATCTGATTGGCCCTTAATGGATGTTGTTTGAGGGATCGATCGTCCAATCCCCCTCCGGATATGCTTCTGAAAGGTTCACCCATAATGGGTTTCTATGGACTCTATCCAGATGGACTAGTAAAATATACTGAACGGTCTGCCTGGTGCCAGATTAATTATTTGACTGAGAAATGAAAATTATTTAAATTCACCTTTATCATGGCAGTTCATTGATAGCTTAAGTTTGATGGTTTCTCAAGACTTAGTGCTTCTAACCTTTGTATTCATGCAGGTCACTTATGGTCTCCTGGTAGGTGAGAATTATGGTCTGATACTGAGTGATGATCTGCCTCCTCAGGTTCTCCCAACATGCAGACAGCTCCCCCAGCTCCTCCAGCTCACACACCCTGCACACAAACACAAGCATTTACCAGAAAGACCTCTCTGACTTTCTCTGACTAAATAAAAGGGATGTATGGAGAATTTACAATTAAAAACCCTTTCCACGTGCTTTCATTGAACATTTATGCTTTTTACATGCAGTAATTGAAACCTTGATTAAAATTCATGTAACTGCCCAGCTCTAATACAAAATATATTTTTTGCAAGCAACTTTATGGAAAAATGTGAGGTTATTTGTTCTCTAAAATTTCAGAAGTTTAAGAACAGAAGCAAAATAAAATAAATGTAGTTTCAGACCTTACCTGACAGCATCTTCCTCCAGCAGCAGTTTGACAAACTGCCGAGGGATGTGCAGCGAGAGCACCGACTCCGCCATCTGCTCCAAGATCCTGAGATGGTTCCCGTCTGTGGTGGGGAACCGGTACGTTCTTGACATAACACCCCCAAACACTAAAACAAACACACAGACAGTCACAGCTGTGAATCACTGGATAGCTGAACAGATGTCATATATAATAATACTACTGCACAGAGCAATACAGGAAGGTTTTTTTAGTAACAATAGATGCTCACCAGCCTTCAGCAGTGGGTCTTTACACAGAGACGAGGACTTGGATTTAATGCCCATTGACTCAGTCAGACTCGCATCAACAGGGAGAACCATCTGAAACAAAGACAAACAAAATATCATGAGAATTCTGATAAAAAAAACGTGGAAAAACTCAAACCGAACAGGTGATAAAGATTAGTATTATGGCAGGAGAATAAATATTAAAAGTTGTGGTTCTGCTTTTATGACAAGTGTAATTTTTTACCTTTGGCTTCTTTAAAAAAAAAAAACAACAGAAGCAAAAAACTTAAAAGTCAGAGCTGCTGAGATGAAAATATTCAGAAATTGATTTATAGCTGCAAGACAAGTGGAAATAAGAAATGCTCCATTTTCAGGTCCACAAGTCATGAGTTGCGAGTGTAAATTTAAGCATGAAAAAACATGAAGCCATGCTTGAAATTCATGACAATATCATGACGCACAGTTTCTCGGGCCTGACTTTATACATCACTGATCAGTCATCATAAGTTACAAAGCATGTTTATGATGTTTTGATATTTCATGTTTTTAAAGACAGATATATGCTCCTCTTTATATGAGGATACAAACATGACGGATACATAAGGATGCAACAGTGCAAGTTATCATAATTACAATGCATCTAATTCAGCAGTTTAGTCTGTTTTTGTCTTGTTTGGCAAAGTTTTGCAAATACTCTAAACACTATTCAAAGTTTCGCCCTGTATCTTTAGATGGTGTCTGATGGTCGGCTCCTGCTCCCATCATCTGATGATATTCATAACAATGGGATTAGAGAATACAATACATTCTTATTGTCTATTGTTTGAATTTGAATCTGGATTAATAAATGAAAAGTAATTTACAAAATAGTAATTTTGTTCACTGATGTTAAATTCTGAGCTCTGTAGGATCAGTGTGATTATCTTATCCTTATGTGCGGCTAATAGGATCACACTGTTTACATTTTTATGGGAAACTATACTTAATGGTTATTAGTTGGGATTATTTTATTGGATATTCCCCAAGCCAACAATTTAAGTTATTGATAGACCATATTCATAATTTGTCAACAGCTGCTCTGCTCTGTGGACCTAACCGTCTCCTCAAAGATTTATCCCAATAGATGTTAAACTTTATCTGTATGAAACTATTTATGCTTCAGATGCAATTAATAAAAGGATTATTGTAAATTCTGGAGAAATCTTTAGTGTTTTATTAAGAATGTTTCAGGCTTTTAATAAAAATTCATGAAACACAATAAGGAGAAACTGTGACCTGAGAGGCTTGTGAATTCTATTAAAATAATATTTGCATCACAAAAACCTAAGACTTCTACTTTTAACTCAAAGATATTGTCACTTTCTTGTTCTTTAACAGGTCATTGCTAAGTGTTGTTCACAAACGTGAATGTCTAGAACTGGTTTCTATATAGAGATAAATAAATATAGGGATATTCTTCATTGCACATAACTCTAAACAATCAAACATGTGCAGTGATGTTACCAAACATCATGTAAAATAATGTTTCAGGAAAAATACTGTGCTAAGTTATTGAAAGAATATTTTATTCAGATACATGTATACATATTGATTAAAGGTAAAAAAAAAAAAAAAAGCTTAATTTGGCTGATAAAATATCAAGAAAATGTTACTTGATAACAAGCTTTAGGAAAAAATGGGAAATCTTATTAGTGAGCAGAGCAAAATGGTCCAATCAATACAAAGACATGACATTTCCACCCAGTCAACAAAGCGTCACCTGTTTGTGTTTACATTTCACCACCCACCTGAGGAGTTGGCAACACCTTTTCAATAGGAAACAGCCAGGGTGGGGCCTTGAAAGGCAACAAGCCCAGTGCATTATGGGTGATAAGGTATTTGAAACCTCTCGGCATAAAAACCTACTTTTCTGGATATGATGCACAAATTTCAATTTTTTGTCACCTTTCTTATGCAAAGACAGACTAGTTCTGTGACAAGTTCACATTAAAACAGGTTAAGTCTTCCTTTAATAAAACCTGCCATCTGCTACAGGTCTATTAACTGAAAAACCCTTGAAGTTTTTGTTTAATAACAGCATTTACAGTAGCATAAGAAAATAAATTTACACAAAATTTAAATGATAGAATTGTCACAACATTTGAGAACCACTGGTGTATTCTTGTTTAGAAATGAATGCTCTACTAAATGCAAACTACCCTTCATAAACTGTATTTACAAAAACAGTTATGTTGATAGACATGCCAGAATCTAATATCTGAGGGGGTCTCTAGGCAGGAGACTTTGAAAACCAGTGATCAGTTTTTCATTGGATCTTCTATGTCAAAATTTAAAGACATTGTTTATTTAAAATACTGGAGATAATTTTTGCACAGTAAATAATACTCTTTCTGCTTGTATTCAAACATCTTTTAAACTAAGAGAAGGAAAATATATTTTACGAGGCGTGCTTATGTTTGAAACAAGAAAAGTAAGGATAAATATTAAATACAGATGTGTTTCAGTTTTAGGGACAAAATTTTGGAATGAGCTCAGTGATTAATTAAAATGATGTAAAACTCTCCTAAAGTTCAGAAAAACCTTGAAGCATTAATTAATTAATGTCAACAAGGTGTAATAATCGTACAGTTTTATGATTTAAAGAAGGATGTCTTACATATTTTTTCCTTACATGTCAAATTGATCTTGGCTTGTACAGAATAAGCCACAAGCTTCAGCCTGTACCTTTTTCGGTTATTGACAAGTTTTTGTTAAATGATTGTATTCTGTGTTTGTTCTTATCATTTATGTAACCAAAATAAAAATATACATTCATTAATTCATTAAGAATATAATCTTGGGTACACCTGAGACCAATGTGAACTTGCTTAAAGGAGTAAAATATGTGACCTTTAAAATACCAAAATCTAACCTCACAGAATACAGATGATTGGTGCAAAATTTAACATTTCTTTTCTGATTCCTAAAAACAAGATTTCCAGACTGCTCACCCTCCCATTAACTGTGTCTCCTCTCTGTAATCTGGCCACAGGAGCTCTCTGCTCTCTCTTCTCCTCTATCTGCCAGGCGATGACGGTGATGTTCCCCACGCGCTCGTTCTCCGCCGACCTGATCCACAGTGACATCCCGTTAAATCAAACAGCCCTGAGCTAAAACCCAGGGGCTGTCATTTTCACTTCTAACATGAAAATGCACAGCGTGTTTGGTGTGCCTGTTACCTTAGAGTCAGGTGGAGCCTGTGGTGTTTGTCCTGCAGCAGCTCTTTCACAGAAAACATGGATGAGCCGAGCATGTACATCTGTCACACAAAAGCACACAGCCACTGGATTTAGAGGATTTCACCAAGATGAGAGTAGACTATAAAGGATTTAACATGAAAAACTTCATCCCCTTCTTGGGGAGATATTTAAGGACAAGTGGAGTCAAGGTTTTTAAAGGGCTGACTCCTGTGTTTGGGCTCACCGTGCCCTGTGAGCGGTCCTTGACATCATAGACTGAAAGCTTGACCTGGGTCTGCTGCGTGATCATAGAGTCCTGGAAGAACGATACGCTGCTCAGGAAGATGGGGTTACTGGTTCCCTGAAGACAGAAAGAGAGAGGGCCGTGAATATGTCCTTCAGGACTGGGAATAAAGAAAATGGACTGACTCGTCATGTACCTCTATGATTTCAGTCTGGGCATGCTTGGTCCAGAAGGCCTGGGGTGGAGTGGTACAGCTCACGGCGACAAAGCTGGTTGGCTTACGGTCCAGAGCGGGAGTCACCAGCTCACTACAGGCTGCAGTGACATAAAAACACAGGAGGAGATTACAAACCGTGGGATTTAGTTGTGGGCTGGTCGCTAATCCCCAGCTGTGGGAGGACTGTAGTACAGTAGTTCTGATTTATTTCTCAGTTGTTAACATAATTAATTTTAAGTTGGTGCACACTGGTGTGCCTTGAGGCAATAAACATTTTGGTAGTAAAACAATTTGTCATGTTTTATCAGGCCTTTGTAAATAATAGAATGATGAAACTCTGAGGTCTTATTAGAAGTGGACAAACATTTTCACACACATCAGTACAAAAATAAGTCTCTTAAAGTGTTTTTCCTTCATTTTATACTACTTTCTTTCATTGGATGTACATGATTTTGGCATGTCCCAGACACTGCTCTGCTAACTACAGTGTGTGTGATAAGTGTTTAAATGATGCTAAATCAATATTTTTTTAACATGGTTTTATTGTCCACAAGAAGTTATTTGATCAAATGAGTCATTTTAATCATGTATATGTTATTTTAATAATTATATTGAACATTTCAAACGTGTTCCTGAAATTGCTGTCCACCCTGTCATTATGGGGTAACTATCCCTTTAAGAAACCCTCTGATGGTTTCAGTGACATCACTACCAGTAATATTTCTTTCTTCATTGGAGACTGAAATGGTGGCTGGTTTCAGAGTAAGTTTTTACACTAATATTTTGCAATTTTCATTATATAATGTGTGTAGTTGGATGTTGTCAAGCTTAACATGTTAACTCTGTCATCATTAAATATCAGTTGATATAAACACCTTTCAGAAATTTAAAATATATTTGTTAAACAGAACACAGTCAGCTTGCTAACTGAATCATGTTACTAAGTAAAGGACCACTATGTGCTCATTAAATGCTAACATTATCCAAAAATGTCCACCCTGTCGTTGTCCACCCTGTCAGCAAGCCTTCCATGACAGGAAGGACATGTGCATAGTTTGGGCCAAATGCTGATAGTTTTACATATATTACAACAGCTATTCACCCATTTTATAACAATACTTGCTATACGTAGTAAGAATGGACAATACGGGTTTTTTTTTTGCAGTATTGGTATCAGCAAGCCTAGTTTGATAAGGCAAGCCTAGTTTACCAGGAATGCCAATTAAAGTGTGTAAGAGAGCATTTTTAATTGTCTTTTTTAAGGAATGCGATCAAAAGGAGCTGAGATAGCAAGGAGATACCGGGAAGCTGTGATGCTGACCCAGACAGAAGAAGAAAGTACCTTGAGAAAGAAAGGGACAAATGGAAAAAAGACAGAGAGACTGGAAAGAAGAGTGTCAATGAGCTCAGTGAGAGAGAGAAGAGGGCAAAAAGAAAGAAATGGAGAGAGGCAAAACGTCAAGCCAGAGCCAGAAACAGGGCCAGTGCTTTGCTTCAGTTAGAGACACCACCCACCTCCCCTGCAGCTGCTGAAACTCCTGAAAATCAGCGTGAGCCAGGGCCCTCAAGGTTAGTTTATTGGAAGTTTAGCTGATGATACTTATTAGAAAGTATAGATTTATTTAAAGGACAATTATACAGAGACATTTCGTGTCTGTATAAGAGAGAGGAAGGGGTTTTGGACTGCCCCTGCTTTAACCTTCAAGGTCACTCTAGCTAGTGTTCCTGTTTCATCTGATGAGTCCCCAGCATGTGGAAAGACAGCAGATAATCCTATGAGACCAGCAGTGATTGAGGTCAAGCATATTTGAGAGTGGTGTGTCGTTAATTATGACAATGAAGCATACCCAGGTGTCATCATGGATGCAGAAGAGCACAGTGTGAAGGTTCAGTGTATGCACCGCCATGGCATAAACAAGTTCCATTGGCCAAGTCTCCGGGATGACATCTGTTGGTGCCATGACTGGCTAGTGCTTTGCCTAATATCGGAACCACAGGCTCTGAACAAGCGCTATGTGAGGATTGAGGCGTCTGCATGGAAGTATGTGAAACAGCAACTGCAGCAGTAAGACATGTCTGCAGAGAGGAAGAGACTGGAGATCTTTCTGTAGTATTCTGCGGGGTTTTTTTTTTCAGATCAACCATTCTCCACTAAGATACATTTTTATTCCTGTTCTACAGTGAAATGTTTGACTTACACTGTGCAGAATGATGTACATTTAACACTAGAAGGCCACTTTAATGGTTTATTTTGGGCATCTTTATTTAGTGGCTGCATGTAGGTACAGTGGATTAAAACCAGTCTGTACAACTGGTAATTTTCCCTTACATGAGAAAAGGAAATCTGGCATTTTTTAACAGTGTTTCCTTTAGATTTATTGCATTTATTAGGCTGTTGAGTGACATTTCACAATGCGTCCACCCTGTCATGTCGCTGTCCACCCTGTTAATTTCATGTTTGATGAAAATAAACAAATTATTTTCACAATTAAGCAAAATGTTTTGTGTAATTTCTTTATAAACAAATGAGGGCCAAATAGTATTGTTTGAAAGTTTGAACAGGTATCTTTTTTGTTAGATATTATTTAGACAATAAAGTTCAACTCTTGCAAAAGTTATAGAGGAACAAATAGGTTGCCATAATTTCAGTATTATCCAAATACTTTTTCCATTAACTAAAATACATTATTGAAAAAGGGACCAAATAGCGTTCTGAAAATGTACATTTTATGATCAGTATGTAATTACATTTTATTTATTCTACTTTGAAATTGTCCATGACAGGGTGGACATATTTTGCTGTTTGTTCATACATTTTCTGCTTGCAGTTAATTTATAAAAAGTGTGGGAGCTTGACCATTATGATTTTCTAATAGCATAACATCTATTTAATACAATGGATATGAAGTTTGATGGAAAATCGCAACTTTTTGGGGGGGAAATGGCAAAGTCCAAAAGGCACTTTATACTGATATTGATCCCTCACCATGACTGAAACCTGGCTTTAAAGGGTTATAATCATGAAAAAACTCATGAATATTTGATCTGTGTGATTAGGACTGATGTTGATTTAGATATCAAGACTAAAAAAGTTGGAAATAATATAAATTTATAATATTTTTATAGCTAACTTATGAAAAGTGCATTTTTGTACTTAAGGTTATGAGTGCAAGTGTTTGACACTGCACAGAAAATAATAATGCATAAAAATCAGTGTTCAGCTAAACACTGACAATCCCTGGCTGTAAAAATAAACTTGTCATGTAGTATACTGAAAAGAATTTATTTTC
This sequence comes from Cetoscarus ocellatus, assembly GCA_037902135.1. Lineage (NCBI taxonomy): Eukaryota > Metazoa > Chordata > Actinopteri > Labriformes > Labridae > Cetoscarus > Cetoscarus ocellatus. The sequence goes on from JBAMNC010001683.1 coordinate 888,506, forward strand.
TAAAAAAAAAACAAAAAAAACAGGGTGGTATTGTGACAAACGGCTGGAATTCAAAGGCTTAAAATCTTCACAATTTCATTAGTTTTTGATATTAATAATTAGGTTAGACATAGAAGAAAACCATAGCTTAATGAAAGCAGAATATTAATGTATAATGTTTTTATAGCTCACTTTCAAAAAGTACATGTTTGTGCTTGGTGAGTGTGACTCAACATTTTCTCTGACAACTCAATAACTAATCAACAGATTTTCAAGACATTTTCAGGGGATGTTGGTCATGTTACAAGGAAGAAGTGATCACGTTTTGGTAGTGAACTGAATCCAGATAGGGACACAGGAAATGTTCAAGAATTTGATAACAGTGCGAGACAGAACAGCTTTTTCACATTTTTGACAATAACATGCAATGTTGGAAATGCCTTGACGGAGGTTTGTGGTCTCCTAGCACATTTAGGTTGTCTGATCAGTTATACATTTGATGTATCAAGTTGCTTTTGTGTTTTTTTTCTATCCTGTCATGTCCATGTCCATGTTTTGTTGAAATACAATTTTATCAATCCCTTATTTTGCAGGGAAAACCCATAGAGACCAAGGTCTCTTTTCCATGGGTGCCCTGCAGTTATACAATAAAAAAATTCAAAGGTTCTATTTATATATGTACTTTTCAAAGTTTAACACTTTGGCCATAATAATTGTTACCCTGGAGTGATTCATATGCTCGGTGTAGCATTTTTGAGTAAATCTTCTTAAACTTACCCACGCTAAACTCCAGCACTGGCTCGTCTGGATCCTGACTGTTGCCTGTAGGATGGAGAGACAGAGGAGGGGGAGTTTCTATTTCATGCCCAGCTTTTTCATCATCAATGAAGCAAAAAGGTTACCATGGCAGCAGTTACTTAGTTACCTGAGAGAGCCAGGCCCATCATCTCAGACGAAAGATCAAACGTGTTGGCCCGGTAGACCGACCATGGCCGATGGCGAGGGCTCCGCTCCTTCCCGGACATGGTGGGGTCACGTCTGGGCTGGGGATTGATTTTAGAGTAGAGGGACTAAGGAGCCAAACGATGTCGAGCAGACTCAGAGTTAAAACTCGTCTGTTCTTCAGTTCTTGGAAATGTGTGCCCTTGTGCGTTGATTAGAGAGGTCACGCCTCGGTCAATGACAAAACTGAAACAAAGACAAAAGCAACAGAGTGATAATTTTACTGCCAATGAAAACAGCAGAGTGAGAGTGGACATCTTTGATTCTAATCCCTCCACCATGATGGCAGCTGTGATCTCCAAGAAGAAAAACTGCTTTTAATTGGCTATAAGCGGCTCTTTGCAGGAGAGATCACATCATCCTAATATAAAGTAATAAAGCACGAATAACACACAGAAATGTTGTTGATGCTGCCGGGATGGATAACATACAGGAGGTTGTGTAGTTTTCTGAAAGTGTTTGACTTCTTTCTTTCCTTTTGATGAATTGCTAATTCAAGCAGTGTAAAACTAAAATGCTAAGACAGAAAAACAGAAAATTGAGGTAAATGTCCCATTTTTATTTATTTTTTATACACTTAGACAATCTCAATCAAATTATCATTTCTTAAGAAAGCACAAACGTTCATTGGTTATTTTAAAACAGCTTCAAGGACACAGTGAAAATAGACTTTTTACCATTCAGACTTATAATAATAATAATAATCAAGTATTCTGGTGCCTTGCCCCTGGATATTAGGGTTGATTTCCCCCTTTAAATCCCCCATTGGGATTCAATTAAAAGACTTGTTATCCAGCTTGTAATAGAAAGCACCTATCATATAAATCCATTCTTATTTATTGTCAATAGTCAAAAGTAATGCTTTCTAGCAATAAAAAATGATGCATTCAAATGTTTTTGTCTATCACAAAGAACAAAATACAAATAAATGTTTGATTTTTTTCCCCTAAGGAGTGTGAGTTTTCTCTGTTTAAGACGTGATAGTGTTGTATGGGGTACTTGTTAAAGGGCCCATCAGTGTGGCCCATTCAAGGAGAGAACAGTTAAAGCAGGGGTGTCAAACTGATCCAGTAAAGGGCCACTGTGGCTGCAGGTTTTCATTCCAACCAAGCAAGAACACAGCTGATGCAAATTACTCAATCAACTGGATTGTCTTTACACAGTTGATTTGTTGGATCAGGTGTGTTCTTGCTTGGTTGGAATGAAAACCTGCAGCCACAGTGGCCCTTTACTGGATCAGTTTGACACCCCTGAGTTAAAGGAACCAATGTTTTGCATTAACTCTAGTTCATACATTTGATTTTGAAGACTTTTGGAGCTTGCTGACAAACCCTAATAATCCAAAAGTCTTCTAGTCTTTATATTAATACTCCTGATCTATTGTCAGTCGGTCTGACCTCCCACCCCTGAAAGGCCCCTTCTCCATGTTGGTCCAGAGAGCTCTGACTGGTTGACTGGTCAACTCTGTGGTAATTGGTCGTTTCATGTCCTCAGCACTGTATTGTCAATAACTCTGTATTCATTCTTCAGTCACTGCTCTGCACCGGGCTTGCCAGCCCAAGCCAGTGGGCTTAGACTGCTGATGAAACAATGATAGGATATCACAATGGTGGGTCTATTCAAAGAGAATCGTGTTGGAGCGGGCATTAAGTAGACAGGTCTGTTTATTTAATCAACATAATTCACCCTTTTTATTAAATGGCAAAAACTACATTGGATAAGGGTACAAAATGTCAAGATTTTCTTTTTCTTTTTCATCAGTGGGTCACTTTGTTATTTGCATTAGCATGCCAAATAAATGTACCAGCTGGTCTCTCCATGACGAGGAACACACTGAAGTGTCTAGCACCTCCAGTGGCTAATAAACAGCACTTATTTATTAACAAGACAGTCATTCAACCCTTCAAAAATACTGTAGTGACTAGGGCTGAAAGATTTATCGTTTTCGGATTGAAATCGCTATTTCAGACAACGCAATCATGTGATCACCAAGGCTGCAAATTTTTTGCAGTGTTCCTGACTGACAGGATCTGTTGTGTCAACTATTTTAGAAATACTATTTAACAAATATGCAGGCAATTTACGGAAGTGCTGGTAAGCAGGTCAACAATACAAAGCCCCTGTTCAGAAGTAGAAGTTAGGGTATCCCTTAAATAATGAAAACAAATGATTTATCATCAATATTATATGATGAATAATGTGTTATGTGCTTTTGATCATTAATTTCCTTAATATTGTCTATACTGTAAACATAGTGAATATTGCACTGAAGCTTGATTTGAAAATAATTATGAATCAAATTGAAATCGCAATATCTGCCAGAAAAATTGGAATTAGATCTTTTCCTAAAATCGTTCAGCCCTTGTAGTGACCCTTTAAAAGAATAGTTTAGTATTTTTGAAGCTGGCTTGTATGAGGTACTTGACAACAATCAGAGAAGTGGCAGAAAAGGCTCCGAGCAGCGCTGCACCTTTAAGAAGAATGAGCTGAGACTGACGGTAAAGAGCACTGCTGTTAGTGAGTGCAGTTATTACTAACAGTTTCAGTAGCAGTTTTATCAGATCTGGATCACATTTCTTTATTAAATGATAAACAAATACCAACACTACAAACTCCTCTTTAGTAAGGATATTTTCACTTCAACTTCACATGTTTTGACAAGAGTTTGTTTTATGAAGTGGTTCACGTTCTGTTGCGCAGTAGCGCCCGCCTACTAAATTATCTAATTGCCTGTAATAATTGTGATTGACAAAACAATTGTCTAACCACCTGCTGGATATGCTTCGGAAAGGTTCTGCCCTCCAAAAACACTTTCAACGGGCTCTTTTCAAGATGGACTAGTGAAATACTGCATATTGAACAGTCCATCTGGTGTGCCAGGCTACTGAAAAACTATTGTTTTATGATCACAGTGTCTGAATTCATTTGACATCTTCCCACATCTACAAGGAAGTCATAACAACTCAGTGAAATCGCTTTGGATGTAAAAATCACCATTCTCATCCCAAAAATTATAGCAAAAGTCAAAACTCACTACGCAAAAGAACGACTTGAGTAGGCTTCTTGTGTTGTTACCCCACCAACTCTGCACCTGCCAAAAAATGTTTAACAGTCAGAGAGCAGGAAGCTATGCCTTTGCCAAGTGTGGCACACAGTGGATGCTGGGACGAAACACTAATGCAAGAGTGTGAATCAGCAGCAAGACGAGCAAGCTGTCAGTGCGTTGATATACCCTGCAAAGCACCAGTAAGCAAGATAGAGGACAGGCAGAGAAGAAGAAACAGGAAACATAAAAAATGAGCGGGATTAAAATGTGAAAGGTGAGGAGGAAAGAAAAAGCAGTCAGATGCTTAAAAAGCTGCTTCAAAGGACCATATAAGATAAATGTAAACATGCCCTGTGGCACAACAGACTGTTAACATTTACTCCTATGTGTTTCTGTGTGAAACATTAATATCCAGCTGCCTTAGCGCAGGGATGATCAGGGTCAATGCACTTACAACTTTTCATATCCTTAACATACACACAAAGGGGGAATACTTAGCACTGTAACTGTTTGTCAGCTGTGTGTATATAGCTGTTTGTTTAATACATCACTGACAAAAGGATGCCTGAGTGTGTGAGGCACTGTGCATTCATGTGTAAAGATTTCTGTAATGGATGTCTATTTTTACTGTCTATTTTTACTATCTGTCTTGACATCATGCGCCAAGTGCAAGTGAAAACACAATCCCCACGTAGCAAACATATGCTTACTAGTGTGTTTTTTAGGCACATGTTGTTGACTGAGTTACACTAACCTTTACCCAGTTTCCTTCACACACAAAAAAATCTTGTCCCAACACAAATAAACATCTGTGGTCTGGAAATAAACGTGGGATGAATCTTCTCTTTTTACAAATTTAATGCTTACATTTTGCATACCTAACTCTGGATTCAGGGAATTTCTTTCCATTGCAGAAGAGAAAGAACCGATTGAAGAGACTGATCTATTTTTAAAGATCAAGCATGAGAGAAAATATTAGCATTTGGCGATAATTATGACAATAGAAGTAATTACAAAAACATCTGAATCTGCATCAGTATCTGCTAGATCCTTATGTTACACATTTGTATCAGCCCTGACTGTCCATACATCACTGTTTATAACTGATCAGGAAATTTATTGGTATTAATAAGGGCTTATGTTGACTTTTTGCAAATTGCCCCCAAAGAACAAGTCTCATGTTTGAGTCCTCCCAAAGGTACTTATACTAGAACACAAGCACACACACATATTCATGTTATTGACTTATCAAATTGATTTTTGTTACTTTTCTTAATTCTAGCCACAACTTCAGTTTGTTCAGTTCAAAGCTCCCCTAACCTATAATAATCTGTATCCCTATTTGTACAAGTGGTCCCAAATCAACAGGTCTTTAGCACGGTCCCTAAAATGTATGTTAAATCAGAACACACACAACACACAAAGTAATCAGTGTAGCTGAACAGCAAAAATACAAAGAGTGAGTGTAAAGCTTTTTGCCAATTGAATCTCTTTTTTGGCGCTTGAAGTAAGACCAAAACAGATGACATTACAGCGTGATGCTCCGCTTCATTAAGCTGTGAGGGTGTAATTGTCTGTGGGAGTTGTCTATAACTTGCTGTAATCTATGCAGCCTGGAGCACGGTGGGAAGCTCTCTGGGAAACCCTCTGAGGATCTGATGTGAAACCGCAGGGAGGCGTGGATCATCATCATCACTGCATCTGTCCGACATTCGTTAGTGACATGCTCGAAGGGAGAGGAAATGCCAAGGAGCAGAGCTGGAAGTATTAATCTAGAACAGAATCGTCATTTGTTGTGAAATTGATTAGCAACAACAAGACGACTGTTAATCACTTAAGAGGTTTAATATTTAAAATTGATAATATAGTCTTTTTAAGCTGTTTTACTTTGACAATTAGCTATTATCTCCATTATTTGTTATTACAAACAGAATATTGCTGCCATTTTAGCCTGTTATAGACAAAGAATATGCTCTGTTGGTAAATACGTATGGCTGTCTTTTGCAGAATGAGTCAGAAAAATATATTTAAGTTTAATGTTGTTTCTGTCAGAGGTCTGTTTTTTGTCTTACTGATAAATTAAGTTATCTAATAAAATCAGACAATTGGTTCACTTGTCTTGTTGACTAACAGCCCATTTACAATCGTTTATGAAGAGAATCCTGTTGAAAATTCAAATCCGTTTTTATTCTTTTCTTGTAATTACACACTGTTTTAAGCATTTAAAACATAAAATGACAAATACTTGCCAGAATTGTTTACTTTTATTTCTCGTGAAACAAGAGTGAACAAATGTATTCAAAGAACAATTCCTGACACATTTATTGACAAAAAAGATAAAAAAGACTGGGAGGACATTTAAAATTATAGTATTAACTGTCTTGTTTTTTACTTTTGTACTCCATATGCACTAATAAGCTATTATTGTGCAAATCTGTATTTTGTTGTTGTTGATGATGTTTGATTGCTCAAAAATGTGAGGTGACATACCACATGTGTTCACATTGGCATCAAACTAAAAATTTTAAAAATTGTCATCAGGTACTCTAATTATTTGTGGATTTCTACTTCTTACTTAATTGATACTGAATAGAATCGCCACCTAAACAATCAAAATCAAATCAAATTGTGAGGTTCTTAACAATACCCAGCCCTACTTGGATGCCTTCAACCAGTGCCGGCACACGTATCCCCCATACCAACAACATACCTCGTGAGTTACTTCAGGAACATAAGCGAAAGCAAATACGAAGGAAAAGAGGGTACAAAGGACGGACACAGAAACCATGCCTCTCAGCCGTTCAGACCATAATGTCATCCTGCCACTGCCAAACTACAGGTCACAACTGAAAACCAGCAAACCCATCACAAAATCCATCAGAGTCTGGAATGAAGAAGCGGCTGAAACACTACAGGGCTGCTTTGAACTTGCAGACTGGGACTTGTTTTTTAAGGACTGTGGTGATGACCTCAACACACTGACAGATGTGCTAACCTCATACGTTCTATTCTGTGAGGACACTGTCTCTCGCACCAAACAGATAACTGTTCATCCAAACAATAAGAAATGGATTACCAAGGACATGAAACACTGCCTGGTCCAGAAGAAAAAGGCTTTCTTCCAAGGAGACAAGCCCACGGTAAGGAAATTGGAATAGGAGTTCAGGAGGAGGGCCAAGCTGGCCAAAATCGACTTCAAAAGTAAAGTGGAGAAGAAACTAACATCTGGAAATGCAAGGGAGGCATGGTAGGGACAAAACATTACGATGGGCTGAGCCACCAAACCTGCAGCGGTCGACTGCTCAGACCCACTTCCTTCGCAGAACAGCTCAACAGCTTCTTCACCCCGTTCAACAACAACAGCACACCAAGCAACTGGACCTGCTTAACCCCAAGCTCCCCCCACCAAGTCCTCAGCTGTTGACTTCCATCCTGCGCACAATCAACCCACACAAAGCCTCCGGTCCAGGCTCAGAAGCAGGGTGTTGAAGGACTGCTCCACTCAGTTAAGTGGGGTTCTCACCAGACTGTTTCAGGGTCTTCTGGATTCTGGCTGTGTCCTGATCCAGTGAAAGGAGTCCACAATAATTCCTATCCCCAAAAAGGCACATGCAAAGGAAATGAATGACTACAGACCAATTATACCATATTTTTTCCATAATTTCAAGGACAAAGAATGAATTTAATTACTCCTTGAATACCAACACATTTGATGCAGACTAATTTGGGAGTAATTTTATCATAACTGTCCATTATTTGACTTCTTTGTTTTTCATTTTTTTAACTTCCCCATCATTACCACTAAAATTTAATCTGCTCATATTTAATTTGCAAAATATTTCCCTCTAATAACTTTGTGTTAAGAAAGAACCGCAGCAGATTAGTAGTAAAAGACATTAAGTTCTCCGAAACCAAGGCGGGTATTTCTAAGAGTAATTCATTGCTGATTAAAAAACTACAAATCAATTTAATGGACTTGGACAGACAAAATAAGAATGTAGCTCTTGCTTTGAAGCTTGCTACACACTAGTGTGTACACAAGTCTTTCAGGTCCTGACTGTTTTTTTAAAAACGGGGTTGACCACAGTCAAAGAGACTCTTTCGACAGACATTTGGACCCTCAGAACTCCAGATGCACACACAAGAAGATTCTGCCAGGACTCTGACACCACTCACCTGATGGCAGACACAAGATCTCACAGAAACATAAGGACGTAAACTGATGAAATGGTCACCAAATCATTGTGTAATTTACTAATGGAAGAAATTTAATCAAAGAAAAATTCAGAAAGACTTCATAGTCTTGCCTTTTTGTCGAATCATCTGTTTTCTCTCTTAGATTAAAAAACAAGGAAAACCTATCACTGCGTTTATTTGTTTCATCAAACATGGTCAACAATCTCAGATTTCTGTCGCTGAATGAGTTTTGTTCTGGACACAAAAAAATATCAAAGGGAATAGAGTGATGCTGAACTGACATATTTTTGTAGGCCAACACAGAACTTAGCATCACACTAGTTCCCTCGACTGCAAATTTTACAAAAAGCATATGGAATTTTTCACTGTGTTTTGGATCATTGATGATAATAAACTCTGTGAGAACAGAAAATTATAAAACATACATGTTCTGTTTTTTGTGATAATCTTAACAAACAAATTTACCTTTTACAATGCTTTAAACTTAAACGTTATCAGCGAGAGTAAAAAGCTATTAGTAAGCTACTACAGAACTACAACATGGCGGTTCGACCAAGCCTGGCTCACACTACAAGATTCTCGGGCCGATTTAACCCAGATTAAGGCCTTCCGGACAATCGAGGAAGAAATTTGGTCGGGGACCAAAATCGGCCCCGTCGTTCGACCAAGATTATCTTCTAGTGTGAGCGGGTGACAGATCAATCTTAAGCCCCACGATCGTCTCACAGACTCGTCGGTAATTTTCAAACATGTTCGATATTTATCTGGATGATTACGCAACTTGTATTCGCTGAGGATGACATAGTCAATCAGAGAGAGCCGCCTACGATGACCGGAAATGACCGCGAGACAGGAGTTATCAGAGGCAAGAATGGCGAGCACAAAGAGCATATGGGTGAGATGGACAGCAGAGATGGAGGACAGTCTTGTCGACCTGTGGCAAGACCAGGAATGTTTGTACGTTTCATTTAGAGATTATCACAACCGATGTGAAAAGGACAAGCGTTGGAGAGAAATTGCATCTGCATTAAATATTCCAGTTGAGATAATAATGTGGCAGAGTGCCGCAGGTAATCACCCCAATAATCGAATAATGATTTGTTTGTTTAACTGCCGCACTAGTCTCCATATTTTGTCTCAACGTGATCACGTTGAGCGTCTCTCTGGTCCGATAATCTTGATGAAATCCTGTAGTGTGCACTGGTCACGATTTTCAAATCTTGTAGTGTGTGTGTGCTTAAGATTTAAGAGAAGATAATCTGTCAAGATTCTCTTTATGTGTGTGATACAACCCGATTTCAGAATCTTATAAGATTTTTAAAATCCTGTAGTGTGAGCCAGGCTTTATAAGCAACTACAATATCTTCAATGTATAACATGTTGTGACCTTTTGTTTGAGAGTGTTCTCATATTCAAAAGACCTGATTAATGGTGCGACACAAGTGTATGAATTACTGATTGTTAAAAAACTATCAGAAATGTTTGCATTGGATCTATGGTCATTTTTGCAGTTTGTTAGTAGTTAGTTAGCAACCCTTGTGTTAAACACAAAACAACTGTTTAAGATCCAAAAGTGGATAAAATCAGATGTATTTATAATTTCCATTAAACACTGAAATCTTGTGTGTGTATGTGGGTTGTGTGTGTGTGTGTCATGAACCTTATTTCAGGCATTTATCCAAAACCAGTATTCTAAACCAGGAGTTGCTAAATGCTACCTCATTTGTATGTTTTAGACTCATTCTTGCCCCTCTCTATGGTGGAGATCCAGGCTCTAAAGAGGGTAAAATTTTGTTCATGTTCGCTGTCTGTCATATTTGTGAGTATCAAACGTAGAGCATTTTTAGATTGTTGATGAGTCCTGGGTGTGGCTGCAGCTGGATACTGTTGCTCACATCAGCTTTTGTGAGCAACAATATCCAGAAAAAATAATAAAAAAATAAAAAAATAAAAAAATAAATAAACTTTGGGAGTATTACACCTTAGGCAGCCTGACCTTGACTCATAAATGTTGAACATATTTGATATTTATGACTTAAAATCAGACAGACCCCACACAGACTGGAAGCAGCAAAACAGACAAATGGCACTTGAAGGTTTTTGGAATAAAAGGTTGGCTGTGACAAATCCGGTATCCACCCCTCAATCCCCAAGAAGGGCAAATTAGTGCAAAATCTTTGGTAGAATCTTCTAGTGTGTGAACAGCTTAAGAGGGATTTCTTGATCCAAAATATGTCCATAAATGTATTTTCTGCTCATCTGCTGACTGACTTCACCTAATATTCAGTCGATAAAGAGATAACTATCACTTGCAGACTGTCCAGCTGTTAGAATGCTAAAGCCATTTATCAGAGCATTCCTGCTGACCAAGTGCTATTAGCATGAGGTTGAACCCACCAGGTCCACAGCTGCTGCTCTTTTACTGACCTCTGACCTCAATGGATCACAAAGGGTTGTGCAATGCCATAGTCTTTTAAATCATCCTTTACCAGTCTTATGACAAAAAGAAAAGATGGTGTGGGTGTATTTTGTAAACCAGTGTAGCTGTGTATAAAAAGACAAGGAGGATTCAGGTGGTCCTCGTGGTCGACAGTCCTCCAGGGAGGTCTGGCGGCAAAAGTGACCCAGTTAGTCAGGCAGGCTGGCTGCTCGCAGCTGGCACCCTGCAGATGCTGTCACTACCGGCTGCACTGCAGAGATTTTCTCCCACATATCCTCTTCTTTAATTCTCCTCCTCCTCTTGCTATAAAACTCTCTGAAATGTCTCATACCTCCTCCTCTTTCTGCTTTGTCATCAACCCCTCTCCCCCTTTACCCTAACTATCTCATTTCTTGCGTCTTTCCCATAACCCTGATGTTCCTCTCAATTTCAGAGTATTGATCTTGATTCAGTACAGAGCTGAGCTGTGCCAATCTGTTGTCCCTTGAGTCACATCTACAATCGTCAATTTGACATTGATGCAGCCATGGGCACATTGACAGCTGAGTCTGTCCATAGATCCTGATTCCATTGAGGAAAATGTGCAAAGTGAGCATTTAGCTGCACACACAAACATAATGTGGAAGGAGCATCTTGCATAATGAAGCTCTTGTTGCCCAGACAGCAGCAAATTGAGCATGAGAAAGAAACCACTTAATAAGATGATGAATAAACCCTTGCTAATGATTCTAAAGCATTACATATGGTGTTAGTCTGTAAGCTTGATCCTCATAAACATGGAGAGTCACTTTTATTTTAGACAATCACAAAGGGCAGCTCTGTAAATGTTCAAATGACGCCTGGATTTACAATTTTTACAATTTTGTTTAACATAAGCATTTTTCAGTGTCTATCTCCTTCAATATCCATTTAAGTCATTTGTTAAATATGTTTGCCATGGCGCATTGATGTTGAAGGTAGGATAACTTGGAGGTGCAAAGGGGTTCAGCTGTCTGTGGTCAGCAGTGTGCTCTCTGTGACCGCTTACAAACCATCAGAAGGGTACTTTTGTTTTCCATCAACTGAGATAATATTAGTGGTTAAACAACAAATTAAAGTTAAACGATAGAATGTTTAAAATTTCACAGCTTTGTATCACTGTTGTTATTTTACTCTGGCTGTTTATGAGGCCCCTTAGATTTGATATCATCTAATCATCATGTTTTGGCATAAGTTCAATGTATTTTAATTGCTGAATTGAATTTCAAAAAGTGGACCTGTAAGGCAATTCAGCGGTTGAGAAAGGTAAAAAATAAACCCTCTGCCAATGCACAAAACCATTAAAATGTCCTGAGACTACCCCGTGAGCTGCATATGTGAATGCAAACAGCAGGGTTTCCACATTTCCCTGCATGACGAGTGAAATGAGTAGCTGGCTTAACAGGATACAGGAAAAGACAAACTTTTTATCTGCTAGCTTCATGAGGTGTTTGGAGCTAAGCCCAGGCTACATATGTCATCCAGGAGTAGGGATGGGGATTGGAAACCAATTTCAACTGAGAATCAATTACAACTGGCTCAAGGAATCAATATGATTTGTCTTCATGCTTAACAATTCCCTCATCAATTATTTCTACTTTTTATGTATGCCTTGCAAATCAAGAATCAACAGAATCAGTGACATAGAAGGCAAAGACGTCACAGACAGATAACAGAAGTGGTCAAAACTGTGTCTTAATGTTAAATAAAATGATTCTAATTGCACAACATCAGGTGTCTTTGACTACTGATGCTTTTCGATTTGTGTTTTCGGCTCGACCCTGTACAGCTTGGACACTGCCTACCTTGTTTTCCCTTACAGTATAGACTTTGTCAGTACCTCTTTAAGGCAGGTGGGGTTGTCGTAGCATGGCTATGTGAAACAAATGTGACATCCTCACAACTACAAAGGGGGAAACAGAGGTCTTACAACAGCATTACATCAGCATTATGGAATGGACAACAGGAGGCATTTCTTTTCCGTGTCAGAAACCCTCAACTCGTGACAATACTCTGACCATTCAGTTTTCAGCAATATCTTCATGTAGCTTTTATTATGTTTGTTATCAAGTCTCGGCTCAGCTCACTTGGAGCCCCACTGGAGGTGATGTGAAAAACTGTACCAGGTACTTGGCATGAGCCTGAATTGAAATCCAAAACAGCCTAGTAAAGTCAAGCTGATACAAAGTAGTGGCAAATCCTCATCAGTGACTTCAATCAAGAGTCAAAACACCTAAACTTGCAGTGCAGCTGGATCCACCTGATTCAATGTCTGTAATCAAGTAAATCCATCTCGCCAAACTCCAATCTACAACGACTGTGAGCGGCCCAAAGTGGCACGGCCAAATCAGCATCCTTTAAAGCAGGAAGAGGCGGGATAGTGGAGGAAGTGAGTGTTCGTACAAAGATTAGCATAAATGCTGGACCACATTTCTTTATTAAATGAAAAACAAATTACAACACCGAAAGGATATTTTTGCCCCACTTTCGACATGTTTTGGCAAGTGTTCATTTTGTATTTTACACACACGCTTTAAAAAGGTTTTTGAAAGCATTTGCCATGCAACATGGCATTAAATATCAGAAGTGCCATTTATTTTACGTTGTTGTAGCTCTACTTTTTTCAACACAGAAAATCCACTGGAATCGATTAGGGAATCAACAATGAATTGGACCAATCACAATAAAATCGTATCAATTCCCATCCCTAGCCAGCAGGCTAAAGCTAATGCTATTTCACCAGTGTGTACATGTTGATGCTACAAAATAACATCTGAAAAAGGCCTATTTCTAGGGCATTTCTCATCAATTTCGCTCAGTCCTTTTTAGTTACTAACTGGTCCTTTTTATTTGTCAAACATAGGGATGTACCTGTGAATTGGTAAATCCCAGGCTTTTTCCATACAGCAAATAAAAAGCCACTAACCAGTGTCAACAGCACATGTTTACCTGTTGTTTTTTGTTAGTTTAATAGCCTTGCAGTGCAGTTGGGTCCACCTGATACAGTTCTTTCTTTTAATCACAAACGTACAGAGGCATAGCTAAAGAAAGAAAAGACAGTTTAAAGTGTAACACGGGAGACTCAGTATAATTTAAATCCTCTATCTGATATACAAAGAGGGAAAACAATGATTCAACAGATCAGATCTAATCCTTCATGCTTTGTTGGGGGCATCTGGGTTGCCTGTGCATGGCGTGACACGTTTGTGAGCATTACATCAGGTTGTGGATGTAACATATTAAAAAAAATATATGTAATATTATCTCCATAATCCTGAGCCAACACTGCCCTGGCCCTCCATAACCCTGCAAGAAACAGGGTGTCATCCAGTCTGTTTACCAGCCTGGAGTCATACATACAGGGACATAGGGCCAGAGCTGTACTATGAGGTCTATTTATGGCAACATTGGATAAAAATACAGCGATTGTACTTCACTGTGGGTACATTTTTCCCCTCTGTCACACGCACAATAACAAATATTGCGTCATGATATTTGATGATGTTCACTCAGTGATGCTGCTGCATGATGCTGCAGGATGTACATCTCGTTCAACACAAATAAAAACACGATACGATAAAAACAAAATGCATATATTGACATTTGAGTCCCTCTAAAGGGTGTAAACCTGTCTCATTATGATCCTCTATGAGGCTCACTGCTCTGTGGACCGTAGCGTCTGAATACACGCCCAAAAACAAACCAGAAGATGCCATGACAAATGAGAAACAAGCGTCAAAATATAAACAACATACCTTTAGGAGAAATACAGAGGATTCTTTTCATGTTGATGAGCATCCTCGAAGCGCACTCGTCGATGTCTGCATTCAAGACTCGCCCTGACTCCCTCTGACACATCCAGACGTAATTCCTCCTCTGGGTGCAGTGCCTCCTCCAACCACTAGAGGGAGCCGACGGCCTGATATGTGGCAGAAACTTTATCAAAATAAATGACCAAATAAATAAAACTCAATTGGAGAGCTGCAGGTGTATGCTGTCAGGATAAAGTTAATGTCTGGGGAAACTAGTTTAATTTATAGGAACTTAAAGAAATGCGACAAAAAATTAACCCAATGAAGTTCATATCTACAGGTCAAAATTAAACACAATTCACATTATCCATCTCTAAATGTGAAACTATGAGGCTGTAGGACATAAGTCAAATGGAAAATACAAACATGAATAAATGTTAATAGTGGTTAACAAATTTATGAAACCACTACCCAATGTAAGATTCATGCCATATTTCCCCTAAGTAACAGCAGTGCTAAGTGCCAAAATTATTTTTGTTTCTGTAATGTTAATAAAAATAATATTTTTTTTAAAGTAAAATATGAGTGTTTTCAATGATTTTTTTTCTTTGTAAAACAGAGTATTTGAAAATTCATGGATAACAATAATAATTACATTTCAAACCTTACATTGGGTGGTGGCCTAATTAATTTGTTAAGCGCTGTAGATTAAATAAAGCTGGCCATTTTTAAGGCAAGGCAAGTTTATTTGTAGAGCACGATTCGTACACAAGGTAATTCAAAGTGCTTTACAGAACAAAAAAAAATGCATGAAAATCACAATACAAAATAAAAACAAAAATAATCATTATAAAATAAACTTTAAAAGAGAAGAGAGCAGATAAGACCCTTTCAATCATATGCACAGTTAAATAGAGCTGTTTTGAGCCTAGATTTGAACATTGTCAGTGTAGAGACCTGTCTCACATCTTCAGAAAGACTGTTCCAGATTTTAGATGCATAAAACTGGAACCCTGATTCCCCATGTTTAGTCCTGACTCTGGGCACCAGCAGGAGGCCGGTCCCTGAGGTCCTCAGAGTCTGAGATGGTTCATATGGCACTAACATGTCAGAGATGTACTTTGGTGCTAGGCCGTGGAGAGACTTGTACACAAGCAGAGCTGCTTTAAAGTCTATTCTCTGAGCCACAGGAAGCCAGTGTAGGGATCTGAGCACAGGACTAATGTGCTCGTACTTTAACCCACATATTTTCTACAACCATCATTTTTATCAACATCACAAATAGGTTTTATTGTTCTTAATTTGTAGCTTCAATATTAACATTTCTTTTTTATATAAATATCTTTACCATTTTTATGAATGATAGATAGGTGTAACAAATAAATAATTAAATTCAAAAAATTGCCAAATCTAAATTTTTACTCTTTCCCACTCATAGTTGATATTACTATACTCTTTAGTTCATTTTTTCATATTGAGGTTTTCATGGTAACAGTGAAGCATCAAGTACTTCAGCTATTGCGTTTGGCGCCTTCTGTAGACAGAGACACAACTCGTTCCCTCTTTTGAAATAAGTAAAGTAAGCAAAAAGATTAAAACCGCGTCACTAATTGTGCTTATATTTTCCATTTTAGTCAAACAAAGACTGGTTTGGCAGACAGTTGCTGATCACTTTTTTAGCCGTCGACTCTGCTGCTTTAATTTTCTTCTCTCCGTACACCCGCTAATCTCATTCAAACAAATTGAACAGCCGTTCACGTAGGCTCAAACACCAGTTTACTGAAAACGGAAACAGTAAACTGGTGTCATCGAAACTTCCTAGAGGTCCCTGAATGTCCCACAGAAACACCCTCAGGTCCCACCCGTTTGGTGTGGTGCAGGTGACAGCCAATCAGAGCCGCGCACGAGGCCGCGCTAAGCCTGTATCGGAACTCGTGAGCGCGCGGCAGGTGAAGCACAGGTGTGTGGTCCTGCAGTTTGAGGGAGATTCACCGGGACTCAGCAACTTTTGTGCAGGAGACAACACACAAATATGCCGCTGGCGATTGAAACTAAAATGGCGGAATGACCAAAATTATACTTTTTTATGCTTCTAAGGAGAGGCTTATTTTTCACCTCATCTCATATTTTCTATTTTCTCTGACGCTGAATTTAGGCTACATTGAGCATCAATTTGGATATCCGATTTGAGGATTTGGTGCACAATGGATCTCAGGTGTAACAGACGAACTGGACTTTTACTCCTGGTTTTCATATTTTTAAGTCGTCCTCATGGATCCAGAGGAGAAATTCCACCTAAAACAGCAAGCAGCGGTGTAACCATCATGCCCCCCATTAAACCTGATGGACCTCAGGCCTTTCCCGAGACCCCTAAAGATAATTTACCGGTTTTTACCATGGACTACCCCAGAATCCAGATCCCTTTCGAGATCACTCTTTGGATTCTGCTCGCATCATTTGCAAAGATTGGTGAGTGAGAGACACATATTCTCAAACTGAGCTGATAAAAACCTTTCTAACAGGATGAAGGTGGAGAGATAATATATTTTCAATTTTTGGACCCCATTCAAAGAACTATGTGACCTATATTTATCCAGAAGCAGACGAGGATTAAGGCTACTGAAAAAAAATAGAGGTTTAAAAAGTTTTTCATGTGAGAAAAGTCAAAATTCTGGGGAAAGAAAGTCAGGTTTTTTTTAGATTAAAGTCAGTGATTTTAGGGTAAAGTCTGAGTTCTGGGATTTAATCAGGATTTTGAGATTAAAGTCTGAATTCTGGGGTTAAATCAGGATTGTGACATTAAAGCCTGAATTCTGGATTAAAACCTGCATTCTGGGGACCAAAATCAAAATTCTGGCATACAAGTCATCTCTGAGGTTAAAGTTGATTGATTGATTTTGAGATTGAAGCCAGAACTCTGGGATTAAGTCAGAATTTTGAGATGAAAGTCAGTATTCTCGGATTAAAATGAGAATTCTGAGTTTAATCTCAGAATTTGAGATCAAAGTCAGAATTCTTACAAAAAAGTCATAATTCTGGAATAAAATTATACACAATGTTGAGATTTAAGTCAGAATCCTGGGATTAAGTCAGAATTTTGAGATTAAAGTCTGATTTTTTGGATAAAAATGTTAGAATTCTGATAAAAAATGTCTAAATTTTGGTAATAAAGTCAGACATCAAAGATTAAAGTCTGAATTTTATTTTAAGTTAGAATCAAAGGCCGTCTCCCTACGCTGCCTGACTTGCACAAACAGGTTAGCACTACCAGAACTAGGGATGGGAATCGATGGGAATCACCTGCCAGTTTTGAAAGATTCTGCCCAACACTTTTCATGGGCTGTCGCTCGGTTAGTGAAATATGTTAAACTGACCATCTGGTGTGTTAGGCCACAGCCCTGCTGAGTTAAAGTTAAATCTTCTTTTCTCAGGTTTCCATGTCTACAATAAGATCACCTTCTGGGTGCCAGAGTCGTGTCTTCTGATCAGCATTGGTCTGATTGTTGGAGGCATCATGCACTCTGTCCACGAGGAACCCCCTGCCGTGCTCTCCAGTAATGTCTTCTTCCTGTACATGCTCCCCCCGATTGTGCTGGACTCAGGCTACTTCATGCCCACACGACCTTTCTTTGAGAACATAGGCACGGTTCGTATTAGCTTCAGTTTTCTCAAACAGACTGGTCCCATTAGTTTTCTCTCTGCAGAAAATGTGACATTTGTGTTTTCTCAGGTGTTGTGGTTTGCTGTGGTGGGGACCCTGTGGAACAGCATTGGCATCGGCATGTCCCTCTTTGCCATCTGTCAGATCGAGGCGTTTGGCGTGCAGGACATCAACCTCCAGGAGAACCTTCTGTTTGCCACCATCATCTCTGCTGTGGACCCTGTGGCTGTGCTGAGCGTGTTCGAGGACGTAAGCGTGAATGAGCAGCTCTACATCGTGGTGTTTGGGGAGTGTCTCTTCAATGATGCTGTCACTGTGGTAAGTATACTGATAATAAAAATGAAAGACTGTGGGGGGATATGGATTTTCAAAACACTTGTTCTAGTTAGAGTGCCCTTTACTTTAAACTGAGACCTGCAGCAACATGTCAGCCTTCAGGCTACTGCTTGTTATGAAAACAAACTGAGCGAGGTGTCATTACAGACTCTTCTTCTAGTCATTGTTTTGGATGGTTGGGTATACTTCATTGATATTTAAGCCTGCACCTGAAGTGAAACTAAAACAGAAGTCATTTGAGAAAGTGATATCGGCACAATTTGCAATCTAACTGCAAAGAAGAATAAACAAACAAACAAGGTACAGGCATTAAATTTGATCTTATATGTTTTTTGTTATCGATGGCGGCCAATATTTAAATTGAAACAAGTAATGAATTAACTGATTTTCTAGCATTTTAGTTTAGGGCTGTAAAATGAAGACTGTCATGCTCCATGCACCATTAAAACAGTTTGGGATACCAGGGTTTCCTGCAGGAAAATAGTTTGGCCAGGGGGGAACGCGCAAGCGCTGAAAAAATTGGACTAATTAAATAATGACTGTGATTAATTGATTAATTGGTTAAGTAATTTGATTGATAAATTATTTTTGCCCTCAAAATTAAAGAGTTTCCTGGCGCCGGGCGCCTGTGTGTGTGTGTGTGTGTGAGAGAGAGAGAGAGAGAGAGAGGGAGAGAGAGAGAGAGAACACGCACGTTGAGTCTCTGCAAAGAATACACTGCAGGCAAACAGCGCAGCATTAAGAATCAACATGAATTTGCGAGCTCAATCATCGGAGCGCAGCGCTTCAAATCTGCCGCGCCGGGTGCCTACGGTGTGTGTTTGTGTGTGTGTGAGAGAGAGAGAGAGAGCGCACGTAGAGTCTCTGCAAAGAATGTACTGCAGGCAGACAGCGCAACGTCAAGGATCAACATGAATTTGCGAGGCACATTCCTAAAGCGTGTCGCTTGCAGGCCGTCTTTATGCATGTCTTTTTTTTTGTTTTTCCTATCAGCTGTCCGGGCACTACAGATTTCTGCCCGGGCGGAGCGCCCGGATGGAAAAGGTCTGCCGGAAACCCTGGATACAATGAACATGATATAAGATACATGAAAGACACAAAATAACAAGGAATAAATAAAAATATTGGTTGCTTAGATTTTTTATCATGAAGCCCTAAGTGGACATACACTATATTGCCTAAAGTAATCACTCAACCCATCCAAATCATTGAATTTAGATGTTCCAGTCACTTCCATGGCCATAGGTATACAAAATTAAGCACTCAGGCATGCAGACTGCTTCTACAAACATTTGTGAAAGAATGGGTCACCCTCAAGAGCTCAGTAAATTCCGGTGTGGTACCGTAATGGGATGCCACCTGTGCAATAAGTCCAGTCATGAAATTTCCTCGCTACTAAATGTTCCACAGTCAAGTGCTATTATAACCAAGTGGAAGCGATTGGGAGTGACAGCAACTTAGCCACGACGTGGTAGACCATGTAAAGTCACAGCAGATCAGCGGATGTTTAGGCACTAGAACCAATAGCTACACACCTGAGTCTGGGTTTGGCAGTTGCTAGGAGAACGGTACTTGTCTGACTGCAATGTGCTAAGTGTAAAGTTTGGTGGAGGAAGGATTATGGTGTGGGGTTGCTTTTCAGGAGTTGGGCTCGGCCCCGTAGTTCCAGTGAAAAAAACTCTTAATGCTTCAGCATACCAAGACATTTTGGACAATTTCATGCTCTAAACTTTGTGGGAACAGTTTGGGGATGACCTGTTCCAACGTGACAGCTCATCAGTACACAAAGCAGGGTCCATAAAGACATGGTAGAGCCAGTTTGGTGTGGAAACCCTGCACAGAGTCCTGACCTCAACCCCATAGAACACCTTTGGGATGAACTAGAGCAGAGACTGAGAGCCAGTCCTTCTTGTCCAACATCAGTGTCTGACCTCACAAATGTGCTTCTGGAAGAAGGGTCAAAAATTCTCATAAACACTCCTAAACCTTGTGGAAAGCCTTCACTGAAGAGTTGAAGCTGTTACAGCTGCAAAGATGTGGGAATACATCATGTTAAACCATATGGATTAAGAATGGGATGCACACAAATTCATATGAGCAAATATTTTTGGCAGTATAGTCTACATGTGTGGATAACCTTGAGATGAAAGCACCATTTTTCTTTTCTTTCTTTTTAAAAGTTAACTTGTTGTCATAGAAAACCGTAACCTTGCAGTGCAGCTGGACCTGCCTGATTCAATTTCCATAATCCGGCATATACATCTTGCCAAGCTCCAATCTACAATAATTGTCCTCGGTCAAAGCAGCACGCCCCAGTCAGCGCCCTTCAGAGCAGAAAGAGGTGTGAGCACTGAGTGAGACGACAGCAGGAAATGACTGTTTGTACAGAGATTAGCCTAGATGCTAACAGCTTCACCTTTATCAAATCTTGAACACATTTCTTTATTAGATGAAAAGCAAATAACAACACTAAATGCATTCTTTGATAGAAAGGATATTTTAAATCCACTTCAGACATGTTTAGGGATGGAAATCAAAAACCAAATCCAGTTAAGAATCGATAACTACTCCCTAAAGGAATCGGTATCATTAGTCTTTTTGCTTATCAATTCCCTTATCAATTTCTTCCACTTACGGGGATTAGAAGTTGTCAAAATTGTGGCTTAATTTTCTACTAAATGATGCTTACTGCACAACTTTCAGTAACTGGAAACATCAGCAACGTGCTGAAGCATTTATCTATGCAGCACATCATTGAATATCAGGAGTGTCATGTGTTTGACATTGTTGCCACTAAAAAAGTTACATGTATGTAGGCAAACTTTGGCAACTCTTAAACGATTCCTCATGGAATCGTTTAAGAATTGGATCGATAAGCAGAATCATTAATGGCGCTGGTATCCGTAAAATCTTATAAATCTCCATCCCTAGACATGTTTTGGTGAGAATTTTTTCTATGAAGTGGCTTACGTTTTGTACTTTGACGTGACAATGACTTGCAGCATTTCTCCTTTTTTAATTGCCTGTTTATTTTTCTCTGCAGTGCTGAACACTTGAACTACTTCCCTGTAGTTTAAGATTGATTTAACAAAACAGTCTAAAACATGGAAAGAAAAAAATCAATAAATTACCTCTGCAGACACATCTTAGTTTGTGTGTACAAAAAGGGGCAGAAAAAGGGTATACTTCTATAATCCTACCCATTTATGTTATTGATAATTAAGCAATATTTTGCTAAATTTTTTAAACCAAAATACCTGCAGGCACAATTAAAGGTTTAATTTTAGTATAGAGTTTAGAAGAAAAGCCCTTAAAGCTCCATTTCCCCTTTTACACCCTTTTTTGATCCTTTATTTTAAGTCTGCTATTATGTGAAACAGCAGGTCCAGTTTCCCCTTTCTGTTCTTGCTTTAGGAGCAGCTAAGCTCCGGTTTCAACAGATACTGTATGATTTTTTTTTTTGGTTACTGTGTGTGCATGAGGGCGAAATGTGTGACAGAGAAACATCAGTGCACAGGTGAGAAAACAGATAACCTGCTTAAAAATGGCAGTGAGGGAATGTTGTCAGAGACTTAAAGTCGTTTGTTTCCGCTCTTTTTATCAGAGCATTGAAGCTTTTGTTTGCTCTGATGCTGCCAAACCAGTTTCTGAGGTCACTGTTTCATTTGTTTGTGCGGGAGGGGTTAAAACACACACACAAATGCACCCATCATCGTCTGAAACTGGTCTGAAGTGAACTCAAATTTCCCCCTCTCTTCTTCATTGTCCTTAAACACACCCGCCCATCCTGCCCCATAAACCAGCTCCCTCCTTCAGTGCTGCTGACTCTTTGTTCAGAACACGGAAGTCGAGCTGATGCTGGAAGTTAAGAAATTTACCCCAGAGATGAGGACAGATCAGATCTGGTCTGCTGAAAACATGTATCAAGATGTCACATTTTTCAAAAGTATAAGTGATAAGAAGCTAGAGGTTTGCAGTTAAATTCCTGCTTGATGCTATTATTAAAAAGTGTGATGCTGATAGTCATCTGTGTATTTGTTATGCAAACTCAAAAGTGAGAACCACTGCTGTCTGACGCTGCTCATCCGTTTACTTTTAAAGGTCTCATGTTCTGCAAAATCATTTTTTTTGCGTTTGGCAGGGACTGGCAACTTTGGTTAGGAAGAAGGCCACATTTACACCATCTGCATTGCCAGAGGGCCAAACTTCCTGCAATTTGAGGGGTACATACAGGGACAAACATATAAAGCTGTCTCAAAAGTGTCTGCTTCAGTAGACACTGGCTGCTTCAGTAGCCTTGTTTCTTTGAGTCATTACCGCGTTTGGTGAAATGAGATTATCAAATTGCAAACAGTGCGAAGTAAACATTTCAATAAATCACTGTTATCTGTGGGTGCTGTCAGTAGAGGCTGCAGCCTAGGCCCCTCGTGACCTCACACACACTGGGGTGAGTGCAATCTTAGTGCATGAACATTCATAAAGGTACTGCATATTTAAGACTTTGTTTTAATACACATGCACTTTTTTTCGCTTTGATATATTTATTCGATTTACTCTTTTTGCTCGATACTTGTATTCTTACTTTTGGGCCTTTGAGTATCGTAATTTCAATCCTCTGTATGTGTACACATATTGCAGTATTGACAATGAAGCTACCTTGAACTACTTATGTTCTTATCGTCAGGTGTTGTACAACATGTTCAACTTTGTGGCGGAGATGCCCGTGGTGGAGCCGGTGGATGTCTTCCTCGGGGTGGCGAGGTTCTTTGTGGTTGGGCTCGGCGGAATGGGCTTTGGTATCCTGTTTGGCTTTGTGGCCGCCTTCACTACAAGATTCACCTCCAAGGTCCGAGAAATCGAGCCTCTCTTCATTTTCATGTACAGCTACCTGGCCTATCTGGTGGCTGAGCTGTTCGCCATCTCTTCCATCATGGCGTGAGTAGATTGAAAAATGTCCTGGCCTGATAATGTCTAATGTTAGTAGTGTTGAAGTTGAATGCAAACAGCAGAAAAACAGATGTTTTCTTTTTCTCTGTATAGCATTGTGACATGCGCCCTCACCATGAAGTACTATGTGGAGGAAAATGTCTCCCAGCGCTCCTGCACCACCATCCGCCATGTCGTAAAGATGCTGGGCTCCATTTCTGAGACCCTCATCTTCTTCTTCCTGGGGGTCGTCACTATCACAACAGAGCACGAGTGGAACTGGGGCTACATCCTTTTCACACTGCTGTTTGCTTTTGTGTGGAGAGGTCTGGGTAAGTTGTGTGTCATGTCAGAGGTCAGGTTTTGTTTGACTTGGAATCAGTTGACCTTGTTGCTGGATTAAAGATGTCCTTTATGTTATTTTAACATTTCTTCTGCACATAACAGAAGATGTGAAGCACGTGAGGATTGTAATTGAATCGTTCTACAGCCAAGTGGTTGTAAAAACCTGTTAAGGGGGTTATTGCTGCATTTTTAACCTCTGCAGTAAGATGATAATTCTGTAATTTCATAACTAAAAGCAAGGATACCGGGCATGATACCCCCAGAAAGTGAGAATATATGCTTGCCTCAAATTTTTTATGATAAAACAAGCTGTACAAAGAATACTTAATTTTATGTTATCATTTGACATCAGGATAATTTTCATATATGATCCTAAAACTAAATAAAGGTGTTGTTGACTCGTAAAAATTGATTAAGTAAAAATTGTTTAAAAGCAATCAAATCAATTCACAGTGCAACAGTCCATATTCTGCTTCTGCTTGCATTCACACAGCATGTCTCTTCAAAGGGATAGTTCAGTATTTTGGCATCAGGGTTGTAGGAGGTTCATTTCAATTGTTAAACACTGGCCACAGCAACTCTGGTTTGCCCTTGTAAGGAAAGAACTGGCATAGAAACTAGGCTATAATTGGCTGCAGATGGGGCCAAAAGCTCTGTTTTTTTTTTGCTTATTTTGAAGGGGAAACAAACTAGAAAAAGTGACGAGGAGACTGTACACTATGATGAACATATCCACAATGCTTTATCTTTCCAGTAGCAAGCCTGTTTGTTTTGGTACTACTTAGGCACGCTGCATAGTCTACAGGCCCCTCTGCCTAGAGTGACTTGGAACCAAAACAAAGAGGTTTGCTAACATAAAAGCAAAGCATTGTTAATATATTCAGCACACTAAACAATCACCCCAATGTTGTTTTTTCAGTTTGCTTTTTACTAAAATTTGTTAATTCCACAGAGCTCTTGGCCCCATCAACATCAGTGCACAGTCTAATTCTTTGACGGTCCTCTTCTAATCGAGGCAAAGCATTTGCTAATAAAATGAACCACATACAGTCCTACTTTAAAAATACTGAACTATCCCTTCAAAAGTGGTGCAACTCAAGTACATGTAAGCAGTTAATGTGAATAATGCTGCTTGTGTCTAGTATTAACACATTAACAAAATCAATGCTAAAGTATTTTCACTTCATGATTTAAACCACTTTACAGTTTGATGCGATAAAAGTGTTTGCTGTAGTAAACACCCTTGTTGTGTGATGTGGTCAAACTTAAGTCATGATTTTGATGTTTTCCACATGTTGGAGGGCTCTGTTCTTAAACCTTATTCACACTGCAAAAAATCCTGAAATTATTTGGACTTTTCGCAGGTGTGAGCGCAAACAAATAAGTTTTTCACTCTGACTTAATTTGGGTAATTTCCTCTTGCCCCCCTAGTATTTTGTTCACACAAGGTCGAGTGAGCTCATGTCTGAAGGCAGCAGTGAATAGCCCAGTTAATTCACGGAGGGGAGTCGGGAAGGCTGATTACATAATTCTGGGAAACATGACGGGATGGATCAAAAACAGCAGCTGATGCAGGAGAAGTTTATTTGACTTTAAGGAGAGTAATGCAAACTCAAATGTGCATCTGGACATTGGAAGTGTTTTTTTCACTGTACATCATCAAAGTTCTACAGATCATCTGAAATTAGATTAGGTCAGATTAGATTTATTGTCCCCAAGGGGAAATCCATTTTCACAGCACTGTACATATTCAGACAACAACTCAGACAACAACAAATACACCACAAAACACAATTGTGATCATAGTGTAAAGCTCTGTTCTGCTTTGCTGCTGTGTTATGAACACTGACTTCTGCTGCATATTTTGGCCCTTGTGTCCTGTCGACCGGTGCCCCCCAACCCCCTTCACCACTTCTCTCCAGCCAGCAGGGCATACTCCCTGCTGAGAGGAGCAAGTGTGAACAACTGTGCCAAGGAATTGCCCAAGAGAGCTGGTCAGGTTTAATCCTGACGATATCAGGGCTGCATAAGTGAAAGGGGCTTTATACAGCTGATAGAATGAACTTCTAGACTGCCGTAGTATTTTGGGTTTAGGGTTTACAAAATTTCAAGTTTAGATAGGCTACACCTATAAAATGTTTTAATATTGGTTCACAATGAAAACACATTTTTGTTGAAATTGATTTAAAAAGATAATAAAAAGGATTTCATATTTATTTGACTTGTATTCATTGATAAATAAGTTTCCATGTGCAGTAGAAAATCAAGGATGTTACCCATTGTTGTTGCATTGTGATGCATCATGATACATCAAATTGAATTGTTGACTGAATAATAATAGTTGATTTAAATTGTGAGAACAGTGAAGATACACAGCCCTATCTAAAAGAGATTACATTAAAATGTTTTGTGCCCTTCTCTCACAGGTGTCCTGGTTCTGACCCAGATCATAAACCCATTCCGCACCATCCCATTTAACCTGAAAGATCAGTTTGGTCTGGCTTACGGTGGCCTGCGTGGTGCAATCTCATTCGCCTTGGCCTTTACCCTCCCTGTTAACATTGGCCGGAAGCAACTCTTCATTACTGCCACAATCGCCATCATCCTCTTCACAGTTTTTCTTCAGGTATGACGCGATCAGAACCTCTTTGTTTTTTAAACTGCTTTAGTATAATATAGTTTGGGTTTTGTGTGAGTGAATGTAATTAAATAATGCTTTGAAGTCAAAGCAGGAACTTATTCAAAGTTAAACCATGCCAAGATTTCACTGAAACCTTTTAACTAGATTAAGTAAGTCAAAGTTAGAACTTTCCTTCTCCATTCAGTTGCATTACTCTGTCCTTCCTTTTCCTTCATGTTGGTGCTGCTTACAGAACTGTTGTAAGTAAGCAGGGGATGTAGTGGGTAGCTTGGTCTTTTTAAACTTTGCTTTTTTGGAGAGGAAGAACACATAGTGAACAGAATTGCCTAAATGGTCCCTTGTCAAAAAGCAATATTAGGGCATCAACAGTTATATCTGTATAAATGATGCTGTCTAAACTCATAACTTGATTAAAAACATACTGATATTTTTCAAATAGTCAACATATCCCCCAGTCCTTTGTTAAACCTACTCCCTCTGCCCTTAAAAACAGAGGCAAATTGGTCCAAAAAGTAATAATGAAAAATTTAAATTTAGAACCACTGGTAGAGAAATGTATTTTGGGCCTGTCAGAGTAAATATATATGTTGTTTTTCATCAATTAACAGTTAATATAAATATTCCTAAATGTGCGACAAAACTTACAATGTCTAAACAACATGTCTAAAGTAAGACAGCCAGGGAAAAACATGATGCATGTCGGTTTGTTTGTTGGATTTTGTGTTTTTCAGTGTGAGTAAAAGTAAAAAGTGAAATCACAAGGTTGGCAAGCTCCTGAGCACCTATATTTAACGCTAAAATGAGTAAAGTTGATCAAATGTTAAAAAAATCACAGCAGACCAGCCCCACTAAAATTCATTTATCTTTAGAGTTAGCTCCATTAATGTTGGTGCTTTCTTTACCCCACATGTTCTGACCGTCTGTTCGATTCTAAAACCACTTTTTGCTGCTGAGATATATCTGAAGTATTTCTGTTTTTTCTGCACAGGGCATCAGTATTCGACCTTTAATTGAGTTCATCAACGTCCGCAGAACAAACCGCAACCTGGACACCATCAATGCAGAGATTCATTGCAGGGTAAAAAACACATTCTGGTAGAAACAGTCTAACATTATATCTGTTGAGATCAGATTATTAAAACATTTTACCTTTCCTCTCAGCTCATGGAGCACACGATAGCAGGGATCGAGGATCTGTGTGGACAGTGGAGCCACTTCTACTGGAAGGACAAGTAAGACATCCTCTGCTTCTGTCTGCTTTGAGAAAAGCTTAAAGGGAAACAGCAACATTTTTTTTGGTTTTTGGGACTTGCTTCACTCCTGAGTCCATGACAAGCAGATAGACACCTTTCTTTTGACAGTGCGTACAGTAACAAGGAAGAGATGGGCAGAGCTTGCCAACCGCTAATTAGCTTAGCTCAAACTCTGGAAGTCAATGGGTAGGATTAGCCTACCTCTGCCTACAGTCATCAGATAAACTCTTCAGCAGCCCTAAATAGTCCTGTGTGCTTGTTGTGACTCTTTTTTTTTTTTTTTTTTACCGCTTTATGTTACGTTATCTATTTTTAGACTAAGATTAGTATTTATGTAATTTTTGAAAGAAATACACATGAAAACTAAACTGCAGGGCGCAAACCACTGTGGACATGCTTGTAAGTAGGTCAACAAAACAAAGCCTCTGTTTGACTTCTGTCTGACTTCATAAGAGAGGATGAGGATGATTTCTTCGGGACTGACAAAGAGCCACAACCTTACCTATTTGAACCAGAATATACGTAGGAGGAACTACATGTTTTAGAAGCTGAGCGTGCACTAAGAGAAGCTGATGCAGTGGAACAGTTAGTTTCAGTCAGTAAATAACATGAAGTTCATTTTTAAATGAACTATATCCCGCAGGTGATTGGACGATTGTTCCGTCAATCACATTCATCATGGGCTAATCAAATAATGATAGTAATAATAGAGAAATACGGTTCTTCCACACTCACAGGATAATGTCAGAAGTGTTCTGTTATCCACATGGGTCACCAAAATTGACACATAAAAGTTACCAACAGTCATGGGTGACCTACAAAATGTTTAAATCCCTTTATTTTAAACCATCAACAGTTTAAATGCTTAACACCATCACATTTAAGGAGTATGGCATGTTTTTAAATCAGGTAGGGGGGATGTTCTCAGTTTCCCTGTTCTCAGTTTCCTTCTTTGTGGTTTTGTGTGACGATGCTTTTGTTCTCTGCGGGGCCGTGTGGGAATGTTGGCTGTTATAATCACACCCTGGAGTCATGTTTAGCTTCCTCTGTTAGCCATGTAACTGAGGTTTATTTTCTCCTGAAGCTCTGAAATGAATTTTACCCACACCCCTATCACCTCTTTTTATTCTGACACACTGGATTTATTCCACAAATGCTCAAACTGTTGTTACTTGTCTTGTTAGACAAGTTCCTCAGTTCTCAGAAGGTAGATTTCATGTAAAGATTTAACAAAGAAATGGCTCTGATCCTTAAAAAAATAACAGGTAAGAAGTGCAGAGTACTGCAGTGTAAATACCTGAATGAGAATTTGTCAGAAAATACACAGACTGGATAAATTCATGCATTGTAGGAAAAAGAATGTTAAAATGCCAGAGTTACAAGAAAAGCAGCTTTAAGAATAAAATTGTAAAATACTTCTTTGTTTTCAGCTGCCTTTTCTTAGATTATCTATTGAAGTTTTTAATAACTGTTTTACAACCAGCACTGCAGTGTTATAATTTTAAGTGTCTTTATAATTCTATAATTTCTTCACTATTTTATTTACAACACTGCACTCTACCTTTTTTTTTATTCTTTGTATAGAAAATGTTCAGATATTTTTAGATTTTATTTATTTATTTATCTAAATAAAATAAATAAAAGACAGTCCACATTAATGAACACTGAAATGCAAATGTACCAGATTTTAGCCATAGGCTGATTTCCATCTGTAGTCCCCTGCAGATAAATGTAATCCGTACAAGTGTGTACAATTTTAAAATAAACAAAGTAAATAAAACAACAGGCAGTAGCCAGATGACAAATGCATAGAACATGAACTCCACACTGATTTACAAGACACACATACAACAGTCCAGAAGGTGTGCTAAAGACAAACCATAACAAAACAAAAGCTGTTCAAAGTGCAAAATGCAGAATGTAAAAGTGCTAAAGTTCTTGAGTGCTGATATTGCACATCATAATAAAAGTGCAGTACAACTGCCCATGCCAGTTACATTGCACAGGTGTTGCATAAACAGACATGTTTATGTACAGTATTGCACATATGGCTAGCATACATAGATGTAACCATGTATACTAAATTGCACTAAAATTACATCCAGAGATGTGTTTATGTACGCACATTAAAGATAGATGTTTTATGGTCACAGGTCTGGTTTGTCTGAGCCATACTTTCAGATGACCCCTAAAACTGGAGCATCTCTGACTGGTAGTGGTAAACTGCTCCATAATGTGTAGAACATTTTTACAAACATGTAGCTATGTAGGTGCAAAGAACAAAATCCTTTTACCAAAAAATGACATCTACACATATACATTTGTTATTAAAAATTTTAATATGCCTCTTTTCTCATTTTTTTTTTCATCTCATTGCTTATTTAATTGAATATAAATTATACAGTATCCATTATATATCTACATCCTGCCAATACACATACATATATTTTGATAATTAGGTGCCATCGTTCACAGGATACTCACTGTTTACTAAATTCAAAGGTAAATGGTTATGACTGTTGTTGGTATGATACCCATCTTTGTGTGAATCTGTCCTTTTGTATTTGAAGTGAGAAAGTAATTTTTTCCATGACACACTTGTAGATTTAATTTATTATTTCTTCCCACTCCTCAAATGTGTGTGTGTGTGTGTGTGTGTGTGTGTGTGTGGGGGGGGGGGGGGGGGGGGGCGGCGGCGGCGGCGGTGGCAGTGGCAGCCAATGTCTTATGATGGTTTTCTTACCAGGAGAAATCAAGATTTGTAATAAATAAATATTCAATTCAAGCTTCCTGAGATTCAGTTTATTTTGCCAAAGAATAAAGTCCTAAACACCCAAACTACATTTTGGTATTAAATATAATTTCTAAGACTTTATGGACTAATGCCTGGAACTTTGTAGTTATTGGGCTACACTGTACCTTTCTATCAAAAATGATTTATCTTACATTTTAGCATCTATATTAGCTCAGCTTTTCTTCTCTTTTTATCTTTGTTTTCATTTATTTAATTTTATATGTGTTTTATTTTCTTGTGTGTTTTCTCTTTTCTGTTGTCATTGTGTTCTGATGTATTGTGTAAAGCACTTAGTATTGGCTGGTTGCTGGGGGGCTGGGGGGATAAAATAGCTTCCACTGCAGTCTCATGTAAGTTACACACCTCAGCTCTATGCAATCCCACTGTGCCTGATCAAACACAATAAAATGGATTCAGTTGGTTTACGAGTACAGCTGGGCCTTGACATGCATCCCTGTCAAAATTTATTTATAACCCACTCACCTCCTTCCTTCAGGTTTTTGAAGTTCAACAACAGAATCCTGCGGAAGATCTTGATCCGGGACAACAGAGCAGAGTCGAGTATCGTAGCGCTGTATAAGAAGCTGGAGCTGCAGAACGCCATGGAGATCTTGGACACAGTGTCTGGGGACATCAGTGCTGCTCCGTCAATTGTCTCTCTATAGTAAGAAAACTTCAGGTTTTTCTCCATCTCTAAATTTCACAAGTGCTGCTTAATAAGAATTCTCACCTAAATTAATTTAATAATTTGTTCCTACTTGCTTTCAGTGAGGAGAAGCAAAACTCAAGTAAACCAAAGAAGAAGTTCATGGCTGCAGATCTGAGGAAGATGCACGACATCCTATCAAAGAACATGTACAAGATCAGACAACGGGTGAGACTTTTATGCTATTCTGCTTTTTATTATGCAAAAGTGTTACCAGTTTTCTTTCAAGCTCCATATTTGCTTAACAGCTACAGAGAGTTTATACTCTACAACTGTGTGACTATTTTAATTTACTTGAAACTGTAAAACTTGTTCCCATCACATTTCAAACACTACTACTGACTTTTTAATAGTTATTCATTTTCCACAGTTCAATTCAAATAACTTTCTTGAATGTGGGACATTATTGTCAAAGCATTTGATTAAAAATAAATAAATATAAAAATAAATAGAAACCTTGTATTTTTGTGACATTAGAGGTTGGAAGAAAGTTAAGATTTTATTTTTTATGTTCATATTTAAATTTAAATGAAAAAAATCACTCTAAATGTTGTGATAACAAAAATAATGTATATGAATACCTCAAAAACCTCAAGTGGGTTTTAGACATATTTAACCAGATAAAAGTGGTTGAGTGGTAGAACATTTTATATTCATTTCCTGAAAAAAAAGGAATTTTGGAGATAACAGGTTTGTGCCCAACAGTGATAAGTAAACAACACAAATAGAATAGAATAGAATAGACTGTCATT
Source organism: Cetoscarus ocellatus (assembly GCA_037902135.1). Taxonomy (NCBI): domain Eukaryota; kingdom Metazoa; phylum Chordata; class Actinopteri; order Labriformes; family Labridae; genus Cetoscarus; species Cetoscarus ocellatus. Next base: position 920,354 of record JBAMNC010001683.1, read on the forward strand.
GTACTTTGGGGGGTACAGCGAAATCAGTTTGTTAGTCAAACTGCTGCTGAAACCCATCCATAAATCCAGCACCCTGATTGGTTGTAATATTTTCAAAACTAATGGGAAGCCTGAATTTGCTTTTTTCCGTCCCGTCCCCTTATTCCATATAAGACTTACTATTTGTACTAATGAACATTTTTAATTCTACTAGTAGTACTAGTAGACCCAAAACAGTCTACTAGTATTACTGGTGAACATTTTTCGATCTGCTAGTAGTACTAGTGACACTTTTTGCTTCACTAGTAAAGTCTACTTTTGCACTAGTTGACCAAAATTGAGTACATGTACTCCAAATTTGAGTAGTGGTAGAGCTGAACTACGGTTACATCACCAATATCAATTTTATGCCCAAACAGCTTTCCGTAACATTCTGTTTGTGTAAGAAACTAATGTGAAGCGAGATGAATAAAATTGAGATTTTATTTTCAATAAATTTTAAGTGGATATTGAGTGATGATGAGGTAAAGCATAATGGTACATTGTACATTTTGCAGATATTTATGGCCAATTTGTATGGTCAAAATATCGGCTGTAAATATTGGCAAAGATTTTCGTATCTGCCGATACCAATATTGGTCCGACATTATCCATCATCTGTAGTTAGGAACAAGTTTTAAGGTGAAAGTGTTTTTTGTTTTAAAAAAGTATCTTAAAATGATCTTTTTCTGCTCACTCTCCTCAAATTCATCTTGTGCAAACTAAATATTATATGTGAGCATGAGAGAAGCAGAGAGCTCAGTAGTGTTTCATAATTTGCACTTTTCTGTCGCTGAAGTTAGATTTGATGAGCTCACAATAGAAACCGAAATGTAAAGTTTGATTTTCTGTTTGTCTTTCTCACTTTAACAAGCGTCTATTCAAATAAGCTTATATTCCAAAACTGAATCTGAAGCCACATAGCCATAGCTTGATTACACCAGAGCAATCCATCAACTTGTTTCCTGTAAATGTCTTTTAACATATTTATCTGACATTTGTCTTCCCAGTTTCCTTGTTAACATCAAATGCAGTTTCTGTGACGCCCTCCTCACACACAAAGATGTGATTAGTCCATCCTCTGAAACTCTGGGCTGTTTTGCATACCCACAGACTGTGGCTGGCTGTATTTTAGTGAAATGACAGCAGCATTTAAAACGCCCACAGAGACACTTTGATGTGCAGACAAATTAGGAGCATGTGCTGCTGTTCTTAAATAGTTTCAGATTATCTTTACAGCCCCTCCGTGTCCGACTCGAATTCCTGCTGCTCCTCATTAAAAATCTGTCACCTTCTGTGTGTGATGTTTTGCAGAATGGTCACATGAGGCCCTTTTAAAGCTGTTTGACGTTATTACATTTGGTGTCTGGAGAGTTTTCATTTATTTGGCCTTTTGAAATAATGTAGCTTCATTTGAAACATACAAAAGCATAATGCTGACACAAGGCTTTGTCCCTGAGGAACAATACCAACCTTAACAGTGTCTGAAAGGTGCTCATGTTTGTCTTTAGTCTGACTAATAGCTCCAGGACAGAAAGCACTGAATGTTTACAGTGATGAGTTCACTGCGTGCAGGACATCAGAGTTGCGACTCACGTGTCCAAATAGAGACATGGACCCTGGCGGCTCAAACAGGTGTGTCCAGTTGAAGTTGAGTAACCTGAGCTTTAAAGGCTGCTGTCGCCTCTCGCAGAATCTAAACTGATCGTCTCAGGGCTTTTGTTTTCTCTGCAGTAGGAGGATCAAGGGCGGGGGGCAGAGGCCCGTTTGCTGATTTTATTGGGTCTAAAACAGGGCTGGGTAGAGAAATAAGTTAAGATATTGCCTTAAGCTTTTAGATAAGAAACAGACAATGCCTGCAAATTTTAAATTAACATACCTTTTTACTCGGTAAACTTTATGTTGCATTTAAGTTACTCAACTTCATTCAAAATGGGAAAAATCAATGCTAGATGCAAATCAAAATGATTTTGAATCTAATCAAAATGATGAAATCTGATCGTTACAAGTGTTTGTAGTCAGTACTTTACATTTGCTGTGAGAGATTGTGATGTATGTTTTCAGCTTTTATGTTTTCTAACAGACCACGGCGTACACAAGAAAGCACGCTCTTCCCAATGACAGCCACACAAAAGAGATCCTGATCAGACGTCACGCCAGCATCAGAAGAAGTCTCAGACCAGGAAGTTTTCAGACACCGGTGAGAATGTTAACCCTCATCCCTAAGCAGCTCAGGCTGGTATTAATGACTCCCTCTTGTATGTAGTCTCAGCTCTTTTTGTTAAGCAGGACAATCAAATCAAAGTGAAAGCATGTTGGTTATCTCTTCACAGAATTGAGCTGAAAGAATCAAAAATCAAACATGAAGCCCACCTCCTCGTTCTGTCCCGCTCTCCTTTAATGCCTGGTTTTTAATTCTGACTGACTCTGATCTTTCATCCCCTTGTTTTATCAGGTTGCACCCAAATCTCAGAAGTACTTCTCTCTTCCTGCTGGGAAAAGTCTGGACTCAAAGTTTCCTCCTGCAAGGCTGAGCTACAGAGGTAAAATATTTCAATTATGTTCAACCCTTTACTATTTGATATTGATTATCCTGCAGTAAACTTTGGTTGGAAAAATCAGCATGAGTAAAAAGTATGTTTTTTTTCTTGAGGCTTTTTGAATCTCAGAAAAATGGGATGTGCTCAGGTAATTGCCTTTCAGCTTATTAAAGTTCTCCATGGGAGCTACCATGAAATATATACTCCTCAAAAAGTGTTTGGAAACATTATTTCAGGCAATTATGTCTCCCCTTTAAGTCAGTATTGCACTCTATATAATTGTTGATTGGTCAAATGAGGTGGAAATTGTTAGGATTGTGCTTTAATGGAATGAGCACAAAGCTAAATATGTGGTTAACACCCAAAAGAAATGTGTCAAAATCCTCTCTTCATTGGAACTAAAGCCTATGGTTGATCAATGAAGCTAGGATGAGGAACCAGTCTTCTTGGAGTGTTGTCTTCAAGATGTCTGTCTGTCTTTGACTTCACTATTCTCCTAAGTTTGGAAATGGTAGCAGGGCTGCCACCAAATAATGCTGCCACTGTGTGTACACAAATAGCAGCTTCCAGTTTCAGGGGATTTTGGAGGGACTTCTCTGGGCAAGGGGCGTTGCAAAATGGGGACAAGGTCAACCCGGAATTTTGATTGGCAACCGCATGTGCCAAATTCAAAATTCTGCTCTGATTGGCTGCTTACCAGCACAGTGGTGGGATTTATGTAAAAATCAATGTGGGCTGTGTTGTTGGCTTTTCTTTGCTCAATGGAAGAAAATGGTATGACTTGAATTGTGACACTGAACTTAAATATTTTTTTGAGTCTTGAAAGAAATGGGTGTTTGAGCTGCTACTTAGTTGTTTTAATCTTTTTAGAACAGATTAGGTGTCAGAATATCAATTTTCTGACACCTAATCTATTTAATTTATTTATGGATACAACAAGGGCAAATAACTACGGCTGATTTCTGTGTTTGCACAGTAATACTTAATGAAGAAATGAGTATTCAAATGCTCAGTTGTGTTTGCAAAAATACTTAACTTTGCCCTTAAAAGTGAAGTAAGTAACTTGGATGAGACTGCAGTGGAAGAAATTTGACTCCCCCCACCCTTCTGTGGTTGTGCTCCTATCTGTGCCTCTTCCCTTAGGCACAAATCCCTTATGCCATTAGCACTATGCTAATGAAAGCCTCAAAAGAACCCTAAACCACATGTCCCTTCATAAAATGAACAATACCTGTGCAATCTAAACAACAACAAAGCTCATTCAGATATTACAAGCACATACACCTGAGCAGAGGATCCAATAAGAGCACTGTTCCTGAAGTGAGCCCTGATTGGCTGAAAAGTGGGCGTCCTTTGCTGGATTTTTAAAATGCTTAATACAAAGAAAAGAGGGGGCACATATGTCTAATCTCTTATGTAGCTTCAGTGATAAGATGTTGACAGGTAATCATACTTTTTTAGGGCCAGTGACACAAAAAATAAACTACATACTGCAGCTTTTAGTAACTTCGTAAGTGTTGGTGGTGGGGTGGAGTGAGGGGTGGCCTTGGGGGGCCATGAAAAGTAATTAGCCTGGCACGTAATTGACAGAAAGCAATTTTGAACCACTGTTACACTGACAGTTACCAATTTCATCACCTACCACAGATGATCATGAAACCATGTCAGAGATAGCGTACCCCTCCAGGCCCTCTCGGTTCAGCCAGCCGTCTCGCTTGTCCTCAAATGCCATGATACCCCTGCGCAGACTGGACACCCTGCAGGAGGCCCCGTCTGTCAGCGCTCTGGATGAAAACACAGGGGAGGACAGAGGCAGGACAGGGCGCGGCAGTCCCAGGAAGAACTCCTCCTCCAGTGATTCCCGTGTTTCTGCTCCCAGACGTCCCTTCATCAGTGATGACAGTGGATCAGCTGATAACTTAAGAAACGTACACCACGAAGCTGAGGAGGAGCAGCAGCCCTCATCTCCACCTCCAGCCTGGGCTGCTGAGCCCAGAGACAACACAACGAGAAACCCTCTGCTCAGGAGGCCGCAGTGGAACCCAAAGAAGAAATAAAAGTCTCTCTGTGATTCTACGAGCAGCTGGACTGCCCCAGACTGAATTTAGGTTCTTAAGTTTGTTAAAAATGTCATAAATGCTAAGGTGATCAAATATGGAGGTTGATGCATTTAAGAGAGTTGAGAGTTTAACCAACCTCCATATGAGCCAAAATGGACTATTTAGTGAGAAATGCAATTTTCATCCATATGAGAGGTGCACTGTGATGAAGGTTCTGTTATTCTGAGTTTTATGTAGTCATTTCATCCCTTTGCATGTGATTTTAGAAACATCATTTTCCAGTTCTATTTTTAATCTTATTTAAACACTTTATTTCTCGTGATTATTTGAGTCTGTACGTGTATGTATTATTCTGCTTTTGTATTTTATTGTGTGATGATTGTAAATGTGAATGAAGATTATTCTTTTTTATTCAGGTCAGTCAGTTTCACCTGAGGCAGTATTGCTGTGCAGTACAAGCATCTCTAAGGACTGATTCCTTGTTAGTCTGTTATACTGATGGAGCCCCCTCATCAGGGCCCTTTTTAGTACTTTTTCTCTAATAAATTTGTCTGTGTAAAACAATAAAACACATTCTCAATTAAACTGTGGATGTAGTTCTATTTCACAAATCAGACTCTGAACTGCTACTTTAAAAGGTGATTTGATGGACTGTGTAAAAAGATTGACAACGCCTTACAACCGTCTCCCACTTTAAAAAGATGAAGCCAAAATATTCTTGTAATAGGTTCCTGCATACACTGATCAGGCTTAACATTCTGACCACCTGCCACCCTGACTGGTCTGCAGCTAGACAGCCTCATAAGGTGGGCATCCACTACAGCGCTGGCAAGACCAGAAAGGGTTGAGGAAGGAAATTTTGTGATTTCAGCACAGTTTCCCCATCAGATGCAGAAAAAGGGTGTGAACTGTACATTGCTGGGACAGTCCTATGAATTTCTGTGTATTGTCTACAGACATACCCAGGAGTGTCCTTGGAATCAAAGGAATGGGGCTGAATCTTGTGATCATATCAGGAAAGTGTAGATACTTCTAGGATCACATCAGGAGTGGTAAAATCATGGACTGGGACAATCAGGATGGCTTTCAGACAAAGAAAAAGCTATGCAGACAACATGAGGAAATAATGCCAGGTTATAAAATCTGGGCTGATTTTGATGGGCTGCGACCTTGGGCACTACCCTTTGTTGATTCTGTGGCATGTCGACTCATTCCTGTCTTGTCTGCACATGTCCTCAGCTGGTCAGCACACTTGCTTTTATAGGTTCCTAGCTTTCCTCAAACCTTCTTCATGGCTGCTGTGTGGCTTCCTATTGTTCCTTGCAATTCCTGTCAGTTTTCTGGTTGCTTCTGCATTGCCTCGTCATTATTACTTGATGTCTTAAGAAGTTCAGTGTGCTTTCTCAAAGGTTTCCTGACACTCTGGAAGCTGTCTGCACAGCAGAGGTTTTCAGGAGCACTTCCAGAAAATGCAGAAGGGTTAAGGAAAGCTGGGATGTCTTGATGATGTCCCCAGGACAATGTAGACAAGTTGCTGGAGATAACAAGAAGGTCATTTCTCTGTCCAAATTTTAGTTGCAACGAAATTTAGATGCAGAAATTTTAACCGCTCCTGAACATACAGACATGCGTGGAAGCGTTCAGGAATGACAAGGACAGTAACAGGAATCTTCCATGAATATGTGGACAAGTTGCTGAATGCATTGGGAATTACTACATTCGCATTCTGCATCTCGTCAGTTCCCGAGTGGACACCTGGTCATACACAACACACTGTGATGCCCTGTGTATTCTGACACCTTTCTATCAGAACCAGTATTAAAATCTTCAGCAATCTGAGCAACAGCAGCTCTTCTGCTGGGCCAGACCACATTGACCTGCGTTCGCTGCCCATGTGCATCAATGAGCCTTGCCCGCTCATGACCCTGTGGTTGCTAACATGTAGCTAATAAAGCCTTATTCACGCTGCCATTTCAATTGATCATGTTTTCACCCATGATGCTTTGCCTCCACTTTAAACATCACAAAAACAAAATGGGGGTTACGAGTTGACCCCATTTGCACTGTCTCCATAGGTAGTGTCAGAGCCATAATACTGGTGAGAGAGGGGACACACGAGGAGCACATGCTGTGTCCTGCTCTCCATGTGCAACACAATGCAGTATCGCCCCGAGAATCAACACATATGTTCTCATGGAAATAATGTGAATGTATTGAAGTGTGATGACAGAGCTTAGTGTGAAAAGGGTCTAGGACTACAGTTTGTTGGCAACACATCAGTTTTAATGATCTTTGAAAAATGAAGTCAGATGTGTACAGTGTTGGTGATCACGGCCATGAATGGTCAATGGAATGAGCTCATATAGCGCTTTTCTAGTCTTTCTGACTTGTCAAAGTGCTTTTAGAGTATAGGTCAGGTCTACATGTTTGCTCTTAACATTCACCCATATGGTTGAATCTTGGTTGAAGTGTCTTGCCCAAGGACACATCAACCTATGACAGCCAGAGCTGGGCTTGAAACAGCAACCTTTTGATTACTGATAGAGTGCACTAAGACCGCTGATGCCCCAGACCACCAACTTTTTTGGGATACACAAAGAGGAACATCTTGTCGAAAAGGTAAGAACAAGAAATAAAAAGTTAGGAGTTTGGAGATGATTGGTATAATTACTTTATAGCGTAACATTAGCAACATTAACATAATATCTTGCCCATCCATCCATCATCTATACCGTGTATTCCTCTCAGGCTCATGGGGGGCTGAAGTCTATCCCAGCTGCCATTGGCTGAGAGGTGGGGTACACCCTGAACTAGTCACCAGCCGATTACAGGGCCACATGGAGAGACAGACAACCATTCACACTCACACCTAAGGGCAATTTAGAGACACCAATCAACCTAATGAGCATGTTTTTATTCGTGGAAGGAAGCTGGAATGCCCGGAGAGAACCCACACATGCACGGGAAGAACATGCAAACTTCACACAGAAAGGCCCTGACCGCCCGGGGATCAAACCGCTGACCACTGTTGCTGTGAGGCACACATTCTACCTGCTGTGCCACCGTGTCGCCACATTTGTTTCTAATTAATGATTGACTAAAAGAACATGAATGTCTAACACATTTTTTTCCATTATAGCTTATTTTCAGCAATTTGCCAAAATACCTATAGCATAAAGGAAAGGTTTTGTGATAATGTAACTCAGGCTATTCAAACCTCCAGGTTGGACTAAAAAATTAAATTATTCTTTGAAATCACCATCTTGTGTAGGCTACTATGCAGTTCATATACCCTATATTGCCAAAAGTATTCGCTCACCTGCCTTGACTTGCATGTGAACTTAAGTGACATCCCATTCCTAATCCATAGGGTTCAATATGACGTCGGTCCACCCTTTGCAGCTATAACAGCTTCAACTCTTCTGGGAAGGCTGTCCCCAAGGTTTAGGAGTGTGTTTATGGGAATTTTTGACCATTCTTCCAGAAGTGCATTTGTGAGGTCACACACTGATGTTGGACGAGAAGGCCTGGCTCTCAGTCTCCGCTCTAATTCATCCCAAAGGTGTTCTATCGGGTTGAGGTCAGGACTCTGTGCAGGCCAGTCAAGTTCATCCACACCAGACTCTGTCATCCATGTTTTTATGGACCTTGCTTTGTGCACTGGTGCACAGTCATGTTGGAAGAGGAAGGGGCCAGCTCCAAACTGTTCCCACAAAGTTGGGAGCATGGAATTGTCCAAAATGCTCTTGGTATCTGAAGCATTTCAAAGTTCCTTTCACTGGAAACTAGGGGCCAAGCCCAACTCCTGAAAAACAACCCCACACCATAATTCCTCCTCACCAAACTTTCACACTTGCACAATGCAGTCTGAAATGTATCATTCTTCCTTGCAACCTCCAACCCAGACTCGTCCCATCAGTTAGCCAAATTGAGAAAGCGTGATTCATCACTCCAGAGACGCGTCTCCACTGCTCTATAGTACCAGGTGGCAGTGCCTTTACACCACTGCATCCTGCGCTTGCATTGCACTTGGTGATGTATGGCTTGGATGCAAGCTGGTCGCCATGGAAACCCATTCCATGAAGCTCTCTGCGCTACTGTACTTGGGCTAATCTGAAGACCACATGAAGTTACGGAGCTCTGTAGCAATTGACTGTAGCAGGAAGTTGGCGACCTCTTCGCACTATGTGCCCCAGCATCCGCTGACCCCGCTCCGTCAGTTCACGTGGCCTACCACTTCGTGGCTGAGTTGCTGTTGTTCCCAAACACTTCCACGTTCTTATAATACAGCTGACAGTTGACTGTGGAATATTTAGGAGCAATGAAATTTCACGACTAGATTTGTTGCACAGGTGGCATCCTATCAAAGTTCCACGCTGGAATTCACTGTGCTCCTGAGAGCGACCCATTCTTTCACAAATGTTTGTAAAAGCAGTCTGCATGCCTAGGTGCTTGATTTTACACACCTGTGGCCATGGAAGTGATTGGAACACCTGATTCTGATTATTTGGATGGGTGAGCGAATACTTTTGGCAATATAGTGTATGTGAAGTATGTTGGGAACCAAATCTAAATTACAATATTGATATGTGAGTCTCATATAAACCAAAAATATCACATTTTGACAAAAAAGTTCTTTATTCCTTGTGAGTTTCTGGCAAGAATCTGGTCTATACTCAAAATAGTCTCTGACACCATTACATTCATTTACATAAGATTCCTTCAGAAATTCAACTCAAATAAAAAACAGAACTGCTCAGTGGAGTGAAACCTGTTAAAAAGCCACATATTAAATATTTCCATGTACTTAAAAATAAACCCTCACATAAATAAGCTAATCTGTGCAGTATGAAACTAATAAAGACTTACTTTTGTACCACAATGGAAACATTTCTGACAAACGACATTGAGAAATTCAGGCAACATAAAATGTTGCACTATTCATGACAAACTTCAAAACAGTATCATCTACCCTAAAAAAAAATCAAAATCTTCGAGTGTACAATTTTTGGTCAGAGATATCTCTACACACTTACTTCAAGCTACTTTTACACAAGAAGTCCACATTAAGAAAATAATTTTCATTTAACAGATGAATTAAAGGCCTTAGTGTGTAAGAGGTAAATATATATAATAGGACAAATAAAGTGGAACAACAGAATGAAATGTAGTTACTAAATTGGACAACTTTTTTGTATCAAGCAAATCAGGGTTAGACTAGGCATAATTTAGACAGAGTTTAGAAGTTTGTCAGCATTTTTATCACTGAAAGGAGAAATTACACTGTAATGGGCGTCCAGGACTTCTTTTCTTGTTGTCATATCAATTTGATCTGTCTAAGAGAAAGAGAACTCAAGAGTTGTTGAAGGATTTGGATTAAATTTTCAGTGAATGTTGGTCAAGGAACAAGGGAGAAGTGACCAGATTTGATATTCATCTGAATCCAGATCCAAAAAAGGATTAGTTAACACTGCGTGGCAGGGCAGTTTTCCATATTATAGATAATAACTCTGCTATCTATGACAGAAATACCACAAAGAGCTTTCTGCTCTTAGAGCTCTTCTCCAAAAACAGTGAACTGAAGTCTTATTACTTATATGTCTAACAAATCTAGCCAATAAAGCTGATTCTGATTCTGAAATATAATCATGACATACTGGTGTATTATGTACCACCATTCAGATAAAAGTCATCATGATATCATTTCTACTCCATATTGTCCCGCTCTAATTCGGCCCTTATTTTTTGCCTGTTACATACTAATCTTGGCTTGTGTGGGGAACCATAAGATGTGTATTAGACCTATTCACTTGATGTGGATTTGAGTTTTTGCATTGTACATGTTCACAGGAGGCTCAGTTACTCAACCAGTAACCACCATTTTAACTCATTTTTAAGCATCAGTCGAGTGTTTTAACTTGTGTCATCAGCAGAAACAGACTTTTACCAGTGTTGTTGCTACAAAAATCTATGGAAAATAAAGCAAAAAAAAGAACAAACATTTGTTTTTGACAGCATGTGCCAAAACAAGGCCCGTAAGTCTCCCTCTGTCCTATCAGACTTCACCAAAGGAGGAAGGAAGCAAATAAAATGTTTTTGTCCCTGACCTCACCTCAAGCAGCTCTTTTAGAAGAATGACTGTAATGCTGGTGCTGAAGGGCCACTCTGACGCTGTGGTGTCTTCACATCTGTCAACACTTTGAGCAGGAAGCATTTTCCATGCTACAAGTCTGCTGCTCATCCTCACAGCTGGCCTCTTTAAAAATAAGAGCACTTCTGTTTCAGATAGATATGCCTCAATTTTCATTATTGTACATTCATAGAGTTACTCAGATTTCTCGAGCTTCACAGTTTTTGTCATCCCCCTCCCGTCCCATTTGGGTATCCTGACAAGCAGTACACCTACAGCCATGACAGCTAACACCACTCCCAGACTGGGTGGTCCACAGGGGCTGAACTCCTGCGTCAGACCAGAGAGAAGAGGGGCCAGGACCCGGCCAACTGCTGTGACGGACTGCCCGGCTCCGATCAGAGTCCCACTGGCCTGAACCCCTCCTCTCTGCAGCTCCAGGTCTGTGATACACGTCCGACCGATACAAGTGGAAATAGCAAAAAAGGTGGAGGTGAGCAGCACCTGCCACACACTAGGTGCAGAGGCGTAGAGGAAAATAAGCGAGCAGGTGAGGATGGTGGAGTGAAGCAGCAGAGCGGGCATGTTGTTTCTATACAACTGGGTGACCGGACCCACCAGGAATCCAGCAAGGGCCCCTAGGGTGCTGCTGTAGCTGATGAGATACCCCGTCACCTTTGGTCTGAGAGAGAAACGCTCCTCCATCGCCAGGGAGAAGTTACTGTAGTAAAGCATGATCGCTACCGCCATGAGGAGGCGCACCAGGAAGAGGTCCCACATGTCTGAAGAAGCCACCACGTGGATCTTTGAGCCCACTGAGGAGAGCTGTTTCCAGGCAGGCTGCAGCAGAGACACCTCCCTCCACCTGAGGGCACCTGTGCGCCTCCCTGTGGATTCTGATTCATGATTGGTCTCTCCCTCTGGTGGGTGATATTTGTTTGCATGAGTGCCATTTTGAACCAATTTCTGGCAGTTGTTATCATGGCAGCCTTTACTTGTGTTGTTGCTTGAGTCCGTGTCATTACGCTGATTTAGCTCTTCACTCCAGGGTAGCATCCACACCAGGCCTGGGATGATAAACACGACAATTTTGATGAATATTCTAATTCATCCCACATAAAGTTCATAATTTCCTAAATATTCTCACCTGCATTTAGAAGAAAAATGGCGGCACACATGAAGGAGGAGGTATAGAAGCCGCCTTCATGCTCTGTGAGGTAGCCACCAACAACAGGACCCAGGATGAAGCCGACGCTGGAGGCTGCACTAAAGGATCCCATCACCAGGGGGCGCTCTGAGTTAGACACCAGGTCAGACAGCAGGGCTCTGCAGATGGACAGGGAGTGCTTAAACAGCCCTGAGACAAAAAAAAATCAGTGCAGTGAGAATAATGTTCATCAACCTTTTGATGAAGGGTGAGTGTTGGTGCAGAAGTAGAAATTTATTTCATACTATTTTTTGCAAAGGTTGAAAGAGGACTGCAGTAAATGATGACATTTTAATGAAAACCCTACACACAAGTCTGTGTAGGTGCTCATTCATCCAGGTCATGGTCATTTAATTCTTCCTTAAAAGGGCAACTGGATTTGTTAGATGTTCTTGAAGACATTTCGCGTCTCCTTCAAAAGGCTTCTTCAGTTCTAATGTGACTGGGGCTAAATTTGGAAATTTGTAGCCCCTGTTGCTCATCCTCCACCCCAGAGGTCTGATATAAAAGATCAGTAGTCTATGGCTGTAACAAATCTAGGAAATATCATACATTCTCTGACATTCTTAGAAATTACAACAAATTCAGCATGGAATAGTGCAATGACACCCACAGATTCCAGTGTCACATAACCAACTGAATGATAGTGGTGTGCAAAATTCTCACGTTAATCTAGCCTCCTTTAAAAATAAGATCAAAGATTGATGACCAATATCTCTAGCTAGCTCTCTGTATCGTATCAAACTTGTTTATTTCTAACTCTCTGGCATGAACATTGTCTGCTAGCTATCCTTTTAGTCTGGCTTTCAGATTTTATCAGCCATAAATTTGTAATAGTAAGATGCTATAGCATCTTACTATTACAAATTTATGGCTTATACTTATATATACAGTTGCCCTTTTAATGAAGAATTAGACCTACATTTAAAAATGAGCTACTGAAGAAAAATGTGAGAATTTTTCAAAATCAAATCAAGAGATATCGAAGGCTTAAAAAGTTAATTCTGTGTTAAACAAAGGGGAATAATAACAGGAGCACAAGAAAGATTGATCTGCTTATTATTCTGTGGGAACTCTGGCTCTTTACTGCTATAGCATCTTGGGAAAAAAACTGCTAATGCTTCTTGGACAAAACTAACTGTAAATATCTTTGACATCAAATATGCTGTATATACATTGAAACAAATAGAAAAGACTCCAAAGAACTATCTTTAGACATGAAAATGCCTTTATTTTAACAGCATGGTCACGTAGACCTTAAAAACGTGGCCACGTTTTGGCATCAAGCCTTCATCAGGAAGGCTTGATGCCGACTCGCAGGTTCATAGATGAGGACTCACCCACAGGTATCCGTGCCAGGACAAACAGAGCGATGCTGGTGGACATTCCCAGCAGGCCGTAGCCAAAAGCACTCAGCAGCAGACAGGTGAGCAGAGAGTACCGCCGTCCCACAACGTCACTCCAGCTGCCCTGACAATCACACAAAGAGTCAAAATAACACAAAACAACAAGTGGAAACTAAACCAAGTTCTGCATTTTAGAGTCCAAACCACATGGTGATTTCTTAGACTGGGACATTTTTAAGAGAGGAGAAACAAATATATTAGCAATAGTGTCAATTATGGTGAACATATTTCCCATATTTTCAAGCTACACAAGAATGGAGACTGTGCAAAAATTAGGGTGATGACACCATATTCTTAATTTACCATCAAATTTTCTGCATAACTATTTTTTCATAAGAAGACATATTAAAACCCCCCCCACAAATATCAAGTACTGAAGCCTTTATACTGTACTGATATGTTGAGCCACTTGCTGATCTTCTTGCACAACAAAGCCTTTTGCACTCCACTTACTCTGCTGCTGATATGTACTCCAATGTGTACTGAGTTTAGATTAGGTTGGTGTTGTAATAGTGTCATTATTCCACTTAGGTTTTATTTTAGGTTAACTGCTGTAAATATTACCGTTATATTTTCACTTGGATTATGTAAGGGTTGCAAATATTATTATTTTTATTGAGATTCTAGTTTAGGTGAACGCTGTAAATATTATACTATTATCTCCGTTAGATTTGATTTAGATTTTACTAGCCTTAGATTACAGTGTTGTAAATATCCTTATTCTGTATTTTACCGCATATTTTATTCTGTATTTTTACCACCTATTGTTTTGGTTTTTTATACTTCCTTTGGCTAATACCGGGACCTCAGTTACTAGTTTTGTTCTTTTCTCATGTAAGTACACGCTGGAATGACAAATAAAACTCCTTTGAATCCTTTATCAAACATACATGAAAACATTCCCCCCCCCCATCTCTCCAAAATAATGAGGTATTCTGGGTTGTTTACTGAAAATCCTGACTTATTCATAATGACTTCTTAAACTAACAATATTGGTTTTCTGGTGATAATGAATTATTTGAAATATCACATAAATAAACAAACAAAAAAACAAAACAAAACTGACTAGTTTTAACCAGAAAATTCTTTTTTTTATCCAGAATGATGACAAACATTAGTTACATCTTCAAGAAAAATGCTTGTAAAGAAACGATTAAAACAGAATGTATGGTGCATATACTCTTTAGGCTTCTGCAGAAACCTCGAATCAGGTTTTTTTTTTTTTTATTTCATTCCCTTTAAGAAATGTAGAAGAAAAGTTAAGACTTCTGTACAATCCTAGGACACATCTGAGGACTTTGAATGGAGGCCTAAGTTTTCTACAGTGGGATAAAAATATAAAAGAAATACATTCCAACATACAGAAGCATTCTTCTATTCCTTGAAGCAGAAAATCCCCAATCCTTAATTTCTCTTAACCTAGCCCTTTAAACGAACCTTTATTAGATTCTCACCCTGTCTTTTCTTTGTGGCAAACTCACAAACTGATGAAATAATGACATTAGGACCAATTGAGTTTGCTGTCTTCAGGATGTAGCCTTGTGGGATTATCATAGAGACCCAGCTGTTCACGTATCCCAGCGTTCATCAGGATCCAGCCGGTCTGCACGCGGGAGCCAACAGATGACTCTTTATCACTTTAATTTGTCCCATGACCCCTGAGAATTTAACCAATTTCAGGAGCGATGGGCGGTGGTGAGCAGAGCAGAGAAAGCTGAGATTCTGTGGTGAAGTGTGCATTTCTGAGTCATTTTGTAACAGTGTGGAAAAGGTTGGATTAAGAAAGACTTTGATTTCTCATTATAAGATTCACTGATATCTCCACATTAACCAGTTAGGGGTTTTAAATGACTGAAGTGCTTGTCTGTGCAAAAGAATATGTATCTGCTGCTATCAAGGAGCGTGTAAATGTGAAGACTGGATGAACTGTGCAACCGTAGCCAACCTAACACAGCCTGTGTTCATTGTTTTCTTGAAATACCAGAGACAACATGGGATGCAACCATTTTGATTGCTTTCTGTGAGCATACCATGTCGAAATAGGAGTTAGAAAGAAGTTAATACTTACAACAACTGTGCTTGAGAAGAGCTGCAAGATCCCATATGTAGACCCTGCAACATACACAAAGAAGAGACTTTAAAAGCAACTGAGAGTGATGTGACCATGTTACCATGATAAAAAGATGCAATCAATCACAAAGTTCACTACTACACATGGTATCAAGATGCTGTAAAGGGCTTTGGGAGCAGAGTAGCATGACACCTTTTACTAAACCCTCATTTTATGAAAAAATGCACCCTGCTTCTTTAAAGCAGATTTTTACTTCCTGGGGTTTATGATGTCATAGCTATACAGCCTCCACCTACATGTGTTTTCAACTTGTCATAGGTAGACGCCATGACTGTTTAACAGTCAGACATCATTTGGACAGCCAATCAGCGCAGAGCTCATTATCATAGCCTCCCGTAGCCTCCCTCCCTCTTCACCCCCTCAGATTCAAGCGTTTCCAAAGGGGAGGGCTGAAGAGCTATATCTGATCCTCTACAGCAGAATTATTTTGTCGATTAATTATTTTCATCATAATTTTCATCAACAACCTTTTTTCCACTGATAAAAACTAGACTATAACTAAAAAAAAACAAGTGCACATGGACAAAAACTAAAACTAAATTAACTGACATTTTCGTCAACAAATAAAAACTAGACTAAACTGTTTGACAGAGACTAAATCCAATCAGACCTAATTTGGTCATGTAGAAAGTAGGGACAAGTTATGAATCACAGCTGCTTTGGTTGTGTGGAAAGGTTGGATGAGTTAGGAGGGACAACCAATCACAAGTACCTTAGCTTCATGGTGGCGGAATCTAAGTATAAAACATGACTTTGGAAATTCATGGAAACAAAAATAAATGCCTTACACTTTACAATTGATAGTTTAGTCGACTAAAATTACAGTAGATTTTGTCAACTAACATGTTGTGAAATTTCATCAACTAAAACTAGACTAAAATTAAACAATTTAGATGACTAAATTATGACTAAAACTTAAAGATATTTTAGGCAAAAGACTGAAACTAAACTAAGTTAAAAAGTGCTGTCAAAATTAACACTGCTTTACAGAGATGAAATTTCATTTTTTATTCGACTTGATTCAAATTCCTGCTTAACTGACACCCAAGACATGATGTAAATGGTCAAACACACCAGGACACGAGACCTTTAATCTCTCATTTTGTTAACTTTGGTCTGCTGATAAGAATTTGGTCTGTCATTTGATTTGAAGGTTTCTGTGACATGTTGGCTCGTTATGCATGCTCTCTAAAGTCTGACTCTACAGTTCATGCTATGATGTAACTAATGTGTTTACTTTGAGCAAAGACCACACTGAGGTTATTTAAACTTCCAACACTCAGATAATATACAACCACATATTGCAAAATATTAGCTATTAAACTGCCTCTATAGCATCTGTGCAACTCATTGAGTGCATTAGGGCCAGCCGTTAGGATTAATTAAAACAAGATATTACTTTATACTAGCAGTAAAGGACTCTAGTTATTGCTGCCAAATAATTAAAATAATAATAATAAACACAATTAGTTTATTTGATAGTTTATCTTGTCTTAGTTTGTACTTCTGATAATGTTACCACCCAGCAGGAAGCAGCTTACCTACAATACCGGCTACAGTTGGACTTGCTCCCAGAGCTTTCACGTGATGGCTCAGCAGTGGGATGATCAAACTCACACCAAACAAGTCCTAGAGAAAACACAGCAGAGGAAGAAATAATGAGTTTGATCTTTTAGGGTAAAATAATGATGGTAGCTGAGTCCTTTAATGCCTTTAACACAGCTGCTCACATAAATCTGCTTAAATTAATCTTAATGTTCCTTTACTCAGCTGTACACTTCATCTTATATCCATTTTCTGTAAGCTGTGTAAAGACGACAGGTGTCAAATGAGCACCAAACACAAGGGCTGTAATGATACTTAAAATAGGCACATCACGTTTCCACCTTTAACACAGTTCCCTGTTGGCTTGTGCCAAAAAACCTGATATGGCAGCATGTCGTCATCTAGTCCACGATATACTTGTATAGATATGGATTTTAAAGGACTGCTGAGACAGCGGTTGTAAAAAACACCTTTGATAATATCACCCATGGTGCAGTTCAAAGGTGGCATTAGAAGCCAAAGTATACAATTTTATTTAAATAGCACCTCAACAAACAGATGTTCACAAAGTGCTATAACAGATTATACAGAGGCAGAAAAAAGGCAGAACTCTGGGAACAATAAATCAACAATCAGGTCAAACGAGAGGCACAAAGGTTCATGTAAAGTAAAGGAACAAAAGGAATGAAAATGGTAAAATGGAAACAACTGAAATACTATATGAATAAATCACATTAGTACAGATTAAAATGTCAACATGTACATATGAGTAACATAAGCAAAGAAGATTTTTTTTTAATATAATAATAAGGAGACAATAAGTAGATGGATAGATAGATAGATAGATAGATAGATAGATAGATAGATAGATAGATAACAGTTGACGCCATTTAATCAGGAAGAAAAAAGTTAGATAGATAGTTAAATACAGGGCGGATAAAAAAGGGAGTAGATTAAAATGTGAAAAAATGGTAAAACAGGACTAAAACAATAAGAAACTGGTGAGGGGAGAAAGAACAGCAGAGATTTAAAACAATTTTATCAGCAATAAATAAAAATAAATATATAGAAAAAACATAAGAAAATAAATAACTAACAAAATCAATAAACATGTAAGCTATAAAGATAGCATCATTTAAAAGTAAGTCTAAAGACTGAGTTTTAAGAAGCAATTAAAAAAATAAAACTTAACATTTACAACATTTAAAACTACATGATGCACATGATTTGAAATGACGGACATTTCAAACATAAATAACTTATAAAATCTTTAAAGGTGTAACAAAAGCATCTTAAGTTGAGGGATCTTTTACACTTGTCTGTTTTTCCCAAAAAAAAAGGGCAAAAATATGCCAGGGATTCTGTAAAAGGTATGGTTAATTTCCACAGTTTAAACATATTGTTATACGAATCATTGTGGCCTCTGTTTCAGGCTACCCACTGTATTGTGAAGTTGCTGGAAATACCAAGCCCTAGTCCCTGTGGTCTACATGACATGTCTGTGTCATATTTTGGTCAAAATCTTATTTAACATCAGTCAAATTACAAATTTTTTAAACCCTGTATAAACCCACTCTGAACGGCCTTTCACAGAATGCTCTGTTTTGGTGTGTGTCTCTTTAAATGTAACATGAGCTGCTCCTCTTTTCTCTGACGGAGCTCTCATACTAGAAACACAGCCACAGATCCAAGTACACTTGATGTCAAAGTCTGGTTCATTTTATTAATGTGAACACAAAAACACTGTACCCTGGCAACGTCCCTGAGCCCACTTGTCGAGGTTGAATCAAGTGTACTCTAGAACAGCGTGTAGGAGGTGTGAGCAACTCGCTCCTCACTCTAAAGGAACTCTTTAGCATGTGGAGTTTTACGGGCATTTCTACACAAACCACGGACTAATTTATTCCTCTGAGCTTGACGTAGTACTAACAGGAGGGTTGTTGACTTCTCAAAATAATTAAAGCCTCCACAGTGACAGCAGAGTAAGCCAAAAAGGCACACAAACAAGAGGTATGGGACCAATTCCACAGACTGTACGCACACGTGACTAGCAAGCACAGTGCTGATGCTGCTCTGCATGCTCTTTCTTTCTCCTCTCGCTCAAAGTAAAAGTCTGCTTGCAGGCCAAAACAGTGTGTGAATAATGCAGAAGGTTAAAGGATCGTATATATACCACAACTAACAAGATGCAAGATCAATGGTGCCACTGAATTTGAAAAAAGCGTTGAAATTATTGCATCATCTTTATTTAATAAATTTGAATATACGTATACCTGTATCTGTTTTTGCCTTGAAAATGGTGTGAATGTTTAATTTGCTTGTGAATGTGTAAAGCTGCATGCTTGAGATTTAGAATAAATATGACCCCATAGAGCAGGCCAGTGGAGGGAGCAACCATGCTCAGGTGCACTGTGTGAAAATGGAGCCTTGTGGGAAAACTAATTAAGCTGTGATTTACAAATTTGTTTAACTCGAGGCAAAGCTAGTATCATGCCAAAATCTCAACGCACACCTTACTCATACCTTTTTAAAAAAAATTACCTTTAAAGTCGTGTTGCAGTACCTTAGCAGTCTGTTCATGCCTATTTTTTTAAGATAATTTGGGGGAATTTTAAGCCCTTTTTTTGACAGGAGAGAGAAAGACAGTGGATAGGCTTGTGAAGGGGAGTAAGATAGAGTAGCGGAGGACACAGAGTGGCAGAAGCATGTACATTGGTTTTGCCTGGTTGCTTACCACTCCGCCAAACCAGCACCCCATGCCTATTTCTATCAAGCAAAGTCAAATAGAAGTAGTTTCTTTTTTCTGTTATCTCAGACATGTATACTTTTCACGTACCTTGACATGTTTCGCAGAAACTTCCGCCTTCCTCAGAAGTGTCCGTAACACCAGCTGATAGGACACATCACACCTACCACCAAGTGACACTCAGACATGTATACGTAAAAAGTATACATGTCTGGGATAAAAGAAAAAAGAAAACTACTTCTAAGAAACTGTAGACATAATGAACACCATACAGCTAAAGTCAAACAGAATTTGAATAACAAGTGTATTGTTCTTAAGATACCTATTTCTGAAGATATGTTGTTTTTTTGTAAATTTTCATGAATTTAGCAACATGAATTCAAACCTGACAGCTCACAAAATTAAAATAACATGAAAAAAATCATATAAGTAACACAGAAGTAACAATACCCAACATCTGCAACAGTTCTGTTCAATGAAAACCACTTGAAGTTTTTGATTAATAGAATTTGCAGCTGGATAGGGAAATGAAACACTCTTGCATAAGATATTTACACAGTTGTGAGTTGTTGTTGTAAAAATTCCCAAGCACACCTTCAATTGCTTTAAGGCACATCAGTGTGCTTATCTACACCATTAATGAACCACGTGCGGACAAGAGTATGGCTGTATATGCCCTCACGCCTGTGGATGGAAATCTACTGGTGTGGTTACCAGAGGTGTGACAATACACGTATTTGTATTGAACCGGACGTTCGGTTCGGCACAGGGCTGTGCACGGGTGAGTTTGTGGGCCGGAAGTTGCGTATGGTTGTTTACATTCCGCTGCTACACACGCAGCTACATGTGCAGCCGTGTGCATCATGGCTACTGCTAGCGATAAGCCGGAGCTTGAAGACCCTCCCCTGTCGCTAAAGTCTCCTGTTAGGGAACACTTCGGCTTCTCGGTTAAATATTGCAACGGAGAAAGACAGGTGGATAAAACGAGGGCGGTGTGCCGACACTGTTCAGTTGAGATCAGGTACGTTTCTGGCCACACGTCGAACATGCTAACTCATCTGAAACGGCACCACCCGAGTGTAAATATAACCGCTACAAGTAAAAAACCCACCTTAGTGCAAAAGCAGTTGACATCGGCATTCAAGCAGCCTCTCCCTGGGAATTCAGATCGGGCAAAAGCTATAACAAAAGCTATTGGAGTTTTTATAGCAGCGAATCTAAGACCATACTCAGTTGTTGAAAATGCCGGTTTCAAACACATGCTAAAGGTGATTGAGCCGCGGTATGAAGTACCCACTTGTCCGCACTTCAGCCAGAAAATAATACCATCACTTCATGAAAAAGCTAAATCCTCTGTTGTCCAAGACTTGTCAAAAGCATGTGCAGTACCGACAATGAACCGAACCGGGACCTCAAAACCGTGGTGCGTATCGAACCGTGATTTTTGTGTACACCCCTAGTGGTTACCAAGTGAGGAGCTGGTATGATGATCTTGACTCACTGTGGTGCCCCAACGAGGTCAAATTCTGAACCAGCCGATCCATCTCATGTTTCACACCCGGGTACAACCATGTTTTAAACATGTCCAATTTTTATGTTTGAACTATGGGTGGAGCACAAACAAAAGAACAGTTTACCATTAACATTTTGTATATATGAGAAACTCACTGTATCCACATATGATGTTGGTGCAAAAAAATACAAAAAAAGGGGTTTCGTGATATACACCCTTTAAGATAAGATATGTACAGTTATGTTCATAATAATAGCAGTGTGTTTAAAAAGGTGAATAAACCTCAAAATTCTTCAAATAAATTTTATTTTAATGCACACAAATGCATTGGGGACACTGCACATTCTATATCAAAGCAAGAAAATTGGAAAAAGTAATTGAATTTGATAATATTTTACAGAAAGTCAAGAAATATAATTTTCAAAAAAATAGCAGTGTTGAAATCTTTATTTACAAACTCAAAAATTTAGTGTATAAAGTAAGAATTGCTTGATGATTCAACTTTCCTGAGAATCATAAACTAATATTTGGTTGCATAACCACGGTTTCTGATAACTGCTTCACATCTGTGGTGCATGGAGCCTACCAACTTCTGGCACCGGTCAACAGGTATTGAAGCCCAGGACAATTGTACTACGTTCCACAATTGCTCTGCATTTCTTGGTTTTGCCGCATGAATGGCATTTTTTATGTCAGCCCACAAGTTGTCTAGGGGATTAAGGTCCGGGGATTGTGCTGGCCACTCCATTACTTGAATTTTGTTTGTCTGGGACCATGATTTTGCTCACTTGCTGGTGTGTTTGGGGTCATTGTCTTGTTGAAACACCCATTTCAAGGGCATTTCCTCTTCAGCATATGGCAACATGACTTCTTCCAGTATCCTGATGTACTCAAACTGATCCATGATCCCTGGTATGCCATAAATAGGACCAACACCATAGTACGAGAAACATCCCCATATCATGGTGCTTGCACCACCATGCTTCACTGTCTTCACTGTGTACTGTGGCTTGAATTCAGTGTTTTCAGGTCGTCTGACAAACTGTCTGTGGCCCTTAGACCCAAAAAGAACAATCTTACTCTCATCAGTCCACAAAATATTGCGCCATTTCTTTTAAGGCCAGTCAATGCGTTCGTTGGCAAATTGTAACTGCTTCAGCACATGTCTTTTTTTTAACAATGGGACTTTGCGGGGGCTTCTTGCTGGTATCTTGGCTTCACATAGATGTGGTCTTATTGTTACAGCACTCACAGGCAACCTAAGATCTTCTTTGATCATCCTGGAGCTGATCATTGGCTGAGACTTTACCATTTTGTTTTTCTCCGATCCATTCGAATAGTCGTTTTTCTATGTCTTCTTCGCCTTTCTGGTTTTGGCTGCCACTTTAAAGCATTTGATATCATTTTAGCTGAACAGCCAGCATATGCAGCATCAGTTGCCTTGATCCTTAAATAAGGGACACCTGTTTAACACTGATTTTTTTTCACACAATCAATTACCTCACTAATTGAACTCAGCACTGCTATTTTTATGAACACGCCCCAGATAATGCAACAATTTCAATTATTATTTGCAGATTGAGTGGTATCATAAATGCACTGCATCTTATAAGTTGTGATTTTTATACCAACCTTTAGTCTCCTGCATGATTCACACACTGTTTTAGTCATGTCTGTTATCTACAGACCTCATGGTCACACTCACAAGTTGTAATCTCATCTTTAAAATCAACACTTGATTCTGCCATAACTGTGCACTTCTTTTCTTCTTCAGCACTTGATGCTCAACAAGAGGAGACAAAAAAAAGCCAGAGCCCTCTGCAGGTTTAAAGGGATATGCCAACATTTTCCATGACTAGCAGATAGACACCATTCTTTCGCCTGCGCGTCCAGTAACAAGGAAGAGATGGCCAAAGCTCACTCACCGCTAGTTAGCTTAGCTCAAACATTGGGAGTCAATGAGTGGTGCTAGCCTGCCTCTGCCTAGAGTCATCAGATAAACTCTTCAGCAACTATAAGCTGTCCGTTGTGCTTGATGTGACTCTTTTTTTACTGCGTTATGCTACCATATCTGCTATTACCATCGTATTATTGTCTTCTACTTCTAAACAGAGGCTTGTATCGCTGACCTACTTCTGTGGTGGTTTGTGCAAGAGATGTGACGTTCACAAACGAGTTGAGTCTTTTGAACAGCTCTTTAAGTGAACGATAGGAACCGATTCACAGTTTTGAGTGAGCACTTCGTTTGCGATCCATTCTTAAATGCAAATTGTCAGCAAAGTCACAACAAGCACACAGGATAGCTTAAAGTTGCTGAAGAGTTTATCTGATAACTGTAGGCAGAGGCAGGCTAGCTATACCTGTTGACTCCCAGTGTTTGAGCTGAGCTAACTAGCAGTGGGCGAACTTTGCCCGTCTCTTTCTTGTAACTGGACGCACAGATGAAAGAATGGTGTCTATCTGATTGTCATGGACTCGGGAGTGAGGCAAGACACAAAAAGAAAAAAAAAGTTGCTGTATCACTTTAAAGTCAGGGCTGCCATATGTACTTTATCAAATTAATTTAAATTGTCCATATTGAACTTGATTTTGATTTGGTTTGTAAAATACAATTAGGGACTGGAATTCTGCACAGGTTCTCTGTGTCAACACCATCGAACACATGTCACTCCTGGTGTTCAAAGCTGTGCTGCTCAGAATAGTCAAATTAAGCCACACTAAATCTCTTAACTCCTGTCAGTTATGATTACTTCTTCCTTTCTACGTTGTTACTCTCTACCTTTCACAAGAGCCTAACATCATTGTTTTGTTGGGAAAAATGTGGCAGGAGTTGGTAAGGGAATTGTTAGGCATTAAAGCAAATAAAACAAATTCCTTAAACTAATAAGAGACACTTTTCAACTGAGATCAATTCCCAGTTCCCATTCCTTGGTATTTTTACACGTTTTCAATGGCTGAGTCTGGAAGTGCGCTCTACCAGTAATCAGAAGGCTGGGTATTTAACCTCAGCTAAAGCTGTCACATGTTCGTGTGTCCTTGGGCAAGACACTTAACCTGCTGCTGCACATGCGGCATATACATAGGTTGGAAGGGAGAGGATGTGTTAGCAAATGCTGGTAAATAACTTGCATACAAACTCAATGCCATCAGTAAATGGGTGCGAATATGTGATGTAACCTGTGTTGTAAAAAGCGCACTGAGTAGCAAGAGAACCTAACCTGTTGGACCAGATAGGCCGTTCACTACATTTCACTAGTCCATCAGTTCAACAGCCCAAAGAAAGTGTTTGGCAATGCCAGAACCTTTCAAAAGCATATCCAGCAGGTTATTGGATGATCAATCCATCATTTACATTCACACGGGCCAATCAGATAATGTAGAAGGCAGGCACTACTGCCACAGTGTAAAGTACAGCATGTGAGCCACTTTGTAGAGCAACCTCTTGCCAGAATGGAAGTGGAACAAAACAATCCTTCCTATCGAGAAATGCTTTCAGTGTTGTTTGTCTCGATAAAACTGCTAGTAAAGCTGTAGGCATCTATGCTAATCTCTGTTTGAGCGGTCACTTCCTACTGTTGTCTCATTCGTTGCTTCCACGTCTTCCTTCTTTAAAGGATGCTGATTGGGCCATGCCGTTTTGGCCCAAGAACAGCCACTGCAGACTGGAGCTTGAAAAGATGGATCTGCCTCATTACAGACAATGAATCAGGCTGATCCAGCAGCTGCACAAGTTAAAGAGCAACAAAAAAAAAACTGTAAATAAGCCCAAGTCCATTTACCATTTTCAAAAAGCACAACCAGGTTTAGCAGGAAAGCTAACACATGTTAAATGCTTACAGAAGACATTGTCCATGTAAGACATGTTATTTTGTTATCTGAGGTACTTTATGTAGTTTGGACATAGGGAGGGTTGTCTACTTTGACCATAAATCCACATTTTTTCACAAAATACAAACATTATAATCCTTTTAAATTAACAAATCCCATTAAGAAAACAAGCAAAGAAAAACAACAAAAACTAAGATAAGGCTTGAAATGTGCCCCTGGTTGGCAAAATGTGTGACTGCATGAGTGAGTAAGAAATCTCAATATTAAAATAGATATATTGCTCATGCCTACACTCTATACCTCATGAATCAACACAGTTCATGCCTCAGCACCAAGGCTAGAGGCATTATGTCTGCAGGGAATCCTTCTCTTTTGAACATGATAACTCAAGAATGCTTTGAAGGATTTTCTTGAAATTGTCACTTTGAATCCAGAGTGAACAGATTCAATTTTAGAGGTGAAAGGTCAACCTCACTATGACTTCTTGTGCACCCAAAGCTTGGAGGGATTGGTGCCACACAACTTTGGTACAACTTGGACCAGAGCAGGGATGGGCAAGTTTGGTTACCACAAGGGCCACATTTGAGGAATTCTGTTTCAAAGGGTACCATAAAAATATATATGAAATTTAACAGAACAATAAATATCATGATTTTATAATCAAATTTTCATGCTCAAAACCAAGTCCTAAAGCTGAATTAAATAAGCAAAATATACTTTAGGTAATTTTTCTATTTAATTAAATGAGTACTTCCTGTCTCAATTTAAATAATTTAGCCATTTTACCTTAATTTTGCCAGAAAATCCTGCTTTAAAATAAAAATACACACATATAGTAACCATACATATCATGTTTTAAACGGATTTTTAAGTTCCTTTGACTTAGGTTTTGCCTGAAATGAATTAATAATGCTTCTTAAAGATCTTTTAGAAATCACTGTAGCAAATTATAGTAGCTTATTTTTCATAAATAATGAGACAAAAACAGCTTTTAAAGACCACTGAAGAATTGGTTTTCATTTTGTATGTTGTAATGCATTTTGCCTGCCCCACTGAGTAAGGAGGAGGGCCGCATGTGGTCCTCGGGACGTTAGTTGTCCAACCCTGGACTAGGATGTAACTGATTAGGTTTTGGAGGTCAAAGGTTAACCCAACCTCACATAATATTCACGCATCAATTTGACCCTCCCTCCCAAACACATACTTAAATAGCTGTGTAATCCTTGGACATGTTCCCTCACAATCAAAGAAATTGGATTTTTACCAATTGCATCACCACAAGTAATACTTTCACTCTTCTTCGAGACCCATCAACTGTACTTTTACTGTCCTGCAATTGCGTAACTCCAAGAGGCATGTAATTGTGAGGAATGTGGTCCATTGTGATTCAGACTTTAAATATGCCTTGTCTTATTAACAGTTTCAAACAAAGAGCACTGACAATGGCACCACTACCTACATGAGGACAGTGTAGGCAAATCTTTTGTTAAACACTGTGTTCAGAGACAGTTCCAGAAGGTCTTCCTGTTTTTCTGCATTCTGACATCAGAGATGCTCCTGCCAAAACTCCTGATTCAAGT
Source organism: Cetoscarus ocellatus (assembly GCA_037902135.1). Classification (NCBI taxonomy): domain Eukaryota; kingdom Metazoa; phylum Chordata; class Actinopteri; order Labriformes; family Labridae; genus Cetoscarus; species Cetoscarus ocellatus. The sequence goes on from JBAMNC010001683.1 coordinate 947,058, forward strand.
CACACAGCAGTTCATAAAGTGCACCGACTCATCCTATTAAACTAACTGCTTTAGTCTCAGTGATTTACCGTCTCCACCTTTTATATGTGCTCTGAGTGCCAAAAAGAACTACTTTTACTCTAACAGTTACCTGTAATTAAAGAATTACATCAAACATGCACGCTGGCATGTCAAGCTGGAAACCAAGAGTTATAGAAAATTACCATAACGGTTTGATTTGAAACTTAATTTAACGTAATTTTACGCTTTAGTCTGTGTGGTTGTATGTCTTTTAATATGCTCTGCGTGTTTTTATTCCTATTACGGATGTCTGTTTCTTGTTTCTATGTGTTGACACCAACCTGCTAATGGGACTGGGGATGGAAATTAGCCACTCGGCTATAATCCCATGCGTTTACATGTCAATGTTTCTTAATGTGTACTGTCCCATTTTAAAAAAAATAAATAAATCTCTCCCTCTCTCAAACCAGAGGAATCTCATTGAGATTAAAAATCTCATTTGCAAGAGTGTCCTGGCCAAGACAGGCAGCAGCACATTTACAAAGTTACAGACATAAAACAGTCACAGACACAGATACATACATATCAACCAATTAAGCCAGAGTCACAGAGCAGAAAATTTTAAGTCAAAGCATCTACAACCTGCTTCACCTTCCTCTAAAGCATTTAATCTCCACTTAAAAAGGTTTAAAGAGACCAGCTCTCCAAGACAGTTTTTCTTGTAGCAGATTCCAGTCTGCAGGAGCAGCATGTCTGAAACTTATTTTGCCCATTTCAAGATAAACTGATTGATTAGTGATTACGTAATACACTGATGAAAAATGGGGTCGGACAAGATAAGATTGGCTTCTTCCTACTCCATTTTGAACATCGAACAGCATTAATATTTAAAGAATTTCTGTCAATAATGTTTTCACTTTTTGTTGTTTTTGTTTGTTTTTTTAACTTTAATATTTGATTATTCCTACGTTCAAAATACAGATCATCCAATTCAATCCAAACTTTGGGGACAGACAGCAAGAGTAGATTTTGTGATGTTGCATGTTTGACTGAGCTTACATGGAGATTACAGTGTGATAAAATGTTATTCTCAAGCATGTGAGGTTAACGGTCAACAGGTTAAAAAATACAGTAAACATCAGCCCCCTTTGCAACATATTGTACTGGCAGCACTGGTTGAAGAGGAACCACTCAGATGTGTCACAACAACCTGCAATTTGCATGTTTCTCTTGTGGCCTAACACCTGATCCACGAGCTTCATGCTTTTAAGAAGCACAAATGTGTGACAATAGACTGTGCCAATGAATTTGTTAAGCTTGCTTAATTCTGGTCACCTGCTAAGTAATAATAAGACCTATCGATCTTTTCAAGTAAGTTTACCTATAAAAAAAACATGTATTTTACAGTACTGACTTGTGGACATATAGAGCCAAAGGCAGATTGACAGAGCAGTGAGGCATCAATAAACTTCACTCTGACTGACTGTTGTCCTGAATAAGGAGCACTGCTGGTCTGTTTTCTAGATTTCTAGACTTAAAGTATCTATGTTGTAAAAATGAATATGACAAGATCTTGGAAGCATTACTGAAATAAACATGCAACCAAAATCAACCCCAAAAACACAATTGCTTAAAATGTTACAAATGGGTTCAAATTTATGAAAAAAACAACTGAAATGTCACTGTGCTTATTGTCAAGGACATCAGAGTAAATCAAATTTTATAGCTGCATGCATTGTTGTGCCTAAATGCATTGAATGAACAGAGTCCATTTGATAACATTTTTAACTTTAAATTAATTGTGAAGGACATAAATGAAACGGGAGCATGGAGGCAGTGGACAACTGATCATATTATCAGAGACATTAAAATTTCAGAAAGATTTGCTGAAGTGAGTGCACAGACTCTTTGACTTTAGCGTCCCGCTACATCTGTAAAGATATTCTATGCCAAAAATGTATTTAGCAGCACTATCTGCTTTCCTTTTTAAATCAGAATGATTTGTTTTTACTCCATAATGAGGCTCCCTGTAGTTTCACAGAATGGTTTTATATAAAAGTGTTTTTAGGACTGAAATTTAGTAACAGAAGTGTTGCATGTAGAGATGTTAAGCTCTTTCAATTTTTCCTAAACCATTTACAAAAAAGCACAAAGCTTCAATTGCAATATTTTGTGACACAATTCAATATCTGTATTTTATTGTGCAATATTTAAATTTTATTAGTCTAAATATAAGTATTTGGGACATTTATTTTATATTGTAGCTCAGGCCCTGGCCACTAGTTGGCAGCAGGCATTCAGACATATGACTCTTTGCCTCTCACTTCAGGTTATTGTTATTATTTCTATCACTGGGTCAGACAGTAAGGGTTACCCATGTTGCAGGGACTATACTTAATCTAAATAACACTGACTAGAACAGCAGTTTTTTATGCTTTACATGCAATATTGTGGTTTCTTTATGCAAACAAAATTTCAAGAAGACTGCTTAGAGAAAATTATCCATATATGTTTGCCCTGCTAACAGTATCGTAAAATATCATGATATATCCTCACCCACAGTATCTATTGTATATTCAGATTCTTGCAAATACACACCCCTACTGATTTGTTAACCGCTTTCCTGAAATCTCCACTAAATGTTATTTTCAAAAGAGGACATGAGGGCAGTTTGTATACTGTGTTCATAATTTAAGAGTCTCAGGTTAAAGGCAATATTCATTCACGTTCCCCCTCTCTCTCTCTCTTCCTCCCTCTCTAACTTTTCTTTGTATGAAGTAGTTTTGCACCTGTGTGTCTAAAACCTGAACAAAAACTTAAAGCACATCTATGCAGCAGCTGAACCTGTACAGAGTGATTGTTAAGCATCATTTATAGACATGTAACTCAGTTAAGCACCTCATTTTTCACTGTTTTCCTGAACAGTACTGATCCATATGATAAAAACAATCCATTCTAACTAAAATGTTGTAATGTTTTCTACTCTAAGGATTGAATTTGGGTCAGATGTAAAAAGAATTCACTTATTGCTGAAAAGAAAGTACAACCTTGGTCTGTAATAACGCTTTAATTATGAATGCGGACAAGGTAATCTACTCACTCATGTTGTTAGTGAACTTGCTCAACAGTGAGTGCATGTGCTCTGCGAGCTTCCACAGTGAAGAGGCAATAACTGGTGTAGGACACTTGGAAGTTAAGTTGATCAAAATCATCTTCAGACTATTACAGTACATCAAGCTGTTTTACAATGTTTTTAACGTTTAAATGAAGGGTTAGATTAGGCTAAAGGGAATGCTAGCTAAAATTTGGGAATACGTTTAGTTATAAGACCTCACCCACTCTATCATTTCTTGTTCCAAAAACCTTCAGATGCCTTAGTTTTCTGGTTCTCAACCTTTTTTTGCGCAAGGTGCACCAAGGACCAGGCCAAAATCTCAAGGCACGCCATATACTTACCCTTGCAAAACAGCCTTTTTTGCCAGAGCGACAGTATGTGATTATTCTGTTTTTTTGTCTATTAACCTAAGAAAGATTTACAAACTGCGTTACTCATTAAATATCTAAAATGTGACACCTAAACATTTTTAACAACCCACAATTTTTCTTTGTGTATTTAAGTTCACTGAAACAGTCATTTATTGAGCCAGCCTTGAATGAATCAAACTGGTCAATAGCTTATTCAGTTAGAAAATTAAATGTGAATCTTCAGATTTTAGTAAATATTTCAACATTGTAATAACATTTTTAACATATATGATTCAGTTATCAGAGTTATCAGGTTCAAATCTGGTGGTGAAAAGGTTTGGCATTTTGGTTTGATTTTGATGCTCAGTGCTGATACGCTTGAAGCCTGACAATTACTAACAAGGCCTTTTTAATCTCTATTCTTCACTGCTTACTCTGTTAACTGCAAAACTCTTTGAGCCTTTGTTTTTTTTATTACAGAATATGTATTACTACACAGACAATAGGCATTTAAGAATAAAAAGCACTGACTGGGAAGATTTAAAAGTCATCAGCTGCTAAAAAGCTGTGGTAAACACTCACATTTAGAAGACACCCCCGGCACACATGGACTTGTTTAAAAGCAGACCAGTGTGCCCCACTACACCTTTAGAGGACCATTGAAGACCACACTCCTGATTTGTTGTTGTGTCTTTGGGTTATAAAGGTCAACACGGGCAGGAGACTACACTTAGAATGAAGCAGCTTCCCTAAGCCTCAGCTAGCATACTCACCATGAAGCCCACCACGTAGATGCATCGTATAATTCTCGTCCGCCCCCTGGGCTTCTGAATGAAAGTGCGGCATTTGTGGTTATTCATCCTCCCGCAGTGACAGCGCCGCTGTGGCAGAGGCGGAAGTCCTCCTGAGCTCTACTGTAAATCATCCGCACGGATAATTTTACTGTGAGGCGTCCCGATGGAGGTCACGGAAGCAGGAGGTGGAGTTAACCAGCCCGGGTTCAAGCCTGAAGGCATGCGTGGCAGGTTTTAGAGGTGGTTACGTTTAAAAACCGGTTTGAAGTCAAGTCCAGGCCATGAAGTCGAATGTTCTCGACGTGGTTCAGGTCCAGATGTTGAACCGTCCTGCTCTGACTTTCTGAAACCCCCCCGTCTGCGCGGCCATTTGGTAGCTTCCTCTGACGTCACCGAAATGGACACAGAAAATTATCCATAGAGGGAATTTAAATCCTTTTGGATTAATTAAATTCCAAAAATATATTATATTTATGAATGAAAAATCCCAGAAAACATCCATTTAAAGTGGAAATCGGAAACTATGTCAAATTACAACAAGGACAGAGATAATAAAGCAAAGAAAAAGTCGAACGTTTCTGTATTTGTAAAAAAGGATGGCGACACCATATATTTTGTATATGCGTTTTCTCTATATTGCATGTTTTTATCGTTTTTTTGTGATTATGTGTTTGCACTTAATAGAGAAAATAATAATAAAGAATGCATTTAAAGTCTAGTGATATTATTTTTATTTATAAAGTAAAATCAGAACATGGAAAGAAACAATTACCTTGCTGATATTTCAAGGCAAATTTTGTATCCACAGGACTAGATTCCACAAATCTCATCATTGCTTGTTTTTTTTTTTTTTTTATCACACTGTATAAAATATACTGAAAGTTAAAAAACAAACAAGATGTTATACACCTTTAATTGTTGTGTCTACATGTTAGCTCAGAATTTCTTGTCTTTTTATCTTTGTTTTGATTTCTCTGTTTCTATATGTTTTACTCCGATGTGTTTTTCTTCCTTTGTCATTGTGTTCTGATGTATTTTGTGAACCATTTTTTATTGCCTGGTTACTGAAAGATACAGTAAAATTAATCTTGTTCTGCTTACCTTAAACCCATAAAAGATTTATGTAATATCTAGAAATTTACAGCACCTCTTATTGTTTGGTAGCGTTTTATATACCATTGATGCCTTTCTCTACCTTTACTTTTTTCTCTGTTTATTTTAATTTTCATCCTTTAATTCTGTATAATGATCTTTAACATTATTTGACTGTTTATGATTTGCCTTGTTACAGATTATTGTAAAGGCATCAAGTCACATAACACAAAGTATTTTGTGGCTTGTGTTCTAAACAAAAAGTCATAACCATTTTGAAGACACTTGTTAACAGAGGCCAGATTGACTTTTAAAAACTTTAATCTTGAACACCTTCCTGAAAATCTCTTTTTCTGGCCACTTGACATTTAATACGACACAAATGAATGAAAATTTAAAAAAGTGCAAATTAAACTGTAAATCGCTGCAACAAATATAAGGTTCTAATTTAAACTATGCCCGTGTTTACCTGTTGTTATCTTGTCCGTAGACTTTTAAAATATTTTCTTTCTCTTGTTAATCTTACATTGTTTATGTACTGTATGTCCATTTCTGTTGTTTCTGTTATGTTATTTTTTGTTTTTGTGCACTAAATTTATGACACTACATTGTGTATCTGTAACCTGTGTGTGAGAGTTTTTGATCTGAAATAGTAAGCAATTTCAAAATTATCAATACTGTATATATATTTATAAAACAGATTAAATATTTTGGATTTTTACATTATTTCTGATGAATTTTTATTAATAAACTCCACTTACTTCTGCCTTTTCCCCACACAATTGATATCACCTTTTGGAATTTCATGATCACATGTCTGCAGTGTTTGATAATAGGCCTACTCTAATAGAATCTGTTTAAATATATGTATGTACAATAGCCATGTTATGGACAACCTACAGATACATGTATATTTTTAAAATCTAATGGTTATACTTGAACCACAAATACAAAACACAATTATGACTAACTGCGACAGATTAATCTTCTTTTCTCAAGCCCTGGTTTTGCATTTTGCATTAACAAATCAGAATTTAATGACATTTAAGATTCTTTGTCACCATCTGCTGGACACAGCTGAGGACTACAATGAGAAACTGCAGGGCTTAAGAGTGAAATCTGACTCCTTTAAAAGAACAACAACCCTACTTTACTTTGCTGACAGATTTGCTGAAAGGTGGAACTTGATGAAAACCTTGTATGGGATTCAGCTCCCCAGCATTTTGTCTGAAGCCACTTTTTTGTCAGAATGAAAGCAAAACCAGTACCAAGTAGATATTCTTTATTTAAAAAAAATGTGTTAAACGTAATTGAAGTCTAATTGTATTCAAAGTGTACTACAAGATTTACTTTTAGTAAGCACACCAAGCTCTGCAATAGTTAGTTTTTTTATTTATTTATTTCGCAGTACTAGTGCCAAATGGATACCTTTAAAATTCTACTGGGGCTAAACATTCCCTAAGCCAATTCAAGAGGAAAAATCACATAAATGATATTAACTATTGTCTTGGTTTCTTATATTATCTGTGATGTCCATTTCCTTAGTTGATGGACAATACTGGACAGCTCAATGGGCAGAAAAGGAAAAGAGGGTTCAGCAACTTTGGCTTGGAGATGTAGTTGATGGCACTAAATGAAGCACCTAAATCTGTTTTGTATGGTAGGTACTGGATTTTCTGGAACAGGTTTCACCTTGGTACTGGTTTTCAATACCCATCAGAGCTATAAAGACTGCCCAGGTGGTGTGACAGAGAAGAGAACTTTCTGGGACCCAAAACTATGGAGTGGCCCACGGAGGTCAGCAATTGCATAGTCCACCCTGAATATACACAGTGATTACCCTTAATTCACTGCCTCAAAACTAACAATTATTTTTTAAAGCAACAAAATAAGTTTAAAATAAGATAATAAATTTTAAATAAGATTTATGTTTACCTGTTACAAAATGTAAACCTTATTTTCTTAAATCAGCACAGCTCTCTGTGTTAATGTTTATGCTTCAGGAAAAATTTTGCTTCATATTCTGACTGGAGTTAGGTTCAGGAGCAAACCTTGTCAGAGGGCTAACATTGATGCCACAGACAGAATTAAATTACATCCTGGGGGGCCCATTTACCAGGTCTCTCAGGGGCCCTGACATTTCTGTTGGCGGGCCTAAAAAGTTAAAAGTGGACTTCAATGTACTTTTTGCCAAACCTGATCATATTACATATTTTTAACTTATGTTACTGTGCTTGAACAAGTCTGTGGCATATTCGGTGAAGAACTTACAAGGACTGAAGCAAAACATGTATCTTAAATCCATCAAATCTTCTCTTTAAAAGATGAGTTTGTTTAGATGTTAACAGCGTTCAGATGTTGATGTGACTGCAGTGCTACTAGCTGAGGGTGTTTTGGCCTTGGGTCACATCAGGGTGCTGATTTGTCAAGGTCCACATGTAGGTTCACTGTTAAATACACACCATAGATGCTAATATGGTGGCAGCTTCTCTAAACCAAAATTGACTGTAATAAACCACATAATTATAACAATTAAAATCATCACAGGCAGTTCTTTTTTTTTGCCTCTGCAAGGCATCCAAGTGAAAGTTAGAGATGAAGGGATGACCATGACACCCAAAGACTGAGATATATGAAGTTCAAAATGGAATCAGTTCACCTCAAATCAGAGTGGAAAGTTGTGCAAAATGTAAAAAAAATTCTCTCAAAGGATTTTAGTGATAACAAGCTCACAAGCCAGGGATGATCATGGGGCTACGTGTTCTTTGATTTGAGATCATACATTTGTTCAAAGTACAAAAATGATCATGAAATGCATTCTTAAAATTCCTGTTTACAAGCTACGGAAGATTGACAGACTCCATGACCCTGACCTTTGCCCTATGACTTTCAAGCCATAATAACTAAATTTGTAAGTCAGAGTGGGCATTTGTTAACCTGACACACCAGATGGACCATTCAATATATTTCACTAGTCCATCTAGGAAAGAGCCCACAGAAAGTGTGTGGGAATGGCAGGACCTTTCAATAGCATATCTTGCAGGTGACTGGACAATTGTTCTGTCGATCACATTGTAATAGGTGGGCTCTACTGCCACGGCAAAGGACAGAACATGAGCCACTTTGTAAAGCAAACTCTTGGCAAAACATGTAGAAAGTGGAACAAAAATATCCTTTCTATAGAGAAGCTTATAGTGTTATTTGCTTTTCATTTGATAAAGAAATGCGGCCTAGATCTGATAAAACTGCTACTCAAGCTGTTAGCATCAATGCTAATCTCAGTATGGGCATTCTCCTGCTGTTGTCTCGCTTATAGCTCCCACCTCTTCCTGTTCTAAAGGACACTTATTGGGCTGTGTCGCTTTAGGCCACTCACAGTCATTGTAGATAGGAGCTTGACAAGATTGATCTGACTGATTACAGACATTGAATCAGGTGGATACATCTTGACAAGATCTGCAGGGTTAGATGTTTGTCTTAAAAAAAAACCCTTCTTTTCCACCTTGGACATGCACATCCATGGTGGTTTGTGTAAGAATCCTGTGGTTTACTTTCGTATGTTTTTCTTCGGATAATTACAAAAATTGCTAATCTTAGTCTAAAAATAGATAATGTAACATAATATGGTAAAAAACAAAAACGAGTCACAACAAACACACAAGATCATTTAGAACTGATGCAGAGTTTATCTGACGACTGTAGGCAGAGACAGGGTAACACTACCCATTGACCCCCAGTGTTTGAGCTAAGCTAATTAGCAGTGGGCGAGTTCCTTGTCAGAAGAATGGAGTCTATCTGCTTGTCATGGACTCAGGAGTGAGGCAAGACTAGAAAAGAAAAAAAATGTTGAGGAATCCCTTTAAGTTAGAGTGGAGATCCATAATATGTTAGAAGAAAATAACTTCAAATATTCTTGAAATATGACATTCCCAAGTTTGTCTTAAACAGAATGAACATGAGGCTCCATAACCTCGACCTTGACTCAAAAACATTGATTATCCTTGAGTCAGAGTGGACGGTACAGCAGCCTTTGATTAAAATCTCCTAAAGCATCAGTAAGATACTGTGTAATTTTCTCAAGCAAGGGATCACCATGAAGTTCCATACCCTTGACCTTTGACTCTTGACCTCAAAAATCTATTGAATTCAAGCTTTAGTCAGGGTGGACATTTGTTTAAATGACAGGTTAAACAAAGTTTAACAGTTCTCAACATTTTCCATGTCAACATGGTCAAGAATCAAAGGCTTTGGAGGAGGTTTGTGCTCTCGGTGCACTTGTAGTGTAAAGATATACTTTCTTGTTCATAGACTTAAAGGAAACAAACTAAACTGTGGCTGATATGCTACGAGTTAAATTGCAGTCCAGTTCAGTTTGTAATTAGTTGGTCTTTTGACTTTTCTTATCAAAAATACAGTAAAATGTGTGAAATACCACAGTTACTAATTGTCCCATGCTTTTATATTGCTTATATGTGGTTTTATGGAAGAACTGTTTGTTTTTGTTGTGTTTTGATGACTTTTTTTCCATAAATACTTTAGTATTTTTAGAACTATAACTACCACATAATTTCAGTTTTACAGTTCAAGCATCATTTGATAACTGTCCCAGTGAAATCCCTAAGAAGTTAGAGTGCTTTTACGGTAACTCCCCACCCCCATTTACAGGAAACTACCCTGCTATGTTCTTTACTAATGTGGTGTCCTGGTGGGCAGAAGCTTTGGGCGCTGTTGTGGGTGTTGAGGGACGCTTCTTCACTCTCCTGTCTGTCCTTTCGGTCCCACCCTGCCCTGACATTCCCGTGCAGAGGCTGGGGTGTCCAGTTGCCTTTGGTTATTTCTGACCCCTCCCTTCACACTCTCCAACTGCTCCACACACTCAAACCCACAGCGGAGAGGAGCAGCCGCCCTCAATCAAATCCCCAAAATAGCCTGGGGGTGTTTGGGAGGGTGGGATGGCTGGGTGAAGACCCCAGCGGGGTCCAGAGGAGTCATGTGCTCAAGTTTGTCCTCCCATAACACAGACAGAGAGACAGGAGAGAAGTCAGGATCCAGGAACTCAGAATAAACCAGCTGGAACTTTTCTAACTCTGTGGATTTATTGAAGTGCAAGAGGAGTTGTTGTTTGTGCCTCTTCTTGTCACATGCGCTGGCAGTAGTTGGAGTCAGAGTGTTGACGTCCAGTTACTGAGAGGCTGGTGAATCTTGGACCATGAAGCTCAGTGTGGCGTTGTTTTTTGCAGGGCTCTTCGGGGCTCTGGCGGCTGTGTTCATCCTGCTATCATTTGGAACTGATTATTGGCTGCTGGCCTCAGAGAGCTGCCAACCAAACCCTGAAGAACCTGCCAGCCTGGGTGCTGTGACAGTAGAGGTGGGTGTAGCAGATTATGGATTCAACTTAAATGTTTTGTGAACAGGTTTTTAGTTTTAAAATATGTTTGCATATGTATGAATTAGGACAGTTGTTCCAGAACCAAGGCCAGAGTAAGATAATTATTGGGTAATATGTCTTATGGCATATGTACATATAATGTGAGTGTGGGCTCTATTCTATCATATAAGATTCCCTAAAGGGTTAATAAAGAACATAGAGCTTGTCAAAAAAGAAAAACATTTTTCATAACTAATAAGTCGTTTAATATGTTAGCACCTTAGCACAGTGTAATCTGTGTAGCAGCATTTTTGTTCTATATGTCCTAATGAAGTATAGAGTGTTTATCATATCAGTTGTATTGCATCGCATCACATTGTTTCATATCATATTGTATCATAATGTATCATATCGTATCATATCGTATCGTATCGTATCGTATCGTATCGTATCATGTTGTATCATGTCGTATCATGTCATATCTTTTCGTACCATGTTGAACCGTATTGAATTGTATCTTATCATGTCATATTGTATCGTACCATATCATGTTGTATCATATTGTATCGTATTGTATTGTATTTTATCGTATCATGTCATATTGTATCATATTCCATTTTTCTATATCATATTATACCATATAAATTTTATCAAACTATAAGAAGTGCTTGACAACATTTTGTGTGATGTGGAGTGCATTTCCACTAAGTTGTATCACCTTGACTCTCCTTTACCCCAAGTGATTTATTCAGGACTGAACCTATTACCAGTCCATTTTCCTGTATCACTTCTGATGAGGTTTTTCTTTAACTGTGCCAATACATGTGATGCGGAGACACTGCCGACCACTAAATGGTTTGAGAATATTGTCACTATGAGTGTCATGAGTGGGATGTCCTGCACAGAATTGGAACAGCTCTACAGGCTCTATAACGTTGTATGACCTTCCAAACTCTCTCCTACTTTTTGTTGTTATGCTGCTTCAAGCACCTATTTAACTAAATTTCTGTATTTGATGTGACAGCAAATCATCTCATATTGACTTTTATAAACAGTAGAACATACTGATGTTACAGCAGCCATGCTATGACAACTCTGCCTGTTTAGGAGGTTCTTATGAATGTATACACTAACAGGAAGTTAAGAGCTTAGCACCAAAACTGAATAGATTGGTCCAGGCTATACCAGTGCCACAAATGGAAAAGCACCAGTTGTACTGCTGACATTATATTGCACTGTGTCCCATGGGCCACACAGTTGAGCAGCAAGTCGTGTGCATGCCACAGGGCCTTTCTGTTTGGAGTTTGCATGTTCTTCCCGTGCATGCCTGGGTTCTCTCCAGGCACTCCTGCTTCCTCCCACTGACAAAAAACTTGCTTGTTTGGATATTTAGTGACTCCAAGTTGCCCTCAGGTGTGGGATAGTGTGTGAATGGTTGTCTGTCTTTCTATGTGTCCCAACGATCGGCTAGTAACTGGTCCAGTGTGTAGACCATCTCTTGCCCAATGCCAGCTGGGATAGGCTCCTGACCTGACAGTGTTCAGTAGCGTAGTGTATGATTATCTACTGTGTTGTATCAGTAACATGTGGTATTGTATTATACTGTGACCTTATATCTTGTGTTTAATTGTGTCCCAGTAGGGGTGTAAGATTGTATAAATATGCCAATATAACAAGACATTTTGCTTCAGTTAATAATTTATAGAAATTTTGTTTTTTATTTATTGTAGTTCAGCCTCAGCCCTCTAGTTGGCAGCAGGCATTCAGTAATTTGACTCATCATTTCTGTGCTACATTTATTTTTGTTGTTTCTGGGATTGACCGTAAAGGTTAATCATATTGCTGGGCCCATGCTTTACATAAACAACACTGAATAGAAGCTCTTGTTCTTAATGCAAAGTAATATTGTTGGTTCTTATAACTATAACAATACCTTGTTATAGTATTGTGATACATTGTGGTATATCATATCATCACCCCTGTATGTTGGTATACATCTCCTATCCCAGTAATTGTACCTTGTTATATTTTTTAAATAGTTTTGTTTGGTTTGAATTAAATTGGTATTGCACTAAGTTCTGTTGTTTCTTATGGTATTGTTTCTTTTTGTTGGGACAATATTGAATGGTGGCACCATCTTGTGTTGCATGGTACATCCATCCATCCATCCATTATCTATACCACTTATCCTTCTCTGGGTCGCAGTGGCTTATCCTATGGCACATTTAGTGAGAGGCAGGATTCCACCTGAATTGGTCGCCAACCGCTCGCAGGGCCACATAGAAAGAGAAAAACGATCATTCGCACTCACAGTCATACCAATAGGCAACTAAGAGTCACCAGTAAACCTAATAAGCATTTTTTTGGTCAGTGGGAGGAAGCTAGAGTGTCCGGAGAGAACCCTTGCATGCATGGGGTGAAGATGCAAACTCCACAAAGAAAGTTTTACTGCAAGGCATGCACCCTATCTGCTGCGCCACTGTGCTGCCCTTGCTCATATCATAGCTTATTGTATTTCACTGAATGCTCTTGGAGTTTATCAGCACTATAACATCAATACTTGCTCCACCACCATGCCCAGCCTTACTGTAACATATACACTGTCATATTGACTGTATCGCATCATTTCATATAGTTTCCTACAGTATCTTGTTGCATCTTACCCTTTCTCATTGTGTTGTATCATGATGTCTCCTGTGTTGTATTGTGACATGCCAAATTATAATGTATTGTGTCCTGTTATATGTATCATTTGATGTCCAGTGTATGGTACTGCAGCTTATCATTTCTTTTCATTTCATTTCATGTTCAGGTATCCATTAAGGTGTGAGGGTTCATATACTGTATGTATAAATGGGTTTTATTCTCATTGTTGGACCACAGAAGAGAGATAAACTCCCTATATTCCTTCAAACAGTACAGTTATACTGTCACTTGTTTACTGTAAATGCAATCTCTATCCCTTTGAAATAATACTTGCAAAGTTACCTTTAAACCTAAATTCATTTCTCTTCTTTTATTTGTTGACTGCTGTAGACATTTTTCTCAGCAGCACAGGGTGGAGTGTTATCCCTGCAGTGGGGGATCTTCATGTAATCAGACACTGTTTAATGTGTGTGCGTGTCTGTGTGTGCAGCTATGCAGTAGTTGAGATCTAGCTTGGACTACGTGTCCTGATGATAGAAATACAAATACCAGCAGGCTCACTGGTATGTTGCTATATTAAATATCACCGAGCTGAACATACTTAGCTTTTCATAGTGGGCACAGACATTGGAATCAACACGACACCACAGTAAAACTCAAGTAGTACTCTATACTGTAAAACAACGAAAACAAGTAGTTATGTTTGACTTTAATCCCAATTCTGCTGCTGCTTTTTCAGGATGATAACATGATTTCTGGCAGAGGATAAAGGTTAAAGAATCTTATCAGGATTGAGTTTTAATCCCTCTTTTTTGATATTTCAGTTGGAGAAAGCCTTTTTTTTTCAACCGTTTTTTGACTTGTGTTGCCTCTAAGCCCACTGCATCTTCTGTCTGTCCAAATCCTCTTATTACAGTTTAAACTTCACTGGGCTGCAGTGTTGATTTTGGCAGCTATTACAGGAGTCTTAGTCTTGAGATTAGTGGTGTTTCTAGGATTAAACATTTAAGGAGGTTCAGCCCCTGGTGAAAAGTATTGTGTTCAATACCTCCACCAAACCACTCATAAACCTAAAAAAGCCTGAAACAAGGCTGTTGGGTTAAAAAGTCAGTATCTACCTCTGCCTGCTGAACCATCACAACTGAGAGCATGTTACGTTTCTCTGGCAAGCAGCAGGACAGTGAGCTCTGTTAATGGAATATAGAGATGGCATCCACAAGGACAGGGACTCAACTTCTACTGTATGAACATCATGTTTCATTCATGTCAATAATAACTATAAAATCAACATGTGATCAACAGCTGTGCCTGTGTCCTAAATGTTCCGAGAAATATCCTTTACAGAAGCAAACGTGATATACATTTTATACTTGTTTTAGTCATTTGCCCTCTAAAGGTTGAGTCAAGTTTAACTGACTAAACTAAAAGACCATTTAGTCCAATTTCAGTCAAAACCATGTACTTAATTTTTTGTCTAAATGTTTTCAATCTTTAAAATAAATGTGTTTGTTATATTGTTAAAATGAACTCCATTGTGGGTTTTTTTTAAGTCAGTGCACCAGTTATGATTTGATTAGTTCAAAATAAACTGGTCGAAGTAACCAGTATTGGTATCAGTTTGAATGAAGGAATACTTAAACGGATGTATTTTCTCAGCTTTTTTTTTACTGATATCAAAACTTTAAACTTTATATTCACATAATTAATACTATTATTTGGTGAAATGAGATGAGAAAATGTGTTTCTACCAGAACTAGTAAACATATATGATACTTGAGATGTAGATTTTCTTTTCCCTTAAACACCCAAAATCATCATGGATTTTGAAAGTCCAACAGCCCACCTCAATCATTTATTATACCAGAGAATGATTTAAGCAAGAACTCGTCTCTTGTTCGTCATGGAAAAAAGGCATTTGACCTACATTTTTCTGTGTATTGGTCAACAAAAAGAAAAAAAAAACTGAGCTGAGCGTGGGGTTTAGTAGGGGATAATGTATTTATTTGGTGAATATACAACATTGGCAAAACATTAAAAATGCTTATCCTTGACTCAGCCCATGTAATACTGTTTATCTACTGAACATCTCACAGTGTAGAGAAGGTGGAGATGGTTCAGCATCTTTGGTGTTGACATTTAGTGAGGGTATCAAAATGAAGCACCAAAATCTAAATTATGTTTCAGCTTGGTAGGTATTGGATGTGTTGGTACTGGCTCTGGTACCAAGTTTCAATACCTATCCTCACTGATTTTTTTTTGGCATAGAAATGCATTTTTCTAGTTCAAGAAACTTTAAATGTAACAATTTAACGAGAATCCGACTTAAGTCTGATTCTTAAATTGCCACTTGCATCTAACTTCTTTCCAGCTTGCACCTTCTTCAAGGTTTAATGTGGATTTTCTAGGCAAAAATAGCAACCACCTCAGAAAAATGTCTCCTCAATGGGAGCACTATAGGCTGTTGAGTGGGGACACCCTTGACCTACATGTTCCCATGTCACCATACCAGACCTATGTGAGGCTGGAGGTGCTTGCTCAGCTAAACTTTTGACCTGATTAAGCAGCTGCTCTGTGTCTCTGTGGCATCACACACCTGCCTGCCATGATCCTGAGACTGCTGTTAAGGTTTTATTACAGTTATAGATAATGGGAATACTTCAGTACAGAGCCTACCCACAGATTCTTGTTTTAATAGGAATGTATTTAATTTTTTTTTTTTTTTCCTGTCAGCGTGGGGATGTGGTGGTGCAGGATGATGCAGCCAGTAGTGGCGTCACTCTCTACCATGAGGGATTTTTCTGGAAGTGTTCATTTGGAGGCAGCGAGGATGATGAGAATCTGCTGTGGAAGCTCTGGTTCAGTAAGAAACACTGATATGTGATACTGTCTTATCATTCAGCCTGTTTGACTTAAAATCTCAGATTTATTGTTTTTCTCTGCAAAAATACACACACAAGGGGTGCATTTACTTAGGCTCTCAATTGTTAAACCTGATATAACAGATTTTGCCTACAGAGTGGTGCAGGGATGACGTATTTTGTTGGCCAGCTCAGAAGATAACATCATGTGTTTCTCTTGAGCTCATACATATTAAAAGCCTTTGGGATTTTTGATTGTGTTTTGGATCATTGCTGTTAATAAACTGTGTAGCCAACAAAATTATGACACTTACATGTTCTGCTCTTTGTGATAATCTTAACCAACAAACCTGCTTTTGATGATTTTTTTAAGCTTTAACATAATCAGGGAGAGTAAAACACTGTTATTAAGCTACCATGGAACTACAGCATGGTGATTTGACATCGAAGCAACTATAATGTTTTCAGTGAATAACATCTTATTATCACCCCTTTTTTGATAATTTCCTCTTAATTAAATGATATTTGAAGTTGATCTTAATGGCTGTGGCAATTGTGAATGAATAATTGTTTGTTTCAAAACATCAGAAATCCTTTCAGTTGGATCCCCAGGCATTTTTGTGGTCCTATTAAGCAGTTTGTTAGCAACAGTTGTTTTAAACACACAGTGATGGTTTAAAATACAAACTCATATAAATTTTAATATTTCCCATTAAACATTAAAATCACATGTGTGTGTGTTCATCACAAACATTATTTCAGGCATTCATCTGAAACTGGTAATCCCATATAGTTTCTGGCTTGGGAACCAGGAAGTGCTAAATATTAATTCACTTCCGTGTTTTTGACTCATTGCTGCACCACTCTATGGCCAGCTACAAAGAAAAACACCAAACCATTCATGAACTACAGTGCAATTTATAAATGTTAAAGATGACTTTAATGGAAAAAAATGAGATGTTTACTGAACTGCATTAATAAAAAAGTTATAATGTTCACACCAAAACAGCCCATATGTCATAAACTTTCTGGAGGAAAAAGGCAAATGTATGCAGAGTTAGATTTTTAGCACTGCTTTACAGCTAGAATCAAATCATCCTTGTTCATCTGCAAATGTGTGACTATGAGATTGGCAGTTAAATGAGACTTTTTCAAAGAAAACATCACAATATTTGACAAATAGGGGCACTCCTAATGCATACCCAGATAACAATAAATATAAAATCAACTTAATTCTTTATTTTAAAAAAAGTTATCTTTTTTTAAAATTTTGTTTTTAGACCAGTAGGAGAGAATCATATTTATACACCAGATTTCTCTTTTCTCTAAATTGTAGTTCCACAATGTGATGACATATCCATCAATATTTGTTTACACCAAATGAGTAAATATTTCATATTCTATGGGAAGTGCTTGAGCAAATATAAGTTCATTTTCTTTTAGCCAAAAAGCCATTTCAGACAAAGAAATAACAGTTTTAAATTTTAGAAATAAGTTTATGGAAGAAAATCTTTGGAATATTTGTAAAAAAAATCTACATTAGCCAATTTTAAACTTTAGCTGACCAAACAGAAAAAGGTTATGTATTTATTACATTTATTATTAGATGAAAATCCATAATATTAATATTTTTTTTTTGTCTTTGCCCTTGAGCCAGGCGTGAAACCATAGACTGTCAAGGGCACCAATATCTGTGCAGCTCTGTCACTCCAACATCTTGGTCACTCAAGTTATGCAAGTCTACAGATTCTGTATGTGCTCAAGACCTTAAAGGTCACATATTTTACCTCATGTTAACAAGTTTACTACATGTTTTTGAAGTCCACATAGATATTTGACTTTGGCATGCCTACAAACCACTCTGTTTCAGCCCCTCTCAGAACAGGCTGTTTCAATGTAAATCATGATGTCCAAACTTTTCTCACTGAAGGCCAACATAGGAAAATTATGTTGTTAGCTGGGCCACCATTGATTCATCCCAAATTAAGGTAGTGAAGTTAAAGCCAGCGTAATATAAAAGCAACCATCCTCACAGCTTTCCATTGGTGGCTTGGCAAGGCAGATGACCAGTCTTTGATGAATTTGGGGCAACCAATCAGATTTCAGAGGGCATGTTCGGGCTTGTCTCCCACTGGATCCATTCCTGATTGAGAGGTGAACAGAGTGGGAAGGCACTGGGTTATTTTCACGTTCAACACAAATCAAGAACAAAAAGTTGAAACATTTTTGTAGGAGTGTTGGTGCTTCAAGAATAATTGGTTTTGCTGGCTGGATTTTGAGATGAAGCCAATAGCCGTTAATGAACACAGTTCATACTGCTGTGCTGCCATGATCTATTCATCCTAATTTATCAGGACCATTTACGTTGTCCCTTAATTTTAGCCTAGTGATGTAACTGAAAGGTTGAAACAGTCAAACAAAAACTTCCTTTCCTAGTGTGGGATTTACTTCATTTTTTTTTCAAGAATTAACCAAGGCCAATCAAAACAACAACAACAACAAAAACCCCTGCCTGTCAGCAGTGGTGTAAATCCCCATAATTTGTTTGAAAATCATGAAGTGGATGTGGCCTGTGCTCTAATGTTTACCATAGCTGCACAAACATTCCTAGACATGTTCCTTCCAAAGGAAGCACCTGTGGGTCTAACAAACATCTGCCTTAGGGAATGTTTTCAACTGGGCTAGGTTGCATGTCCCCTTTTTTGTACAAAAATAAAAAAAGCTATTTTTCTGATATTGCAGATTTACACTTAAACAGCCTGTTCTTAGCAGGGCTGAAACAGAGGGGTTTAACACATGTCATAATGCATTATCTGAGAGGAATTTTAGCCAAGATAGTTCCAGATCTGAGGAACAAAGGCAAACTTGTAGAAAATGTGTAAAATATTGGACCCCTAAGGATATGAATTTGTACATTTCCCCTCCTCTCTTAAAAGTAAATGTACTAACTTTTAAAACACATAAAATTTTATTGACAACATATGTTTTTCACACAAAGCTTTTATAAATGTTAAAAATATGCCAGAGATTATTTGAATTTATTTTGTTAAAATTATTAAGGACTAAAATAAAACATAATAAAAATGTTACACGTTAACTTTTTTTGGTTATCGCAAGGCTAAGGCCACTTAACACCAACAAGGGAGTGATTATTGTAAAATGGCACTATTCATGTGGTATCTTTTTTGTATTTGAGTAAAAAGCATACTTCTACAACTTTTACACACAGATAAATGAAATGATTGTCATCCAAAAAATAAACACCCATATGTAGGCCACTTGGATTTTCTGTTGATTGTCAAAATGTATTTTCAATTGGGCACCCATAGCGTAGTGATTATGGCTTTCACACACTGTACTGTGGGCCGGTGTCCTAAGTGGGCAGCCTGGCTGCTAATCTGACATCTCAAATTTACAGATTTTTGTACTCATCTTTTTCCTTTCCTTTTAATTGATTTAGAAATGTCCTTTTTTTCCCAAGTGATTCCATTCTCAGCCCTCTTTTCCGAAGTTATATAATAACAGGCATTTCTTGAGTTTTTATCCTGCTTATTGAACCCATATGAATAAGACTGGTGCAAACCCTTCGTGACTGTAGAGGCAGAACCATGTGATGTTATTTTGGTCGTCTGTCAGGTGATTGTGTGTCATCTATTTTCTGACGGGGACTCTGAATGTGGGGTTATTGTCGGAAACAGCCTCCAGCAATAAAAAGACCTTGTGAGGGTCTGTGGAATTTCACATGCTGGAAGAGAAGAGAGTCATAGATATATAATGAGAGGAAAATCTGAAAATCATTACTCCATTTATTATTTCATGGATCCATCAGAAACAGACATAGTACAATTCTTGTACTTTTTAAGCTGTTAAAAGTTCAAATGTATTATTTAAATTGAGATTAATAAAATTCTGTGGAACAACTGTCGGCTGAAATATCAGAGGCATTTCTCTTCAGTTGACCTCAAAACAACTTTATGTTGTTCTTGATCTGTGTCCTCTAAGTGCACGTTTGGTGACTATCAGTGCCACATTTTCAGTGACTTTGTTCTGTTTTTCTTTTCTTTATCCAGCGAACCAGCCTCACTCTAAAGAATGTACGCATGCCTACCTCTTTCCCTTCCCTGTGTCTCATCAGACACACAATGCAACAGAGTATGATACTGCTATAAGTAAGTATCTGTTAATCCATTTTTATGAGTTAACTTTAAATTAACATCATTATATCATCATTTTTTGTACACAAAAGTATCACATTTTTGCATTTTGCAGTCTACAGAGGCTTCTGGAGCATCTTCATGCTGATTGGCGTGGCAGCTGTGGTGCTCGGTGGGTTCTTCATCATCTGTGCTGCTCCTTTTGCCAGTCACCGTTTATACAAAGCAGGAGGAGGCCTCTTCCTGGTTTCAGGTGAGATGTGAAATGGTTCATTACTGGGGTAGAAAACCAGAAGTACACTAACTTTAGGCTCCTGTGTAGAAATGCTTGAAATAGAAAATATTTTTTAGTCTACACATGCAAGAGATCATGAGCAAAATATGATATATATCAATAGATATTTTGAGTACCTGTTTTCACTGGTTCCAGATGTCCTCAGAACATATATTTCTTAAGTTTTCAATTTAAAAATCCACTCAGATATTGGGTTTTGGCTTGCCTATGGACCCCTCTGTTTCAGCTCTGCTCAGAACAGGCTGTTTAAGAGTACTGCCGGGTTCATGTTCTGCCATAGACACATATGCAAGGAATATTGCTGTTCAGTCGCAGTAAACTTTGGAGCACAGTGCTGGGAAAACAAAGTTACATCAAGGAGGTAGACATATAGCTCACAAGGATTTACACTAAAACAGTTTGAGCAGGGGGTGAAATAGAGGGGTGTAAAGGCATGCTAAAACCCAGTATTACATTGGATTTTGAGGAAAGACATGTCCAAAAATATGTTCTGGGGACATCTAGGACCAGTGTTAACTTTCAAAAGGAGTAAAATATTTGCCTTCAAAAACCCATTAACGTCCTGTATTTAAAGGTGTAGTGTGTAGAAGTTGGCAGCATTTTGCCGAACAGAAACGGCAAATATAGGATCTAATGTTTCTATTTGTGTGTAAAATTCGGCAAAATAGGTGTACAATCCTCCCCATAAAACTTTTGTTTTCTTTTTATTAAGTTAGAAAAAGCTTTTTATGTTTATGTTCCACAGGTCTCCCCTTTGTGGAGGCTGACATAACAATCCACCATGCTGTCTACTGGTGGGTTTTGAGGACAAAATGAGCGAAATGCAATATTTGAATATGAGTCTGGCCGCCGGTCCTGAAATCTACCTGGATGGCACGTGAAGAAGAAAAGAGAGAGCTGGTATTACAGAGAAGAAGACGGCGCGGTGTTTGTAACTGTTGTAAATGATGCCCTGTTCACGATCCTTTTGGTCTTCACCAGCTCTCGTCACTTAGTGAAGTGATGTGATGTTTTAGTAATTGATGGGCTCATTCCAAAATCTGAATGCTAGATGTCGCTAAAATGCCAATTTCTACACACTGCACCTTTAAGAAGAAAAATATCCAAACATAAAACTTCTTAATACAACCCATCGCTTGATTTCTTTTTGTCTGCCTAAACTTATATTACCATGCTTCAAACCCCTCTGATGATTTACTTAAGGGAATAAACAAGGCACACCAAGATAGTGTTCAGTTTAATATATGCAATATGTCACAAACAAAGACACTTACAAAAACAAACAAACAGTAAAAACACAAGATTAACTCTCATATTAATCTAGTATTGACTTTTTTAACTCAGCTCCCTGTCAAGTGAACAGCTCCCTGTCATCTAAATAAAATGTCTGTACCATGTTTTGGTCAAACTATAAAACTGATAAATTTGGCTATAGAGAAGGTCTTTGACCCTACATAAAACAGCTCTAAACAGCCTTTCACAAAACAGTTGGTTTTGATGTGTCTTTTTAAATGAAAATGAGCTCCCTCTGACTCCACCCCTCTTTTTCTCCCGGTGTGCTACCATGAGCACAGCCTTAGGCTTTTATGGCAAAGTGTGGAGATCTGTAGGTGGAGACAACATGTAAGGGGTGGGGGGTTGCTGTCATGCTCACTTTGCACAACCAGCTCAGGTTCTTAACAGTCATTCAGGTCTCATGTTATCAGACATAGGTGCACCAAAACACAGGACTGGGTTAGCTAATTTTACATTTTGTGGGCCAGTTATAGATCCACACATACACAAATATATGTGCAAATATGCCAAAGAAATTTCAAATGTCTCCTTTAAATTTTAATATGTTTTTGTTCTGGTTAAGTTAGTTTACATTGGCTGATATGTATTGGTAGGTTTAAATCTTCACCTTCTGGTATCTGCCTCAGGTCTGTTCCTGCTGTGTGTGGTGGTGATGTACGTCCTGTGGTTGGAGGTTTTGGATGTCTTGGATCTCTACATAGACTACCAGCGTTCTGCACAGTGTCCAAACTTCCAGTTGTCCCACCACTATGGTCTGTCATTCATGTTTGCTCCTGTGGGAATCTTCTTCTGCTTCCTGTCTGGCTTGCTCTTCCTCCTCATTGGTCGAACCATCCAGGTTCACTACCACTGAAGTCAAAGAAAGAAGGAGCTCTGTGGTCATGATAATCTTCCTCGTGTTACCAACCATGAGAAAGCAGGACTGTGGAGAATTTAATAATGTACTGAAGCTCTGATGCTTTGACCACTTTACTGAAGGAATTAAAAACATTTTTTGTATTTATAGGTAGTGAGCTTCTTAACAAACCTGCAGTATAAATGCCTGTGGTGCATATTGCTTATGTTGTGTGGGTGCAGATTGCTGTAGTAGTTTGAGTTGTGTGTGTTGATGCTTGTGTGGTCAATGAGTGTAAATTAACAAAATTCTCAGCACCATTTAGGTGGGGAAAATAAAGTTAATTAAAATATTTTGTCTGCTTTAAAATAATATGGAAAGCTAAAAAAAGAGCGCACAGAATGGATGCATGATTATTTTTATATTCTGTATATACAGTTATATAAATCAGCACATGACCAGCTGATGATTCTGCTGTTTATTTAAAGGCTCAGGCTGTTGATTTTCTGTACTTGGTTTTGTCCTATGAACTCAATAAAAGGCCAAAATTAACCATTTAAGTTTTTCATTTGTTCTGAAAATGCATATAACAGCGTATTTTTGATATTAACAGCTCAGGAGGCCATCATATTCCTTTTGAAGTTTTATATGCCCTTAAAAGTGTTTTATATGTCTTCTCCATGTGATAGTGGACTCCTTATGCAAAAGACAAACAGTTTGCAGCATCAGAACATCTATTGCTCCTTATGTTTACTGTGCCATTTGCTGTGTTAGGGACATAACATGATAAAAGGGTTATTCATACCAACATTTGCTCTCCCTTTTAATAATACCAACATGTATTTTATTTCATATTGTATGAAAGCCTGATCAGTCACCTTAACAACTTGTAAGGATAGTGCATTTGTGGAATGAGCAACACAACTAAACATGTGGGTAATGCCCCATGAGCTAAGCCCCCCTCTTCCTCTGGAGGAATGCTGACAGTTCATTGATGAAGCAAGGGTGAGGAGCTGGTTTTCTTTTGTCTTCCTGGGACGCCCACTTTGTGGTCTGTCTTTGACTTTGCCAGTCTCATGAAACTTGGTCCTACCTTTGGAAACGGTACCAGGGCTGACACCAAATAATGCTGCCACTCTGCTCAAGTTTACCTGGTTGTTTGTGATCAGGCTGTCCAACAATATAAAATACAACAGCATTTTGTTTTAACAAAGGGGAAAATTAATCAAACAAAATAATGTTTCCAATTTTTCTTTAAGGTGTATCAGGGATGACTAAACAACAGATCATCCCCAATAGCTTTTAATAGTTTTTAAAGGTTCAGGAATAATAGATATCTGTCAAAGTCAATGGTATGGCAACAAACCATAAAGGGATGACAGCTTTTATCTCTGACATGATTTTTTTAACTGTCAAACTGCTATATGTAAAAAAAATCTGAACCTACTTAAAAGGTTTTCATGAGCATCAACATAAGTGCATATAACTATTTACAAATGGAAAGGTGCAGAGATGAATGACGTATAGAAGGCCAATGTGGAAGTCAGCATCGTGGTGGCTTCCTTGACTTCAAGTCCACTAAAAGCCTATTGGATTTTTAACTGTGTTTTTCGATCATTGCTGATAGTAAGCTCCATGGAGAACAAAAATGTTGAAACTTAAATGTTCAGTTCTTTGTGATAATCTTAACAAACTAACCTACTTTTCACAATTTTTCAAGCCTAAATGTAACTTGGTGAGAGTGAAAGGCTATCAGTAAACTACTATGGAGCTACAACATGGCGGTTTGATTTAGAAGCAACTACAATATTTCCAATGTTTAACATCTTATTGTAAGCTCTAAAAAACCATCAGGGACGCTTGCAGTTGGGTCTACTGCCATTTTTGTCTTCCTTTTAGCAGTTAGCTAGCAACCGTCATTTTAAACACATAACAATGGTTTAAGATACAAAAGTAGCCTACATCAGATGCATTTTATTATTTTCCATTCAACAAAGAAGTGCATGTGTTCACCATAAATTACTTCAGGCATTTATCTGATTTAGGATTCTAAATCCCATTTACTTTGTGGAGGTTGGGAACTGGGAAGTGCAAAATGCTAACTCTCTTCAGCGTCTTTGAACTCATTCCTGCACCACACTATAGCCTACTCACCTTACTGTAGCCTAACTGTACCTTTTTTGTGAACTTGTTTTTCTGTTTTTTTTTTTCAGTTTAGAATTTTCTTCAACTTAAGTAAGTTTTAACAAAAGAGAAGTACTTAAGTACATTTGCAAACCCAGGAAGTACTGAGTAAATTTTTATATTTGCTGTACAATGATAGACATTGTGAATTACAAAAATCTAACTGACCCGACAACACTCGAATGCATCCCATGGCATGAAAACAGACCAATGGGAGACAAAATGTCGTGCAGGTGATTTTGCAGGGACGTAACCAGCTGACATGATTTTTAAACGGAAATATTCCAGATAGATACAGAAAACGAGGATGAAAGTCCTTAACCACATCTTTCAGAGAAGTTTTAATGTTGGTGACAGCATCATTATGCAGAATAAATTTTGCCCACCAAAGGTTATGGATGTTGCTGCACCTCTGAACTCCGCATCAAACATGTGAAGGTAAGAATTCATTATAACAGCATTAGCCTACATTACAGCTTACTCTATAACTGACCTGTGAGTTTTATTATGTCAGTTAGTGGCGTTTTGAGTTCACTAAGGCAGTTAGTGTTTGAAAAAACAATTATAACAAAAAAAAGCAGTGAATAGTGAAGTTGTAGCCTACCTAGTTAAACCAGAGACATGTTAGACCAGAGACCAAACTCCATTAAATAAACAATAGACCTTATTCACGTGAAGTCATTTCCTCTTCCGGGTTTACAGATAGATGGGGATCCCCACACGAAACTCCATTGAGTTTCTATGGACCTGCAGGATCTCCAGATCAAAAAACCTTCAATTTAGAAAGATATAGTGAAGACTACGATTATTTATGACTAGGCAATAGGTTGTCTTGCTAATGTCATCTGTGTTTTGAAAATCACTATTTGTGCTTGGGTGTAGGGGTGCTTCTCATCGCTGGGCCGGTGGTGCAGGGGGTGGAGGCGGAGGGGCAGGAGGGTGGACCGTGGAAACGCCCAAAACACAGAAGACTCCTGCCCTGAGAGACAGAAACACAAATCATGACTAAGACTGAACATCTACACCTTTGTGTTGTAGACAGATCAAATGTTAAATGTGCTTCATAAAAATGTGATGATCAAACCTTGAACAAACAAAACCACCATGTTTAGAGACAGCTTTAAGACATGTCCTCGCTTTATGGCGCTGCTGTCTCAGTGAGAAGAGGACTTACTGAAGAGCCTTTAAAAAGGCCAGCTCTGGTCTCAGCTCTGGCCTCCAGCTCTGGTCTCAGCTCTGGTCTCAGGTCTGGTCTCAGCTCTGATCTCAGCTCTGGTCTCAGGTCTGGTCTCCAGCTCTGGTCTCCAGCTGTTCATGTGGTCGTCCATCCTTCTCATCTGGTCTGGAGCTGTGTCTCTTCTCTCGGTGTGGTCATCTTTCTCCACACCAACATGAAACTGCAACAAAAGAACAAAGATTCAACAGACTGAGTCAGATAAAGAGGAGTTATGATCACACATTGAAATCACACCAATGTGAACAACTGAAAAAGAATTTATTCTAGTTTAAATGAGCTTTATATGAACAGAAATGTTATATGAAAAAATAAATCAGTAAATGTGAAATATATTTTTGTTAATTAGAGTTTAAAATGGTTAACTTACCTCTGGTACCTGCATCTACGATCTCATTAAAACAAATAAATCATAAAAATACCTTCTGGACTGGGGAGATATACACGTTTAAAGATTAGGAGCTGCTGTGAGATGATTTCTGCACCAAAATCTGAGCATGTTTCTTCACCAGACTGATGATTTAGGGCCAAAGTTCTTCTTGAGTTGATCAGAGGCCCTCAGACAGGCCCTCTGTTTCAGTCTGAGTCGCTGTCATCATAAGGAGCCTCCCAGTAGCGTGTGAAGGTGGAGGAGCTGAGTCCAGAGGTCGAGGGCTGCTCATCGTCCAAGCCTTCATAGTCCAGCCTCTGCCTCTTTGTCCAGTCCTGTGCTTCATCGCTTCCCTCCTCTCTGCTTCTCTTCATGGAAGAACTCTGGCCTGAGGTAGATGGAACAGCTTCATCAGAGTCAGAAGGTCCAGCAGCAGCAGGAGGTCCTGGGATGAAAGGAGGTCTCGCAACAACTGGAGGATCCTCTTGGTCCTGTGGGTGCTGCTGCACCAGAGGAGATGGAGGTCTGAAGTCCTCATCTTCATCCCCTTCCTCTTCATCCTTGTCCATGGACTTGTATCCTGAATCTCCTCTCTCAAAGTCATCTTTCCAGTCACTGCTGTTACCTGTGTCATCATTCTCTTCTTCCATTTCAGTAAACCAGCGCTGAACGTTTTCCAACTCAAACTGCCACACTGCAGCACGAAGGTCTTCAACCTCCTCCTCATCAGAGTCTGGAGCCATGAGTCCACCTGCTCTTCCAAAATTAACCCCATACTCACCTTCATACTCACCTCCATATTCACCTCCATACTCACCTTCATACTCACCTCCATACTCACCTTCCATCTCCTCGTTAGGGATGAAGAAGTCTGGTAGATTCTGGTTCTGGTCCATGTGGACAGCTTTGACTGCCTGTGGGACACGTCTGCAGGATGTTCCATGTTTGCAACATCTGAGTGGGACAAAAAAACGTGTTTGTGAATATCAATGTTCAACAGGATGTTTACAGACAATGTGATGTTCAACCTCCTTCAGACTTTTAAAGACCTTCTGAAGAACCTCAGCGACATTTTCAAAGTATCTGAAATGTATCTCACATGTCCACAGGCTCATCAGGGACACGTTGATATAAACTGATAAAGTCAACAGTTAACACACACGTGCAGTCTAAGAGGGCCATGACTTTGTGTCACTGTGCTGTCATTCAGATTCTTGAGCAGGAACAAAGGAAGAGAAAATGACCTGAGAAACTGACTAAATGTGAGGTTTATTTAGGACAAAAATGACTTTCAAAACAGCAGCTGTGCAGTTAATAAAAACTAGAAGTGATCCGAGAGGACAAACTTCTGCAGAGGCATTTCTGACATTCTTGGCTGAGTGATTATCAAAAGTTCAGTGACGGTGGCAGAGAGGAGGACACAAGACAAACTGCTGGACATTTTGGATGATGCCAGTCACCCTATGCACACCGTCATCAGCAACCAGAGGAGCCTGTTCAACTCAAGACTGCTCCTTCACAAGGTCAGGAACAACAGACTGAAAAACTCCTCACTTGGGGGGAGGAGGAGTAACAGGAAGACTGAGGATGGGAGGAGCAATAGCCAGCCTGTAGACAAATATTTATTTATATTTATTTATATTCATATTTATTGTAATATTTGTTTATATCTATCTATTTGACAGATCTTTTTATTTGCTATACAAAACTGCTACTGGAATCTTAATTTTCCTGAGGGAGTCTTCCAAAGGGAGTAATAAAGAAACTGGCCAAGTCCAATATTGAATCACTTCTGCAATTATAACTTTGAAACTTTACAGAATCTAAACCCTGTCAGTTGAAGCTTGACATAATGCAGAAATAGCATATTGCAATTAAAACTGCCACTAAGGTTGTCCAAAAAAAGCATTTTGTTGATTATAGCACAGAATGATAAAACGATAGAGATTTAACCGTATGAACTATGTGAATACAGTTACATGGTGTACCTCCAAAGGGTTCCAGACTGCCATTCAGGAAAAAGACGAACAAAATATTTACACACACATGACCAACTATTTACACAAACTATTTACATTTATTGACATCCATTGAATTTTTTTTTAACTATAAACAAACATTTACAACTATTTACGAGTACAACTATTTACAACTACTTACAGACTATCTACATAACTATTTCCAATATTTACAACTGTTCAAAAAGTTCTGTTTGGAAGAAGGCACAAATCCAGATTAGATTGGTTAGCCAACCATTTATTGACAATATGTGAAACAATACACAATATAGAAAAATCACTTTCATAACACTTAATTTCTGGACCTAGGGATTATCCCGGCCTCCCCTCCTTGCATGTTTCAGATGGTCAGTAATGTGTTGTTTAATGGCCCCCTCAGTGGCGTTGGCCTGGGCCTTCATGACAGCATCTAGAGGAAAAGTAAAAATGTGCACAGTCATCATTTCTCTGTAACACAAATGTTATTAAAACAGGACATGTTTAGCCAAATTCAAAGGATTAAAAGATTGAGTGTTTTTTGTCGACAATGAAATACTGAATGGTCTTACCTAACAAAGCCGTGTAGCACTTTGTTTTTTCAAATGCCATCTTTTCTTGTTTACCCTTGCCTTTAAGGTTAAACTTGGCCATCAAGCCATTGCTAAGGAGCCTATAATTGAATTGTATACATGTGAGTGATATATTGGGTATTTTAATTTAACATACAAATTAAAAAGTCATGGCAGAAAGCAAGAAGAGCCAACCTCAGCCCATGGTGTGTTGCAAACTTGTAATATTAGGAAAATATCATTGAATGAAGGTTCAGTCAATAAAAAGCTACAGGTAGTTGTGTCTTTAACTAAAGAAAAAAAAACAACAAGCAAATATTTGTTCAGAGCATCACACAAATAGATTCAAATTTATTCCAATTTTGTGTTGAAACATACCTGTCAAGAACTTTGCGGACACAGTCCTTTGTGTCCCTCTCCCCGATCCTTGATAGTTGCAGAACTTGGAATATGTGAGAAGTCTATATTAAAAATTTCCCTGAGATACCAAAGACAACATTAGCATGGGCAGAGTGGTGTTCACTTGTAATCTAACTAATCTTTGCTAATCTTATAGAACATACAAGGGCATTAAAAGCCTGTTCATCACTGAGGCGCTGTTCTTCTCTTTGGAAGTCCTCCATAGTCTGCATTGTCTCCACCCTGGCTGAGGTAGAAGTAACCAATTCTCCTCGTTCAATTCTCCTCGTCCAATGCTTCTAACCTCGCTTCTGATGTCAATCAGCAGGTTTAGCACCCTCCTCTGATACACTGAAAGGGTAAACCAAAAAAATTATGATAAGCAAATCACAACTATAATTGAAGAGCAGTCTTTGGACTAGAACCGAACTGTGAAAAACAGAGAGAAAGGGCATAAAAATATAAAATGTTCCCATCAGTTCACTTGGCCCCGACCTGTACTCAGAATTTACCTCCTGTTGGCCACGGAAACGTGTGCCGCCCTGGTACTGCGCCCCAACCTGTAAAATGAAAAAGTTTATCGGGCTGATATTTTTGCATCAATTTCTTCTCATAAATTTAGGATCATCTGCCAGAATTACTGTATAAAA
Source organism: Cetoscarus ocellatus (assembly GCA_037902135.1). Taxonomy (NCBI): domain Eukaryota; kingdom Metazoa; phylum Chordata; class Actinopteri; order Labriformes; family Labridae; genus Cetoscarus; species Cetoscarus ocellatus. Next base: position 977,264 of record JBAMNC010001683.1, read on the forward strand.
GTGCAATGGAGGTCAAACTTCTTATGACTATGCATGTGGTTAAGTATTTGGTTATCTTTGATAAACACTTAGATCAGAGGGCCTTTATAACTCACCATGTCATGTTATGTTAATTAAATTCACCCACCCCACATTCTTACCTCTGCTCTGACAACAAATTTAACAGTGAATAAGCATTTTTCTCATAAGCCACCTACTATGCAGACTTGCACAAACCAAATTTTAACACATTATGCACATTAACACATCATTCATAGATTATATGTCCTTTACCTGTTCGCCTCGGGTTTGGCTCTAAGGGGACAGTTCAAAGAGAAAACAGTATCCCAATGTAACACCTAGAAGAAAGACAAAAGATTGATAACAAATTATAGGATTTGACGACTCATTTTGAAGTGGGGTTCCGCTCAATATGGCCCATAAGTACATAAAATGCAGAAAGAAAAAGTGCCAACGTGGGCACACATCCAGATTACTGGTAAGAACGTGGCAGTGAATCCAAATTAAATTTAATTACAAAACGATGCTGTGCACTCCATTTCAAAACAAGCATCTTTAAATACTTTTTCAAGATGTGCACAGGCAGTCAAGAGGGCAAGGACGTTTTAGACGCCATGTCTGCCCCTCGTGCAGTTAGCTGAAGGCTAACTGGACAGTTGTCCAAACTTTTGGGTGAGGCCATGAGTTTGAGGCCTGTGTATGATCGAAGGCCCAACGCTAACGCAGGTTGGCTAAGTTGGCTGAGTCACTGCCCGAGGGGCAGCTACACCATAGACATAATAAAGAGTGCAAAAAAATTTGCGTTTAGGAATATATCATATTTGTGTGGTCCAGGCCTAATTTACAGTCATAACTTTACTCCACACTCTGTTCCTATTTGGAATAACAGATGTATCTTATCTAATAGAAAATCTTTATTTTACAATGACTGGCTGGAAGGACATACTTGGTCGATTCTGGAACTTTCTTGACTGATGATTTTGTTCATAAATTTAATATGAGGTGTACTAAACAACAATACTCAGTGGTAATCAAAGCGATCCCACAAAGCAGGTCAACGTGGTAATGGAATGTTGCATTATGACAATAGAATACCTGTGATCCCGTCACTTTTGATAGATGATATGAATATTATACATAAAAGATGTACTAACAGAATTATACGTGGGGCCCTCACGTCTAATCTCTTCCCTTTACCATTAAAAAGAAAAAAACTGTTAAAAGATTATCCTAAAGAAATTTTAATTAGAATAAGAACCAGATGCCCCACTCTACTGATATCACCAAAAGCTTAAGAAACACATTTTAAAACCATAAATGATATCTATCCTTGTAATGAATTTTTCAGACAAAGATTCAACATAGATAAAGACAAATGTGTTTTTGTGACTCTGACATTGAGACCTTAGAACACTTGTTTTTTAACTACACTTATACCAGAGTGTTTTAGGAAGCATTTTAAAGATTGGATATCTGAAAAGACACTCACTTGCCCAAGCTGGAATACAAAGACATTAAGTATGGTATTATAATACAATACAAAAAAATTAGAAATGATGCATAACACCTTAAGTGTTATTGCCAAACAATTTATCCACACATTCAAGATTCAAAGTTATTGTTTATTGTTATTTGCACACTGAGAAACATGTTTCCCTGCACAATGAAATTCCTATTCTGCTGTCCATAACGAATGCCAGCTAAGGGGTATAAAAATAATAATAGATTTCAATAGCAGCAGCAAAAAAAAAAAATCTAAATAATACTAAATAGTAGCAGCACAAAAAAAATCTAAATAATACTAAATAATAGCAGCAAAAAAACAAAACAAAAAAAAACCCAAAAAAAAAACACTGTCCGGATATAAACAAGATGAAGATGGATTCCGACTATATACATGTATGAAGATATTATCACTATTAAGGAATGGAACTATTAGGCTATTGATTTCTGTATAGGGGTGTAATGAGCCATCGATCTGGATCGATACCCCGATTGGTTAAGCAATGAACCAATCAAATCGATGGAAACTCAAAACATCATCAACATCGCCGTCTTCAATTCTGACCGGATATCCGTTTCACCGATTCTGCCCAATAGCGCCTCTTTCTGAAGTTTCAACTTTACGGGGCTCTCAAGTATCACGCATTCAGCGTAGAGACGCGCACCTTTTCGCTTTCTCTCACACCACACCCGGTATTTCTCCTGCTTTAATATGTACTGTGTAGCGCCCACCGAGTGACATCGCTATATGCTAACGCGTAGCAACACGCTCTTAGCATCACAGAGCTAAACGGGAGCTTGACATGTCAGCCAATCAGAAAATAGCACTGCTGTATCCGGGTAATATACGGTCGATCTGACAGCAGAGGATGCATGCTGCACACACAAGACGGGAGTAATCACATGAGGACAGTAAGTTATCTCATCATTTGATTTTGTAGCGCACTGATTAATTAAATTACTTATTGTATGAAAGGATAACAGTGAGAGCTTGTTCTTATTCTTCCTCCACACCTACCATTAAACAGTGAAGCAAAGTCTAAAAAGCACCTTACTACTAATTAACCCAATTTTAATTTTAAACATGATTAGATCATACAGATGGTTATAATCCTATATAACCTAAAATAACCAAAGGTCAGCACATCGTTTCACATTTCAGTAATAAAACTGTCAAAACTTAGAAATTGCTTTGTATTTCTTTCTTGCTTTAGGTGAAATGTCGCTGATTGTGTTCAATGTGTACATAATATCATCTTAAGTCGATCGAAGGCCCCTGAATCGTATCGAATCAAAACGAATCGTGGCAGACTTTGTGATATCGGGAAATATCTTATCGTTGTCCAAAGAATCAATATTGTATCGTATCATCATGAAACTGGTGATTTACACCCCTGTTTCTGTACATTTCTTTAAACATGTATGTTGTGCAAAGATCTGACATAAAGTGCAAGAACGGTTTTATTTGTGCAAATGAGTGCAAATGAGCTGTGCGGTTAAGGTAAATGCAAATTCACGTCAGCTGTTCATGAGTCTGGTGGCAGTGGGAAAGAGATTTTTTCATCCTTGAGGTCCTGCATTTCACACTCCTGTACCTCTGGCCTGAGGGTAAGAGTGTGAACAGTCCCTGTTGGGGGTGGGTGGGGTCTCTGAGGAATGCAGATGCAGATTCAAGAAGAGTCACCCACTGTTCTCAGTTTACATTAATGAGATAACAAACTTTAAAAAAATATTGAAATGTGTCAAAACTAAACAAGCCTTAACTGTTTATAAGAAACTAAATGTATTGATTTCTGATTAGACCTCTGACTTCGTTTTAATTATATATATATATATATATATATATATATATATATATATATATATATGTATATATATCTGTGTGTGTGTGTGTGTGTGTGTGTGTGTGTGTTCGGTCTAAAAAAATGATATTCTTTAGAAATGTTTTGACTGTATGTTGCCAGATTTTTATTTCACTAATAAAGTTGGAAAAAAAATATAGGCTACTATCTAGTTGTGTATAACAATAACACATGTCGACTTCTTTTTGGATTTCTTTTTATACCAATATATACTCAATATACAATACAATATATGATATAGACATTATAGACTATAAACGTAATCAGCTCGAGGTGCAGTCACACATTTAAGCTAAAATGATAACACAAAAATCCTGGGGGCTTCTTTTTATTGTGGTCATAAATATACAACAATGATTAGTTTGGATGATTCTATCACTATGCTGTTATTCTACTATTCTACCATTATTCTATGTTTCAAATAAGTTCAACAGTTAAAGGAATTCTAGTTTTAAAACCGACTCCCTAGCATCACCACTTGATCGTCTATAAATTAAAGAAATTGACAAAAATAAGTGTGTGATACACACAGGCAGACAACAGCAGCATCACATTGGTTTCTAGCATAAATTTCTAGCCGAATTTAAGATAATTTCTGAATGGTAAATTATAAAAGACGGATAACATTATCAAGAAAAAAAGATAGTAAAACGGAAAACAGTATCAATGTTAACTTTACCTTTCGAATTTAAACAACATTTGTTGGATTCTGGAGCAGTGCATAGAATCTCTATGGAAGAAATCCAGCCGATACCCTGCAAATCACTAACCCGGAAGTAAACCGGAAGTTGAGTGACATCACCGTGAATAAGGTCTATCGACCTGCCGAATGAGCACTGCACGTCAACCACAGCCTCCCTACATACCCCTACAAAAGAGCTAAGGGCCCGTTTAATTTAGGGTGACCAGACTTTCAGACCTTAAAACAGTGGCACTTAAATTTTACTTTGTAGGCTACCCACATGCATGTCCTCAGAATACACAAAGTTTTTGTTAGTACACCTTTTAACAGCATACAAAGCAGCAGATAGACAACGAACTATCAAAATCAACAAACAGTCGCCTGCATTTGTAAAAAAAAAAAAAAGGATGCCATAAAAATGGTACTTTAACACTTGTCAAGTGTAATTGTTGACTCTTTTGGCAGCATGACCGAGATCCCAAAATGGCTTTTGCCATATGCAGTGGCTTATGACAGAGCCTGGATTGGTATACGGCAAAATTGTGTGCCTGGTGGTTTACCGCTAAAGGGGGCAGAGCCAGAAGCCAGCTGCCCATCAATAATATATATATATACGGTTAGCCGAGCCGTCGTAGTCACTTAACACGGCACTTTACTTAAATGTACTCAGCGGCAGCCATATGTGTATAGATGTCATTGTGAGAAACATATCAGACAAATACAATAAACCTCCATTGCACTGCATGTGAATCAGAAGTGCATTGCATGATGGCATTTTCTAACAGTGTTTCAGTTATGTTGTCAATAAAGAAAAAAAACATGACGTGAATTCACAGTGCCGTAAAGTGAAATGGCGCTGTCTCTGCCCCCTCTAGCAGTAAACCACCAGGCACACAATTTTTCCATATACCAATCCGGGCTCTGTCATAAGCCACTGCATAATGCCATAAGGCATTTCCACCTATTGGCCGTTGTGCCATACCAATCCAGGGTGTGTCATAAGCCACTGCATAATGCCATATGGCATTTCCAAATGCCATATGACATGTCCATAATGCCGTATGGCAACAGCCATTTTGGGATCTTGCTGTCTCTCCTTTTTACACTTAAAACTGAAAACTTCATAACACTTAGCAATGCTGCTTAAAGTCAACACTTCTATGTAGTGTTAGGAATGCTCTCTCAAAGTATATTTAACTACTTAAGTGTTAACTCTATGCTGCTAACACTGCAAAGTGTAAACATTACTGTTTTTATTTACTGTATTTTAAAACTGGCTGAAATAAAGATGCCATGTTTGGTTTGAGCACAAACCACATATTTACACTGGAGTTTTTTAGGATGTGGACTTGTGGCATCTATTGGTGCTTGTCTAATAATGGGGGTGACTGACTCCAGTGGCGGCTGGTGCCAAAAATTTTAAGGGGGGCGCAGCTTTGGAGGAAACAAACCAAAGAAGCGCTCCATACTACAGTGAAAAGAAACTAAAGACAAAACATAATCACAATACAACCTACTTTGAACAATGCACTATTTGAACAGAAATTTTGCCCTCCTTTCCTTCTGGGCTGCAAATTTCTCAGTGACCCTCTGACTGAAGTCCATCATATCCGTCACCAGTCTCTCTTCCATTGACAGCATGGCCAGTGTATTCAGCCTGTCCTGGTTCATGGTGTTTCTGAGGAAAGTTCTGAGAAGCACCTCAGCTTCTGCAGTGGTCATGGGTGTGGTGATGAGGATCTTTAGCAGAGTGACAGTCTCTGAAAATACCTCTCCAAGATTATTTTCCATCAACAACTGGATAAAGTCCACAGCACCACAGCAGGCCTTGAACTCCTCCTTGCTTTACATAAGACTGAGCTCTGTCTTCAGCTTTAGTTGAGCACTGGGTCGGCCTTCAAGGTGCTGCTGAGAGAATCTTCAGGAAACATGGTGTGGTACTGTGTGAATCTGTCATTAAAAAATACATAGAAAAGCACATTTTATTACCAAAAGTTAACATCAGTATTTACTGAAAAAAAATCAATAAAACAGTCAAAGTTTAACCTGCTCCCATAAAATAAAGCTGTAATTTATGTCAGTTTCACTATTTTATGAACATTTCTTGTGTCACCTGAACAGTGTCTTATCCTATACATGATGTCTCATGGCTCAAGATTGTAAACACAAACAGAATCTTATGTACCACTGAACTGATGCTTTAAAACTAAAGGTAAAACTATGTGATACAGTTTTGGTATAGATTAACTGTAAAAAGTATGAACAAAACGAATAAGAAAAAAAAAAAAACAAATAAGAAAAAAAAATCAGGTACAAGCATGCAGCACAAAGGGCAGACGGCTCACACCAGCTGACTGATTCTCATAACTGAAATGGAGGCTGTCAGTGTTTGGATGACATTTATAGTTTTCAGCAAAATTACTTCAAATTTTAAAAAGTCAAAAAAATAAACTTTACATTACAGGAGTCTGTTTCCATCTGCTAAAGCTTTTGAATATTTTAACTTTGTACCATTATGTGCAGTATTCAGTCAGCAAACAACACCAACAGAATGTATAATTTTTGTATCCAACTAGAACTTTTTATTATAGCAACTAAACATATGGTATACAATTATATATAATGACAATACTATATATATTTATATAGATATTTATTACTTTTTATCACATGTTTAGTTGCCATAATAAAACTACAACATTTAAAGACAAGATGATACATCCTGTTGGTCTGTTTTATACTGTGCACAGTGGTACAAGCTGGAAAGGTACAAGGTAAGTGTCAAATCTAAAAGCTCCAGTAGATTAAAAAATAATTCTGTAATGGACATACACCTAAGAGGTAAAGAATTTGTGTTGTTTATACTTTTGGGACTAATAAAACCCCACTGTTTTCACCAGTAAACTGCAACACATAACTTGATAGCATTATCAAGTCTTCTTTTTGTAATTTTTCAAAGGGTTTCACACAATGTAACAGTAATATGTAATGAGCAGTGCAATAAACCTCTGCAATAATCTGCATGCACTTGTGTATTACAATTTCTCCTATCTTGTTCCTGCTTTGCCATGATTTTTAAAAATATATTTTTATAGGTCCCTTAATATGATATTATAATCAAAATAATGCATCAATTTTGTCAATTAAATTTAAAATGAACTTCTAGTAGGGTAAAAACAAACTTACCCACCCAATAAAAGCCCCAATTCCTTCTAAAAGTATGTTGTTTTTGTAAAAATATGCAAGAATTAAAAACTATATAGATTTTTGAGAACTTAAGTCTGCAAAAGGATAATGCTCTACTGAAAAAAATATTTATATCCTCTTGGCAAACTCATTTTGTGGCTCCTGATCTATTGTTTAGTGCCATGTGTGACATAAAATGCAAAACTTTGCCCCTGAATTATGTTATGTCTACTAGGACAGACACATCCTAATCTAATCTTCAGTGCAGCATAGCCTCTTACTGATTTTCTTCTCTAATGCAATCTCACCTCTTCTGCGATCCTCTGACGGATCTCTGGACGACGCCTCCTCGGTGCATGGGAGCATCGGTCGGACGCGTGAGGATACGTGAGATACTTGCGCATGCGTAACTCATATCTGTTGCAGTGACGTGTGGATATGATTGACAGCGCTCGTTGTCCAGTCACACGAGGAAAAGAAACACCAGAACAATACTGATTTGCTGCCAGTCCAAGTGGGAATGAGCGGGGCGCTCCGGTCTGCGCCCCGGGCGCAAAGTTGAAGCGGCCAATCCCAAAGACGCCTCAGGTCACATGCTGAGCAAAAGTTTAAGGACTTGCATAGACACCCATTAGGCTGGCGCCCCTCTGTACGTAAACTATGTATTCACAACAGAGTTACTACGTAAAAACATTGTGAAACCCCTTTTATTGAATGGTGACAGGTGCTGCTGACAGACTATTACTATGTGGTAAAAATAAATGTTTTTATCCGTTATTTTTTATAATTTAAAGACAAATTATATTATGTTTAAGTAGACTTTCTCTGTTGAATTTTGGAGGGGGCGGCGCCCCAGCGCCCCCTATTGACAAGCCGCCACTGACTGACTCTACAAGTTTTATTTACAGGTTCAGAGTAAAAAGTACAGAGTTAAATATCCTACCTTGACACCTATGGACTTAATTTACCGAAACAGCATTCTTGCACTTATTTTTGACACAAAGTCATTTTTAGCTAAGAGTTAATTTCAAGGATTTGACTCCATTCAGAGTTTAATCTACTCTGTACCTGATGAAACTGCCAACACCAAAATTTTAACTCTTCTTAAATTGCTGTTTACACGATATATGATTTTTGCTGATATCCGATATGTTGGTATTTCAGACCTTATACTCGCCAATACCATTTTTTTGGCAAGAGTACGAGTTATCCCCTATTGTTAAATTGACCTGTTTCTTTCATTGTGACAGCGTATTTGTGTTTTTTAACCCAATATCTGCAGACACAAATATTGTGCCCATTATATTATGCATCCCTACATTTTTCATTATACTTTTCAATTGATTGACAAAAATTTGTTCTCTGTTCAGGGTAAAATAAACAAGTCTCTTTTCATATAACTCTTTCCTTTATTCGTTTATTACACAAGATGTTTACTGTATGTAAGGAAACAGGAGTGAGATATTTCTGAACTCTTTACACCTCTGACAGTCAGATGTGTAGAGCCAAAATCAACAGTCACATGTCTTTAACAGAGTGCCTGCAGAATCACAAATTCATGCAGAATCACAAATTCAGTAGACATTCCTAAGAAATAAGCAAGGTTTTTTTCCAGGTTTTTTTTTAGCTGAAAAAGACTCAGATTTTTGTCTATAAGCTGAAGAAGCTCTGTATAGTCAGATTGACGTGTTAAAAAATACTACAGTGTTAAAGTACATGCCCACAAGAGGGCTCTGTTGCATCATTTGGCCTCCACATTAACCTACAGCAGAGCAGCAGAAATCCTATTTTGCTTATCTGGAGTCAGTGTGGAGCGTATGTGGCGTTATGCATTTAATCAGAGCTTCAGAGGCAGGATCTGTAGATGAAAGAATTCACACCTTGGCTGACAGACGGATGGTAATTTCACTCATGAATGGAGCATTTGATCAGGATCTGAATGGACTCCTGTGTCAATTCTCATGTGTCTGTATCAACTCTGTCAGCCTTTCCAGCTTTAAAATGTACTTATCATACACAGGGAACGGACCCAGAATGTAGGAGGCTGAGACACAATGTGAGGCATTGATTACTTTTTGAGATTGACTTTGAAGTTTTTTTTACAGACGAGGAGGAAGGTGAGGATTCACACGTTATGATTCCTGAAATTTTACAAAGCAGGAAAGAGTAAAACTTCAGCTCATTGTAGGTGGATCAGACATCACTTTTGTTTTTGTCTGTTACAATGGCACCATGTCAGACTGCGACATAAAAGTCTTGTCCTGTTTTGACTAACTGAAGGGCAAAAACTGCAATCTGAGCAGTCATCTGGGCAGCCATGGCAGTCATCAATGCTGTTGCCATGGCACTCATGTCTAGTCCTGTTTTAAGAGTGAGCAAGTTAAAGTTAAATTCTTGATAAATAAAAAAAGATGAGTGTAGGAAAAAAATTACCACACTGCTTAGTGTGAGAACAGATAGGACTAAACTATTCCAATCAAAAAATCTTTGTATCAGGTGACATATTTATTTCTAATGTAAAAATCTACATTTAAACGTGTTTATGTGGGCAAGGGTGCCACCTGAAATTGTGGGGCCCCATGAAATGATATCATCGTGTGCCAAACCAATCCAGCCCACACTAACCATGAACAGTTGCTTAAACAACACATCCATTGTATGGGAGTGCCAATAGCCCAGCAGTTATGTCCACATGCCCCCTGTGCAGATGTTGTTATCCTTACATTTGTGGCATGGGTTCAGGTCTAGACTCTGGCCCCTTTCCCACATTTCATTCCTCACACATCCATCTGAATGGGCTTGAGCTTACATAGTGCTTCCTAGTTATTCTGACGACTCAAAGCTCTTTTACATCGTAGGGCACATCTGCCCATTCGCAATCATTTGTTCGCACATTCACTCACTTGTAGTTGACCATCAGTTTTACCTAACACATCCACAGCTGTTCATGCCCATTATCACACCACTGATGCAGCAGTGGGAGCAACTTGATGTAAGTTGTCTTGCCCAAGGATACATTGACATGTGACAGCCAGAGCTGGGCTCAAACCAGCAACCTTCCGATTGCTGGCAACCAAAGCCCATCTGTCATCTCGCCCATCATCCATCTATCCTTACATCCATTTATCATCCTTTGACCATTCAGTTCATCCATCCTTTTTAATCCATCCATCTATCCACCATAACACCCATCCAATCCTTACATCCATCCACTCACTCATCCATCTGTCAAAGCATCCATCCATTCGTTTATCCATTAATCATCCCAACCATAAATCATTGATCCTATTATATTCTATACACCCATCCATTACTCATCCATAACCTATCTATCCCTCCATCCATCATTCACCCATCCATCTTTTCATCACTACATTTATCTATCATTTATCTTTTCATCATTAGTTTATAGATTTGTCCAACTATCTAATAGATTCAGCTTTACAAATTCGACCTTTACGATGCCTTTTTTCAGTAAAAACAAAAGACAGGGGAAACAGAAACAGAAAACGTGCTTTTTACTGGCATAATGCAGGAGAAGTCTTCACTTGTGGGAATAATTTAGTAATTTATGTATTAAAAAAAGACTAATATTTCAATAATTGAAGGGCCCTTGATAGTCAAGGGCCCTTGATAGTCCTAAATTCTGCCTGCCTTTATGACACCTCTGTATGTGGGCGTAGGTATTTCTGTAGCCAGCCTCACAGACGCTTGAGGAACTGGGTTTCTGATACTTCTGCATTTGCTTCATTTCTCAAAGTCAAAAGTTTCTTCCTGGTGTTCAACATGATGAAAAATGCAACAAAGTTCTGGCATGATGGTCTTGTGAAACTGGAGTTGTGGGGTGTTCTGGTTGCACTGCTGATGGTGTCAGATATAGGATTGTTTGTTGATTACGTTCATACAGGAACCCGACATTTGATAATAGAGAAGAGAAAGACAGAGAAACAGGTCAATCACTGTAGGTCACACATGGAGGCCACAGAGGTTGGTAGATAATAATACACTGTGAGATAAGATTGTAGGATTGGTCCTGTTTCAGGCTGGAGTGGTCCTTTTTCAGCCAAGTCTCCCCCAGGAGAAAGATTCCTTATCTGGTGGACTCCCTGATTGAAATGAAATCATAATAAGATAAAGAAATATTTAATAATTTCAGAGAGAGAGAGAGAGAGAGAGAGGTGGTTTAATGCATGTGTGTAGCTGACCTCCTCCTCCTCCTCCAGCAGCTGCAGCAGTGGCGGCGAGGCCTTCAGCAGTCAGTAATGTCATCAGAGTCCCGGCTGAATTCAGCACTGTTCTGCATGATTGCCCATGATAATTGTGTGTTGATAGGGAGCGCCGGAGATGGAGTATAATTTCCACCGAGAGATTCCTAAACAAATACCTGTGCTCAGCAGAGGGGATGGAGTGCAGCAGGAGGTGAGGAGGAGAATAGCGGATGAGGGCGAGATAGAGGATGAGAGGGTAGCATTTCCACAGGAAGAGGAGGGAGGAAGAGTGAAGGTGTCACTGCAGGTCCTTAAAGTCTGAATCTAGAGTTACCAAAGCAATGTAATGTAGAAGTACAGTACTTTAAGCATACAGATTCAAGAGTTCTACCATCCAGCAGTGCAAATAGGGATGTAACGGTGTAAAAATTTCATATCATGTTTATTGTGACCAAAATTATCATGATTTTCATTATTGTGTGCCCAAGATGTTCAAAAAGTACACACACTGAAATAACTTAACAGAGTTTCATTTAGTTAAAAAGTAATGTGCATTATTAAGAACGACCTGATCCTCTTCACCTCTCTGGTTCCTTGCTGAGGTCTTTCTCAACAGTTCAGCCAGGTCTCTCCCCTCTGATGCTGATGTGGGGGTGTTTGTGGTGGAGGTGCTACTGGTGCTTTGTGGTTCCTCCCTTCCCGGAGACTTTTTTCTGCATTATCTGCAGACAGGGCGACCGTCTCCTTTTTTTCCCTTCCCTTTCGCCCCTTGCTCCCACCCTATGTTCAACATGCAGGAGAACTAAGTGAGATATTTTTTTGGTGGTTATTAAAGGTGGCTGTCAGGTAAAAAGGACTAACAGCCAAAAGAGAGGAACAAAAACCTCAAGATACTTGGTTATGAATAGAGATACACTAGAAAGGGTTGCCAAATTGAATCCAGGTGTTTTATTGTTTGCGTTTTTGATTCAGTTAGATTTCCGATTGATAGGTAGTCAGAGAGAAGCTTTTTCCAGTGTGTAATGTTTATGGCTTGTTTTGATTTCCAGTTCATGAGGATACTTTTCTTACTGATGGTTAGCGCTATAAGAAGTGATTTATTTATTTTCATGTTATGGTTGAATGATGATAAATCCCCTAGCAAGCACAGAGAGGAGTGGAAGTCTTCAATTAGTTTCCCTTCGGCATCCTTGTAAAATCCAAAATACAACCAGACTTCAGACTTTTTCCGTTTTGAGGGGGAGAAATATCCGGTACAGTGTCTGTGAGGGCACCAACTGCAAAACTTTCGTTTTCAGAGGCCAAACATTGCAAACTGGGTCACTGCAGCTTTGCCAAGGAGCAGTATCACTGTGAGTTATTGACAAACTGAGGTAATCAAGAAATGTTTTAACAGTAAATAAAATAGGAAACTGTACTACTAACCGTTTGAAGTTTTACTGTGGTTTATCATTTTATCGGTAATGTTACATTCCTAGGTGCAAACATATTGTACTTAACTTTAAAAATTAAAAGTTACACTTTATGAATCCACTCAAAGAAAAGTAAAGATTAAAATGGGCCCTGGTAAACAGGGGGGACCAAGGTTGCTTGTTAGCCTTTTTACGATAGTTTTCATTATTCAGGAGAATAGATGGAGCGCTTTCTTATAGTATATTGAAGCAGAAGGCCTTGCAGGGAAATGGGGAAGTCGTTGGTAATTATTGAGAAATCATTGTAACAGAAACACATTAAACATGCAGCATGTACAAATTGTCCACCAGGGGGCTCTCATCATACCAATGCTTGTACTTGGGCATCAGTTGGTGTGAGCTGCTGAAGCTCTTCCATCTGTACCGGGATGACGTACTTTTACTGTACTTATGCTGCGTTTCAGGCAACCCGTAACTCGTGTTTTTCCCACCTGTAACTCGTGAAAGTGCACTGGAACGGCAGTCTAACTCGTAACTTCCCACCCGTGAACTTGTACCAGATTGATGTACTCCGAGTTACGACTTGTGATGTCACATCACTGCCTAAACAATATGGCAGCCTCTAAGTAACAACACATACCGTAAAATTTAAAGTATAAGCTTCTGTTACCTTCTGCACTGTTTCCCCTCCTCCGTTTCACTCAAATGATCAAGTTGCAGGCTTCTTTGGTGATTAAAATGATTAAGCATAAATCTTATAATGTCTGCCATGTTGTTTTGTTTAAATACCAGAATTCCTTGTGCTCAAACTGAAGTTTTGATTTAATTTAGTTTATTAATTAGTTTAATTTATAATTAATTTAGTTTAATTTGCCTGGAACGCTTTCAGGTCGGAACTCAAAGATTTCAACTGGGAAATTTCCGAGTTACGGGTTGCCTGGAACGCAGCATTAGACCTCCCAAGGTTGTTTTCACACCAAACAAACTCTGGTTTGCTTTGTGAAAAGTTTGGTTGATTTGGGATGGTGTGAAAGCTCAGACAAACTCTGGTTTGAGCCAAAGCACCGAACTCTAGTCTGCCAAAAAAAACGGGACTTTGTTTGCTTCCATGAACAAATTGTTTTGGTAAACTTCATCTGAGCTGCCTAAATACAATTCTATCTTTATTTTATTGCTTAGAATACTGCAAAGCTGCTTGGAGCTAAGCTGTGTTATTACTTAAAGCCTGTTGTGTATTCCTGAGCATTATGGTGCATTCCAGTTGATCTCTGAAGTTGGATTCTGCGAGCTGCAAATTAGATACATCATTGGGAGTGTCCCCTTGGTCGCAATTTCCATCTGGGATGTCGGACAATCTTTAACTACTGACAGCTCTTAACTGGAACAACTACTAATGAGTAGATAAGTCGTGGGTGTTGCTGTTCAATCAGCTTGACACCTCTCTGTATGTGCCTTTGTTTTTTTTGGTAAAACAACTACATTAAATTTCTGTTAATATGTGATATAATTTTTAATTGGTTTATATTTAATTATTTTTGTTGTTGAAAGTCACATGAATACTTTTCATTTGATATATTTAGCTATCAAATTTCCAGTGTTTGAAAATGAACCTAATTATATCACTGTTTCCCCCTATATTTGCATGGCCTCAAGCTGGTCATAGTGGCATTGTTAGGTGTTAAAAAGAGAAAATAAAAAATATTAAAAATGTAGTATTCAAACTTTTCCTAAAAGTTCAATGAAACCGTGCAAAATTACTGAAAAAAAAAAATCATAAGATTTTCCAGAAATAACGGAATAATTAAAATTTCACCCAAAATTTCCATGGGATTTCACAGAAGAACCGTTTTTATTTCTCAGGTAAATTTTCCTGTATTCACACAAAATTTCACACTACAAAAATCATGTGACAATTATTGTCATAATAATTTCCCCAGTTTCCTCAAATTTACAATTCATAAACGTACCATGAAAATTTCAGTAAGTAAGTACAATAAAGATACTTCACAGCTCTTTGACTTTAATCCTCACAAAAAGCCTTTGAAATTATGTGAGAGACTGATTTCAGTCAGTTAGCCAGGTATTAATTTTTTGCTGTTATGTTGGTTTTATGTTACTTTGACAATATCAACCCTTTTTGAACTATTGATTAAATCCTAATGCATCCTTAGCAGCTACCCCTAGTTGCTACAGATAATCTTTGTCAAATTTAATTCCATTTAAACTAAAAATGTTAATACATAAATCAGCGAGCTCTGGTCTCAGAATCTCAGGCTCTGTGGGTTTTCTATTGGGACCCCCTGTTGAGCATTTTAGTGAAGATGGCCATCATCTTGTTTTTACTCTGATGTGTGTGATTTGCTTTATGACCACAAGGTGGTGGACAAAGTGTCTCTGAATGAGGCAAACAGGTCTGAGTTTAGCAGAACTGAAAACTTTTTTGTAGGAAAGCCAAAATGTGATGTCTTCATATATGATGCATGTCTTAGGAAAAGCGTGACAGAGCACACATCAGACAGATGAACTGAATTTAGAGGTCAAAGGTGACTGAGTGGTACGGAATAAATGACGGAAACTTAAGACCTTTCTTACATGCCCCTTGAAGAAAAGTTTTTGGTTCCTTGTTGTGTATGACTGGTGTTTTAGCTCGGGATCCAGAGTAAATAAATATGTGATATTTAAGTGGAGGGATACCTGAAGAGTCCCCAAAGAATTTGAGGGTCATGTGGGCCTGAGCGGCAGCCCCTCACTCGTCTGATCGAGTAACAGACGAGGAGTCGGACTCTCAGTCAACACTTGTATATTTAACCTTGAGGGAGGTTTAAGTTAATTGGAAAACACTCTTTGCCTGAGTGCTCTCACCTCGTGGCACATCGCGTAGTTATCATAGCTTATCTTCCAAACGTATCATAATCCCACGCGACATGAAAGTCAGATTTCATTTAAATCAGATTACTTTCAACTCTCAGAAAAAGCAAAGTATTTGAATTGCATGAACAATATGGCAAGTCATATTACACGCTGCTTTCCTCTTTAGAGATAGTTTTACATAATTTCCCATTCGTTTTGAAATAATGAATAGACAATGGGCTGTATAATTGTGAGGATTTACAATTCAGAGGACTGTGCGTATAATCAGCATGCATTATTCAGAGAGGGGAGCACATAGGTCACCGGTGGCGGAGGCACAGAAAGTAACTCGGGTCATCAACAAATCAACGTTTTTATTAGCTCCAAACATCAAACTACGTCTTTTTCAGAAGGCGGTGTCTTTAGGATTAGAGAGGCCCTAAAAAGGAGCAATCAGAGTTTCAAACTTTCTCCTTTTAAGTTATTTTTCACTTTAAATGCTGGTTTGTTATATTTTTGGCTGGTAAAGCTCCACCTGCACCGAGTGGCTCCTCTCCGGCCCTCTCACATGCTCCGGCCTCGCACCTCGGCGTGTGCATGTAAATTACATTCCAAAGTGTGTGTGGAAAGCCCTCGTTCATGCTCAAGGTCTCTTGTTTCAAAGGCATGCTAATGTCTTTCACAGTGAAACTCCTCTCAGCGGCCCTCTTTTAACTGCCAGAGCAACTGTGTAGGAGATGATGGGACTCTTCAGCCGTCCACTTCCTCCTGAATATTCATACTTTTTAATGGATCCTGTGTACCCACAAATCTTATACTCCTCAGTGGTTTTCAATCTCAGTCATTCTGGCTCAGTCCTGAAGCGGCTTTAGCGTTGTCTTAACTGTGAGCACAACTTTAACAACAGATTCAGACCTCTATCAAGGGCCAGCAAAAGGCAGGAAGTTACACAAAACCTTTTACTCATGTTTCCAAGTCTTTGTGTAGCTTTGTTGTTCCCTAACACCAAGGAGAGAGCTGCTGTGTAAAAGTTTGAGTCATGCTGATCAAAACGTTCAGATGTTTTTATTTACCTTTTTGGCACAAATGGTAAAACTGCCACTACATCATTTAAGTAAATAGCAAGATCAACTACAAACGAACAAAATTCTAGAAAAAAGAAAATACCAATGACAAAATAATAAAGACAGTAATGAATAAAAATGATATCAGCGCCTATATCGTATGTGGAAACAGTCTGTTAGTTTAATCTATCACTCAGTAAATTTATTCACAAAAATAAATTAAAAGCAGGAGTGTCGAATCATAATTTCTCACAAAACAGTCATTTGTGAAATGGGACTCCTCAAAAGCCAGCCAAAACCAATAAGTGGAGTCCAGACATCAAGTAAATACACCATCAAAATATGACAAAAACATGATCTGTATCCTAAAATCTAGTAAAAACCCTCTAATCAAAAACATTTCTAAGATGCTAAAAGACCCTTGCATGTCCATGTCAAATTCATGTAGACAATGGCACTTAGAAAGTCAAGATAAAAATCAGTTTTTACAACATAAATATTTATAAAAAAAACCCTCTTTTGTTCACATTGTTGCAGCTTCTTATGCTGTTTGAATTATTCATATATCCTGCTAAAGGTCATAACTTTTATTTAAAGATTTCACAAGTTCATTCTGTGAGTGTTAAGAGGCTGTTTGTTT
The DNA here is from genome assembly GCA_037902135.1 of Cetoscarus ocellatus. NCBI lineage: Eukaryota > Metazoa > Chordata > Actinopteri > Labriformes > Labridae > Cetoscarus > Cetoscarus ocellatus. The sequence continues at coordinate 994,671 of JBAMNC010001683.1, forward strand.
TAAAACCTGTTCAACTTTTCTTATTTGCTTTGGCTCAATTCTTTGGAAAAAAAATAAAACAATTTTTTAAACATGATCTCAAACCTTGAAACAGAAGTTATTTAAAAAAAACGACAGCAACTGAAAAAAAGCAGTTTTTTAAAAAATAAAAAAAATACTGCCGAATACTACTAAATACTTTGATGTCAAAATTAGTCATCAGTTTTGATACCAATAATTTGTTTGAAAGTCATTTAACCCACTCACAAAAGCATCTCCATCTTTTATTATTCTGTTGTCATCTAAATAAGATCGATTGACAGACTGAAGCGTACATTGTTGTAACCTTGCGCAGCAGCTGCATCCGCATGATTCATTCTCTTTATTTAGGCAGAACCATCTTGCCAAGCTCCAATCTACAACGACTGTGCTCGGCCTAGAGCAGCACGGCCTAATCAGCGTCCTTTGAAGCAGAAAGAGATTGGAGCTACGAGTGCAACAACAGCAGGAAGTGACTGCTGGTACTGAGATTAGCATAGATGCTAACAGCTTCAGATCTGGACCAAATTTCTTTAATTAGATGAAAAACAAGTAACATCACTAAAAGCATTTCTAAGTAGAAAACATGGTTTTGCTCCACTTCTGATATGAATTTGTTGTGCGTAGTTGCTTACATTTTGTAATGATTGTCCAATCATCTGCCAGTTATGCTTTGGAAAGGTTCAGCTCTTTCCAAACACTTTCTATGGGCTGTTGCCTGGATGGACGAGTGAAATATTTTCTATATAGTATTTATTGAACTGTCCATCTGGTGTTGCAAATCTTTTTGCTTCTTCTTGCGTATAAACACATGTGTTTTTGATGGCTAATCATTAAATTGACATACTCGTGGTGTATTTCATATGTAAATACAAAACTTTGAGAAACTGCCTCTTACAAAAATGCAACAGAATTTTGACATACCATCAAACTGCTGTAACAATAGAGTGATGCTCTAGGTACCTTTGTCTCGAGGTCAATTTCAGTGTATTATTTTTCCAACATAATACACTGAAATTGCCTCATTTGTGAATTTTAAAGCATCCTAAAATAGGAGGGTTGCTAACAAAGTGCAAACTAAGACCACAGAGTCAACTTTAGGGACTTTTACCACCATGATTTTTGATCACCTTTATGAGATGATGTTGTACTCAAATATGACATAGCCATGAGCAAAAACTAAGAGGGAAGATTTTCATCATACTTTTCTCACCACAGAGCTGATGATCAACAATAATCCAAAAACCCACTGAAAAATCCTGTGTGCTTTTTGTCAAGGGTACCAGCGTGACTTCTGGGTTGGCAATATTTTATCATTCCTGCACCACTCCATTATGACTGTTTTCAAAAAATGAGCCAAACAATCAAGAGGACGTGTAACAACAACAATATTTGTGACAAAACAACAATTTGATCCAATAAATGACAGTGAAACAACAAGGCCATCCTATAGATCAGTCAGCATCAGATGATTTTCTGTCAGACATCAAAAACACTCCATATATATAAATATTTAAAGCATATATGTGGATGTGTGACAGATTTTAAACACTGATTATTTTGCCGTGATGCTTAAACAATGACAAGATGTTTCAGCTGTGAAGAGAGTTTCACTGAGAATCAGTCACCAACTTTGTATCATAGATGTATACATTGTTTGTGTGGATTTGTACAGAAATGCACTAAAATCTTTTGCACAGAAACATTTGAATCTGCTTAACTAAAGAAAAAAATTCTAATCTCTAGTAGATGAGAAAACAAGATTGAGCTCAGCGTTTTGAAAAATCATCTAAAGTGAATGATAAATCCATACAGATGAGTGTTTTCTATCAGATGAATCAGTTTTCTTAGACTTTTTCCTATTAGTTTTGTTCCAGATGAGTGTTAATAGTTAAATAAATGACTAATAATCTCTCCAAAGTTCTGTCTCTTGTTGTTTTAGCCCTCACTGGTCACCGCTTTCTCAATTTTTGATACTTTCTCTGGGATTCAGTGCTTCTCCTGCTTATTTGGGTGCCGCTTCCCCTGCAGCTATTAATTAATGCTGCGGCACAACAAGCCGGTGGATCTGCCTCATGAATATTCAAATACACCTCGTGCATATCATTTCTTATGCAGCGTTGTAACACGGGCCGCTGGTGAGGCGGGCGAGCTGGATTCAGAGGCTGTCAGGGTCTGTGGATCAGTCTGAACAGGCAGGGAGGCCACGCGTTTATTTAATGATGTTAACAGGATTTAAGGCAGGAATGGGACATATTTTTAGTTTTATTGCCTTTTGTCCTCTTTGAATTTTCACTTTGCTTCTTTTTATAGTTGAAATGATTCCCTTATTTTATACATTTAATTTTCACACTCAGCATCTACTATGTTTGGGTCACCCTCAATATCAAAAACATCTCTGCTTTTAGTTACTTTAACAAAATGTATAGTTATATTTTAAAAATGTTTTTATCAGTGATGTGCTGGTACCTGTGGACGTGGGTATGCTATTTGTCCCTCTTTGTCTCAGTTGCCCGTCCACAAAAGGCTAAATACTGTGTTACAATAAAGTGGCATTTCAGTCAATTCCTGTATATTCTGTACACTTTTAATGGGTTTTCGTTATTTGTACTTCGCAAGCTGACTACGGATAATTAGAAAGTGTGGATAATTACTAATAATGATAATAATAATGACTATAATAACTTTATTTATACAGCACCTTTAAGAATAAATGCTTACAAAGTGGTTAAATAGACAAAACAAAGGCAGAACTCAGGGAACCATAGCATGAGCATAAACAATCAGGTCAAACAAAGACATTCCTAAAAGAGTCGAACAAGAGGACAGGAACAAAATGCAAACACCAGAGGGTCAGAAAAATAAAAAAATAATAAAGGTAAAGTAATGAAAGTCATAAACTGGAAACAACTCAAGTAATGAGCTTTACTACATTAGTACAGGGTGGTGTGTCAACATGAAAGAATAAATAACTTTAATAAAGAATGTTGATTTTTATTTATTTATCTTTTTAAAAGATAAGATAGATGATAAATAGAAGGCAAATAATTGGGTTGGATGATGATATTATATATTATTGTAAAATAATTAACAGATTAAATAAAATTAAATAAATAACCTGCAGTGAACCTGTTTATTGATATTTTTTTTCAGCCCTTTGACCCAAACTGTACACCCACACACTCTTTCAGAGAGGGGAGAGTGTAGCATGTTTCTGTGGCTTAGGTTGCATTCATTGTGGCCCACATTCTTGACCATTTTTGGCTACGCTTACAGTGAATTCTGCACGAGTAACCCGTGCAGCCCTGTGTCGTTTTCTTTTAAAAGCTGCTCGTGTCGTGCTGTGGTTGTCACAGAAAGACTGTTCAGAAAGTGTCCAAAATGAATGGCTTTATTTAGACAATCATGACAGACACATATAGTGAGTATTTTACAGTTATGATTTAAAAAAAAAAAAGAAAATCAGCGAAACCAGTTGCGTCCAAACTTCTTTACCACAGGGCCCAATACAAAAACATAGTAGGAATTAGTGGGCCATGTTGGTCACCACGACCACGTACATTGTAATCAGACGAACCATCCCAGTGCTTTCTAAGTGATATTTTTGTCAGAAAAATATCCATCAATGTCAAGATTTATTGGATTACCGATTGATTCCAGGGGGCCTTGATTGGTTCTGCTCAGAAGTAGTTACTTCTGGATTTACCTCAGAGAATGACTCTAATGCTCGGTGCAGCAGAGAGGGCAGACTATAAAGGTATATCTCCACAGTTAGACACAAAACATGAACAAAATGCCAGTTTATGGGAGTGTTGCCTCTTTAAGATGATTAGCACTGTTGATTGTACATTGGACCTTGAGACAAAGCACACAGCAAACTCTACATAGACAAAAATAACACTATCAGAGTTAAAATAAACTCTTCTTAAGTGTCTTTAAATGTCCACACCACAAAGTGTTATCTTAAATCTTTTTGAAGGGTTGGTACAATAACTCTAATCAAATGTAACTGTTGACTCTTTAGGGTGTTTTTTTTTTTTTTGAGGAATACACTCTCTCAGGGTATATTTTTAACACTTAGGTAAGTGTTAATTCAATTTTAACACTGCACAGGGAAATATTGTGGTATTTAATTGCTTTATATTAATGGGGAAAACTAGCTGGAATTAAGATACCGATTTTGGTGACAGCACATAATGTGTATATGTATTAAAAAAACATTTGCACTGAATTTTTTTTTAACTGAGAGTGAATTTTCAGGGATTTGACTCAGTCCAGAGTATTAACTCTGCTCTTGCTGTATTTTGGCCAACACCAAAATGTTGACTCTTTTTAATTTACTGTGCACATGAGAAGAGGACAACTTGTGCTGCTGTTTAGTACCATTGTCAGTTTGACATTATTCACTAGTCAAGCACAAGCTCCGTGTTCCTCTGTCGGCCAAATTTCATTCGATTCTTACAAATTGCTGCAAGCCGACAAAAAGTTGCTTGCGGGCTGCAACTTGCCCCTGGGCCGCAGTTTGAAGACCTCTGCTCTAAAATGTCACACCTTTGGGTGATGTTAGGTTTGAAGTATGTCTGCTCTGCCCTTAAAGAATGACCTTTTGACCTATAATTAAGATTAGTTGGAGGGCCCCAGTCATTTTAAAACAACCGTTTCATGAACATTAGCTCACCAGTGGTTTTCCACTTATTCAGAAGAGAAGGATTTGCTTTGCATCCTGATAAAATCAGAATGTAGTGTTTTGCTTGAGAAAATGTAAAACAAAGAACTTAAACCTTACATACTGTAATAAAATAGCCTCCACTGCATGTTCTGAGGAGGCCTACTAATCAGGGTCAGGTCAGGTTTAGGAGCACATGTTGGGCTGACACTTTGCCATTCATCATTCTTGGTGACTCATTTGCACCACCAGCAACTTTAATCTTACCTTATTTGTAGGTGTTCTTGTGCAATTAAATTTAAGCCTACAAGCCCTGAGGCTCCGGAGGCCAGAGACACCAACCCCTGTCAGCTGCGTTACCGGCCTACTGATGGTGTTACTGAATAGACTTTTATAGTAGAAAGTCAAGAAAACAACAAACTCAGTGGTTTTGGTTTAAATTAAAAAACAAACACAGGGTGTCATGGCAGGGTTTGAGTAGGGGTTGCCAAATTTCAGGATTTTATTTTAGTTTGAAAATTTCCCCGGGAATTTATGGTGATGAACCTGGAATTTACAAAATTGAAGGCTGGCCTATAAAGTGGATTTTAAAATATAGTTGGGGAAAATATAAATTTTAGAAGTATGTTGACTGGAATCAACCAGATTTAATGCTAGTATACTTGAGAATATCTGTGCTATTCCTCAATCACATGTACTTGGCACACTGCTTACTGCACGGGTATCAAGGTCACGGCCCCTACATGCACTGATCATTCATCCATCACGTGCACAGATGATTCTAGAACCCTAGACTATTGAAGCTACACATTTCAGCCCATGGACATAAAGTAAAGCTGAAACTGACTGTTCAATAAAATAATTAAAACTTGATAAAGTTTTAGCCACAAATAAAACTGTTAAATGCAATGTTTTTTATTGTATTGTATTCCATGGATGTCTGCCGATGGCAAAACAAAATGATTAGATTTATGTCTGGATATAATACAGTTTGTTTAAATTACCCTAAATTTCCAGTTAATTCCCAGAAATTCTTATAATTTCCATGTACAGTTTCCAACGTGGAGTATTTCCAAAATACCCCAGCATATAAGTTTAGACTTATATCATTAACATTGCAGACCCTGTGATGTGACCATTTTGCACCCACACATTGCAACGTTCAAGTGAAAACGATCAATTGTTCAGCGTGACATCAAAGCTGATGTAATTGAGATTGGAGAAAAGTTGTAAAAATAAATTAAAATTCGGCGTTGTCAGTATTTTCACCATGAATAGTTCAGTGTTATTTAATAATGTAAATGATAAGATCATAAGTAAAGAGTGACCTATATGAAGGTGCTCAGTGCCCAAAGTTAAAAGTTGTGTTCATATAAAAAAACAACAACAACCACAAAAAAAAAACATATACAATCAAATTACAAACAAAAATCAAGCTTTACTTGCATTTTTGCTGTCTTTTGACTCTACCTTTGTCATGACTACCTGTGCTGTAAGCTTATTTGCTTGGTTGATCAATCATTGAGGAAATCTCGGAGCATTAAACTAACAGTAGTGGTTGTGTGAAGGGCTCCAAATGTACTTAAACATGGCACATACAGAGGACACCACATGTCTCAGGCTTCTCTTGCCATTATGTGGAGGATGTGGGGGGACCCACATCCTCGACCCACACAAACTACACCAGTATAATGAAGTGTGTGGACCCTCACAGGACTTGAAGACATAAATCACCTAAGATAACTGCAGAAATACATTTGTGGTGCACAAGGCGGACAAGAACATGTACACAGAATGCATTTTTTTTTTTTAACAATTATTCTCAAGGTTTATTTTTCAGAGGAACACTTTTCCATCAACAGATAGTCAAACCCTATACATTTGTTTTTTGTACATTATATTTAGCTGATTTATTTTTGGAGCTGCACTTCTCAGTTAGCGACTGCAGTAAACTTTGGTTATAAAATTTATCTGATGTTTCAGTTAAAAGAATAATCAAAACATTATTTTGTTCTGTTTTTCTTTGGTTCACTGAGAAAGTAGTGTAAATGATATCATGTATTATTATAAGACAGGAACACATCAGATAATACAATATAGTCATTAGGTGTAACTTAGTATCACAAAAAAATATTGTTTGATGTTATCTAGGAATTAAAAAATATAATCTTTAAGCCTATACCAGTGTTTTTTTTTAAATATATTGATTCTGGGTTTTTGCAGATTATTTGATTTGTACATCACTTTTAGAGTCCTGATAATATCCCAGGTCAATTAAACCCTAACACAGTACTAAACGGTCCATGAAGTAAACATAGTTAAGTATTTATTACTGTTCAAATGGACCAGTTCTGTAAAACTGGACATCAAAATGAAATTGCCAGAGTGATGTTTCTTTCTCTATTTTTTTCAGTTTTTCTTAGCTATTGAAACATCTCTGAATATAACTTAGGGTTAATTAACTTCTGAATACACCAGCTCTGTAGAACTGGACTTCAGGATGACATTTCCTGAGTGAGAACTTAAAAGCAGCAAAATGTACATGAATGTTATTTATTATACCATTTCTATCAGATGTTTTGCATTATTATTTAAGTTTTTTAGCTTTAAAAGGTCCTCTGGAAATATCATGTGTTGTAAGACAGGAGCACATTAAATACTACAATATAGTCTTTATATGTAACTTAAACCCATATAAAAAAAAATCCTAAAGGCTATCAACGTTATTTTTTTTATTGAGATAGAGCCTATATATATACAGAATTGTACTGATTATTTGATTTCTGTGGCACTTCTAGAGCCCTGATAATCGAGAATCCCAGGTCAATTTAATCCCAACACCGTACTAAAGAGTCCATAAAGTGAACACAGTTAAGGGTTATCAACTCCTGAATACACCACCAGAGCTTTAAATCAACAAATCATGCATAATTAATATTTAATATATCACATCTAACAGACATTTTCTCCTTAATTATTTAATTTTTTTATAGCTTTTAAAAGACGTTTTCCTCTACCAGGTCACACAGACTGCGGCTTATTTTACAATTTATGACTTCAAATGAAGTGTAATGTTAAAATTAATCAAACAGATTTTTGTTTTAAATATCTTCACTCCCAGGTCCTTTCTGCAAACCTTTCTGCCTCTAAATCTCCATTAATGTGTCCCTGCGCCACAATAAAACCTGTTAGTGGATCTGTTGTGTTGAACCGGGAGCCCCTCGGAGTGTCTTTAACATTACACATGTTTATTAATGTGATTTTACAAGAGGCCACTGTCATATCTGTACGCCTTAAACATGTCAGCGTGTGTAAATGGATTCAGCTAAATAAACAGGAGCGCACACTGTTTTCCATATTTAATAGAAGACAAATATACAATTCTAATGTTACTATTTAAATGCTCTTTGTTTCACTCTTCATGTGTATTCATAAGAGCAGCCTCCAACAAAACTGCACTTCATTAGAGGAACATTTATGAAAATTAAAGATTATGTATTGAGATTACGGCAGGGCGAAGCGGGACGTATTATTAACACTTGAACTACATGTGTGCTGACATTAGAGTCAAACCACTATGATGTTAGCGTAGGTGACGTGTCTAAAGTTACAAAAACAGGACTACAGGACTTTTGCAGAGTTGTAGACGCGACTAAACAGCAACAAGAATCATCTATCTGCTGTTTTATGTAACTTGTTATGCCATGCAGAAGTATGGTTTTGATTAGGAGGAGAAGAACATGGAGGAGAAGGATTAAAAGAGGGAAAAGACTTTAAAATAAAAGCTTAAAATTGTGGCAAAAGTGCTTAAAAGTCTGGCATATTGAGGCATAAAGTTATCCAAAAAAAACAAGCAAAACCAATTGCAACCAACAAATAAAGTCACAAATTGACACTTTACCTTTTAGTTTTCTGAAGCAGCATCTTTTGCAGTAAAAAATCCTTCTCAGGCTTAAAACAGCAAACAAATCAAAATGTTTCAGTCCTCTTTTCTTTACCTCTGCAAGCAACAAGGCTTCACGTGTGTCCCTGTCCTGCATCTGCCGCTGCCGCCGTGCTTTGCTTTTATACTGGTTTCAACTTGCAAAATCATACCTTTGACCCCGAGTAAGGCTGACATTCCTTGAAAGTAAAATCTTGTGTGCAGACGGTGGTGTTTGCTTTTTGCAATGGAAAGAGTAGACTTTGTATTAATTGAAGTATAATGATATCCCTTCCTTGGAAAGGAGAATAGCAAGGCGGTGAATAATGTATCTCTATGCAGATGATAAATGAATATGTTCATATATTCGCTTATTAATTCATAGGTTTGAATTGCAATTCAGACTAGCTTTATGCTTTCAGTACTTTTACCTAAAAACTCTGTTTTAATGCAACAGAAGTTTGGGTTCTTACAGTTGTGATGCCAACGCCTTTTCCTTAAAAACATCTGACTACATGTTTTTTCAGCGATCATTTTATTTGGGGCAGAGAAAAAAACTCTGTCAGCAAAACAAGACGAGATCAAAATGTAAGGGGTGGGCAGTCAGAGATTCAAAGTAAAAACAACAGCAGTATCAATAATTACTCTACTCTGCAAGAAGGGTTAGCCCATCTTTCAGGACATGTCAGTATTTCCATCAGTTTATTGATCTTTAAGATTAACTACAGTATTGTATAACATTAACATGAGTGTTTAAGGATTATATCCATTGATTTGTTGTCGTTGGTGGCAGTCTGATAGTGTGCTTGGTCTGTGATTGGAAGGTTGCAGGGTCGAGCTTAGTCCTGGTTGTCACATGTTGTTGTGTCCTTGGGCAGACCACTGACGCAGCAGTGTCGTGTAATGGATATGAAAAGGCGTGAATGTGTTACTGATTGACAGCTGACAAACCCCAACCATCAGTGAGTGAATATGAGAGTGAATGGGTGTGACTGTGCAGATGTGGCCTGCAGTGTGAAGCTGCTTTGAGTCGCCAGAGAGACTAAAAAGGTCCATTTAGCATTTATCATTTTACCATTTTACTATGCTGCTAATTAACTTAGTATAGAGAGGGAAAACGCTGCTACTAAAGGAATGTACGCCTGAGAAGTAGCGACTCTAACGCATTATGAACATGTTTATAAGATTTTATAATACGCTTATGATTCTGTATAATAATAGTTATTAGCACTCGTGTTAATTTATCATGCTTTATAGTAGTAATATAGTGTAGTATAGTATAGTATAGTATAGTATAGTAATATATTGACTGAAACTGAACCAGTTTGGGCTGCATGTTGGAGCAGCAGGTAGTGCAGTGACTCCACCTTTGAGCGGGGTCTATCTTTGTGAACTTTGTGTTTTCTCCCTGTGCAAGCATAGGTTTTATCTGGATAGTGCTGTATCCTATAGGTTAATTGGTGACTATAAATTGCCTGTAGGTGTGAGTGTGAGCATAAATGGCTGGCAACCAGTTCAGGGTGCTCACTGCCCCTCACCCAAAGTCAAAAAAAGAAAAAACATTACAATTATATAAATGAAAAAAAGAAGAGCACGGCATTGATCATCTCTTTTGTTAAGTGGCTTGAGATAAAATCTGATGATTTGATGCAGTACAATAAAGATGAACTGACTCATTGATTTAAGTTGACACATACACGTTATGAATGTGACTGGTACATTTTTAAGCCGTGAAAACCATGAATATCAAAACAATTCACTTGTTAGATTTTTTTCATTTAATAAAGGGATGCTGCAGTTTAGCTGCATTTGTGTACTTTTGTTTTTAAGACCAGAGATAAAAATCAGCCAAATGGGGAGGGGGACTCAAAGCCTTATTCATATTTTTAGAGGAAAATTGTTTTTAGAGGAATTTAATCTAGTATGAGTGCTGTAGAGACAGTTGCTCTGGGCCATGCTCCAGCACAGTGGGTGGCAGTAATCAACCTTACACATTGGTCCCCCATGACTTTGTAAAGACTTAAACTGAACTTCTTCATTTTTGAATAGTCTAAATCTTGACTTTAACATCTTAGGGCAAAATTAATAAAAGCGACAAAAGCTCTTTCTTATGGGCTGACTTTCAATCTGAAATGGCTGCCAAAATCAGCACCTATCTGATCGAAAAAATGGCCAACAACTCTATGATAAAACAAAGATAATCATATGCAGCACATCAACATTTATTTTTTCTCAATTAGTTTTCTTTACAATTATGATCATTTGACTTTTTTATAATCAGAGATGATTTTGTTGATCAAAATTAAGTGTAATAATGTTTCAAACTCCCCTTTTCATGACAAAAAACTAAAAACAAATACAAAGCAAAATATATCCCAGTTTATAGGAGGTCAAAGAAGTGTACATACTTTTCATCTATTTATTTATTATTTGTTTATAATCTGCTTAGTATATAGTAACAATGCTCTAGTCAGAGCCGGCCTGCTTCCTTTGAGGCATGGGGAGCATGCACAGTGTCACGTGCATCCGAGGTGTATTGCACCGTGCATTGACACAGATATGATGCCATCCCAGAATTATTGTGACTGACTCGAGGTGTAATGACGATGGAGGTTTGTTACAGCTCTGTTGGAACTGTGAAAAGGGCTATTGGCAGCCTGTAAAGAGATTAGCATGAACATTGTATGGTACTGTGGTCGTAGTGTTATTTGAATTGGGCATTATTCCTGCACTAAAAAATGAGTATGTGTTTGCTCATCTCTTGATGGTTTTGTCAAGAGTTTGTTGAACGATCTGGGTCTTATAATGTAGCTTACTTAGCTGCACCACTCACATAATTTGTCACATGCTTTGTTGATCTGATTGGCCAAAAATGAATGTGACGGACAGTTTGTGCCCTTAACAACACTCCTGGTTCTTTTTGTGAAAACTTCTGCCATCCTCAAACACTTGTTTCCAGAGGATCATCGAATATGGATATGCGATACAGTCCAACTGAGTCAGGTTATTGTGTTGTGCCAAAAATGAAAAATACATTAAATGTAACTGAAATAAACATTAGTTGTTTGTAAGCAAAATTAGGAAACATAAACATGACAATCAACCATCCAACCTAACTTCATAACATCATGAAAATAAGAGTGGATATAACACTTTCTATTAAGCCCGCCTTTATGATGCATAACCTTAATATGTTATAATGTGATTATAATGCTCTATTATCACAGTTTCACATTGTCTCATTTATTGGGCTGCCAAAAGTGCCCCCCATTGAAGGCTGGAGGTCCAAGCCCTTGCTAAGACTGCCTTTGCCAAAGGCCAGCCCTGGTTTTAATTTATGGAGATTATTTTAACTTAAAGTAATAACTAAAATGTATGAAATTTGAATTAAGAAAAACTGAACAAAAATATTTTAAAGTATTTCCTGACTAAAACTAGACTAGAACTTTAGAGGTCACAGATGACTGTATGACTGAAACTTAGTCATTCTCAAAAACATATTTAATTTTGATTAAAAATTAGACTAAATCAAAAAAAGCTTACAAAATGAACACCTTTCATAGTGCAAGGACGACCCAAACATTCTTAAGACAAAACAAGAAGAATTTTATGCTGAACTTCTGAGTTGAATATTTATTTTTCTTCACTTCGTCCTTTTTGTCTCCTTCCTCTTTGAACTTCTATTTACTGAGTCTCTCCCCAACATTTTACCCTCTCCTTCTTCTTCATATCTGAAGATGAACTGAAGAGGAGAAAAAGCCACCAAGTTGTGCAAAGTTTTTCAAAGTAACAAAAAGGAAATGCCATGTGAGGAGACGCCGTTCAGGCTGCAGGCGGTTGAAGTCACATGCCAGAGGGAGCGTACCCATGCTGGTAAATGTTACCGGTGATAAATAAACATTATTTAAAAGATGTGTCAGGCCCTGTTAGAACGAATCCGTGCTTCATTTGTTCCGCTGCTCTGAGGGTAAAAGGAATATTTAATCACTGCTCTGAATGGTATGAATAATCACTGATACTTTCTCCTGCGAGCCAAAAGCACTCGCATCCATGAGGTTTGAGATTTACATACTGACGATTTACATTTGTGTGCATCTCAAAGTTTTATGGGATTTCTCAAGAAAAGACGGAGCAAAGCATGGAAGTTATTGTTCAGAGAGATGAAGACAATAATGATAACAGTATATTTAAGGTGCCATAACTCCAGATATTTCTGAGTATCTGTCCTCATTAGTTTTTACTTCTAAGGAAAAGAGTAATGGTACCAGACTGGCCAGCATACAGTCCAGACATGACTCCCACTGAAAATGTTTCATGAGGTGTAAAATACAACAAAAGAAGCCCTGCGCTGTTGAGGACTCGAGATGTTCAACAAGTAAGAAAGGGGAAGAATTTAATTAAAAACTTAAAAAATTAGTGTCTTCAGTCTCCAAATAATTACAGCGCTGCTAAAAAGGTGATGAAACATAACTGTAAAAATACTCCTGTCCCAGCTGTTTTGGATCACATTGCATGCATCAAAGTTTGTATAATTAAAAAGAGACAAAACTGAGTTTGATATACTGAACATTGTATGTCTTGTCTTTTTGTTGTACTCAGTTAAATAAAGGTTAAAAAAATGACCAAATCGCTTAACTACGTTTTGACTTGCATTACTTAATCAAAGATGTTCTTCCATCTATCTGTCTATTTATCTATACATCCATCTATCTATCTTCCTATCTGTCTGTCTCTCTATCCGTCTGTCCGTCTGCCTATCTGGATATCTATCTATATGTCTATCTATTTACTGGTTACCTTTCCATCCATCCGTCTTTACATTCATCAATCAATTTATTTACAGTTTATAATATATTTATTCAGAAACATACACCCATCTATCTATCTATCTATCTATCTATCTATCTGTACTTCCTTCCATTCATCCATCTGTCTATACATCCATCATCCATCCATCCATCCGTCTACACATCCATCCTTCATCCATCCATGTGTCTGTCTTACTATCTATCTTAAAAAGCACACACTCGCCGATTACTTTATTAAATACACTTTGCTTGTACTGGGTTGAACCCCTTTCTGCCTTGATTCTTCATGTAAAAAAAAATGTAGCTTCAACACGATGCTAGAAACATTCCTCAGAGCTTTTGGTCCATATTGACGTGATAGCGTCACGCAGTTGCTGCACATTTGTCAGTTTGTTACTGCAAATCTATAATGTAAAGCTCCAGTTTCTTCACACCTCAAAGGTGATCTATTGTGTGGAGATCTGGTGACTGTGTAGGCCAATGGAGTCCAGCAAAGTCCAGTAAAGAGTCCATAAAGAAACAACAAAAAACATACAACAAACCCAGGAAACCAGTCACACCTCCAGGTTGAAACTAAGGCCCTGTTTACATGACAGCGTTGTCACCAGAAACAGAAAGGTTTTTCCTTTCCTTTTGTTTTCATTAGAAATCCGCATTCACACAGAGACACGAGAACGACTGAAAACGCTGTAGCGTGCATGCCAGGCCAATAGATGGCGATGTTGGTTTGTAGTGAAACAGTGGTGTTAGAACATGCATACGCTTTCCGGTGAAGACAAACTTTTCATTAACAATGGTGAGTGGACTCATGAAGACACAGGAGTTTCTTGTCTGGACAACAAATGTGTCTGGATATTTTTGTTTGGATAACAAACTGAGCACAGTAAGTATGGAGAGAATTTTGTTTCTTTATTATGCAATCAAAAAGCATAGATTTGAAAACAAAAAAGAAATTGCAAACAAAATTATGATTTCAACAATTTAAAAAAAGTGCAGGTGAACAAATTAAACTGGAGCATTGTTACTATAAATTTGTGTTTAAAATTGTATCTTCATAAATCCACAGGTTTTGTTTACAAACCAAAATATTGTTCTCATGAACCACAGATTCGTTTGCGTTTCTAAAAGTTTTGCTTGCGTTTCTTCCTGACTGTCATGGGCGGGGCCTCCTCTGAATACTGTAAGAAGCCTCTTGTAAGTGCAAATAATCAACATGTAAACACAGCAAACACAAAACAAAACTATAATTTACTACATCTGACAGAGTGGTGTGGTCCTGACTACAAAACAAATCATATTGATATATAAAATGAATTTGTGTTTCCTGCCCCATATCTATTTCAAAAAGATATTGATATATCTTAAAAAATCAATAGATTTCCCAGCCCTATGAGTTTCTGTCAACTGTAGTCTAAGTTTCCTGTTCTTGACTGGAGTGGCACCCAGTGTGGTCTTGTCCTGCTGTGTAGCCCACTTACTTTAAGATTCAACATGCTGTGCATTCAAAATGGTCTTCTGCATACCTCGTTTTTAACGCATGGTTACTGGAGTCATCCTCGCATGCTCTGAAGATGATTCAGTGTAAACCCCATAAACCAGATCTTTCACTGTGAGTTTGTTTCTTGTCAAGATAAAAATAGTTTTGGACTATGTTGTCTCTGAGCTTTTGTTGAAACTTTAGGTAATAATATTCCTGAACATTCAAAATATAAGTATAAGTGTAAAAAATAAGTATGTCTGTTTTGAAGCAGAAAGTTAGACTATCTTATTTGTACTCTCCAAGTACAAATGGATTTCTGGGGTCTCTTAGTGGATGTGGTGACTCTGACTCCATTTATCCCTCTTGCCAGGGTGCCAAACAACATTTTAGTCTTTCCTCTTCTCCTGTGACAGCGTCAGTCTCGTACTAATAGAAGGTGCTGAACCATTCAGACTGACAGCCATTTACTTACTGTTTCTGCTGCAACACTTATCAATAGTTTGTTGTTCTAACACTGTCACTGGCCAAACACACGTTTCATGGATCACTCGTTGGAGCTAGTCTTAGATGATTTCTGCACCCAAATCAGTGCCGGTTTTGTTATTAGAGTGATAAATGAGGAACACTAAGCTTTGTTTTTCAGGATGTGCTATGCTTCTCCCCAAAAGCTTTGATTAAAACAGTTTTTAATAATGAAGCTTTTCGAACACATGCCTGTTTTCCCTGCAGGTGATGCAGTTTCCCGAGATACAGGTTAGATTAATGAGCAGCTCTTAACTGCATGTAGGTGTGAATTAAAGTGTGAAAGACAAAGTGTCAGTGTGAGGATGGTCTAATTTTACATTTGACACACTGTATTGTTCTGCAAAAGATACAATCAGAGTTTACTGGCATCAGTTTTTTTCCTTATGTTTGTTTTCTCTTGAACATTTGGCATGGTTGGTGTTGTGCATTTTGTAGTCTCAGAATTGACATTTTGACCATTGTTATCATGTTTGTGTAGTACTAGAGATGGCCATGTGTTTAAGTTTAAAACAGGCATATAAGCTATTGAGTATTACGGGTATTTCAACACAATGAATGTCTTTCTGACACCAGGAGAGTCTATTATTGAGTATTTAGACCAAAGCACTCCTGCAGAGGCTTCACTTTGTAGACTTATAGGCTAAGGCCATGTTGACATGACATCTTTCACCAAAAAAGTTTAAGTTTTATTGTTTTTTGGTAGTTTGTTCACACAAAAATAATGTTTTGGGGAACTGAAGATAAAAAGATTTGATTTTAGGTTCCAGAGAGCAAACTTTAGAAAATGACACAGTTTCTGTCACTGTGCTTGCAGAAGGAAGCGTTTTGAGAACTCTAAGTTATTAAAAAAAAAATGGTGTAAAATTTTATGATCCTTGGGGGCTGTCCACACAGAGACAAGTTTCAGACTATTCAGAGAATTTTTTTAGTCTATAGGCATTTCGTCTGCATGGATCCGGTGTTTAAGGAGCCTGCAAATGCACATTTTTGAAACTGGGTCCCAGAGAAAATAAATCTCACAACACTGCCCTTGTGTTACCTCGTTTACAACGAATTTGCATATTTTCAGAAACAATGATCTCAAAGCCCTACCTCTCCCTCAAACCGTATGTGCTAACCTCTACAACAAAATAATGGCGGAATACAGTGTCACGCTCGTGCTGCAGATGCTTCTGAGCTTGTTCTTGCTTTTTCAGTGAAATCCTCTGCTCTTCTGCAACCACTTTGAGCAACAAGAGGACATCGATAACAGCTTATGCCACATCTTGTTGTGTTTGTTTACATTGCACATTTTTTATGTGCACCCTCCATGTCTTCTTCTCTGGTTTTGGTTATGTCTGCAGCAGCATTACAGCACCAATTACAGGTCTGACATATGTACTACAGTGTTTTTGTGTGGACAGGCACATTTCTTGACACAATGCTGTGTTCATGAAAAACTTTTTCAGCGGGACAGATCGTTTTCCTCTCCATGTGGACATTGCCTTGGGGGGTTAGTTCAGGTTTTGATGGGGGGTTGCTCGAGGCCTATGGCATTTGTAAATATGAATGCAACTAAAGAAACTTTCGGCTTTGTCCCTGAGGGGAGATATTTGGGGGCAGAGGATACACTGCAGTACATGGGGGCACCGAAGCCTCAAAGTTAACCCATTTATAAGTTAAAAATACTCCCAAAACTAGGTTGGCTCAATAATACCCTACAGTAAGATTCTTTGCAGCAACTTCTCTTCCACAAAGCCCCTGTGCTTGGAACTATTTTGTGTTGCAACGTAGGAATACGTATCCCTCCACCAATATAGATGAGCTGTTCAGGTCATATGGCTGCAGCAGGGTCAGGTGGTGGTCACTGGGGCACAGACTGATATAAACTAACACCCTGGATATTACAATGTTGGTTTCTCCTGTATTTATCCCAGATGTATAAAAAGGCAAAAGAAACAGTCGAAATTCTGATTTCGCCACTTCCTGTTTTATGATATGGGCCTTCACTAACTTTGGCTTGTTGTTTTGAATGTGGTCATCAGGACCCACCCCTGTGCAGCGACAGGACATCGGCTAATCAAAATTCAAGAGCTCTGCTGAAAGGTCCAGTATAAGCATTGATAGTAAGTCCCACTGCAGCAGCAACTGGCCTCTGGGTTTATGGACATGGGCTCAAGTTCCTTTAGTGGCAGTCATATATAGTGCCATGGGCTTCGAGCAACCACAATTCCAAAAACCTGAACTATCCCATTAAGGCATCTGTAAATTTCCTTCTTGTGAGTAAATTAATTTCCTCTCTAGGGGTTTTCACCTTTTTAATACCAAGTCTGCTTTCATTCATCAGTAGATATTTAATAGAAAAATAGAATGATTTGAGTCTTAAAGCTTAAAATCTTCATTTTTTCTTAGATTTATTAAATAATGAAAATGTGAGCACAAAAAGGAACAAGCTATAATACAGAGGTCAGAGAGCCTTGTCTCTTTCTTTGTCTTAAGTAAACATTTAAAACACAAAGATGAGACCCCTGTTGTATTTAAGGTCAAATGTCGTTTTACTTTTTTATTTCTCCGCCATGACTCACGGAGTGTAAGTAAAGTTTGCACAAGTGCTCTGAATGGACAAAAGGCTGGCATAGCAGGCAGCCTGCATTTGAATACCAAATTCAGACACAAAAAGCAGGTTAACCTTCAAGCCATGGTGTACATTGATTCAGTGCTTAATATGCATTCAGAAGATTTATCGTCCTCTGCTGATCGCTCTGTGAAGTTGGACAAATGCCACCAAAAAAAGAAACAAGGTATATTCCTCCTCTTCTCCCTCTCTTGTCAACGCTCGGATCTAAAATCAAGATAATCCATCATAGTGGCACATAATGCAAAAACAGATATTAAACTCAGAGTGAGGAAATGTATTCACAGACTGAAATGAGAATAAAATGCTGCTTAAGCATTTAGTGAAGGTTAGAAAAGGAGAAGAATGCAGGTGAGGCACTTTTAAAACTGATAATCAGAGCAAACATTCATATTCTGATCATCTAAAACTCTATTAAAGCTAAATTTGTGTTTATTTTAGTAAAGTGGTTGCATTAATTTTCATGAAGATCTCATGTTTAAGTCAAGTTTGTCTTTCAAATTATAACTGTGATTAAAAAAACGTAAAATAAGGAAAAAAATATGCCCCCCCCCCAAAAAAAAAAAAAATACAAACGAAAATAACTTGCCAGACAGAAAACTTGCAGCAAGAAAAACGTTTCAGTCAGCACTCAGAAATGTCCTTTTATAAAGTCTTTTCATAAGGCAACGACAGTGTACAGTCCACAACATACGAGTTTCATCACTCAGCCTTCATCAGCGTCACAGACAATCAACCTAAAGGGGCTCTCCCTCTAAATAATGATAAACTTCATTTTTTGCAAATAATCACTCATTTTGAATTTGATGCCTTCAACACATTCATAAAAACTGGGAAAGGAGCATGTTAACACTGTGTTACATCACCTTTCCTTTAAACAACACTAAATTAGTGTTTGGGAACATCAGGACACTAATTGTTGAAGCTTCGAAGGTGGAAATCTCTCCCATTCTTGCTTGAGGTTCAACTTAAGTTGCTCAACAATCTGAGGCCTCTGTTATATTTTGCACTTCATAATGTGCCAAACGTATTCAGTGGCAGACAGATCTGCAGGCAGGTCAGTCTAGTACCTGCACTTCTTTACAAAGAGGCCACGCTGTTGTAACATGTGCAGAATGTGTTTTGGCATTGTCTTGCTGAAATGAGCAGGGACATCCCTGAAAAGGATGTTAGATGGATGGCAGCACATGTTGCTCCAAAACCTGTAAACACTCCCTCATACCATCACAGAGCCTGGCTTTTGAAACAACCTGGATGGTCCTTTTCCTCTTCAGTACATAGTTCTAACTTGTACTTCTAGATGTAGCGACAAACTGTGTTTACTGACTGTGTGATTTTTTTTTCTTTTTTTGTTTTAAGATTATTTTTTGGGCATTGTAAGGCCTCTATTGACAGTCAATTCAATCATCATTGAATATCTTGTCTTTGTTGTGTATTCAATTGAATATAAAATCATAGTATCCTGTTTTTATTTACGTTTTACACAATGTCCCAAATGGGGCTTTTATTAAAAAAGTAGCTGTCACAGCAAAAACAAAAAAAAGATACAAAATGGGAGTCAAACAAAACATATGGATGAAAAAGCTGATGCCATCTCTGTGAGCCAGTTTGGTCCAAACTAATCAGTTAAGACCCTCCAGTTGTTTTGAATCAACAATATCTAGTGTTTCTTTACCTCATACATCCTCTCTCTACAATTCTATGAGTAAGAATCAGTCTGAATACAGTGGTTGCACACTTAATAATCTACACTGATACCTTTCTGTTAGTGAATTCTCCACAGCAGCAGCAGAGCATCTTGTCTTGGGATTATGAGCCCCTGTTCAGTTAACAAGCTGCTGTGGCTATAAATCAGATCTGCTAATGACTTAAAGAGCGTATTGTTTGTTGAACCGCAGAGGAGCACGGTGCTCAGAGTAACTACTTTAATTAGGGATTGTCTAAAACACTGTTCCCTGTGGTCTTGACACATTACCAATACTCATGTGCATGAGTCTATTAGTGCTTAAACAACTCCACAAGGACTGCAGGTAATCCCACAGCTGTCCAACGATGTAACGCAGCAGTCGTCTTTTTCATGTGTTCAAATGACCCGAGCGTGCACACAACACCACAGGAGCATGAAGCCTTTCCTGCACTTTGCATTCAACATATGTACGTATTGACCAAGATCTGTTTGGAGGTCACAAGTTCACTTTCATCCCCGAGCAGACGTTCCCTCACTGCGGGAGAAAAAACACACCAGTCACAGACCCTCTCAATCAAACCCTGATCAAACCCAAAGGCAGATCTGACTCTAAATAATACATGACTCCTTCACAGATACTCTTCCCACTGGGACATGGAGGAGAGGGTGCAGGCTCAAACATCTTTCCTCAGCTTCAAACGCAGGACGCCTTCAATTTACAGCTGCCAGATTTTCTGACACTGCTCAGACCTGGAAGTACCAGGAAGGAAAGAAGGAAGGAAAGGGGGATGTCACTCATTTCAGAGTGGGTTTGTCCTTGTCCTGAAAGTCCCTCTTTGATTTTAGGAACATTTTATATTTCCCTCAAGTCCAGACTGGAAAGATAGGAGGATTGAGAACCTAGTACTAGTAGCTGAAGAACTTTGGACAATGATGAGAGACATGGCAAGAATTGCAAGTTGATGCATCCATCCAGCACACAGTTTTATATATTTTACTGAGTTTTGATGTGAAGGTCTAAAGGAATACTGAGCTACTGTTGGTCCCTCGTGAACATTTTAAAAGAAGGGTGCAACTTGGCCAATTTTGGATTTAGGTTATTTTTATGTTTAAATTTAAGTTTTTTGACACTTTACCAGCCTATCAGACTACCATTTAATTCAAAAGAAGAGGGTTAAAGCTTCAGAGCTGCAGATATGTCCATTTTTTAAACCTTCCATGCCTACTCATACTATTACAGTATCCTCAAAGTTGAGTTTTTAAAACATTACTTAAATGTTTAATGTAAGTTAAGTTACTAAAAAGATACGAGAAGCCATCATTATCTATGTTTTAGATTTTGGGATAGTAAGAAACTAAGAGTGCTTCCACATCTGACACGTTTGGTTTGCTCTTTTGGGGAGTCTAAATGATTTGAGGTGGTGTGAAATCTCAAACTCTGGTTTGTACCTAAGAGCTGAACTCTGGTTTGCCAAGCAAGCCGAAACCCCTGCTTTCAGCTGAACCAGAGTTCA
This sequence comes from Cetoscarus ocellatus, assembly GCA_037902135.1. Classification (NCBI taxonomy): domain Eukaryota; kingdom Metazoa; phylum Chordata; class Actinopteri; order Labriformes; family Labridae; genus Cetoscarus; species Cetoscarus ocellatus. Next base: position 1,015,905 of record JBAMNC010001683.1, read on the forward strand.
GTTCACGTTGGGAGTGAAAGTGAACTGGAACACCAGGGGCCAAAAAGGGAAGCAAACCAAAAAGCATATCACCTTTCTTTGACTGAGTCTTGACTGGACCGTGACTGTTATATGCTGGGACACCCACCTTGTGATGATGTGACAAACACGTAATGACTAGTTAATAGGGATGGAAGTTATATGTTGCTCCACGATATATTATCGTGATAATTGAATCCTGATTCGATTTTAAAGCAGTTCTTACCTTTTGTTGATATGCAAAGTATTGTGATACTGAACAGTACATTATATTGCCATTTTTAACTTTAAATTGTCTGCATTTTCTTTGGAAAATGAAATGTCTGAATTCTTTCAAATTTAACAGGAGACATACCTGAGTGTTTTCATCATGTTCCTTTAGTTTTTTTTTTAGAACAGGAGTCAAACTCATGGACTGATGTCCACATGTAGCCACTTAATGCAGCCTTCTCTGTTGTGCTCAACCTCTCTTCAGCTTTTTGCTTCACTTCTCTAAAGAGCTTTAATGCTGCTGTTGAGACGGCACTGGGTTCTGACCAGCATGTAAGAAAAGCTTGTGTTTTCCACAACATTGTGAGGCCTTGAGTCTTAGCATTTCAAGTTAGTAACGGTTTGAGCTATTTTCTTCCCTTCCTCAGATCTGGCAGGCAGCTTTGACATGCTTAACTTGTCAAGTGTTGGCGGGTTGAGCCTTATGTCCACTTTGTTTTACTTTCGTGAGCCACTTCTTAGAGCCATGTCCATCTCTTATGTCCCTTTTTAAAGTCCAAAATAAGTCCACACAATAGATTTAAATGCTAGTGGCGCATTTCTTTTATTGATCTCTTCTGTGTAATCATGATCGTTTACATCTAACTCTCTTGCACAATGAACGTCACCTGTCCAACAGCTCCATTGTGTGGAATTAACAAGTAATTGATTTTATTTATTTTGAACCAAAAGCCTTATTAAATTTAGGAATTACTTACATTAAAAATATCAGGACATGTTAATCGATATGACATTGTCATGCCAAATAATATGGTTAATGCTCATGCTACTCTAATGATGGTGTTCCTCTTACCTCAGAACGTGGATATGGAAACTGGGAATTGCGTCACATCCCAGATAAATGCGCTCCATTTGAGAGCTGGTTAAGTCGGGGTTCCATAAGATTGTCTGACCTCCTTAAGTAGAAATTCAAACAAAAAGAGTCATCCCCAGTGACATATCTGATATGAAACTCAGACATCCCAATCTCCGAGATCAAATGGGATGCACCATAAGGGCAAAGGTCAAAGCCCACTGGATATGTTCTTGCGAGGGTAATGTCATCTCATGAGGACACCTTGCAATTGTGTGAATGGGTGTGGTTTTGGTGAAATTTAAGCACACCCACTGTTTTTACTCCTGTCATATTGTTGATGAGTAAATCTTCGGACAAATGGTGCTGTCATGAATACATTTAAATTTTTAGTGTAAATATTGTTAATTGTTAATACTGTGTATACCTCCACCTCATTCGGAGCCTCATGTCCACTTCATTTTACTTACTTATTCTACTTATTTCCTTCATAAGGAAGTTTTATACTGCTTAAAGACTCTGCACGTTGCAAACTACTTGCGTAATTTTTATGCTCTTTTCATTTGTTTTATTTTGTATTTATTTTATCTTTATTATTTTTTAATGCTACTGTTTACTCTAATGTCCTCATCTGTTGTTTCCAACTGCTATACTGTGTATAAGAGCAACTGAAACAACCGAATTTCCCCTTGGGGATTAATAAAGTATTTCTGATTCTGATTCTGATTCTGAGAGAAGTGGAAGTTGGTTGGTAATTGGCTTTGGTGGATGGCTGTTAAACATGAGACTGGCTCCACTCCAGGATTTCTAACTGTTAAACAGAGGTGTTTTCATGCCACGGTTACTGTAAGGCTTCTACAGATGCACTGCACTTTAGGTTGGCCCAGTAAGGTGCACATGGCGATTCATAGTGGATTCAAATGTGTATTTTACATGCATATATGTATATCTATAAAATGAAGAGTATGGCTTCAGCTTGCATCATTGTAAAGTGTCTTGAGAGTACAGTTGTCATGAATTGGGGCTATGCTATTGATTGATTGAACTCAACAGGCATTCAGCTGGAAGGGGAATATTGAAAGGGCTGCATCTGTATTTAAGATTGTACCAAACAGTAATAGGAGCTGAGCTTGTAAAGTATCTAACCTTCGGTCTTAAATGGCTTTTTGCCACAGGTCACTCACCAATTCACGCCCATTAACACCTATTCATACACTGATGGTAAAGTTTGCTACTTACTGTCCACCAGTAGCAGTTAATCCCATTCATACACACTTGTAAGCCATTACTGTAGTAGAGGGAGCCAATTTGAGTCTTACTCAAAGAGACATCTGTATGGGAGCCGGGGTTTGAACCCTCCACTTTCCCGATGAAAGGCACCCAACTCTACCACTAAACCCCTGATGGTTAGTTCTAGAAACATGTTTTTCCTTTTCGGAGACACATGAAGAAAATAACAATAAAAATGAACTGCTTTGACTTTAGAAGCTCCCAAACCAGCAGCTAAACTGACACTGGAGTCTGGACTTAAACCGTAATTGTTGTTCTTTGTCCTTGCAACTATAAAAGTGTTATGCATAGTTATGAGGTGATGTTACTGAGCTGAAGTCAAAACTAACTTTGAGTTGTGGTGAATAATTATCTCGCCTCTTTCAGCAGAGTGATTTTGCCAGGAATGCAAAAATGCTAATTGAGCTCCATGCTAGCTCCTCTTGTCCAAATGGCGGTCATTTGATTAGAACTAAATAATATTCCCTCTTCTGTGACTGGGACTGCAGACACAAGCACAGCCGGCCGAGCGCTCGGCAGGAGTCACAGTGCTGCTGCTCTTTGGCGGGTGATAAAGATTCAGCCGGTTCCTTTAGCTCCAAGTGTAGTCATGTGTATAATTGCTCTGGGACTGGAAATGCACCGTGTGTGAATATAAAGGAAGGGCCATTTAATAGGAAGCACTGTCCAAACAACATAGCTTCAGTTTGTGTAAATGTCCCATGTCACAGAGACGCCACGGAGAATGAAAGGAGGTTCATGATAGCAGCAACAAGCGGTGAGACGGAGGAGAGCTAACGGGGAGGAACAAGAGTGGAGATAAAAAGTGGCAGAGTGCTGCTAATAACAGCACACGCTTAAATAAGATTTTTCAATCCAAATACATTGTTAAGCTTTAGACTCATTTGGACCAGATTTACATTACAGGGTGAGGAGGGGATTAAACCACGGACTGCACTCTTTGGTAATTTAACTCATGGTTCCAGACAGAGGAAGTGGTCTTTAATACAAATCAGAAGGACTAGATTATGGTCCTGAACATTGTACACCTACCACAGTGCGCATGCAAACAAACACATAAACGTCACAGGTGTGCTTCAGTATCCTAAATATAGAGCTACATCCCTGATCTAAGAGCCAGACCGTGAAATGAACTGTGTTGGGTCAATTTGAAGGGTCCGGGTGGTCTTTGTGGTGGAGTAATTCATAAGCTCTCATAGATCAAGGATGAACACCCGAACCAGTGACCCTGAACTTTGACCTTGTCCATCCCAAATGTAATCAGTTAGTTATCAGTGAAAGTGGACATCTTTGTGAAGTTTTAAAGCACTCTCCTCAAGAATTTGCAAAGTTTAAAAGCAAGGGATGGTCATGAGGCCCACAGATGATGGACCCTGTCCTCCAAAATCTTACGAGAGTCCTATATCATGTGGATAATGTGGACATTTGTATAAAGTAAAAAATACACCCGATGACCTTAAATCTTTGACCTTTGAAAATCTTATGTATTCTGGCAAAGGGGTTAAACCTCTTTGAAGATATTGCATTCATAATTAAAGGATGACCAGGAGACTCCATGACCTTGAACTTTGATCTCCAAAAACAAATCAGCTCATCCCTTTGTCATGACTGATATTTTTCAAAGTTATAAAACAACCTCTTGAAGCTCTTCTGTGATACTATGTTCACAAGGTTGCATTCAAAAGCAAGGGGTGATGGTGAGACTTATGACCTTTAACTTTGACCCTTGACCTTTTGATATCTAGCTAATTCTTAAGAGAAACTAGATGTTGGTGCATTGGTTGATAAAAACCTTGGAGAAACCTAACAAAAACGAATGAAAATCGCAACAATTTTGCAACTTTACTACTGAACTGAACCAGAACTTTCCATGTAGAAGCCACCGTTGGCTTCGAGGGAGCAGTAATGTGTCGATGGGTCTTTGGGCAAGACACTGGAAGCATTTTGTGAGTGTGCACTTGCTGTGCATGTCAGCTCTGGCGAGTGCCTCCACAGTTCTCACAGCAGGCGCGTGAATGTCCTGCAGCCTCAGTGTCTCTCCCTGCTGTCACCGCTCCTTCTCTCCATAAATTTTCACCCCAAAAATGAGCTTCTATGGAAAGTTGAGGAAGAACCACAATAAATCTCCCCACAAGTAACTTGATTGAATGCATAACTGACCTGGGAAATCTGCAGAATGTAAGAATTCTGACAAACAAGGGGAGTTTCTCCACAGAGGAGGCAAATTGAAGCTTTAACTCTGAGATGCACCAACAGAAAGTTACTGGAAGGCTTCTCTTTTCTTTGACACTGTCTACTTCTGTGGACACACATACCTGCCAGACTGAGGTAAATATGGCTCTCTATTTGTCATTTTCAGTTTGTTTCAGTTAATTTTTCAAATAAAGATTGCATGTGCATCTAGGAACAACAACAGCAACAGCTTTGGCCAACCGAGCAACACGTGTGCTGCTAACTGTGCGTGGTTTGTTATCACTTCTCCATCAAAATGTGGATTTGCTTCGTCAGTACTCTGCCCAGCAGGGACGCACTCGCCATTGTTGTTTGTGAAAATTTTGTCCTCACCGGAAAGCATTAGTGCACGTGTTGTAACACCGCTGTTTCATTACCAACTTACATTGCCAACTACTGGCCTGGCATGCCCGCTGCTGTGTTCTAAGTCGTTCTCGTGGATTATGTGTGTAGAGCACTGTTGAAAATGCAAAGGAAAAACCTTTCAGTTTCTGATGACAACATTGTCATATAAACGGGCTCTAATATCACGCCTCTGATACTACCTCTGGAGCAAAGAGGGGATCAGTTCCCCTCATTCTGTCTCCACGACATTCACAGTGGAGGCATGTCACAAATGTTACGCCTTGAAACGACAATGTGAATTAGGCTAATGTTTCTTCACCTAAAGCAGTGATGGAGGAGGCACCATCCAATTCTGGTAAGATCTCGATGGTCAGGAGGACATCAAAGAAAATATTTTAAAGCCACACACTCTTATATCAATCATCATCTCAGACAAAGGTAGTACACTTCAGTTTTAATCTCTTAAACATGAAAAGACAAAGATTTGCAGTGAGCTTTTTCACCTAAAGAGCTATACAACAGAACATCAGAAACACCCACTGAAAGCTGAGCAGCAAATCCAACAGAAAGGTGCAGGGTGGGGTCAAAAAATGGGGTGATGGGGTTTTTGTCTGCGTGACCGTCTTAATGTAAATGTACCATTGATCGCAGACAGAAGCTCTGCTCCAATCGATCAGCTCAAGGCCAAGGGCACCACCAGGCTGACAGCTCACACACCGACCTCTGACACCTTGACCTTGGCCTAAAGCCAGAAAGCTGACCTCTGACCTCCATACTGTGACCTCTGACTTCCAGGAGGACCCAGATGTGACCTGTTCTGAGTATTGCGGTTTTCCTGTGATCTGACTGTGCTACCTACCTGCTCAACAAAAAAGAGATTGAGCCAAAGGGCCATCTCAAGAGGAGGTGGAGGTTCAAGCTCTGGTTTTACACATATGCTGGAACACCTGAGAGGCAGAGGGAGAGAGAAACAGGGAGGAGGGAAGAATATTTTGTACACGATATGGAAGTAAGGTTGTAAGTCAAAGGTTAGCAGCAGCTCAGAGGTATTGATCAGGTAATTTGATTACATGAGAGAACACACACAATGATGGATCACATCCAATGGCAGTCTTTGGGTCATTTTTCATCCATGTTTCACAGAGAACTGCAGAACAAAAATCTTAAAATTGCACCTGATCTGATTCATAGGATCATCTGTTAGATACAAAAGCAAAGGTCTTTGCACAGTTTTAGGATGCCTTTTTTTCTTAACAGAATGACACTTTTGTTTTTGTGTTAATTGCAAAATTTCTCTGTATGAGATAAAAAACTAAAGAGTGGTCCGTACCTCACAGAGCATTTAGATGCTTCAGATTTGTGCATCTGTTTGTGATACGCATATTTGAATTCCAGTCTTTCTTTTGGAAGGTGATAAAGAAAACAAATTTTGGTGCAAAACTCACAAAAATAAAGCTCAGCATGGTGAATAAAAGAGAGAGCAGGAGCACTTCTGGTGTCCCTGAAACCAAGTGAGCTCATGGAGGGGAAAACAGAGTTGCAAACACACTCTTATGCACAACATGACCTCGTTTACACACAGCATTAGACATTCATATATCGCTGAGACTACCTGCAAAACACAATTTTCTTTGCTTTGATTGTTGTTAGAAGGGGCTTGGGGAGTTTTTAATAAACTCTCAGTTCATGGAAAATTGTCCCAAATGTCCCTTAAAATGCTGTTATTTACTTCCTGTGGTTTATTATGTAATAGCTAAACCTAAAAGTGTGTTTTCTGCTCATTACAGGCAGACGCCATGACTGTTTTAGAAGTTCGCTCTGTGGTCTGTAACCTCTCCATCTCCCTCCCATCGAGCATCGTTTGGGCAGCCAATCAGCACAGAGCTCATTATTGTATTATTGTATTATTGTAGTCCTCTGTAACCTCCTGTCCCCTCAGATCTGAGCATCTCCAAATGGGAGCAAAAAAGAGCTGGTGCTCTACAGAGATTAAATTTTTAATTTTTTACTGAACTTAAATGAAATCCTTGCTAAATAGACACCAAAAACATGATGTTAACAGTCAAACACACCAGTACATGAGACCTTCAAACTGTGTTGTGTCTATGAATGGACTGATGTTTAATTATTCACTCGATTCTGCTTCATAAAAGTGTCCTTGCATCTGCTTGACTTCTGCATGAAATCAGTGTCTCCATAAATTTTATTATCAAAAAATTACAAACTAAAGGCAAACAATTGACAACTTGCAGCGTAAAGTTTGTGTTCTGGCTAAGTAAAAGCTGCATTTATTTTGAGAGAAAAATCCATAGCATTTAGATTAATAGATTAATTAAACATTACGCAGCAGAAAGTTCACACAGAATAACTTCTCTTAACTATGACTGAGCTATACTATAATCCAAGCATATTTATTTGTCGGCTGATAATGTGCTTTTTATAATATTGGAACAAAAATATATGTAATTGACACGATTTTTTAAAGTTTGTAATGGATTGTTTTTTGCCTTCCACATCAATATTTAAATATATGTTTCTAAAGAGCTTCTAAGTAATTGTTGACCACAGAACTAAGTTTTAATATCAGGTGATTTATGTGCAGTGGATCAATTGCGTAAGAGTTAAGTGATGTTGGTCATGGAGATAGGACTTTGCTTCAATTTTGTCATTCCCCAGCTTTAACAAAACAGAAAATGGTCATGTTACTGCATAATTTAAGCACAGATAACAGCGTCCATCTTCCTAAAGAAATATTTTATTCTGGAGTTTGGGCATGTCTCTGCTCAGTTGTCTACGTAGCGCTCAGCTGGTTAACTTTGGTGGGTGCTTTTGTGCCAGAATACGATTAGAGCAAATAGTTCTGAGAATTAAGAACTAAAGTGATGCAAGTTGCAAGCGCTATTTGCACAAAAGTCATAGTGTTATAGTGTTCAGATTCTCTGTGATCCCATAGGGGATGTGCCTCGTGCTCAATACGTGAGAGTTGGCAGCCCTGTTCCCATCTTTGTGCTATGCTTCGCTAACAGTCTAAAGCTCCAAAAAGTCAGCAAGAACATGAAAAAATGGCTCTAAATTGCCACTAAGTTTTGGTAAATGACTGACTAGTTGTCGGTCTCTTCATGTGGCCTTGCAGGCAACCAGTCCAGGGTGTACCCGGCCTCTGGCCCAGTGTCAACTGGAATAGACTCCAGTCCTCCTTAACCCTAAAAGGGCTGAATGGTATAGATAATGGATGGATGGATGAACTTTTGTTACACAACTACCAGTCCCACAGATGTCCTATCCCTCTCTGTGGTTGTGGAGTATCAGACCCATCTAGACATAATCAATAGATCATTGTGTGAAAGAGCAGAGGTCATGGTCGTTGCATGTCTGTATGCATGTGTGAACATACACGCACATGAATTATGTGGTGCTGTAATGAGTCAGAATGTTTGTTGTGTCTGATAGCTAAAGACAAAGCAAACCTCTGGGTCATCATTAAGCACAAATCTGAATTTGAAGTGAGATGGATATGTGTGTGTTGTTTGTCTGTAGGTTTGAGGGTCGGGGTTTGTTACTGATCATGCCAGCACCCATCTTTGACAGCGGGAGAGGTCCATGGCGATTTTAGGATGACCTGACCTGACCTGGAATAAAAAATAAATTGTGACTGTGATTTTTTTATATGCATTTTTTTACAGGTGGTGTAGTAGGTAGTGCTCATGCCTCACAGTAAGACAGTTGTGTGGTCGACCACCTGAGTTGATCGAGCCTTCTGTGCGGGGTTTGCAAATTTTCTATGTGAATGTATGGGTTTTCTCTGTGTACTCTCTGTGGTTGTCTGTCTTCATGTGCCAGCCCTGTGATTGGCTGGCGGCCAGTCCAGGGTGTACCCTGTCTCTTGCCTCTTGGTTTCCCTATTAGTCATGTTGCCACCCAAACAGACCGCAGCACAGAACAGAATACTGACAACCACTGACGGATGGAAAATATGCATACATACTATTTTTAATAATTTTTTTTCAAATAAATGTATCAAAACAAAGTTTGCTGCATTTTGTTTGCTTTTCTTGTATTCACTGAAATTTGTTATTTTTTCTCTTTACTTTAAACATACAGTGATTACTTGTAGTGACTCATGCCCAGTTTGTAATACAACTTACAGAGTCTGTCTTAAAATCATGTGCACAATACAACACACTATAAGTACCTTTATAACTCATTATAAACCCTGGCATTAGAACAACCTTTGTTTGCTATTATGAAGCATTACAAAATACCACAAGTGCTTATAACTGTGATTATACAGCATTATAAGCACTTTATAACACATGATGATGGATTACATAGGTGGGCCTGATAGAAAGTCTTACCAGCAGCTTTACTACAGATTGAATGTATTGTGTTGTCCTGATTACAAATTATTTTCTACTTTATTTGATTGTACGTTTATGAAACTCCATTACCAATAGCACTGTTTTATAAGAAAAATTGAGATAGGAGGTTTGTGCCTGACAGCAACTATGTGTAAGCATAGATATTGAATGTTTGCAAAGCTCTGCCATAAAGTCAGGCTCTAGTCTTTGTACTGAGCAGTGGGGTGGTTTGATGCCACAAAACAACCTTGATATTTAACATGACTCACTTAAAGGAACAATTCACTAATACTCTGCTCTTTGATTATCCTCAGGCTCACTGTGTGCACTGTAATGTGATGATGACTGAAGTAATTAACTCCACTCATCTCTCCCATAACACCTGCAGCACACACAGCTCAATCACATTTTTCCTCAGAACAACAAGGAACAATTTCCATACCGTTAATTGTCTTGTTATACGGTCCTGCTGTATTTAAGCCTCAGTACTGTAAGTTCACAGCCCTGTCCCGTCTCCAGTCGCTCCACATTGTGTGCTCATTGCCTTTATCAATCTAACCGAGCCCAGAACAAAGACCTTCGTGTTCAAACAGCAATTACTCTCTCATCTCCCAAGGCATCGGCGCAGGCCTAATTGGATTTAAATGAACCCCCAAATTTCCCTTTGTTACGGCAAATAATATGCAAGGCTTTTAATTAAGATCCGATACAAGCCCATGTGGAGGGTCTGTGGTCTGCTTTCATGTTCTGCTCCTCAAGCTGGGGCTGGAGAGTCATGTGGTGGACAGTTTGTTACAGGCTGAGTCAGTGGTAGGGTCTGTGTGGGTGTCAGGGATGTGAAAATGTGTGTTAATGGAAGGATTTGCTGCTGTGGGTGTTGATCAGAAAAGTGTGATTGATTGACTTTGTTAGACCTGTAAAAAGAGAGGAACCCCTCTGTTGGTTCAATGCCTTAGTGAAGTACACAGTTGCAGGACAGTACACGTGCAGCGGTAGGTCAGGAGGGGCCACAGTGGTCTTTGTGATAGTGTGAGGCTGCAGTGACTTCTGACCTCTACAAAAGACACCGTACACTCATAGTGGCAATTAAGGATGATAGAAAATTAACCTCAAGTGCCTACTTGAGGCTGGCTGTGAAAGCATCAGAAGTCATGCACACACTCAATGATAAAACTCTCATTCAACAGCAAATATAAATGAACAGCTGGGTTCAAAAATCCATTTTGGTCAGAGTAGTTAATCTTACTTTTCAAATATGAGAGATTTCATTTTCTGGAACTTTTCTGTTTTGATTTTATTAAAGATATGAGATATGGATCATCAGGGGTATGGCTTATAAAGCACTTTTTCACATGAAAAAGTTGGTAGACTCTACCCAACTGGGAGTACGGGATAACATCTCTTAGCTCAAAGCAGCCCAGCAGTATTTTGAGCAATAAAATAAAGATCAGGCTGTATTAGGCTATGTCAGGTTGTGCTTCCATATCAACTTGAGCTTGGTGTAAGCATAGCCCAGACTTGTGGACTTAAGTCTGTCATGAGGACTGGAAGCTGGTGGTGCTAGCAATGCTAACATTAGCCAAAATTGGTCAATTGGTTATTAGTCAAAATCATCTATTGATGCTACACTACCTTGCTTACTGTTGTGATGCTTGACCATACTCAAGTCACAATGCACTGCTTTTGGTTGCTTCTTTATTTGGTCCTTGTTTGTTCTGATGGCTTCCACACCCTCCAGGAAACAAATTCTGGTTGGCTTGGAAAAGAACTGAGATACCCATTGCCATGTGGACCAGAGATCAGTTCTTTGGTCTGCACCAGAATTCAGGTGCAGTTTCACACCACCCGAAATCTAACAAACATTCCAAAAAAGTGGTCAATCAATCAGAGTGGACTGAGCCCACATGTGGAAGGTAGCCCTAAAGAGGCAGGAGCACTAACAATGCGTCTCAGACAGAGAAAGAATACAGGAATACAGGATAACTAGCAGTGGGTATACAAAAATTAAAAGGGTTTTCAGAACATTAGTGATGTGAGCATACCCTAGCAGTCATCAGAAATGAAAGAATGAACCATAAAGGCAAAGGATGGGCTCTTTAATTTGAGTTTGATCAGATGAGTACAGGAGGCAGGCTTCATAGACTGATTCACCCATTATTTGTGTACTGCTGGTTCTGCTTGGTTGTGGCACTCCATTCCATCTATTGTTGACACAGGGCAACTAGCAACCTTGACTCATATACTAATGCTACATGACTGGTATTGTTGATCTCAGTGATTGTAGTGTCCACAGGCATTTTGGTCTGCACCCAATGATAACGCCCCCTGGAAATAAATACAAACTGAGATGTTAAAGACTAATTTGCATTTGTGAATTCATTTGACCATGCCAAGCTGCAGCCTTGCCACTGCGTCACTAATGAGACATGACACTTGCTTCATATAGAGGCTGAGATGCATACTGAGCGATCTAAGTTTGAAATAACTGTTTTGTTGGTAAAAGGATGAGTTGCTCTCTCTACAATTGAAGCACTTGTTTTGGTCTAAAACCACTGATATGTCTTTCTCTGACATGTTTTCAGTCCTGCCTCATGTGTTCCTCAGGCGTAAAATGAAGTTATGACATGTGTTTTACAGATGCTGCAGCACACAAAGAATCTCTTTTAGCAAAGGTGTACAGAAATGTGCTGAGCCCGTCAGTACAAGTGTCAGCCTCCGCCATGTCACCGATCATTGGCGGCTCCAAAGCGATTAGACTGCGACTAAAGAACATTCTCTCTGTATTGTCAGGGGATATTTGATTGATTGATTGATCTGCTGCTCATGTCCTCTCAGAGTATGCAGCCTTATAACAAGAAGTCATCAGTCAGCCAACTGGTGTCATGAATCATTCAACCTATAGCTTCATCACTTTGTTGAGTCAGTCTCAGCCAATCACATTAACAGATTCAAGATAAAAGAGACACCTTGTTAAGATTTTTATCACATTTTGATGAATTTTCTTGTCATTTCAATTTTATCGGCAGTTTAAATGTTACCTTGTGCATGGCCCATGATAGCCCATAGACAGTGTTTGTGAATGGGCAGAACCTTTCAAAAGCATATCCAGCAGGTGACTGGAGGATCATTCCATCAATCACACTCATAACGGATCAATTAGATAACATAGTAGGTGGATGCTAATGTCACAGTGTAATATACTAGCCAATATGTAGAACAAACTATTGGCAAAACATGTCGAAAGTGGGGGGAAAGTATCATTTCTGTTGAGAAGTGCTTTCGGTGTTGTAACTTGTTATTTATTTAATAAATAAATGCGGTCCAGATCTGATAAAACTGCTACTGAAGCTGTTAGCATCTATGCTAATCTCTGCACAAGCAGCCACTTCCCGCTGTCACCTCACTCTAAGCTCACACCACTCCTTGCTTTAAAGAAAGCAAAATGGTTAATATTGACTTTAGTTTGGCAACAGGGCCAGCATCACGGCATTTTGGGCCAAAATTCGATTTCTTTCAAGAAATTTTGACTTCAGTTTGGGGAAAGGGCAGGCATCCTTGCCTTTTGGGCCAAGTTTTGACTCTTTGAAATAATTGCCCATTTGAACGTGAAAAGGACCAAATTTTGGACTTCTTTCAAAAGTGACAGATTTTGACACTAGAGTGGCCACAGGGCCGGGATAACTATGTGTTCTCATAGCAACGATAAACAAACGGTGGACATTAAAGGCCAGTGTCATCTATAAAGAAAAAGTTCTTTGTCTTTGAAAACTTATGGAAATATCTGAGATAATGTCAGTGTTCTATTAAAAATACATATAACTTAGAGTCAGTCAATTTAGACAAAAAATAAAAATGCTAATAGTTTCTTATTTTGCATACTGTAGGTCTAAGATATCATGATCATATGCAAGGAATGAACATGAGACTTTTTGACACTGACCTTTAACCTCCAGAGTCCAGAGTCCAGAAGGTTCAGAAGGTTCTGGTGTCAGAGTGTACAAAGCGGTCTGGTAGGTACAGCTGTTGTAAGCGATGGAGGATCATGAGGCTCCGTGACCTCCAAAATCAGATCAGTTTTTCTAACAACTGCTCTGGAAAAGTCACTCAAAGCATTCTTTATATCCCACCTACTCAAGAGTCGGTCAGATGTTCAGACAGAGTCAAACAACAACCCAAAAATGTGATGCCTCCAACCTCTACTGTCTCTTTGCAGAGGCTCATAATGTTAAACTTTATGGTTGAAAATGTTTTTAATGTGTAAATCAGCATTAAAACTAATTGTAAATGATGAATGAAAAGCGAGAGATGGCCTTTTCTCCTCTTGTCATCTTTCTCAGCTAGTCAGCACACAGTGAGGGTCATTTCCATTAACTCATCTGAGACTATGGAAGCAAATAAAGAAGTGCTGGATTGAATACATATCTAATAAATGTATATGCGATCTTACCTGTTAAACATTATATTATATTTAATATTAATTTTAGCTAAGAAAACATTAGCCAGCCAGTGTTTCAAATTTCATTTCACATGCAAGCAGATTTAAATTCAAGTTCAAGCCTGTTAAACATCATGGATTTGAAGAGGACAGCAGCGCTCTTTAATCATGCAGAAGTACTCCGTGTGTAGAAGTGTGCAGACCTGTTTGTGGTTAATAAGATGGTGCTTAAGGTTGCGGTTTCACAAAGAGAAGAGTGTGGCGTTGCAGCTGAAACTGTGTACAGAAAGACTTGATAGAGAGTGAGCTGAGCCTGGAGACTTTCAGTCCTCCTCTCTTTTCCAGTCGGCAGAGAATTTGTCTTTTTCCACGAGGTGAAGTCGAACAGTTCCGTGTGGTTTGTGAGTGAATTAATCATGATGATTAATTGGCTTTCAAGTTAAATATCCAGTGAGCGATGTCAGGCTGCCAGACATCAGGGCTAAATTGACAGGCCTTTAAGGAGAAGCAGATTGATTTACACAGCAGCTAATGAATCCCCCTCCACCCAGAAGGGGAGGAAAGGTAAACAAGTCTTTTCTTTCTCCTTCGTCCCATCTGCCTTGTTCGGGTACACGCTGCTTTTTGTTTTTAACTCTAGTCTTGTTTTGAGGCTCTGAGACTTAATAAAATCCCATTTTCTGCTGTGTTTCCTACATTCAAAGGAAAGATACAACAAAAACAAAATTATTTTGCCAGTTTTTAAAGATCAACTATATTCGTGAGTACTATGGGTAAATTAACTGAAAAAACATATAGTAGTCTATAGATAACAACACTTGCTGTCTGGTTGGTCTGTGAAATCATCCAGCCTTTAGTCCAGGCAAGGGCTGTTGCAATATACTGGTATGGACAATAAGAGACTTTATTAAAAACTGCAACAATCATATTGGGCCAAAAATAGACATACGGTAGTACTGTGTGACTGTTTGCTTTATAATTGGGGCTCCACTCAATTGTCCAGCTCCAGAGGCTAACAGATAACAGCAGCACAACGGAGGGATTTTTCTGTCACAAACAGCAGCGTTAAGCGGACACACACACAAATTGAGCAGCAAAGTTACATCCCCATGTACTGTGGTGTGTTTTTACTACATATTTCCTCCTCTGCAAGTTTGCCTGTGAATAAAAGCAACATAAATAAGTGTGTTTGCTTTGCAGAGCGTCGTTGTCCATCTGTAGCTGTGAAACAGATTATGTGCTAGCAGTTAGAATATATCCTTGTGGATTTACTCGATCCAGAGCTTTAGTTGTTATATCTCCATTTAAATCTCTAAAACAGCATCTGAGATGTGAGTTTAAACTGATGCCTCCATTGTTTAAGTTTAAGAAGCTCCAAGGAAGCTACTAAACTTGCAGGTAGACATTGGTTTATAAAGCTATGTCAACAATGACCATGAGCTTCTGACATAAATTTCAAACTAAAAATGTTAATCTGTAATCATGGGCAAATGCTTTTGGCACATTTTTTGTTGCTACTCACATGTTTAGCTGTGTTGGTCATTCAACAAATGTGCAGATGGGATATAAAATACCAGTTTGCGTTATTAATGGAGATGAATAATTGACTGAATAGCGTTTGCAAACTTTTTTTGAGGAGTATATTTTGACGGATGCATTAATGTGGGTTTCACATAAACAGTTACAGCTAATTATAGTCCTGTTTTCTTGGAGATATTGCTTTTTCAATGCTGTTATAGCTGTTTTGTCAGTTTTCTTTTCATGTTCTCATGTCAGCTCTTTTTGTGGTGTTTTCTCTATGTTTATATTTTTTTTACTGTTTGGAACTGACTTGTGGCCACATTTTGTATGGAGGGGGCTGCATGTTGCCCAGCCTCTAGACTCATTTGTTAATAATCTTGAGATAAAATTTGTAGTGCGGTCAGGAGATTTAAAAAAATGAGAGATTAATTAGTTATGATCTGCAATTAATTAATTAATCTCTTTTTTTAAATCTTTTTTAATCTAAAAATTGCTGAAAAAGCCCTCAACTTGAGGTATTTTCATTGAAATTCATAGATTATTGTGGCAGATCAAGAGATTGTTCTCCACCTCCCAAAAACTCCAGCACAAGAAGCCCATGCATAAAAACTCTCCAACTTTAAGGGCCCAATCAGGGGACAGAGGCGGGAGGAAGTGACTGCATGTTTGAAAACAACGGCAGCGTGTAAAGCGATCTCCTTGGATGCAGCAAGACCTGCAGTTTTGTCAGAAATGGACTCGATTTCTGCTTTAAAAGAGGAGCAAAGAACGTCACTTCAAGCTTTCTTACGGGGAATCATGTTTTTGCTCTTCTCCCGACCGGGGATCACTGCTGGGAAACCGAGAGAGATGCGGAAATGCTGCGCGAACGATGCCGGGTCGGAGTCATGGTTACCGTACGATATGAAATATGCTCTATTCAGAAGTTTACCGGGAGAATTGGTGGGTATTGTCTTTGACGAGATTCATATCACATATAAGTGGCAAATGATACGTCTGTGTGGTATAATTTAATGTAAAATAAGACGATGGTCTAAGGACTCGTAGTTTTAGCTAACGGCTAACAACAGGGTGTAGCTGCTACGTCATACTGTGGCTTGAAATGGATTGGTCTGTGAAGAGTGTGACGAGCAGACCAACCGTCCAATCACCAGCTGCTGTGGTATTTTAAGGTTCTGCCCTCCAGAGATGGCAAGTAACGAAGTACAAATACTTCGTTACTGTACTTAAGTAGATTTTCAGGTACTTTGTACTTTTAGAAGTATTTATTTCTCTGACGACTTTTTGCTTTTACTCAGTTACATTTTCAACATAAATATCTGTACTTTCTTCTCCTTACATTTCCAAAAAAGGCTCGTTACTTTATATGTATAGCTTCAGCAGCGCCGCCTCTCCCTTTACGCAAAACACGCGCTGTGCGTATAGTGCCCCACGATCCATTGGGGGCCGCATTTTGCGCAAGGGGATGCGTTCTCCGTTGTCTGATGCAGCCACGATCCGCTCTGTGGACTACAGGCCTGATATTTTCCATTTAAAGTGTGGCTGTTACCATTGTTGTCTGTCAGTAATGTCAGTTTGCAATGCAGCCCATGCACATGTGAACATTTGATCTAAATGCCTCCCGAACCGCTCAGCGTCTTTGGGCGCGCGCTCTTCCGTCTGCCGGTGAGCGTAAAGACGCAGACAGACGCGCATCGCAGGCACAGTGAGGGATCATCAGTCACTTTGTGTGATTTTATAACTCAAACGGTGTCTTGACAGCTCATGTGCTCTGTTTAAGTGAACACAAAGACTTAAAAAATGACGAGTCAGCGTTTTGATGAATCAAAACTCAACATTCTTCATCAGTCCGGCTCTGACCCTCTGTTTCACTCACTCACTGTTTTCTAAATGATAAATTCATCCTGAGGTTTCCTGAATCACGTATTGTCCATGATATATAAATCAATCTTTGACGGATCAAGCTCCAAATACATTCTACTAGTGCTGCGGTTCTCAACCTGTGGGTGGAGGCCCATAAGTGGGTCTCAGAGCTGTGTTCAGTGGACGGAGCATAAATTACGTGAAAATGTGGCAAAAATGTCTTCAGTGTATGGAGGCCCTAAGAGGACCAACATCCATTGGAGTATGTCAGAGTATACCCGCTAGAATAAACCAGACGCAGGAGGAGACACTGCTGTCTGTGTGTGTGTGTGTGTGTGTGTGTGTGTGTGTCAGAGCAGGTCTGCCACTCTGCACAGTGAGAAACAACTGTTGCCTGATGTGCTATTAAAAAAATGCTATTAAAAAGGTTGATTAAGAGTTGGTCCTATGAGCATGATTTGTGACACCATAATTTTAGAAGCTACTCCTGGTCCAAAATTCAGTGTTCAGAAGTGTGATGTGTTAACCTTAGGTGTACAATACAAATGCCTAAAGGACTATACAGTGAAGTACATTAAGATGTTAGGCAGGTAGTTTTTGTTTAAACATAAACATTGCTAAAGTATATTCCATATAAATTACCCTGTGTTTAATAGCTTTGCAACCAGTGAATCATGCAGTAGAAATACTTTTTACTTTTAAAAGTACTTTTGAGTACACTTCAGAGCCTGTACTTTTTACTTTTACTTGAGTAGATATTTGGATCGGTACTTTTTACTTTTACTCAAGTCGTTTTTTTACATAGGTATTTTACCTCTACTTAAGTAAGGAATCTGGGTACTTTTGCCATCTCTGCTGCCCTCTGAAAATACCGAAACAGTGAAATCATATTAAAAATTAGATTAACGTGATTAAAAAACATAACCCATTAAATATGACTGTAATTAATTAATCGCAATTAACGTGATAATTTGGCACTCCTAAAAATTTGTTATGAATTGTTCCAATGCAAGTAAAGACTGAACTACCAATTTATTCAAATCTTTAAGGGCCCTATTGTGTGCCAAGTGCAAAGTGTTTTGGTGTGAAGTGCAGGTGTGATCATGTATTCCTGTTGTGTCAGGCGTAAAGCTTGTATGTTCCTTACTTGAGGACTTAGAAGCTGACTGCACTTTAAACCTCCTTTTACCTGATCTAAAGTCTTGAGTCTGTGGTGTGGGGTGTTTCTGGTTTTTTTTTTTTTGAGGATGCATTACAGAGATTGGCACACATACATGAGATCAAAACATACACTTTACTGAGCTTGTTTCACTCACATGGGATGCACAACAGCACATCTCTACCATTACATATCAGAGCAGTAGTTGATGAATTCAGTTTATAGTTCATAATGGGTTGGAAAGTATAGAGACAGCGTGGCTGTCTTGCAGTGCTGCCTGGTGTGAAATGAGAGAATTATTTGCTTGAAGCCTTCAGTTATTTGATATGTGGTCAAAATTTCTATCATAAACGTAAACCTGCCTAATCCTGCCTGTTTTAACTGGAGATTGAAAAAATAATGAGGTTTCGCTCTTACGTTTATTCAGAAGTGTTGGACTCGTCCTTTGGATTGTTTATACTCTTGATGCTTTGATGAGAAAAAGCACTTTAATCAGAGCAACAACATATTTCATAGTCTGTTTTATATGTGTTCTTTGAATGTTGTGGCACAATAAAAGGAGGGGAATTAAAAATTCCAGCTGAAATTTAGACCAAACTATGAAACACACTGTATAAAAGGCAAACTGCCAGCTTTCAGGTGCACACTGGCTCTCTGATTGGTTTAATCTATGTTACACAAATGTATAATTAAAGCATATAATCCATACCCTTTGCTCACTGTGCCTGTCTTTGCACCGAGAAGATGCATCCTCAAAATAGCAAAATATAGACTGATATGCCCTGAGCCGCAGTGCACCTTGCACTTTTCATGCCATCAAAATAGGTCCCTAAATGTCTGATATTTCAGAATCGATCGGCATGAGTCAGTTTGTAGCACTTTTCACCTCAGCTCTTGAGTTAATATGAGGGTGTTAGAGTGTTTGGTTAGCACCAGATAGAGCTGTATGAAACTGATTTAAGTCAGTGCTCAATCTTTTTTTCCGTACAATCACTGTACCTCAGTCAGTCTGAAGCTGGAGTTAAAAAAGGCTCGAAACTCAAATGGAAGATGTTTTGTTGTTTGGTCTCATTATACAAACAGTGAAGAAGAGAGAGATGCTCATAAACTTTCATCACAGCGGGAGCTCAGAAAACAAAATATCAGACTGCAGCAGGATGAGGGTCATGCCTCTCTGTGGTAAAAACAGACTGACACGTGTATATTTACACAACATTGCAGGAAAAAACAGTCTGAAAAGTTGAGAGCAGAGCTGGAGCATGTGAACAGTGAGGTATTAGAAGTTACAGACTTTGAAGATTTTTTTGTTTCAACAAGGAAATAATTGTTAGCCTTCAGTCAAACACGTCTCCTGACTTTGAAGATGATCAGCAGAGAGGAGCAGTCTGAAGTGATTTTCAATCTTCTTTAAGAAAACAAAGCAACACCAAATTACTCTGATGTTGGAGCTCTAAATGTTCAGACGGTAGTTCTTTTCCAATCAGTTCACATTTAGCTACTTTTGTCTCCTGCAGAGCTTTTGTTTAGCTGTCAAAGTCTGAGTGGAAATGATTTGTGAACGATTTACTATTTGGCTATTTGAGAAAGCTTTGCAGTGTGAGTCAGGTTTATTTATGAATTACAGGTCAACTTATTAACTTATTAATGTGAAAATCTGTGTCATGTGACTGGGTTTTTATGGCATGAACTGAAAGATGGAAGTGTAAAAGAGAAAAGAGCCCTGGCTATTATTACAAAGATGAGCTTGATGCTTTGAAGACAAATTTGGGGGAGTTTTTCAGGCTTTTTTCAGTTTTGTCACAGCAGTTGCATTTATGTTGGGGTGGCAGAAAACAGTGTAGCAAGTGGACAAAAACATTGCAAAAACCCTTTAAAGCAAAACAAAGATGTTCATGGTTGCACAAAAAGAAGCATAAATAAAAATAGAGTGGTGCAGGGATGACGTATTTTTGTAGGCCAACACGGAAGTTAGCATTACGCCGGTTCCCTTGACTGTTCCCAAGATTGTTCCCTTGTATTTTGTGTCATTGCGGATAATAAGCTCTGTAGCAAACAAAATGAAACTTACATGTTCTGTTTATTGTGATAATCTTCACAAAATAACCAACTTCTGACAAATTTGTAAGCGTAAACATACTGGGTGAGAGTAAGAAACTATTAGTATGCTACTAATGAACTTCAACATGGTGGCTCTGCTTAGAAGCAACTACAGTATTTCCAATGTATAACGTCTTGTTGTGACCTCTCTTAATTGAACAACCTTATCAAGTTGGTGCTCATGGCTGTGACAATAGTGTATGAATAATTGATCATTAAAAATGATCAGGAATGTGTTATAATGTGTTCATTATATCACTGTATTTTAACCATAGACTGTAAAAGAATTTGATTGACTGGCAGGACACCCAGTCAACATTCTCCAGCAGTTTCATAGTCTTGTACTTCTTCTTCTTGTGTTTGTTTACATCATACATGTTCTAAATGCATGCTTCTTCTTCTCTGGTTTTGGTGTACGTCTGTGGCAGAGTTACAGTGCCACAATGCTAATTATAATCATAACTTTATTTGTTTAGCACTATTGAAAACAAAGGGTTACAAAGTGCTTTGACGAACAAACAGGAACATACGGATGACAAAGTACAAAAAGAGGTGACCAGTAAAAAGCACAATTTCACCGGAGACCACACCAGCAACACTAAGAGAAGTGTGCAACTACACTCCAAAGAAAGTGCAAACCAATGCTGACAATGGGTTCCTAGCTCCCTCATCCCTTCCTACAATAAGAACCTGTTCTTGTGTCATAAAAACCCAGATAATACCAGAACCCAGCAACATAGAAAGAGACCACACGGACCAAAATTAAAACATAAATGGCAAATAAAGGGAAAAATAAAGAGAAAAGGAAATAAAACGGGGTAGAAGAAGATGTTAGGAGAATAAAAAATGAGAAAATAAGCAATTAAAACAGTAAGATAAAAAACAATTAAAAGATTGTAAGCTATAAAAGCTATAAAAATGATAACAAATAGAACTACAAACATAAAGATAAACCAATAAAATATACTATAGAGTTTTCAGTGTTTCATGTGGATGAACACATTTCTTGAAACAATGCTGTGTTTTTCAGAAAACTTTGTAAAAATGAGAGATAATTTTTGTCTCCATGTGGACTGAGCCTTTATAGCATGTCATTTCATAAAAGCTTGAGGCCCAGCTATCTTGACCTTTGACCTCTAAGAATTTCGAACCGTTTAAACACTCGTGGCAAAATAACAGATTTGAGATCACGTTGTCAGATTCAACTTTTACACTTCACATCTAATTCTCACTGAGGTGACATCATCAGTATTAATGTCTGCTGAAACAAGTGATCCGTTTTTATACATCTTATAACAAACCCTCAGCCACTTGTGTCTATAAAGAGGAAAATAAATCCTAATTTCCATGCTCCATGTTGCTGCTCTGAAAGGTCATGGCTGGTGAGGAGCAGAAGCTGGAGTACTGGCTGTGTTTTGATGTTCAGTGCTACCTATTCCCTTTCTGTAACCCCCCTGAGCCCCTCTGATCTCCTCTGCAGCTCATTAAAACACCCTCTCCACCTCTGCATTAGCATCAGAGTCATGGTCAGACTGCTTTGTGTTATAAGGGTGGAAAACAATATCAATAACAACAACAAAAACAATAGTAGCCTTTGGTCCGGGGAGGAGAGGTCTTTGATAATGTACATCAAAGAGAGACGTGAAGTAGGCTCTGTTTTCATTGCGTGCATGCCAAGGTTGTCTCTGATCCTGCTCGCGTGGTGTTGCTGCTTTGGGTTGTGTGCTGTTTAAGGTGAGCTGTATGGTGGACGTGTGCTCGGGGTTGGAGTCAAAAATCAAATCCATGAATCAACACTCAAAGGCCAAAGTCACGGACCTTGACTGACACTTTCCTCAACTGTTAGTACACATGCAATGACAGGTTTGTAAGTTTAAAGGTCACATATTTATGAGGTGCTGGTTTGGCAGAGTGTAAGGAACCAGGCACGGCCCATATACTTGCTTCTGGTGGTCCAGGTTCAAATCTAGCCTGTGGTTAGTTTGCAGAGTGTCCTCCCCTACTCCCTCTTCACCTCCACACAAGCCTATGTGGCTCTGGTAAAGGCCTTAAACCCCCCCCCCCCCCCCCCCCCCCCCCCAAAAGAAAAAAAAAAAAAAAGATTTACTCCTTATCAAAAGAAAAATACTCATTATCAGCAAGTTTAAACTGGTCCACATGTCCCCAGAACATATTTTTTTTAAGTTTCTTGCTGAAAGATTGACTCAGACGATCTTTGCTAGCCTGTAAACCCCTCAGTTTCAGCCCTGCTTGGAACAGGCTGTTTTGGTGTTAATCCTCATGAGCTGTGACCTTGCCCCATTCAGGAGGTGGATAATGCTTCAGCTTTCCAGTGCTATTCTCTAATTTTTACCCTGGCCACAAAGAAATGCTAAGCCATATTCTTTCCACTGCAGGCACCTGTGGGGGACACAAAGACCTGCTCAGGGATTGTCTGGAGGAGGTGGCACATCCCCTAATGACATCATTAAGGGTAAGACATTAAGAGGACATGCTTTTTAGGAAAAGGTGAAGCAAACAACAGAGGGAGAGGAGGGATTTTTTAACGCTGGTGCAAGCTTTGGCAGGACATGGCATGGATACATGTTTACATTTAATGGTGTGTTCCACCTACCTCGAAAACCAGAACTGGGACTTATGTCACATTCAAGTTTAAAGCCACACTATGTAAGATTCCGGCTTTCAGCTCTCTAGGGGCCTCCATGGACGGTGAGAGTAACTGCACTGTCGTAAAACAGGACACCTCACACCAACGTGCATTTGTTGACATACAGAGGGAGGAGAAGCGAGCTGACAGGACGTCCCAAGAGACAAATAAACCATGTGGGCTGATAAGGTACAGTCTGATCATGTTTCTTTTTGAATAAATCAACATGTACTTAGAAGTCCAACAATAACAGGGCAAAATCAGCATCGGTCGGACATCCCTCCTCGTCTTTCAGCTCACGCCAGCGAGTGAACGCCGGGGCCAATGTTTATCCCTGTCCGGGCATTTAGCTTGTTACTCTCCCGCTTTCTTTTTTTCGTCTCCTCCGATAAAACTTTTCTTTTTTGGGGGTTTTTCATGGCTTCCGCCATGATAACAACTCTACATTTAGCTTTCTTCTTCTTCTTGTTTAACGGTGGGTGGCATCCAGCGTCAGAGGAGCATTACCGCTACCTACTATGCAGGAGTGTGAGCCAGAGGTCCCTATTTCCATTAGGAAAATAAGTGCATATTTACTTTAAACTAAAGTCTGTTGATTAAATCATTCATTTCATTCATTTTCTATACCGACTAGCCCTTTCGGGGTTGCGGGGGGCTGGTGCCTATCCCAGCTGTCACTGGGCGAGAGGCGGGTACAGACAGGCATCCATGGGCAGCTCTGTGTTGCCGGAAGACCCTGCACATGCAGACGCGTTACCCCTCCCCCACTGAAAGAGTGGTGAAAGCAGCAGTGCCTTGGAGGCTCCTTCACAACAACGATAAATTTTAGAGGCTGTTTACACGACTCTGTTTCCCACCAGAAACGCAAAGGTTTTTCCTTTGTGTCTTCAAAAACAATCTGTGTTCAGACGGAGACTTGAGAACGACTGAAAACGCTGTAGCGTGCATGCCAGTCCAGTAGATGGCGATGTAGGCTTGCAGAGAAACAGCGCAGTTACAACACACTTAGAGGAAGACAAATTTTCCACAAACAACAATGGGGAGTGGACGCATGAAGACACAGGAGTCTCTTGTCTGGACAACAAATCTGTTGGGACAACAAATCTGTCTGCAGAGTTTTGTCTGGATAACAAACCGAGCACGGGAAGCAGCACACATGTTACTTGGGAGACGGCCGAAGCTGTTGTTGTTCCTGTATGCGCACGCAGCCTTCATGTGAAAGAGTACTGCTTATGCAGTGATGTCAGCGTTTCCCCCTGAAACGCTGAATCGTGTTTACATGCGACCGGGTGGCGAAGCGTTTTGAAAACACATTTCCCACATTGTCAGCTGTACTTTACTTCTTCCAACTATTTTATGTCACATTTTCACATTTTCAGCTTTGTTTGCATTGCTTTTAGCCATTTCATTTCACATTTCCAGCATTCAGACTCAGCATTTCAACGCATTTGCTGCAAGGAAATGCAATTTTTCTAGTCAAATCTATTTTAAAAATTAAAAAACTGCTTTATATTCTCCTTTTCCCAACGTTAAGCTTTTGCCTGGAGGGGGATGTGACATACACTGTAAAGCAGTCAAAGTAGTGAAAATTTGTAGTTTTTGAGTGTGGAAGTGTTCCCACCATCCACATCGAAGTTACATTTTGCCAGTGAAGGCGATACAGACCCCCTCAGACTATGACAGAGGTGTCATTCAACCTGTTGTAAGGTGATGTACCATCACAATGACTCTAGAAATACTATATTAAGGTGAAAAAACTACTTAGTGTTGGTTTAACATGTTCCAGTGAAGAGCTGGTGAACTTGAGGTACCTGACTCATCAACCCTCCAGAGTTGAAATTCCAACCAAAAGGTGTTCCTAGTCATGAAGCTAGTTTGGAACTCAGGGGCCATCCACAAGGAGATGAGTTTAGCTGCATTAAGTTTTTTATAGTACGGGCATTTTGTCCACATGGATTCGGCATTTCATTCACAGCTTGAAAACATACATTTTTGAAACCGGGTCCAGAGTGAAAAAAAAAAAATCAAAAAGCTGCTCTGGCATGTTAACAACAAATTCTCATATTTTTAGAAACGATGATCAAATATCTCCACCTCTCTCTTAAACCACATGTGCTAACTCTGTCTGTCTGTCTTTTCACTCGTGCATTTATTTTCGCCACCATCTTCTTCTTGTTGTGTGTCCTCACATTGCACAGTTTTTTGCACATGCTCCATGTCTTCTTCTCTGGTTTTGGTGTATGTCTGTGGCAGTGTTACAGCGCCACTTACAGGCCTGGCATATATACCACAGCATTTTTGGTGTTTTGCGTTGACAGACACATTTCTTGAAATGATGCTGTGTTTACAAAAAAAAGCTTTAAAAAAGGAGATAGATCGTTTTGGTCTCAGTGAGGACAGGGCTTCATATATTCCAATCTTTGAGATCGAATGGAAAGCACCATAACAACCTTTAGAAAGTGATTCAAGAGATTACTTGCAAACAGTTTCTATTACCTCCTTCATTGTATTTGTTGAATCATACCCCAAACAATCTTTTTATAGAGATCTCAAATCTATGTGAACAATTCTCTCATTTCTGGCAAAAAATTGTATCTTGCTGCGTTGGTCTGCTCCATAGGTCCCACAGCTGATGTGTGGATTTCACAAATTTCAGCCCTTTTCGCTTTGGAGAAATTGGCTCATGACCTCAGCTACAGATCTGACCACTGGAAGCCCTGGACTCTTACCTTCAAAAACTCTGTGGGAAAGTTTTAGTTTCAAACAATCTACTTTTGCTGCTGTTTGACTGTGTCCTTGTTGGTTTAGTTGAACTGGTGCACAGCATTCTTGTGTTTAGCTATTCTACGTGTACAATCTAAAACTTTTTGTGTACACATGACTACACACTTCATTTTGATGTAAATTATGTAAAATATCTACACGTGAATGCTCTGTGCAGTGCTCGTTGCCATTTGATTGTTACCTCCGCCCAGGAGGTTATGTTTTTGTCAGCGTATGTTTGTTTGTCTGTTTGTGTGTTTGTTGGCAAGATTATGCAAAAACTACTGGACAGACTTTGCTGAAATTTTCAGGATATGTTGGCAGCGGCCCAACTTAAAAAATGATTAGATTTGGTGGTGATCCAGATAACCGCCATTAACGAACAATTGTTTTTGCTCAATAACTGTCTAACTAATTACGAAATCAACATGATTCTGAGTGCTAGGTGTGGGTTTTCAGGGTCAAGGAATCATATTATGATGGTAACTTTATCATGGAACTCTTGCTTATAGATGTAACAGCAATGTGTGTGCTACCTTGGTCGAGGTTTGCACTGTCTGAGTGCTTTCTAGTTTTGTTTCGTTTGTCCCTCTTTTGTGTGTTGTTTTTTCTCAGTTCTGCTTTGTTGCATTAGTCATTGTTTGTATTATAAAAATATAAAATTCAATTAAGAAAAAGAAATAAAGAATACCTTGAACAGCATGGGACCTTTTAAGTCTTAAAATCTAGACATTTCTGAAGATACCACTTATCAAACTCTTAACCCTGAACACCAACTCATACAACATAAAACTTGCATTAACTGGGCAAAAGCATGGCAGAAGATATGCAGGACAAAGAGCTGATGTGGCCTAATGGAAGAAGAGCTGCTTCTGTAACAGTATCTGCTGAAGTTTTTTCATCATATACTTGTTTGTGATGATGTATGAAAGGTACATATACACTAGGTACACCTTGCTAGTACCAGGTTGGACCCCTTCTGCCTTCAAAACTTCTTTAATCCTTCATTGCACAGAATCAACAAGGTGCTGGAAATATTCCTCACAGATTTTGGTCCATATGGACATGACTGCAGATTTGTTGGCTGCACATCAATGAAGTAAATCTCCTTTTCCACCATACTCCAAGGGTGCTCTATTGGACTGAGATCAGGAGACCGTGGAAACTACTGAAGTAGTGTGAAAAACTGAGGCTCATCTGACCCGACAACATTTTTCCAATTTTCTATTGTCCTATTTTGGTGAGCCTGTGCACATTGTTGCCCCTGTTTCCTGTCCCAAGCTGACAGGGGAGGTACCTGGTGTGGTCCTCTGCTGCTGTACCCCATCTTTTCCTAGACTGAACGTGTTTCTCAGTCAGAACTGCTCTTCTGCATGCCTTGCAGTAGGCCAGCAGTTTCTGAAATCAGATCAGGCGGTCAAGCACCACCAACCATAACATGTTCAAAGTGGCTTAAATCAGCTTTCTTCCACATTCTGATGATCAATTTGAACTTTAGAAGCCCACCTTTTCAATATGCTTGAGTGCATCACTCCAGCGTTTACTTTAACTTTAACTTGAACTTAAATTCATCAGACAATCTGCATGCCGTCCTTCACTAAAACAGAACACGTGTCACTTTACACAATGTTAAAACCGTTAGGGGGATCTAAAAAAAGCTTTTGTAAGAAGAACTTCCAAATGTTGAAGTGTGCAGTGGTGATGTGAGTTTGCCCACACTGTGCAGTGAATAAGTGTTAATACCACAGCTGCACGACTTCTTTTGCCTGCTGTGTTTAAAGGGATTCATTGTCTCTTCTTAATTAGATTCCGTTGGAGGACGACATGATTGATGTCTCAGCTGATCGGCACAGTTTCACTTAGCGCTGATACATTCAAGATAACGTCCACATGTTCTTTTGTTTCGGCGCTCTCATGTTGCTCAGATGAGTCAAACACCACTAAAAAAGAAGTCTTTATGGTTTCAGACACTCGTCCTCTACCTGCTGAATAATAACAGGATGGCTTTTATTTGAACTTTGCTTTAATACCAACTTAAGAGACACAAGCTTTTTGTGCACTGTTGCTGAGGAGAACAGAATAAAAAACAAAGAAGATAATTATGACCCAACTATGATCAAACATATGAGAGAAATTATCTATGTTTTTATGAAACAGTCCAACAAGTCAACAATGAGATGTGTTTCTTTACAGCACACTTGAGCAGTATTTCAATGCGCAGCTAACCTTTTGCAGCAGCTGCATCTGCCTGATTCAATGTCTGTAATCAGACAAACCAATGCCAAGCTCCAATCTACAACAATTGTGAGCGGCTCAAAGCAGCGCAACCCAATCAGAGTCTTTTAGAGCAGGAAGACCTCTTCCTAGTGCTACAACCCTGAAGACAGCAGGAAGTGATTACTTGCACATAGATTAGCATGGACGCTACCAGTTTCAGTAGCAGTTTAATCAGATCTGGACCACATTTCTTTATTAAATGGTAAACAAATAACACTGAAGTCACTCCTACATTGAAAGATATAAAGGATATTTTGCTCCACTTCCGACATGTTTTGGTGAGAGCTTGTTCTATGAAGTGGTTCATGTTTTGTACTTTACACCGCAGCCTACCTAATACATTGTTTGATTGGCCTGTAATGAATGTGACTGATGGAACGATTGTCTAATCACCTGCTGGATATACGTTAGAAAGGTTCTGCCCGTTCCCAAACACTTTCTATGGACTGATGCCCAGATTGACAGGTGCAATATATGTGCAACAACTAGAAAGCACTCTGAGAGTGCAGACCTCCGCCAAGCGCCACAGTTCCCCCTATTTGTCATTTGCACCATAAATATTAGTTCCACATTTATTTTGACTACATTTGTAGATTCCTTGACCATGAAAACATACCATTGGCAACTGAATTCATAATGATATCAACATTAGTTCAGCAGTTATTCATGAAAATCGAATTTTCCTTAATGGCGGTTTTCTTCTGGATCTAGCTCCCTAGCTTTTGAAGATACAGCAAATCCATTGGCACCTTCCAAATTCCACAATGCCTTGGCTATTTAATGGTGTTTGTTGCGTGTTTATAGCTTCATTTGTTCTCTTCCTATGATGAAAATTCCAAAGGTCCCCTATTTTTTCATATTCTGGATCATAGTATCTGGAATTATTCCTTTATCCAGATCAGTCTGTGATATACTGTAGAGCATGTTAGAAACTTGTCCTGTATTTTTTTTCCCAAGTGCCCTGACCATTATTTATGGAGTTATATGCAGAACTGTCGAAAATGGCCCTATCTCCCAATGTTAAATAATCCTTTAAAAAATTCCTGGATCCAGACGGAGATCCGGATTGCTTCCAAAATCTAATCATTTGTTCCTTATCCCAATCCGGACATTCCCTGAAAATTTCATCAATATCTGTCCATAACTTTTTGAGTAATGTTGCTAACTAACTAACAGACAGACGGACAAACAAACCCTCCCAAAAACATAACCTCCTTGGCGGAGGTAATAACGCAAAAATCCTTGAGAATATGAACCATTTTTTATTCAGTTTATTTGACTTGTCTATACCAAAAGGCATAACATCACACAGCTCACTTGGACAATCCATCCATCCATCATTTATATTGCATTTATATCTTCTTTGGGGTTGTGGGGTGCTGAAGCCAGCTCACATTGGGTGAGAGGCGTAGTACACCCTAAATTGAGCACGTTTTTGGTCTGTGGAAGGAAACCCAAGTGCCTGGAGAAAACCCAGGCAGGCCTGGCGAGACCATGCAAATTCTACACAGAAAGACCCTGATCAGCACTGGCGGTCAAACCAGCAATCTTCTTGCTGTGAGGCAAGCGCACTAACCTGCTGTGCCACTGTTCTGCCCTCACTTGGATAAATGATTGCATAAACTGGTCAGTAAGTCCTTTTCACCCGAGGTGGATGTGTAATACGTAGCACAGCTTACACTGTGGTATTTATAAAGCTGCAGTAAAATCAGGCATTTAAGACTAAAACAATCAAAGAAAAACCAGAGTAATCCTGAAGGGACTGACTTAAATACCTTACAGGAGTAAAGCCTCCTGTATCAAAGCAGCACAAAGCATTCAGCCACTTCAGAAGTATCAGAAGTCACTTAATATTTCAGTATGTGATACTTCCTTCTTTGCCTCCAAAGCCACCTGAGAAATCATCTAAAATACAGAAGGCCTTTATAAGCACGTGGAGCTTCACAGAGAAATCTGTCCATTTATGAAAGACTCAGGGCTGGGCAGGTTGTGCCAGACCGAGCCCTTCAGGGACTCCTGCTGTTTGCCTTGGCTCAGGACCGGCCCGGGTACAGGGCCTCGGTTGTCCGGAGCCACAGGCTGCAGAGCTGCAGGTATTTCCTGACTAAATTTCTCTGTCATACTGTTTGCAGACCAAATCAGAGGATGGAGAGGGTCTTTTGGAGAGAGAGGGCACATAAACTCTCATTAGAGGCTAAAGTGGGAGGTAGGGCTGGGCAGTATAACAAGTTTTTTTAGATGTTTTGATACATTATCACATCAGATTTTAGAGGTGCAACAACAAATCTTTAAAAAGTCCTTAAAGAACTTTTAAAGGAAACAGACCAAACAGAGGGGCCAGATGTCTCAAATTAGCCACAGTTAAATGTGATTTTAGACATGCTGCCGAATTTACTGTACATGGTGTTAACATCAGCTCGAGTAATCTTAAAAGTGAACTTGGACAAGTTAGTATGGTCAAGCCAGTCGCTCATCAGTTTTCTGGAGTCAAATCAGTTGCTCCTAAATTGAAAGTGCTCATGTCTTCAGATCTTTATGGTTAATGCTCAGTTTTGAAGGGCGAGAGGATTGAAGGGCAGGATGCATGACTTCTCATGTTAATATTCTTCCTTTAAATTAGAGGGATGAAAAATCGATATCTTAACTTGACTCTGGCTCTTAAGTGTTGGTGTTTCCAATGTGAATGAACCAGATCATTTAATATTACATCAAATAGTGTCGGGGGTTTAATAGTGTATCACAGGGTTTATTTTGAGCTTTTAGGTCAAAGTTACAAGTGAAATAAAATCCTTTTCTGACATTGTTCCTTCATGAACTAGATATTATTTAATAAAATATCCACAGAACTATGACTATTTGTTTTGCATTTGTTAAAGTTTTTTCCTAATGTAATTTTGTTGCCAAAAATGGTTTCAGGACTTCAGAATGTTTCAGATTTTGTCATTTTTTACACTTCCAGATAAGAGATATATTTTGTAATTTCAATTCATCTGAAGTTTATAAAACACGATCTCCAACATTGAAGGTGACCAGTAGCACCCATTTATGGGAAACTTAAATTAATTTTAAAAAAGGGGGATAAGAGGTTTTGGTCTGTCATCGGCTTTGTGAAATAAACCTTAAAACGTACCAGATATATCATTCAAGCAAAGGCTTCGTGTTAAAATGTCGGCCATAGGTCATTCAGCATTTTTTTAATTACAAAAAATGGTCTAATTATAAACAGACACCAGGGTTGCGGTTTGCCCATTGCCACAGGTTTGATGCCCGGGCATAAAAGTCTGTCTGCAAATTCTTGATAATTAGAACAAAATACTTGCCCAAAGGCCAAATGGTTGCTGTGGCACCAAACAGTTTTCAGAATTGTTTGATTTTTATTAGAATCATATCCAAGTTTTCAATTCTGATGTTGTAACAACCAA
Source organism: Cetoscarus ocellatus (assembly GCA_037902135.1). NCBI lineage: Eukaryota > Metazoa > Chordata > Actinopteri > Labriformes > Labridae > Cetoscarus > Cetoscarus ocellatus. Next base: position 1,047,395 of record JBAMNC010001683.1, read on the forward strand.
ATGTTATTTATTCACAGGAAAATACATAAAGATCTGTTTTGTGTCTACACACTCAGCCTGAAAAACACTAATCTAAGATTTTTGTCCCATATTGCCCAGCCCTAGTGAGAGTACTCAAATGAAATCAGAATGTGATTTTTTTTTTCTATTTTTATTTCAGCTCATGAGCTTTTGTCAAATCAGAAAGGAAATTAAAACCTCTTTCACTTCCTTTCCATTAATCCAACTTCCATGTTGTTTTTTTTTCTGCAGCCGTACACAGGCTATGACTTTATCTAAATACTCTGAATCCCATGAGCATCATTCCCTCTCAATTTCCTCCATTTTCTTCCCAAGACAGCCCAGATGTTTCTCTTCCCTCCCTGTATTTTGTTAGTTTAGCATAAATATGCAGGAGCAACGTCTGCTCGTAACAGGCCATCATTCCCTGAACATCTTTCTCCATTATGTTAATGAACACGGACACTTAGAAATGGGTGAATTTTGGGCCTTCAACACACCTGCAAGCACCTGCACACACACTAGGTTTTGTAGCACTGCACACTTTTAACTGTTTCTTTTTGTGTTGCCATGTCAGTTTATTACAAGCAACTTTGGGCTCGTTCTTCAATGCAGTTGCTCACAATTATTGGAATTTGTTGTTGTGGTCCCTGTATGAATACATTCTTTCTCTTCACATGATGTTTTTTTTTACATCCTAATTTGTTTTAAGATTCCTTTTGAGATTCAGGAGGAACAATATGGATTCTGTCCTGGCCAAGGGACAGTGGCCCAGCTCTTTCCAGGCTTCTTGAGGGAGCATGAGAGTTTGCCTATCCAGTCTGCATGTGCTTTGTAGACTTGGGGGATCTTGTGGTGGGTAGTGCAGGGATATGGGTATCCAGGGTTGTTGCTGAGAGCCATTCAACCTTGTACAACCAAAGTTCTGTCAGCTTCGTCAGCTGGGGAGCATCAGCAGGCATTGGGGAGTTTTGTGGCTGGGATGATGGTCAGCATCACCAAGTCTTAGGCCATGGTTCTCTGCTGGAAAAAGGTGGATTGCTCCTACCAGGTGGGGAGTGAGTTCTTACCCTAAGTAAAAGAGTTCAAATATCGTGGGGTCTTGTTCCCGAGTGAGGTTAAAATGGACCAAGAGTGGATCGGAGCAGCATCTGCAGTGCTGTACTCTGTAGGGAGGGATAATATATCTCATTGGCCTGGAAAAGACCCCACACATGAAGACACATAATGGCAGATTACAGTTTTGTTCTTGTAGTTTGTGGTGTGCCACAAAGGAGAACGACATAGCTCACCGCACATAAACCAACTCACTCACCAACAACCAGGGCCTCAACTCTCACAGCTTGTAATTTTGCAAGATTAAATGTGACATTAGTGTAAACATATTGTACACCTTCAGGGGGGAATTGAACCTAAAAGCAGCTTGTGGTTAGCTTCCTATGACATCCTTGGCAGTTATGACTTCCATCCAGCTCATCTCCTTATTGGTTTGTTACATATAGTTTACAGGTAAAGCTGTATAGATGCTTTAGCACCAATCAACAAGTTGGTCCTCCCTTTCAGATGTCCTAAATGAAAATATCATATACTTTGGGATTGGGAACTGGAAGTGCTAAAGTGCTAACTTACGTCTGCATTTCTGGACTCATTCCTGCACCTCTCTATAAGTTTATCTCATCAGGGTGGACATTTGTGTGAAGTTTGAAGTAAATCCCTTCATCTCTTGCATATTTGGGACATTGTGTTCAAAAGCAAGGGAAGAACAGGAGGCCCCTTTGACCTATGACTTTCAGAATCAAATGGCAACAGCATTGAGTAATCTTGGACATTAGTGTGAAGTTTGAAGAACATGCCTAAAAGTGCTGAGGCATAAATATGTAACATAACAAGTTACAGTACATTACCTGTGGTTGCTCATTCTTTGTAAACAGAGGCTCTGTTTCTTTCCCTGTCACTTCTATCTTACATTACGTGATGGCTGTGTTCAGGCCTGTTGACAGAAGTTGTTGGGCCCCTAAGAAGTCTAGTAAATGGGCCCTCCTCAAATGTCATTAATATCAATACGTAGGAAATGCTGGTGGATTTTGCACACACCATGTACAGGCTGCAGTCCTTAGCCCAATTCACAGTGCCTTTATGCAAAAGCGCCAAAACAAGGTTCTGCTATATTCACATCTAAAGATATTCACATTAAATCCCCAAGGCCACAATATCTGTGTGAACTTATGCTGCCATATGACAACATGGCATGTGCCCCCACATATATACAAAGACACTCGCAGTGGATCTGTCCCCGCTGAGTGTGGGTGCCTCTTTCTCTCCAGTAACCTGCCTCTGTTACGAGCTCTGGAGAAGGAACAAAGTGGGTATCAACCCGTGCCCCAATTCTATGTGTAGGGCATTCACAGTGGAGGTAAAACGTCACATGGAGGTAAATATTACACGTTAAAATGGCAGTATAGATTGGGCTCTTGAAATAGCTTGTCTGATTTAAATGCAGCTTGGAGCTCCTTTACCTCATGACATTCTTCACTCCCTCTCTCCAGCTTTCAACCCTATTCTGTTCCATCACTCAAATAAAGGCAAGAAAATTAAAAAAAAATGTAAAAAACATGAAAAAAGGACAATAATAACATCAATATGTGCATGTTAGATACATGGCATGTGTACTTATTTAATACTCTAGTGCTGCTAGTCTGGGAAGACTTTGGAGATGACAAAAAAAAAATGAAAACAGAGGAATTAAAAAAGAAAAAACTTCGCTGCAGGCCTTAGCATAGCTAAAAACACCAACCATTGTTGTTCAGTACTTCCATCCACAAAATGAATATCACAAAAAAAGGATTTTACTATTTCAGGAGGAGGGACTGTAGACTTTCAAACAGGCATAGACAAATAAATTCCTTTTAATACAGAATGGTAAGTGTTAGGTTTAAAATATTAGGAAGTCATAGATTTGGGATGGACCATGTCTTCACTAACCCTCATGGGCCCCTTCATGACTCTGGGCCCCAGGAAGCTTTCTCCTTTATCCCTCCTTAAGTGTGGCCTTGGGTGTGGTCCCTCTTTTTTTTCTGGGCTTTATTCATTTATTTATTTCTACATACAGCTAAGAAGCTTTCCCTGGGCTTTGTTTGCTTGTTTTTCTGGCAAGATGTGGCCACTCTGGTTCCTTGTCACTGTGGCCCCTTTCAAATGATCCATTGGGATTAATGAATGTAATTTCCACACATTAACTGGTAATGGGCTGAACCAGCGCTGTGTTTAACGGGTGCATCTGTCCGTCGGGTGTCATCGTTCAAATCGCAGCGGGGGTTTCTAATTGACTATTGTTCCGTCGTGGTAAACACTACTCCTTCTTTTTCCTCTTCCCTCTCGAGTAATTCCACCACATCAAGCGCTGTTAAGAAATTGATGTCCGTCCCTTGAAAACTTTTCATGGCTGATGACTCATCTTTAAACTCGGCTGTTGACTGAGGAGCAATTTGAAGCATCACATCACAGAGAATTCAGACATGTGGCCAAACCTCGAAGAGATCTGCGTTGAAATTTGAATATTACTGCTTGTGTTTGTCTCATTTTTCTCCGTCTGTCTGAATGAGGACTTTAGAAATGGATGCTCTTTGATCATTTCCTCTCCACAGCCTCTGTTTCCCCCCTCTCCCTCTTCCTCTTTCTTTCTTTCTCCAGCACACTTTGTCTCTCCTCTCTCTCTCGCTCTGTTTCGCTTCTCCGCGGCTGCCTCCTGCTTCTGATTTAAGCGCGCAGCAGGGGGTTGTGGGTAAGAGACTCACACTGCGATGGATCTCTCTGACTCAGGGAGAGCTGAAGGTCAAACACGCTCATGATCAGAACCGCAGGATGACACTGAAGAGGTGGAATATAAAGAGAGCATGGATGAAAGTCACGCAGAGAAGTTTGTGTTCTCGCAGCAGCGCGGTTCGTTCTGTAAACACAACAGGGACGAGCAACGGACGAGTTCAGAGAGTGTATTTACTTGACCTTACAGCCTTTAAAACATATGCACAAATTTACAGCAACAGAAACAAAGCTTTTTCTACTTTGTTGTCCTTCTCCTGAGTCAAAATTAGAGATCTTGTTCATGTCTTGTTTTGGTTTAACTTCTAAAACTTAAATACTCTTAAAACCATAGAGCGGTATTTTGTTTTTAGATGTCATGACAGTGTGCCGATTGTTATATGATACAAATACGTGGGACCTCATTTTAATGGTGTTACTTCCAAGTTAGCATTTTAAACTTGGGTTGTATGAGCTATTTGGCAGTAGTCAATGACGTTGTCTATAGAGTGGTGCAGGAATAAATCCAAAGACGCAGAAGTAAGTTAGCATTTAGCACTTCCTGGTTCCCAACACCCCCAGAGTAAAAGGGATTTAGATTACTGGTTTCAGATAAGTGCCTGAAACAAGGTTCGTGTTGCACACCAGGACATGACATTTAATGGGATAAAGCAAAATGCATCTGATGTTGCCTGCTTTGGAACCTTACACCTTGCCTTGTTGTGTGTTTAAAATGATGGTTGCTAATCAACTGCTAACAAGGACTACAAAAATGGCTAGGGATCCAAATTCAACAGCAAATCAATTATTCATACACTATTGCCACGGCCAAGAGGACTAGCTTGATCAGGTCATTCGTTTATGTGGAAACTCAAAACGAGAGGTCACAGTAAGATGCTATATATTAGAAATACTGTGGTTGCTTCTAAGTTAAACTGCAAACTTGTAGCTTCATTGTTGCTTACTGCTGTTTATGATTAAACTAAAAACATGGTAAAAAGTAGGTGAGTTTGTTGAGATTATCACAAAGAGCAGAAAATGTTAGTTTAAAATATTTGTTCTCTTCAGAACTTATTATCAGCAATGATCCGCAACACATTAAAAGATCCCAGAGGCCTGCAGTTTTTAGTTGGCCTGCAGTCGAGGAAACCAGTGCGATGCCAACTCCGTGTTGGCCTACAAAAATAGGTCATCCCTGCACCAGTCTGTTTTGCATCATTTTATGTAAAAACATGACACAAAACTATGTTGGGTCAAAAGTACTCTCTCACCGGCACAAATGGCAGAGAGGGAGGAGAGTAGGCGTGAGTGGGTTTAACACAGCTGAGTGTAATCTTCACCAACTAAATGAATGCCTCTCTTCTCCTTTAATTGCGCCGCGGTTGAGGCACAGTGACAATTTCACCTCGGTGGCGAAGATGGTCAGAGCTGCTGTCACTTTTGCAGCAACTGGGAGAGTGCAGGGGCCACCGGGCAGCGCATCGGAGGACACGATGCGCGTCACCGTGTGGACCACCTCGCGGGACAGATATAATCTGTTCCTGTGTCATAATAGGAGTACAAAATTAAGTGATAATTACATTTAAACACAGCAGCTGGCTAATCCATTCATCATGCTTGAGATCCACCTGCATTCCTGGCCTGTCATCGCCAAATAGCAGTGCCTTAGGTGAAATTATATCTCCTCCTCATCCTCCTTGCAATAATGTACTCCATCATTTTAGATCACGTTACGAATAAAGATTAAAAGAGGGAAATATGGGCAATCACAGGTAGATACTTAAGACACCGAGTGACTTGCATGTATTCAGCGAGCGTCTCTCTCTTTTTTCTTTTCTTTTGAATTTCATGAGATGAGAGAAGCCGGATACTCCGTATCGGATGATGTGGCTGTTTGTGGTTGGCTTGAGAAATATGAAATCATTAGTTATGACAAACGTCTCTGATCTGACATCAGATGTGACGGGACAATTAATATTGATAAAAATGTATGTGCTGGTTCAGACGGTTTACATTAAATAGTGGTTGCTGTGATTGCATTGAAATGTGCCTGACACTGTGGATACCTGCCTGTGAGGTTTTGGTGACGTGTGTACACCGTGCGCCTGTCAGCCAAATTACCACTGCACGGGGTGCGCCTCTCCTGCGCCGAGAATAGACCAGGTTGGAGCTGGTGAGCTTTCAGCGCACCTTCCGCGTGGTTTTTTGGCAAGAAATTGTCACTGCGTCAAGCTGAATCTTTCGACACCTCCCCCTGGTGCGCCGTCACACCCATCTTGGCGCAGCCGGTCTACCAAATTGCCAAATTGGCTGCGCACGGTGGTGACAAAATTACCACTGCGCAGGGTGCGCCAGGCTGCGCCACCCTGAGTTGCGCCAGGAAATTGGAGCCCTCTGTGTTTGTCACTGTTTTACGATGCAGCAAAAGGTGCAAATCACCTAATGCTGAGGCTATTTCCACACGTAGATGGATATTTTAAAAAACAAGGTTTTCCCCCTTCATTTTTGAAAATGCCTCCCAATTGGGTGTTTTACATACATCCACAGGAAAATGCAAAGTGCTTTTAAACACTTTTAAAACCTTGTCACTATATCCATGATATGCACCATTGTTGCCATTTCTCTGCAAAAGCAGCTTAATTTTCATATCTGTTCCTGCCACCATGTCCGACTGGTGTTACAGTTTAACTTGTGTCTGTGTAAACTGGTAATAGCAGGCGTGTTGAGAAAATATTTCCTTGTTGATATTTCAGTTTAAGACATATCTGATTATGTTGTTTAAATCCTGTTATTAAAAAGTTTTGTGGGAACTCGGAAACAGAGCAAGCAGCCATGGGTCACCAGTCAAAACGGTGACTTACACCGCAGTGTTAATTTTGGCAGCACTTTTTTAATTTAGCTTTAGTTGTAGTCTTTTGCCTAAAACATCTTTTAGTTTTAGTCATAATTGAATCATCTAAATTGTTTTAATTTGAGTCTAGTTTTAGTTGGTGAAATTTCACAACATTTTAGTCGAAGAAATCTACTGTAAATTTAGTCGACTAAAATATGAAGTGTAAAGTGTTAGGCGTTTTTTATGTCTCTCTGAATTGCTGAAGTCATGTTTTACACTTGGGTCCCACCACCATGAAGCTAAGACAGTTGTGACTGGATGTCCCTCTTACCTCATCCAACCTTTCCACGCAACCAAAGTAGCTGTGATTGGATATATTCCTAACTTGTCTCTACTTTGTACATGATGAAAATTAGGTCTGATTGGATTTAGTCTCTGTCAAACATTTTAGTCTAGGTTTTAACTGTTGACGAAAATGTCACTTAATTTAGTTTTCAGTTTTTGTCCATGTGCACTGTTTTTGTTTTTGTTATAGTCTAGTTTTCGTCAGGGGAAAAAAGGCTGTTGACAAAAACTATGACGAAAATAATTAGTCAACAAAATTAACACTGTTACACCTAACACCTAGCTAACACCAGGTCTCATTTGAAATGTTGGCAGTGTTTGTGTTGAATGTTCTTAATCCAGCATTGGCATGTAAATGGTTCAGCCAGCAGTACTTTAAAACAGCAACAGTTTTAACATCTGCTAGGACACATAAAATGTTGCATAGAGTGACATCACCATCAGAAAGGCTAATGTAAAGTTTGACTCTTCAAGCTCAAAACGGTGTTTTCCCTGTTATCCCTGTCCCAATAAGGCACTTTCATGAATTTTTACCTTGGCCAGAGTTTTCCTAAGTATGGGCTTCAGTGACCTGAAATGCCATTTTTGTGTGGACAGAAGGACAAAACGCTCAGAAAAAGCACAAATTTCAAAAACACTCGCCCAGGAGCTTTGCTAAAGTAGCTAAATTGATTAATTTGAGTGCTGAACTATAACCAGATACAAACTAGAGTAAAAAAATGTATAAATAAGTAAAACGACTGCACAAGTGCCAATGAAAACCATCCTGCCTGTTATTGTAATCTCTTACTGTAATTGACTGACAAAACAAAACAAGACCAAAAGTGGAGGAACAAGCAGCAGCAGCATCTGCTTCTTTGAATGGAAACCTCCTGGAGCCCAGATGAAGGCTTTTCTTTCTCTTTTTTCTTTCTTTCCTCCTTTTGCAATTTTTGTTGGAAGCATTTGCATATTTCAAAAGTCTACCAAAGAAAATAGCCGGGGGGCAGAAATGGACCGATCTGCATATTGAAGACTCGACAGAGGGCAGAGAGAGAGAGAGAGAGAGAGAGAGGTGGAAAGAAAGAGGGGGAAAGAGACAGAGGAGTGTGGATGATTTGAGGAGGGTCTTATAAGGAACAATCATGTCAATTAGCTGATGGTGTTGTGTTTATTTCCCCAAATTCATAGCCCTATCACTATGAATACTAGAGATTCTTCAGCTCAGCTGTCGGTGCGTTTTAAGGAGAGCGAGGCAGAGAGCAGAGAGAAAAATGTGCATCATAAGAAGGCCTCCTCACCCAGCTTCCTTCATGAATAACAAATAGAGACCCAGCGCTGCGACCAGCCAGCACAACACATGAAAAACATTACTGCATTCCCCGACTCGTCTGGCTTTCTACATTGTGCTGCGAGAACATCCAAACGCTATGCTGTTGTGTATACGGCGTCATGGTTTTTACTGCATGTAGCTTAATGTTTATTTTAGTGGCTACTTTATGTTTGTCTCCAATGAAAATATTTATGTATTCGACTCATGTTTTGGTCCTTTTTGCCCCCTGAAGTTTCAGCCAAGGTTCAAATGACATAAACTCAGAAGCACTAAATTCAACTTTGGTTAATAAAAGTCCTTAAATTTTGGTCATTACTGTCAGTCAGAATGGTTTCCCTTTGTAACCCTTGTGCATCCCTCTAATTTACTACCCTCTGAGGGACCTGAGCCAAAAATGTACATGCACAGAAAGCTGCTCTAAAGTCATCATACATTAGTGATGCATGATATTATCAGACCACAGATAGTGCCTAAAAATTTGATTGGCAGATACAAGTGTTTTTGCCTTTATTTACAACTGATATTTTGGTCATATAAATTGGCAGTAAATGTTCCATACATAGGCTGTCACATTATAAAATGGTGCATTGTTCTAAATGTAAAGTGTACCATAATGGCTTACCTCCTCATCACTGAATGTTCACTTAAAAAATTAAGAATATAATTTATCAAAGAATAAAATGATGTTTTACTTGGTTCATATATGTTTCTAACACTAATATACCGTGACACAACTTCAGTATGAGCGGTAATAAGTTTGGAAATACTGGCATATCAGATATTGTCCAAATTTCAATATCGAGCATCCCTGTAATACACCAGTGTTTTTTTTCAGCAGAAAACTCTTAAACCACTTTAGCTCTGCTTAAAACTACCAAAGAGTAAATATTTTATAAACCTTTAAATGCCAGTTTAAATACATGTTACCACTTGTTTTATGAAAAAAAAAGCACATAGAAAAAATTGGATATTTTACATATAATAATTAGTTTGTGTTTGTGTGTGGGGGAAAGGATATTGCGGGTGATTACAGTCTTGGACATATCTAAAAAATAGCATCAACATTGATTTCATTGCGTTTGTGTTTTTTTTTTTATGTGGTTTTACATTTTGCATCCTTTTGGGAGCCTCAAACCAAAAAAAACATGCAAAGAAACTGCTATATAATCATCATACATCGTTTTCCTGAGTTTTTTCTGGTTTTTTTTTTTTTTTTTTTGCCCATTTTGATATAATTTTGCACAAATGTCTTAAACCACTTGAGGACTGTTCAAAACTACCAAACTTTTAATAATTTACAGGATTTTAAGCCTTTAAAGTTTAAAAACATGTTACCACTTGTCTTACTGAGATTTTATTTTTTGTATTATATTTCAGCATTTTTATGTGGTTATAGATTTAAGATTTGGCATGCTCTGGGGACCCTGGAACCAAAAATATTCATGCAAAAGAAACTACTATTAAAGCATCATTTATCAATAAACAACTTTTGCTCTGCATCATACATCAATATTTTTGCCTGTTTTATTTCTTTTTTTTCCTTTTGAATATTATTTTGCATAAATGTCTTAAACCACTTCAGCTTTGCTCAGAGCCACTAAATATATATCATTTTCCAAAAGTTTAGCCCTTGAAATGGTAGTTTGAATACCTGATGCCACTTTCATTTAAAAAAAAAGTCAGTATATTGGTCGCAGTGGGGAAATTGTGGTGTGGCAGGAATCACAGACATTTGGCAACAAAATACAACATCAACTCTGACATATAGTTAAAAATATATACATAAAAACACATCAACATCACTTGATACTTAAACAGTGCACTTACACAGAAGAGAAAAGTTAGGAAAAATCATGGTGAGAGATGATTGTTATATAATGATTGGGTCGGGGGCATTGCTGGTGATTGGAGTCTTGGTTATACCAAAAGTTAGCAGCAACTTTAATTTCGTTGCATCATCTTTTAATGTGGTAAATGCATCATATATCAATAAACCACTTCTGCTCAAAACTCGCAAACATTAAATTATTTTCAGGGTTTTAATATATATCTATATATATCTATCTATATCTATCTATCTATCTATCTATCTATCTATCTATATATATATATATATATATATATATATATATATATATATATATATATATATATATATATATATATATATATATAAATAATATAATAATAAATCTATATAATAAATAATAATAATAAATATATAATAAATCATGCATTAGTGTTTTAAATTGGTGTCAGATTTTAAATTTTGCAACCTGTTGGGACCCTTGAGCCAAAAAATGACTGGCAAAGAAGCTGCTGGAAAATCTTCATATATTAATGCTTTTATTTAATGCATTTTTCTGCATAAATCTCTTAAACCACTTCAGCTCTGCTCGAATATTCAGTCCTTTTCTGGATTTTGACCCTTGAAATGCCAGTTTGAAGACACCTCTAATTTTTTTTTGTTGTTTTTTGTGTCTCCCCTGGAAATAACAAAGTGAAGGGTGTTAACTGCTGGAGCTGCAAAATGAGCAACTTAGTTAGCCAAACAAAAGAGTAAATAGTAAAATAGTGTTGTTTTCTTTTTTTAATCTGCTGCCCCAAAACAATTTAACAAATGGACTTAATCAGTGCATCCTCAGGCCAACTGTAAGATCATTAACATACATATGTCATTTTTGGTTCATGTGGTTTTGACTTAAGACTGACTTAGTTTTTATATCTTTACAGATACTGAGATTTGTTTATTTAGTACTGCTTTAGATTTTTTTTTAATTTGATTTTTCTGTCCCTGTCACCGAGCTCCAGCTGAACATCCTCATGCATTACACTAATACAGTAACATGCAGTTGGAATTTTGTTATTTATTTAGAACATGGATGCAAGAAAAACGTGTTTTAATGAAAATGACCTTTTTTAGTTTCATAAGTAATTTGCCTGGCACTTTACATTTTTCTTACAAGTCAGAGACACTTCAAGACTAAAATGAACTGAGAGCTTAGGCAATATTTTCAGTTATGTTATATATTGAGCTGCAGTAATCAATAATATTACAAATGTACTTATACCATTTGTCACTCTGCATTTCTTAGAGCTAGTTTGTGAATTTCCTTGAGAAAAGGGTGATTTTTGCTCTTTATTAACAGCATGAGAATTAAGTGTTGCTTCATCAATAATCTTAATAAAATACAGACAAGTTGTAATCCCTTGAGCTTGCTCGTTTTTTGTGAAACAGTTGAAATCTCTTTGCTTCATTGTCCTGGTCTGAGCTTCAGAGTTCCACATATTAGTTTTATTATGGAGGATATTAAAACCAGGCTCAGGATCAGGAAGAGTGTTCTTGAGTGTTTTATTGCTTTATGCATTTGCTCTTACTGCCTGGTGCTATTTCTGCATTTGATATTTGTGTGAAACTTTTTGTGCTGTTGATGTGATGTGGACTCATTCTTCAAGAACATGTTTTACTCTGAGTGGAAGAAATCTTGAAATAATTAAAGTTGTGAAAATAAATTAATCTAAAAAATCTCAGAATTGTCTGATAGATGTCATTGAATAAAAGTCACATGAAGTTAAGTGAAAAAAGAGAAAATATTCAGGTCAAGAGAGAATCTGAAGTCTACGACAATTGATTGCGTAAACGCAGCTCCTCTGAAAGAGAATAATGGTGCATGTGTTGACTTGATAACAGGTAAGATCACTTACATATTCGTTCATATTCTGCATATATAAATATTAATGTCAGTGTGTTTCTGCTCTCAGGATCACTCAGCCTGGTAGAAGCTGCTGTTGTGTCAAGGAAGCAGCAAACTTGAAGTTTTATCACCATGACGATCCCCCCATGACATCGAGCAGCCATGTTATCAAACAGCAGCGATTACAGGATAGACCCAACACTGACAGTCTATTTCTTCTAGGGTTGGACGATATGAGTGAAAAAGAAAATCTGAGATTTTTTCTCCCAAAACTAGGTTATAAGTTATCAATAACAATAACAATCAAACCTTACCTTATAAATAGATAGTGGACATCCTTCGTTTAAGGTTTGAATTTCTTACCAAGTAATTTTGTGTTGATTAAACTATTGAAATTACATTAAAATTAGTAAAATCATGCAGCATTATTGATTCCACTGTCTGGCTTATTAAATTAAAAAAAAAAAAAACATTTGGACTAAAAGTAGTGACTAAAATTTAACGACTTCTCGTCTCTAAAACTGATCAAAAATGTTTTGACTAAAACTTTGGAGGGCAAAAAGACCGAAATCTGATTAAAACTAACTTCGGTCTAAAGACTGTAAGTAAATGTTTATATTATTTTATATATATACAAATTTATTATACACCAATGATGCATGATTTTGGATTTTTTTTGCCGACTGCCTATATGCCAGTATTTCTGAACTCATTATTGCAGATACTGATATTATGTGTTGAGAGCATAAAGTATGTATTTTATGAAAATTGACTTTTTGCTTTCAACATGAGTCTATTTGTGTAAAACACGAAAAACATTTGACTCTTAAAAAAATTAGACTTGATTTTTAAATGTTTTCATGTAGTGATGAGGTTAAGCAGTATGGTTCCTTATTATATATTTCTGATATTACTGCTGAAATATGAACAGTAAAAATCAATATCGGTTGATACCAATATAATATTGATAATATCATGCATCCCTACCCAAGACTAAACTGAGCATTAAATTATCTTATTGGTGATCAATAATAAAAAAAAGAATCTAAGTGTGCATCTATGCAAATAAGCGGCATGAACTACCACGATGAGCACATTGTAAATTTTCAGTATTTCTGTCTTAAAACAATGTGCTACAACTTAGGGCTGCTGGTTTATAGTAAAAATCATAATCAAGATTATTTTAATAGATACTGAGATCACGATTATGAAACATGCTCCACATGCTTTTACTGAACATATACTGTATGCTCTTGACACTTTTATTTTTGACATTAAAGAACAGGCAATTCATATAAATACACCTCAAAATAATACTACTATAAACAATGATAATAATAATAATGGAAAAAGACAAAAAGTTCAACAAATCATGAGGCACAGAAATCTTTTAATCTTGATTTCTCAGTTTTTGTACTTGTGGAAGGCAGTAATGTAGTCTCGATTAAAATTTGATTTATTTCCTGGCTCTTCTACAATTCACAAATTGTTATTGTGTCTCTGTAACAGAGAGAGTCAAGGAAACAAAACAAATCTCCATTTTCATTTTTTAAATCTTCTAAAGCTAAAAATTCAAATTAATCTATTTAATTGATATATATGGCCCAGCTCACCCCCTTTCAGTGTGGGATGTGAAGAAATGCAAAGCTGCTGAAATTTAGAGTTTCAGCAAGTGTTAAGAATTCTTTCCCACTGTAATATAACTCACTAAACTACGATTGTTTTTCTCACGTTTAACTTTTAATCTTGAGTAATCGCCACATTAAGTAACTTCAGTTTTACACCACAAATAACTCTGTGCAAAAAATGCAAATAAACTCTCTTTTTTGATGAATGTCAAACATTATTTCTTAAGCCACTGAGAGGGACACGTATTCTACTAATTGTTAAAACATTCTATAATTCAGTATTGGTATTATAAATCAAAGTTTTAATTGTTTAATAACAGCAGTCTCTAAACCTTCTGTAATACTTTGACTTGAGTGAATGCAAAATCTCCACAGACAGCATGAGTGTGAAGTAAAGCAGCATGACATATAGAAGACTAGTTTAACTTGAAAATATGAAACAAGTTAGCAATTGCACTTCAAATAACACCAGAATTATGAATGTAAGGTGTTTGCAGTGTTTTGGTGATGTAAAAATCGGATAGGATGTGTGACCTTGTTGGGGGCCACAGCACCCCCCCCTCAGGGGTCTGAAAAATCCTAAAATGACACTAAAGACAAAGGAAACCGTGGGTCCTTTTTTTCACGCCCTCTCGTAACTTTTTTAGCTTTTCTGTTGCCGTTCACGTTTTTGCACTTCTTAACAAGACCTTTTTAACGTTTGGGTCTGATCAGCCGATGCTTTTGTTTCGTTCTTTAATTCAAACTTTTGTTCCATTTTATTGTGTTTAAATCGTAAAGCAGTTTGTGTTGAAAGTTTTATCCGTTTGATGCTCATCGTTTGAGTTGCTTCACAAATTCTTTACAGCATGAAGACAAAATTAAAGATCAAGCTTGATGTCCATCAATCAGACTAAAATTATGATCTAACTGTTTGGGGTTTCTGGTTTCAAATCAATTGGTCTTTTGCGGTCGCTGACATTATTTGGATTTTGTGTTCAGTCAACTCAGATTTCGTTATTTAAGTTTTTCCATATATTACCGTGTTGTCAGCTTTAAGTTGGTCACATTTTGTTGTAAATGCTTAAAAATGAAGGCATGCTTTATTTTTTTTAAGTATTTTAGAGGTCAAGAACTTGTTTATTTTTTTGCCAGTTAGAAAAAAGGGTAAAAGTTTGTAATAATGAGGTCTTTTTGGGCTGATTTTGGCTTGGATCATAGTTTATGCCTGACTCAGAAAAAGAAAATTGATGATTAATAAAAGCGTTTTCTTCCTTCTGGTATTAGAGAACAAGCCAAAAGACATTTTTCTGCATGCTTGTTCACGTTTGCCTGATTAATATTTAGTTGTATTTTCACTTTTTAAAAGTTATTTCTTACTGGAAACTCTGGTCATTCTTTAAGTTTTACTTTTTTGTGCTCCTGTATTATTTATTATTCTCCACTCTGTTGTGTAATACAGGGTGCTGTTTGAAGCCTGTTCTGGCAGCAAAGTTTAACCGTGTGATGAAGTCTGACGTTTTTCTTCTTTCAAATTTTACTTAAATGAATTCATTACCTCATCTTATTGTGCTAAATTATGTTGGTGCATTTAAACTTTCTGCTGTATTATTCTGCTTTAAGAGCAGCAGAGACAGTTTTAATTAACAATAATAATCTATAAATAAATGTTTGATGACAAAAACTATGACAAAATCTATGTTCACTTTTAGTCCGACAGACATGATGTGATCAACATAATGATACTTTAGTTGTTTTCAGGGGAAATATATTTGTTTCTGCAGCACTGAAAAGTAATTACACAAGTTCTGATGAAAAGGCGTCGACCTTTCTTTCACCTAATAAAGTAAAAATACTCACAGAGGTATCAAACAGACTTCTTGGTGCAGGACTGTGAACACTTCATTTTAGCAGCTATTTTACATTTAGACACTCAACGGTTTGTGGAGTCATTTTTACTCTTTAAAGTTTGACTCAGAACATTTTCTCACTTTAAATTCCTTTAATTAGCCAAACTGTAAATTATAATAATATAAAAAATGTCTGACTTGTATTAATGTGCTATTGCACCTTTGATTTGTTCAAAACAGAAGTGATGAAACACACTGATTTACCTCGAACGGACGACTTGAACCCACAGTGAGGTTTTTTGTTTGTCAGTTTTTATTGATTTAAAAACCTTTATTGATTATAGTCTCTGAACAAGTCTGTATTGATGCTGCTTTTGATTATTTTTGATCTAAAGAAAAATAAGACACATATAGGACAAATAAACGTATGATATTTTACTGAGGGAATAAATGTATTATTTCTTAATATTACTGCAATATCATGGATTTTAACTAACAGCCCACCCCTCACATTTTAGACTTGTGTTTGGTTAGCAAAACTGTTAAGTAACTTAAAAGAGAGACACGTGTCAGGGCTGGACTGTCATACATACAAAATCCATGATATTTCAGAAGAAGTATCAATAAGATTTTTGATAACAATAAAAACTTACATGATGAGAATATAACCTACAAGTGCACATCCTTCATTCAAGGCTAATTTTGATATGGCATTAAAATGAGTAAAATAAAGCATCACTGATTCCATTGTTGGCTTATTAACTTAGTTCAATAGAAAAAATGTTTGAACTAAAAGTAGAGACAAAAATGTAAGGATTTCTTCTCTCTAAAGTGTTTTTGACTAAAACTTCAGAGGGCAAAAATAACTGAACTCTGACTGAAAGTAATTTTGGTCTGAAGACTAAATGTAAAGATTGTAATAGTTTACAAAATCAACTTTTAAAAGACTAAAAAATAACAGAGGATACAGATATTTTTTTTTAACTCTTTCATTGAAGCCCCTCTTTATAAAGCATTATAACCATGTTATAAGACATTATCATATGTTATACTGACATTATAATGCTATTATCATAGTCATAAGCACGTGTGATTTTTGACATAAATGTTTAACAGTAATTATAAGCCATTCTAATGGTGTATGTAATGTGTTATAAACATAGGTATTGTGTCTTTAATTGTGCTTATAGGTAAAACAAATGAAAGATATAACACTTTATAACAATCAATCAGACACACTAAAATACACTTTACAAAGAATAATGAGGTGTTAATTCAACATTAATGCAGGGAATTGACTGTACTTAAAACAAATAAAGTTTTTTTTAGACATTCATTCTTGTGAACATTGTTATCAATTGGAAACAACATTATTTTCAGGATAGTTTTAATTATGAGTCACTGTTAATGGTCATCTGATCATTCGTGATCAGATGTTTTTTCAGTAAATATAGTCACCACAAGTAGTTTGTGAGAGCCTCAGGCAAAGTGACACCAATAGTGTCACTAATTGCAAGAACAGCAAACAAAATGCTATCAACTTTTTTAATTTTTAGATTTAATTCAAACTCTTTTTCCTGAACAGCTTATCAAACCACCAGGGGCTCAAATTCAAGATAACATATTTTCTGTGAACTTTAAATACTTCTTCAGGGATCTCCATCAAAACTGGCTACTTTAATATTTCGACATTTAAAAGGCAAAATTGACACTAAAAAGACATAAAAGCGAGATAAAGACACAAAATGACCTTAAAAAAGTAAAACACTGAAATTAACCTGATGTAAAAATATAAGTATATAACTCAGTTACACAGGGCTTAGCTTTTAAACACCAAGATTAGGTAATGCAAATGAAAAGTAGTAATGCTTAACCTTATGTTTGAGTTATTTTTGTAAAACTTTCATGATACTTAGGATTTCTTAAAACTCAGTACATAATATAACTCACTCAAAGTCTGTTCATACAATAGCACTATAATGACTTTTAATTAGTCTTATAAAGCATTATAAACATATGACTACAATTATACAGTGTTATAAGAACATTATAATATCTTGTACACTTAATGTATTATAACGAAGGGCTTCGTGGAAAGTGTTAGCATGTTTTTAAACTTTGTAAACTCATAACCATAAACAGAGTGCACTTTTGGAGTATTTAAATCTAGTGATAAAAGTCTCAGTTTCACTTGCAGATTGTGCAAATACAGATCTTATGACTATTTATCTTTTACCTTCTGGAAACGATCCAACAGAAATCCGCTGAAAAACATAAATTAGCACATTTATGAGGCTGCACCTGGTCTCTCTCTCTCTCTCTCTCTCCTCTGCTCGCAAAACTTCCTGCGTCTCAGTCCATTTTTTTCAACTCTCTGAAGGCCTCTGAATCCGAGGCGAAAACTCCCCAAAACGCGTTTATTTAACAGGCCGTCCATAAACTGACCAGGAAAGCAACATGTTCCCAAAAATGCTTGTTTTTTTTTTTTTTTTTTTTTTTTTTGTCGTTGACAGAAATATCCAAACGCCGGGTGTTTTCAGCGCGCGCCTGTGTGGGTCGTTGCGGTGCGTCACGGCACGGTGGCCTTTCCTTTACCATAAGAAAGGCAGAGCGCATTAAGATGCAAGAGGCGTACAGAGCTCCCTATGTGCCCAAAGAAGACTTAAGTATCCTTGACACAGGTCTGAGCTGCTCTCTGATGTTTTTAAGAGGTGGTATATATGGGCTATAGGTACAAGAGGAATGCACTTTTGGAGCCTGGAAATAAGTTCAATCGTGAATTAAAAATTATAAGGCGTATAGTCTGTGTTTATCCACATTCATTATGGAATATATTTTGGTATCTTGCTGGATTTTTTTGCATCAGGTTTTCAAAAGATCCACTTTGCGCGTCCTATTGGACACTAAAGCACCACTCTGTGTCCCTCTCTTTCTTGATATATTTTTAAAAACATGTTTTTATTCATTGTTGCTTTCCCCTTCAGCTTTAACTTCATGCGCCCGAGGCTCGAGTGACACACATACACCTCTCTGTCTGCGCGTCCAATCAGCGGGGGCTCTGCAGCGCATTTCTGCTCTAATTGGATGGAGATGGGAGAGGAATACGCAGCTCTGGCACAGCGTAAACACACATGCTCGTCTCCCTCGCTGCGCACAGGACGCACCGGATAGAGTGAGTGAAACCGGGAGAGTAGGAGAGGCTTGAGCTTGTCTTTAAAGTTTAGTATTTTTTAAATATTTTTTATTAGACAAAATTAGCATGAGGGCAGTCTGAGGCTTCTTAGTTTGGACAACATACTGTATTTTACTCGTTTTGAATATTCTGAGGATTACGCACGGAGGAGCTCCCGGGACAGAAAAGTTTTGAGGACTTTTGTGTCGTTTTGCGCAGGAATTCTTAAAAACGTTTTTTCCACTAAGGCCTTTTCTTTTTTTCTACTAAATTAACTGAGTCTCTATGGAGTGATTTCCACCACTTTTTAATCAATCGCGTAATTTTGCGCATGCTGAGTTGGACTGATAAATTAATGGATTAGACTAAACTGAGACCTAAGACGAGAAGAAATATTGCCTCTCATTTATGCTTTGGGACATGGCAACAGCCACATCGAGTCCATACCTGAGCACCAGCAGGATTTTATCCGGCCCGGTCCTGCACTCTGAGCGGAGAGGAGGCAGCATGCAGCCGGGCAGCCCCGCCGTCACCACGGGCACCTCTGGTTACAGAGGAGACCCTACGGTCAAGATGGTGCAGAGTGACTTCATGCAGGGCACCATGGTGGGAGGAAACGGGGGCCACATGCTGAGCCATGCCCACCAGTGGGTGACATCGTTGCCTCACGCGGCAGCTGCAGCAGCCGCAGCCGCGGTGGCAGCAGCGGAGGCGGGCTCCCCGTGGCCCCCCAGCTCCCAGCCGCAGGACGTGAAGAGGAACAGAGAGGACCTCCATCCAGGTTCCGCTCTGCACCACAGGTCTCCACATCTGGGAGCGCATCAGGCGCACGCGGGAAGCTGGGGAGGCTCTTCTGCGGCGCACATCAGCATCAGCGAGGGGCAGCAGCACCAGCAGCAGCAGCAGCAGCAGGCTCTGATCTACTCCCAGCCTGGAGGGTTCACTGTCAACGGCATGCTCAGCGCGCACACCGGCCAGAGCCTCATGCACGCGGGGCTGGTGCGCGGGGAATCCCCGGACCTCGACCACAGCAGCCACCATCACCACCACCACCATCACAACCACCACGCGCACCACCACCAGCACCACGGCGTGAGCCACGAGCCGCACTCAGACGAAGACACCCCCACCTCTGACGACCTGGAGCACTTTGCCAAACAGTTCAAGCAGCGGCGGATCAAGCTGGGCTTCACGCAGGCAGACGTGGGTCTGGCTCTGGGCACGCTGTACGGGAACGTCTTCTCCCAGACCACCATCTGCAGGTTCGAAGCGCTGCAGCTCAGCTTCAAGAACATGTGCAAGCTCAAGCCCCTGCTCAACAAATGGCTGGAGGAGGCCGACTCAACCACGGGGAGCCCTACCAGCATCGACAAGATCGCCACGCAGGGCCGGAAGAGGAAAAAGCGCACGTCCATCGAGGTGAGCGTAAAAGGCGCGCTTGAGAGCCACTTCCTCAAGTGTCCCAAACCTTCCGCGCAGGAGATCAACACTCTGGCGGACACTCTGCAGCTGGAGAAGGAGGTGGTTCGGGTCTGGTTCTGTAATCGCAGGCAGAAGGAGAAGCGCATGACTCCGCCGGGACTGCCACGCAGCCCGGAGGACGCGTACTCACAAGTGGGCAGCATGGGCGCAGACACCCCGTCACCGTCCATAGACTGCAAGAGGATGTACAGCGACACGTGAGAGCAGAGGGCCACTGAAGAAATCTGACCAGCAAGTGTTTGAGTACAGAATATTTCATGTTTCCTTTAAAAACCTGATCACTGATCAACTTTTCTTACTGCTCCTCTGACCCTCAATGATGTTGTGTATCCATTCAAAGAAGGACCTATACTTTTCTGCACCTCCTGGTGTTTTTCTGCACTTCTATTCAGCCTCTGGGACCAAAAGATGAACAGTTGAACTTGAGAGTAGCGATAATAAATACAATTGTTAAGTTAAAATCCTGTAAAAGAAAGTTTTGATCAGATTTTAGGTCGAAAAGTTGGAATATGAAACATCTCTGTAAGGCTGACAACAGCACTCCCCCTGTACAGCTGCAGGTTTTCATATCCCACAGGCTGTTTGTGTGATTTAAAGCGCTTTATTCAGCATTGAGTTGTTTTAAATGAGCAATAATTTCCCTTCCTTTAAAGGTGTTTCTCACTTTGTGTTGTGTGTCTGTGGACTTCTGTTGTGGCACAGTTTAACTTGATCAAAAATGATTTCAAACTTTTACAGTATTGTGTTTTTTTTTCTCCTGCAGACATTGGACACTTAATTTTCAAAACTTTATCATGTAAAAAATATTCTGCTGTGTATCCCCATGTGATGGTTTTGGACTATTTATTTTTTCCACTGTGTTTATTTTCATGGAATAGTATAATTATTTAATAAATTTGGCCAAAAAAGGAAAAATAAGCGTTTAGACATGTGAGATGGACATTTCATTGTGCAAATATGTGGGAAATACATGCCCAAAAGTTTGCTGCAAATTATTTCAGTCGTTTTGCTTCTTTTTCATAGGAAACATAAATTAAAATGAGGTTCAAATGACGAAAAAGCAGTTTCCATTTATGCAACATCAAAAAAAGCCACTTTATTTTAAAATAAAGAAGTTCTGGCTTCTTTGCCTCTCTCTGTCGCAGCAGTCTGTGGAGCTGCATTGACATTCAAATCTCCCAAATAAATGTAGATGATAACAAAAATTTGATTAACAATCATGTCTTTGAAAAGGCGCGAAAGAGGGAGAAACATGTAGATGCCCGAAACTTATGCGAGACCGAGGCCCTTAAATCAGAACATATACAGTGCTGAACAAATTTATTAGAACCCCCGCCATAAAAATGAGAAAACCATCCATCAACATGAAGTTCTTTCATTCAGACTCTTTCACCTTCACCTTCAAGTTTTTCATACCCAGTTTAGTTTGAGCCGGCTCACTAGGCTTCTCTGAGAAGTCAGAACTGAATCAGGCAAAACATTTACCACTTAAACTAATTTTCCTCATCAGAAATGCAAGTAAATAACTATAATGTGACATCTTAATCATGAAATATTAATGCACTTTACTATTTGTTATGGTTTTTTTTTTTTGTAAAACCGTAAATCTAACAATCATGGCTATCAATAATAATTACATTTCAGCTTTATAATAAAATTTCAGTTAGAGAGCTCCTACATGCTGATGTATTAACCATTACAGAAACATAACAATGCTTTATTATCAGTGCTGTTAATTTAGGCCAGCTGTGGCATAAACCACGCACTGGGCGGTGGTCTAATTAACTTGTTAAGCACTGCATGTACAATTAATAGAATTTCACCTTAGAAAATGCTTTCCTCATGGATTTCAGGATTTTTTTGTCACAACATTTACACAGAAAAAAATGTTTTTCAAATCTAAAGTCGACAACAGAATGTTTGGCTGAATCTGAAGTTATGTGCATCATATTTAAGAAGATTCTTCAACATCTTTCTTGAATTAAATTAACATTCAGTAAAAGTTCTTCACTGTAATCATACTCAAAGCATTGAGTAATCTAAGAACACCTATCTCTGTTGTCCTAAAAGCAAAAGAAGATGGAGTGAGACGAGTCAAATAGTTATTTGTCAAAATATGATTAACATTACACTCAAATATTAAGATGAAGCCACAGAGTAGCAGTTTCCCCGGATGTAAATGAAATGAGATATAAATCAGTGAAATATTTTGCACTCACTGAGTTATAGTTTTATGTAAACACACATTATTTGACTGATAAATACAGAAAATCAAATGTGAATATAGATTAACAGTTTGTCCTGATAGATATTAAACAAATTTAACCTATTTGTCATTTTTTCTCTAAAAGTGGAGACATGCTCTTTCTGATCAGGGACATATTGATGATCACACTGTTATCATGTATTGTGGTTTTTTGACTCTCAATGGAAAGACAGTACTTCCTAAAAACACAATAAAGTACTCAAAAGTACAAGAACACATAAAGTTTCTCAGGTACAGTAAGCTGCTTTAATGTAATTAGTTAAATTGCACCCCTGATCTCACTGATAAAGACACCATTAGCATATAAAGATGTACCTCATTAATATTCTTAAAAAAACGCTGTTGCCTGTTTATCCCAATTTTCCACTATTGCATGTTGGAAGCTGCTGAAGTCAGATTTTCAGGTAAAAAAGGTAAAAGGTCAGAGAGGTGCTTGTAATTACACTGATTAAATCATTTTAACTGCATGAAAGTTAGTTCTCATGACTTTAAACTATTCTCTTATCAATGAGCAGAGAAAATATTTTCCGTGTGAAGAGTTATTAGAAGAGTGTTCAGGTGTCAAAGGATTATCTTAGCAGTGTACAATGTGGTGTTAAACAAAAGCTCTTTAGTAGGAGAAGGTTTGGTTTTAAGCTTTGTGCAGAGTCTGTTTGGGCTGCAGTGATGTGGCCCACATCTAGAGTTGGGAATAAAAAACTATTCTAGTTAAGAACTGATAACTCTCTTAAGGAAGTCTTTTTACAATTCCCTTACCCATTTCTTCCACTTTGGAAATCAAGGGCGTCACACTCATCAAAGACGGTCAGCAGAATTGAAAACAAAGAAGTAAATAATCATGACAGAGGGCAGAAAGTGGTCGAGACTCTTTGTTAGTTTTAAATAAAAAGGCACTTACTACACAGCTTTCAGTAAGTAGAAACATCAGCAACTTGCAAAAGCATTTATGTTTGCAGCACAGCATTGAATATCAGGAGTGACATGTGTTTGACATTGTCTTCACTGAAAACCTGTTTGGGACAGCCAGGAAGGAAGGGTCAGGAAGTGCTGTTCTTATAGGACAAGCTATTTTAGCAGAGAAGTCTGTTTGTGCTCAAATACAAATTAAACCTTAGAAAAATAAAAGATGTTTTCGGATGTATCTTTTTTTTTTCCTGAAGTGACCATTATGTCGGTATCTCTACATTAGGGATGGACAACTTTGAAAAGCAAAAGGGGCATATTTTCCATTTTTCAATGTTAAAAAAGAATAAAACAAAAAAAAAATAAAAATCACTCGTAAAAACTGATTATACAAAACATATTTTACCTCAATAGCAATGCATGTCTTAATTAACTTGACACAATCAAAGCCAATTAATGCTTCTTGATAAATGCACTAAAACAACAGGGCTGTACAGCTCTTGAAGTACAAATTCACTTCTAAAAAAAAAAAAAACATTATTTCATCAATTATTTCTCACCTTTAGTATAACCAATTGGTATTGTATTTTATATTGTTGTAAAGCTTGATGTGTTACCTTCACAAAGTACAACTTTGAAGGATCTTGCATTCGTGGTATGAACAACACAGATAAACGTGTGGGTAGTACCTCAAAAATGCACCAAAATCCCCTCTTCCCCTGGAAACAGCCTCTGGCTCCAGTGAAGCAAGGGTGAGGAACTGGTCTGTCTGCAGTCTGACTTTGGCTTCACCAGTCTCTCAAAAGTTGGTCCTAAGTTTGGAAATGATACCGGGACTGACACCAAATAATGCTGCCACTCTGTGTACCAGAACACTAGCTTCCATTTGCAGAGGATATTGGCACATTTGGGGCGCTACCCTCACATTTAGCTGTGTTGCTGATTCAGAGAATGCGTGATCCTTACAATACGTAACTCATTAGGATGACCAATCAGGCTCTCCAGCGATTTAAGATACAATACCAGTTGGTTTTGATACTGCGGGGAAATAGTTAACCGAAATGTTTCTGATCTTTTTTTGAGGAGATTGAGAGGAACAATTAGAGCAAAGTCAGGTCTTTAAATTATATGCAAAAACAAAACTTATTCCATCAATCTAAGGTTATACAGAAACATTTCTATTCGGATCCTAGCATGTTAATCGTGTTCTGTCTGTATTTTAGATTGAATCCCAACTGACAGATTCTGACATGTTTTCTAAATGTTTACAATTTGTTGATTTTTGGAAATGGTTGGTGGGCTACACTGAGAGAGGTGAAGGGCCTCATTTGGCTGTCAGCTGCCCACCCCTGCTTTACATTATGCAGGTCTGATGCAACTCTGCTAAAATAGGCCATTAGAAATATTAAGAGTAAATGGGTTGTATTCATATAGAGCCCCTTAAGTCTTCTGGACACACAAAGAACTTTTTTACACCATGTTCTTCTTTCACGATCTGGACATGAGAAAGCAGACTCAGCAGCGAAAAGAGCTCTTGGACAAGAGGTAACACCATGTCCTATTCCTCACTCTTATCTGAGGCCTACCATTCACGATTTGGCAAGGTTTTGAATAGAGTGACTGCCCAGAAAACAAGCCATAGGCCTATGAAATGTAGCCTTTGAAAAGACCAACATGACTGAAAAATTGCAAGGACCAAGTGGTCTTTATTAGATGTCAGATTGATGATTCGAGGCTGACTCACTCGTTCCTAATCAAAGGAGAGTCCTCCTGAATGTGTTGGTTGTCAGTGTCCTTTGACGATAACACATTCTTTTAGATGGTGCAGATTTTATCCTCCTAAGACAAAGGTTTTACAGAGTACATGGTCTTCATGATCTTTTTAACACAGTCAAAGCGATTTTTGAGGTTTTGAAAGTGGCTAGACTTTACATACTTTTACAAGTTGTTTATTCTTTATCTCAATGTCTGCCTATGTCTGTCTAATTTGTTTTTGCCATGAAGATGGCCTTTGTTGCCGACATTCATCCATCCATCCATCTTCATTCTCAAATACAAACTCACATTCACACTCATACAGAAGACTGAAACTTAGAGCGAGCTCCCTGCTGCCCGGCGTGGAAAGTAACCAGTGACATTCACTCGTGAGACTGTGACTGAGTAATTTTTTTGTGAACTTATACTTTTTTGAATAGACCTTGCAGACAATACTTTACATTTACTTGAGTCATTTCAGTGAAAAGTCTGGTACTTCATTATATTTCACACAGTATTTGAATACTGAGCAAAGAGATTGATGCTTCCTATACAATTAGACGTTGGAAACAGTACCAGCATTGTGGAAATATATTTTTCAATTTGGCTGATCTGGACACTGAAACACAGCAGAGATACTTATGTTCCTCTGAAATAAAATGTTCATAATGATTTGCATTAAAGAGTATTTTCTCACTCTTTCTCTTCTGGTGGTGGGAGGTTGTGTTGGGTTTGTGAACCACCACTCCAAATGAATTGCAGGAGAAACACTTTACTGGAACAAATAACTGACTCATCACACCCAGGCTGCCATCACTTTTACTTGAGTAATTTTATCAGAGGGTATGGCACATGATGATATAGTCAGTGAGTGAGTGGAGCTCCAGCCACTGAGTGGCAAAGAGCACAGACTGAGGACTGCAGTTAATGCAAAGTAAACAGTCAAATACTTGTATTCAGCTGGACAGTAAAAGTTTTCAGTTATCAATGTTATTAACGCTCAACAATGCAATTGAGATGTGAGTGGCAAGGATTTTGCCTCTTTTGCCAAAGTTAAATAATATTCATCTTCTGTGACAAATAAAGCCGTGGCGCTACAGCCAATCAGTATCGGGAGACCGAACCACAGAGAGGAGAAAGTTTCTGGAGAGTTTTGATTGTCTGGTGAACTCAGCTCATATTTTCTGGTGTTTTTCTGACTTTCTTGCAGTGAGTTAATGTGTTTTTCACCAGAGGAAATGTGCGGAAGCTCATGTAGGAATGACTGGAGCACCCACGAGAGAAAGAATAAGCTGGAGAGAGGAAGAGCGGGTCTCGGGCCGTGCTGTGAAAAAGACGAGTAAAGTGGCTACAAAGGGGCCATCACCTGGACATCCTGGTGAAACTCTCCATGTGCTGCTCTGAAGAATCATCTAATGAATTTTTTCTATTTTGAACTTTTCTTGGACATTTAGCTTCTTGTTTTCGAGAACAGGAGGAAGACAGAAATTGTAGGAACATCCACCATGGTTGATCATGGATTAAGAAGGTGGTAACATGTTACGCCTGGGAGACAGGCCTGCCCCCTTTCCTTGTCCCTTTTGGGCCATATATGGTCCATTTGAACACGCAAATACATGTGTAAAATGTAGTTGTGCGAAGGCACACCATGAATATTATTTTGCACGTTTGTTGTGAACACAGCTTAAGATAACTTTCGTTCCATGTTGAATTGCAACCTTCTGATTGGGAGACAACCCACTCTACCTCTGACCCACAGCCTTACCTTGAAGGCTTTGCCCCTGACGACCGATGGGCTGTTTGATTAGTGAAATAGATGAATCAGTTATATAATTAGCATAGTTGCTTATTAGCTACATTAAGTTCTAACCATTGACACAGAAACATAAATCTATATAACCTCTCATTAAGCAGCAGCGTTTCTGACATCTTCTGTTGTCTGTAGTGTCGATCTTTGCTGACTCTGCTAAATCTGGCTGGACTCAGTTCACAGCGGTCTGATACTGAAGTTTGAGTTTACATAACTCTGTGATTTCCTGCCTATCAGTCCACTCACATACATCCATCCTGCAGCAGAGCAATGGATGGACTGCAGCTCTGTGGGATCGTCGCCAGCCGGGGTCGGCTATCCCAGCTGGCAGTTCACCTCAGCAGCGGTTGCCAAGGTGACAGCAAGATGGAGCGACACGAGGCAGAGGATCTTTTGCCACAAATGATGATGGGTTTGGCAGATAGGCCGGTGCTGAAAAGACTTCGTTCTGTCTGTCTGTCTGTGTGTCTGTCTATCTGAGCCATACATACATGACGCATAGTAACACAGAAACACACATGAGCTGATGTTGTCAATCAGACGTGACTGATTATAACGGTAAATGGTTGAAAAAGTAAATAAAACTTGAATGTCTAACATCAGCACACTGAACTGGAGCATAAAAATTTACAAAAGAGGTTGACAAAAAAAAAAAAACTCATGCAAAAAAATGAGTTAAATCTGCCTTCTTACCAAAAACCCTTGTACTATAGAATAACAAGAGCAGTAGACCTGATTTTTGTTGAAAAGGCATTTGTTATGAACTGGCGCCACGCAACAAAAGATTAATTGATTGACTAACTGGCTTGGACATGTATTGTTTTGCCATGAGCATAAAATTTGCATTATGAATAGCTTGACTTGTCTCAGATGGAGCACACTCGAAAACACTCAGATGTTTCCAGGAGTTTTGTTCAAATGTGAATAGGGCTACAAAAGGCCAAACAAAATCCACCAATTCTTTTTTTTTCACAAGCAGATTTAAAAAAACTTAGACCAGTTTTTAGCTTTCAAAATGACAGGACTTGTGTCCACATGCATGAGAACTGTCATGTATTTGGCATTGAATACAAAGCCTGTCAAAGTCAAAACTAACTGTGATCAGGCGCGCCCACAGAAATGGCAGGGCCCCCGAAATAATATGGGGCCCAGACATGATTCAGTTATATAAACCCATGTGGGTTGGATCAGTAGATCTCTGACATTTGCCTCCTCAGCCTGGCTCCAATCAGCTTTAAGAGTTTATTAAAAAGTTATCGATGTGGTCAGCTGTCCTAAGTAGTTCCTGCTATTTCTTATCCTTGAATGTCTGCCATCATATTTTGTCCTCGTCTTTGAATGGTTATACAGTCCAACTTTAAGGGCCCAACAATGCTTTGTTTTGTTGACCTACTTACAGGCATGTCCGCGGTGGTTCGCGCATGTACCCTGCAGTATAGTTTTGTATGTATTTCTCTCAGAAATTACATAAAGTGCTAATCTTAGTCTAAAATAGATAATGTAACATAACGCGGTAAAAAAAGGGTCATAACAAGTACACAGGACCTTTAATTGCTGTAGAGTTTATCTGATGACTGTAGGCAGAGGCCGGCTAAAGCTACCTATTGACTCCCAGTGTTTGAGCTAAGCTAATTTGTAGTGGGCTAGCTTTACTTATCCTGTCCTTGTTACTGCATGCACAGTTGAAAGAATGCCGTCTATCTGCTTGCCATGGACTCGGGAGTGAGGCAAGACACAAAAACAAAAAAAATGTTGCCCTTGAATTCCACTCTATTTTACTTTCATGTGTCACTCCTTACAAACCATGTTATGTCCATTTCTTTTGTCCCTTTCAAAGTCCAAATTAATTCTGCACAATGAATTTAAATGCTGAAGGTCCTTTCCTTTGTCAGTTTTGTCACCTGTCTGACCTGACTCAACAATACCATCTTATGGACTTAAAGAATAATTATTTTTAATTATTTTGAACTAAAAGCTGAGACGCCACATATCATGATACTATGTGTATCCATTTTTCCCCCCACCTCTTATGTTTATGCATGTTTGAGCAACTAAAGTAAACAAAACAGCACAGTGCTGAGGCCACATCACCTCAAGGAGAGGGGCAAAGTTACACTGCTTGTGAGGATTTATACTAAAACAGCCTGTTCTAAGCATGGCCAAAACACAAGGGTTTAAAGGCATGCCAGTATCTAACCTGAGTGGATGTTTAACCCTTTAATGCCTGAAAACACAAGTTATAGCCAGAAAATTCTAATTTCTTTGGAGCCGAAATGTTTATTTCACTGAAATCCTAAAAAATCCAAATTTCCATAAAATTTAACATCAATACTTTCTGTATCTCATTTGATACATTAGGCGTTTTTGGCAACTGATAATCCACTTGAGGACATTTTTATCATTTATCTGATTGTATTAAGAGTTTTTTTTTTATAGTAATTTGTTGATCGTATTGATTAGATAGCGGTATCATAAATTATGTATCAAATATGATACTAAAGGTTTAAGTAAAAATCTTCAGAGACATCTCTTTGGGACATCTGGGCCAGTGTAAACATGCTGAAATAGAATCAAATATGTGACCACGATAAGGATGGTTAGTGTTTTGGTGAAAAACAATGGTTATCATGGCTTAACTTTACGATGGCCCATGCTGTGCTTACCACCATGAGCCCCCAATGTGACTTGGCACCAAGAAGTTCTCCTCCTTTACCGTCCTCATGGGTGGCCTTGAGACTGCATGCTCATATGTACCACAGTGACATTGCATTGAAAAATGGCACTATGTTTCCCCACACTCCTCTTACTATTTGTGTTTAAATGATGGATTCCCACAGAGCTGGAAGAACCAAAGTTCTGTGGTAAAAACGGAGGCAGGATCTAAGCTTGTAGGATTGCAGTGTGATCCCCTGAAAGCTTAGCGATTTAAAGATGGGAGATAAGGCTGGAATTGGGGGATAAAAACGCTCTTTAAGGAGGTTTTGTCATCACATGGTGCTGAGGTGTACCTCCTGAATATTAATGTGAGGATGTATAGGCATGAGCTCATGATGCTACAGTAACCTGGGTCGTTCTTCAGAGGAGTACTTGTCCCCTGGTGTGCTTCTTCCAATCCGTATTATTCTTAATTGTAGTATTGTTGCTTGTACCACCAACTGTTTGCCATTAAACACCGAGCATGTCATTACCTCCTCCAATAAAACACTGCTGATATAATAGCTCATAATTGCTCTTAAAGCCCTGTTCAGGGTCACTTTACATAAAGCAATTATTTCATGATAATCCCCTCCTCAGTGCTGCTTGTTGTGCCTCACAGTCACACACAGAAACCTTCACACATTCAAAGAAGTATTTGGCAGCTGAAAGTTTGAATCAACAACGATTGCTCTGCAGGTTGCACATCATCAGTCCCCTCTCTTTGGTGTTAATGATTTCCCATCATGGAGACTGGTTAACCAGTTAACTCTAACACTGATTAACAACACCATGACTCACTCAGTGTGAAAAATACAGGAAATATCTATCTTAAGAAAAGTCAACCACAACAACAAGAGGACCAATAAAGGTGGTTTTAAATCACTGATTCTCTAACTGCACTAGGCTACGCAAAAACACTGCATGTACAAACCCTGATTCCAAAAGAGTTGGGATGTTATGAATAAAAACAGAAATCAGTTTAAATAACATTCAGTTACACACAAAATAGAGACATAATATTTAAAGTTTAAACAGATAACATTTTTTGTTGTTTTGGAAATGTAAACATTCTGAATTGAACCCTGCAATCCTGTTTTTCTAAAAACCCACTTACATTGATCGCAAAACCAGGGGTGTTTCTAGACACCCTGGGGGCCCCAGGCAAGAGGGACCATGGAGGCCCTCCCAACCCAACAACACCAGATAACCAAGACTAAAAAATCTTTAAATACAGTATACAACAAACATAACTAACATGTGCAGAGTCTTCTGAATGACACAAACACAACAAAGTAAAAAAAGTTTATGGTCTTTGGTCCCACATCCATGTCCCCGTGCAGTTTGCCTCTAAAATCTGTTTGTGGGCTTGGGTTTGTGCCAATGCAGCAATGATGTCTACATATCTCATCTTATTGCTTTTTTTCCCTTTTTACATGCCCTGAGGAGTATGTTTGCCTCATTTTCGTTGTGGTTTGAGGAGATCTGCAAGTACCGCTGCCACAGAAAGCCAGCTAGTAGGGGGCCGATTAGGGAGATTCCTTAGGTGTCGTTGAGTGTCTATGAGGATTTCAGCTTGTGTCGTTGGTATAGATCAATATCAGCCGTGTCTCGAAAGGTGGTGCCCCTCAATATTAGCCGCTAGCCAGCAACAGCTAGTAAGGGGCCTTATGCGGGGGTTCCCGATGCATTGATGTTGCAGTGTCTAAAGCAGTTCAATCATTTTGTCATTGATATGGACCAATGTCAGCCGTCTCTCAGGGCCCCTTCCAGCTAGTACCTCTGTGCACCACAATCCTTTTGCATATTTGCATTGTACATATATATTCTATTGATATTTTAATCCTTGTTTATATCTTATTTTTCTACAGTGCAACTGGAGCACTGCTAAACTGCTTTTCACTGCTTTTATTGTTGCCTGGTATACTTTCACAGTGACAAGAAAGATCTATTCTGTGTTTGACAACGTCTTAAAGACTCTGAGGGCTGAAGATGCTCACTGTTAAAGCATTAAAAGTGGAATTCCATCCCATTCTTGTGATCATCTTGAATTTCTCAACAGTGCAGACTTTCTGTTGTCACATTTTGCATTTATGGGTCATACATTTTCAATTGGAGACAAGGTTTCGCCAGTGTTAATTTTGTCGACTAATTACTTTCGTCATAGTTTTCATCAACAACCTTTTTTCCCTGACGTAAACCTGACTATGAATAATAAAAACAAGTGTACATTGACAAAAACTGAAACTAAATTAAGTGACATTTTCGTCAACAAATAAACACTAGACTAAAATGTTTGACAGAGACTTAATCCAATCAGACCTAATTTGGTCATGTAGAAAGTAGAGACAAGTTAGGAATCACAGCTACTTTGGTTGTGTGGAAAGGTTGGATGAGTTAAGAGGGACATCCAATCACAACTGCCTTAGCTTCATGGTGGTGGGATACAAGTGTAAAATATGACTTCAGAAATTCAAGGAAACATAAAAAATGCCTTACACTTTACAATCCATTTTTAAAGTTACAGTAGATTTCGTCGACTAAAATGTCGTGAAATTTCATCAACTAAAACTAGACTAAAATTAAAACAATTTATATGACTAAATTATTACTAAAACTAAAAGATGTTTTGGGCAAAAGACTAAAACTAAATTAAAAAGTGCTGTCAAAATTAACACTGGGTTTAGCACCTACACAACATCCATCCATTATCTGTAACGCTTGTCCCTTTCAGGGTCGCGGGGGGGGGGGGGGGGGGGGGGGGGGGGGGGGGGGGGGGGGGGCTGGAGAGAGACAGACAACCATTCGCTCTCACATTCACACCTAAGGGCAATTTGGAGTCACCAGCCAACGTAATGAACATCTTTTCGGTCTGTGGGAAGAACCCAAACCCTTGACTTTCTTGTAGATGGTAGAGCATACAAACAGACTGAGCCACAGAAGCTCCAGTACCACTGGTCACCTGTCAGCCTACTTACACAGGGGCGTGTTCGGTGCCTTTTGGGTGTTCGAAAACTGTCCAAAAGAAGAAGAGGTGATGGATCAGTAGTATACATGCGCCTGTCCAAACTGCTTTGGAAAATGTTGTAGACCAAATTCAGGATGAGTGTATATCTTTAAAAAAAATAATAAAGTTAATCAGTTTTAAACACTAAGTGTCTTTTCATTGTGTGGTATTCAACTGAATATACACTGATCAGGCATAACATTATCATGGTACCGGTCAGAGTGGGGGATGTATTAGGAAGCAGGTGATCACTTGGTCCTCAGAGGTGATGTTAGAAGCAGGAAAAAAGTCCAAGAGTAAGGGTTTAAGCAAGTCTGACAAGGGCAAAAGTGTGATGGCTAGATGAATGGGTCAGAGCATCTCAAAACTGCAGCTCCTGTGGGGGGTCCCCGGTCTGCAGTGCTCAGTTTCTATCTAAAGTGGGCCAATGAAGGAAGAGCGTTGAACCAGGAAAAGGTCACGGCCAGCCAAGGCCTCACTGATGCATGTTTGGACTGAAGGCTGGCCCCTGTGGTCCAAATCAAAAGAGTTTGTTGCGTAGAATATTACGCAGGTGGTCATAATGTTTTGCCCGATCGGTGTGCTCAAAAGGATGTGCAAATCCCTGTGTCCCATTTTACTCAATGTCCCAACTCCTCCAGAATGGGGGTTTGTACCACACAGTCAGAATTAATGTTATTGTTGCTTTTTTTTCCAGCCTCTCTTCTGCTCTGATAATTTTAGTATTATCTGTTTTGGTGAACGATGGGGTGCCAAAGTCTCTCCATCAGGCAGAAATTAAAGCAAACATCTGTGGAATAATGGACGGGGGAATGAATTCTCCGAGCAGCGAGCTTGTTGTGTGGGTGCCACTGAACGTGACGAGCATGCATGTGCCAGCCCGCTGGAGTGGAACCCGTTTGATGGGCATGTTCAACACATGGGCACGATGCCAATTTAGACAAGCATGCCCATGAAAATAATCTCTGCCTGCATGCTGAGTGTGTGAATGTAACCAAGTGTGTAGTTGAGTGTGTGAGAATTGAAAATATACTAGTTTAAAAAATATACATGAAATCAAATTACCTGTAGAAAACATGTCTGTGATTCTCTGTGTTCAGTCAGTGAAGTACAAACACCTCTTGCAGATTTTTAGCAACACATTTGTTCAGACCTGGAATAGTAATGAAGATGAAGACTAAAAAAAAGCTTTTGAAAAAGAAGGCTTATAAAAAACATTATTAATACCTTTAATAATCAAAACTTACCATCACAAAAACATCTCCAACAGATAAGGCAAAATACATGGAAGGTGCAATCCTGCCATCTACTGGACAGAAGAAGAAATGCACGTTTTAAATTGTCATTTTTAAAGTTCACCAATCCCTCAGACCAGAGTTCCCTGATCTATTCTTTTGGAGCACCTCAGTTGTACCAAAGAAGAATGAGTTCTTTTAACCTTCCCTTTTATCAACTGGTTTGTGCATCTTTCTTTAAAAATAGGAAAAGGCTGGAATAGATTGTGAGACTGTGTGGAAAACTCGCTAACACTGATTTGGTTGATCTTACCTTTTCACAGGGGCACTACCAGAAAAAGTTTGGGCCCCATGAAAAGATATCAGATGACTAGCTTTGCATAGTCTCTCAATTAAGCATCCGTCAGGTAAATTGAAAAAATAAGTAAATGAAATATGCGTGTTTTCTGCTTAACCATTTAATCTGTTATTCATCAAAAACATTTTTTGCGCATTTGTCAAATTCATTATCATCTATTTTTATTTTTGATTGCCATTTTATTTACAAACATTTCTGTCTTTTCTAACTGATTTTGTCCCAGGTTTTTGTGCATTTTAATGTCATCACGTAATAAACTGTTAGCTTTTTAAACCCTTAAATCCCAAACCAAGAAAATATCTCATTTTTAGTTTGTTTGTCGCTTTCTCTGTCCCCTGAAATGTTAATGGAGAGTTGATTTGTTCTGTTTTTAGAACATTAAATATCCCTGAATTTATTGTTGACCTCTGCCAAACAGTTGAGCTGGTAGTTAAAGGGTTAATGACACAAATAAGCTTTAACCAGTGTAGAAAACACGAAAACAAAGAATGAGTGGTGAATTAAACCATGTAGCATAAAGAGCTTTCTGGCATTGAGACTATTTAACATGTTCAAAATCAAAATGTTTTAGTTATGGTATAATAACTCCCATAAATCTCATGCTATTTGTTACAGCCAGGGGACTGTAAAGGGGAAAGTTAGGAGAATTCTGAGGGCCTGTGACTGCTAAGGGCCGCAAAATTACTACAGTCACAGCAATATTTTCCACTTGCATTTTGATTCAGTTAGACTTTGCTTTCAAAAAATAACATGTTTTTGTTGTTTTCATTGCGTTTAATTATTATTCAGGCTTCTTTTGCATGGCTAAACTCTCATGTGATTATTATTATTATTGTTATTATTGTTATTATTAATTAAAAACAGGCCCTTCAGAACCTTAGGCAGTGGATTTTAGTTCCTTTGATGCATTTTTGCTGTTCATACAAATGTCCAAATGGCATGTAAAACATAATTTGGAATATATCAAATACAGCAAAAATGTATAATCTGCGAATAATTCACAGGGTAAAAATTTTCAAACACATAAAATGGTCCAAATGCCAGGATGTAACTCAGAGAACATAGTTTAATAAACCATTTACTGTATGATTTTGAGTTGAAAAGTGTTTTCCAAAAGGGATAAGCGGTATAGATAATGGATGTTACACAGCAAATTGGGAAGAGTTTAGATTTTGGTGTTGGTCAAATTTTCAACAAATGCACAGGTAATTATACTCTGGATGGAGTCAAATCCTTGAAAATTGTCTCACAGCTGAAAAAGAGTTAGGGTCAGAAACTGATGCTTCAATAAATCGAATCCATAACTCTGAACTTTTCACTTTGAACTCGGAACCTCTAAATGACACCCGTCCCCCATTATCGGACAAGGACTAACAACAGTATCTTTATTTCAGCTAATTTTTCCATCAACATACAATAAATGAATGCAGCAATGTTTACACTTTGCAGTGCTAATATAGAGTTAATTCTTAAGTAGTTAAAAATATACCCTGAGAAAGTGCATTCCTAACACTACATACAAGTGTTGATCAAAAGTCACACTGTTTAGTGTTAAAAAGTTTTACATTTTAACTCCAAAAAGAGTCAACAGTTACACTGTGGATCCATTCATAGATACTTAACAAGTGTTATTATTAACACAGATAAAGTTCATTTAGCTATGCAGAATTGTGTATTTTCACTGCATTCCTGCCTTTGCTTTGGTTTTCAAAGAACTTTATCAACATATTTTTAGATAACCTATATAAATTAGTTTTTATTATTATTAGTGTTATTGCTCTTATAGTTTGCCAATTCAACTTAAATTATGCATGTTTGTTTAAATTCTTATGGTAAGTTAAGATAATGTTTAATTGTGGTACCATAATATAGATCTGGAATTGCAATTTTGTTGTTTTTATTAAATTGCAGCAAAAATTATAGTTCCAGCATTGATGATATCAGCAGTTACAAAACATAATAAAGCCTTGTTAGAGCCCGATATGTAACAATGACCAGGTAAAAAAAAAAAGAAAAAGCAATAAGACCCGAAATGTAATAATTGGTCAATAATATAACAGAAGTGTTGAGCCCGAAATGTAATAATAAAAAATGTAATACAACCCAAAATGTAATCACTGGTCGATAATATGACAAAATGCTGAGCCCAAAACGTAATAACTTTATTACATTAAGGGGCATGATGTTATTACTGACCCAAAATGTAACAAGTTTTTACAATTTGGGCAAAGACTTATTACGTTTTGGGTTTGGCATCTTGTTATATTATCGACCAGTTATGACATTTCGGGTTTTATTACATTCTTTTAATAACATTTTCATTGTTACATTTCAGGTCATTGTTACATATCGGGCTCTAATAAGCCTGATGGGAGGTAAGATTGGCGCACTGCTCCTTTAAATGAGAGACCACCTGCTCCTGTGGCGTCAGAATCATACACAGGCGGCGGCACGATGGCGATCGATACGGCAGAAAAATATTTCGAGTATCGACGTATTTCGGGAAAAGCTCGACATGAACACAAACAGAAACAGTCCCTGAGCTGACTACCTCGACAGAAGACCACCGAGGATCACGACTTCAGAATGCAACGCCAAGGTAAGCCTGATTTATCCCGGAGAGTAATTAATAGATGAATTGATCCACCGTTTCAGCCATCACACTGGTTTTCGGTCTGCAATGTTCTGATGAAGCCTCAGTGTGAAAATCCATCATTTCTGCAGTGGTGCAGGAGGACAGCATGTTTTCACTAAGGCGCAGGTGTGATGGAGGAGAGCTCCTGTAGAAATGGGAGATCACATTGTTTAGGCTCAGTGATGACTGGAGGAACATTTTTATGTCACTGTGTAAAGAGAGTGAATTATTTAGAGGACTAGAAATAAAGAGGATCACATGTAGGCTGACAGATCAGCAAACAGCAGCCTGCATCTCCCATGTGAGACCAAACAACATTCTCATTTCATCTCCTGTCTCCTATCAAATTGAACTAAAAACATCAAGGAGTGTAGAAAAATACATCATATTAAGGTCCCCTGCTCAATTGGACAGCCTCTCTCTCTCTCTCTGTTGCCTTTTATCACCATCATTAGTCCTTGAGCAGCAGCTGAGCAAAACCACCTGTTTTTATGTAATTGAGCAGTGAGGAGGAGCCCCCTGCTGGACAACAGGGTTTTAACCTCAATGATGCATTTTTACCTGTTTTAAAAAAGATGATCTATTATTTATCCCCAGAGGGAAAACACAAAGTTTGCAGAAGCACAAATGCAAAAAAGAATATAAACCAACCAAACAAAAAGAAATATCTGAAACAATAGTAAAGCACACTATTGTTTCTTGATTAAGATTTTAAATTACAGTTATTTACTCACAATTCCTGAACGAAACAAATTGTGTTATTGGATGAATTTTATGCTTGACTAATTTTTGACTTTTTAGAGAAGGCCAGAGAGGTGGCTCAAATTTGGGTCGAAAATGTGAATTCAGTCTAAAATTTCTCCGTAATGTTCAAAATGATTGTCTAATAACATGAACATTTTAAAGTTTTAAGTTTTTGAAAGTTCAATATAATTAATAATCATGTTTACTCAGGTTTATGGCAGGTGGCTCAATAAATTTGTCAAGCCCTGTGTATGTGTGTGTGTGCACTGATAATGATTCAATGCACAACGTGATGCACTACAGAACGCCAAAGAAAGTTGTTCCTGCCTGTTGGCAGCAGACTTTACAACTCATCCATCTAAATGTCACTTACGCTCATCTAACCCTGGAAGTTGTGCATTTATTTTATTTTAATTGATTTTACTAGTATATTTTAATGTATTTTTCCATCATGAATATTGTTTTTATTTGTTAAACAATTCTGTGCTTGGTAGCCTATTTTTCTTGTTTTTTTTTTAAAATTACTCTTGATTCTTATTTTAATGTTATCGCTTGATTTCTTACTTCTATGTACTGTGAAATCCAGCTTAACAGCTAAATTGGGTATTAATAACGTATTCTGACTCTGATAATGTTATTTCAATAACACTTTCAAAACAAAGTGGTTTACAAAGTGGCAAACAGACAGGAACATACATAAAACATGCAAAATAATTGACACATAAAAGAACTAGCTTGCAACAAAAAAAATCACAACTTAAAGCAAAGACCCCTAATAAACATACCCAAACAGCATCATAAACCGGAGCACAGTTAGAGCGTTTATTTGTGTCATAAGACCCCAGACAATACAAGAACCCAGCAGCATAAAAAGAGATCAGGACCAAATATAAAACAAAAGATAAACACAATAAGAAAAATAAAGGCAGGTAGAAGCAGAAGACAAGAGAAGAGGGAGACTGAGATAATGAGCAATAAAAGCAGTATGACAAGGAAACAATAACAGAGATGAAAAAGCTATAAAATGAGATGAATTTTTATAAGAAATAGAGCTGAAAACAGAAAGAGGAGATTATTTCAATCAATAAATGAGCCAAAAAGGTAACCACTGAGAATATTAAAAGTACAGAGGCAAACAGATACAACTATAAGCATGAAGTGAAGCAATGCAGCATAAAATAAATTAAAATGGGAATTAAAATTAAACTTAATTAAGGGCATTGTTACATAAAAAGAAAATATAAAAAGCCATCATAGAGGAAGGTTTTCAATGAAGCTGAATGAGATAAATAAAAAGGCAAAAAAGACAGAGAAGACGCTAAAACTGAAATGCATTGAAGACGACATCATATAAAAGTAAGACTGTAAAATTGAGTCTTTTGAAGTGATTTTAAAGCCATGACTGATTCTGCAAACTGTGAGGGCAGGTTGTTCAGAAGTCAAGGAGCTCTGATGTGTTATATGTATGTTCTCACACATCCCGTAGCAGGGAGAGGAGGGATGTAATGGCATCAGTCAGTACCAGTGAAAAGTGCAGTTACTGTGTTTTGGACCAGTTGAGGGCATGAAAGTGATAAATATATTTTTGTACATGACTACACAGGATCCACTTCCAGATTTGGATCACCACCAAAGTCTGATCACTTCTTCCTTGTGCCACGACCATCAGTCCCTGAAAATGTCATCAAAATTCATTCTTATTTTTCAAAGTTATCCTTTCACAAACAAAGTAACAAATGCCGGCAAAAACACAGCCTCCTGTCTATGGCAGAATGACATGATGACAAACTTTGAATGAATTTTACTGTCCATGTCGGATGGTCACTCAGTCATACTTCATATTTCAGAAGAGAAACATACTTCTGTGGCAGCCAGTGTCATTTACTAGTCTTACATTAAGCTCATAACTTGTGAATGCTGTGACAGAAGAAATAAAGCATGTCTCACTGAATTGGTGGAAATTGGCTGCTGGTTGCCATGGATCTGGTGACCTTGTTGCCTTGGCAACAGTTGGTAACACTATGCAGTGATCCATGAGGTTTTTTATGTCAGTTTGGAGTCAGTGAGGGATCACTGTCTTTGAGCTGTTTGGGTGAAAAATTAAAATCATTTATGATACTTTTGGTGAATCGTGACCAAAAATTAACAAACCAACAAACAAGACAATTATTCACTTTTGGAGATTCATTTAAATACTCATGAATTATTTTTTAGTGATAGCTGGAATTTTAAGCAGAGGCCTTCATTGGCAGATGAAATGTCAGACATCCTCTGCAGAGAATAAGGAACAGCAGTTTCGACTTTGGCAGCAACTAAAAGTAGGGCTGCAATGGACCAGACAATGTCCAGTAAGTTTCTGGAGACTTTCCACAAACTTTCCAATGGAAGTTAAGTTCATTCTGGAAATATTCCAGATTGGAAACTTTCCATGGGAATTACGGGAGTTGACTGGAAATCAGGGGTAATTTAAAAGAACTGTATCATATCTTAAACATAAATAAAAACATTTTGTTTTGTCATAGGCAGACATCCATGTTAAATAATACAATTAATAAACATTACATTTCAACAGAGTTATCTGTAAGTAGAACTTCATCAAGTTTAAATTATTTTATTGAACAATCAGTTTCAACTTCACTTTATGTCCACGGGTTCAAATGTGTGTCCTCAACAGTTTAGGGTTCAAGAATCATCTGTGCATGTGATGGAGGAATGCACGGTGCATGTTAGGGCCGTGGCAGAGAGCAGTGTTTTGTTCATGTGATTGAGGAATAGCAGGGATATTCTCAAGCATACTTTCATGAAATCTGGTTGTTTTAGTCAAGATTAGGCTAAAATATATTTTCCACAACTATACTTAAAATCCCTGTTGAGGGCCAACCTTCTTTTTGGAAATCCCTGATTTCCGTAAATTCCCATTACTTGCCATGGAATTTTTTCAGATTTGAAAATCCCCAGAGTGGAGCAGGAATTAGTCCAAAAATGCAGAAGTGAGTTAGCATTTAGTACTTCCTGGTTACCAAGGCTGAAAGCCTGTGAGATATGAATACCGGTTTCAGATAAATGAGGTTTGCAAATAAACATATCGAGAAAATCTGAAATAATAAAATTCATCTGATATCACCCGCTTTTGAATTTTGAAGCCTTGCTGTGCGTCCCACATTTATCTGTAATCTAAGTTGCATCTCTGTATTTACCTCCATATATTTACACCATGTTCGTGCCACAAGTATGCATGCATATATGCTGGGACATAACTGTGATCCAGATTCCTCTATAATAGCCTACAACATCATCTTAGTATTTGATCCTCCCTCCTGGAGTATATCAAGGAAAAATGACTGCCTTGTTGACATGTTGAATCGATAATGTTCTCAGTGACGCATATAATAGACCCACTAGTCCAGTAATTTCTTGTACAAATGTCTCCGTTTGTGATCTGTCAGAGGTAGAAGACTGTTCATATAGAGATTATACTTCTCAATATTTCTTTTTTATTTTAAGATCCAGATTGCCGGCCCACCTGGGGAAAGCCCACCTAAGACCTGGACTGACAGATTGACCCCTACACGTCTCTCACTGTTGATATAGTGGGAGTCAGAGGTGGTATCCATAGCAACAGACATGTCCTCATTGTGTTGTTGTTTTATCCTGGTTGCATCTAAGTCTGAGCTTCTGCTGGGGTGGGGGGTGGGGGGCAGCATCATAGGTTTGTACTTGTACCTCAGCAGTTTCAGTGTGAATCATTACAGATTGTGTGTGTTTGTTTGAGGGTAGGTGGTGTGACTGGTTGTTTGTGCACCCATGTGTATTACTGCTCAGCTGTTAATCATCAACCTCATCCAGCCAGTGATCGGCTCCTCCATGGTTTACTGTACCTGTCAGCGTGTCCGTCTGTGGTTTACATAACACACTCTGCATCACAGGGGTGTCATTCTCATTGCTTCACATTCACAATTATCACAGAATAAGAGATCACAGAGCAGCTGGATTCCTGATAATCCAATGAGGCACTAAGTTGATGTGTTGTTTTAAGAGCTTTTAAAAAGGCAGGCAGCTGAAAAATGTAACTAGAAAGCACTTGGAGAGCACAAACCTCTGTGCAAACCTCACATATTGCTGTTATCAGGCACAAGGCAAGGATTCAATCAGCAGAGACAGTTCAGGTTTTCACAAGTCAGGTCTTTAATTCGGAAGCAAGGTTCGGTACACGGGAAGGCAAATAATCAGGCAGAGGTAATTCGTCCGTAGGCTAAGTCGGGTCGAGATCAGGCTGGGTCAAACACAAGAGCAATCTAGAAGTTTTCTAAGGCTGGAGAATTGACTAGTGAATAGTGATAATCTGGCAGGGAAGTGAGGGAACACCAGAGCTTAAGAAGGAAAGGGGGTGAGTATAACAAGACACAGGTGCGAAACATTAGGGAGGGACCCGGTGATCACAGGTGAGGGAACCAGCACGACAGGAACTGAAAGAGACCAGAGACAAGGGTTAGCAAAACGAGACAAAAAGAAAGTTAACTAGACAGATACTGATAGTACCCCCCCCTTAACGGCCGGCCCCTGACGGCCCAGGATCATCAGGATGGTGACGATGATAGTCCTCAATGAGGGCGGGGTCCACGATGTTGGAAGAGGAGACCCAAGACCTCTCCTCAGGACCATAGCCCTCCCAATCCACCAGATACTGACGACCCCGCCCACGACGACGCACAGCCAGCAGACGTTTCACCATGTAAACAGGACCTCCGTCGACCATCCTGGGAGGAGGTGGGGGCTTGGAGGGAGGGACCAGAGAGCTGACTCTAGTGGGCTTAACCTTGCTGACGTGGAAGGTGGGATGAACCCGCATGGTCCTGGGGAGCCTAAGCCTGACAGCCACCGGGTTAATGACTTTGGAGACTGGGAAGGGTCCGATGAAGCGAGGTGACAGCTTGCGGGAGACAGTCTTAAGGGGGAGGTCCCTGGTTGACAGCCAAACCCTCTGGCCTGTGCGGTAAGTAGGGACTGGGGTACGATGGCGATCCGCCATCTTCTTGTAGCTTTTGGACTTCCGGAGGAGGGTCTGACGAGCTCGGAGCCAGGCTCTGCGGCAACGACGGACCAGCGCCTGCGCTGAGGGGACCGCCACCTCCGGCTCGAGGGCTGAGAATAAGGGAGGTTGGTATCCGTAGACACACTGAAAAGGAGTCATGTCAATAGAGGCAGAGGGCAATGAGTTGTGTGCGAATTCAACCCATACCAGTCTTTCGGCCCATGTGGAGGGGTTGTGAGCGGCTAGGCAGCGTAATCCTGTTTCCAGCTCCTGATTTACGCGTTCTGACTGACCGTTAGACTCGGGGTGATAGCCAGAAGTCAGGTCCACCTGAGCCCCCAGGAGTTTACAGAAGGCCATCCAGAACCGAGATGTGAACTGGGGACCCCTATCAGTCAGTACCCTGCGGGGAAGACCATGGAGGCGGACAACATGTTGCAAAACAATTTCAGCAGTTTCTTTAGCCGATGGCAGTTTAGAGAGTGGGACGAAGTGAGCCATCTTAGAAAAACGATCCACAATAGTCAGAACGGTAGTGAAACCCCGAGATGGGGGCAGACCTGTCACAAAGTCCATGGCGATGTCGGACCAGGGGCGATGAGGAACTGGCAGGGGTTGCAGGAGACCAGAGGGGGGCATCCGAGAGGTCTTGTTTTGAGCGCAGACAGGACAGGCACTGATGAACTCCTGAACCTCCTTCCTCATGTTGGGCCACCAGAACCTCTGACCTATGACGAACGAGGTCCGCTTAGTACCTGGATGACAAGAGAAGTCAGAGGAATGTGCCCAGTCAATTACCTGTCCCCGAAGCGATGGGGGAACAAAGAGGCGATTGGGGGGTAGACCAGCAGGTGTCAGATTACCAGCAGCGGCTCTCACAGTGTCTTCAATAGACCAAGACACAGCCCCCAGGAAGCAGGCAGCTGGCAGGACAGAGGCCTTTTCTTTAATCTGGGAAGAGTCAGTAAACAGGCGAGAGAGGGCGTCGGGCTTCCCATTCTTGGACCCTGGGCGATAGGACAAAGTGAATCTAAATCTGGTGAAAAACAGAGCCCACCTGGCCTGCCGAGAGTTCATCCTTTTAGCACTCCGTAGATACTCCAGGTTTTTGTGATCTGTCCACACGAGAAAAGGTTGCTCCGCCCCCTCCAGCCAGTGTCTCCAGTCCTCCAGAGCTATTTTGATGGCCAACAGCTCACGGTCCCCGATCCCATAATTTCTTTCTGCGGGTGACAGTTTTCTAGACAGAAAAGCACAAGGATGCAGTTTGTCATCTTCCACTGACCTTTGTGACAGGACTGCCCCTACACCGGTGTCAGAGGCATCTACTTCCACCACAAACTGGCGCTTAGGGTCAGGCATAACCAGGATGGGTGCTGAGGTGAAAGCTAATTTGAGTTTCTGGAATGCTAGTTCGGCCGACTCAGACCAGGAAAACGAGACTTTGGAGGATGTTAGAGAGTGGAGAGGGGAGGCAACGGAGCTAAAATTTCTAATACACTTCCTATAGAAATTAGCAAAGCCTAAGAATTTCTGAACCTCTTTTCGACTGGTGGGCACTGGCCACTCTGACACAGCTTTGACTTTGACAGGATCCATACTTACACGCCCCTCAGACACTATCAACCCCAGGAAGGAGACTGTGGCCACGTGAAACTCACATTTCTCAGCCTTGACGTAGAGCTGATGGGCCAGCAGTCTCCGCAGCACTCGCCGCACATGGTTGATGTGGGTCTCATCATCGGGGGAGAAGATGAGGATATCGTCTAAATAGACAAAGACAAACATGTTAAGGAAGTCTCTCAGGACATCATTGACAAATGCTTGAAACACAGCGGGGGCATTTGTTAAACCAAAAGGCATCACCAAGTACTCATAGTGGCCGCTGGGGGTGTTAAACGCCGTTTTCCACTCATCGCCTTCCCTGATGCGGACCAGATGGTAGGCGTTTCGTAAATCCAACTTGGTAAAGACCTTAGCACCCTGGAGAAGTTCAAAGCCTGATGATATGAGTGGCAAGGGGTAGTGATTCTTAACAGTAATGTCATTTAGACCCCTAAAATCAATGCAGGGCCGGAGTGTCTTGTCTTTCTTTTCTACAAAAAAGAACCCAGCTCCTACTGGAGAAGAGGAGGGGCGAATAATGCCAGAGTCTAGGGAGGATTTGATGTAGTCTTCCATAGCTTTAGTTTCAGGGCCTGAAAGGGAGAAGAGTCGCCCCTTGGGGGGAGTTGTACCAGGTAAAAGTTCTATGGGGCAGTCATAGGGGCGGTGTGGCGGCAGAGACATGGCCTTTCTTTTGCTAAAAACTTCCTTTAAGTCATGGTAACAGGCTGGAACCTTACTCAGATCAATGTCCTCACCCCCCAAGCCCTCAGTCGGTAACGGGGAGGATTCAGAATGGGCCAGAGGGGAAAAACACCTGCCTGCACAAC
The DNA here is from genome assembly GCA_037902135.1 of Cetoscarus ocellatus. Classification (NCBI taxonomy): domain Eukaryota; kingdom Metazoa; phylum Chordata; class Actinopteri; order Labriformes; family Labridae; genus Cetoscarus; species Cetoscarus ocellatus. The sequence goes on from JBAMNC010001683.1 coordinate 1,092,363, forward strand.
CCTCTCCCCACCGAGAGATGGCGCCAGATGACCAGTTAATTTGGGGATTGTGAGCGCACAGCCAGGGATACCCAAGGATTAATGGGTGCTGAGGAGCGTTATAGATATGAAAACTAATCTCTTCAGTATGACCATCCGGGAAGGTGAGGATTAAGGGAGAAGTGCTGTGAGTTACCCTACACAACAGTCTGCCATCTAATGCGCTAGCATCTAAGGGTTGAGGAAGTGGCAAGGAAAGTAGCTTCAGTTCATGCACTAAACTACTATCAATGAGATTAGCGTCCGCTCCAGAGTCAATAAGAGCTGGTTGTCTGCGTGAGAGAGAGGAAGAGGTCAGAACAACCGGTGTGAGTTGGCGAGTAATATGTGAGGATAAGGTAGTCTGACTCACCAACACCGGCTTCTTTTTCTCTCTGGCACCGGTCTTACGAAGAGGACAGTTCATCAGAAAGTGGCCGGGGTGGCCACAATAGATACAGAGTCCCTCGCTCATCCGACGATGCCTCTCCTCGGGTGAAAGGCTGGTTCTTCCGACCTGCATGGGCTCCTCCCCTCCGGAGGAAGCAGTGGCAGCTGGCGAAGATGTTGGTGGTCCCCTTACCTCTAACTTCGTCCACTCGGGCCGGAGGGAAAGGGAAGAGGGAGGTCTCGCTGCACGAATCTTCTCCTTCTCTCTCTCAAACAGTCTTTTGTCGATCTTACAGGCCAACGCGATCAAAGGCTCCAGTTGTTCGGGGAGATCGAGGGGGGTCAGATGATCCTTAAGGGTCTCTGAAAGCCCCTCGAAGAAGGCGTCCGAAAGCGCAGTCTGATTCCAGTCGCTCTCTGCCGCCAATGTCCGGAACTGGATGGCGTAGTCCGCCACCCTCCGCCTCCCCTGCTTCAGCGAGGTGAGCGCCCGCGCCGCCTCGCGTCCCGGGTGTGTGTGTTGGAACACCTGGGTCAGGGCGTCACAGAAAGCCTGGATCGAACGGCAGCAAGGGGATCGGCGATTCCACTCCGCCGTTGCCCACGCCTCTGCTCTCCCCGTCAGGTGGGAGATCATGAAGGCAATCTTTGCTCTCTCGGAGGGAAAAGAGTTTGCTTGGAACTCATAATGTAGCTCGCACTGGGAAATGAAAGGACGACAGTCACCTGAGTCCCCGGAGAATCTGACGGGAGGGCAGAGCTGAACCTTGGGAGCCGCCGAGGGAGGCGAAGTGGAGTAAGCCTCCTGAGAAAGTGGAGCAGGTGAGTAGCTGGGCTGCTCCGGTGCCGGGGGAAGCTGTAGCCTCTGTAGCTGTTCCGCCATGTAATTCATCTGTGTTCCCACCGATGAAAGGAGGTGCTCCTGCCGCCCGGAGAGTTCCCGCACCTCTTGGCGCAGAATGTTGATTTGCTCCTCTTGAGAGACCCACGGGTCTGCCGACGGGAGTGGGACCAGGGACGGATCTATCCCTTTTGAATCCATTCCTGGCCAGATTATACTATCAGGCACAAGGTAAGGATTCAATCAGCAGAGACAGTTCAGGTTTTCACAAGTCAGGTCTTTAATTCGGAAGCAAGGTTCGGTACACGGGAAGGCAAATAATCAGGCAGAGGTAATTCGTCCGTAGGCTAAGTCGGGTCGAGATCAGGCTGGGTCAAACACAAGAGCAATCTAGAAGTTTTCTAAGGCTGGAGAATCGACTAGTGAGTAGTGATAATCTGGCAGGGAAGTGAGGGAACACCAGAGCTTAAGAAGGAAAGGGGGTGAGTATAACAAGACACAGGTGCGAAACATTAGGGAGGGACCCGGTGATCACAGGTGAGGGAACCAGCACGACAGGAACTGAAAGAGACCAGAGACAAGGGTTAGCAAAACGAGACAAAAAGAAAGTTAACTAGACAGATACTGATAGCTGTGACATTATTAAGCAATGGTTCAATGATAAAGTTACTATCATAATATGATTCCTTGGCCCTGAAAACCCACACCTAGCACTCTGAATCATGTTGATATAGTGATCAGTAAGACAGTTATCGAGCAAAAATGATCATTTGATAATGGCAGTTATCTGGATTACCACCAAAAGCTAATCATTTTTTAAGTTGGACCATTGCCAACATCTCCTGAAAATTTCAGCCAAATTTGTCCATTAGTTTTTGTGTAATCTTGCTAACAAACAAACGGACAGACAAGCAAACATAAAGGGCCAAAAACATAACCTCCCTGGTGGAGGTAATGAAATGGAGATTCCTCCAATTACTAGGGGTCTCACAATTTTTGATTTTAAGAGTAGCCTTTGTTGCGGATATTTTAGGTTGTAAACCCTGATCATGAAGTTCACGATGACATGGGTGTTTTTGTTATGATTGTGTTTGTTTTTATTTCCAGCGTCAAGTCTGTGTTATTTGTATTGTGATTTACAATGTCCTTATGTTGTGTGTTTGTTTTAGTCTATTTTTGTCTAAATAATTATTAAAAAAAGATTGCAGTCTTCGTTTAATGATGCTTATGTGTCTTTTAACAACTAAATGCAATTGTGAGTAACCGTATCACTCAAAACAGTAACAGTATTACAAGTTTCATCTCTTTACAGGTCATTTTTGTGTTTGTACTCAGTGATACTTTGGTGGCAGACATCTAGATTGTGGTAATTTTACATCAGATAGTTATCGGGCCAAACTAAACTGAACTAAAATTCTGAATATGGACAGAATAGTATGTAAAAATCCTTTTGTGAATGTTTTTTTGTGTCATCACAGATATTACCATGGTGAACAAACTACTTGAAGACAAGTCAAGGTTCACACCATATCAATAAACAATCATGTAGGAAGTCTTCAGGGCTGACCCTTCATAACGGCAGCCATGGCGTTCTGTAATGAGAGCCTGCTGGAGCAGTGCGTCCTCATGGAGCCGGACAGAGTGGACGAAGCAGAAGAAAGTCTCCCATCAGAGGCTGCTACGCCCGTCATATCAGTCACTCTTCGTGCGACCCTGGCTGCCATAATGATCTTCATGATCACTATCGGCTTCCTTGGCAATTCTGTTGTGTGTCTGATTGTTTACCAGAAGCCCGCCATGCGCTCTGCCATCAACCTCCTCCTCGCCACCTTGGCCTTCTCGGACATCATGCTCTCTTTGCTATGCATGCCCTTCACTGCAGTCACAGTGGCGACTGCCGACTGGAGCTTCGGCAGCGAGTTCTGCCGGGCGTCCATCATGCTGTACTGGCTGTTTGTGCTGGAGGGGGTGTCCATACTGCTTATCATCAGTGTGGACCGTTTCCTCATCATTGTGCAGAGGCAGGACAAGCTAACCCCGCACAGAGCTAAACTTTTGATCGCAGGCTCATGGGTGCTGAGTCTGTGTGTGTCTCTGCCATCGATAGTCGGGTGGAGGACGGGCGCTTCGGGGATTGGTGGCTCCTGGGCGCCGCAGTGCGTGCTGGGATACAGTGACTCTGTTGCAGATCGAGGATACACAGTGCTGTTAGCGGTCGTGGTGTTCTTTGTACCATTTACAGTCATGTTGTACTCCTACATGTGCATCCTGAACACGGTGCGCCGCAACACCCTGCGAATCCACAACCACACCAGTGAGCACTCCTGTCTACCTGCCCTCAACCAGGTCAGCAAAATGAGACTAACCGGGCTGCAGAGACCGCCTCGAATCAAGGTGGACATGAGCTTCAAGACCCGAGCCTTCACCACCATCCTCATCCTCTTTGTGGGGTTTTCTGTGTGCTGGCTGCCGCACACCGTGGTCAGCCTGCTCGCAGTGTTCAGCAGGCGATTCTACTACAGCTCTGTCTTCTACCCCATCAGTATCGGCGCACTGTGGCTCAGCTACCTTAAGACAGTCTTCAACCCAGTCATCTACTGCTGGAGGATCAGGAAGTTCAGGGAGGCATGTCAGGAGTTCATCCCCAAGAGCTGCAGGCTGTGTCCTAAAGTGCCAGGCCGGAGCCACAGAAGAGTGAGGCCGAGCAACATCTATGTGTGCAGCGAGACGCAGTCCGCTGTGTGAAAGGACGAAATGGGAAAATAGCTGTTTTCTTCGCTGCAGACAACTGTTTTTGACTTTTACTTTTGCTACTTGTGCTACTTTGGTTTAACTCTGAGGAAACTCTGTCTCTATGCTGCACCAGCTCTGTGTAAGTTCATGTAATTTAGTTTGGCTTTGGCAGTAACACACATTTTAAGTATTTTTGCTCATACATTTTGGAATCTCAAGTAGCAACCCTGGTACCGCAGATATGATTGTCTGCTAAGGACAACCAAAATATCAAACATGTCAGAAATCCTTCTGACTGAGCAGCTGCTGTTGGTCGGACTCAGGTAAGGCTGTAATGTGCAGTGGCATCTGTGTACACTTCACGACAAACAACGCACAGTTGGGCTGAAATCTGTGCTGACTTCAAAAGCCTTTATGCAGCTCGCAATTCAGGTCGTGTTGAAATTGCACAGCATATGCCCCGCATAAGTGGGGTACACACTACAAAGTAATTCTCCCAAGTTTTGGCCTTGGATCCCTGCCTCTGACCAAAGTTAGCAAATCAGTCAATCATTATCTGTGTAGTGCCAAATTATAACAAATGTTATCTCAACACACTTTGCACAGATTATCTTACCTAATTATCCTGTGGTGTGAGGTGTGCTCTGAATCATTTTATCATCTTGGTAGAGGAGTGTGGATGCCCCCTTTCTTGAAATAGTAAATATTAAGCTAAGTATGTCCTGTGTTTTGTCACATGAAAGGGAAAAAAGCCAATTGGGTAGCAGACTGAATGAAGCAGGACCAAATGTAGCATGGCAACAAGAGAAAGGGCAAAGCCTATAGTTAGACAAACTTCAAAATCAGAGGACCAACTTGTTGATTTGTGAAAAAACATGAGTGGCTAAACAACGTAACTCATATATTACGTATATGAATGATAAGGAGAGGAGCTGGACGAAAATCACAACCCCGGGGATGTCATTGGAAGTTCACCTCTAGCCTCGTTGACAGTTTTCTGCCCTGTTTGTTTACACTTATGTTACACTTGATTTTGTGAGATTATTAGCTGTAAGAGTAGGTGAGTGAGTCAGGTGGTATGCGGTTTGCTTAGTTAATCTTTTTGTTGCACACCCAGGTGAAAACCTCTGGGGCTAAAAATGGAGGCCCATGAGGAAGTGCCAAAAGCTGTAGTACCACAAATGTCCACTAGAGGCTGGCTGCAGAAACCTGAATCCTGAACGATTGTATGCGGGAAAAAGACGTTTTTTACATATTTAATACATACAGTTGTGTTCAAAATAATAGCAGTCCCACATCACTAGCAAGATAAATCACTGTTTTTGTTAGAATTTCAACTTTTACACTGCAAGTAAGTTTCTAGAAGGTTTAGTAAAGGTATAGAAAACCAATAGACCCAACAGGCATGACGTGCATGCTGCTGATTCTGTGAAACTGAATCATTAACTGAAGGGGGCGTGTTCAAAAAAATAGCAGTGCTGAGTTCAATTAGTGAGGTAACTGATTGTGTGAAAAAATTGGTGTTAAACAGGTGGCCCTTATTTAAGGATCAAGGCAACTGACGCTGCATATGTGCATTTGTCCTTGAAAAACAGAGTAAAATGGGTCGTTCAAGACATTGTTCAGAAGAAGAGCGTTCTTTGATTAAGAAGTTAATAAAAGAGGGGAAAACCTATAAAGAAGTTCAGAAAATGATAGGCTGTTCAGCTAAAATGATATCAAATGCTTTAAAGTGGCAACCAAAACCAGAAAGGTGAGGAAGACAAAGAAAAACGACTATTCGAATGGATCGGAGAATAACCAAAATGATCAGCTCCAGGTGGATCAAAGAAGATCATAAGGTTGCCTGTGAGTACTGTAACAATCAGACGACGTCTATGTGAAGCCAAGTTTCCAGCAAGAAGCCCCTGCAAAGTCCCATTGTTAAAAAAAAGACATGTGCTGAAGCGGTTACTATTTGCCAACGAACGCATTGACTGGCCTAAAAAGAAATGGCGCAATATTTTTTGGACTGATGAGAGTAAAATTGTTCTTTTTGGGTCTAAGGGCCACAGACAGTTTGTCAGACGACCTGAAAACACTGAATTCAAGCCACAGTACACAGTGAAGACAATGAAGCATGGTGGTGCAAGCACCATGATATGGGGATGTTTCTCGTACTGTGGTGTTGGTCCTATTTATCGCATACCAGGGATCATGGATCAGTTTGAGTACATCAGAATACTGGAAGAAGTCATGTTGCCGTATGCTGAAGAGGAAATGCCCTTGAAATGGGTGTTTCAGCAAGACAGTGACCCCAAACACACCAGCAAGTGAGCAAAATCATGGTTCCAGACAAACAAAATTCAAGTAATGGAGTGGCCAGCACAATCCCCGGACCTTAATCCCATAGAAAACTTGTGGGCTGACATAAAAAATGCTGTTCATGAGGCAAAACCAAGAAATGCAGAGCAATTGTGGAATGTAGTGCAATTGTCCTGGGCTTCAATACCTGTTGACCGGTGCCAGAAGTTGGTAGGCTCCATGCACCACAGATGTGAAGCAGTTATCAGAAACCGTGGTTATGCAACCAAATATTAGTTTATGATTCTCAGGAAAGTTGAATCATCAAGCAATTCTTACTTTATACACTAAATTTTTGAGTTTGTAAATAAAGATTTCAACACTGCTATTTTTTTGAAAATTATATTTCTTGACTTTCTGTAAAATATTATCAAAATCAATTATTTTTTCTAATTTTCTTGCTTTGAAATATAATGTGCAGTGTCCCCAATGCATTTGTGTGCATTAAAATAAAATTTATTTGAAGAATTTTGAGGTTTATTCACCTTTTTAAACACACTGCTATTATTATGAACATAACTGTATCTTTACAGCCTTGTTCAAAAAATGGCTTCAGTCTGAATATATAATACATGTATTTGCTCTCACTGTGAGGGGGAGAATTTTTTCATAACTTGCCCTTTTTTCTTTTATTGAGGCTTTATTTAGGATTTTGGAAATTAGGTGTCACTGTTAGTCAGATGGCCTTAAGTCCTGCCTCAACACGGCCCTTTTGTCTGTGAGCAGATGGAGTTTAAGAATAGTTTAGATGACGTGTGCAGTTTGGCAGCGTCCACTAGAGGGCAATAACAGCACTCCTAAGGCTCCTATGTTATTCAGACAGTGGACGTCACATGGCTTCATTCAGTTCTTTTAGTCTGTGGGCACACAACACACTCCCAGAACAACTGTTCAATCTGTCATTAATTGTCTTCATGTGTTCATGGCCTTAGGTTATGAACTGGCTCATTAATGTGGGGTCTAGTCTGATCCTGAGACTTGTACAAAGTTGGTGCAACAGGCTGCAGGTTCACAGCATTTTCCTCCAGCACGTGGATGAACTCTCTCTGCTATCACTGATCATACTTTATTTCCTTTGTTGTCCTTGTGTGATTCTGTTTTTCAGCTTTGGTTCTAAGTCTTTGAGCGTTCTGGTGCCAGTCATATGTAAAGTTTGATAAGCAAAAAAGTGAAACAGGGTATTGATGTTAATCAATGTTTACAAAGAGCTACTCTGATTCTTCAGTTTATATGTTTCTAAAAAGAAAAATGGACGAGATTTGTTCTGAAACTCATCCTGATGAAATTATGTTTAACTACAAGTGTTTCATTAAAGATGTGTGTTGGTTGTTGAGCTGTGAATGTATCAAATGTATTATTGTTTCATGATTGAACAAACTGAGTGAATAAATCCAGTATTTAAAATAGGAAAGACTGAAGGACTGCATTACTTGAGTTTAGTTGCATTTATTTCACGATATTGGATTTTCACTTAAAGTTTATTGGACAAAAAAATTTTATGATAATGATATTATTGCCATATTTATAGAAAATGTTGGGAAAAATTATGGGAATTTATTGGAATAAACTGGAAATTGAGGGTAATTAACTATTTGTTTTGTCATAGTCACAATGAAAAAAACATGACATTTCTGCAGAATTATTTGTAGGAATATTTATTTGTTGAAAGTTTTAATTGTTTTATTGGCTTTAATAGTCCAGGGTTCTAGAAATCATCTATTCATGCATCTACTCTGCAGTAAGCAGTATTTTGTTCATGTGATTGAGGATTAGCAGAGATATTTCTCGGTATACTTGCAGGAAATTGTTTTTTTTTTTTTAGTCAAGATTATGCTAAAATATATTTTCCCCAACTGTATTTACAATCCATGTTGAGGGCTAGCTTTCAGTTTTGTAAATTCCAGGTTTATTCCAATAAATCCCCATTAATTCCCATGGAAAGTTTTCAACTTTGAAAATTCCCATAATTTTGCAGCTCTTAATAATGACAGAATCTATTTAAACTTATCTTAGGGATGTTTATGTATCCTTTTTAACAACCACCATCAATACCTCTGTCAGCCTCAGCTGGTGGTTGTATTACTTTATTAAACAGGAAGATGGTGCTGTTCTTTTTTGCAAAACCAGTCTGATTCAATTCCTACCTCCTCCATTAAGCTGAATTTGATTCACTTCATTTGATCAATTACCCTAAATGACCAAGTGCTTAACTGGCGATCCAGAGACAGACTGGTGCTCATGCAGGTGGGGAGGGTGGTTTAATTTTGGTGATGTACCAACTGTGGTCTGAACGGATTATCAATATTAAAAACCTGCGTTGTTGATGTATTTGCTATTCACTTAATGTTTGTATGGGGACAGTATGAAGCAAGAGAAAGTTGCTGCACCACAGCATTTATAGCCTGAGCTAATTTGCAATGCCTGTCCTTAGTATGGCCTTAAAACATATAAAACACAACAAATACTGTTAAAACAACAAACAATAAACTCAACAATTACAGACAATAATGAACAAATGCATACAACAATAAAAAAATAAACAAGTAAAACAGGAGGCACACCATCATTCATGACTAAAAAACTAAATCCTCTGTAAAAGTTGTGTCAGTTTGAAATGTTTCCAGTCTGGATCCAGTTTCAGTTCTGCAGGTAAAGCTCTCTAAATGCTCTCCTGGAGATTTACAAAAGGGCACATTTAACAGCTCTCAACAAAATGTTAGAAACCAGTTGATGTGCTGATTATTTTCAAATTAATTGAAAAACTTTATCAAAAATAACACTAAAATACCAACAAAGTACAAAAACTGAAAATAACTCACTAACTCTCTATTGTGGCTGTAAATCCTTAAAACTTAATGCATGACCAGAATAAATATAGCTTTAAAAGTGGACAAAAATCTTTAAACAAATTTCAGAACATCCACTCCATTTATCACCAAATCTGTTCAGCCCTGTTAGTCATTTAAATGTTTTGAAGGACTGCATGTTTGATGTTTATGAACCGAAACTCACATGATACAGTGAAGATAAAAGGCCTTAAATTAGGTAAATTTATTAGTAGAGTAACCTTTTCGAGCTAGTGATTGACCCATGGACAAAGAAATATTCATACACTGTGAATCTGAATTTTTGTGAGACAAATATTTAATTAATTCAGCTGATAACTTTCCACCCTTTTATTCTCTGCTTATCCGTACCAATTTAAAATCTTGCAGTTTGTCATCAGGACTCTTTTCAACATCTTGCTCTTTGCACAACAAGAAAGGATGATCAAAATCTTGTTCGAGACTCAAAGATCTGTGGTAACTTGAGGTCCCATCATTGAACAGAATTTGTCTCCTGCTGTCAAAAAACAGATGTGATACCTACAAGGTTGATCAAATCCCCCTCAGAAATGGGTTGTGTAAGAAAAGTCCCAATGCTACAGTATCTTGTCAAGTTTACAGGTTTTTGATGCAATGCAATGGTTGTTGCCATAGCGACTTGCTATATGCCATTAGACAGGAAGTACTATATTTAATTGGAAGCAGTGTAGCCCAGTCTGTATGGGCTAAAGCTTACTGGATGGTGACCACTTCAAGTCCCAATCAAAAGATAACTGGAAGTTGGTTAGGTCGTGGGGGAAATGCAAACTGAGGCCCTGTCAACACGGGACAAAAACATTTTTGTTGCTTAAAATGACCTCTGTAATATGGAGACATATTGCTGCCATGCTCGAAAATGAAAAAAATATTAGCAGTATCACGTATAACTTGGTAATTCAGTATCACGTGATACTGAATTATCACGTTATAACGTGATTACTTATATTGTTAAACTCATGTTTGAATGGGGAAACTGTATGGAGAGGAGAAGTGGGAACTGGATATGGCTAACTTAGATGACTTGGTTAAATTCTATTTCATGCTTGGGTTAGGACATGGAGAAATTCTGCAGTTGTTGAGCTCTGTGGATGATATAACAATAAGTATGCGGACACTAAGACAGATTTTGAAATGCATGGGGCTCTGCAGGAGGAAGAATCAGAACTCAAATTCGCCACCTTAAGGCCTCTTTCTGGAATTAGGACTGTCAAGGAGGTGAAGCCATTAAGCAAGAGCGGACATGGCACAAAGGAAGTTTTTGACCTTATGTAACAAACTAAAAGAGCAATGCTCTGGCGAATCATCAAAGTTTGATGTCTCATTAAAACTGGAACATTTTGTTACTCAGATGTGGTTAAACATCCTGAGCAGATCTGAATGATAACAATGACTTTCTGTTATTACACATACTGTTGAGAAGTTCCACATTGACCTTTGTGACATGCTTGAGCTATTTACTCAATGTGCTCTGACTTTAATTTTGCGTATAAAAGACACCAGAGCACATTACATCTCTGTTTTTGATGGATATCACTGATGACGCACGCTATGTGACGCTGCCACATGCTCAACACACCAGACCCCAAATATGTGAGGGCCTCTCAGTGCTGCTTGCTGCCTGGTATAACTGTTATTATTGCTGTGTGTCAAAAGAAATGCGCATGATATCATCAACATGTTATTTGTATAAGACGATAAGTGGATATGTGAGCATTGTTGATATTTGCAAGTATGATCATATGTGTTGGTATTTACAGCAAACATACCATCTGTGCAAATCGACAGAATTTACGATGAACCAGCGTAAGTCTGAGGAGTCTTATCAGACCCAACTGACCTACCTCAGCTTAAGTTTTTTTGTTCATCTTCATTTACTGAACTTATAATATTTTCCTTAGAACTTTAGCTTTAGGTCTGAAATACAGATTATTTAAACCATTATCAAAATATTTTTGTGTTATTCTCAGATTTACCACAAAGTGTTGTTCTCAATTTTTTGAGAGTTGGTACTTTAACTCTCATTGAGTGTAATTGTTGATTCTTAAGGAGTTAAAATTTAAAGCTTTGTAACACTTTGATCAACACATCTATGTAGTGTTGGGAATGCACTCTCTCAGACTATATTTTTAACTACGTACATGTTAATTGTAAATTAACACTGCAAAGTGTAAACATAGCTGTGTTTATTTACTGTATCAATGGGGAAACTTAGCTGAAATAAAGATACCATATTTGGTTAGAGCACATATTCAAAAGGAAAAACATTTGCACTGCAGTTTTCATGATGTGGACTTGTGGCATCTGTAAGTACTTGTCCAATGATGGGGTACTGGCAGGATGATTGACTCTTCAAGTGTCACTTACAGGTTCAGAGTTCAAAGTGAAAAGTTCAGAGTTAAAGATCTTACAATGACACCTATGGGTTTGATTTACAGAAACATTATTTTTCTACTTGTTTTGGATACCAAATCTTTTTCAGCTGAGAGTAAATTTTCATGGATTTGACTCCATCCAGAGTATAATTGACTCTGCACTTGTTGAAATTTGGCCAATAGGAAAATGTTCACTTTTCTCTATTTGCTGTATGTAAGTTTTTATTTAACACTCTACAGAGCTTCCTGTCTCTCAGTAGGTTTTTCAAGTGTTCATTGTAGCTCACAAAAAGACAAATGAGCCTCATTTTGGTGTTAAAGATATTTTTCAATGGCCGATGGCCAGTTGGGGTATATCTGTGCACTTCAAAATACCAAGGCTCTCCTCTTGTGCAGGACGTCCACATTAGATTCCAGCCAATGGCCTCTTTCCAGCATATTTTCCCAGCTCTCTCGCCCTCTTTCCAACTCTGTCCAGTGTCTCTCCCCCTATCCTATGAAGGTAAAAGCCCTAAAATTATAGAAAAGCATATTTAACACATATATAATTTCATGTAATCTAAATCTATTACTTCCAGTTTTTAATTTTTTAAGGTCTAGAGACCCTTTTGTGTTTGTTAACAAAGTGCCGTTTTTTTAGGGTGGGGCTTGGCTGGAGGCAAAACAATGCTCCAGCCTATGAGCTGCCTGTTGTGTTGTGTGTTTGCTTGCTTTGTTTTGCCACTAGCTAATATTGTGCTGTCTCTTGTGTTACATGGGCTGTAACAGGGTAACAGTGGTGCAGCAGGTTAGTGCGTGAGCCTCACAGCAAAGAGGTTGCTGGTTTGACTTTCCATGTTGTGTCTTTCTGTGTCTGCTCTCCCTGTGCCTCTGTTGGTTCTCTCCAGGCACTCCAGCTTCCTCCCACAGACCAAAAACGTGGGTACACACATAAAGATCATCAGGCTCTTTTTTGTCCCGACTTTCCCCCTTCCTGACCAAGGATGGCAAATGCATGATCATCTTATGTCTTACAAGATTATCCTATAAGACTATCCTGTGGTCTGAGGTGTGTTAAGAGTGAATTTGTCCTGATAATCGGCTCCAAAACAGGTCGGGGCCGACAATCATAAATTTTAAACTTGTTCAATATTTACAACCAAAAAACCTTTGTGTGTGGGGAAAGCCGACGACTCCCGAGCCATGACTCTTGTGACATGGAATGGAATGTAGCCAATCAAGACGCGAGCTGACTGAGGAACAAGGAAGACGGCATAAATAAAAACAAGCAAGGCCGACCTGAAACATTAACATAAAGTTCGGTGGACCTCATAAATGGAGGACCAGCTCACGTGTTCACACTGTCTGCACGATTTTATCCACAGTCTTTTTTTCAGTTCCGGATTTTTCCTTCAAAAATAGCCCCAAGACCACCATCATTCCCTCTTCTCGAATGTCCTCTCCCATGTTGCGTGTTGTGTTTTCCGGTTGTTGCCATAGACAATGTTTATGGTTGTTGCTATGCTTCTTCTTCTTCATTTTTGTTAGATCACATTTGGTCAAGTGAGATTTCTGTCTTGGAGGACAAGATTCTAGATTGGCGGTGGGACATAATCGTTATGCATGTGGTGTGCTGTGTTGAGAGTTTCGGAGCACACCACATACAGTACGATCAAAACTGTTCAATGCCTGATTTTTGATCTTCATGTGTGTCTCTAACAGATAAAAAATCTCTTCAGATTTAGAAAATCTTTATGTGTGTACCCTGCTTAAGTTACACCCAGGTACGGCATAATTGGTTGTCTGTCTCTCTGTGTGGCCCTGTGATTGGCTGGTGACCAGTTCGAGGTATACCCTACCTCTTGTCCAATGTCACCTGGGATAGGCTCCAGCCCCTGCAACTCCAAAAAGGATAAGCGGTTAATATGATGCATGGAGTTTAGAAATATTGCCATAATGGGTACAAGCAATATCCAATACTATGAATCACAAGACAAGACAAACTGTTTTGTACAACCAAATACCTACATCAACCCTTTTTTAAGTTTTGCCAGAATAAGAAATAACAAACACAGTAAATCATTAACTCAGGCCCACTCGTTTGTTCACAACCCGTGACAAACAACACATGTTCTCTTCATGGTAATTAAAATCTCATGGTGTCTTCAACATCACGTTACTGTCCTAACTTAATCTCTTCACTTAGAGCTCAATCTAATGAGTCATGTTACTGCTTTTCTGCTCTGATCACAAGCTGTAAAGACACTCCTCCAAAGAAGACTTGGACACTGCTGGCACATGCACGGACACTGGTTCAATTATATACTTTGATTTTTTATAGAGTACAAGTTGGTTAAAATGTATTATCACAATGCAAATGATTTAAAAACTTACTATACCAAGACCGCAGAGAAAAAATAGAACAGTTTTTTGTTTTCTGATAACGGTTTTTAAATGTTGTTTTGGTCAGCTCCTTATATGAATGTGGACTAAAGTTGTCTTGCAACCCACTCGTGCTTATTGAACTCTGTGCTGTTTGGCCACCTTAATATCACATCCCAGGTGACTCTGAAAGTGGTTCCTGGTATTGAGGATGGGCCAAATAGCTGGTCAGACTTTAAGTTATAGGGGATTCAAATGTTCTTTTGAGATGTGTCTTTGGTTCTAGTGGTGTGATAAACAATCAGATAGTTTTGTTTATTCATGAGGTGGTAATGCATACAAGGAAAAGACATTTTGGCAGCACGTGATGTGAAACAGGGTCTTATTCAGTCAACTGGGCATGACGTAAACACATGACCAACAGAGACAAGAATTCACAATCTGAGGGGCTACAGATTATAATGGGCTCTTAAATGATTTTTAAATTGGCCTCATTAACTAATTAAGGTAATATGGGCTCTTTCATGCGTGACTCAAATTTAAACAGGGGTCTTTTGAGTATAACCGACACAAAACAACATAATCTGAACTGTAATGTTAAATATATCAAATTTAAAGCAGTTAGACTGAACAAAAGTGTGATCTTCTTTTTTTTAAGGATACAGCAAAAGGGTTTTGCAGAATAACCAACTCCAGTGAGGCTTAGATAACATACAATACATACTAGTGAGATTGGTGAGCCTTGCTGGTTATCATAATGTGCGATGGTGATTGAGCCAGTTCAAAGAGCCGACTCTTGTATGAAAGATAAGGGTGAGTTTTGAGTCTGTTGAGGGCTTTGGCAAACAAACTACATAACATTACCCACTATCTACCCACTAGAGCAGGGATGGGCAACTTTAGTTACCAAGGAGGCCACATTTTTAGCCTTTGAAGGGTAATAAGGGAGAAATGTGCTACATAGAGGTCATAAGAAGTTACTTTTAAACTACATACATATTTAAACTTTGATTAATTTGATGATATTTTATCTAATGAGCTAAACACAGAATTCAAGTCAATTGAAGCTATAAGTAACAGATTACATCCACGTTATTAAAGAATATTTGACTTACACTGTTATCTCTATTTTGACAAATGCAGACAGCAGTTTCATATAAACAAATAAAGAAAGCAATAGGTCTGTTCTCTTGGGAATATTGTTATTTCTAATGCTGCTGTAGCAGATTTCGTCAGGTTTTCTTCATGTACTTACATCCCTTTCCGTTGGTGTCACAGTGATGATCGAGATTAGTAGAGCTGCATCCATCCGCACTAAGCTGTTTCCTCACATTAATATATGTGAAAACAAAAATGTGAAAAATCTTTAAAACTTTTAAGACAAGGAAGTTATGATTTATTAATAATTTTGAAAATCTTATATATTTATTTTTAAAGGTAAAAACAGAGGTATAAAACAATGCAAGAAATTTTTTTCTACTAGAAATGAATAAAAAAAATGTTTAAAGATAAGACACTGGTATTTTAATCAGATTATTTAAGAATGTGATACTTTATCATTAATAAATGTCAAAAATGGTAGTTTTAAATCAATAAATTCATTTTTGAAACCCTATTTTAAGTCACATTTAGTTAATGTAGATTCAATTATTTTTAGTTTAAAAAGTGTATAAATTAGTGCAACATAGACCTACACTGGTATAATTGTTTCATCTGTATTTGTATTTGTGGAATAAATATTGAGTAATCCAAAAAGAAAACACAGGTCATTTATGTATTTATTGGTGGAATATCAGCTAAATTTCATTTCTTGCAATGTGACTTTGACCTGCACTTGACTGACGATCTGGTGACCTAGAGCAGTGGTCATCAACTGGCGGCCCAAGGGCCACATCAGACCCTCCAAGGCTTTTCATCTGGCCCTTTAAGTATTATCAAATCAGAAAATTTACAGGATAAGAATTTGTTGTGGTTTTGAGGATAACTTTCTGTCAGTAATTACTAAGAACCGTTGATGCAATCCTGAAACAATTGCAGTGCAAACATTTACATGAGGAATGACTTCATGTTTGATCTGTTTTACAGAAATCCACTTGCCAGCTATTTTGGCCAGAACAAAACTATGAGGACAAGTTTAAAGAAGTCAAATCCAGCCATGAAAAATATAATATTTAGGATGTAGGATGGGCGATAGGGACTGATCTAACTTTTAAAGCCTAAGAAATAGCAAATACAAGTTAAGAATTCAAAATAATCAACTAATAATATGATATTTAGACCAAAGTATTTTTTTCTTCTTTTTATAAATATTTGTTTTATTCTGGCCCCAAAAGAACTTGTCAAGAAAAACAATGGCCCTTTTACAAACGTAGTGGATGATCCCTGATCTAAAGTCTGGACTACATGCTTATTTGTATATTCTTTTGGTCAATAAAAACATCAGAATTTCTTAACATTTTGAGTGCATTGCAGGAGATGAAGGGTATCAATGTCTGAAAAATGACAGCAAAAAGCATTGGTATCTTGCTGATTTGACAAAGTCTGGTATGGCCCATCACTAGTGTGCGGTGGTGCATCAAGCATTATTTTGTGTCACACTTGAAAACTTGAAAATATCTGTTTTGTGAGGTAAAGTCATATAATAAAAAACCTTTCTTGAATTTAACACATGAGCAATGTCACTTAGAAGAACAGTTAAACAGAGTAATATTTAGAATAAGACCGAATCAATATCTGTTATACGTTGGTCATTACATAAAATGAAATGTTTGAAATGTTAAATATATTCAGTTAAAGTGAAAATAAAGTTTACTCTTATCTTAAAGCAAACCTCTCAGTGAAAGCACTACAGTCCAACACGCAGGGCATGCTGGGAGCGGAGCTGCATCCAATATGGCGACGTCCAAGGAACAGGATAGAAAGAGTGACAGTAACTCAAATGTGGATCTATTACTGCACCCTGAGCTGCTATCTCAAGAGTTTATGCGGCTCATCTTACATGAGGTAAGTAACTTCTCTGAGAAAAACGAGTAAAGTGTCATTTAGTGCGGAAATAGAGGAGGAAGGACGCCTTTATGTTAGCTTACCGGCTAACCCAGCCGTCTGTTTACGTTAGCAGTCTCATTAGCATGGCTCTCCTGAACTCCAGTCGGTAGTAACTGCTTGTTTGCTGTCCCCTTGGTTTAGAAACATGTCAGTACCTCACACTGTGAAAGCCGGGACCACCTCACAGAGCTGTACCTCAGGCATGTCATCCCGCTGCCCCAGAGGACGCTACCCAACAGCCGCTGGGGGAGGAGGATGGAGAAGACCCGGGGGAGGCAGCAGTCCACGGCCGGGCTCAGGTCGGATAGGTAAGCGAAACTACGCTACACCTGCTGCAAGAACAGATCCAGCTGTGTTTATGAGTCTTTAAATAATTCAAATACCCGGTGGGAAAAGTTGGTTGTCAACCATCCAACGTATTCTTAAAGGACATAAATAAATTCCTCTATAGAGGGATCTAAATTCAGAAGAAAGGTGAGGTTTGGATTGTGTGTTGTTACTCTGCAACATACAAAACTAATTTAGAACTGCTGAAAATTTCAGAGACCATGTATCGTCTCCATAGAAATGTATTGTGACTTGTAAAACAGTTTTACTGTGTCACAAATCTTTGGTCTGATCTTAGGTAAACGGAGCGCCTCAGAAAGAGGGAGAATTAAGGCAGATCGGGGTACCTGACATGTATAAACTAGAGTTTTCTTTTACATAAGTGACTGCAGACATACTCAAGCAGTCATCAAAATTAAATATATATAGACATATATATTACAGGAGGTAGGGCAAAATATGACCACTTTGAGTAGTACTGTGTATTGCAGAACAAGAGATCCTATGTTATTAACTTTACCAACACTGTTCTGCCTGTATATCAGTGTTTTATTCAAATACCAGTGGTAGTGCCCAGTCTTTGTGTTATCCTGTATGAAAAAATAGATTCTGCTTCTCCATGAGTTGAATCAGTTAATGTGAAAACATAACCATCGTAACTGTTTTGTTGCTTCCAGTTCCAGTAATGACCACAACAGGAAAAGGCCCCTGATCGTGTTCGATGGCAGTTCTTCAAACTCTGGCCCACCAAAAGTAAAGAAACCAGAAGGATTCTCCGTGTCATCAGGAATCTCCGACAGGTTAAAACCGCCTCCCGCTGCGAACCTGTCCAACCCCATCCGCAAGCTATCTGGAAGCATGTCCTCGTCCTCGTCCTCGTCTTCGTCCTTCCATCGTAGCTCTGATGTATCAAATCTTAAACGGGAAGCAAACAGCTCGGTAGGAACCATGTTTACCCTCAGTTTAGATATGCATTACAAAAAAAGTATTTCATGTTATCCTGGGGAAACATACCATACAAACATATTGTTGTGAATTTATCTGAGTTGTAATTTTCGGTGTAAACCACAGACCACAACATTCAAAACTGTTTTTAACACACAGAATTATTTGACATGAAAATCTACAGACTATGTCGCTGTTAATCAATCAAACACTGCTTTGGCTTCCTGGTCATGTTTATTACCTCTGCCAAGGTGGTTATGTTTTTGCCAGCGTACGCTTGGTTGTTTGTCTAGAAACAAACAAACAGGAAATGGCCTTCGTCTAGGTAGGTCTGTGGAGCAAAGAGGAGGTCCCATGAAGCTTGTGCTTCCGCACCATTCAAGCCAAGATACGCAATATTGTTACCTCGATAAGGGGTTAAGTTTTTTGCCAGCATATGTTTGTTTGTTTGTCCGCCTGTTTGTTTGTTAGCAAGATTACCCAATAACTACAGGATGGATTTTGCTGAAATTTTCAGGAGATGTTGGTAATGGCCCAACTTAAAAATGATCAGATTTTGGTGGTGATCCAGATGACTGCCATTAGCGAATGATCATTTTTGCTCAATAACTGTCTAACTAATAATGATATCAACATGATTCTGAGAGCTAGGTGTGGGTTTTCAGTAGACTTGTAGTTCTCGAGACCAGTCTTGGTCTCGAGACCACTTTTTTGTGGTCTTGGTCTTGTCACGGCCTCGACAGTCTTTGGTCTCGGTCTTGGTCTTGGTCTTGAGCTGAACCAGTCTTGGTCTTGACTTGGTCTGTCTTGGTCTTGGTCTTGTCTTGGTCTTGATACTCTCTGGTCTTGGTAGTGTCTTGGTCTTGGTTTAGGCGGTCTTGACTACAAGTCTAGTTTTCAGAGTCCATCACCTCAGATTATGTACAGGGGTGCTCTGTGATCTTTACAGGCTGAACCACTGCTGCCCACTTACAGTTGCACATTCTGCTCACATTTACAGCATAATGTAGTCACTGGTATATCAGCAGACATTTTCATATCTGCCAATACTGATATTGAACTTTTTACCTATAATTCCTCATATCAATACGATGCCAATGATCCCTTGCATCCTGGATGATTTATCTACTCCATGTATTTAAAACCTGTTTCTGTTTTCTCTTCTTTTTCTTCAGGGAGCCATGAAGTCTCCAGAGGGGAAGAAAAAGATCCAGCATATAACATGGCCCTGACCTCTGACCCCCATTCACATCAACCACTTTAATGTTGTTGCCAGCCACCTCTAGCACTCCCTGTCACTGTTAAGACACTTAACGGCACCACAAAAAGGGAAAAAATCCTTTGTAACCCATTTGAAGTGTGAAGGCCAATCACAGCCCTGGTTTTGTAAACATACAGGATGGCGGGGGTTGAAATGCTTCCTCAAGTTGTCTTCAACCATAAGTGCCCTTACCATCAATGATTAGTTTCTCAAATCACCTACACGGAGGCCGCCAACAGGAAAAATATGACCTGTTTTCTAAAATGATTTGTTGTTGTTGTTGTTGATATTGTGTCTCTGAGCACAGTTTGATTCTGATAAGAAGGGAGTGATGGTAAGACATTTTTATCGGTGCTTAGTGAGTTATTGGGAGAGGGGATGCCAGACTCTTTCGCTGATTTTGTTATCAGTGTTAAAGTGATAGACATATTAGAGAGGCATTGTGAGCAGGCACATAGGCAGTGGTTAATGCAGTATTCTTCGGTGTACCTTTTTTAAGTACAAAACAGATTAAAAATGCTGAACAAGTGGTTAGTGTCATTTATGTTTTCATTAAACTTCATTCCACCGAAGTTAGTCTTCATCAAAGAGCCCATATTATGCTGTTAGAGTTTTTTATGCCCTCTGGTTTGTTTTACACGCCTCCTGCTTGGTAGAGTACTTCAGTGCACAGGACAACTGGGGCTGTTATACTACATGGTTTATCAGTTCGACTTGTCTTGACTTTACTTGGTTCTTTTGGTTTTCTATCAGGGATTGTGCATTGTGCCTCCAGTGGGATTCTAGCTGAGCTGAGACTAAGGGGCTGTCCACATGGAGACAAATTCAGGTGAATCTGCACAAGTTTTTGATCATATAGGTGTGTTGTTGACATGTGGATATGACATTTTGGGTGCTCGAAAATGCACAGTGGATAAATCTGGAAACGCAGGCAATGTTACTCTGTGTGTACAACAAGTACACACTTTTTCATAAACACTGACATCATAGCCCCATCTCTCCCTTGAACCACACACACTAAACCCGACAACAGCAGAAACAATGGCAGAATACAGTGTTGGGTTCTTGCTGCAGAAGCTACTGAGCTTTTTTTTGGCTTCTACAACAAAGTCTTCTGCACCTTTACAACCACCGTGAGCAACAAGGGGACAAGGAGAAACGCAAATCCCAGTGTTTGTTTACATTTCTCATGATGTATGCAGATTCTCCATGTCCTTTTCTCTGGTTTTGGTGTATGTCTGCAGCAGTGTGACAGCGCCACTTACAGGCCTGGTATATATACAACAATGTTTTCATGTGGCTGGTCAAATTTCTTGAAATGATGCGGTCTTTACAGAAAATGTTTTTAAAACAAAAACTTTTTCATCTCCTGTGGGACAGGGTCTAAATGGGACCCGTAGAAACTGTTGACCTTTGAATGGTCAGAGTATCACCAGGAGTCCGGGGTATCTGACACAGAAATGAAACACCTCCCATTGTCGGCTCTGGAATGCTGTATGACTTTCAGAGCTTTCCTCTGCTTTAGATCATATGTTGTTTTGCTGCTTGCAACCATCTTGGAACATAATTCACCGCTTCACGGTGACAGAAAGTCACATAGTGGCCAGCAGCTCTTTTGTCTCTTCTCCTCATATGTTGTTGTGAGGATGCTGCAGTAGTTTTGCTACACTATGATAACCCTGCCTCTTTTATAAAGGTACCAACAAAGTCTATACTGTTTTGGAAAGTTAAGCAGGTTGTACACAAACTTTGTGGTGTTTAGCCAAGTTCAGCAGATACCAAAAATGGAAAATCATCCAAAAGTCCTTGTCATCAGGACTTTTTCCCCTCCACCTGTTGACAATGACTGTCGCCCAATTCACACTGCCATTTCAAGGCGTAACATTAACCCCCCTGTGGTGTTTCACCTCCACCATTAACGTTGTGGAGACTGAGAGGGAGGGGAAAGTCGACCCTCTCTCCATCTCCAGAGGTGCTAACAGAGGCTGAGAAAAAGAGGCACATGGATTTAGCGGAAGACAGGAGCGCTGCAAGTGAATGTCTCTGCCTTTCTGTGTATATGTGGGCACGTGCAGTGTTGCGCATATCCAAGCAGTATTGCTGCCTGAATTGGCAAAGATGTTTCAGCCTCGTTAAATTAATTGAATAATTTGTGAATGCCTCAATGTCGACCAATCGTTGCAGACTGGGCTCCCTTAGGGACAGAAGGTCTTAGATAAGTAGAGTGTAAACTAGGGCTGGGCGATATTACCTAATCTCAGTGTCACGATTAATTGAGGCTCTTACCTCGATTACAATTAATGAATGATTTTTTTTTTTGCTAAGCTGGAACAAATTGGTGGTGTTACCGACGGTCGTCGAAATGGTCTTCCTGCAGTATTTACACTTAACTTCTTTCTGCTCCATGTCCTCTGCACAGAATCCAAAATGTGCCCAAACAACGGAGATGGCATTTTTCTTGGCTACAAGGTCCTCTGATAGATTGGCGCTTGTCTCCTCCATGTTGGCAGTGCGTCCTTCGCTCTTGGGGAAAGTGAACGCAGACTGTATGGAGGGGGCGCGGTCACATGACTTACACAGGGAAAATAATCAAAATAATGGGCATGGGTAAAATAACTTCGATTAGAGGGTCTAAATGTCGGGTTCGATTATTTTTTGATTAATTGCCCAGCCCTAGTGTATACTCAATATTGACCTTGCACAGCAGCTGGACCTGCCTGATTCAGTGTCTGTAATCAGGAAATCTATTTTGCTAAGCTCTAACCTGCAACGATTCTGAGCGACCCAAATCAGGACGGCCCCGTCAGCATGCTTTAGAGCAGGAACAGGTTAGAGCTAAGAGCAAGAGCTACGAGCAAGATGACAGCAATA
Source organism: Cetoscarus ocellatus (assembly GCA_037902135.1). Lineage (NCBI taxonomy): Eukaryota > Metazoa > Chordata > Actinopteri > Labriformes > Labridae > Cetoscarus > Cetoscarus ocellatus. The sequence goes on from JBAMNC010001683.1 coordinate 1,114,734, forward strand.
AGTAACCACTCGCACAGAGATTAGCATAAATGCTAACAGCTTCGGTAGCAGTTTTATCAGATCTGGACCACATTTTTTTTAGTAAATGAAAAACAAATAACACTACAAACTTCTGTATAGTAAGGATGTTGTTGCTCCACTCTGGACATGTTTTGATGAGAATTTGTTGTACGGAGTGGCTCACGTTCTGTAGTGCAGTAGCTCCAGCCAACAACATTATCTGATTGGCCCGTGATTGACGAAAAGATTGTCCAATCACCTGCCAGATATGCTTTTGAAAGATTCTGCCCGGTTCCAAACACTTTCTATGGGCTCTATCCCAGATGGACTAAATATTTTGCGTCAGGTGAACTCAGTATATGAAAGCTGGTTTGTTTTAGAACAGCATGATTGTGAAATAGCAGTCATTGAAATGGCATATATGAACCCAAATTAAGGCAAAATATGGGCTCTTAAAGCCTTTCTGTGTTTCACACAATATTCACAGTGTTTGAATATACAGTAAATTAAAAAGAAGCATTGGAGCATAATGAAGGCAATAAATGTGTTTTTATTGTTTGGTGAATATGAGTTTCATGAAGCAGAGCCTTTTGTCTCACATGAATACCACTTTTCATTGAGTCAGACAGGTGGACACAAATCAAAGAAAAACAAGAACAGTGTCTTTTTAATTGTATTTATTCATACTTATGATAAGCTGACTCCATTGTTACTGTATTTGAACAGGTTGTCACTAATGATTCGGCATATTGCAATATTTACTGTCATGTTTGTACAAACTTGTTTTTTAAATAAATTGTTTATAAAATAAAATCAAGAGTTTTGTTGATTTAATCACATCAGAATTTTCTGCAGGATTGTGAAAATGCATGGTGAGCTAAATTTATACAATTCTGTATGCACTTTTGAGTTAAAATCACACTTAGAAAAATAAATATGGGAAGCCAACTTCCTCTTCTGATGTACCCAAATCTCCTTATAATAAAATTTACAGTCTGCATTTTCTTATCAAAAGGGCTCAGTTATCCAAACCTCAAGGCCTCATCTTCTCTTAAAGATTTGATGTCTATGCTCACAAGAAAAGACAGAATTCTGAAATATTTAATAAGTAATATGAGAATTCATTCAAAAAACCTCTACTAATTACAGCATCAAGCAAGCCCATGCACAAAGCAGTGATTATTCATACACATCAAAGTGGATAATCATTCACATACATTATACTGCAGACATACAGAACCTCTATTAGCATCAGACAGTCTACCTGCAAATATGTTGCTATTTGAAAAGCAAATATCCTTACATTCATGCCATCAAGTTAGATCATCACATATGACTTTTCTAAATATTGAAACTTTCTAAGTTTCAGAAACATGAGTAGTTCATACTTCATAGCAACAATGTACAGATATTGTAATGCAAGGTAGTAAGCATGTTATGGAGGCTATACTCTTGCTCTGATAGTTTATTAATAAATCTTTGATGTTTTTCAATCATAACATTGCCATCCAATCCAAAGTATCCATCTCTCTTGCTGCAGCTTTAGATGTCTTTGCCGCAATCTGGGCACAGGATGTCATCACGCTCAGTGAGGAAGCCACGGCCAACCAGAGACATAGAGCACTTCTTACAGTTGAAGCAGTCGTTGTGCCATTGGCGCTCCTCAAAGGAAATGTACTTGCTGCCTCCAAGGCCTGAAAAAGTCATGGATCTGTCAGTTTTTATACTAAAGAATGTCCTTTGTGAGGACCTGTAAATTGAAAGGTGTAATTACCGCTGATGGGGGTGGTGCAGGAGGCACATTTCTTCGCATACAGGTTGCAGAAGCAGTTCAGACAGTAGGCAAAGTCATCTCTGGAGGTAAACCTCTGGCCAGACAGCTGCTGCTTGCAGCTAGTGCACAGGAAGCAGTCCTTGTGCCAGGGCTGGTCATGGTAGGTCACCCCGCCCGTGGTGATGGGCTAACAAGAGAAGGAATGACATTTATTGTACAGACATGTGAAAGTAAAATAGAGTAGCGCTGAAAGTCATTCTAGATTGTGTTAAATTTAAAATTAGTCATCCTACCTTCTTGCAGTGCACACACTGCATGGCAAACTGCTTCTCATAGCAGGGCACACAGAAGTTGTGGTTGTCCTTGGGGATGAAGCTCTTGGTGCCAATTGGCTGCTGGCATCTCTGGCAGGTGAAGCAGGTCTCATGCCAGCTGTTCCCCTTGTGCTCCATCTTCCTGGAGCCTGCAGACAAACATGAAGAAAAGAAACTGTTTTCAAAAACACCCTGAACAAGAAGAAAAAGTGTTTCCCCCAAATGCTGAATCCACACCAGGCCTTGTTTAGTCTTTTGTATCAAGATCAGGATCTTTAACAGTTAAGGTGCTTGAAAATTGTGATGATGACGAACGTAGAACAACATTATCAAGCTGATCCATCTGCACTGCATGGTTAACAGTCGTTAGCTAAGACCTTTGACTGTGTTAATTCCTTATTTTTTATTATCATTGAAGGATTTTACTTTATTGGTAAGGGTATAACTGATGTTTCACTCTATATGGCTGTCCTCCCACCTGGCATGATGGTTTTCTTGCACTCGTGGCACTTGGAGGAATACTCGTTGGAGTAGCACTCAGTGCAGAGGAGCTGCTCATCCTTGGTGGAGAAAGGCTTGTCCACCAGCGAGCGTTTGCACTGGAAGCACTTGAAACACTCCTCGTGCCAGTGACGGTCCTTGTAGGACAGATCCTGCAGGAGCAACAGATGGGTAAGATGAGCTTTAATTTTAACGAGACCAGAGAGGGACAGTGAGCATGGAGACGACTCATATGTACAAAATGTGCTTTCTCATACCCTGGTGTTGCAGCCAATGGGCTTCTTGCACTCCTCGCAGGTGTTGGAGTACAGGCTTTCGTAACATTTCACACAGTAGGGATTCTCCTCTCTCAGGACATACTTCTTCCCAAACAGGGACTCCTTGCAGTAGTGGCAGTCGTAGCGCTCAGTCATTTTGACCCTGGGTCACGTACTTAAAAGAGAAAAAGCAGAAACTGAGACAAGAAAAGTAAGCAGCCATATTGAAAGAGAAGAAGGAAGTGTTGGTTTAGCGCCCTGGTTTGAACTGGTCTGACCTCAGGAACAAATGGGGCCTGATTAGTGTGGAAAGGTGACTCAATTTATCTCCCAGATTCAACTTCTTAGATTTATTTAAAGAAAAAGTTTGCAGTATGGACCTAAAATTGAATAAATGTGTTTGTACAAGAGATAAGACAAAAAAGCAGGGGAGCAGATGTGCCCTCTTGCATTAAGTTTTGCTTTTTAATTACAATGACATGTAAACTCTGGTTGTTTCCAAGAGATCTTGAGATGTTGTCACACTGATGCATTTGTTTTAACAAGACATGCTGAGATTGAGAAATAAACCAAAATGTACTCATTATCATAGCAAAACAGATTAAAATATAGCCCCATGTGCACATTCAGAATTTTTTTTTCCTGATTTACTTAAGTTTGCCTCTAGCCTTTAGCCCTTTCATGCTTGCATCACTGAAATTTCCCGATAAGTTTCGGTGCAACCTACCCAGAAAATTCCCTTACTTGCTTATTCACACAAGAGTTTTAAGCAGACATACATTCATATTTCTGGAGCCCTTTTCACAAATGTATCATTGAAAAATCCAAGATAATTTTAGGGTGACATAGAAAATTTCTTGTTCCACAGAGCTGGAAGATTTCCTGCAGTTTCCATCAATGCAGGTGTGGGGGAAGGGTAAATATTGGGTGGGGACAGAAAGAAAAACATCAGAAAAACCTTGATTTTGTTTATATATATGACTTTATGGGGTAAATTAAAGCAACTTGCTGTGTTTTTCTGCATGTGTGAATGGGATTCCACTTCTTACCGTAGCCCACCCCTCCACTGACTGACTTGTAAAATGCAGGAAATCTTCCAGCTCTGAGGAGCAAGTGTGAACATGAACATCAGGAAATTTTCTATGTCACCCTAAAATTATCTTGGATTTTTCAATGATACATCTGTGAAAAGGGCTCCATGTGCATGATTATAAAGACCTGAAACCAGTGAGTTTTCCTGACTGACCTGTGGGAAACAACAGCAAATACCTAAGTATTTTGCCCCGAACCCCTTTATTTATTAACCTGCTAACTGCAGAAAAACAGCCTGCTACAAGGGACAAGTGCGATGCAAGTCAGGAAATGTTTTGGTTAGATTAACCCAAAATTTTCAAGTGAAAAAGGCTAAAATCAACATTTTAAGCCCTTTTCAAATGAAAATTTCCACAGCAGCCATCCCAGAAAACGACATTGCAATCATCCCTAACAAGAGAAGGATTCCCTGCAATTTCAATCCAAAAATCCTGCTGTCTGCATTCACACATGCAGCTCACCTTGAAAAATTCTGCATTTTTTTCAGGGATTTCTGGATGTGTGAATGGGATCTATGCCTGTTTGGGTCTACTAACAATGATTAAAAAAAATCTCCCAAGCCTTAGACTGCACCTGATTTCACCCTGGTGAGTTGCCTTTGTGAATGCAAACAGTATATTTTCCCCATAAGAATTTTCCTCTATTTTCCCTGCCAGCTCCTTTGGTAATTTTCTCCCCGTCTCAACCTCCATTGCGGAACAATATGAGGAACAAGTTTGAACAAGCAAATTCTGAAAATTTCTTGAAAGTTTCTGGGTAAAATTGCAAGATTGACTACTCAGACTTGATTGTTTACACTTGTTTGTAACAGCAGGAGTTTTTCTGTGGGGTTAAATCTTTGTGAAGAGCCTCCTTTTTGCATTTACACATGCATCTCACATGAATAAATTTAGGAACATTTCAGGATTTGGGGGATTTTAAGTAAGGAGGTCCTAAGCAGATGTACATCAATATTTTTGGCCCTTTTCACACAAAATGGCCCACTGATAACAGCTCTGTGGCCTACTTTTGGGCCCAAACCCACCAACTGAGAATCACAGGTTTAACTCATGAATCTACTTTATGTTGTTGCTTTGAATTTTCATCATCATGTCACTTGATATCACAGAGCTTTGACACTTTTGTCTCTCTCCTCAGCCGGAAAACATCTTTGCAGTGATACTTAGAAGATATCTTTTGTGGATCATCATTTCCAAACAATAAATATTTCCCAGCTGCATTTAGATGCAGGTCCCAGGATGCATTTGGAATCAAGATCTCCCACACCATTTCTTTTTCTGCATCACATTTCCCCCTTTCATCTCTCCCCCATCTCCCTGCAGACCTTCATTTTGTTCTGGGTGTCTGGCGAGGAAGGTGACAGATGAGGAGGCTATAAATAACTCCTATCAGTCCTGCTTAGAGACAGTAAACTCTTTGCCCCGCTGCATATCAGCGCTCACCACACCACTGTACACTGACCGATCCATCACCTTTCGTCCAGCTGTCAGCGCAGGATCACCATACCCCCCTTGTCATCCTGCGTGTGTGTACATAAGTAAGTGTGTGTGTCAATGTATAATTGGGGTTGAATGGCACTTGTAATAATGGCAACCCTCTATCGGCAGCTGTTTGTGGGCGGCCTGTTGAGCCCTCTGGTTGTCCCACCTGTGCATAAATACTCTGATTCTCTGCTGGACAAGAATAGGGGGCCTTTGGGTCTTACATTAAAGATAGTGTGCTGTTTAACCCTTTAAATACCACACCTAGAATAAACTTTAATTCTTTTTATCTTCTTTGCTCCCCCAGGGCTCTGATATTGTAAATATTTCAAGGCCCAAGGCTCTTAATCATCACATTTATTTGCAATTGACTTGCAACAGGGCAGAAAATTTCTGGTAAATTTCCTACAACTTTCCATGGGATTTCTCTGGAATTTTGTAAATATTCCAAATCAGAAACTTTCCATGGGATTTATGGGTATTTATGGCATTTAACTTATTATCTGGGAGTAATTTAAATAATATGTATCATATCCAAACATAATTATACATTTTTTGTTTTTTCATAGGCAGACATCCATGCCAAATAATACAATTAAAGAATATTACATTTCAATTTCAATTTATTTGTAAGTTGAACTTTATTCGTTTTTTTAGTTTTATTAAAGAATCAATTCTGTCTTTAAACAACGAAAGCATGAATGTCAAGTAAGATATTACTCATCTGCCCCACCCAACGCATCCATTCAAACAGTAACTAAGATGACCCCCTCCCAAAAAAGTCCAATTTTAAAGTAAAAGAGCCCCCATCCCCTCTACAAAATTACCATTTAACATGTATATCAAAAAGCATCTTCCCTCAAAATTCTCAAGCCTAGCTACAGCGTTTTTGCCAATGGCACCATAAACATCCTCCATGTTCACTTCCTTAACATCAAACTCCAACTCTTCAGTGTCACTGTCCAGCCTTGTTGAGGTTGGCTCTGTGTCAGGTTCAAAGGGTCTTAGGTTTGCCTGAATCCATTTTTTCACTCTTACATTGCAGTAAGCAGTGTGCTATATGCATGTAATTGAGGAATAGCATAGATAATCTCAAGTATACTTGCATTTAATGGTTGTTCTAGTCAAAATTATGGTCAAATATATTTCCCCCCATCCATATTTAAAAATACCCACTAAGGTCCAACCTTAAGTTTTGTGTATTCCAGGTTTATTCCCAAAAATTCCAAATAATGCCAATGCACAGTTTCCAACTTTAAAAATTCCCTGAATTTTTTTAACAGGTAAAAGCACAGTAAAATTAGTAGCCGTCATCTCCTAGTTGTGCCAATATAAAATTACTGACCTTTAGAAAGTGGTTGACCTGAGAGTTAATGGTAAAGTTGGAATAACAGGAATAGTCAAAATAAGTAAAAAGAAAATCTGGTGAAATTCTCCACATTTTTAAAAATTAACATTATTTTGTAACTTTTCAGATGTAATTTACACTTTCCTTGGAGCCATTCTCTGATCTCAGCTTTTACCAGGTCAAGGGTACTATTCTAATCTGTGAGTGCATGTCCACATGTAGGTATTTTTGAAAATGCAGCCTTTTTTATTTCCGGTCTCTCAAAACCCATAATTAAAAAAAAAAAAAAAAAACTCCTGCCATCATGACTCTGTCCCCATATGGACAGGAAAATGGCATTTTGGGCCTAACACATCACACTCTGCGCCCACCTTTCCTCAAGGTGATGCCTCATCATCACTGTTGTCTTCGTGTGCTGCAGTAAACATGACTAAACCATATGTGTTTTAATGGTCTCTGACAGGACTTCATACTCTCACACACTTTCAGTTGCTCTCTGACACTGATGCTGCTTTTAAAACGCTTTGATTATTCAAAAGCCTTCGCCAATTTGGACGAGACACTGAATTATGGTTTCACAAATGACCATGTTGACTGATGACCAGTGGCCACCCGTGTCAGATGTTGAAACTAACAAGAGCACTCACTCATTAGTACTTTTTAATGACAGCGTTATATCTTACTTATCAGTTATGTCTTGGCTTGAACTATAAATGAAGAAATAGCTGCCAACTAACATCAGTTAACATGGTCACAAGATAAAACGTAACACCAGTCAGACTTGTAGATGGAATAGATTTGAAGACGAAACAGCTTTTGCATAAGAATCACAAAAAATAAATAATAATAATGAAAAATGTTGCACCTCACTGGCATCGTTCCATGGCCTTTTCTTAACGAGGTTGTTTTTCAAAACTTCAAGCATGTAGATAGGCTTTTTCTTTTTTTAACTGGGTAGAATAACCACAGTTCTCAAAAAGACCCACCTTCACGTGAGCATAGCCTTAATTTTAGACAGTGCCTCTTACAAGTGATTGGTCCTGTAGTGTGATTGGTCATTCCAGGTGCCAAACCAAAAACCTACTTTGTGATTGGTTATCTCCAAGGTAGGATTATGATATGACTGATGATATTAGGTAACCTTGCAGTGCAGTTGGATCTGCTTGATTTAGTGTCTGAAATCAAAGCTCCAAGCTGTTTATACGGAGCTTGTGTTGCGGAGCCATTATCCAATCAGTGTCCTTTGACGAGAAAAAGTTTCTAGCTCTTATCCCTGGTTGGGCTTTTAAATGTCCAGTTTAAGACAAAACAAAACAAAAAAAGGCAGGTGTATTTCACTCTTTAATGCTAATCTAATTAAACTTTAATTTTGAAGGTTAAAAAGCCGACGTAGTCAGCTTTTGCGATATTAGCTATTGACAGCTGCTCTGAATAAAGTGAGGACAGTCTCACTTGTTTACTAATACTTCATGTCTTTATTTTCTTCATATTGAGGCAGTTTAAGTGATCCTTGACCCTCGGTTTCATTGGTAACAGTGCTGGGATCACCTCTGGATATTAAACATTGCAAGAAAAGTGAGTAATTCAAGAAAGACATAAGTTTGTTAGAGTAGAAGCCAGTTAGCTAATGTTAGCACCCACTAACACTTGCTTAGCCTTACCTTTTACAGTGTAGTTAGCTTGAGTCTAGAGCTGATATGTGCGAGTCGACTTTGATGCGTTCAGTTTAACATATAGTCAGGAGAGTAGTGAGATTATATGCCGTAGACAAGACGCCATGATGTAGTAATCCAATAAAGACCCTTTCTTACATTAGCCTAGATACTGCCTGGTTTAGTGTCCGTTTTATCAGGACTAGACAATATTTCTTCATTTTCTGAAGGACAAAGACCAACACTGAAAACATTTCTCCATGAAGGATGTACTTTGACTCCTCTCCTGACAAGTTAAAGCAAGAATAACTTTTACGATTTGGCTCCTGTTTATCACCTCTACTCCTGTGCAGGGGTGCCCGCTTGCTACATCATCTGATTGGCCGGTATTGATTCTCTCTTGCTCTCTCTGCCCCCTTTTTTATACACAGATAACTTTCCTCTTGATCTGTTTATGATCACAGTGTCTCCCCACCTTACCTCTCCAACATGAGCTCTAAGATTTCTAATACTGATTTGTAATACTCTTGACATTCAGAGGGGGGTATAGTTCATCCAGCAGAAGTTGAGACGTGTAATCTTCCCGTCCTTTTTCTGCTCGCAGTTATTCCTGAACCCCTCCCCTCACATTCCCTCATTGTCTGCTGCTGCCCACCATGACTCACCTAGCTTATATAAGGGTTTATCTGACTCCTAAAAATAAAAAAGGGGATAATCTCAACCGCCACAAATATAACCTGGGGCTGCTCAAATACGTCTGGCAGCTGTTTCCCCCTGGCTATGGGGGTCCCTTTGATGCTGCTGGACTCATTTGGGGGGTCTCTCTGTGCAAATATCAGGATGCTAAACTGAGTATGATGGCAAGGGTTGCAGGCTCGTGAATCTCCAGAGGGTTCCAGTACTTGAGGTTCTGTTTCCATGTTGATAATCAAGTCTTTGAAGGAATGAATTAAAGCCTGTGGTTAATTTGCTCCAAGAAGCTCTATTGTCTTAGGAAGAGAATTGTATAAAATGGCTGATGAAAAAACTCTGTTAATATCATAACTCTGCATTTTTTAAGATGCATGACTCCAAATGTTTCAGAAACCTTGAACCAATTCTTTCTCCAACACAGAGCTATCTGCAGTGACATCTGTGGTCACACTGCTATGTTTCCATAAGCTTTTTTTTTGTTTTTTTGTTTTTTTTTAAGAATGTTTGTATTAATTCGGGGTAACTCCAATGCTGCTATTAGTTTTGGTTCACTACATTGTTAATGTTGCTTTTGGTGAACTTTTACTGCTAAAATTGGTTACCTTGAAATGCTGCTTACTTTTGTTTAACATATTATGCTGATATTGATCTTGGTCATCTATCGATGCTGCTATTAGTTACTATTGCTCTTGATCAACTCTTCAAGCTAAATTGTTCACCTTAAATTCAGCTTAAGGTCTTGTCTCACATGTAATGTTGATATTGATGTTGGACATTTTTTGACGCTACTATTGGGTGTGATTAACTTACAGTGTCAAAATGGCTGTATGCATGTTTCCAAAAATACAAGGATTTCAGTCTTACATTAAAGTTGCACAGAGTAGATCTTCTGTCTTGAGGACTGAACTGTTTAAGTGGTTCACGAAAACCTATATTTTTTTTTACCATGAATCTTCATTTTTAGGCTGCATGAGGCTCCAAATGTATTAAAAAATAAAATCAATTCTTTCTCCAACAGTGAGCTGTCTGTGGTCACCCTGTAATTTTGCCACAGGTTTTACCTTAATATTGGTTTTAAGTGCCATCTAATGCCGCTATTAGTTTTAATTAACTACAGTGTTAATATTGCTCTTGTTCAGCTTTTAATACTAAAATGATGTTGATGTTGGTCATCATTTGATGCTGCGATTAGTTAAGGTTAACTAACAATGTTGAAATGGTCATGTGCATGTTCCTGAAAATTACAAGGGATTTTTTCCTGGTAAAAATATGCACAGAGTAGTTCTATCATCTCGAGGGTTGAACTGTCTAAAATGGCTCATAAAAATTTTCAGTTTATATCATAACTGCACAAGCAAGTAGCACGAGACTCCAAATGTTAAAAACCTCAAACCTAATACTTTCTCCAATGCTCCATCTTTACCTGGTAAGGTTGCCACAAGTTTTCTTTTCTTTAAATTTTATGTTGGTTTTGGGTACCTTCTAATGCTGCTGTTCGTTTTGCTTAGTTAGAGATAGTATTGCTCTTGCTCAGCTTTTAAGCCACAGTTAGTCACCTTAAAATGATGCATTTTGTATAGTTTAACATCTGATGTTGATATTGATCTTGATCATCTTTTGATTCTTCAATTGTTTTGGTTAACTATTGATGTTAATATTAATCTTTATCAGCTTTCAGTGCTAAAATTTGTCACCTTTAATCCATTTTATAATCTGATTTAACATATAATGTTGGTTATGATCTTTTATGCTGCTATTGGTTTGGTGGGCTTACAATATCAAAATGGTCATGTGCAGGTTTCTAAAAATCACAAAGAGTTTTAGCCCCTGCCTGGATAATTTGCACAGAATACCTCTATAGTCCTTGTAATTAAAACGTCTGGTATGGTGCATAATAATCTTTACTTTTCATCATAACTCTGCATTTTTGAGATCCACGAGGCAAAAACATGAAACCAACTGTTTCTCGTACAGCAGTCATTTTGTCTGCGCTTCCATGCCAACAATATTGGATGAATTCCTGCTAAATTAACCCACCTATGCACATCGGCACACACTAATAATAGCCCTGTAGTGGATAATGAAGTAATAAGTTCAATAGAATTAAGCTATAAACTGATAAAGTCCTTTAGAAGAATAGCTCACATGCAAAGTGAATGCCCTATGAATAAAGCAATTCAGCTCGGCTGCTGAGCTGCAAGCTGCCAGTTATTTGTTTCATCCTCTTCTTTAGTTTTCAAGGACCTTCCAAGCTAATAGAAGCTATTTTTGGTTTTGATTAAGACTTTTTGCACTCTTTGGAAGGCCAACGACATGTTTTATACACTTTGTATTGACAAAAATATTCCAAAGTCACAAAAAGAAAAAAAACGACTAGAGTAGTTTTTCAGATTTAAACCACCTTTCTGCAATTAAAAACAGTGCTGACACTTTCATCAACACATTTGTGCTGAAAGACTTGCAAGTTTTATGAAACAAAAGGGGGAACAGGTGGAAAATGTTTGCAAGGAAATGTGCATTTTGGGGCAAAAACAGATTTTAAAAGCTTAGAGGAAACAGGAGGTTCGGTGAGGAAATGTTGAAAAAAGAGGAGGGGGTTAAAAAGTGAAGGTGCAGTGCAGTGAGAGAAAATGAGCAAGTGGGTGGGAGGCAGAGCGGAGGATGCAGAGCCAGCTGCGTCCCAGAGGGTGGATGAAGACTGGTGAAAGGATGGATGGGTTGAAAGATGGATGAGTGGATGGATGGATAGTGGAGCAGTTTAACAGAAGCTGGGTCTTACCTTCCTGTCTTAGGAGTGTGTGCCTGTGCGGAGTCTGAGGCAGACTGAGGGACGGGGTCTGGGTGGGCTGTAGTAACTCCTGATTGCATTACTCCACCCATCAGGGGCTAATTGAAAACGAGGGAGGGACCACTGAGCAGCAGGGGTGGCAAAGGGGGCAGGGAATCTTTTTTGAGATGATCTATAAATACAGCGGCGCTTCACAGAGATAACCCCAAGGCCCCTTTCACTCACAGCCACCAGTGAGACCGTGTGGCCTTTTAAGGTCCCTTAGTTATTCAGTCTCTCACAAACTCTATAAAGATCGTAGCCATGGCTCATACTGGACCTGCAACCTTGTTGATGTTGGTAACAATGCTGCTATTCAATTTGGTTAACCTATTATGTTGATATTGATCTTGAGATGCTGCAGTGCTTCAGTTGGTCCCCTTAAAATCCTGCTAATAATTTTGTTTCAATATAATATTGATATTGATCTAAATAACCTTTTAAAATACTGTTATTTTTGCTTAATTAATAATGTCAATACTGGTCTGATCATCTAAATTATTTTTTAAATAATTATGGTAATGGTCTTTGTTATTCTACAAATCTGCAGATATTTTGGTGACCAAACATATAATTTTGACTAACTTGTAATGCAGATTAATGGCTTTTAATTTTACTCAGCCTATATTGTAGATATTGATGTTGATTAGATTAAAATGACTCATTTAACTTTCATAAACTTACAATTCTTCTAATTAGTCTCTATCACCTCATTAAACTGCACTCATTTTGGCTGACTAGCAATACTGATATCAACCTTGGTCGCCTTATAAAGTGGGTAAAACTTGGTTAACTTATAGTATTATTTGTACTTACTCTATAAAACTGCTATTACTTTTTTGCCTATCATTGTGAGTACTGATCTTGGTCACTTTATAATGCTGCTTTTAGTTTTGGTGAACTTACAGTCATTATTAGCCTACATATATTTGCATTAGTCACTTCATAATACTGCTTTTATTTTCGGTAACAAATAATTTTGGTATTGACCTCTGTATGGCTGAAATTAATGTTGGTCAACCTATGATCCTCATGGATTTCTTGGTTAAATTAAAACTATAATGCTTTTGAGTTGATCATCTTGTAATGCTGCTGTTTAATTTGATTGTCTTACTGTATAATGCTGATATAGGTCTCTGTCACCTTACAGTGCTGATATGGATCTCGATCACCTCAGCGCCCATTGGTCTTGATATTTTTTTATGCTGCTATTACTCTTGGCCACTTCCTTATTAGTGGCTGTACATCTGCCACTTATTAGTTTGTATTGTTCCATACTAACTAATAAGTTGTTCAAATTATACTTAATCTTTTAATATTTTTATGTACCTCTCCTCCTCCGCCTTATATTATTCCCTGATCTGCTTCCTGGAATAAAGATATTCTTCATATTTTCTGCTTGCATCAGAGACTAATGTAATACATAGTAATTACAATGCTGCATAAAAACAAACAAATATGCAGACTCTTACATAATACAAAGACCTTCCTGTGGCCTTGACACGTGATGGAAAGGATGCAAAGGCTCAAACAGCAAAGACTGTTGCCCTCTGAGATTTGCCCCTCCTCAAATGTCTCATCTGTCTCTACCTACCTATATCTCCTCACTGGGGAATACGCAGTCAATACCAAACCTCCAACCGTGTTGGGTACAGCATCCAGGCCTGGTAATGACAGACATCTGCAAGGGCTCCAAGAAAATTGTGGCACTATTTTCCGCAACCCCACACTGTCTTGTTCACACCACTACACCCCTCCCTCGCTCTCCTCTCTTGCGCTCTGTTTGTCTTTCTTCTTAAAGCTTTCCTCCTCCTTCTCTCTTCCCTACCAGCAGGTTTTCCTGACCTAGGGGTCCATGGACACTTTCCAATGAGAAAATGCGTCACAGCATTCAAGTGCTCTATTTGTAGACTGCAGGAAAGAGATTGTTGCTTCACAGAGTGTTTATAAGTGTGTATGTATGTGTAGGTCTATATGTGTTTCAGTGTGTGCAAAGCTGATTGGTTTACCACTTTACACTCAACTAATGCAACTCAACAGGTGTTGGAAGGATTTCTTTTAAATTTGTGCAAACATTGTACATAGGATCAAGATGAGAAGAATACTTCAAACACTGATAGTCCCCCTAACTGCTAAATGGAGTCTTCGCAGTTCATCCTTTTCGACCAATTTAAAATTAATTATTTAGCATCATCATTGACTTTACATGTGTATATCTATATCTATATCTATATCTATATATGCATAAACAGAAATACCCCTTTGGTGGGATGGATTCCGGATCTTCTGACCAACAGACCACCGAGAGTCAGACCTAATGGAGTTCTGTCTGATGAGCAGCTCTGTCTACTGGCTCTCTGCAGGGCTGTATTTTATCCCCTCTACTGTCTATATTGTACACAGATGACTGCAGGAGCCTACATGACAACAGGCATATAATAAAATATGCAGACAAGACAGTTATCGTCATTCTGCTCCAAAATGATGAGGACGGGCATGGGAGGGTTTTAGATGACCTTGTTGAGTGGTGCGAACCTGCTTACCTAAAGATAAATGAAAGCAAAACAAAGGATATACTCATCGATTTTAGAAAAAATCAACCCATTCCTCAGCAGTCAGTTATTGCCAACAAGTCGGTCAAAATTGTGAGCATCTATAAATATCTGGGCACAATCATTGATGATAAACTGCAGTGGGAGGAGAATACAAATGTCATTCACTCTGAAGCACAGCAAAGACTGTTCCTGTTGAGGAAATTCAAATCTTTTTGTGTGGACAAACCTGTTTTAACCTTGTTTTGCAGATCCTTTATGGGTCAGTTTAATCTTTTGCTTATATCTGTTGGTTTGGCAACCTGAAAGAGAGGTGAAGAGCCAAAATTGCAGAGAGTGGTGAACACCTGCTCAAAAATGACAGGGGTGCCCCAGTTGGGTTTGTCTGCATTGTTTGACAAACATTTAGTCAGACAGGCCTTCTAAATTCTTGCTGACCAATCACAGGCTTACATCAGGAGCTCCATCATCTGCCATCAGGGCAGCTGTGCAGGGTACCTGGCTCAGGAGCTCCCGAACTCAGCGCTCATTTATTCCCTCTTAACAAACTCATAAAGGTTGTGTCTCTCCTCCTGTACCTATAGTTTCATCTGCACTTTATTTTGAATCTCTTTTATGTATTTTTAATCTCTGTTTTGTGAATTATGCCACTTTGCACAATCTGATTACTGGTAGTTGGCTATGGTTTACATAGTTTACCTGTGGCCTGTGTATTTGTCTGGTTTGCTGCACCCAAATTGCCCCTTGTTGACAATAAAGACTTTACAAACAAAGCAAACAAACAAATTGAAAGCACAAACCTCAGCCAAAGCACTTCCAAATTTGTCAGATGAGTTTTTGTAAAAACAAAAACGTGGAAAACTGCTGTGTCTCGCAATGTTAACAAACAAAAAGGGACCAGCATGTTAAAATAAAACTGTTAATGTCTACAGAAAAACACTCTAACCCAATATTGTATTGAAAAATGCTAAGCAATAGCATTCAAAGAACCCATACTTTTTCTTAACTTGGGTTCATATATTTAATTTCATTGACGTCTACAGTATTACAATTGCTTCTGGTCAAAATACACTCTAGTTTTCATGTACTGAGTACTCCTGATCCACCCATATTCCCTCTCTGTATGAGAGGCTCTGTTGAAGCTCCTGCCACTTCTAGGCCTAGTGTAGGACTAGTCTAGGACTAGTGCTCTGCTTTTATTCTTCAGCCTATGCTCAGCACTGGGCTTGCCCGCCTCAGCCAATGGGCTTAACCTGCCTATGAAACAACTGTACGATGTCATACTGGTATGTGTGGTCATGGAGACCGGGAGAATGAGCCTTTTCAGGCAGCTGCTGGCACAGGAGACAGAGAAGTCCAGATGCTGCAGACTTTGTTTCTTGTTTGTAAAAGTATCCTCACACAGAGAGACATGTAAAAAAGACTAATGTAGGCTCTTTGAACATGGTTATTTTTTTTACCATTTACTATGCTAACAGTAGCTTGCAGCACTACTATGATGAAGCACTCTTCGAGATGATTGTATCTGTTACATTGTGTAAGCTTGAGAAAGTATCACATCCTGAAATGAATGTTGTCTTATCAAGTGACTCATTTGGCTGCTGAAAATAACAGCTGTCTTTGATGTACATATGCACTAATGCCATCATTATGGACTAAATAAAGATTACATGTAATTTAAACTGAAAGTATCACTTTGTCTACCCTTAACATGTTTGAGGCAGACAGAAGGGAAAACAGGAAGTTTTGCTGGTGAGTGTAGAAGACAGAATTGAAGTCAGATGATAGTTTGTCAGTCAGGAAACAGAGGAAGATATTGTGCTGGCTCAGAAAACAAAACAGGGATTGGTAATAATTTGATTACATTTGCAAAAAAGACATTGCATTTTTCATTGATGTTTCCAGTGGGCTTTGGTATGAGTTCCAGATTTCCTTTTGAAATTCACATCATGTTCATTTAATTCAGACGTGGATTCTCGTAAATTTATTAAGGGATAATTTTTTTTTTTTGCCATACTGGAAAATTCCCCTTGTCCTTGCCCCCCTAAGCTCCAAGCCCTTTCTTCCTGCTTGTGGTCAGCTGGCACAAAGTGATCCCTGTCCCACTCAGTGCTCCAGATCGAGGCCTCCCACTCAGCTGCTAAGGCTGGTGGGATAAAGTTGCAGCTGTCTGGGTACTGCCAGGCTATCGTGATGCTAAACCCTGGTGCTTACTGCTGCTGCAAATACAGTCATGTGGAAAGGTCAAGCCAGGTGGACCCCATCACCACCAGTGGACTGTTAATCATTAATGCAACAGCAACTAAATGGGCTGGAATTTCTTTTGGGCATCCAAGATCCAATATGATACTCTTGAGGAACTTCCCCCTCACTGAAGACTGTTTTACAGGTTGAAATTCACCCCAGCAACTGAGAACGTGCAGCGTCATAATGGACGTCTCAAATGGGCAATTAGGGCTGATGAAGAGGGACAGAATCGTTTTGGGCTCCCACTGTGGGGATAAAGTTTCTAACAGGTTGGCAAGTGTGGGATAAGAATTTGTTTGGGACCACCATGGTCTTGATCTGATGTTGACACACTAATACATAGTCTGTCATTTCGCTTTATACTTTGATAGATTTGTTGTCTAACAAGAGTTATATAAGAGTCCAATGAACACTAGCAGTTTATATTTCCTTTTGATATGAAGCTTCGGCTAGCAACCAGTTAGCTAAAAATAACAGCAAGACCGAGAGGAGATGGCTACACAGCTAGCCATTCCCTTTCCAACATGTAGAGCCAAAAAAACCTTTCTGCAAGTTTCTGTTCAGTATAGAGCCTACACTAGCAACTAATCAACTAAAGATAGCACATAGAGTGAGGCCAATACAGAGAGCCTATACAGCTAGCCTTGCACTTAAAAAAAGGCATGTAAAAACTCCCTAATTTATGATTATATAACTAGTTTTTAATAAAGCTACAGATAGCAATCAGTTAACTTATCTAAGCACAAGGCTACACAGCTAGCTTGCTCTAGACTATTCCACAAATCTGACATATAAGATTAGCCCAATTCACACTTCTGTTTTGGGGCATAATATTTACATGGACCAAGCAAGAGACAGGCGTACTGCGAGGTAGTGTCTCTGCCTTCGTGTGTATGTGTCGGCAAAAGCCATGTTGTGCACATCCAAGCTGAATTGCAGTGTTAAATGGCACTGATGTTACGGCTTTGTGTAATTTATGTGAATGTTCCAAGGTGTAAATATAAGAGAGCCTCATTGTGGCACTTTTGCAGAAAGGAATTGGGCTATATATCCACTGGGTTGCCCCCTTTCCTGCAAAATAACGGACGCCTGCAATCCGCGAGGCCACGACCACCTCGGACCACAGAATGGAGCACCACTGGTGATGCAAATATAAATCATTGCTTAAAATGAATTTGAATAAATGGCTCTGCAGCTTATCACTGGTGTTGGCGAGCTAAATTAATGTCATGTGAGGATCTGAAAATTTCTGCCAATCAGTACAGCCAGTTTATTTGCTATATTGTCAAGATGTACTGTTCACTCTACAAAATTGTCGAGTGTAGAGAGTTTGTTATTCTCAAAACGGCAAATGAAGAATGGTTTGATCGTTAATTAAAAACAGATATAACTTACTAAATGTAAGTCATAAAAATTACAGTTTTTAATAACCGATTGTGGATTTTGACAAAGAATAAATCTTTTGAGTTTGTGGACTAAAGTTTTTATTTGGTTTTATGTAAAACAGTAGTCTGTTACAGTGAGAGAAGAACTAAATTCTAGTGCAAGAGAGATTTAGTGTTCCTATAGAAAAATAAGTTATATAAATCTGTATAAGTCCCAGCCAATGGGAGTTTGGTTCCAGCATATTATTTATTTGTTAAAAAAATCGATACAGTGAATCCCTATGTTTTTAAAACATAACTGGACTAACCATCATGTGATACTGTATCACTTGAATGTTTTATTCAAGCTTCTACTTTTTATGTTGAGCACCATTCATAGAAATTTCTGTTAGCATTTTTAATCTAAGATAATATTTTATTGCGCCAAAGTAAGTACTGTCTGGCCACTATTCTTCTTCCTTTTCTTCTTCTACTTCTTCTTCTTTGAATTTGAATTTGAAATTGTTTTTGTCCTCTGTTGTACGATACAAGCACCCTAAAGTCACGGAACAAGTTAGCATAGATGCTAACAGCTTCAGTAGCAGTTTTGTCAGTTTTGTCTGCACTTTGACCTGCCTGTCTGGCACCAACAACCACAATACCTTCAAAGTCACTTTCTTTCCCGTTTTGATGCTCAATTTGAACTATTTTATTTTTGTAACCTTTTATTGTTGGTGATGCTGTGTTATTGCAATGTAATTTGCATTATTTATAACATTTTTTTCCCCAGAGTAATTAAATTCTGTTTTTAGTTAGGTGGCTTCGACTCAAATTACCATCTGAATTTTTTGAACAAAGAAGTTTATTCAGGCCTGATTTATATGTGAAGGTTCTTTATTGCAGGCACAGGAAGAGCTTATTTTGCCTTTCCATTTGTGAGAGGTTATGTGCATCATTAAAATTGGGCTTTGAGCCCGTGAAAATTTGGCTTCACTAAACCTTAATTTGTTACCTCAGAATGATCCTGTTCTCTTATTAAGATAAATCAAAGAGGGTACTTTTCAGGCTGAAGGACATTTCCAGGGAATTTATATCTAAATTTGGTTATTGTGATGAATGATGATAGAGTTTTGTGTTCCTGAATAGACTGGTGTCTTTCCTGGGTCATTTATGACAAAATTATGCTGTGAAAAAGTATGTATATGGGAGTAAATATGAATGTTCACTGTGATGCCAGGATTGACTTGTAAGATAACTTAAAGATGATTTATAAGGCCATAATTCCAATTATATCATTATTGAGCCTCATGTTCGTTCTTTGCTTGTGAATGTGATATCTAAAGAACGCCTCAGGGGATTTTCTTCAAACTTCACACAAATTTCCACTCTCACTTAAAAGTTAACTGATAGGATTTTGCAGCTCTTAGTTCAAAGTTGTGCTCAAATGTTTATCCCTTGCTTGTGAATTCAGTATCACAAAAATGCTTTGGAGGATTTTCTTACATCTATGTCCATTTTGACTTAAGGATGAACAGTTTAGATTTTGAAAGCATTAGGTCTAAGTTCAAGGTCAGAGAGCCTCATGTTCATTATTTGCTCGTGATCGAATATCAAAAGAGCTCTTTGATTTTTTTTTTTTTTTTGTCCAACTTTGCACATATTTCCCCCCTATTTTATGGTCAAACTGATAAGCTACTGAAATTCGCAGTTGAGGGTCAAGGCCATTTCACCCCATGTTCATGGGATCTCCAAACTTTTTACAAATGTCTAAGGATGAAGAATATAGATTTTGGATGTAATAGGTCATAGGTCAAGGTCATGGAGCTTTATGTAAAAACCTTACTTGAGAACACCTCAAGATCTGTAAGTGATGTTCTGAAAATTTTGAAAAAACTTTCAAAACTTGTATTTTTTACATCTTCAAGAACAACAAAAAACATGTTGTCTGAGAATATGGTCACAAAAGATGGCTGAGAAACTGAGTTGGCATTTTCTATGAAAAGGGTTCTTGCTTGATGAAAACACCAAGCAGTCTGCTTCAGTTTGGCTTGCTATGGTAGACAATTACAGGAACTGCCACTATCAAATGAGGACAGAAGGTACGCAAAGAATCAACCCACGCCATCCCACTTACCAAACTGACCATAAAGAGTGGAGCTAAAAGCAGTGTTGATTGGTCACAAAATCTGTCACTTCCTGTGTGACAGCAAGTAAAATGAAAACACATATTGCACCATGTTCAAATAATTTGTGGATTTAGAGTGATTTGTTCACTGCTGTTGCCATAAAGAGCACACAAAACAATAGAGCGCTTGAAGTTCTCTGGTGTTGCTCTTTGTTTACTTTGTTGTGCTCCTGTGACATCATGTAGTTACATAGCTTGCACAACCCTCTCTTCTCAGCTCGTGTCCCCGCCCTCACGTGAAGGGCCAGATGTCAGTCAGGACAATCTTTTGTCATACGTTAAATTTGGTCCCCATTGTGAAAAAGGTGGGACTGTTTATCTCTTTGCAGTTTTTTGTCATTTCATGTGTGTGCTAAACCTTGTAGTGCAGCTTGATCCTCCCGATTCAACGTCTGTAATCAGGCAGATTCATCCTGCCAAACTCCAGTCTACAATGAGTGTGCATTGCCTTTAGACCCAATCAGAGTCCTTTAGAGCTCTACTTCCAACATGTTTTGGGTAGAGTTTGTTCCATGAAGTGGCTAATGTTTTGTTCTTTACATCCCAGCAGTACAGCCTACATTATCTAATTGGAGCGATTGTCCACTCACCTGCTGTATATGCTTTTGAAAGGTCTTGCTCTCTCCAAACACTGGGCTAATGCCCAGATAGAGTAGTGAAATTAATTCTGTGTAGTATTCAACTGTCTATCTGGTGTGTCAGGTTAGTGTGAGCTGGACTTTATGGCCCTTTTAAAAAAGGATACCTTCATTTTTTACAAGCATTTTGGCAGTGTTTGGTTAATTGCCTTTTCTGACACCTATCTCAATGCTGTGATAATGTATTTACTATAATCTCATAGAAATTATTAATTTTTCTCTCTAATCGTCTGAGTTTTATTGTTGGGGCAAATGGTCACATGAGTACTAATTTCAGTTTGTTTTATTGTGAGCTAAAAGCTCCTAACAGAAGCTTTAAATATCATATTTGGACCAATGCTCTACAGTTTTTCTCTTCACTGTAGCACTCTTGTCCTCTGCATGTGCTAAGGTCTGTGGGTCTCTTTGTTCCCCTGGCATTTAATTTATGGCCATGATTAAAAGCCTCCTGTGTTCATTTTCACCCACCTTCATGCAGTGCCACAGCAGTGATGTTGTTCTCTATATATGACAACAAATCTTCAGTCATTCAGCCTGGTGTTGTGTTCCCAGGCCACTAAATCCCTGCAGGGATTGATGGGATATTTCAACCCCAGCAGTCACCGGACACTTTATTTAGACGCCTTTTCTCTTTGTTCTCTCTGTCAATCTGAATCTCAGTCCATAGAAGAAGAAAGCTTTGCATTGAGAATTACTGTATTTGGCTTTTACTCATTAACCATAGGATGCTACTGTGATGTTACTGTGAATAACATGGAAACTCAAAAAATGTAACATTTTGAATTTATGCTTTTAGAAATGTTCAGTTTACAGATTTTGACCTGGCCTGTGGCTAATTTTGCTGCATGTTAATCCCACC
Organism: Cetoscarus ocellatus; assembly: GCA_037902135.1. NCBI lineage: Eukaryota > Metazoa > Chordata > Actinopteri > Labriformes > Labridae > Cetoscarus > Cetoscarus ocellatus. The sequence continues at coordinate 1,136,518 of JBAMNC010001683.1, forward strand.
CTCTGCCCACAGTATTCGAATCAATCTCTTGTCTGACCCTTCCAAATAAAGGCATTAAAAATAATCTTTAAGAGAAAAAATAAAGACAGAATTAATTTTGCCATTACTGATGGTGCAGGCAAAGGTCATGGATTGGTACAGGGATCACGTTGAGGTTAGCACAGCGCTGCTTTCCATGCAAAGGAACTTTGCCAAGGAGGTTATGTTTTTGCCGGCAGTCGTCTATATGTTTGTTTGTTTGTTTGTCTGTGAGAAGAAGAACTCAAACATTTTTGATCAGATTTTGATGAAAATTTCAGGGAATGTTGGTCATGACATAAGAAAAGAGTAATCAGATTCAGCTAGTGATACAAAGACAGATGCAGATCCAGGATTTTTTAGATCATTTGTTAACACTGCAAGACAGGGCAGTTTTCCATATTTTTGCCAGTAACTCAATTAGTTTGTAATGTGTTTTGATGGATTCTTCAGAGAACATCAGTCACAGCACAAAGGAGAATAATTTTGATTTTGGTGGTGATCTGAATCCAGATGCAGATCTGGAAATTTTTTTCAAGGGGTTTGTTAACAATGCAGGATTGGGCAGTTTTCCTACATTTTCAATAAGTCTGCAAACAATGTTAGAAATGCATAAGTGGATGTTTGTGCTGTTTGAGCACTTCCACTTGCTATTGATAAGATCTGTCAGGCAACGAAAAATGTAACTTGTGTGTCTCATTTGACATGGCAGCAGTTACAAATTTCTCAGTGTTTTGACACCAAGATTATTTGAAAGCATCCATACATCTCAAAAAAAAAAAAAAGGAAACAATATCTCAGTTGATCATATCTCCCTTTTATAAATACAAATTTGTAATGTATTCTGTATCATTGGAAAGCCTGATTAGTCACCTTGACAATGAGGTGCAACTTGTAAGGATTGTGCATTTGTGGAATAAGCAACACATCTAAACTTGTGGTAGTGCCTCTCCAAAATATGTGCCAAGATCCCCTCTTCCCCTGGGAGAAAAACCTTTGGCTCCTCAGTGAAGCAAGGTGCAGCAACCAGTCTTCTTGGTTTGTTTTCTTCCTGGGGAGCCCACTTTGTGGTCTGTCTTTGACTTCACCAGCCTCACGAACCTTGGTCCCAGGTTTGGAGATGGTACCAGGGCTGACACTAAATAATGCTGCCATTCTGAACATCAGCAGTTGCAGGGTATTTTGGCACATTTTTGGGGATGCTACCCACGTTTTTAGCTGTGTTGCTCATTCCACGAATGCATGATTGTACAAGTTGTACCTTGTTGGAAAGGTGACTTTACAAGGCTTTCCAACAATGTAAAACACAACACCATTTTATTTTATTATGGGGGAAAATAAATGACTAAATTAAAGTTTCCAATTTTTAGAGGATTTTTTTTTATGAGTTGGGTGGCAGTAAAAAGACACTCAGAGGTTTTTCCCTTGTTTTCAGGTTTACATTCCCATCTACTCTCAGCCTATGGATGCTACTGAGACCATCTCTTTAAATCACTTTAAGAGAGACATTCCAGACTTTCTAACTTAGTTGTTTCACTCACATCTCGAATCACTTGGAGGTCAGGAGACCACTGAAGTCTCATCTGAACTGACTTATCTGGACAACAACTGGGCCCCTCTGTCTCTGGCTGCATTATCTCGCTAATTCTGTCTGCAGCAAAGTATGGACAGCTGTCATAGTGGCACTCTGGCCGTTTCAGCGGAGTCTCGTGTCCCAGAATACCCATCCAAAAGATATCAGAGGCTGGTGGAGGATGGAGGCTGGTGGTTTGGTGGCAGCTGTGAGCCAACTGTGTACTTGGTAATGCTATTAGCCTTTTAGATATTTGGCTCATCTGATGACTCAAGCTTCTGGTTTGGTGATGGGAATGTTTTGCTTTTGCCATAACAAGGCAGTCATAATTTATTCTTTTACCACAGAAACAAGAGATAGTTTCTGAAATTATGAACAAGTTTTACCACTTTCTTACCACTTCTACTGTCTATTTTCTTATTACATAGTTAATTTGGCATTGCATAATCATTTTAACCCACATTAGTGTTTGAACAGGGACTGTGTAAAGCACGAATGTAGTCTTAGTGATGTCACCTACTGGTTTATGAGGCTTCGATTTGAAGCCAAACAATGTTGGTTGCCACATTAAAAATTGCCTCACATCAACTTTGGCTAAGCAAGTAACAAAGAAAGAAGTGGGGCAGGTTCAGGCCTGACACATGGGTGCTAACAGCAGTTGTGGGCTCCATGAAAAGATATCAATGTTGGCCCTACAAACACAGCCCAATAACCTTGCACATTTGCTTCAACAACCCCTCTAACTGTAATTTATTTCAAGCAGCCTCGTACTTATGGCCACAAACCCCTTGTACATTGGCTGTTGTCCTGGTTTGGGCTCCAGTCAGGTCAGACACACCTTTAGTTATCGATAACACTTAGCCATCCATTATCTTTACCAGTAACCCCTTTCGGGGGCTGGAGCCTATCCCAGCTGACATTGGACGAGAAGCAGGATACCCCCTGAACTGGTCATCAGCCGATCACAGGGCCACCTAGAGAGACATGCCTACATAAAAAAATACTTTGGAAAAAACACAAACCAAATTAACCTTGTGATCCTCAGAACTAGGTATTGCATGCCCAGCATTACATTTGCATCATAGATATTCTCTGTGTGTGGATAATGTACTTATATTGATTAGGTTACTGAAGGGTTGTCTTGAGTTTGAAATGATTGAATTTGCTGGCAAAGGCAACAGTTTTATAAAATGTTATGACCTCAAATAGATTCAAATACTTCAACTTTGACCAGACATTTCAGTTTGTATATCTTCTGTACGGATTTGTTTTTGATAGTTATTAAACAAAAAGTCCAGTTGATGCTTTTATATGAGCTGCAAAGGCAAACAAGGTCTTCAGCATAAAGGTAACTATTTCTTAACAGTTATTTTAATTTTCAAAAACCTGTATTGGAGTTGGGTGTTGGACAACAAATGATACACAATATGCTCAAAAATCTTCTGATGCACCAAACTGGAACCACCACTGCACCACTACGGTGAAGGTACAGCAGTGGGTTAAGGAGTGGTGGGCTGGTTTGGTGTGATTTGTAAGAGTATCATAGGCAAGGGATAGACACAAGGCCCTTTGACCTAGGCCTTTGACCTCACATCTCTTTAATATAATTTAATTTAGTCAGGGAGGAACCTGGGCAAAGTTGACAGCAGGCCCAAAAGAGATCTTGTGATATCATGGTTGCAAGCAAGGAGGAGGGCTGACACTGAGGACAGCAAAACAAACATACTGTATTTGTTTCTCTTTCCAAATGTTATGACAAGTGAGCCACTCACCGAAGTACTAATGTTCCTCTACTGTTTCTTTCCAACATTTCTCTTTTTACAATCTGGTGGTAACTCCTCTACAGCACGTCTTAAAGACCAAGATGTTGTTTTCAGAGCTTAACAAATGGTCTCAGGGAAACAACTTTGTTTACATCCATGTTTGTTACAGAGCTCCCAGTACTCTCATTGGTCAGTGTCTCTGATGTGAGGGAAGAAAAAATCACGGTAGGCAGGACAAAAAATAAATCAAGAAAGTCTGTCGTTGGGGCGAGAATGGCCATTTGTTGTTGGTTACTATGGCGCACTACAAGAAAGGAAACTAACGATTTTTGTGGCTGATGGGAAACCCTTGGACTGTCAGGTCAGGCCGTAATTGTGCTTAAATTGTGTGTTATGACCTTGGCCTTGGTGTGTGTTCATGCAAACTTTGAAGAGAATCTTTCAAGGCACTTTTGAGATATTGTGTTTACAAAAGTAAATATGAGGCTCCATGATCTTGACTTTTGACCTTTGATATCTAAAATCTAGTACATCCTTGAGATAAGTTGACATCAATCAAAAATTTAAAGAATTAGAATAAAAGAATAAAAAGCTTCACAGTGAGAGCCACAGGAAAGACGATCCTGATTTTTGATGTTTGCATTGGCAAACTTTCATTCATGACAATCCAAGTCAACTCTAATCAACTGAACTGATCTTCAGAATTTACGTCATCCAACCATTCATCATCCGCTTTTCCATTTTGGGGTTCGGGTGGGGTTGGAGCCTATCCCAAGTGACATTGGGCAAAAAGTGAGGTACATCTTGACCTTGTCACCGGCCAATCACAGGGCCACATATGGAGACAGACAACCATTCACACTAAGACTGATACCTAAGGGATATTTGGAATCACCAGTTAACTAAATGTTTTTGGTCTGTCGGAGGAAACTGGTGTGCCCAAAGAAAACCCAGGCAGGTACAGGGAGACCATGCAAACTCAACACAGAAAGACCCTGGTTGACATTGGAGTTGAACCAGCAATCTTTTTGCTTCAAGATACATGCACTAACCCCCTGTGCCACCATCCTGCACTCCGTGGATACATAATCTGTTAAAAGTGTGAATATACTTCTTTCTTTTTACAGGACTGAATCAGTTAATGGGATTTATCTCTGAGGAGTTCAGTACAAATGTGTTATGAGAGTCATTTGTGTCTTATTTACAAATTGCAGTCTTGTGTCCTTGAATATGAAATTTTAAATGCTCCTGCATGATTTAGAGATGGCATGCAGCACAACACAGGCACTATGACAAAAACACGCACCCATTAACTTCCCCATTCACATCTTATACATGATTTATGTCTCCCATTCCTCAGGACCAGGAGGTCACTGAAATAGCAAACATAGCAGAGGAGCTGCTATGTTTGCAGCTTCATGGCATACGTCATCACCTCCTTTCAGGTGGACTTAAAGACAGGCGTCTCTCTGCCAGAATAAACCTGCAGCTTCATTATGGCTGTAACTGTAGCTGTGCCCAGCTGCAGCTCTTTTAGTAGTCACTCAGTGGGACGATTAGGTGAGAATATGAGGGGCGTGGATTTTAAATGGAAGACATCCTTCTTATAGCAGCCGCGGATTGAGTGTTGACAAGTGTTACTTATTATGATTAATAAGGCAGACCCTCCTTGGCCTCCAGAGAGGAGGGGCATGGGAGGCAAACTGCTTCAATCATCTGAAACTTTTGAAGCAGCTTTGAATACTGTATGAAACAGCGATGACATGTATGATGTAACATCTGCGTCACAAAGGGGGACACTTCTATTGATGTGAACACCTTTTTCAGATGAATTAAGATGAAAAAGATTTGGCATGAGTTTGGAATATTTTAGAATCTTAAAGCTGGCAAAAACAACAACATGCTTTATAGTGTATGCACAAATAGGTTTAACATACAAATGCTTCAATCTGATGAGACATTTGAATTTTTCAAGCTTCTGTTTTGAGTTTTTTTGCCAGTTGTTAAACAGTCTTTTGCGGGCTTGATAAATCACATTGCGGGTGCTAAATGATTACATTTGCATCTCCTCCTCCCAGTATTTTGCGCGTTCTGTATTCTACGTATTCATGAAGGCAAACATGCTAAATGGATTGCGCATGCTATTTTGCTCATTTGGCAGACGCAATCCTTGGTGCACCCTGTTAGTAGATCAGCTTTGCGCGTGCTATAAAGTTTGCACATGTTCTTATACACACAAACCTTTAGTAGATCAGGCCCATTGAGTCAAAAAGTGCAAACAATGTGTGAAAGACCATCACTTGGTATCTGAATGCCCAAGACAGATGTAAATGCATTGTATAAACAGGGCTCTGCATGTGAAGAGAAGCAAGACAGCAGAAATCTCTCTTTCTCTGTTCAGAGGTAGAGCATACTGATGCTATACACTACAGAGGAAGTGGGGAGACTGTCCATTAGCTGATCAGTCTTGGGTGATCATCAATTATTTAAAAAAATACTGAACAATGATACAACCAAAAAGCTTCAGGAAAGGTTTCCCTTGTTACATCAAAGTTATAAAAACACAGATCACTGGTACAAAATATTAACAATTGTGAGAATAGAATAGGATAGAATAGAATAGAATAGAACAGAATAAACTTTTATTCGTCATGGGGAAATTTGCAATGTTACAGCAGCAAAGATAAAAATAAACCTGCAATAAACCCGTGCAACTCTACATCAATAAACATGATGTTTGCTGAACTTGCCTGTTGCAGGGGGTGGAAGTTGTACCAGGTATACCAGAAACTCCCAGGGAACTTATAGGTGAGCTGGGTTTCCATGGGAAGCAGGTGAAATTGCTCCCTGTGCAGGCTGTCTCTGGAGTCCCAACAGACACTCCAATTTTCTCAAAGCAACGTGAAATTTCAACGTCCTCATTAGGATAAGTGTGAGTACACACATTGTTTTTAAAACCCCCCACAAATCTGCACAGAGCCTCTTTACTTAGCACAAAGCCTGCCCCTCAACTCATGTTTCACATGCATACTGAATTTTCGGCCAAAGTAAACTGGCTCGTCTGGTGTGTTGTTGGCCAGAAACAAATGTAGGTTGTCCACAATTAGGTAGGTGTCATCATCTGCCTTGAGGAACCAATATGCACTGTTGAAGTGATGCTCAAAGACATAATGAAACGCATTTTTGACTTTCCAGTACAATTGATTCCCACCCTCCTTTGTGCCCAAGCCCACCGAAAGGAAGTCAGGGTTGGCCACAGAACTGGTGAAAACCACAGCGTTGCAGTGACGACTCCAGGTATACTCCACATGATGAGCCTTTTTCTCCAGGTTGTTTGGATTGGTCATCACCCAACAGAGAACATGCACCTTTTTGTAAAGTTCATTAGCCAGGTGGCCACTTTCGTCTAGTAAGAAAAAAAACATTCAAGGACACACTAAATTCCAGGCAGAAAAATGCAAATTAGTAATTGCTGTGTGAATGAAAGTTAAATATTTGATGAAGTTTTCTCTCTAGTTCTTATCTCCTGGGTTACTCTTGATTGTGGGTTTGAATTGCCTTCTGATGTTGACCAGCAGAGCTCCAACAACTGCAACAGACTTAAAGCCTCTCATTTATTCCATTTTTATTTTCATTGTAGCTGTTTTTATTAGTATTGGAGTGATGAGTCTGTTTAAAACATGATAGTTTCAGGAAAAATCCCACACATGTTGGTATTCACTCTTGTTTTGAGCTTCTAGAGCTGCCAAGTGTGTGCCAGTCACAGATGTGTGATGGGTATCTGATTGGCACCAAAGTGACACCACTTTTGTGCATGGGTCCTGCAACTTTGTTGAGTTTGAGTGTGCTACCAACATCAACATGCCACATTTGTCCCTTCAGAAAAAGGCCTGTGCAATAGCACAACTGGAAGCTGGTGTTCTGGTAGGCAGAGTAGCAGCATTATTTGGTGTCAAGCCTGGTACCATTTCCTAGTTTAGGACCAAGATTTGTGAGACTGGTGAAGTCAAAGACAGACTGTGTAGTGGGTGTCCCAGGAAGACAAAACCCCAAGAAGATCTGATCCTCACCCCTTCTTCAACGAGGAACTAAGGCTACCACTTTTACCCCAAATCAAACTCGAACAGTCATCAAACATACACACAAATAACCGAAGAAAAAAACTGGAATAATTTTGTCATGTTTGTACCACTTTGGTAAATTACAATTGTAATTGTCACCTGATAAAACAAATGAAAATAAATTTGAGGATAATACCTGACTTTGTGGAAGTGAGTTTACTGACAGGCATGGCCCTGTACCGGATGTTACTCACTGACTGGACAGAACAGCACAATAGACTCAAATGAAACTTCACAGCATCAGCAACAGAGGAGTTTAATAAGAGATCTAAATAAACCTGTTCATTTGGTCTGTGATCAGCACAATAACATGAAGAGCTGACTGAAACATTAGGAAGGAGATTATAATCTTACATGTTACAAGAGTATCATTTAAGAGTTCATTATTTAATTTGGTTTTTTTTTCTGATTCCCGTTCAAATCAGAAAAGTGTTTGAACTATCAAACTTAATGAAATCACAAACATCCTCATCTTAATCCATACTTATTTTATTTTTAAGAATAATAAAGTCAGAGAGTGGGGGTCAGGGAAAAAGATGTTTTACTCTTTAACATAAAAATAAACTTTAATTTCAGGATTATAATCACAGAAGCATTGTTTTTGATTGTTGTTCTGATTTCCTTCTTTTTTCAAAGTTTCAAGAAAAAAATGTTATTGTTTTGATTTATTATTGTAATGATTTTTGTTGTAGTTCTGTTTTTGAAAAAACATTTGTTTTGATATTCCAGAATTGTTTGTTTTTCGGTTTTGAAATTGAAAGGGGTTTTTCTTCCCACTGTTTTGTTTTTTGTTGTATTTGTAATTATTTTTTGTTTTCAGCCTGCCAGCCTCACTCCCTTCTGGGGATGTTTTATTCTTCTCTTGTCCAAGCATTAATAAAGCACCTTTTCAGTTTGTAAATCAAGGACCTATTCAGGAATATTTTTTTTTTCATTTTCTTTAGTTAAGTTCAGAAATGTTAATATCTTGAAGAGTACTTACCAACATTTGTTTGGCTCTTTTTTTCCACAACCAATCAGTACACTAAAAATACATTTTTGTTTTTGGTTGACACAGTGGCACATTTACTGTCTGTTTTGTTTTCTTTTGTTTTAAGATTTAAGGTATATAGTTAAGGAAGCCCTTTGTTGAAATACTTATTACTTTTATGCATTGTATATACTCCTCAAAATTAAGTTTGGAAAAATTTTAGTCAATAATCTCCCCCTTTAAATCACACCAATTTAACTCCAAATGTTTCACTTTGAATTTGCAAGTCACACCTGTAGAGTCCCACTGGCCTGCTTTATAGGAGGTTTACCAACAGATGCCATAAGCTCATGTTGCAGACACTGCAGGGCAATTTTTTTTTCAAATGTATGTGCACAAACCAAACATAGTATCTTTATTTCAACTAATTTTCCTCATTAATATACAGTAAATAAATACAGTAATGGTTACACTTTGCAGTGTTAATATTGATGAAACACTTAAGTATTTAAAAATAAATTTGAAAGGATGAATTTCTTACACTATATGGAAGTGTTGATCAAAAGTCACACTTTTAAGTGTTACAGAGTTTTAAATTTTAAATACAAAATAAGAGTCAACAATTACACATGATGAGAATTAAAGTACCAACTCTCCAAAAACAGTGAAAACAACACTTAGTGGTGTGGAATGACGTGTGTCAATAATTCTGTATAAATTTTAAAGTAATCATTGTTAAAAGCATTAAAAACAGCTAAATAATTGTTGATTTAAAGGCTAGTAAATATTTTGTCCATTGCACTTAAAAAGAATCATAAATTTGCTTTAATTCTGTATTCATCTTATATCACCCAATATTACTATTTGCATTTCAGTTAATAAAAAGAAAATTAGTTTTATCAGTTTTGATGAAAGCTTTAGATTTTCTCTTTTTGTTCCGATCTGAGTTGTTTTAAATGTCTTAACAAGAATATCCCACTATTTTTAAGTGTACCTCAAACAGTGAACCTGACATGAATACAGCCCACATGATAACCAGAGGTGACCAAACATGAAAACAGACAATCAGCCCGTATCTGTCTCTTTAATCAATGATGAAGGTGCCAACTACGCTCACTGTCAAATTCTCTGAGAGAGAAATATGGTCATTAAATCCTGATGACAGCATGTTTTCCTGATCAGGTTAAGTCACACTGGAACAACAGGCCACAGATGTTGTATAATTTCATGTTAATTGAATTTCAGCCATGAAATCTAATAAAAGCAAAGCACAGGTCTGATAATGTTAACATGCATCTCAGCCCTTTCCAATTACTCCGACATCGTCAGCTGTGTGAAAACAAGATGGATATAAAACAAATAAGCATGTGATTTGACTTATTTGAGTCAATTCATCCTAATCAGATTTCTTTGAAAGTTATTTTGAATGTTGAATTAGAAATGGGTGTTGTGTCAAGGCGATGCATTCAGATGCATTCAGCTGTGGTTGTTTTAAAATCCTGTGAAATGACTGTGATGATTCAGAGGAGGTCAGATAGTGTTTCAAAGGTTTAGTCTGCTGTCAGGGTCGCTCTGCCCTCTGGTGAAAGGATACTATACATTTCAACAGCCAAATATAAACATTTGTTTTCCTTATTTTGCAAGAAATTGCACTCTAATGCCTAAATGATTATCAAATTCTGTCTCAATGTTACTGCGCTGGGCAGTGCTCAATAAAATCCATTCATGTCATTTTACATGGCTATCAACACTGTCCTCCCTGGAAGAAAGGGTTTCCTTTGGTCTCCAAAATCAATACAAAATACATGTGGACACTGAAAATAAACAAAGGTGTTGGTCTCACCACTTGGACTGCCTACAGAACTGATGCGAGTGTCTTTAGGTGTAATTATGACGGAGCTTCATTTCTTAGTTATTTACTTAAAAGCCTTAAGTTAAGGGCTTTTACCTCTTATTTATTTTGGAGTTGCAGGGAAAGTGGTAAGAAGTGTCAGAGGGTGAACTACAGCCTGGCATGGTTCTCATCCAGGCACCATTAGAATGCTTGTTTTTGCAAAACATGTGACCTTTAAGAGTTCAAAAAATGACTAAAATTAGGATTTTGGTGACATTTTCCCTTAATTATTCTGTAGCTGTAGTTGGGATCACATCTACAGCCCACTAAGCAACAGACGGATATTAGACGTCTAGTTATTTTTTAGACCTAATTTCAACAGTCTAGATTCCGTCTACTTTTAGACGGAATTTAGACGATGCACTTTAATCCATTATTCGATAACTTTTTATTAAAAAAAAAAAAACAACTGTAAGGTGCATAACTGATCTCCAAATACTGAACTAAAATAATTATGATAGCTGTTGAGCGATATAGATATAGCCGAGATTTAGACATCTAAATCTCTACTGCATTTCAACGTCTAGATACAGGCCGAATCTAGACAATTGAATTTTTATCCATTATTCAACAGTTGTTTATTTAAAATAATAACTGCATGTTGCAGAACTGATCTCTAAATATTGGACTAAAATCATTTTAATAGCCATAATCGTTATAAGGTACAGTTTAGATGTAGATGTCTAACATCCCGCATTTCAACGTCTATGACTAGACCATGTTTTATATTTAGATATATTCATTTTAATCTTAGGAAGTAAAAAAATAATCTGATGGAACAGTCAGCTCTTTCTATGTGCAGTGCCCAACTACAGCTGCGGGAGGCAGCCTGTAGCATTGTAGCATTGTGTACACCGTAGCGTGACCGGTGTTTTCGCCTTATCCGGTCAAAACGTATAAATCCAAAAAAACTTTCGGTTTATCTGAAAGCCCGGGTCCTGCCGAGCACTCGACAACAAAATTTGTTGCTGAAATTCTGTTCGATTATTAGATATCGGGTGTTTTCTCCGTCTCGGTAACACTGGCTGCCGCCATGTTGACAAAAATGCAGCCAGACGTACCGTGCAACCACTTCCGGGCAAAACCTTATTCCGCTAAGAGCGAAGTAGTCCGGGATAAAAGTTATCGGCATAGCTGCAAGGCCAGGAGATCAGCGACGAAAAACATTTTGGTAGCTCTGCAACACCCCTGCCTTACATCCGTATGGAGATCATACGACCATAACATGAAAATGTGGACTGCGCAACTTCTGGCTGAAGAATACTTGCGCACATTGACTCGACTCAACTTTGCTTCCTTCGTACTGGAAGATGGTCGAATTTCCTGAACTTCGAGTGACAATTCTTGCAAGAGTATGTTTGTGCAATACCTGATCCTTTAACTACAGAAGCTATTGATAAGCCACACAGTACATATGCTCTGGGTTGGTAAACCAAATTACAATATCCATCCTTATTCTTTTTCCTCCACGGCAGCACCATTGCACCTTGCTGCTTCATTCAGTATCTCTTTACTTACAGCCTTCTAGACTGTATATTTGTTTAAAGGAGTAGTTCACCCCCCAAATGACCTTTTCTATTGATTACTCATGCAATGAAGACTTGGGTTCAATAATATTGTTTTGTTTTTTTTGACGTTTTTAAAACAATAAAATGATTGTCTAAATATATCTCCATTGATTCTGGATGATTGAGGTCCCCATCCGGAATCAATGAAGGCAAATTTACTATAAACAATTTTTCAGTAGTACATTAAGAAAATCAAATAAGTTATGCCACATTGCTCGTGATCTTCTCAAAAATATTTCAAATTGCGTTCAATACTGAATTTTTTTCCTTGTGTTTTCTTTCCAGCCAAATTGAATATAGCCTCTAATTATTTTAACGATTGGATACATGCAGATAAAATCAAATCTTGCCTTGGTGGGATGGACCTCAAGACCTGCACACATAGGATCCTGGACAGGTATGAATAGAAATTGAATTTTACTAACATGAAACTGTACACAAGACAATATAACGGTCAATGGTTTTTATAGTGTATTATTGTTGTTTCTTATCAATAGTCTTTATAGTGAATTGCAAGAGTAAGCAGTATAAGATTTGTCAGTATGTTTGCTATCCTTTTCAGAGTTTTTAGCAATGCAGTGCAGAGACAATATAACCTCATGGGTGGAGGACATCAGGGAAAGAGGACTCCCAAGAAAACGGCCTTCTTTTCTGTTGTTCTCGGTAAAAGAATATATCTCTACAAGTTTTTAGTTATTCTGTGTCATATAACTGACACATTTATAGCATGAAGCAATAAAAAAATGAAGAATCCTTCTGGACAATACTAGCTAATTTCTACAATTAGTACTGTAAAGTCTGTTTTTTTTGCTTGTTTGCAGAGTCTGTTCTCATTGCCTTCCCACAGGCGACGGAGCAACAGGTCAGAGCAGCGATGGGAGAGCACTTGAAGCAGGCGCCAGCTCGATGTGATGTGGAGGGCTACAGGAGGCCAAGAGCATCACCCCGCTAATTTTTTACAACGCCTCGCAAAGTAGTTAATACATAAAAGGAGAGTTTCTATCACACAAAGATCACTTTATTACTTTACACTTTTGTTTTCATTTTATTTTTTGTGCAGCGTGAGGTATAGTTAATATAAAAGTTAAGTTAAAAGTTATTTATAAGTAGTTAACATAAAAAAGGAGAAAATACAGGAAGACCTGTGTTCTATCGCAAAGTTTTTTTCAATTTATTACTTTATACTTTTTAGTTCAGTTTATTTTGAATTGTTCATATTTGTATTTTGAAAAGTTCCCTGTTTTACTGTTTTTATGGTCGATGGGGCTAAGATTAAAAAACAATTATGCCCACTTCATTACTGTAATTTTTTTCTGAATGAAAAATGTACTGTGATTGCAATTACAGATGACTGATGATTGCCAAATGTAGATCAGTGTTAAATTATGAATAAGCATGACAGAGTAAAAATGTATTGTAAAAGGTCCAGAAAGAGAAACAACTTTGCCAAATTAGTCAGAACATCCTTGGAGTACATGTATCAAGGTAAGCATTGCAGGTAAAGTTTGGTGTCTTTGTAGAGAATCTGGGTCTAAAGTACTTTTTTGGCTATTTAAATGTTTCTTGTGAATATTTTCATGAATTGACAAATTGTCATTAATGTATTAGATGTTTATGAAAATATGCATTAATGATATTTTGTCAGTTTATTTAAATATTGACAAGAAACCACTGAGCTTTTTTTTTTGGGTCGATTGGAAGTTTAATAGACGTCTCGTCTAAAAATGGCGAAACAGTGGTATAGAAATGAAAGTTTTTTAGACGTCTAAATTTAGACTAGACCTCTGATAGACGTCTAATCAACGTCTAAGTCTATACCTGGGTTTATATTTGGTATACGCATGAACGTCAGGTGAACGTCTAAAATGTAGACGTCAGACGCCCATTGTACGTGATTTAAACGTCTAAGATGTCTATACGTAGTTTAGACGTCTAATATACGTCTAGTCTACATTTAGACGTCTAATAAACTTTTATTTCTATACCCCTGGTAGACCAATTTTAGACTAGACGTCTAAGGAACATTTGGACGTATATTAGACGTATAATAGACCTAAAAATGCTCGGTGGGAGAGAAGTGGATTATGAAAACGTGTTTTCAATGAAGAAACATAAATATGGTGCTTCATGAGCTTTGTTTGAAAATACTTTCATCTACGTAAGAGGACCTAACACAAAAAAATCCAAGGAAGGTCTTTCATGATCATATTTAGAGGCCAAATTTCTCAGAAGAGATTGTCTGTTTTGCATGTGTGGTCTTCTTACGGGTGTGGGTGCATAGATCAGACAGGGGAGGGCGCTGTGGGATAATGAATAAACCCACGATTTGGCATCTGCCCCAACTTATTTGTTAAACTGCTGCTGAGTGCACAGAAATGGTAAAAAAAAAAAAAAAGCATATATTTTGACAATAATAGCTGAGCTTAAGGTTGTTAAGTGAGAGGAGGAAAGAGAGGAACAGGATGCTTAATAAACTTTTTCCTCTTTAAAAGTTTGACATTCAGTAAGTGGACTTTTTAATGCAGGTTTGGTGTGAAGGATATAGTGTGACTATTCTGTTTATGGTTCTCGGTATACATTATGAACATCTCTTTAAGTTTCATACCATAAAATTGTGGAAATAATTTACTGGAAGTACTCCACTGTCGGACGAGTTATTACCAAAAATGTGAAAAAATTGCTCTATCTCACACTGTTAGCAAATCCATGAAAAACTCCTGGATCCACATCCAGATTTTGATTACCACAACTAAAGGTATCTATGGGAAGACCTCTAGTGTTTTACAAAACCTGTTTTCGGTGACTAATGACACAGCTGGTTGCCTATTTAAGTGAGTTAACAGATAAAGATGAGTCTGTAAAAGATTTTTTTTCTTGAGAGGCCACTTTGGTTACCATGCCCACTGGTACATTTTATTTCCTCTGCCACAGGGCCAAAATTTGAGGCAATTAAATGCGCTTCTTATGAACAACAGAAGTAAATCTTCATTTTGTAGAATGCATTATATATATTTTTCTAAGCAGAAGGTACCCACTGCGCAATGTTACGTCGGCCGGACGTCATTGATATGTCATTTTTGGACGTCCAATTTCGGTCCACTGAAGGGGTTGCTTTGAAACGCCCGGCGACGTCTTTTTTTGACGTCTACCGAACGTCTAGCGTTGACGTCCGTCCCACTGCGCGATTTGACGTCGGATTGACATCTTTTATGTCATATTTTGGACGTTTTATTGTAACGTCTCGTGTCATTAGACACTTCTAGACTTCGTTTTTACAACTGTTTCCAGAGGGTGAAGGACACATTTCCTACCAGTTAATTTCCAGAAATTTGGATCAGCAGCTGGAAATGCATTAGGGGAGAGTGGGGTAAACTGAGTCAGTGGGTAAGTTGACCCACCCCCTGTTTCTGGGAAACAGTAAACAACTCATGTCATGTGACCCTTAATTCAGAAAGCCCTTATCATTTTTCCCTTCCTCTGTTGAAGAGGAGCACATGGCATAAAGGGTTGGTACTTTTTAACACAAAAAACACTTTTTCTTGTGTCAAAGTAAATTTTCTGCATGTCAGGTATATTGAGCTTTGTATCAAATCCAATTCATCCAGGTCTAAAATGGTGTCTTATACATGTCTGTTATTTACCAATATATAAAACTATGAATCTTTTGGCTAAGATTAGCCTGAATAGCAAAGCTAGC
Source organism: Cetoscarus ocellatus (assembly GCA_037902135.1). Classification (NCBI taxonomy): domain Eukaryota; kingdom Metazoa; phylum Chordata; class Actinopteri; order Labriformes; family Labridae; genus Cetoscarus; species Cetoscarus ocellatus. The sequence continues at coordinate 1,152,122 of JBAMNC010001683.1, forward strand.
AACATTTTTTTCAAAATGTTGGCTATTGGGCAAAGTGAGCCATATGTTGTGGGGTAAATTGAGCCATTGGTTTCTTTTATACCACCAAAAGTTTGAAAAGTTATATATTAATGTACTGAATCATAAAATACTATTTAATGTTATGTCAACCAACTGACTTGTCTGATCAAATGTTAAACATAGTAGGAAATCATGCCAAGAGTGTACAAGAGGAAAACCAACTGGGACTCAACACCCCTTGCTGAGATGAAGAAAGCAATGAAGGAGTTCATGGGTGGAAAGTTGATCAGATCCATTGCAAAGAAGTGAAATATTGACAGGTCAACCCTGTGGAGGTATATGAAGAAGAGGGATGTTCAAACTTGCTTGTTTTAGCAAGTCTGAACTTGTAAAAACTTTAAAGCATACAAGTAAATTTAGCTTTTCTAGGAGGAATACTATTTTTTTTTCTGCCAAGTACTGATTTTGTTTCTGTTTGTTGTTCAAAGCTTTACTGGCTCTCATTATACTTCATATGAGTATCTCATTTTCCCAAAAAGTTGCAAAATGTGTCCATTAATGGCATTAAAAATGTGAAATTACTGATTTTTTTTCTAGGTTGTTTAAGTTACGTTTAAGAAAATAAATGAGGCTATCTGTAAAGTGAACAATCTCTTGTGAAATGACTCTCTCAACAGCAATACATAATCTTATAAAAATACTCAGATTTAATTTTATGAAGTCACATGGTCAACTTCCCCACAGACTTGGCTTAACTTACCCCTAACCTGGGGCAAGTTGAGCCACAGGGGCACTTTATTTTGAAAGGCCACAGTTTCCAGGCTCTTGGTCATTGATACATCCTTACAATTTCAGTTGATAGCAAACATTCTTAAATAACAGTATATGTTTTCATTTTATCTCTGTTGGATTTTCCTTGCCTCCGTGACAACAAAAGTACTTGTCTCGTTATCACCTGCTGCTGGGAAAATGATCCTTTTCCAAAAATTCCATTTTATTGTCTAACTGGAGATGAATACAATACAACTCCTGCTCCAACTCACTACTGAGCCAAACTAATGGAAAATATCTGTTAAGAAATATGTCCTCCACCCTGTGGAAACATGGGACTACAGTTATACACATACAAATAAACCACAATTCAATATCCCCATTTCAATTTTTATTCAAATATAAACAAACATAATTATTTGCAACAAAGTATTCTTCTGTTGCTGGCAGGTGGTTGTCTGGACATCAAGAATCCTCCACCTCCATGTCTCTGTGGCGCATGTTTGAGGTGCGCAGACAAATTTACCCTGATGTACATCTCCTTGCCTGTGGAGTTGAATTTCATTATCCCTGCTGCAAACAAAAAGAGACAAATGATTTAGATGCATGCAAACGTAATCGTCAGTCGTCACCACATCGGAAGCAAAATATGTTTCCTGTGCATCCACTACCAATACTGGATAAATACAAACCTATCTCAGCAACTGTTAACTGAAATGCCCACACATTCAGCTGTGTTGCTCATTGCACAAATTGTAAAAGTGAATAATCAGGTTTTCCAACGGTGTATAATATAACAGCACTTAGTATTATTAAAGGGGAGAAATGAATGACTTAAGTGACATTTCCCAACTTTCTTTGTGGGATTTCAGCACATTTTTTGGCTGTTATATTCACGTTTAGGCTGTGATGCTCATTCACGATCCTTTCACGTTGTACCTCGTAAAGGTGACTCAGGCTTTCCAACGGTATAAAATACAACATCAACTGGTATTATTAAATTAGTAAACGCAGGCGTTAATCCAAATTACTTTAGTTTTACTGTTTATTTGACTGGAGTCTGTACAAAAGGAAAGTGGATAAGATCACAACACATAGGCAACCTTATTTAGGTGATTTTCTTCTAAAAGGGAAGGACACCTCACTAACAGCACCTGAAAGACAAAAAAATCAGTTAAACACCTTAAAGTTTTAATTTTTCATCGCACAACAGTTCAGTGTTGCAGTGTTACAAACCAAGACAGCCTAGGGCCTACAAGCACATTATGCAGTTTGAGTTTGTAACATCAAAAAAAAACTGTAACCACCACAATCAGAATTGTCGTTCCTGATAGAGGCAATGGCAATTTTCAGGCAATGAGCAGAATCAGAATCACTGACAAAGTGTGGTAATCAAATTCGCTTTACTGGTAATTAAAACAGGAAACAGTAGTACTAACCACTAGAAATTTTACCGTGGTTTATCATTTTACCAGTAACCGTTACGTGCCTATGTACACAACATAGAATTCACTAGGTTGACCGAACTAACCTCTTATTTTAAGGGGAACACTTTTTCTTCCTTTTCTTTGCAGCCTGGAACATGCCTCAAAAGGGATGCAGGTTGAAAGGCTGTGCTAAAATGCGTGCTGCCAATTAGTAATGTGTGGATGGAAATGGAAATGGCAATATCTCCGATACCAGATCTTTATGCTCTAAAATCAATTCTCAAATCAAAATATTGATACTTTTGATACTTCTGCCATTTGAGGTAATGTATATTATTAAGATGAACACAGTGGAAAGTAACTAAACTATGGAGATCTTGTCCAAAATACACTGTTGGTGGGAACTACTTTTCCTTATGCCTGAGTAAGCAAAGCTGCACGTCAGCCACATGACTCCGTTTATGAAGCTCTGATTTGAAATGGAGCAGTGAAGTCCCGCCCCTTTTGGTAGACTCCCACGTGACCTATGCGATTGTAAAATATGAACGGTTTCAATGGAAAGAAAGTAATTATTTTATTATTTTTTCGCCTGGGTCTGCTTGCGCGTTTGTTTGGTTTTTATTGGTTTGTTTGTTTGTCTGATAGCAACACTATGCAAAAACTACTGGATGGATTTACATGAAAAATTTACCAGAGTTGTGGTTTGGTCCAAGGAAGAAGCCATTAAATTCTGGTAGAGATCTGCATATTTGTCTGGACGCAAAAAAAATCCCAAATTTTCCAAAAATCCCATAACTTAACATTGGGCTGTATTTTGTCCCACCCACAGCACCATCCGACTGTTTAGCCTACACGCTCTGGTTACACACTGAGCCACGGCATGGCAAACATTAACTGAGCTGCTTGGTGGAGGTCAGGCTCTCGGAGTGCTTTTCTACTTTTTAACGTACACTGTATAGCACCTTTGAGTTCTTTTTAAGCACTTTATAAAATAAAGGTATTATTATTAAATTTGATGTCCAAAAAATTACCTGGTTCAAAGGTCAAAAGTTGAACATCAATATGACGTCCCAGTTGGGTTATGGTTGGATGTCCAAATAGTGGACCTAGTTTGGTTGTCCAGTAGATGTCCAGAATTGGTCATGGACCGACTGGCCCATTAATGTCACTTATTATTATTATTTTTATGTACTCTGTACAGCATCTTTGAGTTCTTTTTAAGCGCTCTATAAAAAAAGTTATTTGGACGTCCAATAGATGTCCAGAAATAGTCATGGACCAGTGGACCCATTATAGACATGACCTGCACGTCTATCCAACGTCAAATGTTTAGTGGGTAAGTTAATATTGATTTTGATGCTGATTGAGCCTGTTGTCAGTGCAAGGAACTGAGCGTTTTGTGGCTTTATCAGCAAATTTTTCTTACAATTTTGAAAATTCATTCAAACAATACAGACCTAGAGTCACAGCAGGTAGTTCACGTGCCTCACAGCAAGAAGGGTGCTGGTTCAATCCCTGTGTCGGTCAGGGCCTGTCTGTGTGTTGTTTGCATGTTCTCCCTGTGCATACGTGGGTTCTCTCTGGGCACTCCAGCTTCCTCCCACAGACAAAACGTACGCTCATTAGGTTAACTGGTGACTCTAAAATGCCCTCATGTATGAGTGTGAATGGTTGTCTGTCTCTCTATGTAGCCCTATGATTGGCTGGTGATATTCGTCTCTCGATGTCAGCTGGGATAGGCTCCAGCACCCTGCACGCGATCAGCAGTATAGATAAAGGATGGATAGAATATAGATCTTTTTATAACTAGTTTCTCTGAAGATCTTAATAAAACTCGGCCATTTATGACTGATAAAAAACATCTTTATATTATGACATAATGCCATCTTTCTTTCAACATAGTTTAATTAGCAGCTCAAATCACCTCATTACTTTTTATCACGCTGTCATCATGCAATTGATAAATTGGGTTTTGAGAACTACCTGAATATGCAAGATGTGTTACATGTGGCACTTAAGTCATCGGTTATACCAACCTGTATATACATGTTAACACACACAAAAGGATAACGAAGCTTAACTTAGACAAACACTCACTCACTTAAACAACCAACAACCTAAAGCCAAAATAATATACACGTCACGTCTGAATGATACTCAGGGACGTCCTCTGTGAGCCTTTTAGCTGATCATATTATTTCTGTGTCACCAACCTTATTCATCCGAGATGATATCATTCTCTTTGGACCAAGATAAAACCGACTCATTTGTCAAACTGGATGCTTTCATTTAATTTGTCTTTATGTGTTCATGACTCAGTGTGACTATGAGCTAAAGGTTTACTCATTCACACTCGTCACTTCAGAGGTGACCAGTCGAATCATCAAGTCTTTCCAATACAAGCCCTGTTGATTCAACAAGTCCTGACTGCTCAGTGCTGATGTTTATCCTACTGACTAAAATCTACTGTAAGCTTTATTAACATTGACAATAAGGGTGATTTAATATTTCTAAGTTATACATAGCTACTCTGAATCTTTCTTGTACAAGCTGTTTATTTATCTTACTCCTGAGCTTATATAAGACTTAATGTATCTACATTTCATTCATGCTACATGTTGAGTGTTCCTGTGATTTCTGCCATTAAAACAATCTCATAATCATAGAAGAGAAGAGGCAAGGGGAACAGAGTGCATCAAATGTAGAGTCTACATCACTTGTTGAAGTAATTCATAAATGTTGAAGATTGATAAGGTACACAAAGTGCATGAAATAGCATCAGTAAAGAGTTTTATTGTCTAAAAAATCCCAGGACAGGACCCTGTGCCACTACTGCGGTTCAAGTCCCCCAAAAGTCCCACCGTCTTTCAAATAAGGCAACCACCCAAGCCAGCCAGCCAACCAACCAACCAACCAACAAATCAATATTTATTATGATGGTATAATCAATAACCTCATGGATGAAGATGTCGTTTTAATATTAACATTAACATCTATAACTATTAGAAAGAGAGGACTGATGCTGGTTAACATAGCAGTATTTACTTTAACTGCAATGAAATTGAGTTTAATTGATTCAAATATGAGCGTTTCCGATAAATTATGTCATTTCTTTTGTTGGTTGATGTAGAATAAAGCACTTGGAGTCAAGTGGATCCACAGCAGCTCATAGTCAATGTTGATGATCACGGCTACAGTGATATATGTGTAGGAACTATCTTGTAAATGAATATAATGAATCATGGCTGTGAACTTGAGATGGATTTATATGTGACTTTCAATCATGGCTTTGCTCAAATAAGAGGCAATGAGGTAATGAGAGGTAATGCTCCCATTTGGGTATCTTGTAGTTTTATGGCTTTTGTTGCATAGAATATATTTTTCTTTTATCTAGCCATGATTAATTTTAGCAAAATGCTGAGGGGGCTCATGTTGTTTTAAGCCTGAGTACTACAAATGACATACTCGTCGTACCTGTATTACATTTAAATGTACTGACCACACAAAGCGACTCATACGTCATCAAGTTCGTTCGGGCAAACAGAAAAGACTGAATATGGGAGAACGCGAGTTTTATGCAGCCTGTAGTTGTTTTGTGTTTTTTATAAAGCCTCTGAGAGTTGATAAGACCACCAAACAGAAATAACAAAGTAAAAACTGTTCAACACAGACGAATAAAATCTGACCCAAACTTCCCGTATCAATCAGTCAGGGGCGTTATTGTCCCCCAGACGCGGTCCTTGTCCCCCTGACGTTGTCCTGTACTAGTCCCGGCGTTGGTGACGTCACCAGTGGGACCGGCAAACAAGCGTACAGTTGTATCATACCGGAAATGGAGTCATGATCCTTCAAAATAAAGTTTGTAGCTTTCTTTAATCAGTTTCCCTTAAAGCCAAACATACATCAACTCACTTTACCAATGCAATACTAACTATTGTGGAAAGTTTTAAAGAAATTAAATCAGCTGACATCAATAGCATATAAATTTGATATACTGCAAAATAAAATTTCGCACAGGCAATTCATGGATTATTGTATTTGTATGGGAGAGGATAAGGGCAACTGAAAAAATTAGAGGTTGAAATATTTTGAGTAAAATTATTCAGATTAAAGTCATAATTCTGACTTAAAGCTGAATTCACACAGACATAGAAAAAAAAAATCAATCTCTCAAATAAATGTTCTGGCGGCCCAATCTGCTTCATAGATTCACTCTAAAATTATAACATAACAACTATTGTTGATAAAGGTTCAAAGCAGGAGTTAGTTTGTTTAACTAAGTCAATGCATCAACATTTTAAAAAGGTATTTGTGTTAGGTGAAATTCACTGTTTTTTCTTCAATAATATATATTTTGTTGTTATTTTTTTTTCCATTCTAATTCCATTCTAACTTTGTAAAATAATGATATTTTTATTTTCCCATCCCCTCCAAAACATTCTGGAGGGACAGAGAAGCAGCAGCAGTGGGAGACTCAGGCCCTGTTTACACGAATACAAAAATGGCAGAATACGGAGAGTTTTCATTGCATTTTCACCTCCCGTTTACATGGGAACGGTGCCTGGAGTGCCTGAATCTGCAAACTTTTGATACCAGGGTCCAGAGCGGAGAGTTTTGAAAACGTATCCGTTTTGGCTCCATGTAGATGAGATGCAGCATTTCAGGGTGAAACGCTGACAACACCACATGTGCAGTACTCTTTTACATGAAGACTGCACACACATACCAGGAACAGCAACAGCATGTGTGTTGCCTACTGTGCTTGGTTTGTTATTCAGACAAAAATATCCAGACAGAGTTGTTGTCCAGACAAAAAACTCCTGCATCTTTGTGCGTCCACCCGCCGTTGTTGTTTGTGAAAAGTTTGTCTTCACCACAAAGCATACGCGTGTTGTAACACCGCTGTTTCACTACAAACCAACATCGCCATCTACTGGCCTGGCATGCACTCTACAGCGTTTTCAGTCATTTCGAGTCTTCATCTGAACGCAGGCCGTTTTTGAAAACGCAAAGGAAAAACCCTTCCACTTCTGATGAAAACCTTTTCGTGTAAATGGGGCCTCCCTTCACTGCTGCTGCAGAAATGAGAGGTTCAGGAGATCATTTTTTCTCACAGCAATCAGACTGAACAACACTCTGAAAAAAGGCAGGGGCTCATGACTGTTTGTTGTCACTACTATTGCTACTTGGTACCTGAATTTCCCCAAGGGGATTAATAAAGCATCTATCTATTAAAAATTATCAGATCACATTTTAAAAAGAAGGAATTCTCCTCTGCCCCTAGCTCTGTTAACTGCAGCAGAGGGTGCTGCCTCAAAGGCTTTAAGAATGTGAAAAGTAACAGAATTTACAGCTTAACCCTCTGCATAGCGTTGCCCTCAGGCAACAAACCACATTTTTAGACCTCACATGGGCCATTTAAAAGAAAATAAAACGTTTTTTTTTTCAAATAATGCTAGCAGACACATCTCTGTCCAATGAAAGGATGAGCTGAAGGTCGTGTGACATTCATTTGGGGACAAGAAACCCCCTTTCAGGAAGCAGCACCGCATGGGACAGATCGCCACTAGTAGGTAAGATAAATATCACTATTTTACATGTTTACATTAAAATAACTGTATCAAAAAAATACATGCATGTGCATAAATATGTAAAGAAGTATATTTGATTGTTTGACTACTTATTTTGTTCTTATTTATACAGTAAAACTGTTAATTTTCATTCGATGCCTAAAGGCAACACTGTGCAGTTAGCCCAATTTTGTTCAGGCAATATAATGCATTAGTATGTGTGTGTGTAGAGATGTGTTTGTATGCATTTAAATGATCACTGTGGTTTTAACATGTTTTCAAATGTAAGGCACAATATAAACAAATAAATAAATAAATAAATAATCTATTATTATCTTTTCAGGTGTAATCGCAAGCAGAAGACACACATCACTGTCCCCTGCCCTGCTGCGGTGCAAGAATATAAAAGTTGAGGGCTTAGGGGTCAGCATTTTGACAAATAGATCAATTAAATCAAAATTGTGATGCATTCTGCTGTTTTTTATCTTTCTGTGAAATGTTTACATTGTTTATTTGTTGTTTATTTATTAGTTTATTCTTGTTCCTATAATAAAACTTATTATGGTTGGACAAATTCCCAGCCCAGGGCACACCTAAACTACTTGGTACACCTTTTGAGAACCTTTGCTCTACAGAGATGAAACTTTTCATTTTTTCATTGAATTTAAATAAAATCCTTGCTTGATTAACACCTAAGACATGATGTAAACTGCTAAAGGATGAGCTGATACTACTAAAAACTTCCTTTGTTTCTGTCATTCCTGTACAGCAAAAATGTTGTGAAAATATATAATGTTTTGCCTTTTAACTAATAAATATAGAGATGCATTGTTTTCCTTCTGTCATAGCGTTCTACCTCACTGCCAGGTGTCCGAATTCCCAGAAGTACTTTATTCTGAAATATACCGGAAGCTGTTGATTTTTAATGCCTCGCGTGCTTGACACTAGAAATTGATTTGAAGGCAGTCAGCCTGCGACAGAAAAACAAGCAAGGGTAGGTCGGGCAGTCCATGCTCGGTCCATGTTTCCAGCTGCAGAAAGAGCGTAAAAACCGGAGCTCATGTGGATTTAAGGGTTTTTTCCTGGTCTGTCTCTCGCGGGCTCAGTTTCTCATTGTTCGGACGCGGACCCCTCTTCAGCCGCTGAGTGTGTCGCGTTTGCCCATTCTCGCTGGAGTGAACACTAAGGTAAGGCTGGGACCGCAAACACGCTGGGTTAAGTTGCTGCAGTTTAACACACTATTGCGCCTCGGTTTCTCAGTCTTGAAGCCTGTTTAACTTTTAATTTCCTGCTGTTTTCTTCCTCACAAACAGTCGTAAAAGTTCAGGCAGATATGGCAGCTTTCTCGTCTCACTTTCTACATTTGACGCTGGGTCTTTGTCCACTCAGATGTGGCTTTACTACTGTCTGGACCTTGGTTTGTCTTGGATTTTAGCCTCGTACGATTCACCCAGTTGCTATAACTTGCTTTAGTGTTTATTTCTAAGTTAAAACTGACACATTAAAGGGATTCAGTTTCCTATTTTGCCACATTTGCAGCACTTCTCAAAGGCCTTTACGCGTCTGCTACTACAGCAGTCTACGCTCAGCTCCCAAGAAGACGTATCAGCTCTTTAAGACATCTGCTTTCTTTCACTGTTTGCTACATTTCCTCTAAATATTAAGTAACTTTAAAAAACATGTGCTCTTTTATTCATGATTGGAGGGCATGGCGTGCGTCAGAGCCCATATGAGAGCGCAAAAGCTCACACAATGAGCCAAATTCACCACAGATTGGCGACTGGTGCCACATGCCGAGCTTGTCAATGTTTCTAGTGGCTCTTTATTGTAACTGCACCACCTTATCCTCCTCATCAATAGATGGGAGATGGGAGGCATTGTCTTCATCTGTGTGCTGCAGCTGCACATTATTAGTCCAGAAATCCACCGTTGTGTCTTGAAGTGACAGCAGGAAAGGTGATTGTTGTAATAGCAGCACAGGTAGTATGCAGGCAGCAATTTCTCTGTGCACATCCACTTTCTTGGCACACCTTTCCTGCAGACACACCCTCTCATGAGTTCACCATAGTAACGTAGAGTCTAGGACAAGGTTCACACAGCAATGGCAGGTATGTGGAAGGCAAGTGCAATAAAAGACTGTCAGGCCTGTGTTACAGAAACTTCCTCTCTTACATCATAAGTTAGAGACTCGCAGTGATTCAACATGTTGCTCATTTCACATATTTCACATTTTTCTGAAGCTAGGCTTGGCTCAAAGTGGAATGCAAATTTACCCCAGTGCTGTACAAAAGTACAATTTACCCCAGTGTAACCCCATTTGTCTCTTTCTTGTCCTTCCCACTATATTGGCTCAATATTAATGGTTCTCCCCATTTTGGGGTTTATGATTTAGTTAAAGGGCTTTCAAAGTTTTGGAAGAGTGAGGCTTCCCTGTAAGAATATGATGTCTGTTGCACCATGCCACACACCCCCACAAAAATAAGGTTACTTAAACTTTGAAAGTATAATAATTAAACTATAGCCGATCAATCAATCCATCTTTATTTGTATAGTGCCAGTTCATAACAGGAGTTATCTCAAGACACTTTACAATAGAGCAGGCAGAAGCCATACTCTTTATTTTATAGATACACATATACACATATATTAAATATCCATACACACATATATACATGTACATACGTCCAGAGATGTGTCCATCCAGGCAGAGACAAAGAGACTAAAAATAAGAATTAATGACTTGATTAGCTTGTGGACGTCCAGATCATAAATCTGTCCTCATCACATTTGTCTCTGCTGAATACAGATTTATTCAAGGTTAGCCCCTTGAGATGTGACATGTCATTTTCAAGAGGGTCCTCATTTCGATATGGTTGTAAGGATATTTATTATGGAGGTAAAATCAATAACAGCCACGGATGGAGAGATCAATTTAATGTTAACTGTAACATCTATAATGATCATAAACTGGAGAGGAATGATGTTGATTAATATAGCAGCATCTAACTGAACTGCCTTAAATTGGGTTTAACTGGTCTGAAAGTATGAATTTTTGTTAAATGATGTCATTTCTGTTGATCTACAAAAAAGCATGGAGTCTAGCAAGTCCACAGCAGCAGGTAATAGGCAGTAGTAATAACTAATTGATGTTTTTAACTGTTATTGTTAATAAAATATCACTCTCTTTAAACAACCTTATCAAATAGAAATGTCTCATATTTAGACGCGTATTTGTGTTGGAAACCTTTTTTCACAACTTTTCCGTATCACTGTAACATCTTTGTCTTACCATAAATGTTTTTAAAGCTTTTCAGAATTTTGTCAACATTTTTGTCTGCACCATCTGAGATCAAACAAGGAAACAACAAAAAAAACCATCTGCATATGAACATCTTAACTCAAGCATAAATTATTCACTTGTTGGTCATTATTTTAAAAATGAACTAATTGTAAATAAAGCAAATTACAGACTGTGGCAGTGTATTTTGTTCGTAGCGTATGGGCGATTTGTCCACTAGGATCCAGCATTTTGTGATCCTGAAAATGGACATTTTTGTATAAATCTCAGAGTTAATACATCTCAAAATGCTGCCTTTGTGTTTCTGTGTTAACAACAAATACTCACATTTTCAGAAATGATGATCTTATAGCCCAAACCCTTTCTTTTATTCCACATGTGCTAACCCTGACAACAATAAAAACACTGTATTCAGTGTAGCATTCGTGCTGCAGAAGCTACTGAGCTTGTTATAACTTTTACAGCAAAATCTTCTGCTCCTCTACGACCACTGTGAGCAACAAGAGGACACGGACAACAGCATACGCCAGTGTTTGTTGACATTTCTCATGATGTTTGCACATGCTCCATGTCTTCTTCTCTGGTTTTGGTGAATATCACAGCAGTGTTACATTACCACCTACAGGCACCATAATCTGTATGGTATCAGAATAAGGACCTATAATGATGTCAGTCAATAAGCAGAACCAGAATAAGAGCATAAATCAGTAAAACTAAAACAGTTCCTGACCCTATGGGCAATTAAAAACATTGATTCCTATTTGGTTAAACTTTGATCATTTTCAGCAACATTTGTGATAACCAATTATTTCTTAAGTCCCCATCAACCAATAACATACACAAAATGTTCCTGCTCCAAGCTTCTCAAAAGTGAACTTTAGTCGACTTTATGAAGTAATCTGTCAAAGCCAATTAATTATTGGGCTGTGGTAATATCAGTGATAGGAATGTGTGAGCTTGCCCAAGTGCTATTATATTCACTGAACAATGAACAAAATAATAAAGAGATTAACCTGTTCAGCCCCATAGGACTCAAATTTGGGTCTGCTGGGGCTCAGGAGAAAAACTCCTCAACACGACAGCACAAGCAGTGAACTGTGCCTTTAAGATTAGTCATGTTGGCTTTTATTTGACAAATAAACATATTTTTTTACTTTTGGCTCAATATGCACTGTTTTTCAAAATCCTTGCCTGACCATATTGTGATTAAACCTCTTTAATTTTTCTCTGCATCTTGTTATAACAATAATCCTTCGCAGAGATGATGTAAACGTATTTTATTATTCATTTTTAGAGTTTCACAGTCACTCCAGCATCATTTCTAAGAGAGATATTCACAATAAGAACATATTCTGACTTCTATCTTCATTTACTCTGTTCCAGTAACACATATACTGATAATTACACATCTGGACAAATCTCTCAAGTGTAACTTGTATTAGGACACCAAAATTATTCAAATAGACCTTGTGGTTGCAGAGATACACCCTTTTCTTTATGGGTATGGGTTTCGAGCAGAAGGCTTAAAAAAGGGGCTGGGGCTGAACGGGTTAATCAATAATGAAAATAAGTCTTTGTTGTTGAGCCAACCTGCTCTTACATAAGGTGTATTTATCAAGAGGCTGAGTGAAAATGAATTGGTTCTTACTTTCTCACATGAAAAGTCACCCTCATTCTAGTTTTGTTGATCTACACTCCTGCCGCTCTTCTCTCTTGGAAATATGACTTATCTTTGTTCTGTTGGTTGGACAAGTCAAGAAATTTTAAGAGATTGTCCAGCATCACGACAAAACTATTTACTTACTATGAATTCACATGGCTTTAACTATTTATAAAACAACACTTGTAATGCTTTCCATGTTTGACCATTTGTTTTTGTATAAACTTGTATTTCTTGATTAAAAAAATAACATTTTAAACTTGTAGCTGGATTTTTTTGTTCTCGGCACTTTGTCAAGTTGGCCACTTTTACTATGAATAGCAGAAGGAAGCAGTAACATAACAGATTGATTTATGCAAATGAAGCAAATCATCCACTCCAGATAGAATGAAATCATATGTGAGATACAGCTGTGCTTTTGCTCATGAAAGCCAATAAGCTTTAGGATTTCATACCTCGCAGGGATGCTACAGACACAAATCTTCATTATGCTATTTGTGCAAACTCAAGACTTGTTTATTGCAAGTAAGTAACAAGAGTAGAAAGCACATTTTACTATTTAAGTTAAACCAAGACTACCTTGATGAATGTTATACCCTTTGGGATGTAGTCAACCAAGAAATGATTGTGTTTATTTGCAAGGACAAACTTTCGCTTGGCTTTGATCAGAACACAATTTCCTCTCGAGTTGCTGTTTCGGCTGTTTTTAGTGCAGAACAAGATTTTTTCAGAGCAATTCAAGGTTAACTGAGATCCTGTCCACATGGAGGCAAACACATTTTTGTCTTAAGAAAGTTATCTCTAAAGACGGCATCATTTCAAGAAATGTGTCTGTCCACATGAAAACACTGAAAACACTGTAGTATATATGCCAGGCCTGTAGGTGGTGCTGTAACGCTGCTGCAGACATACACCAAAATGAGAAAAGAAGACATGGAGCATGTGCATAAATCATGAGAAATGTCAACAAACACACTATGCAAGTTTAAGTGAGATACTGGGCTGTGAGGTCATCATTTCTGAGTGTGAATGGCCCCTTAAACTCTTGAAATCCCAATAAGTTAACTGTCTCTCCCAGAGACTATGCAGTGTGGGTTATTATAAGATCAATAAACACCAACATATTTATTGATTTTAAGACTTCTGGAAACTTTGAGGGCTGTGAAGGATGAGCCAAGTGAGTCTTACAAAGCTTAACCAAATATTCCAGTTTTTGTGTTTAAACTGACAAACACAGCTGATTAATTTTCTTTTTTGACTGGACAGCTTTTCAAGTCGAACACTGCAGACACAAATTTTCCATTATAGCCAAATTGCTCCTAATAAGGTTATAAACCCAGTCTTCTTTTATTTTTACATGTTTTTGCACACTCGTGAGTGGAGCCTAATTATACTCTGCCAGCCTCTCTATGATGATGCTAACCTAACATGTTTCACAAGTTTTCAGTGATAAAATGTCTCACAGTGCATACATCATATTATTAATAGAAAAGACTTTAATATGAAAAAGAGTACCTTTTTGTTTGTACTGTGGCCCTGTTCTATTTTGATTTGTGTGAATTACTGTACTTTATGGCTGTTTCACAACATGTGTACTTCAGCGTACACCTAGACTTTCAGACTCGTGATACGTCATCAATCACAGCTGATGTTCTGTTCCAATTCAAAGTGTCGAAACAAGTTAGGTTCCCGGATGTGGACTCGCCACGCCCCCTTTACCAAGTCTGGTACCGAATGTAACTTGAGCAGACTTTTCGCAGCTGCAATCCTACAATGCAGTTCGCACCATTCAGCAGGAAACTCCAACATGGTGGAGGAGTCGCACAATTGAAGTAACCGATGTTGCAGCATATAATTATGAATAAGATACTTATTTGTGATAGAGTTGTGTTTGAAACCTGAACTTTGAGTTAAACTCACCCTTGATAAATTCTAAATGGATGACGTGGGTGGTTACCAGCAAGGCAACAGGATGTGACATGTAGGTAAGTGGAAGGGGACGCTAGCAAAGTACGCTGCTGTTCTAATTGTGGTGGGATCGTTCTGCAGACTCCCGTACCCCTGAAGTCCGAACTCTGGGATGAACATGCCAAGTCTGAACTTCCAGAGAATGCAAGTTCGATCTTGTGAACTCTGAATTCAGAAACACCATATTAGACAAAATGAGTTAAAGATCCATGATCTTCAAATAGCAACGTGTTATAAAGTAATAATCAAGATAATTAAATTATAAAAAATCTGTCCTTTTGATTATGTAAATGATTCTTAAATAATTGAGAATAGTACTTTGTAGATGAGGTGAAAAATCCTCTTTCTTTATATAAAGCATTCTCTTAAAGAAGGGTTATAAAATGATTGTATCAATGCTTTGTTTTAAGCCTCAAACTTCATTTCCATATTAGTCAAGTAATTGAAACCATTTCATATCACATTGCTTTATTTAAGCTAGGTGTTAAAGCACTTGTGTTGATATTTAGGTGTATACCACACTTATATGACTTCGTATCAGTGTTGATTTGGCAGCTATTTTAGATGTAGTCATTTTTAGTTCAGTTTATGTGTGCAAAATACTCCCTAGTGCATTATTACTTAAAATAACAACTTAATGTTCTTGTGCGTTGAAATCAATCACATCGATAGTATTGTACACTGTCTACATTTAGACATTTTGTGATGTGGAATTTTGCGCAAAATTGTCTTATAGCATGCTGGTTGTTGATTATGAGCTAACAATGCTAACTGAAGCCGAAGCTCCAATGGGCTGGTGTTGATCTAAAAGTGCCTCAAATCGTGATAGCTTCATTTAAGTCTCACTTGTTGATATTAGGAAAAAGTGTTTTAGTTTGTATTCTGTAATGGAAGTTTTATTAACATGCTTTCTGACTTCTGCTCACTGGTGAAAACTGGAAAGTACCTAAACTATGACATGATATAATTCCAAGTTCCCCAGAATCTCTGAAGTAAATTGACGCATCAGTAACGCTTCTCATGACTGGAACTCAGGTTGAGGGATTTAATACATTTTGGTTTAAATTCATTGACAACACTGATGTGCTTGTGGTCATTTTGTCATTGAAAAAGCTGTTTAGGAACATTTTTGACAGATTTATCATCACCCTTTTGTGCCTGATGCTTCCTCTATATTCCAAAAATCAAAAATAAAACCCTTTTTAATCCATGACAAAATGTTTCAACTGTGTCAACAGTTTCTATGAAGTTTTGTGACAGAAAGCTCCCATGCATCAGGAGAAACAACATGTGGAGTAGACATCAATTTCAAATTTTTGTCTTGTTGTCATGTTTTCCTCCCAGGAAATCCTAATCTCTGTAGGGGAGCAGAAAGAATTAATAAGTGTAGGCACAGATGGGCGGTCAGCAGACATCATGTTGGTGGTGAGATAAAGGTCAGCCCATTGTCATTATAATCATGGGTAATCTGGGAAACTGGTAGCCATTAAACTGACAGTACATCCAGTTATGACAATAGACCCCCTGTGTATGACGCCATGACGGAGGAGGGGACAGAGGATTTGTGCTATCATTAAGCAGAAGGGACACAGTGACCATTGAACCATCATTGTGTTCTTTACTGCACAGTGGTGGTGATTTTATTGGTACTGGCTGTCTTACAATTTACACATCACAATCTTTTATTGGCAGTCTCATTTGCACCACGTTGATTTGGAGGAATAATGTATTTTCTTTTTTTTATGGTCTTTCTGTGGAGCATAAACAGTGCAATGCAAAGCAATTCTGACTTAAGTTTTGAGCCTTGGGACTGGTTATGGAGTCTGAAGAAATTTCAGCCTCAGTCCATGCTGGACTGCAGATTATAACTCGATTAGCTGCTTCTGACGTGTTTGATATATGCAATGTCTGTCATAAAAGTGGTGTCCCCAAAGTTGTTCACTGAATGAAAACTCCATCCCTGTATGTGCTGGAAGCAGTTAGTACAAAACTTCTTTCCTTTGTCTTGTGTTCAGCTCTGTAGTTTGTGTAATTTTGGGTTTCTGTCGCCTCTTCTCAGCCCTGACTCTGTCCCTGTTAGTTTCTCCCTTCTCTCCTCCTCGTCCGTCATCTCTCAATCATCACCTCCCCCCTCCGCCACCGGGCTCCACTTCCTAATTCATGCCCAACAACTGAACTAACAGGCTGCTGGCTCCAGTGTCCTTGTGTCATCACTGGGCACTGAGCCTAATCCGTCTCTGTGACACCGAGGGGTGGACTGTGGTACAGTATCTCAGCCGAACACCCACTCTGCACACAAAAACCCAGCAGTGGACTTTGGGCATGATGATGTTGTGGCCTGCGATGACTTTAGAGGAGTTGAGCAGAGTTTGAGAAGGAAACTCAAGAATTAAAGGGTGACCTATTGAGGCTCTGCTGCACATCCAGCGTTTAAGATGTAGTGAGGCTTTCAAAAAGAAATAAAGGATAAGATGGTATTGTTTTTGTAAGTATAGTTTGTATTGGTTTAAAAATAATTGGTGATAGGCCTATTGCAGCGTAAAGTTCGCACAAGTGCTTGAAATTCTTGAAAATGCTGAAATTTTAAGGTTTTGATTTCAAAGTTTGTAAAGTGCTTGACTTTTTGGACAAGGTACTTGAGAGTGCTTGAATTTCCACAGTATTCTCTTGTAGGAAAGCACAATATTGAAATTTTGACGATATCCAATATGCCGATATTTCTAAACTCATTAACGCCTATATCGATATCTTGTGTCAAAGTCTCTACTTAACTGAAATTGACCTGTTTCTTCCAACACTTGCTGTGTTGGAAACAGATGTGAAGCAAGAAAAAAACATTTTGTTCATTAATTAGGCTTTGGATTCATAAAAGTGGACATTGCGATATGATGAGGTAAACAATTATGGTACATTGTACATTTTGCCAATATTACAGCCGGTATATGGGATTTTTATGGGCAATTTGTATGTTCAGAATATTGGCTATAGGCAAAAATGTTCATATCTGTCGATACTGATAATCAGCTTTTTAGGCACGTATCTGCCCATACCAATATTGGTCCAATAATATCATGCATCTCTATTCTCTTGTTATTAGTATCAACCAAAGCCTTGAAAAAAATAAAATCAGTCACTTCTGCGAGCCCAACTCTGCTGCAAGTTCTTTCCTGCATTTTATAATTTCTACAGATGTGATACTGACATATAACAGGCCAACGTAAACTCCTTGAATGGGCTGAAAGGCATCACCAAATGCATTGGAGATCTAACTAATTCCTGGAAGAATCAGAGCTGCCCCTCAGTGGTTCTAATGCAACATAAACACAAATCATAATTTCAGTTATATGTCTGACAAAGATACATCCAGTTTATATAGCAAGAACAGCAGCTTGACTGAGCTGCCAGGGAGCCTTCATACATTTATCGAGATGAAAAAAAATAAACAAATTAGCAGTGTGTGAAATCAGTGCGCTTTTTTATTTAAAGGTTGTTTATGTACTTGTATTTACTGCTGCTGTATTGTGCTTAAAATTGTTCAAAAGTGCATCTTGAAAGCCCTTGAAAAGCACTTGAATTCGATAATTGCACTACAATGTGTACTCTGCACCAATTGTACATATATTTATTTCTCTGCACAAATGTACATACATATAGCATATACACATATTTTTCTCTTTTTACTGAGTGTACATATTCCTCTCCATTCAAATTAGGCGTGTATATATATACATATATATACATATATTTTTCTAGTATGTTTATGTTTATTTTTGCTGCTGTTATACTGTGAGCGATACCACCTGCTGAAGCCAAATTCCTTGTATGTCACAAACATACTTGGCCAATAAAGATGATTCTGATTCTGATTCTGATAAATAATGTCTTTGATTAGGATCAAATATAGCTCTTTTGCCCTCCCCTTTGGAAACGCTTGGATAGCTATGGGAGGCTATGATATTGAACTTTGTGCTGATTGGCTGTGTGTAGGTAGGTGCAGGCTGTATAGCTCTTACACAATAAATTCCAAGAAGTGAAAAACAGTATTTTTAGGGGCATTTTCCTTAAAGCAGCATCGAGTGTTTCCCTGTGAACTAAGAGTTTAGTGAAAGTGTCATGTTCTTCTGCTACTCAAGTCCCTTCTAACCACACTGAAAGCAAAGAAAATTGATTTTGCTGGACATGGGACCTTTAAAAGCAAAATGGGTCATTAATTTTGTATTTTAGTGTGGGGTTTGATGTCACTGCTTGTAGCTGCTGCTGTTTCTGGAAGTCTCTAAAGTTGGTAGGTTTATTGCAGGGGGGACTGTGAACCTGCTGTGGTCATCAGTGAGATTACTTTCAACTAGATTGTAAACTGGACTCCTCCCTCCTCGACAGAGGAACATGACCATAGATTCATAAACAGACTGAGAACTGCTCGTTAAATAGTAATCACAGCCCATCGGCTCCCCCACGCTCTCCCTCGGTGTGTGTTGGGTTCATATTACATGGCAGAAAATTGGTACTTAAGACCATGAAGGGAGACGGAGAGAGCAGTGAAATTCTAGACATCTGGACAGGAGAGTGTAGACTTAAGACCAGGGTCCAAGACCTTAGGTACCTCTACCAACAAACACAAATATCCATGCTATAAAATTACAGATATTTATGTTTATAGATCAACTTAACAAAATGGATTTTATCGGGAATGAATATATTTTACTTCCAAAAGGGAAATTCTGGCATTGAGGCAGCCTCCTCCCTAAAACAGTGTTGGACAAATCATTGGCATGGGTGTAGGCAATTGGCTACATTGTCATGCCAAGCATCACACACTCTGTTTTGTATGCAGCTGTAAATATAAGATAATATGAGGCATCAAGGGATTGTATTTTTGTTGTTGTGGTATTAAAATAGTCAGCAATACTGATTTTTTTTAGGTAGCCTGCCATTGTATTGATGTTTGGGTATTGTGGCCACTCCAGTGCCATCATTTAGTTGTTTCAATGTATTTAATCAGTCATTGAAGGTTAGCTGGCATGCAGCTCACCAGTTACTGCAGTTAAGTACAAACTTATCATCTTGCTTGTGTCAACAGTTCTCTCAGATTGGTGATTATCACTTGGTTTTAAAGAACTTAGCAGAGAGATAGGGGGGTCAAAGTGTTTTTATTTTATAGGAATGTTCATGTTGTCTACTGCCATTATAACATGATTGAAAAGTCAGCGCGTTTCTGGCATCAGTTGACTGAAAAGTTTACACTAAAAACATCCATAAATTTTACTTTCAAAGTTTGTTTCATTCAATTAGCCTGGCTTCATGTTGTAAGGTCCTGTTTTGAAATGTTTGTACACATATGCAGATTATCTTCTCCAAAAGGAGTGAAATAAGACAGTCCAGTCCTAAGGGGCACCCTCAAGTGCTAGAAAATGAAGGAAACGCAGAAGTGCCAAAAACTGCATTTCCCTGAGTGTCTGTTTGGGGCTGGCTGCAGAAACGCTAGAAGTTATGCGATTGTGGGTGGGGGAAAAGGTTATTTTTGCAGCTGGAATAAGGACATTTACAGGCTGGTTCAATAAATGGCTTCAGGCTGGTTACTATATTTTTAGTGCTCTCACTGTGGGGGTAAGATATTTTTACATCTTGCCCATTTTAATTTTATTAAGTATTTATTCACAGTCAGGGACATGACTGACAGCTACAAGTCAGATGACCTCAAGAAGTGTCTTTGTCTGTCAGTAGATTGATCTAAAGTTAGGCAGAGAAGTTGTTTATTGACTTTCAAAATGCATAATTGCACCCATTTTTATTTCATTGAAGACTCCTGGTTCTGGAAATAGGGAGATGATTGACATGGCTTCAAGTCCGTGTGAATATGCTCTTGTTATGACAGCCTAAACAATTAATCATTTATGTTCCAAGGGCTCCTTTGCTACCCAAATAACTAATGTCACATGGCTTTGTCCAGTCCTTTCTATAGTCTGTTTCCAAAGTCACTTTTGATAATCAGACAGCTGGTATCACTTTGACTTTGTCAATTACTTCTGCAGTCAGTGCCCCAGACCTTTGTTCGTGGTTCAACTATGTCTGCAAAAACTGAATATAATGGTCTTTTAGGACCTGGGCTCAATGTGATATCACAATAAGTCAATATAATGATAATAATAATAACAATGATGATAATATTGATAATAACAATAATAATAATAATAATAATATTACTTGCCCCTTACCTGATAACTCCACTTGCAAATCTCCATACACAGCTGTAACTCCAGGAAAAAGAAGCGTGAGTTGTGATGGAGTTCAATCAAGAGACACATCAAAAATGACTGTTCTGAGAAAGGCTGTTAAGAGATGGTTTATATGGGGTCAGAAAATTCCTCTTGATCCAGCTTTTCTCATAGAATATTCTGAGTGGAAAAGGGGCTGTGTGTGGATGAGCTTCTCCTGTGCTGCTGCTTCTGTAGGTCCATGTCTAGTTACCTTTGCAAAAGAGGTCATTACTGGAGTTTGTCTGTTTTTTTGTATTTTGTTTCTCTGTCTGAACAAGTTGCCTCAAAAAGTAGATTTTGATGAAATTGTCAGGGAATATTGGTCATGGCACTATTAAGAAATGATAAGATTTTGGTTGTGATCTGCATACAGATCTGGTTTCAGAAGAAACCACATCTGTATGCGTCAAAGAAGTCAAAAATTGACAAAAGATGCTTCCTGCCCACCTTTCAGGAAGTGAAATACCAGCATCCATGAAGCATGGGACTGAGTATCAGTTTCCACACAAAAAATCACCAGGAGTCCATAAGAGAATTGTTAAAGAATCGGATCGATAAGCAGAACCATTAATGGCAATGGCAACAATATCTTATCAATTCCCATCCCTACACCTTACTTTGTCTGTTTTATATAAAACTTTAGCCACTTAGATTACAACCTGTCTAAATATTCAGATGGAAAATGAAGCACAGAAGTTGTAACGTATAAAGAAAGCAGTAGCATGATGATAGTTTATGTGACTCATGTTGTCAGACTTCATCCATCGTGTTGTTTTCAGCTGAGGCTTTGCAGGCCCTTCATGCTCTAATTGATTTAATTAAGTGGACTCCCCCCCCCCCCCCTTTGGCTGTACAGATGCACAAACCGTCACTATGTATACAAACATTGAATTATCTCACCCACAGAGCGAGGGCTTATCTGCATTTCACAGAGTGATCCATGTACCAAGTGTCCCTCAGAGCGCCTCAGCCCACGCTCCGCTCGCTCCCTGTGAGCTTCAGCCTCATTGACAATCTCTCACTGTATCTGTGGACGCTCTGAAAGGCACAGACACTCCAGTAAATATTGTGACTCACATTTGCTAAGTGACTTTTCCCTAATGAGAGATGAAAAATCATTGCAAACACTGCTGACATTTCCTGACAACTAACATAATTATTTTGATCTCTGCCACAACCTTTTCACTCCAGCTAACATCACTGTAATGTTCATTTAGGTTGAAACAGACCAGCTGAACTGTAAGAGTGCTGTTTTTGGCCTAAAACAGTCTCTGATCTTTAGAAAGCTTCTTCACTGTTTAACCCTGATGTTGAATGACTAATTATCAATGCACTGTTAACTCTAATGTTAGCCCGGGGAAGGACCCAAACACAGACACGATCACTGTTCATGACACGATGTGTTTCCAGCTGTTCTTTCACCTGCCAGCTGCGAACCTCACCAAGAAGAAAAGGCACGTAAATGCCATCTCCACTCTTTCACCTCCATGCACGAAGGTCTGTGCTACTCAACAGGAAGCACAAGTGCAGCAGCTGTTTGACTGGTCCTTCTCCGCCACAGGAGGAAATAAGGAACTTCTCTGTTATTCACTTAGATCATCTACATCTTATTAACATTAACAGTAAAATTGACTGCAAGGCATGCAAAAAATAGAAAGTCGGTATTGTCTAATGCAGGGGTGGGCAACATAATTTTTTTTTTTTCAGTGCCTGAGGGCCGGTCTGTTACATTTTGTCGGGCACTCTTATTGAAGAAAAATATACAGCAAAATATAGCAAGTTTCCATCCTCAAAAAATCCTCATACCAACATTAACTCATTACTCAAACACAATTTTAAAATTCACCATTTAATTAGACATGACTAAAGCCAATATTAGCTTCTTTTTGATGCAATAAAATAATGTTTACTAGTTTTTAAAGCACAAATTTATTACTTTTACCATTGTTACCATTGGTATAGTTTTTCTAACAATATAGTTTATTTTAATGCCTCGTAAAAGATGTTTAGAGACACATTCATAGCAAAGTAAGTTCTTTAATAACTTGCAAAAAACGTGTACTAGCAATCTACACCTATCCTAATTTTTTCATTATACGTTTTTTTTTTTTTTTTTTTTTCATATTTACAATTTGGGGTCTTTTTTTGGGGGGGAAATGATTAAGGAGCTGCATTGAGTGACATGGAGGGCCGCATGTGGCCCCCGGGCCAGTAGCCCACCCCTGACCTAATGATTAAAGATGATCGCGCCAGTCAGATTTAGAGAGAAAACAATTCCTCTTGGTCAAATTTAGCTCACACTGATATGTTAATCTTACCAAGGCTCTATCCGTGAATCAGAGTCTCTAGTAAAAGTACAGAAAGGTGTGGAGGATGAACACACGTAATTTCCTTGAGTGTCTCACATGCTTTTTTAAATATTTAATCAACAGTGCATATCTTGAGCTGCTCATTTAATTTTCAGATTGTAGCCGCAGGCATCAACAGTGTTCATGAAATATTGAAAAATACTATCAATCCCCAACCTGGAGGTCTTTAAGAATTAAAGAAAACAGAAAACGGAGGTGGATCCATATTAGAGATCTTAATTGCAAGCAAAGTTTTTGTTCTTAATGTCACTCCCAATTCTAAAAAGAGAGCTCATTAAACTATGCTGCCATTTTCTCACATTATAGACTTACAAACATAGAGCCCCATCCTCCAGCGTTAGTCTTGTGAAAGCACAGTGATGCATCACAGAGAGAGAAATGCACAGATCTGCATGTTTCACCAAGTACTGCTGATAAAGGCATTATGTGGTTAAAAGGATGCTTTCACACGAGGGTACGGGCACGGATAAAAGTACACTTGATGTCAAAGTCCGCCTCAGTTTATAAGTGCAGGGTGCAAACTTTACCTTTTAACTCAACAGCCAAGTTGTCAGATATACAAAAAACTCATCAGCCAAGCAGAGTTTTTACTCGCCAAAATGATAAAATAGAATTTGGTTCCTCATACATTTGTTTCAGCGCATTTTATTGAGTCCTTAAGCCCCACAGAAACTGCAAAGAAGTATTTATTTGCTTGAATTTGTTTTTTAAAGCGTCTTACACAGTGCCCAGACCAGTCCATCAAGCTGCCCCTGCAGACTTGGATGATTTAACACTTTAACGCCTTTTGTGTCATATTTGATACATATTTTTATAATACCTCTATCTAATCAATAGGATCAACAAATTACTAAAAAACAGCTGAATACAATCAGATAAATTATAAAAATGTCCTCAAATGGATTATCAGTTGCCAAAAACACCTAATTCATCAAATGAGGAACAAAAAGTATATATGTTAAATTTTATAGAAATTTTGATTTTTTTTTAGGATTTCAGTAGAAAGTGAAATAAACATTTCAGCTCCAAAAAATTAGAATTTTGTGGCTGTAATTTGGGTTTTCAGGCATTAAAGAGTTAATGAAGAAAAACAAGGATTTCTCTTGGTTTGGCTTTGACAACTATGGACATGTAATATTGTCTGACCATTTATGTAACACGGGACAGAGAAACTTTAGTTATGGAGAGGGCCACTGTAATGTAATCACTTTGCAAAAAGGAAAAAGTGTTAAGCATTAACCGTACGCTTAAGTAAATGTTAATTATTAAATTATTACAGAAATTGAGTAAAGGAGCAAATATAGCTTTAATTAGATTTACAATACTAATTTGGATAAATTCAAAATCAAATGCGAATGGGTACGCTTGATTTATTGAATCAAAACACTCTTCAAGACTATTGACATGACTTTTGATACGAAAAACACAATAATTGCAGGTAATTCTAATACCTTTAACTTAGCAGTTATACAGATGTTTTTACCAATACATTTGGTAAAGTTTAGTTAAGGTTTATAAAAACGTTATGCTTAAAGCAGCACTAAGTAAGATTCCAGCTTTTTAGCTCTCTAGGGGCCTCTATGGTCGTTGAGTGTAACTGTGCGGTTACAAAAACAGAGCGCCTCACACCAACGTGCATTTGTTGACATACAGAGGGAGGAGAAGTAAGCTGACAGGACGTCCCAAGAGAAAGATAAAGCATGTGGACTGGTAAGGTACAGTCTGATCATGTTTTTTAGTTTGTAATTTTTTAGTGTGGAAGTGTTCCTACCATCCACATCAAAGTTACATAGTGTCAGTGAAGGTGATACAGACCCCCTCAGACTATGACAGAGGTGTCATTCAACCTGTTGTAAGGTGATGTACCATCACAATGATTCTAGAAATATTATAATAGGGTAGAAAAACTATGTAGTGTTGGTTTAATATGTCTCTAATTTAAAAAACAAATAGGTCTGGTAATCAAAGATTATTACAGATTTTTTGTTATTATGAATCACTGTTATTTTATATAATTAATCTTGTAGTTTTTTGTTAGATTTGTCTTTTTTAGATTTATGGTTACAATATTTTGATATTTTAAATTCACCTGTGGCTCACACTGAATGAGAGGGAGGGCCGCAGAGAGACCCCTAGGCCAAAGGTTTCCAACCCTGATTAGGTGGATGTGGGCATGTGTACAAATCTGCTTGTATATAAAGAACAACATATTTTTGGTGATGGGATGTAACACAGCACTACGTAATAGAGGCTGCAGGACAACATATCAGTTAGGGATGGGAAATGATTTTATTGATACCAGTGCCATCATCAATCCTACCTATTGATCCATTTATTTATCCTTCTTTATTCCTGTTGATCTGTATAAAAAAAAAAACATTTGACCCACTCAGGCATTTGATGTTGACATTGTCAAACACGTGGCTTTCGTTATGTCTATTGCTGTGCTGCGATGGCAGATGCGTCAGCATGCTGTTAGTATTTTCACCCTCACATAAAATGACACAGATTCAGGATGTTATGTAGTCAGCGTCACACTGTGTGAAATAGAACCACAGTTTTTTCTACCTTTGTCTTCTGTCTGCTGTTATTAGAGCCTTTACCTCTTTTTGTCATTTTTGCTGGCTGCCTCTGATGAAAGTTCAACGCCATTGATTTACAAGGCATGTAGAACTTAGTGGACATGATAAGGAAATTGTTTGGCTGAAACTATAATATTGATTCTTCAAGCCACTTGTTATAGATTCTTAACTGGAATTGGTTTTCAGTTCCCATCCCTAGTCACAACCGCAGAGTTGATTGTTTATAAATACAGACACTTTAATTTAGCCCATAAAAGTCGACCTGAAGCTTCGACTGGATCACCGATAGAGATATGGTTATACATTCCACATCAGTGGTTGCATGGACACAGTGAACACAAGTGAACACAGCCTCAGCAGATCTGGGATTAGCTGTGTTCCTCTGGTTACAGGACAACAGAAGCGTGCATTGGTTTCTGTGTGTTCAGGGCTGTCCAGAAGGAGCTGGGCCCCGATGTAATCTGATGAAGCTGATAACTAAAAAAATAAGATAAGAAATAAGACGTAGGATAATACTGTCACTAAAGCTAACCCCAAGAACTCCACAAACAATGTAAATGTTACAAAATTAAAGGCTCACACCAGTTGACCAAGAGGGGTTTCTGTGTGTTCAGGGCTGTCCAGAAGGAGCTGGGCCCCGATGTAATCTGATGAAGCTGATAACTAAAAAAATAAGATAAGAAATAAGACGTAGGATAATACTGTCACTAAAGCTAACCCCAAGAACTCCACAAACAATGTAAATGTTACAAAATTAAAGGCTCACACCAGTTGACCAAGAGGGGTCCTTCATTATGAAACACGCAGCAAGTTATGCTGAGTAGTTTCATCAAAATAAATACTAAAAACAATAATGAACCATTTCTTAAATTTAGGATGTGATTGCCTGTCCTTTGGGCCCCTCAGAGACTCTGGGTCCAGATCTTTTCCCTTTACCGCCCCTTATAGGCGGCCTTGTGTGTGTTGTGTGTCTGTCATTGTTGGTGCCACTGAAGTTAAACCCATAGAGCCTTAAACTCAGCATATTTTGTGTACGACCCTCAGGGATCAAACATTTACCCTCATGTGGCATAAGCCCCTAAAATTTACTCACCCAAAGGAAAGTCTACCTTTCATTGGTGCTTGGTGAGTGTTAATTTCTGACCCTTACAGCAAGGGTATAAAATTTGAAGTTGCAGTATCCTTTGCGGTGAAATGTACTTCTGAGTAAAACTGAGATCAGATCTGAAGACTGTGGTTTCTTAAGTGTTGAGAAATCTGCTGATCTCCTGATAAGCACGCCCTCAACCAGTCATGGATCAGCACTTAAAGCTTGCTTTGCAATTTGTTTGATTTGGAATAATGCACACTCTCAGCTCCCTGTGCCATGCTTAATCAAAACTTCTGAATTAAAAGATCCTTTAGCACGCTCTGTAGTCCACTCACTCCTACTGTTTTATGTCTTCATCATTCGGACACTCCCCTGAGCACAAACACCCTGATGACTGGTGCCTTAAGCCTGCAGAGAATCACGAATGTATTTCTCAGTTAAAGCCGACAAAATCTCTGTGATTAAGAGAAGTGCCCACAGGAAGCTCAGACAAGAAGAGAGTGAACACTTCTTTAGGCGTATCAATCCAGCACGTGTTTGCTGGGACACGCATTAAAGGAGGGATTATATGGATGGAATTTAATTCTAGTGAAAACTTGCCACCAGCTCGTTGTATGTGTCAGAATTACACAATAAGGAAGACAAGACACAACAGAGAACAGCAGAGCGAGAGGAACCACAAAGCTGAGATCTGATGATTGGTAAAGAGCAGAGTTTCAGCTGAAGCACTTCTCTTTAGAGTAGATGTTACAGTCTATTTTAGAAACACTCTTTCTAGGACCATGTTAATTAATGCTAAAAATGCCCTTACATTAAAGAAGAATGACACAAAATAGGATGCTGTCTCCTTTTCCTTGATCAGTCCTTGAACTTATGGATCTTTATTACCTCCACCAACAAGGTTATATTTTTGCCAGAGTATGTTTATTTGTTTGTTTGTTTGTTTGTTAGCAAGATTATGCAAAAATTCCAGGACTGATTTTGCTGAAATTTTCAGGACATGTTGGTAAGGGCCAAAATTGGAAGTTATTTGTTTTTGTTGGTGATACGTATATTTTTCTTGATTAAAAAAAAAATCCCCAAATTTAAAAAAATCCTGAAAGTTAACACTGGGCATAATTTAAAAAAAAAAATCTGTTTTTTTATCGGTTTTGCTTCCAATTTTACAGGATGATATGGAGGTCGTGTCCCTATCAAAAAGGTAAATTTCATCTGGATCCAACTTTTTAATGGGAAATCCCATTGACGACATTTAATAAGTCATAAAATGTAAATATTAAGTGATGTTCCCAAAACTTGTGTTCATACAGGATAACGACCTCCATGAATGTGCTGAGTTTGGTCTGGATCCTGGCTCTGTTCTGGATTTGGTGATCCAGAATTGTATCTTTTACGGGGGTTGTGGAAAAGACACTGCCAGAACTGAGCTGCTTGGCGGAGGTCTGTGCTCTCTGAGTGCTTTTCTAGTCTAAAACCGGAAACAACCCCCTATCTTTTTTATTTTTTTAGATATTTTTTGGGCGTTTTGCCTTCATTGATAATAGAGAGATAGGGGATAGACTTGGAAAGGGGGTGAGAGAAGACGGAAGGACATGCAGCAAATGGGC
Source organism: Cetoscarus ocellatus (assembly GCA_037902135.1). Taxonomy (NCBI): domain Eukaryota; kingdom Metazoa; phylum Chordata; class Actinopteri; order Labriformes; family Labridae; genus Cetoscarus; species Cetoscarus ocellatus. The sequence continues at coordinate 1,180,718 of JBAMNC010001683.1, forward strand.
ATCATGCAGGGATTGAACCCAAGCTGCCTGCACGAGTTGAGAGCCTCAATAACGCAAGTCTGTGGCCGCAGCCCACTCCACCAAACAGACATCCCAACACATGGCTGTTTGCCTAAAAATTCACACTTAAGGTGGAGCTTCATCATTGTCTCTAATCTGCAGCTGTTGTTCCTTTACAAACAAGTCCCCAGATGAGCTGCTTTTAAAGTTTTAATGAGTCTCATCACCTGACGTGTCCCACATTCTGGAGTTTTCCATTTGGATTGTTGTGCTCTGTGATTTCCTGCTGTCTGAATTTACAGACCTGCAGTTGACTTAAATTTTTTTTTATTTTTTGCATTCCTAGTTTAGTTGTATGCTCTTTATGCTTGTCATTTAATCACATAATAGGAAGTCTAATATGAAGAACAAAACAGCCCATTTCACTAACAGTTGTAGAATTCAATAAAAGAGCAGTAACGGAGCGCCACTATCATTCTAACTTCAGATATCAGTATGGATGCCACATCAGCATCATACTGTTGTCTTGTCTGGTATTTCACAGCGTGTTTTAGAGTTGGACAACCGTGAGAGAGCATGGCTTATGGTGCGTTTCATTTATTTTGGATCTCAGAAGTGGGAGGAGGGTCTTATGTCACATCCCAGTTAGATCCATTCCAGTTAAGAACTTGTGAAGTTAGGGTAGCAGGGGACTGTCCAACTTCCCAGTGAAAAAGTCAGACCAAAGATGCTCTCCCAATGATATATCCCGTAGAATCCAAGTTCTGAGGCTGACCTTAATGCGCCAGTAGTGTGAGCTCCACATACAAACACAGTAACCCTCAAATTCCACACATTCCAACCTTCCGATGTTTCATCACTTTGCAGCAAATTGCCTTCATTCCTGTCAGCGGTCCCTGCACCCAAATAGAAAGTCAGGCTTGGAGATAGAACTTACTAGCCGTGAGATTTTGTACAATCATATATTCCGATTACAACTATAAAGCAGCTATTTGTTCATTGATTTTGCTAAAAACTAGCGTAACAATGTAAGAAATGCCTTAACAGAGGTTTGTGGTCTCTGAGCACTTCTAGTTTTTCTTGTTTCTGTTTGTAACACAAATAAAATGTCAAAGTGTGATGAACAGGTCAATTTTAGTGAAGAAACAAAAAGCTTTTCTTTTTTTTGCTTGATCCAGGCTGTAAACATGTTTTTTTTTTTTTTATTACTGTAGAAAATCGTCAGTTTAGCGTGTGCAGGGGATGCGTATGTGACTTTCAGTGGACTTGAGCCAGCCTTAAGAGGACACTTGGGGAACTGCAGCATTGTGCACTTACACACTGGCTTCAGTTTCAGAACCAGAGGCTGCTTGGCATGCACATAGTGAGGTGTTTATTGTGAGGTGTGACGGTGTTCAAGGACAACCACAGGGACACGTTTTTCATTTGTATTTAAACATAAAGCTTTATTCTCATTTTCTGTCAACCTTAACAATCACATTAAAACTAATTTTTATCATTATAATTAACCATCTCCCTTTTGTTTTAATATTTCTTTTGTTTTTGATAATTATTATTTTTTTTATATATATTTTTTGGGTGTTCTGTGCCTCTATTGATGAGAGAGAGACAGTAAATTGACTTGAGAAAAGGGGTGAGAGAGAGTAGGGGAGGTCTCAGGCTGAATTCAAAGCTGGGCCGGCAGAAGCATATATGGGAATTGCCTGGTTGCTTACCACTCCGCCAAACCAGCTCCTCTATTTTCATTTTTAGGATCTTTTAAATTATTTTGGGTTGACAATAATGCCCCACATTTATGCCAATAAAACTCTTTGAATTGTAAATTGTGTTTACCTCTGGCTGCACTATCTTGCCACTCAAACTCCTCTTACTAACTCTGAAGTCAGCACAGAGGGGGGATCACTTTGTTCACACAGTATCAACATAAATACATTGTGAAAGTGATGGAGGTGAAATGTCACAAGGGCATTAATATTGCACTGTAAATTGGCAATGTGAAAGACAAAGCAGCAACAATAAAATGTCCTGTCTTCATGTTTTTGTTTTAAATGTAATAATAGTATTTACTGTATTTCACTTAGTGGGATCAGCTGCTCATGGAGTCAGTATTTTTCTTATGTCTCCATCTATTTGTCCACAAATGTGCTGCTGCTGCGTGCTGTGGAGTTGATTCAGTTGCTCAATGAAGCAATATGATAGGCCGCCCCTAATCCATTTGTGCACTTTCTCTCCCTCTCTCTTATTCACACACAAACACACACGTACACACCCTGACTCACGGCTGCAGCTGAAGGAAATCCTGCTTTATTTATGAGATGTACAGCTCAGAGAGCCACGGGGTTCTCCTGAGAGTTTGACACACACACTCGCTCTCTAACAGTGTTTGGCCTGTGGACTCTCCTCTTTGTTGCTCTCACACACACCATCATATGTACACTTGCTGCAGGGCATCTATTTACTCTCTGTGCTGTTTTGGCTCTGCAGAAACTCGGTTGTTTGAGCGTGACCTTGGTCTTCCCCAGCAGGGTTTGGAGAGCTGCTGGCAGATTCCTGCTGAATGTGTTGCTTTGGAGTGTTTTTTTTAAACGTGGCAGGATTTCAGGGAAAGGATGATATCATCTGCATGTCAGAGACAGAAATGCCATCCGGTCACACTAAATCACTGTGGTGGCTCTCAAGTGAGTTGTAAAATGTCAGGATATGAAATCCCACAGTGCTGAAGCCATAAAAGGAACATGAGAGCTCTAAAGGTGAAAGGAGGTTTTCAAACTCTTAAATTATCAGAAAATAACCACACAGTCCTGAACAAGATGTAGAAACATTATGTGTTACCTTTTTAGGCCTGAAGCTGAGGGCAAAAACGTGGTTGTTAGAATGATTTAGAGATGTCAGGGAAAGTGTTTGTAGTCGAGTATTTAGCCAGGTGTTACATTCATACCCTGGACTTGCTGCTGGAATTTTGGCTTTTAGCACTAAAGGCTGAAATAAGATCAATATATTTAACAAATGAATAGCAAAATAAAGGAGAAATAATTTTCTTAACAGTAGAAGTCAAAACTGGCAGTAAAAATTGAGGGGTATTTCAAGGGATGTTCCCAGTCAACTATTCATTCACGCACTCTTCCTGTTATTCCAAAATATTCCCTCCATACACACGAGTTTGGCCACATGCTGATTTATTTGCACAATGTCAGCATTACCCTCCATCTTGCCAGACTTCAGTCCTCAATGTTTGTGAGTGGCCCAAAGTGGCAGGGCAGAATCAGAGTCCTTTAAAGCAGAAAGAGGTGGGAGCTACGAGCGAGGCGACAACAGGAAGTGCCTGCTCGTACAGAGATTAGCATAGATGCTAACAGCTTCAGTGGCAGTGTGTTTGGATCTGGACTGCATTTCTTTAACACTTTAAATAGGCTAGCACTACATCTGATGTTTCAGAAGAAATTACAGTTGTTATAACTGTAAGGTTACAGTTCTAACAACTGTCCCATAATTGGACTTTTTTGTATGAATCACTTGTATTTTTTACAAGCTCGTACTGGCAGCACAGCAGCCAGTATTTTGGCGAATTTAACATTTAACGTTAATTGGTTCACCACACAGTTTTTAATTGCATTATTTTAATAGATTTTTTTTTAACAGTTTTTTAATATACACTGTTATTTTTTTATAGGAAATTAGAGTTAAAATGCTCACCATATAATTGTTTTTGTACTTTGTTTTATTGTTTCGTGTTTTACTAGGTCCTTGTACATTTTACTGTGTACTCTGCTAACCACAGCTGCCAGATTATTTGTAAAATCAACTTTTTTTTACAGTGTGAATTCAACATTAAAACAAAATTACATTTCGGTTACCTGCACTCCTGGTGAATAAATTTTAAGGAGGTGCTGATAACTTTATCCACAGTTTTTTTTAATTAATTTATTATTTACTGTTTATGAATATTTACATATATTAGAAATAAGAAGCACAATATGGTCTACTTGATTAATGGAACTTTATATTTTAATGATGATGATGTCAATTAGGGCTGAACGTTATTGAAAAAAATTTCATATCTCGATATTCATGCCAGATATCTCGATGTCGATATGATACGATACAACTAGGGGTTCGGTGAAAACCAAGCATTTTTCAGAAAAATAAAAACATCATAATACAAAAGAATGTGGAAAGTGCAGTTTTAGCGCGGGGGAAATCTATATTGTTTATATCGTTGCTTTTCGATATCAATATCTTGAATGTTCTTATCTCGATATCGATACGATAACGATATATTGTTCAGCCCTAATGTCAATTGAGGAGTAAAGTTAGATATTTGTGTCATTAAATGTGTGAGAGACATCAGTTTTCAGTCGGGTAGTGTCCACCATGCATGTTCTATGTGCATGTTGGTACTTCCCCTTGCCTCTAAAAGGTCCGTATACACAGGTCAGAGTTTACTTACAGGTGCACACATTTCACTGTCAGGTTTGTTTTTATATAGATCACATACTTTGCCTGTAAATTGGCATGTGCCAGTTTCAAGCGTTTACAAATGACACCACTGATCATGTATTTTTAATATAGATTTGCTGATATAATTTAGCTTTCAATCATAAGGGGTACCTCTGTTACATTAAAATCTCAAATAAAAATGAAAATGGCTGCTGTTATCCTGTAAATGAGCCCGGGTGGACCGCCCAAGTGTTATCTGTGTGGGAAACACTTTCATACACCATTTCCATTTTGCATGACAACATCTTTTAAAGCTTCATTAGTCCTACCAACGGCGTGATTGGCTTATTGTCAGTCTACTAGCAGAGCCCTTCAGATCACATTAACTATAGAGACTGCTGTTTCATGTCAGACTAATCGCACAGCTTGGTGTGGTTGGCGGATTCAAAGGTCTGAACTTATGCAAATCTCCACGCCAAAGCCAGACTAATCTGCTGATGGCTTTAGCTTCGCTTTCAGCATGCAGGCAAATTAAAGCAAATAAGAATGCCTCCAAGAATGTTAAACTCCTCCTGTTGAAAACTTCTCTTCCCCTTTTTACTAAAGACCAAACACAGGAGACTGATATCTTTGAGAAGACTTGGCAGACAAGCAGTCACCTGTTGCTGATCATATTTCTTTCACCTACTTCAAATCAGAAGAATACCTGGATTCAAAACATGCTTTCAAGAAAACTGTGGGCTGAATAGAAATGAAAGAAAACCAGTCTTCCACTAACTCTCTTTCTAATGGCTTCCTGTACTCATTCCCATAACTTTTTCCAACTGGCAGAATGCCACTGCAAAGGTCAGAGCTTCCTCCAGAGGTTTAGCAAAGCCAATTACAATGTGAGAGATTGAAGCAAACACAAATCCTCTGCTGTGTAGTCCTCTCACGAAAATGGACATTTTGCTCTTGTCACACATGAAGAGATGTTGCTCCTTTTATGTGCTATTTCCAAATTAAATGCTCAGGCCTGGCTCTGAAATCAAGGCAGTATTATGTAACATGAACAAACAAACATGCGTAAAAAAGACAAGCAGGATACCAGAAGCAACAGCTCATGATCCCTAGAAAGAGTTCCCATGGCTTTTGGAAACCCGGATAAATTTAGACCACGTTTTCGGTCCGTCATGGAAAATAACAGTCCCTGATGGAAAATGAATAGCATGGAAAAATCCCAGAGGATGTGCCTCCTGCTAGAAGATGTTTGACAAAATCTCACCTTTTGCTTGCTGAAAAACATCTGTCCTTCAAATTTAGTTTGTTGATGATTTGAAAATCATGTTTAGATGTGATGGCAGTAGGGATGGGAACCAAAAACCAATTCCAGTTGAGAATTAATATCTACTCTCTTAGGGAATCCCTGTCATTAGTACTTTGCTCATCAATTCCCTTATCAGTTCCTTCCAGTTTGGAAATCAATGATGCTATGCTCTCATCAAAAGCAGTCATCAGAAATTATATCAGAGAAGTCAAAAATCACAGTGGACAGTGGTTAGAAGTGGACAATGCTGTTTCTTAATTTTCAACAAGAGATCGTTAGCAACCGTAAAAAACATAAAATTTAAAAGCAGGGCAACATCAGATGCATTTTACTATTCATAATTAAACGTTTAAATCTTATATACATGTGTTTTTCATGAACCTTATTTCAGTCATTATCCAAAAAGAGTATTTCAAACGCCAATATACTTTCCTCCTTTTGAACTGGGAAGTACCAAATGCTTACTCACTTCTACATTTTTGGGCTCATTCCTGCACCACTCTAATAGAAAAGGTCAGTTATAATAAAGAGAGAAACAACAGGTTTATTTGTGAAGTTTAACAAGTATTGAGTCATGTCACTGTACTCTTTATCTCCACCTTTCCTCCTCCTACTGAGTGTGTGTATCTGAGACATGTCTACATGTAGGTGCGTATTGTTTGAAAACGCAGCTTTTTTTGTTGCCTTGTTGTGTTTTCTGCTTTGTGTCCACGTGCAAACAGTGTTTTGGGTCACTGAAAACACATATTTTGGAAAACTCCTGCCAGGGAGAAGATTTTCAGAAACTCCATTAAAGGTTTTCCCTGTGTGGACAGGAAAAATTGTGTTTTTGGCCTAAAATGTCACACTTAGTGGTAATTTCTCCTTTTTGACTTCACATTATGCAACACGGTCACTTCTGTTTACTTTCTACTGTCAATATACTTGAGAATAAAGGGTGTCATGACTACCAATGAATTTTTTTTCTAAAGTTATGTTTAGGCTTTTAGGTCTTTTATTGAAGGTGAAGAGATCTTTGATAGACTTGGAAAGGGGGTGGAGTGTAGGGAAAGACAGGCAGCAAATGGGCCTCAGGTCGGATTTGAATATAGTCTGTCTGATGAGAGCCTCAAAGTGTGATAAGTACACGGCTGCAACCCACTCCACCATATTGCCTCCCCCCTAATGAATGCTTTTTAATAACAGGATCTGATCAACCTCATCAGACATGTATTGGATTGAAATCCAAATAAGAAACATTTGCCAAAATGGCCTACAAACACCAGCCAACATGATCCCAAGTTGAACCGTTAAACTGATCAAAAGTGTGGAATAGATTTGACAGTAAAGATTTTATGCATAGAAACTGAGAGAAAAAATGTTGCATTGTACATGGTAATAACTAACATCTGTCAGTGCAGTTTTCTTTTGACCAAGATGTGTTTTGATAATTTCACACGTGGGCGGCATTCATTTTGAAAACTGATGGGGAAGGCCTCTGTTTTCTAAAAAAAGAAGAACAGATTTCATGTGGACGTAGCCTAAGTGCCGTATTGTAGTGAATTAAGGGGAGATTTAGAATTAAACATCAAAGTAACTCAAGACCCAAACAGAGTATCCCATAAAAATACTAATAATAATTATGGAATTGTGGGGTGCTGGTTTGGCAGACTGGTAAGCAACCAGGCAAGTCCCATATATATCCTTCTGCTGGCCCGGGTTCAAATCCAGCCCATGGCCAGTTTACAGTGTCCTCCCCTACTCCCCCCACAAGCCTATCCACTGTCTCTTTCTCTACTATCAATACAGCCACAAAATGCCAAAAAAACTTTACAAAATAAATAACAGAATTATGTAACTTAAAAATTAATTAATCAAGTAATATTTATAACAGCTTTTTCCTGGTGTTTTTTCTTTCTTACTTAAAACATTGCAATATTTTTGTTGAAGGAAAACTTTGTAATCTCTTTATTTTCTGATATTGTTCAGCCCAAACATAAAGCCATGTGCAGTAGCTGAGGAGGGCATCACCAGTTAATCAATCAGTCCCCTATTGCTTGTATTTTGGAACAAGGACAGTACTCCTGTTATACTGCATTACTGAACAATAACCATGTTTTGACTCAACTGTGCATGTAAACAAACAATTGTCTTGCTCAAGAATACTTAAACTAAGGAGGAGCTGGGGCTGGGGGTCGAACCCCCATTGTTACAGACTCCACTTTTGCCACTAAGTCATTTGACTTTTTGCTCTGACTCTCCACTTCACCTCCAAGCTGAAAGCCAGCTTGAATTATGTGTATCTATACTTAGGTTGATAGCAGGTCATGGTGCTCAACAGGTCTGCATTTCTTTGCACCACCCCGCTTTGCATGCTCCCTCCATCAGCCTACTCTCCCTCTCGCTCTCTCCCTCTTTCTCTCTCTCGCTCTCTCTCTCTCTCTCTCTCTCGGGAGCCTTGAGGTAGCACCTGATCAAAGAGAATAATTCAAAGCTGTAGCCGAGGGAGAAGCGAGAAGACGACCAATGGAGCAGAAGGTACAAAGAGAAGGTGAAGCTCAAGCTGGGATCGAGTCAACAGTGGTTTGTGTTACACGGGGTAGAAGAAAGGGCTCGCAGAGGTTCATGGGACTGTCTCTGCACTTTGTTTCCACGTTTGCTAACCTCATTTTACAAGAAATTCCTTCACAACTTTACCCCAGGAGAAGCTAGTTTTAGAGTGAAGCTGGCAGCTTGGGGTGATGGTGAGTTTCTTGGGTCATTTCTGGTTTCACCGTCTGCATACTCATCAAAAGCACATATTGAACTAAGGCAAAGATGCAAAGCGAACACACAACACAATTGCACACAGAAGACCCGGCTTGTCTAGTTTCCCTCCCATGTTGCCTCATTAAAGGAAAAACATCTTCCTCTGTTTATTGCTTGCAGGGATTTCTTGCAGAGGAATAGTAATGAACGTATATGATTAATGGCATTACAGTAAAGACTGAGATTGTCTTTTACTTCTCAGAGAAAGACTTTTTCTTCACTAATGCTTTGTTTTTTTTTATACTCCAGATCTCTTTTTAATCCATAATTGTGCTTTATTTCTCCCAAAATAGGTTACACAAAGAGGCTGGTGGATTATCTGAAGTAACTAGGGCATCTTGAAAGAAATGTTGCTTTTGGGTTTCTCAGATGTAAAATTGTCTTGCTTTGAATAAGGAAAGGTAATTTTATCCAGTATTTTCTATTTTATCATGATGTTGACAGAAGTCTTTAAACCTGAGCAAAGATTCTGCATGATAATTCACCACAATGTTAAAACTAGCTAATAGTTATTGTTTATGTGTAGTATCTATCCATCTCTCTATCTTGATATCTATCTATCTATCTATCTATCTATCTATCTGTCTATCTATCTATCTATCTATCTATCTATCTATCTATCTATCTATCTATCTATCTATCTATCTATCTATCTGTCTATCTATCTGTCTATCTATCTATCTATCTATCTATCTATCTATCTATCTATCTATCTATCTATCTATCTATCTATCTATCTATCTATCTATCTACCTACCTATCTATCAAATCTGGGTAGCTCTTTGTTAATGTATTTATCATCTCTTTTCTCTTGTAAACTGATGTAACGAGCTGTCAGATCTGTTGGCATGCAGAGAGTGTCTATCGTGAGGCTCACAGGAGTACATCACAGTTTAAAGTGAATACACTCACCGCATCACTGCTCCTCTGTCCCTGGATGGGAGTTGAATGAGCACAAAATTTGATCAGAGGTAAAACAGCATTTACAGAACCACTGAGGTACCTTTTGTGTTTTCACACCAAGAGGGTTGTTTTTGTGTTGGCCTAAATTTTTGAGATTTTTTGAGTTTCATTTCTGGTTTAAACTAAAGTTTGTTCAAATAGTATTTCTTACAAAGCTGGTAGACTACATTTCTGCATCACAATTATTCAGTTTGCTTTTATGTACTCACATATAGCACTGTGACTGAATGGTAAAGTTTATTTCTAAACTCAGACTGTTGAGCTGCATATTCTTACGAAAATGTGAATCATGCTTTGTCATGTTTGATGCAGACCAAGGCCTACTAAGAGACCACAGTGCATGCAGTCACCATGTTACCAGCACTTAAAATGTATAAGTTGCAGAGCATGCTCATCATAGATACAGAGGTGTTATACTTCCAAGAGTGACTGTGTTTAACAATGACTCTAAATAGTTTTTCAATTGTTCGAACACTGTTGCACACAATCTTTCGTGGGTTACAGTGTTTAAAAAATTGTCAACAACAGCATTTCCATGGAAATTACCATAAAAATCACTACACATATAAAATATGTATGTATATATATATATATATATTAGGGAACATGGTCATTTGGTTTATTGTGACTCTAAATTGGCCATAGGTGCGAGTGTACAGTTTTCAGCCTCTTTATGTTAGCCCTGTGATCTGTTGGCAGCTGACCCAGGGTGTACCCTGCCTCTTGTCCAGGTCTCACTAGGATAGACTCCAGACCCCTGCAACCCTGAAAAGGATGAGCAATACAGATGATGGATGGATGGATGGATGTTACAGACTGATACTGGCCCCTTAGAGTTCTACTGAAGCACCCACAAATGGCTCCAATGTTGGGATCCTGTGATACAATGCAAAAACTATAGATCATAACTCATGCATACTGTATGACAAAAGTTATGTGCAGCTTCAAGACGGTCATGTGAAGTGGAAGTGGATGCTAAAGAACAGAGTTGGTGCTATGTAAACATTGCTCAGTAGACCGTTGCTAGCAGATGCATTTTGTTAACTCGCGCTGTCTTAAGTGAGCTTTATCTTTCATCTTTTTTTATGACAATTTTATTGTTTGAAAATTCAAGCTGGATGACAAACTGAATGGACCTTTCGACCACTGAGACATCCCCTTAGCATGCTTAATTTACACCTCTCTGCCTGTGGTTTGGTAGACGCTGATGGAAGTCGGCCTTTTTAATAACATGACCGCCATCATTCAGCTTTAAATGCTTTCCCTGAGGCAAATGGATGACATCACCAAGACTACGTCATATTCAGTCTGTGATTGATTATCACTGACAGTGGGGCATGTCCTGCATCAACATATTCAATACAGTTATGCTTGTGTGTGTGTGTGTGTGTATATGTTTGCTCAGTTAAGCATCTGCAGCTGAAGAAGCAATTCATTAACTTTGCCTCATAAAATGCAGTCTAGGTTATAATACACATCTTGGCGTTGGCCACATCCCAACTTTATCTCAGTGCTGCGGTCCTCAGAGCATTATTGCTAAGATGCATAATTTGCAGATTGTTTATTTACAACTGATTAGCTTTTCCTAATTTTATGTGATCACTTCTGTTCCAGAACAAGACAAGCAAATGAAGAGGAAATGATGTTGGCATTCATCAGCTTATAAATGTCATAATCACTGCAGCTGGAGGCTGATTCATCAGGAAGCTGTTAGGCAGCTGTACAGGGTCACCTTTTCCATTTTGCATCCTCTTGAAAAGTCAGCACAGTCTTCAAACAGAAACAGTCACTTGACTAAATAATGGCTGCATTTCTCTCATTCACACTGCTTGCTGACAAAATACAAACCCAAACTCCAGTAGAAACTGGGAAAGTGTCTAAAATATGAATAAAACAGATTAGAGTGATACACAAATCCTTTTCAACCACACAGCTCAAAGAAGATCTTGACCTGGAAAGCTGTGATATGCTCAAAAATACCCTGGAAATTCTTCAGTCCTAAAAGTTTTGGTTATTTTCTGTCAATGATGGTGCAAGGTAGGGCTGAACAGTATATTGTATGTGCATAGGAACTGCATTGTGTGCATTGTCACATTACTGGACATGCGATCTTAGTCACCTGTCCTTTAAGCATGTCATGCAGCCACTACAGCATTGGTTAATGGAGACCTAAAGTGCTTGTTTCTTTTTTCTAATCAGTGAAAGTCTGTCTGATGCCAGCCTCAGTACTCAGAGAACTGATCACCATGCATGCAGACTCTGTATGTCTCTGACCCAGAACATGCTGGCCCCTGCAGCTGGAAAAATTATCCTCATCTGTTTAAAACGGCCATTTAAAGCAAATCAGACTTTCAGTTGGTTGAAAAGGTGTCCATTTTAAATCCTTGCAGAGCTGCGCAGGATTACTGCTGAAAACAAACTTAACATTACTCAATAGGCCTTAGCAAGCAGATTTTGGCAACTATCAGTGTTTCCCCTATAGTTTATTCGGGACGGTGCCCTGCCCCTCCAACGGACACCCCCGCCATGCCAACAGGATCCCCACCCAGAAATTCAAGTGCAGATTTAAAAAAAAAAAAAAGAGAAAAGAAAAAAAAATCTATTATTTGATTTTCATTTCAATCAAAAGGGTGCGAAACAGGCATTCTTTATATCAAATAAACAAGCTAACTCTAATTTGCACAATTTCAGAGTCTAATGCGTCGCTATCGTTTCATTACATTCATTAAAATGCATTTCTCCTCGCTCCTCTCTCAGAACAGACACAGGTGCACTCACACTGGTACAGACACACACACCCACACTCAAGAGAGTGGAGGAGAGAGCGTGTTGCTGACGTTATGGTAAAAAAAAATCAGCAACAAACAAACGAATTATTAATGAATGACCGACGTTCCCTAAGCGTTCACCCCCTCAAGCACAAATGTCTGCATTTTTTAAATGAACAGCATTTTTTTACATGGCGAGGTGGAAAGCGCAGCTAGCTCTACGGCAGGTGCTAGCCAGAATGAGAGCATCTCTGCCAGCCCGACCACAGCGGCTGCCCTGGTTCACGTCGCCACAGCTAGTACTACACACACCTGTTCCAGCCCACCTACAGAGACCTGCAGTCTGCCTTTGATCCAGCATTATCTGATCAAGAGATAGATGGATGTATAAAAACATAGATAGATAGATAGATAGATAGATAGATAGATAGATAAACGAAAAATGATTAATATAGATAAATAAATAAATAGATAGATGAATAAAATAATAAACAAAAATGATTAAGATAGATAGATACTCTTGTCTTTTGTTATGTCAAGGTCCTTTTGATCAGCCATGATCCCCAATGACGGATCCGCTCATTCCGACCCAGGCACCCCCCTTCCTAAAGCAAAAAACCGAGGGGAAACTCTGCAATTATGTTTTGATTTGTTCAAAGACCGCTTAGAATAATGACAATTAGATGAGTTAGCGAAGTGTCATCATGATGGATTTAAATATGACTCCAAGAAAAAGAAATTAAAGTGCTTGTCTAGAAATGTTTAATTACAGTTATTTACGGATCAGGTTTGTTTGTTTCACCAGCATTATAATCAGATATAACATATTGTATGTTCCCAAGAAATTTAAAAGCACTTGAAAAGGCGTTTTTTGTTTTTTTCAACATTATTGATTTTTTAAATTGTTATTTTGTAATATGTGTCAAGGATTTTTAAGGCAATGTCTTTTTTTGCATTGATTTAAAATGGATAAAGTGTCCGGAAATGGAAAAAATAGCATTTTATACTTAATAATCCCCTTGGAGTTCTAGAAAAAGATGCCAAAAACGCATCAGAATTTAAAAGATTGGATAAAAAGGAGTGGCCGAGTTGTGATAACCAAAATGAACCGAGGTGAAAAATGTCAGCAGAATAAAGAGGGGCTTACTGTAGTGTGGTCTTAGTGTGTTGTTACACCTCTGCTACCTCCTAGGCTGGCTTGAATGCATTCCTGCCCTGTCTCCATTTGAAAATGTGAGGCGCATTAAAAAGGACAAAATAAGGACACAGAAACTCAATGTTGTTGGGCAAAGACGGTGGTAAGTTTTTCCTCGTCCGACTTTTTTTGGAGTTCTTTTCCAAAAAAGATAACAAGTGTCTCCTGTTACTGTCTTGTCTTTGTGCTGTATTCAATTACATTAGTTTAAATGGTTCACCGTTATGTTTTTGTATTAACGTTTCATCCCAACTCTTATGGAATTGGTGTTTGTAAGCAGGTCTGTTTTGCTCCTCACCCGTCTAACTTTCTTGATCATTCATTCATAAAAAGCAAACAGCGTCACACGATATCTGATCACTGCTTGCGTTTTCTGTGAGAGTGTCTCCTTTCTGCTGAGTGCTCCTGATGGATCGTCTCTGTTTCTAATTGACTGAATCGACTGCATGTAGTGTTGGAAAAGTTGAACCGCACTGTGTGTTTTTGCTGAAGGCGCTCAGTCCGTTTGAAGTGTAGATTGAAAGCCAATAAGACACTGCAGCATGGAAATGTTTTTGCCTCTAGCATCAAAATGCTCGATATGTCACAGAGTATATCACTTGTTCTCTGAACGTCCCGCAGCACTTGTTGTTGTTATTGTTTGCTCTTCTGGATATTCTCGTTAAAGTCAGCCCTCCTGCTGCTCTGAGTGTTGAAGAAAACTACCAGTAGAGCATTGGGTTTCTCTCCATGTTTTGGCAGGACAGAGATTCACAGAGCTTTTTTAGAGGGAGAAACCTCAGGCAGAATCCATTTTAATATGCAGTTTAATGCATAATGAATATTGAAGCTGTTTACAGGAAAAGAACTGATGCATCACGGCCCTCACGATTTAAGGACTGGTCCAGTGAAGTGGAAATTCTGTCTGCTTTGCTCCTCAGAGTTTTGGGTTGTGCTGTACACAGTTGTGCATAGTATAACTCACTATAGTGCAGGATCAGAGGCAGCCACTGACTAGTCTGTAAACCCAAAAAGGAGACATTCATGTGGACTATCTGTTTTTATCAGATGCTAACAATACTGAGGCACACATTCAGCTGAAAGACATCAGTTGTCTCGGTAACTAATTAAACCACTACACCTTTCAAATCGGGCTAAAAACTCATTTCTTCCTATGGCAATCACACAACCAAACAAGGGAGATGTGATATGAATTACTGCCCAATGAAAAGTGAATTTAAGCAGAGGGAGGTTTTTATGATTGGACTATTTATTTTCAGATTATTTATTTAGTTGCTTATTCTGTGTGTTAGGAAATTTAATGTCTGATAGGTCAATGTGTGTCATTGTAGATGTATGTGTTTGTGTATGTGCTGCAAACAAAGTTGCCCCCCGGGGACATTTAAGGTTTTCTAAGTCTACGTCTTTTGGACGTGTAGGAAAATGCCGTCTGATTTGATCTGATGTTTCTGTAGATTGCTGATGAGTGTTTTCTTTGTTCTTTCCACAACAGGAAGTAGGGTGATTTTGAGTGTTTCGACTGTCCTCTAGTTACACACTTCATAAAGAGTCATAACAGGTTATAGCCAGCTCCAAAGCGCAAGCAGATGAGTGCAAATCTGACAATAAGTTTATCTCTAGTTGTACTTCTTCACCATCACAGCTGTGACAGGGACAGAGAGCATGAGTGTAAAGTGTGCGCAGTCAAGCAACACCTGGAGTGGGCACCTGGTGGCCCCCCTGCTCACTCAAAACAACCCACCAGGTAATTTAAAATATCAAAAACATGTAGATGCTTTGAGGAAATGTCTGAAAATTTACCTCAAAAACATTAAAAACAGCAATTAACCCTGGAACACAGGCTGTAATGGACTGCAATATGCATTTCTAAGGGCATTTCTGAAAAAAGAAAATGTTGGTAAATATACTTTCATAATCCGGAAATACTAACTTTCATAAAAAAAAGTTGGTAAAACTAGCTTCAGTTATTTGTTAAGCTAAAATAATTGAATATTTATGTTAACATTTGAGTTTAATATATGAATGTGAATATAATACATCTTTGCTTGTAAAGTATTTTTATTTTTTTTTGTAAAATTACAGGTTATCCAACCATTAAACTTAAGTACCTTAAGAACTGCATTAATCTGGCCCTCCAGCAATATGAAAATAATAATGTGTCCTTCATGGTCACAAAAGTTGCCCTTCTCTGAGCTACACAGACCGACATGTGAGGATCTGGTCATCCTTTCAAAATAAAACACCCTTCGGTTTCAGTTATTCAATAAAGGGTAGTAAAATAATTATTCTTGTTAATCTGTGGCCTGGTACCAATTGATCTACGGCCCTCTACTGGTCCACAACCCTCTTTTCTCCTGCAGTTTAAAAAAAATGTGAACAGATGTCATCAAATTGGGCTGATATATTGGGCCAGTTTTGTTTGAACATTAATATTTTCCTAAAGTGCGCTGCCTGCAATCTACAAGAATTTAATGAAAATTAGTACTGTCAAAATAATCAGTTAATTTTGATTAGTTTATCACAGAAAAAAATAATGCAATTAAAAATGTGTGCAGATTAGTCACACTCTGGTGTCTTCAAACAATCTCCTACGATGTTTATATAAACTTAATGAAAACACATGACAAAATCACCCTGCTATAAATTTTTGTTGTTAATTGAATAATTAAGGATAGAAACTTAATTATAACAGTGCACAATTAAAACCTGCAGCTCACAGTTATGTGCTGCGGTTAAAGGCCTGAAACTTAATGGGCTTTAATCGGAGGTGATAAGCATAGCATGCCACTTCCAAACCCATTCATTGTCTACACATGATGCAAGCGCAAATATAAGCTGCATTGAGCTGAGTGCAGCACAACACTTTGCTTGCCAGTCATGGGTGCTGCACTGAAACGAGAAAAGTTTCAGCTTGGACATGGTGCGCTGTGAAGACACTTCAAGAGTGTTCAATGCAAAGGACAATCAGAAGGAAGATCATATCACTTTAAGGTCTTGTCCTGCAAAATGCTTGTTTTTTTGCTTTTTTAATGTTGTTAGAAGGGGCTTGGACAGCAGAAAAGCAGGGAACCTATTAACTCACAGCGAACTGAGAAATAAGAGGAATATGCTACGATGGAGGATTAGGGCCACGTAAAAAAAAAGTAAAAATAATGTTTAACAAAAAAAAAAAAGTTAAGTTACGAGCATGAAGTCAAACTTGTAACTTTTTGGCTTTTTTCATAACTTTTCGACTTTATTCTCATAACTTCATTACTTTATTCTCATAACTTTTTGACTTTATTCTCGTGACTTTGTGAGATTATTCTTGTAACTTTACGACTTTATTCTTGTATCCTTTTGACTTTGTTCTTGTATCTTTATGAGATTATTCTCGTAACTTTTCGACTTTATACTTGTAACTTTATGAGATAATTCTTAAAAAGCTGACTTTTTTTTTTTTTTTTTAGTTCTTGGTTTATTATGTGATGGTGATATAGCCTCCACTTACATCTGCAGACGCCATGACTTTTCTGAAAGTCCACTATGTTGCTGTGCCCCTTCTTCCCCCTCCCATCAGACATGGCCTTCTGCAGCCTCCTTGTCCCCTCAGATACGAGTGTTTCTAAAGGGAAGGGAAAAAGAGCTGCATTTGAGCCTCTAGAGTGACAACATGTTGCATACGTTTTATTCAATTTAAATCAAATCCTTGCTTAATAGACACTTAAGACGTGATGTAAACAGTCAAACACAACAGGTCAGCGGACCTCTAACAGAAAATCAAGGACAAATTTATCTCAGCTGTGTCCCTTCATCCCAATCCTACAATGGGATTATACAGACCAGCTGGGACCTCAATACACACCTCTGATTTAGAAAGAAATCTCCAACAGTTTGAGCTTACCGTGTGTGTTTAAAAAGCAGCAAAGATGTTGATAAAACTGAATTACAGTCTATGCTCTCCTCGTATTATATCCTCATATCAAGTGAAGTTGTTTTGCCTTGAGGGTCTCATGAACACTCGTTTTCTCTTTGGCTGCCCTCCTCCTCAACAGAAAAATGTAAGCACTTCCTCTGTTAAGGAAACAAATATGTTGTTCATCCAAAATTATGAAAAACGAATAATTTTACTACAACTACTACTGGCACTCCCCTGCTGTGCACAGCTCTCTAGAAAGCACAGGGCAATGGCCTCCTGTATAAAAGCCTCTTTATACTTTTTTCACTGCCATCAAAGAAATATTTTATCAGTTTACTACAAAATATAATATTTTGAAAGACAATGCAACCAAACAGTTGCAAGTTCGAGCCTAGCTCCAGCTGTGACATGACGATGTGTCCTTGGGCAAGTTGCTCCCACTGCTGCGTCAGTGGTGTGTAAATGGGTATGAAAAGGCAAGGATGTGTTAGGTTATACCTATGGGCTGCTTAAATAGAAGCTCTGAACCATCAGTGAATGAATGGGTGTGAATGGGTAGATGTGCCCTGCAGTTTAAAGCTGCTTTGAATAGTCAAAGAGACTAGAGGAGCGCTATAAAAGCTCAAGTCCATTTACCATGACAAGTCCATTTACCATGAAAAATGGAGGGAGTTTGCAGCTTTGGGTGCTTTGCTCACACAGTGCAGCTACTCTGTATGATGATTCTCTGTGAAAGCAGGAGGTGAGTGATCTTATTTAAAGTGTCCTATAGATCAGTGTTTCTCAGAGGGCGTTGCTTGTGCCTTGGGCATTTGTGCAACCATGCGTTATCAATACAACTAATGAATGAGTTTTAGATTTACTATAAACGTGGATTACTTTGTGAATAAATTTCCATTGGTAATACAGTTGTACGTCGTACGTGGTTAGGCAAAAAATAAATATGTAGAACAGATCAACAGGATATAATTTCACACTTAAGTGCCTGTTTTTCCCTGGACAAGAAAATATGGTACCTTGAGATTTTGTCTTGTTTTAGGTGGGCCTTGGGCAAAAATAGTTTAAAAACCTCTGATCTAGATCGATGGGCAAGAGTGTGATCACAGTTCAAGTTTTTGGGATTTTTAAAAATTGTATCACAGAGTTAGGTGCTTCCTAACAGATAAACAATTCCCCAGTCTAACTAGCACAGTAAGGATCATTGATTGTTGATTTAGCAATGATATTGTATTGGAACTTATTCACCCAATACTAGTGTTGACAACAAAACTGACTCTTCTTTTCATTTTAGGGTCTTATAACGATGCAAAAGTTACATTTATTTTTATTTAAGCCAGATTGAGCACAGACCGCTACCAGTGTATTTGTTCAGTCTAGAATGTATGCACAGGTTCCCTCACAATAACAACTGCTGAGGTGAACTAGAGTTAAGAAGAAAAACAGAACATTGACTCTGACCTCTGTTCTTGTAGCTGCAATTTTCAACACAGTTATTGACATCTGATTTATACAAGCATCATTTTGAACTTAAATTGTGCTTTTTTAACATCGCCTAAAAAAATATGATCATTTGATACCAAAGCTGTTTGCTGTTCATTTAAATGACCACCAGAAAAGTGGTTAAGTTGCCTTGTCTCTTCTCATTCCCATGACCTATTTTGTCCCAAAAACACAAACAAACAAAACCAAAAAATGTACATTTATATAATTATGTCTTCCTTGTTAACATTAAAACTGCTCTAAGAAAAGTATGTGGCTTTGAAAACACCCATATTAAAGACAGATAAGTGACTTCATCTCATGTCAAGAACAAAAAATAACTTGAAAGTGTGCACTGACAACTTTTCCAAGGTTTCAGAGAACAAACGTCCACCCTCAACATAAATACGGCTTAATGTCATTGCCTGAATTGTGAGATAAGCTGTATTGACTCTGGGAGTTTGTGAGAAGGGGGTTGTGAGGACATATTGCTGCCTCTTACTCTCTGCCACCAAGAAAATATACATGCATCATTGTCTGCCTGGTCAACATGCGTGAAACTGTCATTTCCAGATCAATAAATGGGCAAGAATTTCATCACAAGTGAGTTTGTGGTGTCGCACTTGCTAGAACTTGAACTGTAATCATTCCCTGTCCTGTATATTGGTTGTGATGATCATAGATCCCCTGTTTTGAGACACTAGTGGAAGAAAGAAAGAGGTCAAATGTTTAGATAACGCACAGATCAATGCTTCACACAGTCCTGACGCCAGCCAAGCATCCTAGCCTATCAATCAATGGATGGTATTGAATTAATGCATGATGTATACAGATAGCTTGTGGCAGATGGCTACGTATGTCCTTGGAGATTTAACGCCTGTATCGTTGTTTCACACGTTCTAATTCCCGGTTTCTCTTTCGTATGTAACCTTGTTAAATCCTTTACTTGAATGACAGCTCTTGTCTTGGTATCAGTGCTATGTATAATTTCAGGTATTAAGTGTAGACAAAAGAGCAAAAATAATATCCTGGCAGAGAGAAAGCGCTGAAGGCAGTTTAATTATGTGCATTAAGCTTCTACTGGTTATGCACAGGTGGCAGGATGTTGACACCATCACTCATTTGCTGTGAATTTCCAAACTCTGCATCAACACACTGGCTTAGGCTAACTTTTTAAAGTAGTTTCACCATGATTTAAGCCATTAAAATGAGGATGAAAAAATTATTATACCTGTGAATGGAGCTTATGATTTCCTGACAGGAAAAGGGATGGAAATTGAAAAGATTGATCGATACCAATGCCACATCGATATGATGCTGTAATGATTCCCTCATCAATTCCTATGAATTCTGTGAAGACTATTCTTTGCCTGACCTACAGGTTTTCAGGGGCAACATTGTCAAACATATGGCACTCATGATTTTTTGTTATGTGCTGCGTAGTTGAATGCCTTTGAAAATTGGTGGTGTTTTCACTCACTTAAGATGCTCTAAGTGTCTTTTTTTTGAAAATTTAGCTACAATTTTACATTGTAACCCTCGTTTTTAATAATTTTTGCTGACTGCCTCTGATGGGAGCTTGATATCCTTAATGTTTAAGACATGCAGAGCAAAGTGGAAGGAAATCAAAGGGAATTGTTTGGCAAAAAGACTAATAATATCATTTTTTTGAGGTGTTTCTATTTGATTCTCAACTGGAATTGAGTTGGTTTTTGATTTCCATCCCTACACAGAACTCAATATTTATCCATTGTGTGTTGCATCCCCGTTAAAACAGACTACTTTTATACAGGTGTGACTTATGCTCCCTATTTTGTGTTAAAACCCCAGCGGTGCCTCTCGGGGTACAATCAAATTTTGTTGATATGTGGGAAACACTGAATCAATTTTTTCAATCTAATCCAATATTATCAGAACTAAAGTAAATTTTTTTCACCAACACAAAAAATCCAGAACATCAGTCTCACTGGTATGTAAATAGTCATCTTTTGGGTGTCATTGTGCATGTTTGTTTTCCATTTGTGTTCAGCAAAGTCCAACAATGTGCAGTTTCTGTGCAGCTCTGTCCTCCTTTCAGTGCTACTGTATCTATCAATGACATGTCGAGTTTGCACTTTAGCCAGCCATGGCTGAACTCTCAGCCTGATAGTGATAGCTGTGGAGTAAAGACCCACAGCCTTCAAATCACACCGCCCACCTTCAGTGGTCACTTGTTGTCAGTGACTGAGGAATATCCTCAATCAAACCAGCCGCTCTTCTAGGTTCATAATTCATGTAAAACCTCAACCCTTTCCACCAAGTTAAAGAAATCTTTTTTTCAGGACTACTTGGGCTATCTGAATATTTATGATGCAGTGTTGACAGATTGATGCAGATACACTTCAGTCAAGGCACTGGTGTTTGGTAGCACTTCAACAACCACAGGGCTGACGAGATGAGGTCTATAACACCACTTTCACACTATATCCGTGGGTCAACGCTGGTTTTTTCAACGCTGGTTAACCTGCGAGGGACTCCTTTACCACTGCCGGCAAACCCGGGTCTACTCAGCAGCAGACGAGCTGCGTGGCTGTTTTTTTTTCCTCTGGCGCATCAAGCTGATGTCATCACGTTGATGATGTCATCGGCGCGACAAAACATGACCATGTAAACAATGGAAAAGAGCATGGACTCCGTGGACATGGTTTTCTGTACTTTGTACTTTTGTCCCTCTTTAAAAATGCACAAACTTGGCGCTGATGATACAAAGGCGGATGGAATTTGTTGCTGAGATGGCAAAGAGTCACGTAAGTTACAGACAGAGGGGACGGGCGCCATGTTATGCCGTGAGCATGTAACGCCGACGTCATCCGTAACTTAGCAGCTTGACCCGGGTGTGATGTTCATACTGAAGCCGGTCGGAGACGAGCCGATAAAAACCCCTGTCGCTTGCAGGGTAAGTCGACCCAGGTCGAAATGCCGAGTAGACCCTTTCAAACTGCGGACAGGAGCCGATTGTTGGAGGATTTACACGGGTTTTTTGGCCAGTCTGAAAGGGGTGTAAGAGGGTTATGATGGTGGCAGCTGCCCTCTCAGTTGTGAAGGCTTATCTCTCAACATGTCATACCTGTATGTCGGTCCCACTGGTTTAAACACCACAGTACAGTGAAGTACTTGGTAATTGACATCTTTGATCAGGCAGCAGCATTGATGAGGTTTCATACCCTATCGTAGGGATTGTCTTTATGTTTTGTTTCTGTGAGTGTTAAAAACGTGGTTTGAAATGTAGAGCCTGTAAAACTGCTTTTTTAACTGAGTGTCAAGTCTTTGTTGTTTCACTTGGTGGTGCCCTGCTTCTCACCCACATAGTTTATTTATCTCTTTATCTCTCCTACTCTCTGTCCGACACAAACACATCACCTCAGGTTTTTCTCTCCTGCAGTCAAAGGGAAACTCGCGGCAGTGTGCATCAGAGCTGTGTTTACTACGTTTGCCCTGCTCTGCCTTACAGTGTTGTTTTACCCAGAGACACAGATACAGGGTGTCACACAGAGAGTTAAAAATACAGTAGGTCCTGTCCTTTTGTGACTCCATGCTGGTGACAGCCCAGGCCAAAGGTGTTATGTTTTTGGAGTTGTCCATGTGCCTGTATATGTCTGTCTTTATCTTTGCCATATCTCCAGAACAGTGTGAGGGATTTGCTTAAGACTTGGCATAAATGTCTATTTTGGCTCATTAATGAATCAGTTGGAATTTGGAGGTCAAATGTCAAAGTCATGAAGTCTCAAATGTACCTGTTGCTGAGGAGCCTTGTGTTTATTCTTTGCTTATGAACTATGCTTTAGAAGGAACCTTTTTTTTTTTTTCAAACTTTGTACACACAGGCTCAAAAATGATTAGGGATTACAGTTTCATGTTCACAGGTCATAGGTCAATGTTATTGAGCCTCATGCTCTTCCTAGTTTGCAAAAACACCATCTTTAAACGCTGGAAGAGACTTTCTTGAAGCAAAAAGAAAAACTGCAAAGATTTAAGAGCTCATAGGTCTTATGTCAAAATTCAAGGTCATGAAGCATTGTATTTATCTCCTGCCTTTAAATGCAATATTTTAAGAATACTGGAAGGGATTTCTATCAAACTTGACACAAATGTCAACTCTGAGTCAAAGAAGAACTTGCTAGATTTTAAAGTTTACCTGTCAAAGGCCAATTTAATGGAGCCCCATGTTATCCCTGGATTGTAAACACAAAATCTCAATATCTCTAAAGGTGTTTTCTTTGAGCACATTCCAGCTGTATTGCAGCATAAATTGACACACATATTGCAGCCTTGCGGAATTAATGTGAATGTCTTCAGGTGTAATTATAGCAGAGCCTCTAGCGGTGCTTCAGTATAAAGACACTGTGAATTGGGCTCATGATGCTTTGAGGTGTTTCTATCTAACTTTTCAAAAGTGTCTACTTTAATCAAGGATGCAGGTCAAATGTCTTTTAACCCCCATGTTAAAACTTCCTGACAAGTTGTTTTCCACTCACACTACTACAAAAACACTCAAGTGGTTTACTGTTCGGCTTGTGTATATCTTGTTTAAGTGTGACTCCACTAGGCAGTAGTTCTGGTTATGAGCTGGTGCTTCCAAAAAATGAAGAAAATCTGCTTTTTGGTTTAAGGCTGCCGTCAGAGAAGGATTGTTTTTTTTACTAGGAAGAGCTGCTCATGGAGACGTTTCATCATGCGTTTTGACAGCAGGAAAGTGCAGTGCACAAGCATGGCACTGTGAAAGTAGGAAAGTGGGCATAAAAGAATAAACAGCTAAAGTTAGAAGTCAGCTATTTAAGTCTGAAGAGATGGAGAGAAAACAAGGAATGTAGTGAGATCTCAATGCAGTAGGGAGTCTGTGTTGTTTATCATCTCACTGTGAAATCATTATGATGGAATAATAATAACAAAATCAACCTGCCATAAATTAGCAGATACAAATTAAACAGTAATTTGCATAATGAAAGCTCTCAGAAATGGGGACAAAAATGGGTAGAAAAACATCAATACCTGCCATCTGTCTATACAGATAATGTTCAATGAAGGGATTAAGTAACAGTGTTAATGCACAATACCATCCATCTGTGGTGCCATCAATCTGCTGTCAGTTAAAGGTGTTAAAATCATATCTAGGAGTAAGTGCAGTATGCTCATTGCTCTATTTTAATAATTAAATACTCCAAGGACACTAATTCAGATGTATTACTCTCTAATGAAGCTCTTATATCATTTTCCTCTTTTATTTTTAGCTTTTATCGTTGACAAAGTAAATTTTTCTCTCATTGATGGTCCGTTCAGGAGAAATATTAAAAAATTGAACAGCAAAGGGGATAAATGTGGGCATCTTTAGGGAACACAGCTATTAGGAAAAATGGGACCACCCAGCGATTGTTGTCATGGAGACCCACTCAACAATGTCGGCTTCACTCTGGGGAGGAGGGCTGAAGCAGTGACAGAAAATGAAAGTGACGTGTGAAAAGGTGCTGGTTAAAGGGAGGATGGGGGAAGGAAGCTCCAGTTAAAGAAAGAAGGGAATTCCACTTTTCTGCCATTATCCTTAGAGGGAAGTTAAGATTTATTGCCTTTGTGTCAAGTGTGAGAAATGTTGCATAAGTGTCCAACATGACTCAACAACTTAAACTCTTTATCTCCATTTGTTATGTAACCCTAAGACTGGCAAGAATATGGCAGCAGCAACTCATTCACTTTTATAATCAATAAAGTTAATAATTAACTTTAGTTTGGTTGGATGAAGTACCAAAAGGAAGTAATAAAAGAATGAACAAGATTGTGGTCACAGCCACTGATTGAAATTCAAAATAAATTCCAGATACAATTGATAGCAACAGCTTAAAGTATGGATATCATTTGTCTTTATGCTTAACAGTTCCCTTATCAATTCCAGTCACTTTGTCTTAAAAATAAACTTCAAAAATGGCGTGCCACAGGGCTCAGTCTTGGGACTGCTGCTGTTAACACTTTTATCAACACTATCAATCAGAATGTTCCTCCTGATAATTTTTATTTGTATGCTGATGACAGTGTTATATTTGTTCTGCTACCACACAGCTCCAGGCTATATTTTTTACAAGAGGCCTTTGAAGCAGTTCAAGACGCTCTGCAGCAGCTCAAATTGATTTTGAATCCTGACAAAATAAAACTCATGAAGTCAACAAACTCAAAGAAAAGTCTTGGATCATGCCTTCTATTATCATGTCTCAGGTTGTTGTGACTGTTTTGTTTGACTTGTCTTTAAATGTGGATGTTGTATCTCCTTGTGGTGAGTAAAGCTCATGCATTTTAAATCAAATTTTTGACGCACTTTTTTCTGAAACTTTTATTTTGGTTGCTTTTGTGCTGCCCAATACTGATGTGGAGTCTCAAGTGCAGTTTTGTAATGATCACTGTTTTTCAGTTCTGGACAAAGTTGCCCCTGTAAACAGCAGACTAGCTCCTGTTCTGAACTCCTCACCCTGGATGAGCGACAGTATTTATGCACATAAATGTATCCGTTGTAAAGTTGAGCATCCTTGTAAATCTACCTGTCTGCATGTCCATTATAGTTATTTAAAAGAACTCTTAATGGATTTTCACAAAATGGTCAAGAATGCCAGGGCCACATATTTTTCCAACCTTGTTTCAAAAAACTCTGAATCCAAAGGTCCTGTTTGATACAATTCATAACATTGTGTCTCCACCTGCTGTTTCTATTTACTGTGTTAAAGAGTGCAGTAGTTTTTTTATCTTTTTTAACAGAGAAAATTTAAAACATTTGTGCAGATGTTTTCCACTAACATCCTTCATAGTATTGTCCTGAACAGCTACCAATCCTTAAATGAATTAATCAACTGAACTCGTACAATGAAAATATATTCAAATCCACAAGACCTCATACCTGCCTCTCTAGTTAAACAAGTTTTTGTATGCATGATATTGGATTTTTCCTGGTATCCGATATGCCAATATTATTTGTCAAGAGCACAAAGCCTCTGATCAACTAAAACTGACTTGTTCATTTAATGTTATGGAAACAGATGTGAAACAATAAAAACAACATTTTATTCTTCTATAAATGACACTTGATTTATAAAAGTGGACATTCAGTTATGATGAAGTATACCATCATGGTTTCTTTGTGCATTCTGCCACTGCCACCAATATATGGGATATTTATGGCCAATTTGTACCTGCAAAATATTTGCTATAAATATCTTCAAAATGTTACATATCTGCCAGTACTGATAATCAACTTCAAGGTAGTTATCTGCCTTTACTTAAATTGCTCCAGTAAAATCTTGCATTTATACCATAGGTCCCACTTTTAACAAAATAAAATCTTGACCATTGTGGTATTGCCCAATATCTAACCTGACTTTTCCATTCTAAGATTTTAGGAAATGTTGGGGCCAAGCAGCTGACATGTATTCTGGATGAGTGTAACTGCTCTCCTCAAGGTCTCCAGGACATTCAGTTTTGGTCCTTCCAGACCTAAGTGCTGCATTTGATACTGTTAAGCACAGTGTATTATTTGAGAGGCTTAGATAATGGGTGGGGATCTCGGGAGCTACTCCTGATTGTTTTCATCTTATCTGTCTGACAGAACATTTTCAGTGTCTGTTGGCTGTTGTTCCTTGGTTCAAACCCTGCCTCGTGGTGTCCCTCAGGGCTCTGTTCTGGCCCCTCAGCTCTTCTCTGTGTATCTGCTGCCTTTAGGGCATCCTATTAGGTCTTTTAAAGATGTGTGAGAGATTTTTATGCAGATGATGTTCAGCAGTGTGTGACTTTCAAACCTGAAAATGTTTCTAAATTATCCTCACTGCTTAAATGTATACATTGTACTAAACCTTTGACGGCTGGTAACTTTTTTGCAGCTAAACACTGCTAAGACAGAGGTTGTTATTTCTGCAACCTTCAGCAGCACACTATTGGTTTGGTTTGTTCCTCTTTTTACCATTTGAGAAAAATTGCTAAATTGAGGCCTATTGTGTCAAAAAGTGAGCTGGAGATGCTTGTCAGTGCTTTTGTGTCATCAAGACTGGACTATTGCAATGGTTCTACATGTGGTCCAGAGCTCTGCTGCAAGGCTGCTCACTTGATCCTCCAGAAGCTCGCACATGCCACACCTATTCTTATGTCCTTGCATTGGCTTTCAGTCAATTTCAGGATCCAGTTTGAAATTCTTGTGCTTGAGTACAGACCTTTACATCGTCAGACACATGTTTACTGAGGAACTTTTGAAACTGTATGACCGCAATAGCACTCTGAGGTCCTCTGACCAGGGTCTGCTGATTGTCTCTTGTACATGGCTCAAAACTAAAGGAGACTGCATTTGAGGAAATTTAGATCAGATGGGGCTGGTCTATTTACATCCTTTTATAAGCAGATTAAAGACGCTGGGGGAAGAAGCTTCAGGTTGGAAATGCCTTAACTCTTGACTTAATGCTTTGTGACTCTGAGCTGATTGGTTCATATGTGTTTATCTGTGTTTGTAATCCTTTTATTTCTGTATCGTGTTCTGCTGCTCTTGGCCAAGACACTCTTGTTAATGAGATTTGTATTCTTAATTATTCTTTCCTGGTTAAATAAAGTTTAAATAAAATGAATTATGGGACCATGCAGTATTCAGAGGCTGTCAGCAGAAACAATAAAAAAAGACGTTGAAATTTACACCAAATTATGCCAAAAGCAGAACTTCCAGAGTCTGTGTAATCTAAAGCAAAGGTGGAAGCATCAAAGACTTAAAGAAGCATTGCTATTGCAGTGTGGCATTAAATATCAGGAGTGCCATGTGTTCAACATTGTTGATTCTTAAAACCTGTGAAGGCCTGCTATTTCCACTCAGAAAATCCACAGGCATTGATCAGGGAATCAATCAAGAATTGGACTGATAGGCAGAATTGATACTGGCATTGGTGTCAGCACCAAATTGTCTTTATGGCATTGCAATGATGATCAGTTAAGAGCAGGAATGAAAAACTTCATCCACCAAGGGGGCTACATTAATGTTATTCACACAGTTGAAGGGCCACAATGCAAACTGCAACATACATTTAGCTTATAAGCTTATTTAATTTAAAAAAATAAACATGTAAAGGTTTTTCTAAAAATTAACCACCAGCATTCAGATTTTAAGTTAAAATGATTTTTCTTTTTTTTTCTTCATGTTACAATTTTTTGACAACTGAAAATAACTTGTGGGTTATATAAGAATGAGGGGAAAGGCCGCATGTGGCCCTCAGGCTGCATTTGCCATTCCTGATTAAGAGCAAAGAAGAGGCTTTGAATTATTATTATTTATCAGTTTTAAAAGGTTGAAGTTAAAACGATTTACTTGGAAAATCAGTGTTCATCATGTTGAACAAATAAGAAAAATCTTAACCCCCAATTGTCTAGTGACAGATACTTTATCACTTAAAGCTGAAATATTGTCTCTTTGAACACTTACTTAATTCGCTTGCCAGAACTATGATTATTACATTTATTAAATCAGATCACAAAACAAGGTGACAAACTAAGTACAATGGACACATTTCATCACGTACTTCATACAAAATTGTTGTTGTGAAATGCCCTGCTGTGTACTTCCAACATTTTTATAAATATGAATTTGGAAAACTAAAAGGTCCCTGTTTACTTGGATATTTCATACTCAGTAAAATCAATTACCAGGATGTAGCAGTCAACATGATATCTTTTTAGAACAACACTGATATGATATAATGATATGAAGCGAAGTCTCTTGCTAGAAGTATTATCCTCTGATTAGTCATTGCTATCTGATTTCCAACATAAGTTCCATCCTACTCATGAGACTTGGGACGATAGGTGGTTTATTCATCTGGCAGTGAGCACTGAAAGAAATATGGCTGAATAAAACTTAAATTTAATTATCTCTGTTTTAAGTTCCTACTTATCTCACTATCGTCCTCTTAAGCACTCCTAATGCTTTTACAGACTTGACTCTTCTAGAGGTTACTGTTTTTGTCAATGCTTAATAAAGTCACTTGTCACGACTCCTTCAGTAAGAAGCTATGATGAGTAAAACTAGGATAAAAAAACATAAAAAAGTTTGTTCTCTGTGAAGTCAGTGCCATCTGTGTTGTGATTTCACAACTTTCATCTTCGCCCATTAGTCTCACAAGAACAGTCAGGTGTTTTATCTGTTCAGCTGCAGTGAGAGTTCGAAAAACTGTGACTCGGATCAAACTTAATGTTCAGTATATACTCTCTGCTGACAGACATTGTTTTTTCAGTAGTTGATTTCATTTGAAAAGAATGATTACTTGTATTCACAATGTCGGACTATTTTTGTGGACAAATATAGTAGTATGTCATCAGCATATCGATGTACTGTTTGTGAAACCAAAACCCCAAACTGAGGACCAGGATTTTTTAAACTCAACAAGCAGAAATTTTTGGCATCGAGTTTGGGAGAAGAAAGTTATAAACAGGCATATAGAAAGGTTTCAGCCTGAGGTCGTAGGTCATTTCAAGCTGGACTAATAGAAGGCCAATTTCAGGAGAAACTTGCCCTTTGGTGCCACAAATCATAGAAATGGGTAGTTGTACTTCATGTGGGAGTATCTCTCTAAAATGATCTCCAAACATAAAAAGTTCACCTTTATTTAACCAGATAAAACCTCAAACTCTTTTAAGCTTATAATATAAAACATGAATTATATACCATCAGCTCAAGAGGCCAAACAACAAAGTTAGTTGCTACTTGTTCTGTGTTTTGTAACGTTTTCCCGCTAAAGAAACAGATATTAGTAGGTATTTTAGATCTGGAAAAAAGATTTTCTGGCCCCCAAAGTTATGATAGTTTTATTCTATTTAAAGGGTCTGCTTTTCAGACTGTCTTTGGTTGTGTTTGCCCTCAGGTTTATTCTTATTTTTATTTTTACAGTCTTTTGATACAGAAGCCTCCTCTGTCGTCAGATGTGCAGTCATATGCTTGCAGAGATAGCCTCCCCGGCTCTATTTGTGTGGTCTGAGAGTGCCTTCTTCTTACTCCTTCTATTTTGAGCCAACAGAGAGACACCCTCCTGGTGTTGCTTTTTCTATGCCCTTTAGTGGTTTGAGTTTTGGGGCTTTTTTTATTACTTTGATGACTTCCATGTGTAGAGCATTGATTCCCCCTCTCTAAAACTAAAGAAGAGCAACCACAAACCTCATCACAAAGAAGATGAGCTTATGTCACAGACCACAGCCTCATTTTAGGGCCCTGTGAGTGTAAGACAGATGGAAAATATGCTGTTTGGGTGACATATTGCCTATTTTTCACAATAGAGCTCCCACTGTGGCTCCAGTGTGACAAGTATGTTGTCAGAATTTTGATACTTTAATACTTTTGATCAAATGTTAAAAACTATCAAAGGAAGAGAAAAAAAACAATCAAACATGGGTATTATTTTTAATCTCAAAAATGCACAAAAGCTTTATGCTAGCATTTTTTTGATTAAATACTAATAATGTGGATGTTAAAAAAGTGAACGCAGTGTAAAGTGATTTGTATATGTGGGAATGAATTCAACTTTTAAGTAACCTGACACACCAGATGGACCATTCAATAAGGTGAAGGTGTTAGCATCTATGCTAATCACTGTACGAGCAGTCACTTCTTGCTGTTGTCACCACACGGAGATGTATTCAGGCGTATCCCCACAAGTGTTTAATCATATTGATGTTTCGTCCATGTGTTTTCAGTGGTTTCGTAAGGAAAGAAACATTTCTTGAAAAGATGCCATCTGTACAGAGAGTGTTCTCGTCTCCATGTGGACAGGGCCTGAACCAAACGCCATTGTTAAGCTAATTAGGTGATGGGTTGAAAAAGGAGTGAGGGTTAGACTAGGTCAAAAAATACAACCAAGCAGTCTTTCCTTGTGTTTCTGTTACTAAACCTCCATGTATCAAAAAGGCACTTCTGGTTAGGGCTGTCATCTTATATTCGATATTCGAATAACCGTTTGAATATGGGGATAAATATCCGTAACCGAATAGTAAATAAATATTCGAATGTAAAATATTGAGTTTTGCGGCACATCAGGGCGCCTGGAGCAGTGGACCGTTTCATCCAACAGAGGGCGCTCACAGCACAGCTTGACCCTCAGCCACATCCGCTGCTCTCTTGACCTCAGTAAACAAAGAGTTGCCACTCCAAGCGGACATTAACAGCACCGAATCATCTGAGGAGCGCTGTATGGTAGTATTTTGGGTTCTACACCGTTGATGGCAACTTTAAAATCAAAGACTGGGCTGTGTGTCGGTTATGTGCAAAGCAGCTTAGTCACTCGTCCTCCACATCAAATTTGTGGGCTCAACCGTCGGCTTTCATCCAAATATACAGCTGAGTGCAGCGGCGCTTCGTCAAGAGTTTAACCCTGTGTGACAGTGTTTTTTTCGGCAGGGTCTTTACCGAAGGGGCGGATAAGAGAGTCTCTGCACCTTACTTACGGAGGGGGGGGGGGCAAAATAATCGAATATCTTTGGTTATTTGGGTGTATGTTCGAAAACCGTTCGAGTTTGATTTTTAGGAAAAGTGACAGCCTTACTGCTGGTTAGCATTAGCCCACCGCTAGCCCATTTGAGCCCCCAGGAAGTTGCGAGGCTGGGTGGAAACTGTCACACAGGCATGCAGTGGGACTTATAAGATAAAGCTGTGTCATACAGATGATGGACTAAATCTGTATTTTGGCTCTCAGTTTATCTTACTGAATAATTAATTAGCCAATCAGTTTATCAGTTTACATTGATGTTATTTTACACTGCCAGCATTCAGTGATAATAAGGTGAAGCATAATAGGACATTCATACATTCTGTCAACTTTGCAGCTGATATACTCTGATCGGGCCTGAAATTTCACTGACAGGTGAAGTGAATTACTGATTATCTCTTCACCATGTCACCTGTTAGTATGTGGGATATATATTAGACCACAGGTGAGCATTTTGTCCTCAGAGTTGATGTTAGAAGCAGGAAAAATGGGCTATGACAAGGGCCAAATTGTGATGGCGACAACTGGGTCAGAGCATCTTCAAACTGCAGCTCTTGTGGGTGTTCCTAGTCTGCAGTGGTTGTTATCTATCAAAAGTGGTCCATGCAAGGAACAGTAGGGAACCACTAACGGGGTAATGGGCAGAAAAGGCTCAATGATGCATGTGGGGAACAAAGGCTTGCACATGTGGTCTGATCCAACAGACAAGGTCCTGTTTCTCAAATTGCTGAATAAGTGCTGAGAGGAAGGTGTCAAAATGTATTGTATTGTAGGTTGTTATGTGTGGGGCTGCATAGTATATATGTATGTCCTATATATTGGTTGTAAATATTTTGGATGGTAATTTTAATATCTTTTGACTACCTATACCGATAATCCACTTTGAAGCTTATACCTGCCGA
This sequence comes from Cetoscarus ocellatus, assembly GCA_037902135.1. Lineage (NCBI taxonomy): Eukaryota > Metazoa > Chordata > Actinopteri > Labriformes > Labridae > Cetoscarus > Cetoscarus ocellatus. The sequence continues at coordinate 1,212,965 of JBAMNC010001683.1, forward strand.
TGCTGATATTGTGAAAATGATATGCATCCCTACTAGCAGTACTGTTACTTGAATCAACATTTTTGATTTGTATGTTGGAGTTCAAATTTCTTGTTTCAAGAAAGCCCTGATGGCAGCAGCACTGGATGTGGAAAAAGATCATTAGTATTGACTTTATACTAAAGGCCTCTAATTCGACTTTGGCCTGGTTTAGTGAGCAGACTAATAAATTTAGTGAAGAAGAGTAATAGTCCTCTTGAAATCCCAGAGCTTTGTCCACAGTGAGTCTGTCTTCCTCATGTTTCTGTATGTTCTTCACACATTGAAAGCCAGTTGGGAGTAAAGCAGCCGTCCTCCCTGTTAAAAAGCCACTACTGCAAGCACTAGAGTAGAGTACAGTGGGGGAGGACGAGGAAGCCTCTCCTATTGGCTGAATCCTGTCTGTCATTGACCTGAATGCCAAACACAGAAAGCTTTGCCAGACGTTTCTTTTTTTCTCTCAACATCCCCTCTTTTTTATAATCCTCTTTTACTTTCTCTTTCTCTTTGTGTGGTGTTGAAAGAGGTAGTGAAGCCCCCCCTCTCTAAAGAGGAGTTGTGAAGTGCCTCGCTCAGCGGTCTGGCACTTTTTTTTTTTTAAACTTCCTCAGCGCAGGAATGGAGGGGTCAGGGGAGCACAGGCTCTCAGGATTTACTCTGTTTAATCCCAGGCTCTCCCCCAAAAGTCGTTTGTTTTCTAGTGTGCTTGTTTACATCCTCCAAAACAGGAAAAATGATTTTATTTGTTATGTGATCTGTTGCTTGTTCGGGAATCAAGGAGATGAAGTTAACAGCTGTGATTAAATAATAATCGTGTGACAAAATCTATTAAGTTTGCACTCGGTTGACTGATGCTTAAAAACCCTCTTAGATTACTACAAATATGACTCCTTTGTGATTTGTCATTGCATCAGTACAGCAGCTCTTTAGTATTCATCAGATTGAGCAGCGGCATAGCTGCCAATATGACACTCATGATGGACTTCATTGATAAAGGCGCTCCCATTACTCTGCCTCACAACGAGGAACAGTAGCCTAAATTAAAGTACCCAAAAGCACCACAGCGAGGCTCTGTTATGGTTATACCTAGAGATATTCACATTAATCCCACAAGGCTCTAACATCTGTGCTGATTCATGCGGCAATCTGGATTGGATGCACTCGACATACTCACAACGGCAGTGGCACTCACTCGCAGTACTCCTGTCCTGTGCTGAGTCCGCATGTCTCCCTCTCTCCAATATCACACTTCTGTTACCACCTCTGGAGACTGAACTGGGGATTATTTGTTTCCCCCGTTCCATCTCAATGGCGTTCACAGTGAAGGCAAAATGTCACAGACGTGAAAATATTAAGCTTGAAAGGGTAGTGTGAATTGGGCTGGTTTTAAGGAGAAAGAGAAATAAGGAGATGGGAGGATGTAGACTGCTTGTGTCCTAGTTTAAAGATAGAGAAGAAAGGCAGGGATGTTCTTTTTCAGCTCTGCAATTCCCTGACTATTTAAGGCTGTGTACCTGAAGACTGGTGTCATTTGGTCAGTTTATGTTGAAGAGGTAGCACTCTAAAGTAAACAAGGCAAGTGACTTTTGCAAAATGGACAAAATGCCCCTGTTCACAAGTCTGTCATTGCCATGGCTGCCTTTAAAGATTGTGGCTTTGAATTGATTGAGCATCTGCCTTATTCGCCTGATCTCACACTACCAGACTTTCATCTATTTCCAAAATTGAAAAAGGCCATTTCCGGTTCCCACTTTTGGTCAGATGATGATGTCATACATGCAGTGGAGGACCTTCTGAATGGTCAGGAAAAGGACTTTTTTAAAAGTGGCATTGAGGCCCTTAAACATCGCTGTCAAAAGTGCATAGATACTGAAGGGGATTATGTTGAAAAATATTGCTATATGTCTGCCAAAAGTCAAACCCTTAAATATGAGGCTCACAACTTATCAATCAGCCCTCGTATCTTAATGTCAATGGCATGAGGACTCAGTGAAATTGAGTTGACCCGACAAGGTTTTCTGTCAATTACTTGGTTAGAAATGGCACTACATGGCAGCACCTGTGTCTAATTGGACTTGAAGGACTTTGTTGGACTTGCCAGTGTTATTGCCTCCAAAAAAGCATCCTTTGGAAAAAGCATCTGCTAAATGACATTGTTACATATCAAATACTATGGTACTGTAGAAGAATAGATAATAGAAACAATCATCATTATTATTATTATCATTATTATTATTACCTTCTATATCAGACCACAGCCTTTCAGACTGCTCTTGCAGGTGTTTTCTTGGTTTGATTGTTTTGGGCTTTGTTTTGTTTCTAACTTGCAGCGGTTTTCTTTTCTAGCAGGTGTGTTACTCTTATTGAACTGCATCAAGTCGTTGTAGACCTTTTGCCCTTGTTGGCCACCGTAGCTTTCCCTCACCATGCTTGTTTACATTTGGGTAGAAGAGCTGGCAGAGCACACCCTTAACCTAGAGCTAGTACTGTACCATCTAGTCGACGGTGGCTGCTTTACAGTTTCAGCATTTGGCCTGCATGGAGTGTCAATAAATGCTGATACTTTTTAACTGAGCGGTGATTCTGGTGCCAACTGGCATGGATGATGATGTTTAACCGTTAAGTGGAACACACAATCCTTAGTTGGTAACAACATGCTAGCAGTTCACAGTGATAGTAGAGGTATGTGTTCTGTCATGAGACACTCAATCTGCTTGTTGGCAAGTGCTTGGTCTGAACTGCTTCCCGTGTAACATTAATTATGACCCTGTGGTGGTAAAACTGTATTTCATGGAAAAGTAGGGGAAGGTTTAAGGTTGTTGAAAATTGGATGCTGCCCAGTCCGAACACATAGTTTGGCTAACTGCAGAACAAGCTGCCGTCTGTCATCAAATTTGTTGTTGTCTCTTTTTATAGCTGTAATGATACAGTACGACATCACGGCTATAAAAAGAGACGCAGTCTCCCTAATGAATGATTTAAGTGGCAGATGACATCATGCAATTTCCAGCTGTATTTGAGTCTAAACAAAAATGATCAGGTTTAGTTTTTTTCTTCCCTCACGTACAAGTTCTTGACATACTTGAAAGTGCTTGAATTATATTGTTGCATTTTCAGGGTCTGGAAAATGTTTTAATTTGGGACAGGGTGCTTAAAAGTGCTTGAATTTTCAACCCTATTTTTGTTTTTGAATTTTAGAAGTACATGCTGTTTGTCAGTGAAAAGAATTGCATATATATATTTCTCTAAAAAGGGCCTTTAAGCATTTTAACAAGGGGAGACTAATAACATACTGCAAATGAAAAAGATGCAACTAATGAATAAATAAAAGAATCATAATAGGAAGAGGTAATTTCTCTTTATAAATTATGCAGTAACCAATTTAACATCAGAAATTTGTCATCATTTTAACAAGTCTTTTACCTTAGTTATGTAAAGAATGTATGAAAAGTTGGCTTTTTTATGAATATAATAATTAATATTTACAAAATCATGTTAAAGTTAAAGTTAGGAAATTGGAAGGATACAATTTTGTCACTCTTTCCTGTGATTTGTCATCCTCCTGTAGGCGACGATTACAAAACACAAATAATGACGTGTAAAAGCATATTGTCATCTCTTTAAATATGTTTAGAAAGTGATACAATCACCCTGATTGTTGAGAAATTTCCATGATTTGTTTTTTAAATTACCATTGTCAAAGGGCACTTGAAATGTTTAAAATGCATCTTGAAGGGGTTTGTAAAGTGCTTGAGTTTTACTTTGGACCAGGTGTACAAACCCTGGTCTCTTCCCTTATCAAATACTCATAATACAAATGTGTCTGAACACCAGAGGGTGTTGGTTTGGTCCTGAATAACAGCACATCTATATATATTCTTCACCATAGGGGAAAATGAAAAGCAGAGGTTCCCAAACAATCTGACAAAGGATTTTATTACCATCAAACCCTTCTCATCTGCTTTATATTTCAATATCTCAAACCTGGTGACAGTAAATCCCTAAAGAGGGCCCACGGATCTTATCACATTTGGTCATCCATCCATCTACAGCAGGATGAACAAATGCAATAAAAAGAAGGTAAAGTGGGAGCCAGGACTAATCCAGCCTGAGGCGGATAGAGGCCGCGGCATGTTCACATACCTCCTGTCTCCTGGAGGAGCTGACGTCACTGTCGTCCGTCATCTTATAAATCTGCCAATTCCTCTTTTATTTCCTGAGCCTGCTGGAGAATAACAGCTGCTGCATTTTGATCTCGTCCCCCATGTCAAACTGACCTTCTACCATCTTCCTTCTGCTGCAGTAAAAGTTGTCATATCTGGGGAAGTTGAGTGAGTTAACTAACAGTGAACTGAACATAAACTCTTCAGGTTCGTGTGTTGTACAGTTCCTCCTCCCCCTCCTCCTCTTTTTCTCTCCTCTTCTTTTGCTGTCCCCGTCCCGGCCTGTGAAGAAATCCAGTTTGACAGCTTTAGTGACGGCAAGCAGAGGCACATTCATAACGTGCAGTGCTTCACTGTACAAACTGTTGCACATAAATTTGTACAGCAGAAGCAGCAGCAGACCATTTTGGAGTTGATAACACAACTGACGATGATAATGGCTAGGATTAGCCGTGGGTATTGAAGTTAACCTGACACATCGGATGGACTGTTTAACATTTTTCAATTGTCCATCTGGGAAAGATCACATAGAAAGTGTTTGGGAATGAGCAGAAGCTTTCAAAAGCATATCCCGCAGGTGACTGGAGGATCGTTCTGTCAGTCATAGTCATTACGGGCCATTTAAATGAATGAGCTACTGCCTCTGTAAAGGACAGAACATGAGCCACTTTAGAGAGCAAACTCTCAGCAAAACATGTTGGGAGTGGTGCAAAAATATCCATATCCTGCTACACTGCAAGGTCAACAGAAAATTGCACGATTCAAGGATTCAATAAGGGGCAAGAGTTTTGGTTCCACTTTTTTTTCCTAACAGGTGCATAAATCATTTTACTCATCAAACCTCAGGGAGAATACTGCCATCCATATGGGTTTTTTGCATCTTTAAGGAACTACTATGTCTCTTTGACATTATATGATTTATTACAAAAGTTGTGAGAAAAGTCTGGATGGAGCACAGCAGCAAGTTTGGGCTGAACTACGCTAATAAGCTAATGATACCTGGGCAGTAAAGACAAAGCAGCAAAAATGGCATGATCAAGCATTTTCTTAAACACAGTGTTACAGTGAGGGAATACTCCGTGTTCAGTGTGTTAGCGATTTGGTAGGCAAAATACAACATTTTTTGATACCTGTTGTTAAATCAATTGATGAAAGCTTCAATTCATCCCCCCAAAAAACCCAAACTAATCCATCACTGTGTTTACTCTGAAATCAACAGAATTAATAACAGAGATAATGTAATAAATAACAGTTTTTAACTCATATGTTTTTGCAATTTTTCATCATATTAAATAGTTTGGTAATACTCATTTATAGCAGTCTTTCCTCATATATATAATAAAAAAAAGTGTCACAGCTGATTATTTGTCATTAAGACTTTATTAGACCAACAGCAGGCAAAATTATTATTGAAATATTAATTACAATCTGCTCTCCAGAATTGGTTCTATGAACTGTTAAGAAGAGGAGTTGATAAGCAAATCTGTGTTGGACCTGGGATCAATAAAATCTAAAAGATACTCAGCCCTAGCTAGGATGGGACTCAGTCAATTATAAATACTGTAAAACCATATCCAAATTTTTTTTGCTGTATACAGTAACACTCATTGCATGTGATTTAGAGGTTGAAGTTTTTTTTCCAGATCAATTCCTTGATAAAACTTGTTACACACAATGGGTTTTCTTTTCTCATGTTACAACAGATTTAGTGTTTTTTTTCTTTTTTGCATTAAAAACACTGTGAATTCTATTTAATCTTCTAATGCTTCTTTTACGGAGTCCAAAAAACAACTAAACTGTTTTCTGTTTCTTACACTTCACTGGAAGGGATCTATAGTTGCAGTTTTGTTCACACACCTCCCCGTTTCCCTAAATAATGTAAGGAAAGATGATCAAATCAAGTACACATGGCATTTGCAATGGTTAAAAACGGGTTCAGCCAAAGTACAAACTATTGCACTTCAATCCATACAGCAGAAACAGAAGCAGGTATTAGACACTTTTGCAGCATCACACTAAGTTATGCCTGTAAGTGTAAGTATGCATTCAGAGATGGCTGCGCTCCCCTTGCTTGAGGCCTAATTGGAGTGGAATTAAATATCTTTGGTTGAAAAAGCAACCGGCACTGCAGAGTGCTCCCATTTACATTTCATAAAATGTAGCTTCCGCAGGAGATATCAATCTTTCCAGCGGTAATGGAATCTTTTATCCCGTCTCATTTGTGCAGCTCTGCTTCTCATGAGTCATAATTCTCCTTAACTCTGCTCTGCCCTCTTGTTAAAGAATAAAATGTGAATGACAATAATAGGGCAGAAAAACACAGTCGCACAGCATCTTAAATGTGAGCTGCTACTCCCATTTCATCCCTGTTTCTATAGTAGACACTCTGTATTGTGCACATGTGTTAAATATGCATGAATCACCCACGTGTTTTCCTCTCACGCTTCTTTCAAAACTGTTTCTTCCATTAAACTGTGACTCAGCAAGAAACAGTCTTTAGGGATGTTCAGTATACTCAAATCATGAGAATTTTATCAGGAGTTTTCAACTTTTATTAAGGTGTGAATTCAAGGGTTTTTTAAAATGTAGGTTCAGTTTTCTCCTTTGCACTTTTCCCCGTAAGCCACAAAGCTCAGAACTATAAGGACTCATCGATTATCAATGTGTGGTACACCGGACGCTTCATTATGGACACATTTGTTAATGCTAATAGCTAATCAGCCAGGATTATGGCAGCAACTCAATGCATTAAGACATGTAAACATGGTTAAGAGGTTAAGTTCAACCAAGCATAAAAAGAAAAAAGGTGATTTAAGGGACTTTGAACCTGGTATGGTCTGAGAATTTACTGAGATTTTTATGAACAACTAGGGGTGTAGAAAATAAACATTTAATTGAAGCATCATGATGCATACGTAGATGAAGATGCATCAATGCAGAGGCGGTCAATAAATATTTGATCTTGCAGAGGCTGCTGCAAGACCGTAGAATCATGAGAAGATGAGGCTTGTGAAATGTATTTATTTTAAAAAAACATTCTTGCTGTAGTGATCTCAAAGCCATTTCTGATGAATAAAAGGAGTTCATATTCATCTTGTGCTTTTTTTATCTAAAAAGTAGCCTGGTGCAGTAACATGAGAAATGAAGGATACTGCACACTGTGTTGCATCGTCATGTATAGTGATGCATCACAGTATCAAAATGAATTGAATCCTTAGAGTAGTGAAGATGTACAGCTCTATGAAAAATCATCTCTAGAGTTAACAGAGAATGGTCCAACAAAGAGAAGATCTTCAGTTAGCGCCAGTTCTCTGGGCAAAAATGCCTTGTTGATGCCAGAGGTGAGAAGATTTTGGCCAAAGCAACAGTAGGACAAATAATACTTATTAAAACCAAGGTATGCTGAAGACAATTTCTGAACGCACAACATGTAGAATCTTGAAGCAGATGGGCTACACCACTCCAAGAGGTGCTCATGTAAACCAAGACCAAGAAACTGAGGCTACAGACTCACCTGGACAGTTGAAGATTGGAAATAATGTTGCCTGGTCTGATAAGTCTTGATTTCTGCTCCGACATTTAGATGGTAGGGTCAGAAACGGATGTGAACAGCATGAAATCATGGATCTATCTGCCTTGTATCCATGACTCAAGCTGGTTGTAGTGGTTTAAAGGTGAGAGTGATATTTCCTTGCCACAATTTTGGCCCCTGAGGACCAACTGAGCATTGTTTAAATGCCACAGCCTTCCTGAGTATTGCCGCTGACCATGTCCATCCCTTTATGACCACCTGGCCTCAGCTGGCAACTTTCAGCAGTGTAATATGTCATGTCTCAGTTCTCAGATCATCTCAAACTGGTTTACTGAACATGACACTGGCTTCACTGTTCTCCACTGGCCTTCACAGTCACCAGATCTCAATGCAGTGAAGCACCTCTAAGATCCGGTGAAACAGGAGATTTGTGTCGGGGATGTGCAGCTGACAAATCTGCAGCAACTGTTTGATTCTGTCTAACTATGAGGAATGTTTCCAGCACCTTGTTGAAGCTATGATGGGAAAAATTAAGGCAGTTCTGAAGGTGAAAGGGGATCCAACCCAGCACTAGCAAGGTGTTCCTAAAAAAGTGGCCAGTGGATGTATGGCAAGACAGCACACCAATGTTTGAGACATCTTGATATCACGATTTTGGCTTTATATGTTATCAGAATAGAGAATATTTTACTGTCAGCTTTGTCCCCTTAAGCATTCCTCTGTCAGAAATCACAGTGTACAAGATAAAATTCAAGCAGCTACTGATAGCCCCTCAAGAGATTGGATACAAAGCAGAATTTTTTTTTATTATTCAGGCTGAACAACTGCAGACATAAAAGCTTCACAACATAACTTCTCCTGTATCTCTGGATTCACCCTTATCTTCACAGAAGCTCCTCTCCTTTTCATCTGAGACTTTCTCCTCTTTTATTTATTCCAGTCATCTCCTTCTCCTCACAGACTGTAAACTTGGTGGTGAGCTAAATATAAATCGGATTGCTCGGATGGTTCTCATACCACGCAACGTGTTTATAGCACAGAAAAAGTTTTCCTGAATTGGAAACAAAATGTAATTAAACTTTTCCGAACCTTTAATGCATATTTCCAAATAGACAATCAGTTTCCAGTTTGGCTGTCTCCCGAGCAGATACGTGTAATCCTTCAGCGGTGAAGGTGGTCCTGCAAACCCCTCTCCAATCACCTCACCTAAGGCCTGAGGAAATAGAGCATGTAATCGCTCACTGTCTGTCTCAGAAACTAATAGGCAAGGCTTAACTGGAGTGTGCATGCGTGTGTTAGGGAGGGAGTGCAGGCTGAATGAACATGTAAATTTATTTTGTGTGTTTGTGCCTCTCGACCAAAAGGCTTTTTTAAGAGGGGCTGTTTTTGGACTGAATGATGCATTTTTAAAGCAGGTGTTCAGAAATATGTTCTTTAACTGGTTTCTTTTTAAGATGTGATTTTAGTCCTGCAATTGTTTGATCAATGAATTACACTTTCATGAAGAAATTATTCACTATTTCATTTCTGAAAAAGTGGCTCCGTCATGTTCAGGCTTTCCAAGTACCCTTTAAAGCTTAAAAAACATGGAAATAATTGACCATCTTTTCACTTGTGAAAAACTCCTTCAAAGCAAAAAGTCTCAGATTTTCTTATAGATGGTTCTTTTTTAATGTCGGAGTTCCCGGACAGGTGATACTGCTATCTGAAAGAGCTGAATTATATGTTGATTTATGTCTATTAGTGACATAGTGTTTGGACAACTGTTTTAACTCCCCCACCCCAAATTCCACATGAGCATGATTATAAAGATTTCAACGTCCCAATACTTTACTTTTAAGTGTTAACACTGGTCCCAGATGTCCCATTATCATATCTAATTTTCTTGACTAGAAATCCATCAACATGTTGGATGCCCTTGTTGTAAACCCCTCTGTTTCAGCCCTGGTCAGAAAAGGCTGTTGCAGTGTGAATCCTCCTGTGACTGTGTTTTTCGGCCCACAGGTGAATCCTGTGTCTGACCACAGTAGATGTTTCTTTAGCTTTCCAGTACTGTGCTTAAATGTTTACTATGATGGGACAAACATGCCATGACATTTTCCTCCCATTGGAGCTGTGGGACAAACAAACACCTGGTTTAGGGAGAGTTTTTCCATCCAGGAAAGGTGTGGCATATCCCTCAATGACATTGTTTGGAACAGTTGATATCAGTTTATAATTTACAGAAATTTGTGACTTTGTTTTGAAGTTTAGCCTCCGTTTGCCATTTGGAAGCCATTCAATTTATTGTGATTATTTCTGTCTCTGGGATAGACAATACATTTTATCCACACGGCTGTCATTTAGCAGAAACAGCATGTTACATATTTGTCATATAGATTATAGGGAGAAAAAGACTAGTTAATAAAAAATAATTGTGATGTAAAGCCCAGGGTATGGCGTTACAATATGTCTGGGTATATTGTTTTACACCCCTATTGCAATATGTGCTTTATTGTCAGATTTGTGCCGGTATATGGGTCCTACGACATAGAATACCGTGAAACTCTGTGTTTCACAGAATAAACACATTGAGACACTCAAGGTCAGTGCAGGCAATCAAATAAAGAAATGAAATAAGAACTCTTTTCTCTCATTTCTTTAAATTAATTTGAAGCCCAAATCAAGAAACTGTTAAGACTGGCTTCGCATTATTACCATCAACTTTGTTATGGTCAAATAGTAAGACTTGAAGTATGCAATAAAAACTGCAGTTTATCATGATTAACCATAAATTATAATTAAAATGTTATTATTAGTGTAATCAAAACATTTAACAGCCCAGATTATAACTATTACTTTTTATGAGAAAGACAGGTGGAAGATACTTCAGTTTGATCCTTTTCTTTTATTGCATAGTTATGGTTTTAATTTTTTTCAGAGAAAATAGGAGGAACAATTCTTGTACTAATAAATTCAAGTACTGTATTTGCATTGCTCTATTATCAGTATCTAATCATTCATACTACGCATTTAAGTTTTCATGATTAATAGCCATAGACTATATATCTTTTATTTCAGACTTTCATATGAATGTTAAAATTTGTTCACTGGCACAATGTCTTTCCTCTTTTGCTAGATTGTCTCATAAAATGTCCCAGAAAAGCTGGAAAAATTCTCATCTGCTTGATGAGCAAAATGCAAAACATTTGCTGGCACCTGCTTCTTAGAATTAACGAGCGCTGCGTTTATTTTCTCATGAGCAGACTGTAAATGAAGTTGTTTTGTTTTTTTCAGTTTTGGACTTTTGGTTAGAAAAAAACTAAATTTGACAGCTTTTTGGACACAAGGGGACTCTGATTTACAGTTTTTTGATGTGTTTTTGACATTTCATCACATTCACCAAAATATTATTAGTCAAATAATGTACACTTATCCATAATGGTAACATGTCTGAGCTACAGGTTGAATGTGACCGCTCTGTTTTGTAATACACAAGGAGAGGTCATCCTGTGGTCAGCGGTTCTGAGATTTTGACATAATCTCAATCCAAATAATTATTGGTTTTATTGCCAGTTAGGGCACCAAATATGACAGGATAATTTACAGCCATGTTTAGTGGGGTTATGTAATTTAGCCTGGTAATGGACTCACCACTTATCCATGGTGTATCCTCTCTAATACCTAATGTGAGCTGGGATTAGCGGTTTAAAAATGGTGTGCATGGGTGAGTGTGGATTATTTTAAAATTACTTATTTCTTGTCGCAGCAAAAACAAGCCTCCAATACACACACTTTTAGTTGACCCAAGTAATTACACATTCATGGACCAACTGTTGTAGAAAGTTTTCAAGCAAGAACATATAAGTTTTCACCCTAAAATAGAAGTTTCACAGTCAGTATAACAGTGTTACAGACAGAATGGCATCTGTTCTATTCATTTGTCCAAGTTTTTGCTTTGTTTCTTTCTTTGTTATTCTATATAGCATCCCTGAATAGTTACTTTTTAGTAAAATTATGGTCTTACTTTGACAAATCAGCATTTGAGCTTAAAAGTTAAATATATATCCACCTGTGTTGTTCTGCAGTACAACAGATTTGTCAAATTGGGATGTCAAAATCAATAAAAAATAGGAGTTTCTCTAGGGAGCTTTGATTATTCTAAGCTAATGAAGTACTCAGTCTATAAGGGTTGTTTCCTCAAAAGTGTAAATTTCAAAATTAATTGCACCAGTTACTCAAGCAGCCAATAACACTTAATTATACATGCAAATTTAATTAATTCAGATACCCATGACAATCATATTTGCCCAAGGTGGCCAATAGAAGGTGGGAGTGATTGAAAACAAAGAGAGGCACTTGTTTTGATTTTTCCCCAGTTTTCCTTACGCCTTTGTCAGTTTCTGATTTCTTTGTGAGTACATAAAGGTTGCTTCTCTTTGTCTAACTCCAGCCCTCCTCTTTCTTCTTCACAGGAAGACTCCATGAAAGATGACAGAGGAGGTGATTGTTGTAGCCAAGTGGGACTACACGGCCCAGCAGGACCAGGAACTTGACATCCGTAAAAACGAGCGTCTCTACCTCCTGGACGACTCAAAGACCTGGTGGCGAGTCCGGAACACGGCCAACCAGACGGGGTACGTGCCGTCGAACTACGTCGAGCGCAAGAACAGCCTGAAGAAAGGCTCGCTGGTGAAGAATATCAAAGACACGCTGGGTAAGACAGACTTCAGTTTGACTTTGTTTACCAGTTAAAGGTCCTCTCTGACTCCTCGTGCTGTCTGGTAGAGAAGATAAGTTGAGGTCATAAACAGCGGTCAGTGTGTGGGCATGCTGTGTGTGTGTGTTGGCCTCAGTTGTCTCAAAAGTGAGATGATTGGCTGACCGTGTCTCTGTCCGGGCTGGGAGCTGTCACTGAGCACTCCAGGGGTTCTGTTGAGTTGGCCGTTTCTCTCAGCTGTCAGCAGAGTGTCTCTCAGTCCCTGGTCATGACTAGAATACAGAAGACTGTGTATATAGACATAGCAGGAAACATGAGAGAAACTGTCTGCATACAGAACAAGCTGATGTAACTTTAATTCAATATACACATCTCATTTTGGCAAAACAAACACAGCCTTCAATGATTTGGAAATTAGAATAGGCTTTTTGCTTGGAAGTACGAAAAAAAAAGATTTAGAAAAAAATAACTGCATCCAGTTGATGGATTTTTTGAAGACCAAGAACAACAAGCAGATGAGTCCAATCATAGATAAATATTTTGTCTTTTTTGCGCACACAGAAAAAATAATTTAATGAGCAAATTGGCATTGATTGATTTATGCGTGTCATTCAAAGCACTTCCATTTAATAATCATCTTTGCACCCTCTGCTGTGATAAATACAAGCCAAAGAGGAAGGGGTCTGCACTGATTGGTTGACCATGCACAAAAATGTAATAAAGGTCTTGATCTAAAAAAAATCTAATCAGGTGTATAAGATGCTTTTTAATACAAGTGTAAAATGCTTACACATGTTCTGTCCTGGCCTCAAGTGCAGCAGCCACATTAAAAACAACCTGATGACATTGAAGGTTTGCTCACATTGACATGTTATTTGACACAGATATCACGTCCTCATGGAATTATTGTGCTTGTCTCAGGTGTAAGGATGACAGAGCCTTGTTGTGGCGGTTTCGCATAAATCCACTGTGTAAAGGGCTTTGGAAACACATCACAGAAGTCCTGCTGTGACTTACACTAATGCTCTGGATGTACAGTGGTGCAGAGATGATGTTTTTTTGTAGGCCAACACAGAAGTTAGCATGCTGCTGGTTCTCTCGGCTAAAAGCCTTTGAGATTGATCTCTGTACTCCTTGGATCATTGCTGATAATGAGGTCTGTAGTGAATAACAAATTTTGAAACTTACATGTTTTGTTTTTCACAGTCATCTTAATGAACAAACTGACTTGACAATTTTTTTTAAGCTTAAACGTAATCGACAGGATTTAAAAGCTATTATCAAGCTGCTATGGAACTACAATATGACTGTTCAACTTCAGAGCAGCTATAATATTTCCAGTGTATGACGTCTTGTTGTGACCTCTTGTTTAAGAATTACCTCTTGATGGAATGACCTGATCAAGTTGCCCCCAGGGCTGTGGCTATAAAACGATCAGAAATGGTTGAATGGGCAATTTGGTAGTCCTTGTTAGCTGTTTGTTATTAATTGTCCTTAAACACACAGCACATTAAAATTCACATTCACTTTGACTTTTTGTTCTGAATTAAGGTTAAAATCTTGCATGCATGTGTTCATCAGGGACCTTATTTTGATATTTATCCAGCTATTTCCCAATCACTTACACTTTAGACCTTGGGAACCTGGAATTGCTTAACGCTAATTCCCTCCAGAAGGTTGAAGGGAGCTCCATCCCCTTCAACTTTCTGGACTCATTGCTGTATCACTCCATTGATAATCAGGGAACTACAGACCCCAGTTCAAAAGAAGTTGGGACGTTGTGTAAAATGTTGACTAAAGCTAAATAAAAGCAGAATACAATTATTTGTAAGTTGTTCTTGACCTGTTTTCAATTAAATACTCTGCAAAGACAAGATATTTAGTGTTAAAACTGATAAACTTGTACTTGCATTGAATGAACCCCAATACACACACAGCTAAACTCTTTAATTCTCTTGGAGCGTATACTGTATACATTCTCTGTCTCCAGAGTGAACTACGCTCACATCTCATTTATTACTGAAAACCTGAACTGTTTCATCCACTGTTCATCAAAAATATAAGGGTGCTGACTCAACTCTGCAGAGCAGACGAGCTTTACTGTGAGAGGAAAAAGGGAAGGAGTGCTTCTGCCACACATGACAGAACCAGCACAGCATGAAGCACTGTAATCATTTAATGCTGATTATTCTGTCTTTGTGATTGTGGGAGGCCACAATCATCACTGAAATTCAGTTAATCTCCCAGCATTAGTGTGCAGCACTATTTGTGGGAAAGATTTTTCAGTTAAAAAAGAAACAAAGTTGCAGCTCGATTCCAACACTTGTTTTGAGGGTAGATGCAAAAGGAGGTAAAATAGCAACATGTAGTATCAATTCAAACAATACAGACTTATTAAAAAACATTAACAGCTCCTGAAGTAGGCACATTCAGAGTCAGTTGAGTATTATAAAGAGTGTCTGGTCTAATTCGCTGATTCCTCTCGGCTCTGTGGATAACAGCCCTCGGGGCATAGACTCTGTGGCTTTATGTGGGCCAGCATGGCACAGCCTGCCACCGCCACCACCATTCACTGCAAGGGCAGACGACACGCATATCCCCCCTCTCGCCCCCTCATCTTCAATATTGTTCCCTTCGGCCCCCTTTTTTTTCTGTCACTGTGTATCTCTGCTTCTCTATGACGGGAGGATTGATTGGTGGAGAAATGAGCAGCCTAATGGTTGTGCTGGAACGACAGATTAGCTCTCTGACTGCAACATTACGGCCTGGTTCCATTTCAGCGTAAGTAGTTTGCTTCCAGTCTGCGGCTCTTCAGTGTTAAAAGCCGGAGTAAATCCAATAGGCGAGAACATTTTCAAGATGAGTTGATGAGCAATAGGTGAGGTCAGGGGCTAATGGAAACTCACTCACACACTTGAGTGGAGGATCTGATTGGCTGAGGGCATGATTACCTCATCCTGTCTCCAGTCTCCAAGTCTTTTACTCTCTCTCTTCCGGGTGTTCAGTGAGTTGACATGGTGATTATGGAGCTTGCAGATTGGCGGTGATTACTGTTATCTCCAGCTTTTCCTCCTCATTTGCTTTGCCTGGATGTGGTTGTGTCATCGACATCCATCCAGGCAGAATTGAATTGTAAATGGCTGCTTGCTGATTTGTGCCCCAGTTTCCTCTCGGTGGAAATAAAAAACATGGTAATAGATGAAAAATTTCAGAGAAAGGTTGTGCTTATTGATGAAAATGGGCCAGTGCTTGATGCAACAAATGCCGCAAGTTAACTCTCTGTCCACCTGAGTTTTCACATGAGCACTCTGTGATCATCCATGCGTGTGTGGGTGTATGTAAGGCATTTAAAAGTTTCTTGCCCTCTCCTAGAGTTCAAAAACATTTCAGCAATCATTATTGTGTAAATCCAAATTCAGAAAGGTTTCAGACATGACGTGAATATCCATCCATCCGTTATCTTTCGGTGTCACGGGGGTGGGGGGGTTGGTCACCCAGAACCTGTTGCCAGTGGATCCCAGAGCCATATAGCGAAAAGCACAGCCATTCACGCTTACATTCAAGCTTAAGGACAATTTGGAGTCAGTAATTACCCAATGAGCATGTTTTTGGTCTATGGGAGGAAGCCAGAATGCACAGGGGGAACATGCAAACCCCATAAAGAAAGGCCCTGATCAACAGAGGGATTGAACCAGCAACCTTCTTGCTGTGAGGCGTGTGCACTACCTGCTGCGCCACTGTGCCGCCCAAATATTTGTGCATTCTAAAGGGGACGTTTACACGGCTCCGTTTTCAGCCTAAAACTGAGAGTTTTTATTGCTTTTTCACCTCCGGTTTACATGAGAACGGTGCCTTGAGTGCCTGAATCCGCAAACTTTTGAAACTAGGGTCCAGAGTGGAAAATTTTGAAACCGGATTTGTTTCAGCTCCATGTAGACGAGATACAGAGCGTTTCAGGGTGAAACGCTGACGTCACCGCATGCGCAGTACTCTTTCACATGAAGGCTGAGCACACATACCAGGAACAACAACAGCTTCAGCTGTCTTCAGCAACTTGTATGCTGCTTACCGTGCTCGGTTTGTTATCCAGACAAAACTATCCAGACAGATTTGTTGTCCAGACAAGAAACCCCTGCGTCTTCGTGCGTCCACTCGCCATTGTTGTTTGTGAAAAGTCTTTCTTCTTCGTACGTGTGTTGTAACACCGCTGTTTCTCTGCAAACCTACATCGCCATCTACTGGACTGGCATGCAAGCTACAGCGTTTTCAGTTGTTCTTCTGTCTCCATGTGAACGCAGATTGCTTTTGAAAACGCAAAAGAAAAACCTTTCCGTTTCTGGTGAAAACGGCTCAGTGTAAGTGGGGCCTAAGTCTGAAATCAGTCCAAAAACAGTTGGGACCAGAGCAAGAAAAGACTGGAAATGTGAAGAAACGCTTAAAAACACTTTGAGCATCCCACAGGCAAGTAGATTTATTAATACCAGGTGCCACGATTGGGTATAAGAGGGCACTTTTTAAAAGCTAATGTGGTTCACAATCAACAATGGTGTGAGGTTTCTTGTGACATTATATACTCTGTGAAAGACAGCATGGGCAAATAGCCAAATCATGAATAATGTTCCTGCAAAGTGCAGTTGCAAGAAATGTAGAGAATTCGCCCTCAACAGTCTAAATATCAGAATTTTTAAAGAATTCCTTGCATGTTAGGGGCAAAGTAACAGGAACACAAATAAGACGAAGAGAGAACAGAGGTAGATCAGGGGTACTCAAAAGGGGAAAATTGCCAAGTTGTTTTTTAACATTTGTTTGTTTTAAATGTCCTTTTGCAGTCATTGAAATTGAAAATGTGGACCACTTTAATACTGAAAGGTATCAACAGATTTTGGAGCAAAAATATGTGCATTCATAGAGGATACTTTCCTCTAATTAGACAATGCCAAGCCACTTCCTGCATGAGTGAAAACAGCTTTGTGGTAAAAAGAAGGGGTACTAGATGGCCTGCATTCAGTCAGGTCTTGTTTCCCATTGAAAATGTATTGTGCATTATAAAGAGAAAAATATAAAATTGTAAACCCTCCTTTTTGAGCAACTCCAGATGGACATTTAAGAAACAATTTGTCAGAAAAAGTGACAAAACACAGTAGTATTGCCTCTTTACTAAGTGTTTATTAAATTAATAGTACGCATCGAATAAGAATTTGTGTATGCTCCCAGAAATGTTTATTTGCTTGAATGTCTAATCTTGCTTGTGCAAATCAGTGTATTCTTTTGTCATATTTTACACAATGTCCCAGGTTTTTAGTTCATAAAGGCCTACAACTGCACATCTCTGCACAGAAAATTTAGACTTAAGAGCTTATATTGCTCCAAAGCCTCAGAAATCCTGTTTCTAGATGCCCTTTACACAGACTGGTAGGTATCAAGGGTAAAGGTTTTCATCATATGTCCACATCAAATATGATGAACATTTTGGGTTAAGCTACAGGGATTTATTTGGTATTTCAGTAGTGTAAGACAAACTCTGGATATTAGGCACAAATCCACAGTTTGACTTCAGCATTGGACCTTTGTCACCATGGGGATGAGCCTGGAAAAGCCTGCTCCAGTCAGTGAAGAAGTGAAGTCAACACACATCAACTGTTCAACAGTTTCCTGCAGTTTTATACAACATCCAGTATCATTCAACAACAGATCACCGTCTGGACCTCACTGTGACCAATCTAAAACTGGAAACAGCCAAGATTACACTTTTGTTGTTGTTGCAGAGAACTGAAATGTTCTCATGTTTTGCCTGGAGCTGCAACCATGGTATGAAACAACATTAAAATCTTACTTTAAAAAACGTTTTTGAACATTTCTCTTAGTTGTGATGCCTGGTCTACACCTCTGCCATGGACCTTGGTGGTGTCCACTCACTTTTTTCAAACACTGCTTTGGGGGTGTAATTTCAGAGCAGCACGTACACACCAGTAGAAATGCCCACAGTGCTTTGGGCTGCAGTGTAGGCCATGCATATTTCCAACCCACAAGTATGAATCAGGCTTCAACCTCCTCCATTAGCACATGTCTTTTTCATTTGGGGAAATATAGCTTCTCCAACTGTTTTACCATCTGCCATTTCTACCACCACATATCAAGTCTTAATTTTGTTTGTCTTACTTGACACATGTACTCCTGAAATTTCTGGAAAGTATCTGAGAGCTGTCCCTTTAAATCTGCAAGGAATTTCTGTGGCATGCCAAAATGGTGAAAGAAATGTCAGTCCTACAATATGGAAAATGCTGGCCTCTATATAAATGCTATTGTGTGATTCATGTATTTTAAAAGCAGGAGACATTTACCAAATTTTGCCATTTTTAGGCCGAAGCCAGCAGTATCTTTCTTAAATGGGGTATTATACCCCAGAAATATTAAATGATGTTATATTATTTGTGCCCCTAAAGCAATAGGGGCACCCATAGTATATAATGCATATTTTCTCCTTTGTTGCCATTCAGCCACAGACTATAGACCATTTTCTAGACTGTCAAGAGTCATGTCACAGCAGGGGGTTTAAGAGGGTTCAATCGACACGACAGAACGAGCATGGCATGCAGTGCTGTTATTGTCTAATGATGATTAGGTAGAGTTAAGCTGCTGTTAGTGTTCTTTTTTTCTTTGTGTCCTTAAAATAAATCCAAAAGAGATTTGTTGAATATGGTCATAGTTTAAGTGCAATTTTTATTTCAAGATTTCTCATGGGCAAAAAGACTTTCTAAGACTTCTTTTAGCATTGACTTTTCAAGGATTAAACTTCAGACTTTTCAAGAAATACAGACCACCTTGCCTTGTCTCAGGCTGTACCACCCTCTGTTTGCTGTGAAGTGGGCATTGTCAAAGAGTGCATAGTTTTGAGTGGTGCAGAAATGAGTCCAAAAACATGGATGTGAGTTAGCATTTAGCACTTCCTGTTTTCCAACCCCGCAGAATAAATGGGATTTAGAATTCCGGTTTCAGATAAGTACCTGAAATAAGGTTTGTGGTGAGCACACCCATGAGAATTTTAATGTTTAATGGGAAATAAAGTAAAATCTGATGTTGCCTGCTTTTGACTTTTAAACCATTGTTGTGTGTTTAAAACCATGGTTGCTAACAAACTGCTACAAAAGTGGACGGGGACCTGACAGCAAGCATTTCTGATCATTTGTTAATGATCAGAAATGCATACTTTTACCACTGCCTTGAGGACTAACTTGATCAGGTCGCTCGATTAAGAGGAAACTCTCAAACTAGAGGTTACGATAAGATGTTACACAATGGAAATACTGTAGTTACTTCTAAGTTGAACTGCCATGTTCTAGTTTTATAGTAACTTACTAATAGCTTTTCACTCTTGCTGGTTATGTTTAATCTTAAAACACCTTGATAAGTCGGTTTGTTTGTTAAGATTATCACAAAGAACAGAACATGTAGGTTTAATCATTTTTAATTCGCCACAGAGCTTATTATCAAGCACTAAAAAATCCCATAGGCTTTTAGTGGGCCTGCAGTTGAGGGAACCAGAGTGATGCCACCCTTCGTGTTTGCCTACAAATATACACCATCCCTGCACCACTCTATAGTGTGTCTAACAACATTGCAGTTGCTTTTGGAGGCCTTTAGTGGTTGCAAAAGAAATAGAAACAAACCAGTTTTCTTGCTTTAAATGCCTAATTTAATTGCCATGCAGGCTCGCATGAAAAAATTATTTTCCTTCTGATGATCGCATTCCCATTTATTTCAGTTTATCTTCTCGAGTCTTTTGATTGGTTTGAACCATTTTAAATAAAAAGTAGACTTAGACCCTCTGGCACAAGAACAGAGCATTTGTGCTGGGGTTATGTGAAGGGCCACATAGTTGAACTCTTATTTATTCACAGGGCTTGTTAAAATCATAGGACTCCATGAAATAGAGCCACTGAGGGTCGCAGTAGTGATTTTCATTAAAGGAGGCACACGTCTTTTCCTATTTTGTGAACTTATTTAGTACAGTAATTTCAGCACAGTGAAGCAATATGCTGCAACAAGCTGTCATTGAGGCTTTCATCAAACTCACTTCCCTCTGAGTTTTAACCCTCTGGGCCTGAAAATCTCGTCTCCTTCCTCGTGATGAAGAGGTAGGTGAAGGTTGGGAGTGAATGTGTGGGAGGAGGAGATATAGCCTGCTGTTGCTGCAACCGGCAGGCCAGAGCCTTGAAGTGGAAATGAAGAGAGGTGTGTGTTTGTCAGAGTGTTTCCTCTCAGGTAGTGTGTCTTGGTACCAATGACAGGCCTACTTCAGGTGATCCCCTTAGGAAAGATAAAACAGACAATGAGTCAACCTCTGTCTTTGAGTCAATAAAGCCTCCTGTCTCTCACACACACTTATATAGACCAAGCTATCAGATATATAGCGTACGCGCTGCTATCCATAAACATGATCTGCTTGTTATTCCTGCCTCATCCTCCTCCTTTGCGTTTTTGTCAGCTGTGGCCTCTGATATGCTCGCTCCACTGCGTGTGTGAGAAACAGCTGCCAAGGGACCCCTCGTCGTCTTTTTCACAGCTTCTCCTCCTCTTCCCCTTCCCTCCGCCAACAAGTTTCATGCTACTCTGTGTGAACCCAGCAATTTCCCAAACAATGTAAATGTTCTATTCAGCACTGACATTTCTGTGGCATTTCAGCGGGCTCCACAGAGGGGAAAAACTGGGTGATTAGCTGTCAAGAAACTCACTTCAGTCATTAGTGGCACACGCAAGATCCGCTGACACCAACCACCACCGTCAAGTAAACGTTTTAAATGTCTACTGCAAAGTGCATCATTATTATTTAAGAGGACGTAGAAGTGGAGGCCTCAACCGTTGTGTTTAAGAC
The DNA here is from genome assembly GCA_037902135.1 of Cetoscarus ocellatus. Classification (NCBI taxonomy): domain Eukaryota; kingdom Metazoa; phylum Chordata; class Actinopteri; order Labriformes; family Labridae; genus Cetoscarus; species Cetoscarus ocellatus. Next base: position 1,234,249 of record JBAMNC010001683.1, read on the forward strand.
TTTGAAAGTTAATGCCTGGAGTGCTCAAACGTGTAAAAAGATGTCTTTGAAAGCACATGAATGAAATAAAGTCAGAGGCTGGTAAGACAGGATCTGACTTTATTCCTGGATGTGCCTGTCATTATCAAACCCATGGTGCCTGCTCCACTTTTCAGTCCCCGTGTTCACCAACTATTTCCAGCCTGTGGATGAGTGTAGCTGTGTGAAGGCTGTGTGGATTATAGGGCTGGATATCCTTCTAAAATGGCAGCTGTGATACATGCATGCATGACATCCATAACGTAGGATGTGCTATGTCACATGACCCAAAGCACAGTGTGCTATCGGTTTTGTTTTATGTTGGAAACTAAAATAAGTGCTAGTTTTGTGACCTTGCACAGCAGCTGGATCCACCTGATTCATTATCTGTAATCAGACAATTACATCTTGCCAAGCTCCAATCTACAACCATTGTGAGTAACCCAAATTAGTGTCCTTAAGAGCAGGAAGAGGTGGAAGCTACGAGCAAGACAACAGGAAGTGACTGCTCGTACAGAGATTAGCATAGATGCTAACAGGTTCAGTAGCAGTTTTGTTAGATCTGGACCACATTTCTTTATTAAATAAAAAACAAATAACAACTGAAAGCATTTCTTGATGGGAAGGATATTTTGGCTCCACTTCCGACATGTTTTGACAATAGTTTGTTCTACCAAGTGGCTTGTGTTTTGTATTTTACACCACGGCACAGCACTGCCAACCTACTGCAACGTCTGAGTGGGCCATAATGAATGTGATCTATTAGAAGGGCGATTTCAGACAATGTGATCATATGATCGCCGAAGCTGCAGTTTTTTGCAGCACTCCTGATTGACCCAGGATTTGTTGTGTCAACTATTTGTTAGTGACGATGTTGTCACATGTCAGCGCTCATGTCCAAAACCATCAAAGGTTGACATACTGGTTTGACACGGCTGGCTTTTTTTTTCCTTTATTGGAAGTGTTGAATTTTGTTTTCCTAATTATTACTTTTTTAACATTGGGATTTTTTTTTTATATATATTTTTACATTTCATTTAACTTTTTAACTGAACACAATAAAGGATTTTTTGCACTACATTTTTTTTTTAAGTAAAGACAGTCAGAAATGGCTCTTATAGTTCTTCAGTTGTAATAACTGCAGTTGGTCAAGGACTACTTGGAAGCAATCCTTACCTTTAGTTTTCATCCTTACCGTAGAGTAATAGCTTTTAATGTTTGGTGGTATGATGTAATTTTCTGTCATGTTTGTAAATGTTACTGTACACATTATGATTATTGCAATGAAGCCTGATTTGAAGAAACTCGTGAATCAAATTGAAATCACAATATCTGCCAGAAAAATCGCAATTAGATCTTTTCTGCCCATTCCCAAACACTTTCTATGGGTTCTTTTCCAGATAAACTAGTGAAATATGTTAAATGGCTCATCTGGTGTGTTGGGTTACCATCTGTGTGATATCACCACCAGTATTTAAAATAGGGATGCAGTTGGATAAATGGCTGCCTGGTTAAAGATGAAAAGTCAGTTAAACAATTCTTTATATCTTTATCAATACACAGATGATATTGTGGTCAATGCTCTTTCCAATTTGTAAAGCACCAGCCTGCCACCAGTGACTTTGTTGCTCCACTTAAAGAGCATTTGCCTTAACTCCAGTTATGTGGTAAATATTTATGGCTGCTAAAGTATGTTTACAATCACTTTGGTTCATAAAATCTTTTAGTTTTCGCATACTAAGTACCCCTGTTCCAACTGTGTCCCCCCTCTGCCTGAGATGGTCTGTCAGAGCCCCTGCTTAAAGGCTCTACAGTCCAGTCAGCTCTGATTGTTTGACGGGTCCACTCTGTGGTAATTGCTTCAGCACCATGTTGTTAACAACTCTGCATCCATTCTACATTCTCTGCTCTGGCTTGCTTCTGTGAATCAATGGGTTTTAACTGCTGTTGAAACAATGGTAGTATGTCAAACTGGTAGGTCTGTTTGAGGGGCTGCAGGAATGAGCCACTTCAAGCAGCTACTGGTGGCAAAAGGAGGGGGAGTGGAAGAAGTTCTGATGCTGTGGACTTTGTCATGAGCATCTAAGTTCTCTATCATACACAGGAGACATGTTAAACACACTGAAGAGAATGTAAAACTCTAAAAAGCATTATATGGGTCTTTAATGGCTGCTGCCTGCCCTTAGACTTGTATGTAAACAAAGGACATTAAAGGAACACTAGTTTAACATCACTCACTCCACAGCTCTGGGTTTCCCTCATATTCACTCTCTGAAAACTCCACCACAAAAACTGTCTACCTTCCGTACTTGTTCTCACTGTTGATGCTTTTGAGGCTTGTGTAATAGCTGTGACTGGCAGCAAAGTGCAGTATATTGAGAGGTGAAATGAGAGATGACTGGGTTGTACAGCAGATATCATGGTCTGATCAGAGAGTACAGTGTAGTTTGCTTAGTCCTGTGTCATTGTGACAGACATTTGACATTTGAAGCTGCCAAGCAAACAAGTGAATGTGAATTCAGCTTGTTGTGACTGCATAAAGAAATACTTACAAGACACTAGCAGAGCTGTAAAGAATTAAAAATGAAATCATATTTATGTCTGCATCAAGTTTGTGAATTTTATTCTTTGATTTACTTGTTTTGCTTTATTGATCACATTAAGGTTGCTCTGTAATTTCTTCATGCCATGTATCCTGTTCTGTGACTGTGGGAGACTATAATTGTAATCTTTACTGAAACTGAATTAATTGCTGAGTGCTCCTGAACACTGTGTAAAGTGTTTGCAGGTGACTTAACTAAAGTGAGCATTCATTTTACTGGAAGTAACAATTATAGCCGTTATCATCAACTGGCAGCCTGGGGGCCACATCAGGCCCCCCACAGCTACCTATTTGGCTGTCAGAGTATGATTAAATTCAGATAAATGTATGAGGAAAAAAACATTGTTGTTTCATAATTAGTTTTAAATGCCTTTACATCCCCTGAAACAGTTGATAGAAGTTTTACTCCATGTTTCATGTTGTATAATAGGGATGCATGATAGTGATGATTAGTATGATATCAGTATAGGCAGATATTGCCCTTAAAAATGGTAATTGAACAAAAATTAAATCTTTGCCGATATTTTCAGCTAATACATATATTGGCTAATTTGTTGTCAAAATACGCACATGTTCCATAATCCTTCACCTTATCATCACTGCATGGGTACATTTAAAAGTCATGCTTCATTTTTTTCAGGAGGGACATATTTTTTTTGTTGTTTTCATCTGTTCTTTACTCAAATAGCCTGCAAGCTGCGACTGAAAGCAGCAAGTCAATTTTTGTGAAGACTTTGTGCTCATGACAAAAGATATCAGTATCTGTATAAATAACAATGAGTTAACTATCAGCAGTTATGAGTTAAGACATATTGGATATCAGCAAAAATCCAATATTGTGCATCCCTATTTTAAGGAAGTCCACCTCTTGGTCAATAGTTGCCAATATTTAGCAAGGAAAACAATGAGTTTATTGAAGGCAAACTTGGTGATGCCAACCTGCCAGACCCAGAAAGAAGTAGCTAAAATATCCTAAACGATCATGTGGCTGTCCGTAAGATAGGTACTGAGCTAGCTTTTAAAAGCCAGGGAAATTTTAAATTTTGTGAGTAAAATATAACTTTGTAACTAATTGAACCAAAATATTTAGATCGTTTCAAATTACCTTAAAATTTGTCCCTGATGACATATACCCAGGAAAAAAAACAATTTATCGGACAGATAGAGCTGATGACCCCTGAGTTACAGGGTGGTTAGAAAGGCTGCATGTAGCTTTTAATATCATTAACATCCATAATGAAAATACAAATAATAGAAGTGTAATAGTCCATTTTTCATGGGGGTAAAAAATATTTTTCCCAATCTTGTTCAGCCCGGGTGGACAGCATTGATGGCACATCATGTAGAAGATGATTTTTGTTCCTCTTGGTTTGAGTGAAAGGACGTGTTGTTGGGTGCAGGTGGTTGTGCACACCTTTGTTATTTCTATTTCCAGACGTATCGATCTGTGCTACCCTGCTGAGGTTTCTCAGAGCAAATCCTCTTTGCTTTATTTTTCTAAAGTAGTTTCTGTGCTTCTGAGACCCCACGAGTGCAATTATTAGTTTCCTGCTGACCTAACCTTCCTTCTCTCCCTGTGGAGTTCAGGCCACATCCTGCTTTCTAAAAACTGCCTTCAGTCCTTGTAGCTTTTAAACACTTCTGCAGAGCTTGAATTCAACAGTGTCTAGCTTTTTTTTTCTGCATCCCGTCCTATCCAAATTTATTTATAAAGTACACTTAAAACAACAGGAAGCTTACCGAAGTGCTGTGCATTGAAAAATTTACAACAGAAAAAAACACCAGGCTGGTAAACAAACAACAGGACATGAAAAATAGGAAGTTAAAATATTAAAACAGATAAAAAATAAAGTGGGTGCACAAGCCAAAGTCAAGACTCGGGGTATTTAAGGACCTTAAGGGGTTTGATGTAAGTGCAGGCAGTGTGGCCACAGAAAATGTGGAGGTCGAGCATTTCAGAATTTTAGTGATGCTGCTGAAAGTGCTCAGTTGCAGCATCACCTTTGGCCTTGAAACAATTGGAAGCCTCTGATTGGTGGATGTGAGTGTCTGTGATAAAAGATGGGATTTTAAAAGGTCACAAAGATTCAGAGGAATGAGCCCATTTAATGGCACATGAGTGGAGATGGCAATCAAGAGCAGGTTCTGCCTTGTTAAAGGCATAAATCATTTCACTTGAAGCTCAATGGTTCCCTTATCATGCATTGACCTTAGTTCTTTTTATCTTGCCAAACAGTGAGGTCACACAAGAGACAGTCAGCATAAATGGCATCAGAGGAATCTATGGAGTAGTTATTTTGGATGGGAGACAGAGAGTGTCTGTAATAAAAGGGACACCATGCTTTCTGAGAAAAGGATCCTAAGAGCCAAGTATGCAGTTTTTTCAAAAAGAATTTCCAGCAAACGAAAGTTTCTGTGATGATTTTAAGCTGGTCATAGAACAGACTGAGACAGACTGAGCTCTTTGTTTGACCTACAAAAGCAAGCAAGACCATCAGCCAAAATTGATTTTCTGTATTGCTGTTATTGCACTTAAACCAACACCGGGGGGAGGGTGTTAGGCAAGGTGATTAACCACAAATTTAATTTTTTTGAAAGTTGAAAGAAAATTGCAATTCTGTACTTTTTTCTGAAACACAGCAAAGCATCAGTGCAGATACAGTTAAGGAATGGGCAACAAATGGGTTCATAAGATATTGTTATATATTATATTCGGAGACTATAGAAAGAGTAAGACAAAATCGTTTCTTTTAATATAGGTCAGTTGATGTTGAAAAGCAAATAGAAGCTGGACCAAATGCTTTGTAAAAAGATTGTTTTCACTTAGAGCCACCAGCTAATGTGATTATGATTTCTAGATAATTTAGTTGAAATAAATATTTGAAAGAAAATTAGCAGTCTATATTTTTAATTGAATGAAATCTAAGGAAAGTTACTATTGTTAGTATAATCAACAATACTGATACACATTTGTTGTTTCTTCCTGTCTCTGGTTAAAAACATAACTGATGAATTTAAAGTTGTTTTTCGATATCACAAGTTTTACAGTTTTTGAAAATCTCAGTTTAAATTTTGTTAATGTTCATCTACAGATGTGACCATGTGTTGAATTTGTCTGCAATTTTGATAGTTAACAGAGGAGAATTACTGAATGTTTTATGCATTTTGTTGTCAAAATGTTATCTAATTCTTTTCTTCTTTCACAAGTATACCCAATTTAGCATCTCTGGTATTATGAAACCATTTCTTGGGAAAAAAAAACTGTATTAATCATATATCACAATTCATCAATTTATGAATTTTGTTGTGTATCACCCAGCCCTGATGTAAAATATGTCAACATAAAGTAAAACAATTTGTCATCGAACCTCTAAATTGTGTTTTGTCTTGCTCAGGGATGGGCAGCTTTGGTTACTGAATGTGCCGAAATTGACGGATGATCTCAATCTAACAATAAACTCCTTGTCCTTTAAATTAAGAACAAATACACACCTTTTATCAGAATTTTTAAGGATGAAAAAATATACATTTTGAAACTCAATATAAAAAGCAATGCATCAAGCTCCCATATTTTACTTGTTTTCAACAAGTTTATGTGTACGCTGGTCTTAACTTTCCCTGAGCATTTTTTGGATTTAATTTTGTTTTCCCTAAAATCCACTTAGATAATGAATTTTGGCCAGTGCATAAACCCCCTGTTTTAGCCCTGCTCAAAACAGGCTGCTTTTAGTGAAAATCCCCTTGAGCTGCGTCTGTGACCCTCTCAGGACATGGGTGTGTATTTGGCTTTTATGTCCCGTAGTCTAACTTCTGGTTCAGGTGTTTGTTCTGTTTATTTCTATTTTTAAAAAGTGTTTAACAATAAAAGGAGACTTTCATTAAATGAGCTGAGAAAGAAATTAAAGTCCATTTAGAATGTGTTTTCAATGCAGTGAACATATTAAGGTTTTCAAAGGTGTTTTTTTTTTTTTCAAACATTATTTTATTGTTACAATTGCATTAAGCGATGCATAAAAAACATCTTACAAAAAAGAATAATAAGTTGCATCTCAATTTCCCTTTTATGAAACAAACAAAAGGATCTTGTGGAAATAGGTCCTTTTTCACTATTTTAGGGCTGATTTTGACCTCTCTTCTTTAAGCCTACAATGTTTTTATCTCTGAAGATGACTCTTGGGCTGCACTGCACGTGTAGTCCCTGAATCACCCTGATTTAACTCTTTCTTGTCCCATCAATCTCCTTAAAATGACTGAACAATTTTGAGTGTAGTTCTGGTCAGTCTTTCCTGATAAATACAAAGATTTTCTTTTCCACTATTGCCAAGAGTTTTTTCATGGTGGATTAATTAAGTATCTCTGTACTAATATGATGACTTGACAGTCTTATAATGCACATTGTTGTTAATTTAAGACCCCATATTTTGCATTAATTGAGGTCCATATATGTTCAGTTTAAATGACTGCTTAATCATTTGTTTATCTTAAAAAAACTTTTGTTTTCAAATACTGCGTTCCCTGGTCCTCTGCACTGGGCTTACCACTCCAAGCCAGTGGGCTCAAACTGCTGATGAAACAATAGTAGGACGTGACACTGGTAGGTCTATTCAGTGTGGCTGGTTTAGGGAGCTACTGCCGCTATTTAGAAGAGGAGACGGAGAAGTTCTGATGCTGCAGATTTTTGTCTTCATAGAAGTACTCACATGGAAGAGACATGTAAACATGCTAATAGAAATATAAAATTTAAAAAAGTATCATATGGGCTCTTTAAGTCGTGTTAAGGGACATACTGTTGCCTCACAGGAAGAGGGTTGCTGGATTGATTCCTTGGTTGGTAGGGGCCTTTCTGTATGGAGTTTGCTTGTGCTCCCTGTGCATTTGAGAGGTTTTTCCAGATAGTCTTGTTTTCTCCTGCAGACCAAAAACACGCCTGTCAGGTTAATTGGTGACTCTAAATTATCCTTAGCTGTGTGTGCATGTGAATGGTTTTCAGGATAAAGAAGTACAAGATGGATATATTTTAACTGTACATATTAAAATGATAGATTTGGGGGAACTTTGACTTTTGCCATGCCTCACTGATCTCTTTTCTTTTCCCCCTCACACTGCAGGTTTGGGAAAAACGAAAAGAAAGGCGAGTGCTCGTGATGCCTCCCCTACACCGAGCTCAGACACAGAGTATCCCTCCAATGGCAGTGGGGGTGGAGGAGGTGGAGGAGCTGCAGAGAGAATCTACGACCTCAACGTCCCCGCTGTGGTCAAGTTCGCATACACGGCGGAGAGAGATGATGAGCTGACCCTGGTCAAGGGCTCGAGGGTCATAGTGATGGAGAAATGTAGTGACGGATGGTGGCGGGGCAGCCAGGCGGGCCGCGTGGGCTGGTTTCCCTCCAACTACGTCCAGGAGGAGCAGGGAGGAGCTGATGAAAGAGGGGAAGGGGATTCCTCTCGAGTCTACACGGGAGTCTCTCAAGGGACTTTAATGGCAAACGGGCGTGCAGGGGGAGGGGGGGTGCTCCACCTGGTTCAAACCCTCTACCCCTTCAGCTCTGTGACGGAGGAAGAGCTGAACTTTGAGAAGGGTGAGGTGATGGAGGTGGTGGAGAAGCCTGAGAATGACCCGGAGTGGTGGAGGTGTAAGAACTCGCGCGGCATGGTGGGCCTGGTACCTAAAAACTATGTGATGGTGCTGGATGAGCGGCCGGGCCTCCCCTCTTCCACATCAAGCTCTCCGCAGAACCGTTTTGTGGCTCCGGCCCGCTCAGGGAAGTTCGCTGGGAGGGACTGGTACTACGGAGACATCACCCGACACCAGGCCGAGTGTATCCTCAATGAGAGGGGCGAGGAGGGTGACTTCCTCATACGAGACAGCGAGTCATCGGTGAGTCTAAGCAGTGAGGTCGTGAGGAGGAAAAAATACAAAACAGAGTGTTGAGTGTTGGGAGTTCAAACTAAGTGTAAGAAAAGTGCTGCTTTGTGTGAAAATACGAACATCCAAACAGAGAGGATTAAAAGTTTCTTCTCTGGCAACAAGAAAAAGCTCTTATTTATTTGCCTGTTTCACGGAGAATAATCAGTGAGGGTCAGTGCGTGTTGAAAACAGGCTTAGAGACGACACTTGCACTGCTGCACAAACAGCATCCTTCAGAGTGTTTTCTCCTTGATAGTTCTGGAAATCTAAAGAATGTGAAATTAAAAAACAGAGAACTAAATATGACTTCAGTTTTTCATGATGATTTACTATAATATCTCTAATCAAAAATAGCCAATCAGATGCCACAACCACATTGTGACCACATTAACAGAAAGTAACCTTGCATAAGATGGTCGTGAAAGCATAATACTTTTGAGTTAATATTAAATATGTAAAAGCTTTGAATCATAGCTGGAGGGTGCAGTGTTAGCCTGGTGGTTTATAGACTTTTGTCTTCAAGTGATCACCCTGGGTTCAGGTTTGGACTGTGGCCTTGTTCGTGCATGTCCTTCACTAGAAGTATTTGACTGTTTTTTTATTATTAAACATACCGCCTCCACATGAAGTACGTATTCCCCAGCAGCCCAGCACAGCAAACTGAATTTCTCTGTTGCAGTGGTTTTCATCTTTGTTTGGCCTGAGGCACAGATTTTGGCTTGACCCAAGATCAAGCCAAAATCTCAAGGCACACCATAATCATATCCATTTGAAGAGTCCTCTAGAAATGTTCTGTACATCAACCTTTTAAATCTGTACATATTTTTTGTATTTACTCATATGTACAACTAGATTTTAAGTTGTTTACCTAAAAATTGTTTCCTATAATTCACATGTGACATTTAATGTGGGGGCACATTTGGCCCCTCAACTCAGTGCCAGTCACCTTCAAATTTCCAAAACGTATTTCAGAGTAATTTGCCATAAAAACACCATGCATCAGGGCAAAATACTGTACAACATGAAAAATTGAAATATTTTTATGTTAATCTTCATTAACTCGTATATGAGTGTTCTTTAGAGGAGATTAGTAAATGTTTTCTGCTTTAGTGGTTTCCATAAAGGTCTTAACTGAAACATTAATTAATGCAGCTGGAAAATTGCAAGAATTTACATTTTGTGCTGTTGGATCTCGAGAAGGTTCTAAGTAGAGCTTCAAAATGCAAAAAGAAGAAATGGGAGTGAGAGACATCAAAATCTGAGAGGTCAGTTTTTTAAAAAATGCATTTAAACCCAAACATGCTTTTGTCAGCTGATCAAAGTTTAAGACTACAGTCTTTAAAAAAACAAATTCTGCACAAAAATTTGGAGCCCATGTCATTTTGTCAGGTATTCACACTGTCATTACCTCCTGATAGCAAAGGCGATAAAGCTTTCTGTCTTTGAACGCGGTCGGATTGGTGAGCTGCCGAAGCAAAGCCTCTTGCAGCGTACCGTTGCTGCTGAGGTTGGACGCAGTAAGGCAGTCATTTTGAATATATTAAAAGATCTTGAGGGTTATAGAACAGAAAAGTCAAATGGTAGACCCAAAAAAATTTCACTGGCCCTGAGCTTGAGGATTTGATTGACTGTCCTTTAAGACCTGTGACGATCCTCAACCCAAGTTAAGGCCGTTACTGCAGTCCAATAAGCATCAGATGGCATCTGCGAGGGAATGGCTTAAAAAAACAAAAATGTCCTCAATGGCCTTGTCTCCTTCAAACCCACAAAACTGCTCATTCGGACTTTGCAAGGGAGCACCAAACATGGGACACTGAAAAGTGGGAGAAGTTTTATTCTCTAAGGAGAAAAAAAATAACCTTGGCGGTCCTGATGGCTTCCAATGTTACTGGCATGACAGGGAGATCCAACCTGAGATGTTTTCTACACGACACAGTGGAGGGGGCACCATCATGATCTGGGCTGCTTTTTCCTTCAGTGGAACAAAAGAGCTTCAGGTTGTCCAGGGGCATCAAACAACGGCAGGCTATGTGGAGATATTGGGGCCGGTGTCCCTCATGACTGAGGGCCCTCGTCTGTGTGGTAATGACTGAGGGCCCTCGTCTGTGTGGTAATGACTGAGGGCCCTCGTCTGTGTGGTAATGACTGGATTTTTTTAACAGGACAATGCTGCAGTTCACAGTGTCCACCAGACAAAGGACTTCCTGGACAATAACCACTCTTTTGAACCATCCTGCGTGTTCACCTGATCTAAGTCCAATTGAGAACATTTGGGGATGGATGGCAAGAGAAGTTCCCACCAGCCTCCTTGAAACACTTGCATTAATCATGTCTAAAGGAATTTTTGAAGTGACAAAAACCGTGGAGCTCCTCTGAACTAGGTTTTTTTGAGATTTTTTTTTGTTTTGAAGGGGTTTTTAGTTTTTTTTCAAGTTATGGTCTTTTTCTTTTGATCAAGTGATGAACAACCTATTTCAGTTTAATTGTTGTTTACAATAAATTGCTAAGTTTTGTCTCTCATTCCCATTCTTCTGTTTGCATTTTGAAGCTCTACTTAGAAATTTCTTAAGATCCAACAGTGTAAAATGCAAGCTATTGCAATTTTTTAACTGGTCTCAAGATGTTGATTGGGACTGTACATATATATAAAACCACATTGCAACATTAAAATGTTGCTTAAAATGTCTTAAAATGCAGGTTTAGCATTTTCTTTTTAGTTTCCTTTTAGCATAAAAATATAATTATTACATCATGGATTCTACTTAGATTTGGCCCTTGGCAGATAAGCATATCGCCTTTGCCCTCATAGTCACCAATGTTGCCCCTAAATGCTGTCATAAAATATAATGATGGGGCTATATTTAAAAAAAAAAATAATAATAATATCCAGCCCTACATCGTTCAATTATTTTTTGTAAACTTCCTCTGCCACAATTCTGTCCATCTGTTGTTTGCATCAGTCAGCTCAGTGTGGCTCTGAAGTGTAGGGACATACTGCCACCTGCTGGACCAAAGCAGTCTGTGATTTCTTTTACAGCATGTGTTGGACTGTCCTCAGTTACCTCTTATTAACACCCATCTCCCTCTTTATCATTCTCCAGCCCAGTGACTTCTCCGTATCTCTGAAGGCAGTGGGTAAGAACAAGCACTTTAAGGTGCAGCTGACAGATGGAGTGTACTGTATCGGCCAGCGCAGGTTCAACTCCATGGATGAGCTAGTGGAGCACTACAAGAAGGCCCCCATCTTCACCAGCGAACACGGAGAGAAGCTGTACCTGGTCAAAGCACTGCTGTGATTCGCACATGCCCACACCTACACTGGATCTCTCACACACACATAAAAACGCTTCATAACACACACGATACTAACGCCACTCCCTGACAGTCTTAACTCAAGCCTTAGCACGGGACCTCTGTGGCCACTGTGGCATCTGTGCATCCAGATCTGCAGTCACTCTAAGTTGTATTTGTTGCTCTCAAGTGGCAATCTGGTGACACTTGCTTAAACTCTAGGAATGAGCTGTCAACCCCTACAAACAGTGAGCACTGTGTAAGGAACTCCAGAGCCACATCTTCAGTGCATAGTGCGCCTCTGTCACATGGATGGGTCAACATTCGCAGTGGTGACCGCGCAGCTGCTAACAGAGCGCCCAAGGCCTTTCGTGGGGGTCAAGCTCTCCGTCAGATGTCATGCATAAAGTCCATTTACTACCACACACATTGGTTACACCTTTGCTCTTAATCCACACAGGAGGACGGAGAGGACTCGAACCTCTGAGGGACCTTCCCTTTGGTGTTGTGTTCTGTTTGACTGCCTGCCATTGTTTTATTTTTTTTATTTGAAAGAGTTGCTTGCTCCTGAGTTTTTCTGATGTTTTCTTTTGTTTTAAACTTTATTTAATTCCTCTCCTGAGGTTTGAATCATTGACTTCACATACAGTGACTTCACTAAGTGACCAGAATCACTCTCTTGCCTTTTTCTCCTTACGCTGGCAACAAAGTAGACGTTGTAAGACAGATTTCTGACCCAATTTTGCCTCCCAATGATCACAGGTTCATGGCCCAATTCAAGACTTGTTGCGACTGATTATTTCTTGAACAATCCTCAAGTGAGTGGTGTAGTGTGAATTATTTTGTGGCTCCTCACTGGAACATTACCTTCCCAATCTTATGTCTCAATATGTATGACTTGAGGTGATGAGGGAATACTTACTAGAGCTAATGAGTTTGCTAAAGAGGAAGCATCACCTGCCAGACGTAACATGCTTTTACAGCATACAAGCATAGTAGCAAACCATTGAAAAAGCTGCACTTCTTCTTAGCAAAGATTCTCCGCAAATTATTTTGATTAATTGCCAGATCAACCAGCTGAGGACAAGTACAATTAGTGTTGGACCACAATAGATCAAAGAAAAGACAATGAACAGATTATGATGTTCTGTGATAATAATGATGCATTGATTGTTAAAATCAGGGTAGATACATATATCAATGTTTGGATGAGCATTTTATGTTATCTCTATCTGAGTTGAGCCCCTATGAGAACAATGAGAAATGCACCATAAATTGTACCCTGGAACCCTGACCATTAAATCTCCTTCATATATGATGTCCATCTGAAGTCATGTTTAGGCATGGAAATGGAAAACCAATTCCAGTTAAGAAGTGATAACTATTCTTTCAAGAAATTGATATATTTTTTTTTTTTGCTTATCAATTCCTTTGACTTTGTTCTGCATACTTTGCAAATCTGGAATGTCACATTCTCATCTGAGGCAGTCAGCAGAAACGACAAGAAGTTGAAGATACGATCATGGCACACAGTGCTCAAAGTTGTGGCCAAATTTTTTTTTTTTTTTTTAAAGCTGAATCATTTTTTACGTGGACCAGAATCAGATATCTGGAGTGATATTTTTGCCACTGAAAACATGTATAGGCCAACATTTCCCACAAAAAAATCCACAGGAATCGATTAGGGTAACGTTAAAGAATCAAATTGATTAGCAGAATCGACAGTGGAATTGGTATCAATAAAATGTTAGCAATTCCCATCTCTGTCATGTTTGTGTCAAGCAAGTTGTATTGAGTCCTTCTGTCCCATGAATCTTCAGTGAAATTGCTCCTAAAAATGTCAAGCGTATGGTCTTGCAGTTCTGCTTTCGAGCATTAAAATCAGTGGAGCTGTCCTCTGTGGTCTCCTAAAATCCCACAAGGTCTGAAAACCGTCTTCAGCGTTGCCAGCTTTATTTTCATCATTCCTCTACATGATTTCTCTGCCCATTTGTGTCTTCTTCACTTCTCTTCTTGTTTCTGTCTCCACAGACCCAGCCATCAGTAGTGATGATGTTATAAAAATAGGGATTCAGTACCTTCTGTACTTGTTCTAAATAATGGGAGGAGCATTATTGCAATAGGGGAGACCTCTGAATTCTAGTAGAGTTTGAATGTTTATCAATGTAACCAAATGTGCCACCCTGTACCCATACTACTGGCTCCAGGTCTGCACTGCACTCACTATACTTGGCATTCATTCGTAGCTCTATGCTCATGCTTTATATTGTGTCACATTGAACATGCTCCTGTTCTGTTCTCCAGTATGTGTCTGTAGCTACGTGAGGATACCGACTGAGGAATAATAAAAACCTTTTTGGTAACACCTACAAGTAACACTTAATTATCTCAAGTCAGTATGATTTAAAAAATCCTCTTCTGATGTAAGTGAACAATGAGTTTATCTGTGTGACTCTTATGATTAAAGAGAATTTAAGAAAAAATGTTTTTACACACAAGGAACTCTAACAATTTAGTGATTGACTGAGACCCAAATTTTGTGCTATTAACCAGTAAAATTGTGAATTTTCTTTCATAGGTCAACAGATAATTGAAAAGTAGTCACTGTTAGTTCAAGTAAAGAAAAAATAAAAATGCAAGTGACTGCTTAACCCTGCCTCCCAACAGTTATTGTCCAATCACATCTTAGTACTTGTCTCTAGAAATAGCAAGGGCCTAGAGGTAAAAACAGAGGCATGCTGGTACTTTTCTCGTTTAGCATCTGAGGTTAAAAAATGAATCATTAGCGTTAGCTGGCTTAAGTAGCTACCAAAACTCTGTCAACTTAGACTTACCTTTTCCTGGAAGATTTCCCAAGTTACCTACAGGTTTGAAGTGGTAAATCTGATATAAAGGCTTTGTCTGAAACCACATTCTGCTGCATATTCTAACAAATATACTTAATACTTAGATAATGTTAAGTAAGTCATCCCATCATACATCTTATCTCTGGTTTGCAAGCCCACACATTTCTGGTTGAAGCTTTACTGGCTAAGCTAGCAACAAGCTAGCATTCACATCAGTCTTGAAATTCCATTCAACAACAGATATCATAATTTAATTTCTAAAGGTCAGAAGTTTTACAAATTACACTTTTAAGAGGCTTTTAAACCAAAATATGTGTTTTATGGCCTGTCTCCAGCCCCAAGCCCTATAACATGAGAAAAATCTCTCTTCTCCTCTCCAGCTGCTGTTAGCTCTGCATTCATGTGCTCAAACAGTCTGCTGGAAAATATTCGCTAAGCAGTGTTTCTCAAATAGCAGTCTAGAAAAGAAGAGGCTGTAGCTACATACCAAGGGGGTTGCGACTTGTCAAGGCAGAGATTTGGCCAATTTCTGCCAATTTTTGATTGGTCACGCCATATGCCAATCCAAAGTGATGTGCTGTAATGGACTATTTGCAAGACAGAGCAGGGATTGATGTGAAAATCAATGACTCTGGACTAAAATCCTTTCTTTGATTAAAGAAGTAAGTATATGAGTAGCCGCTAAGTTGTTTTTGTCTTTGGAAGATGTGTGTCATCTTATTCATGTGTGGATATAACAAGGGCAAACAAATAATATTCATTTCTGCTTTTGCGCAGTAATAATAATGGAGAAATAAGTATTCACATCTTTGGATGTATTTTGAAATATCTAGCATGAATAAGCGTAAATCTCAATAGGGGGCATGACCGAAAGTAATTGAGAATCATTGCCCTAACAATGTCATCAGGGGATATGGCACCTCTCCCAGATGGGAGACTCTTCGTGAACAATGTGGGGTTTTTTTTATCGCGGAAGTGGCTTCAGTGGAAGAGACATGTCTATAGACATGTCTGTTCAGCAACTGTAAACATTAGAGTACAGCAGAGGGACATACAGGCATATAAAAAGCTATATTTAACAGGGATTCTTAGGCCCTGTCCACACAGAAATTAAATTTTCTGTAAACACTACATCATTTCAAGAAACGTGTCCGTCCACATGAAAACACTGAAAATGCTGTAGTATGTATGCCAAGCCTATAAGTGGCGCTGTGACATACACTAAAACCTGAGATGATGACATGGAGCATGCACATAAAATGTGGTTTGTAAACAAACAAAACAAGATGTGACACATGCTGTTCTCCATGTCTACTTGTTGCTCACGGTGGTCGTAGAGGAGCAGAAGATTAAAAGCTCAGTGGCATCAGCAGCACGAACACAACACTGTATGCCGCTGTTGTTGTCAGGGTTGGTCAGGGTGCTGTTTTGAGTTTTATTCACTCTGGAACCCACAGAGCTTTTTTTGGGCTCCAAAAATACTGGATCTTTTTGGACTAAACGGCCAGACGATAAAAAAACAAAAAACAAAATGTTTGCAGAAAATCCTGACGTCGCCTCTGTGTGGACAGCTCCTTAGGCAACAACTTCAAAAAATGTATTCCAGGGATATCTGAGATAAAGGTAAACTTGCTTAAAAGGTAAAAAGTACTATTTAGACAGCTGTCTAATTATTTAAAGGTCACATGTCCAGCAAAATACATTTTCTTTGCTTTTAATGCTGTTAGAAGAGGCTTTGGGAGCAGAATAACATGAACCCTTTACTAAACTCTCAGTTCATGGAGAAATGCAGTGTACCTCTTTAAGAAAATGACCCTAAAAATGCTCAGTCTTTTACTTCCTGGGGTTTATGATGTAATAGCTATATGGCCTCCAAATACATGTGTGTTTTCTGCTCATCATTGGAAGACCTCATGACTGATTTGAAAGTCCACTTGTGGCCTGTAACCTCCTCCTCCCTTCTCCCATCACATAAAATTTGGGCAGCCAATCAGCACAGAGCTCATTATCATAGCCTCCTGTAGCCTCCCAGTCCCTTCTGATCCAAGTGTTTCCAAAGGGGAGGGAAAAAGAGCCACATCTCGTCCTCCAAGGACAAAATTGCTCCTTGCCACCCAAGACCTGATGTAAACAGTCAAACACACCAGGACATTGGACCTTTAAGTGTGTTTTTTTTTTTCAATAACTTTTCAAAAGCAATAAAGTATGATTACTTTTGTTTGAACTTAGCTGCTGGCAAGTTCCATTATTGTGTTGTCTTAGAGGTACAATGCACTTCTGTGGCATTTCAGTACAGCCATTGTGCTCCCATTCCATACATTGAAATTAAATCCAATCTAATGTACATAAGGGTTTTTTCCCTCTTAAGTCGCTTAATATGAATTTGGAACGTACCATTCACTCAGTGTGACCTTACATTCAGTATTAATATGGTGTGAAAGTTTGTGGTTTCAGACAGACTAACTTTCAAACACACAACATTATTGAATGCAGAGGCTGTGTGCGCAGAATAAAGCACACTGTATTCAGCAGAAATATACACTATGACTGCCAGTCATTTGTTATTTCATAAAGTAAACAACAGCTCAGCTAACACTGATACAGTGTAACATCGATTTGTTGTCTATCAAGAAAACCTTATAATGAATTCATTTGGATTTTCAGGATATGTGAAAACGTCATTTGCCTCTGAGGCAGAGCTCATGCTGATGATGCTGGTGGTGTTGCCTTTGACACAGGTTGTTGACGCTTGCCCTTTTGCCCTTTGACACTGAAATGAACCCTGCATTGTGGGAAACAGTATGTGAGGTAGACTGGTCTGATGTATATTACTGATGATTTTCAAATCAGTACAACCTACAGGTGTTTGCATACTGTATACTACATTTTGGCCAGATCAGTGTGGCTGCTAGTATAGAAGGCAGTTTTGGATACAGCCAAGAACTATGTGTTGCACAAGAACTGAGGAGTGGTCACAACTAACGGGGGCAGAGTTTAAAAAGCAGTCAGCTTGTACTAACAGTCCTCTTTCACTGTCTAAAAACCAAAAATTCTGTTGTCTGGTTTAAATAAAAAGAATTAACCTTTAGTCCTACCAAACATTGACCTTGTTTATTTTCTTTTGCTATGTGCTTTTGTTTGCCAATGGAAGTGTTGTTGATCATGGGGTCCTCAGCTTTTATATGATATATCTGAATGTTATTGAGCATTGTTATTTAATTCTTGTCTCCACTGTATGTATATATTCAAGATAAGATGAGGTGCATATATGAATCGTTAGGATCAAACTATGGTACTGTATCACCGACAACGTGATGAGAATTGAAATACTTTTGTTCAATAAAAATTTTTGAAGAATATTGAAGTTACGTGTGCTGAAAAATGTCTGGTGTGCTGTTGTCTTTACTATCATGTTTGTTGTTGAAATAATGAGTAGGCACATTACTTGCTTATCTTAGCCTACCTGTGCAGTAGCACCTTGGTTCCCAGTTTAACATGGTAGGTTGACAAAGATGACACTCGGTGCATGCTTTATGTAATGATCAGTCTTATGATTTTTTATGTTGAGGAAACAGGCAAAAGGTAAGTTCCCTTTGTGCTTAACATTTTAAGGGCTGAATTTTTGGACTCATTCCTGTAATGGTGTGTGAATTATTAATTATTAAAAACAACCAGAAATGCTTCCGTTCCGCCATATTTGTGGTCCTTGTTTTCTTTTAGCAACTGTCCTTTAGAACACACTGTGATACCTGAAAACTCAAAAGTGGATAACATCAGATGCACTTTTTAATTTCATATTACACATTATCTTATTGGCATGTGTTCTTCATTGAGCTTATTTCAGGTATGTATCTGAAAAGCATATTCTAAATCCCATATACTTTCAGCCTTGGGAACCAAGTGCTAAGTGCTAACTCACATCCACGTTTTTGGACTCGTTCCTGCATTACTCTATTATCTCTGTTTGCAGTTCACTTCTCAGTCTACAGGTAGTTGCATCCAACCTGAGATCTTGTGTGCCCTCTTGTGACATCCTCCAGTGATGCATTGCATGTAAGCAAGTTTATAAACAGGAGCTGTAAGCTAGCGTTATGAACAAGCATGTTGTCCTGCAAAATCAGTTATCTTGGCCTTTAGTGTTTTTAGAAGAGGCTTGGGGAGCAGAAAACAAGACACATTTTACTAAACTTCTCATGGAGGAATGCGCTATGTATCTTTAAAGAAAAGGAAGACAAATTTTACTTTCTTGGGTTTATTATGTCATAGCTATACAGCCCCCACTGATAGCCAGACGCCATGACTGTTTTGAATGTCCACTCTGTGACCTGTAACCCCTCCCATCAAACATTATTTGGGCAGCCAATCAGCGTAGAGCTCATTATCATAGCCCCCTGTAGCTTCCCTGCCCCCTCATATCTGAGCGTTTGCAAAGGAGAGGGAAAAAGAGCTGCATCTGGTCCTCCACAAAGACAATTTTTTTTCATATCTTAACTCAACTTAAATCAAATCCTTGCATAATAGACACCCAGAATGTGAACAGTCAAACACAGTTGGACATGGGACCTTTAACTTTGAACATTGTGGTCTGTTTAGTGTGCTTTATGTTTCGTTTTGGTTATTTTGAATGTTTCGGGCAGTCTGTGCTGTTCTCTGGGTACTTTTGAACAAATAAATTACCACATGACTCTTCAATGAATGACAGGAAAAGCTCTACCTGGTACCTCTTTGTTGAATCACACTTGGAAGCAAACTGTCTAGCTTCAAATGTTAGAAACTAACAGCATGGACAGTTTGTTGTATTAAAGAAACACTAGGCTGAAACGTGTGCTGCAGTAAATGTAAGCACTTCAGCTGAAGGTCCAAGGCAAAAGATGCTTCATGAATTAGGATTCAAAGGATGATGTTGTGATTAGAGGATATAAATACACAGCATGGAGTTATCAGAAGATCAGTGTCAGACTTAAGGACGCTGACATGTCGACAGAGGGAGCCAAAGACTGACTGATGACACATTAAAGCGTCTGAGCTCCAGATGTTAGATCTGCAGTCACCAAATTATGAAAAGGTTTGTTTTAAAACTGATAATGTCTTATTTTTACTATTTTAAACCTGCAATCAAGATAGAAGAAATTGCATTTGCAGTGAAAAGGGATCTGATGAAAACAAATATAATAGAAGCACAGGTTGTTTTCCTGCTCTGTATTGTATATATCTTTTACTTTACATCAGATCGACATTTAGCAGAATGAGATTTTAATGAAATGAAAGCAGAAATGCACTCATGTAATGGATTTCCAAAATAATCCTTACAAAGTAGAATGATTTGGTTGAGTTAATAGGCCTAAACAAGCTGAAAGCTAAAAATCCTGTTTCACACTCTGTTATCAAATTACCACTTTTGCTTCATAGAGTTCAGAATCTATTATATCACAGAGTACAGATTCACTCATTAATGCTCCTCTCAGGTGTACAAAGTCTCTCAGGGCATTTAGTTTTCTGTCTCATAGTGCATCTGTCAGCTGGTGAGAGCGGAGTGCAGCTCATGTTTGAGGTCACCTGAGGGAGAGAGAGTCTGCATGTGCATCCGTCACCATTAAAGCGCCATCTGCCTCCGCTGTGACGGCACAGAGCTGCTACAGGTTCAGCCTTCATGACTTCATGTGTGAGTGATGCTGTTAAAAATGTCCCAGCAGAGCAGTCAGTGCGATATTTTTGGTTTTCTTTGACTGTTTTGGCTCCTCTTACCTGTAAATGGTATTGATTCATGGTACATCAGAGCCACACTGAAATTATGCCAACTGCCCGGGTGCAAAATTTTCACAATTTGAAGGACACAAGAATGTACTAGTATATAAACAAAAAGCTGTCATACGAGGTAACATTACCAGCATTTATATATTTCAACACAAATGCGACAAGCAGTACTTATTCTAATGAGCTAAACAGTTTTAGTAATTTTTTATGCAAATAAGAGAGCTTTTAGTGGGTTTCAAAGTATGTTTTATTTACATCTTTACTTCTATTTTGAAAAATACATAAAACAGTTTCACAGAAACATCCACAGCCAATACTTGGAAATGTTGCTATTTTTGATACTGTTAAGGCATATTTTATCACTTTTTCTTCATTACCACACAGTTTTTAAAAATTTTAAACTAACTAGCTGGACATATTAAAGGAGGAAGAGGGCCTCATGCAGCCCCCTGGCCGCGAAATACCCTTCCCTGTACTAAGACATAGTTATATAAAGGTAGTCAGTCACTCAAAACACTTAATTTACATTATAAATCCTGTCTTTTGTGTCAGCTTATTGGTTCATGCCACAAAAATAAAGAGTTTTCTTTTTTTTTTGTAGTCATTCTGGTCAAAATCTGTAAATGCTTATTGGCCGTGACCATCGCAGATTACACATTGATTAATAAAAGATTACATCCTTGTCAAAATCTAAAATAGATGAGACAAACAAACACAAACCACAACACTGAAATACCTTTAGCACTTCAATTAAAATACAAACCCTTTTTTTCATTTGTCATTATTTATTGATTTTTATTGACTATTTATTTTTTAAATGGAAGCTCATCTGGTAGAAAGAACTAAAAATGATCTATTCCAAGGCAAAAACACAGACTGACACCCAGATATAATAAAATGAATACATTATGCTTTAATGGAAGTGAGATCAATTTTCTTTTTGCGCTTGCGTTCAACATTGACATAAAAGAAAGAGAGCAGTGCATTGCGCTGTTATTTTGTGACTAATTGTCAACAAAAGCTGTTTTTGTGCTTTTATAACAATTTAGTAAATCAAACTTGACTGAAGCTTTCAGCACAACCTCTTATTTATCCCTTGTTGTTGTGTTCATCTTGATCAATAAAACTATGCATAACTCAACAGAAGCAGTGTCGGTCACTGAGGATGAGGGGAAAGGTGGTCATAAACTCTTGAATAGTTGTTAATTTTACCCTGTTGTTTTACCTTGTTTTTCTCTTAGAGCTCTCTCTCTCTCTCTCTCTTCCCCTCATGAATCCTGTAGCCAGCAGAGTGACATGATGTCAGTCTTGCTTCTTTGCTCCCTCACAAGTGTTTTGGAAGTGGACATCAAAAAATCACCTGATTTTATTTGTCAAAACTAGAAAGCACTCGGAGAGCACAAACCTCCGCCAAGGTAGGTTTTTGTGGAGTTAAATGCACAAATGCCGAAAATGGTCCTATCTCCCAATGTCAAAGAATCCTTTAAAAAATTCCTGGATCCAGACGGTGATCCGGATCACCCCCAAAATTTAATCAGTTATTCCATATCCCAATTCAGACAATTCCTGAAAATTTCATCCAAATCCGATCAGAACTTTTCAAGTTATTTTGAACACAGACAAACAAACAGACAAACAGATAAACGCCGGCAAAAACATAACCTCCTTGGCGGAGCAGAGGTAACTACTCATGACAGCAGTTAAATGTCCTTGCGTATTTTCTGGGAAATAACTCAATTTCAGGTATTGAATTGTTTCTTTCATTCATTCATTCATTCAGGCCAACATGTTAAAAACAGTTACACTCACACACTTATATATGTATATATGTATCTATGCGTATATGTGTATCCATAAAATGAAGAGCTTAATGCTTTATTGTAAATTGTCTTGAGATAACACTTGTTATGAATTGCTGCTATACAAATAAAATTGATTGATTGATTGATTGATTGACTCAAAGACAGAATAGTTTGTTATTATAGTTTTGATATTAACAACAGGTGTTTGCAAAGTAAATGTTTGTTGTGAAGTGTTCCAGGTGAAAGCAGCAGAGAAGCTAAAGGCTTTTTTTTTTCAAATGAAGTAGTCGTTTGGGATACTTTCAGCACCAGTCAGTCACTCAAACGTGTTGAATATTGATTAGTAGACTGATTTAACAGAGATGTAATATCCAGAGGCATTTACCAATCAGAGCATTGTTAATAAATAAAACTCAGTGTGTGTCATGTCTTTCACTCAGCCCACCTCATCATATAAAATGCAATGATGCGTGGAGAAATTGTCACTGTAATAAATCTGAGGGCTGAGTGATAAATGGAAGCCAGAGGTTTTGAGAGTGGAGGCAGAGATGTTTCTGTAAATAATATCCCAATAATCAAAAACAGATTAAAATACCGCCTCAGTTATGTTTTCTGCTGATCATTGTGTGTGTGTGTGTGTGTAAGCTGTGAGCTTAATGATATCACTCAGAATCAATGGTCACTTTTGATCAGTGAGATATTAATAAGTATTAATAAGTGCACAGATTTAAACACATGCCAAAAAACTCAATAACTTTGACATATAAGAAATTCTTAACTGTTCTTCATGACAGAGGTTTGAACTTTATATTTAGAAATGTTTTTCTTAATAATAATGAAGCCAAAGCAATGAGAAAACTGTCAGAAGCATGAAAAGCAAAAGCATGCCTGTTCAATCAAACCTCTTAGATGTTATAAAAAAATGACTTAAATTCTCCAAAAGATGTTTTTAGAAGGGGTTTTCTTCTGTTACAGGAAGGATAACAAAATACAACTACATTTATTACATACATTTATAGTACATACAATTAGGTCAGAAAAGGAAACATTTTTAACATCTGTAACATGAGCTGCAGTCCCTCTCCACTCCACATGATGGCAGTGTTGTGCTTCTACACGATCCTACCACATCTGTTTATGTTTTTAGTTATTTATATTCTGAGCATATAAAAGATATTGAAGAAAAAAAGACAGCCACTGTTTGTTTGTTAAATGGAAAAAATCATTTTCTTGAAGTGACAGCTGGATTATTTGCTTTAAGTCCATTTTAATGAATTTTTCCCTGTTTGCTCTTTTTCTTTTATCGGGTGGAGCAGAGTAATTCCAAAGAGCTCTACAAGGAACCAGAAGAATAAGAAAAAAGAGGAAAATAAGGTTGAACATGTCTCTAAAACTGCATTGATATGGAACATGGATTTCATATTTGGATGAGTTAAATTCAAAGCAGAATCCTGCGAGGCTGATTTGGACTGAGATGTTTGAACTTTACTTGAAATATGCAAAACCATGCAAAGAATATCCCAAAGAGCTGTAACTGAATTAGACTTTTATAAACACAATTTAAACCTAATGCATAACTAATCAAAACCAGTGACATCTGGTCTCAGTTAAGTTCCCCATTTCTTTGACTTTTACAGAGAAATATCAAACATTGCTTCCTTTTCTCTCTTAAAAACATAAATATATCAGAAATTCTACAGGCTGTGCAGTCTTCCTTTTTTTATTTATTTTGTGGAGGTAAAAATGTGAGGATTCCTCCCTCTCTGAGCTGTTTCCGCCCTCCCTCACTGCTCCTCTGCCTCTCTACTGCCCAGGGAGTGGGCGTGGTTTCCCCCTGCTTGCTCCGCTGCAGCCACACACCTGCTATGAATCACCTAATCACCTCCACTATTTAACCGGCTCCTGGTCACCTCTTCAGCGCCGGTGGATTTCCTCAACCAGAGTGTGTTCTACACAAGCCCTCACCACGCCAACCACCTGTAAATACTCACTATCGTCACAAGAAACCCTTACGTACACTCGACTTCCCCTTTTTCCCCTGTTTGGAGTTGTGTAACCAATAAAACCACTGGCTACGTTTATATGCAGTCAATATTCGGGTTAAGATTAATATTGCGGTTTCTGAAACATTCGGAATAACCCAGTTTACATGCGTGAGCAAACAGGGTTATTCCTCTATGCATAGTATCCCGAACAAAACAGCGATGCACGGAGAACGTCATCACGCACAGAAAATGTCATGATGCGTGTCATTTCAGCTTCTTCTTCCTGTATCCAATAGCAACGAGAACAACAGCGGCAGCACAGCGGATAATGAACGGCCCGGAGCAGGTAACAGTCGGCTTCGTTTGCGCTTTGGTGCTGGTACTGACCCACCACCAGTACTTGACACTATTCTTTGTCAGTTTCTTCATTAATGGAAGACGAGAACATGAAGAAATAGGAAATGGAGCCAGAGCTGTGCCATGTTACAACAACTGCTTCCTGTACTCAAAAGACCAAGATTCCTTGCGAAAAGAACATGCACAGTACACAACTTAATGTTCCTTTCGATGAGGATATCCCGATCGGCGTATACATGACCAAATATTCGGGTTAGAAAAGTAGTAACCCAGGGGTGATTTTCGGGTTTTTAAAAACTGGAACATTCTGGTTTTTCAAAAGGTTTTTTGGTGTTTACATGGCTGCATGCAACCGAGTTATTGCTGATATTCCGGTTATAAAAGGTTTAATGACTGCATGTAAACGTCGCCATTGTCAACTTTTACCTGCCTCTGTCTTTCAGCTTTTGGATCCAACATTAAAATATCTGGAGTCATTCTGTCAACAAAAAATGGCTTAACAAAACAAAAAAATTAACACAAATCCAAAATGAGAACACAAACAAAACATAATCTTAAAAGATGAATACCAATGACACAAATAAGATTTAAAAAAAAATAGCTTAACAAATCCAAAAATGAAAACAAATAAACCAAATCAAAAAAATGCAAAACAATCCAAAAAAGAACAAAGACAAAATAAATAAAAAAATATCACAAATAAAACATATTCTAAATAAATGAATTCAAACAACAAATCCAAAAATGGCTTAACAAATTCATAAAAAAAAACACGCATAAAACAAATAAAAAAATGAAAACAAACTAAAATTTAAAAAAATAAACGCCGACAAAACAATCCAAAACAAAATAGTAAACAAAACATCTTCTAAAAAATTAGCACAAACAACATAAATCAGAAGAATGACTTAATAAACCCAAAAAATAAGAAAACACAAGACAAATCCATAAAATGAAAACAAAGGAAAAAATAACAATGCATCAAAACAAACGTTGCTGCTAACCATTGACCCATCTCAGGCCCTGATAATAATAATAAGCAAATACTCCTTAAAATGTATTTTCTGAAAATTATTCTTTTTTTTTTTTTTTACATTTAAAAAAAAAGTGGTATTATGTAAACATACTGGCCTGAAAAAAAAGTGTTCTAATCTTAAAGCAGTTTGGGGGAATATGACATTTCTTGTCATTAGGTAACAATATGTCAGAATATTAAAGGATTAAGGGTAATTAAGGATATTAAAGGTTAAGCAGTACGATCTACTAAATATGTGCTATTGGTGAAATTGTCTTTTTGCTGATCAACCATGCCATCATTACTATCAATCTGCTGTATTTTTTGGAAGAGCAAATGTCAGCAGTCTTTATTACTGGTGTCTGGATGAGTGAAGTGTGACTTAGTTGAACAATCAAGGCGGCCTTTAAAGGGGGGATGAATGAGAAAGTCGGAGGGCCCCAAAAAGACAGGAAATTATATGGTCCATCTCAAATAATAGAGTATTTATTTTAATGTAAATGCTCACCATAACCCATTAAAAATATTAAATGCATTTTTTTCAATAGGTGCATGTTTCAAAATGGAGGCCCGCTTGTAGTAAACTGGTATGAGACTTTAATTTTGTAATATTAACATTGTCCTTGGACTTATTACAGTTAGCTATAAGGATAGCATTATCATACTTCTTACCTCTCAATCTTTGTTCTTCTAGTAAGCGCCACAACTGATTCAAGCCATATTAAGAAAACTAGCACAAACAGGCTACAGGTCCAGTATTTGTACTTTGATATTATCAGATTACATTGGGTGCCCATTTACAAAGCCTTCCAGGGGCCCAGCTACTTCTATGGGCAGCCCTGGCACCAATCAAAGTGTGTGGGATTTAATTGAGAGTGAGCTCTGAGTGATGGGAACAGAAATGTCTGAATAATTACACCTAGTGATTGAGAGTGTGACAGTGACAACAGAATGTAGTTTAGATACGTACAAGGCCAAATACATGCTCAACACCGGCTGCAGTCCTGTCCATTACCTGGCAGTGATGAATTGGCACAATAATGGCTTCTCCGTCTTGTCCTTTACATTTCTTCTCCTCAAAGCTCTTTCTCCTCCTTAAGTCTCATTTACTGTGTCATCTCACAGCCAGCACCTGTAAGTGAGGAGCTCAGCAGCTTCACACATTCACTCTGACAGACTCTGAACATCTTTTACAGATGGAGATGCTTTTATCTTGTCTGTTTCTTTACATTCACACCAAAAACGTCTCCTCTGTAAGACAAGGTGACAGAATGTTCCCTAACTTTCTTTTTACAAATATGTCTCTCTGAAGCATCAGTGAAATTATCTGTCTGACAAGTTCCTCAGGCTCTAACAGCTTTGTGGCTACAACCAAGCCTGCCCAGAGAAATGATTGGGCCCTTCAGTGGCACAAGGAATGGGCCCCTCCCCAATGAGGTTTAAAGCTTTCTAACTTTTCATGATAAAAACTAAGGGCCCCTTTACACAACAACGATGTAACCAGAAAGGGAAAGGTTTTTCCTTTGCATTTTCAAAAATTTCCACACGGAGATGGTGTGATAACAATGCTTGTCCACACGGATCCGCGAGAGCGACTGAAACACGGTACTATGCATGCCAGACCAGTAGTTGGCGATGTAAGTTTGTAGTGTCTTTGGCGAATATAATAAATGCGTCTCCACTGGTCAGAATACTGATGCAGCAAATCCACATTTTGTTGTAGGAGCGATGACAAACCTAGCACAGTTAGGAGCACACATGCTGCTTAGTAGTCGGCCATAGCTGTTGTTGTTGTTCCTAGGTGCATGCACTTCCTTTATCTGAAAGAGTACTGCGTATGCGCCATGCCTCCCCATTTTCCCTGAAAACGGAGGTTCCTGTTTACAAGGATACAACAACAAAAACATTAAAAAGTTTGCGAATTCAGGCACTCCGGGCACCGTTCTCCTGTAAACTGAAGGCGCAAACACAACGAAAACTCTCTGTTTTTGGTCGTTTTTGTTGTTGTTGTGTAAACGGGCCCTAAATGGACATTTTACTTTACTGATTCAGTATGTAATATTGGTTATTTAATTGAGAATGTGCTTTGAGAGTCATTGCTCCAATTTGGTAAACCATTTCATTGCTTACCTTCTAGGCCCCCATCCACGCCTGGGCTCCAGGAAGCTTTCTCCTTTATCCCTCTCTTATGGGCTGCCTTAGCTACAACTACTGATCACATTCATTAAATGAATAGATTGTGTTTTCTGGAGCGAGGCTGCTAAAGGCTCATGGCACAAGTAAATATGAGTGTCAATAAAGGAACTTGTGAGCTTTGTTCCTAGGGGGAAATATCCAGGGGCAGATAGTAGATGGTACATAACAGTACATGGTACCACCAAAAGCCTCATAATTAACCCATTTATAAGTTAAAACTACTCAAGAAACTATGTTGGCTGAACAATACACAACAGTAAGATTCTTCACAACATTCAACTTCTCCCTGACAAAGCCTGTTTAGAACTATTTTGTGATGCAATGAAGGGCTAAATATCCTCCCGCCAGCAACTCCCCTCATTAGATCAGGCCAGTGCTGCAGCAGTTATATTTATTAGTGCCACAGGCCTTGAACAACCCCACATCAAAAAACAACTAACTCTTCAATATTTTATAAGTTTTTGTTAAAAACAACAAAAAGCTGTGAAAATAGTTGTGTTTAACGTTACTCTTCCATTTTTCATACTTTTAAACAATCTAGGAGGAAAAAAAAGTCATTTTATTTGGTAATACACCTTCGAGGACTTGGATTATGAGATATTTATTTTTATATTCATGTATTCATATTTAAAACACTAGTATCATGACAGTACAAGGGTGATACATGTTAAATTGTGTGGCACGTTTCTCTCCATCTATCTGAGTCCACTTTTTCAGGGCTGGGTTGAGGTGGCAGCAGGCTTAACAAGTTGACCCAGGCTCTTCTAAGCAATAATTTCCAGACCCCTTGAGGGATTCTGGTGCTTTCCCAGGCTAAATGGAATATGTAATCCTTCTGGCAAGCTCTGGGTCTATCTCAGGGTCTTCCTTCTTCTGGACGTGACCAGAAAACCTGTATAAAGAGATGCCCAGGGGCATCAAATCAGCTTCCTCAATCACTTCCACTCGGTCCTTTGAATAAGGCAGTAGCAGCCTCTCTCTGTGCTCCCTCTGGATGTCTGATCAACTCTCAGACTAAACCAAGCAGCCAATGGGTGGATACTTTTGGGATGTTTTTTGTTTAATAATATATCCTGTTAAAGACACCTGACCATTGGTGAGAGTAGAGACATTTGGTAGATCATTGGCTGATAATAAGCACTGCCCTCAGTTTAAGTGTCCTCTCAGCCCAAGTGTTCTATAGTTCATAAAACTTTAGATGTAGTTCAAAAGAACTTAGACTACCATAAAGTACCAAATAATAGCCGGGTTCCAACTAATCGCCTGGTCTGCTCAGTGATTGAAACAAATAAAAGCCCCAGCTATTATTTGGTATTTTACGGTATATTCATGATGAACATAATGGCTGTGATGTCAGCCATGGTTCCTAAAACACACTTCTGAAATCGAATGACTGTGATCACTATATTAGGAGCAATCGGGAATGCTAAAACAAATTTCTGGCTGAGAAAAGCATTAAGCCTCCCAGCAAACAACTACTCTCCTTAAAATCGCAACAACTGAGAAAATAATTAATAGAATAAAAAAACACACATTGGCACAGTAAAATCAATTTAATATCACTTCAGTTTTATTAAAAACAGCAGTAAAATTCAGAGACTGATGTCCATGTGTATCCATTTAATTGCAGCCCGCTGTGCTGTGCTCAGCCTCTCTTTAGCTTTTGACTTCACTGCTCTGAAGAGTTTTAGTGCCGCAGTTGTTGAAGTAATACTTAGAGATGGGGCACGGGGATCCAACCAGCATGTAACAAAATTTCTTGTTTTCCCTAAACAAGGTGAGACCTCCTGTCTTCCACATAAAGTTAGCATTCAGAGTCAGATTAACCTAGCTGCTGTATTATTATTAATGTTAACATTATGACTATGACAAATCATACACAGCAAAATCTGCACAGTCAAATTAACTCTGTCATAGTTAATAATAACACTTCTCATATGAACCCATTCATATCGGTCCATACCTCAGAGAGTTGATCAAACTCTTTAATAACACTAAAAAGTGTTGTTATTGACTCATTTTGGAGTCAAAATATAACCCTTTGCAACACTTTACTATGTGACTTTTGATCAACATTTTCATCTATTGTTAGGAATGTACTCCTTCAAAGTCTAAATTAACACTGCAAGGTGTAAATATTTCTGTAATTATTTTATATTTACTAGAATTTTTTGCTGACATAAGGCCTCTGTGTTTAGTTTATCTTGAAGAATTTCCACCACAATAAAGAAATACTTTCAATCTGGTTCTCATTGCCTTAAATTTAACTCACGGCAAGGAACCAAATTCAGAGGTCATGCATAGACGGCAGATTTCCTGTTGAAGCCCTGCAGCATTTGTTGGTATATGGGTGGGACAGGGTGATTAACAGTGTGAGTGTCAATTCCAGGTTTAGAGTTCAGAGTGACCAGTTCATAGTTAGATATGCTGCAGTTACACCTACAAATCTGATTTATTGACACCCAAGTTTTACTCTTTTTTTAATAACTCCAACTCTTTTTCTATTGATAGTAAATTTTCAGGGATTTGACTCCATCCAGAATATAATAAAATCTGCATCTATGAACATTTTACCAACACCAAAATCTTAACTCTTATAAACTTGTTGTGTAAACATACAAAGGAATGCATTTTTTTTGTATTGTTTAAGGCCCCAGTTTGAGTCAATCACAGATATAAATATCTCTTTTTGAAAACTAAAAAATAAAAAGACAAAATCTTTGAAATTAATCTGTGTTTTGATTCAAATTGTAATTGCCCAGTTATCACCATTACTCTGGTGAAGTTTGGACTGTGGAAATACGAAGACATCTCGACAGTGAAATGTTGTACTGATGCTGTTGCAGACTTTTCACCTTTACAGGACGAATATGTGCTCTGTTTATCTGAAACCTACCATACATCAGCACCAGTGGTGAAAATCCCCCTTCAATGTTGGGGGGGACAATAAACAGTAAAATTTCAGAGAGTAATTCTTGGGGGGGACACTAAAATAAATGTTATATTTTTGCTGTGTTGTTTTTAAATTCTTTCTCAAATGTCTTGCATAGTTATATTAAACAATAACTGTAAGTCATTGTTCCTTGTTAGTCCATATCCTTCCTGTCTGCAGGTTTGTTTATGCTCAACCAGCAATTCCAACAGTTGTATTGGTCGGAAGGTGTGAACTACACCATATGGACAATTCACAGATTCATTACAAACTAAGATGAAAAGATGTGCTACATACAGTGCAAATTTCATTTTAGCTTAAAAATAAACACCCTATTAGCTGTGTGCTGTGTTAATTTAAAACACGCCGGCAGACTTCGAACGCAGGAATTGAAATTTTGCTTTTCATGTTGTGCTTGTTGAAAAAGTGGAGTGATAACTTATCAACCATTCTGTGTTTTAATACACTTACCTCGTCTGATCACCACCACTTTGTCCGCCTGCCTCTGTGTGTACACGGCTCTGCAGCAGCAGCTACGCCGGTGTTCTGTTGAATTAGGCTGCCCCGTCGTAAAAAGCTACCACCTGCATAAATCGACAGCAGCATCTGTCGATTCACAGTACGGTGTTGAAAAATGCTTGGGTTTTGTCACGCCAATTTGGATGCCAAATAATGCTTCCACCGTAGAATCACTGTTAGTAAGTTATTTTTATGTTCGTGGGAAGAGGAAGCACATTGTGAAGAGCATATGTAGTCATCAAATTAAGCTCCCAGTATAGATAGTCTATTTTGACAGGCTTGTGAACTTTTCTACACTATTATCATCTAATGTCAATACTCTACATCAGTCTATCATGCACATCTAATTGCTTCCATGCTTACTGGTAAAAAGCCACTATGAAAGAAATACGTTCAAAGTATTATTCACGTGCAGTGCCAGTACAATAGTTAATCCAACTTCTGCATGGGGTAGCTCATATCGATGGGTATTTAAACAGAAAAAACGTTTACGGGTCCTGCGCATGGGTAGTGCTAGGTAGCTCATCTCGACAGGGTGCGTGTTTCGATGGGACACTGGTCGCCGGGAGAAACAGTTTGGACCAAACCATTGTGAGGGGAGGGGGGTTGTAATCTTTAACAGTTAAAATTGTCTGACAATGTGTTTTTAAGTAGCGTTACTTGTATTGTACCGTCAAAGCACATACTAGAAAAATCTTATTTGAACCGGATTTTTGGGAGGGACAACTTTGTGGAAGGGATTTGCGCCTATGATGAGCACAACAGAAGGAGAAGTGGTGGAATACAGAAAAGCAAAATACACAGAGGGCTAAGCTGTTGCCCTGTGGCTGTCTGTTGGTTCAGACTGTCTGAATCCCAGGTGTGAAAACTGTCTGCTTCATGATTCTCTTCATCTGCCTCCATCCACTCTCCCCTCTGCCCTGCTCATATCCTTTTCCCCTTGAAATACTAAATCGATCTCTCCAGCTTGGGGCCAAAATATATCACACCAAGACCCCTAATGGTTGTGACACAACATGATTAAATTTACACTGATGAAGACAATTAGTCTGTGTCATTAGGCTGATGCAGATGTGACCAATCCTTTCTCACCTCACCTAAAAAACAGACCTCTGTACAGCACATGTGAACTATTGCAGGAAAATAACGGCAGTGTGTCAATAAGACATTTTACACGTGGAGTACCAAAAGGTGCATGTTTAGAACCACTATCATTTTCTGTATTTTTCAGTGATCTTACGTCTTTCAAAGGGACTCATTGCTCTGTATTCAGATAACACAACACTGTATTTTTTCCACATCATATGTAAAATGAACAACATTTTATCAGTCAACTAGTCTTTGGTAACACTTTCTATAAAGCCCTTCTTCATAATGCATTGTAAGTTAATTTTATGAATGTTTATTATACATCATAATGTGCTGTTGCCGTATGATCATCGTTATAAGCACTTGTGATCATTTATAATGTCTATAATAGTAATCATAAGTCATTATTGTGACAGGATTGGATATGAGTTATAATAATATTTAAAGTGTTATATTGCACATTTTGTAAATTTTAATACTGCTTTATACCAGTAAGTCTGTTTCTTATGAAGCCTTTTATAATAATTAAAGAGGTTACTTATTTTAAAAAACATATTTGCTGGTCACTAGCCGTATTCACAAGAGCAGTGTGTGGCAATTTTCATTTTTGGTGCATCATAGTCAATTTATAATTAACACCATATAATGAATTATAATGTGATTATGTGGCTCTGTCAATATTCATAGATGATCCAAGTAAAGTAATTAAACGTGTTTTTAGCAGATGCAATTCATTTTTTAATAAAGTGGTTGTCAGTTACTTCCTGTTGTGCCCACTCTTCGAGATGAACATTTTTTCACGCCCAGTCCAATTTTGTCATGTTCAAATTTTCATGCAAAATTTGCCAAACTGTCTCTTAATCAACTGCGTCTATTTCTGTTGTCATTCTTAAACTGAGTCGTCAGTCATTTTGAACAGTCTTTCATTATGTTGAATGTTTTCAGAATTTTCTGACGCACATGGACCCCCAAGACATTCATTGTTTTGGACTTCCTCTCTGCCTCTCTGAGTCATAACTGAATCGTGACGTGGGATGGACTGTAGCAAATCAAGAAGCGAGCTGACTGAGGAACATGAAGCAGCCGTAAATAAAACAAGCGTGGCTGACCTAAACCAGAAAGTTCAGAGGACCTCAGAAATGGAGGACCAGTTCACGTGTTCACACTGTCTCCAGGATATTTTCCACAGTCTTCTCTTTTTTTTTAGTTCCCCCCATCATCCCTTTTTTCATATGTCCTCTTCCAGCGGCGGCTCCTGAAAAATTTCTCAAGAGGGGCAACAGTTGTGGTGATGGCTAAGATGATCCGTTCAATAGGTAAATCAATAATTAACAGAAGTCAGATAGCTAACTTTACAGTGATACATTGCATTGTTTAATTTGGTTTTCCTGTTCAACCACTGGATGGCAACACCGGACATAACATACATACTGTACAATATTTTTGTATAGCTGTGTCAAGTTTAATGTCTAAAATACAATAAATTTGTTTCCACAGTAAAACACTAACTTATTGGGTGGTCCCAAATAACTCTTTTAATACCATAATTATAACAGGCCGCCTGGTCTTTTTTTGTCAGAAAATGTGTCAGGAAATGTGCTTTTTGACTAATTTTTTTCACCCTATGTTCATGAGAAATAAACATAAACAATTCTGGCAAGTATTTGTCAATCTTATGTTATAAATGCTTAAAATAGTGTGTAATTACAATAAAAGAAAATTGATTTGAATTTTCAACAGGTTTCTCTTTATAAAAAATCTAAATGAACATGTACAAATGCTTTTTGAGATGACGAAAAATAAACTTAACCCATTAACATACACTCAAACGTTTTGTTTGCCTACAGCATTCAGTGTCCATGTTACAGACTGTTTTATTAGACCATGTCCAGGCGTTTTTTATTGACAATAAGTTCCTGAAGCAGTTCCTGTCCAGATGAAGACAGAGTCCAAGGTTGCACTCCTCACACATCCATGGAGTGCTTTTTCTGCACACAGTGCACTGCTTCCTCCCCAGGCTTACCCCCTGTCTTTTCTCAATATGATCTGTTTTTTGTTCTCTGAGGAAGTTGTTACTGATGATGCATATATGTGCAGGTAACAGCGAATATACGGCAAAACATGGCAAAAATATGGCAAAAGAACAAAAAGGAAACACTCCAGAATGACACTAATGCTATTATTAGAATATCTGTACACTATTTACTTCGAAAATACTGATAAACGACTGATGAATCCCTCACATGTATCACTTTGAATCATCTCTCATCTCGCGCTGGGCGTATCGTCCAAGCAGGCATCAGTGCGTATGACGAAATCACGTTGGGGCAATCCCTTCCGGAGCCCATAGAAATGCAATGTGAGGTCCAAAATTTGATAAAAAGAGTCTCAACATGTGAGTCTATGAGAGCGCCTAAGGCGAATTTCAATCTGACTGAAATTGCCCCAAGGGGGCAGGGCTGCTGGTTGGACAGTGACATCGCAGCGATATTCAGGCTGCTGATTAGACAATAATATGAAGACTTAATATGAAGACTTAGACTGGCACAATTACGTCTTTTCTCTCTCTTTTTCACATGTCTTAAGGAGGGTGGTGCACTATTGCCCACTATGGGCCAGCCGCCCCTGTCCTCTTCCATGTTGCGTGTTGTGTTTTCTGGTCGTTGCCATGTTTCTTCTTCATTTTTGTAAGATCATGTTTGATATTGCAGGGTTTCTGTCTTGGAGGACTAGATTCCAGATCAGTGGTGGGACAGAATCGTTATGTATGTGCTGTGTTGAGATTATCAGAGCACACAGACACACAGACACACACACACACACACACAGTATGATCAAAACTGTTTAATGCCTGATTTTTTGTCTTTGTGTATGGGGTCTGTAACAGATAAAAAAATCTCTTCAGATTTAGAATGTCCTTATGTGTGTACACTGCTTTTGATGCTAGCAGTGAACCAAAGACGTCACTTATTGGAAATTTGCTGCAGTTGTTTGTAAAAACCCACATGGTTTTATTGTCATAAGTGCAGTGTTATGCTTTTACGTAAAATATGAAGCAAATTCTCCATATTGTTTTTACAAGAATAGTCTCAACAGCCAAAGGTACTGGTGGTTGGAAAAATAGACGGAGAGACCAAAAATCTCAAAAGCATTATTACTCTTTGACCAGCACGGAGGCACAAAAACATAAATGAATGAGTCTTTTTGGCACGTCTTAAAGACAGGCAGGTGTAAAGAGGCAACATGTGAAAAGCAAACATGCCCGCCTTCCTGTCTGCTCCTAATGGAGACACAGTTAGCGTGCCGAAGTCAGTCTGCCATCAAGACAGAAAGAGAGAGAGATCAGGGGACACGACCACGAGAATTATCAGGTAAGACAGGAAGGATGACGGCCTTCACACATGGATGATTTTTTTTATATTTCTCACAGATATAATGTAGACTGAAGCCTTTTAGGACATGCTGTCCTTGATCGACACTTCATTCTCTGTTGCTAATACCTATGCACAGGTTTTAACTACATATAAAGCTGAACAGTATAATTTCCATCAGGTCAAGTCTTTCTGTATTTCCTCTTTTAGTTTGTGAAATCATGCGTCTTTGGTGCATGCTGCTTTGTTCCTGTCTGCTCGTCCTCCTCCCTCCTACAGGTGTGTCAGCCTCTCATGTGGGACAAATTACACATATATGGACTTGACATTGTGATATGCAGCAATTCTGCCATGGCAAGGTGTGAAATAATTTTCGCACATCTCTCCATCGTTTCTGACAGCAGCAGAGGGGGGCGACAAAGCCGGAGGGAGGGGGGAGAGAGAGAAACGGAGCCTGCCGTACTGGGGCCTCTGGTCATCGGATTTCTTCGGCTGGTTGGAGGAGCTGAGAGCACAGGCGGCTGAGGCGGGGATGCAGGACCTGGCTCGCACGTTCTGGGCTCACTTTCCTATCGCAAACCAGCTGGGATATGACAGCCCAGAGTCTGACTACCAACCTGAGGAGTGAGGAGAGAGAGCCAGATGATGAGAGCTCTGAGAGCGTTGGGGCAAGAGAAATCAGCTTTAACATGTATTTGTATGAATAAAGTTTGAAGAATCAACTCAAATATCTGCAAATTTCCATCTTTCTGCTTCTTTAACCATTTTAAATAACATCACCACAAACTGTAGCCTGCACAACAACATCACACAGAAACAAAGCTCTGTATAACTTTTGATAAAACTTAAAATTTAGAGTTAACACTGCTTATTCATTCATTTAATTATTTATTTATTTAAATAGAGGACAGTGCACATTGATGAACATTAACATGTAAATGTGTCAGATTATAGCCACAGGCTAATTTCCATCTGTAGTCCCCGGCAGGTTGATGTACTGCATTTGTACAGGTATGTACAATCTTAAAATACATAAAGTACATGAAACAACGGTAACGGGCAGCAAGAAGATGACAAACATAACATGAAATTTACATTGAATTACAGGACACACATACAACAACACAAATGATATGCTCAAGACAAACCATAACAAAGAGCCCCTTAGGGTTAAAGTGCATGAGCTGTTTAATGTGCTAGTGTATGATTTCACACTTGCCCACACCAGTTGTATTGCACAGGTTGTGCATAGGCAGACCTGTTTATGCACAGTATTGCACATAGTTAGCATACACAGATGTAATCATGCATGCAAAATTGCACTTAGATTACATACATAGAGGTATTTATGTAGGCACATTAAGGATAGATGTTTATAAATGGTCACAGGTGAGAGTGACCACTGCTGTGAGAGCTTTCTTAGTTACCATTAAACAAACTGAAATTAATACCTCTCAATGACCTCAGAAGGAGGCTGCTAGGGACAAAATCTTTCATTTCTCTATTTCTGAGGCTTGGGTAGACCTACACAGGGAAGGCATCAGATTGTGTACATGACAACACTGCCGAAACAGCCTCTTTTTGGGGACAAGAGGTATGGGCATAGTTTTTAAGAAAAATCAAACAAATGCATTACCTTGCACAGCAGCTGGACCAGCCTGATTCAATGTAATAATCAAGCAGATTCATCTTGCCGAGCTCCAATTTACAAATGATTGTGCTCTGCCCAATCAGCGTCCTATAGTGTAGGAAGAGGTGGAGCTACGAGCAAGATGATAACAGTGACTGTACTTATAGAGATTAGCATAGATATTAACAGCTTCAGTCGCAGTTTATCAAATCTTGACCACATTTCTAAATGAAAAACAAATAACACTACAAACTCCTCCACAGTCGCTCCAGTTGGCCCAAGTTCGGGTTAAACTGATGGATCTGTTTCTTTATGTCATCCTCTACTTTTGATACCTGATTTTCTGTTCAATGAAAGAAAAAAGCAAACAAAAATCCAGTGCTTAACAAATGTATTTGACCACCACCCAATGTAAGGTTTATGCCACTGCTGCCCTGAATTAACAACATTGGTAATTACCAAAGTCATTTTTATGTTTCTGTTATGGTTAATCCACCAGTATGTAGACGCTCTTTAACTGAAATGATACTTTTAATGCTAAAATAAAATCATTGTTATCCATAAAATTTCAAATTTGCTGTTTTCCAAAAAACAAAGTAAAATTAGTAAAACTCATTATCATTTCTTGATTAATGTGTCAAATTATAGTTATTTGCTTGCATTCCTGAACTGAAAAATTGATGTTATTGGTTAAATGTTATCCTTCATTAATTTTTCTCCCTTCAGAAAAGCCCAGTGAGCCGGCTCAAATTTCAGTATAAAAGAGAAAATTCATTCAATCATTCCTCTTCAAAATGTTTGTCCAATAACAATAACGTTTCCAGTTTTAAACAAGTTTGTGAAAGATTGCCAAAATACTTGTGTTTTTTGTATTTATGGTCTAAACATTTGTTAAGCACTGTAAATCTTGACAAAAATTATTGTAACACTTTCATGAGTCTTAAAACACAACCAGAAAAAAAACACTCCCCAACAAGAGCTTCAACCTTTATTTTATTCATAAATTTTTAATATTTGAGTATTTGGCCTGTGTGTGTAAGGCATGTTTCTTCATAAACATATCTAGCCAACTGTCTTGTTTCAGGATAATAGTTAGCAAACAGAAGTTATGAATCACTTACTGCTCCTCACCTCTTGAATATTTAATCCTGCTTAAACAAGAAATCAATGTAAAGTGTCACTGTAATTAAACACTGTTAAGTGTGCTATCAAGCTGTCAAAGATAGATTCAACAATTAAACAGACTTGGATGCAAAATTAAGACTGAAAAATGCCATGATTGTGTAGAGTCCAGATGATAAAAAGCCTTTGTTGTGGATTTTTGAGCGATTTTGTCCTCTTAGTGAAAAATGTCAGGGAGAGCCGTGGGGACCATCTCGGACTTCTGTGTGCTAAAGCGCCAGACTGTGGGGTCACACCACTCAGACTGTCAAGTCAAGTGTGAGGGAAACGAGACCTGAAGGATGGACAGACAGTTTGATGAGGTCAAAAGAGCACTCAAAGGAAAAAGCTTCAAAACAAAGTTCAACACACATCTCTGCTCTAACAGTGCTTTAACTTTTATTCCCAGGACTCCAAAAAAACAAACACAGAGAGCATGCAGAGGATTACCTTACTGTGTTTTATCTTTGTCCAGGAACACGCTGATGCAGAGATGCTCATTTCATGCCTCTCTGGGCAGGAAAAGAAAAGCTTTGTTCCTGAATTCCTGAGTTCACATTTTCCAGCACTTTGTTCTTTTTTCCAGCTCAGTGTGAAGTTTACTTAGATGCGTATATCAAACATCTGATAAGAGTTTGTTGTGTAAGTTGTGAATTTTTCCATCCTAAGAGTGAGTCACGTCATCTCTGCCCCTCAAGTCCTTCATTCCTCGCCCTCCTCCCTTGCTCTAGTATGTTTAGAGGCTGATAATTACAAACAGCATGAGCGGCGACATGAGGGATCAGGGTCTCTCTGTGTCTGCAATGTGTTTGCAGGCTTTTGAGCATGGAGGCTTTTGGCTGAAAGAGTCAGTTTTTATCACAGAAATCTGGTTCATCTTGTTTGAGAGAGAATAAAACATGAACGAGGCAAGTTCCTTTCTATAGCAAATTTCTGCAAGCAGGCAATTTAAAGCCCTTCACAAGATTCATCAGAACATCTTAACAAAAAGAAAAAGAAGAATATCAGAGGGAAAGGTTTAAAAAGTTGTAAAAACACAAAACAAAACATTAAAACCTTCAAAAAGGAATAAGAGAAGAAAAGCAATAAGAACTTAATCACCGATAAAAGCTAAAAATATATATATTTTTTGTTGCCAGGCAGCTTTTAGTCACAGACCCAAGATATCATGAGACAAAGGGGATAGGCCAACAATTTTTTTGTGTTTGTATCTTGTCTCACTCTCGAGTCTATGACACCATTCTTTCCACTGTGCGTGCAGTAACAAAGAAGAGACGAGCAGAGCCAGCCCACCGCGAATTAGCTTAGCTAAGACACTGGGAATCAATGGGTAGCGTTAGCCTGACTCTGCCTACAGTCATTAGATAAACTCTTCAGCAACTATAAATGGTCCTGTGTGCTTGCTGTGACTCATATTTGTTTACCGTGTTATGTTATGTTATCTATTTCTAGACTAAGATTAGTGCTTTATGTGATTTTCTCAGGAAATACACATAAAACCAAACTGTAGGGCACATGCGCAAACCAAGCGGATGTGCTTGTAAGTAAGTCAACAAACCAAAGCCTCTGTTTACGAGTAAAAGAAGAAAATACCATGATAGTAGAAGATGACATAACATAACGAGGTAAAAAAAAAAATAATAAAGCTATGGGCAGGCGACGGGACTTGGGTGGGTGTCGGGATCTCGGTCAC
Organism: Cetoscarus ocellatus; assembly: GCA_037902135.1. NCBI lineage: Eukaryota > Metazoa > Chordata > Actinopteri > Labriformes > Labridae > Cetoscarus > Cetoscarus ocellatus. The sequence continues at coordinate 1,274,418 of JBAMNC010001683.1, forward strand.
CAAGTCGCGTTTGGCGTGAACGCACCTTTAGTATGATATACATGCCCTTTTACTTTCAAAATTTTAGTCTAAGCATGCTGCGGGGGCTGAATTTTTAAAGTCTTTAAGGGAGCGTGGCTAAATTGCTCAGGAGCACCCTCAGCAAAGTCCATATTAATCATCTCAGTTTTTTTTTGTGGCTGTAGAAATATTCTAGAACCCTAAAAAACAACTTCATGTTTCATGTTACCAAATATTTACCACGGTTACAGCTTTGACATCAACTTTAAGGTTAATATGTTTGTTTCTAAGGATGTGCCAGAACAAATTTGAGAAGGATTTGTCAAGCAATAAGAGGATTGTCTTACAACTCTGGAGCAGTAATTTTCAATTCCCAAAGGATGGTACTGCAACCTTTGTCAGTTTCCAGATCTACCAGTTTCAAGGACGAGACTCTTATAAAGCACAGCAAAATTTATGGAAAGACATCATGCTGACTTTTATGTCTGACACTTTTAAAACTCATTCCCTGTGACTTAGCCCCAAAGATTTTTTTAAACAGTGCTGAATCAGCATCTTTTTGTCTTCCTCACACAAATTTGGCACAGCTACCTTTGACTGTCTTATATTTATTGCCTAGGAACTCAGAGGTATCTGATGAATTAAACCATGCAAGTGGAAATCTTGTCTGAATGCACTCCTGCACCAAGGTCTCACATTGTGCCCTTTCTAAACTTCACAACTCACCAGCCGTGACTCCAGTGCTTCAGTTAGATTCACTTTAAAAAGAGCTGAAATCTTTTCTTTCTAAAGCTGAGCATGTGAGTGAGCTCTCTTTTTGTGTGAGGAAAAAAAACAGCTGAACAAAGGCAGGCATCACAAAAAGAATCTGGATAGTTGATGTAACTTTAAATAGGGAATTCAGGGTGAAAAATAATTTATAATGGACTCATTCTTAAAGAGAAAAAACAATTCATTCTTCCATGATATCACTGACTTCCCCACCTTTCCAAATCCATCCTGAAAGCTGTTCATCGTCTGCCAGATTTGGGGTTTCCTGCATTCCAGTGCAACCCGAGGGAGACAAAGAAGAACCTGTTAGTGTTTCCAAACCAAACACATTCCCTCCTCAACACATACAAACTTGCAGGAATACAAGTTCAAACTGGGTTGAGGGAGAATTTTCTGAATGAAAGCTCTATACAGCTTTGAATTAGGTATCAAAAATTTCCTTCAATCATTGTTAGTGTGCAGAAAAGCAGGATTAATTGTCTGATACAGCCACATTAATCAGTAAAGTAACAACAATTAATAAATATGTGTGACCACAGAGCTGTTACAACAAACCCAGAGGGAATGAAATGCCATTTCCATTATTTTAGAAGGTAGTTACTAATTAATTGATCTGTTTAGAGGTCCAGTATGTAAAATTTACACATCAGGATGTCTACATTGATCAACTGATTTTTAGATATTTAGACCACCATTTGCACTATAAGCATTCAGTATATACTCAGCTGTCCTGTGCAATACATTTCTATATCCTGTGCAATACATTTCCATATGCAATAGAAATACTGAGAACAAGAAATAGGACCATTTTCATTAATAATATTTATCCGCTACCTCATATTTTACATAGAGCTCCAATTGCATTGTCCGGTAGGATTTTATTTCATCTTGTATATATCTTGTACATTTAAAGTCTTCTTACAACCTTTTTACTTATTACAACCTCTTTTTTACTTATACTATTTTTGCACTATTTTTGTATTACCTTTCTTCTTAACTTAACTATCCATCTATTGCACTGAACAGGAGAAGCTCTCCAATCCCGTTGTACATCTTGTATAATGACAACAAAGGCCATTCTGATTCTGATTCTGATTCTGAGATATGTTCAAGCTAAATATTGACCAATGCTAAAATAAACTAACCTGACACACCAGATAGACCATTCAATATATTTCAGTATTAAACCTTACATTGGGTGGTGGTCTATTACATTTGTTATCTGGGAAACAGCCCATGGAAAGTGTTTGGGAAAGGGCAGAACCTTTCAAAGCATATCCAGCAGATGATTGGATGATTCCAATCATCTGCTGTGCCGCTTTGGGTCGCTCACAATTGTTGCAGATTGGAGCTTGGCGATATGGATCTGACTGATTACAGACACAAAGCAGCTGCGCAAGGTTAAGAATAAAGAGCTTGTATGCAAAAGCTTCTGGCAACTACATTTTGGACACAGAGTGACAGAAATTTCTTTGAATTGCCTTCATATGTGCACTTTTGTTTTAATTAACATTGATAATTGACATTCAATTATTGCAATTGGGACTGAAAAAAAGGTAATCTTTATGAATCTGTTAAAATAATTAAAAATATAAGTGATGCTTTTATGATGTCTCCAATACTGGCTGTTCATAGCAACAGATTTTTAACTGTTTCCATTAAATATTCGTATAACACCAAATATTGTTTTAAAATGTTTTCTCTTGCTTTAAGGGCAGATACATTTTCTTTGAGTTTCTCAGTGTTGAAGAAACAAAATTAAGACAACTGTTTCACCATCATGCATCATAACTAAATCTGCAAACACCAAAGTTGTTGTCCGACTGCAGTAATCCGGCAACAGTATATATGTATCTATGCATATATGTGTATCCATAATATGAAGAGCTTTGTGCTCTATTGTAAAGTGTCTTGAGATAACACTTGTTATGAATTGGCGCTATACAAATAAAGATTGATTGATTGATTGAGCTTCTTTGAGAAGAAGCTGTCTGATTCTAATTGGTTGGTTGGTGGACCAATCAGTAAGCCAATAAAGGGTCAACAGACCAATCTAAATTGCCCTTAGCTGTGAATGTAGGTCTGTCTCCCTATGTCACCCCTGTGATCAGGGGCCAACCAGTTCAGGTTGTACCCCGCCCCTCACCCAGTGTCAGAAGGGGAGGCGCCAGCGCTTCCCAACCCCAACTGTGATAAGTTATACAGAAAATGAATGAGGTAACCTAGGGGCCAGGTTTGGTGCCACAGGTGAACATTTCCAAGCATTTCTAAACAGACTGTATGAGAAATGACCAGCAGATTCACTGCAGGGGAGGCGGAAGCAAAGATTAGGAGCTCCCCCTCCTGAGTGGCTGCAGTACAGGCAATAAACCAGACTCCTCCAGTTAAGCAGAGTTGATGAAGGCCAGATTATGAGATTAGATCTTTAGACAGACCTTTAGTAACAATAATTTCAAAATATATTAAGACAGTGTATCCACTGTCTTAATATGCAATTATCAATTGCAGTAAAATTAACTTCTGAACCCATTTCAACTTGTTCACATTTACAGTAAACAAAAGCCATCTTGCTTCAAAAGCCGAATTACTGTTTTATGATGCAAAATGATCAACAAACGCTTTTGACCTACACAAGGATGTTCGAATATTAATAACTTTTTTGGCCTGTTTATCACCCAAAAAGTCATGTTTGAGCTCATTGTTTTTTCAAAGTCCCAAATGCCCAACAAGTTATATGTTAGCATGTGGGCTTTTTCAATGCCCAACCTGAGGGAAAAAGGCTTATAAGTCCATTTTTAAGCAAAATATGACCCAACTGTCTGCACCGGCGTGTTTTTTGGCCTGTTAAAACCCAAAAAGTCATGTTTGAGCAATTTTTTTTCAGAGTCCCATATGGTCAAAACGTCATATTTTAGCATGTGGGTTTTCTCCAATCCCAACCTGAGGTACAAAGGCTGATAAGTTCATTTTTAAGCCAAATATGATCCAACAGTCTGCACCAGTGTGCTTTTCGGTCTGTTTAACACTCAAAAAGTCATTTTTAAGCGTATTTTTTTTTCGGAGTCCCAAATGGCCAAAAAGTCATAATGGCATGTAAGTTTTTTCAATGCCCAACCTGAGGGAAAAAGGCTAAAAAGTCCATTTTTAAGCTGAATATGACCAAATCATTTGCACCAGCGTGTTTCCGGCCTGTTAAAAGCTTAAGAAGTCATGTTTGAGCATATTTTTTTCGGAGTACCAAATGGCCAATAAGTCATGTGTTAGCATGTGGATTTTTTCAATCACCGACCAGGAAAAAGGCTCATAAGTCTTTTTTTTAAGCCAAATATGACCAAACCTTCTGCACTGGCTGGTTTTCCGCCTGTTTAACACCCAAAAAGTCATGTTTGAGCATGGGTTTTTTTCGCGAGTCCCAGATGGCCAAAAAGTCATGTTGGCATGTAAGTTTTTTCAATGCCCGACCTGAGGGGAAAAGGCTTAAAAGTCCAGTTTTAAGCCAAATATTACCAATCGGTCCGCACCAGCGTGTTTTTCGGCCTGTTAAACACCCAGAAAGTCATGTTTGAACATGATTTTTTTTCGGAGTCCCAAATGGCCAAAACGTCATATGTTAGCATGCGGGTTTTTTCAGAGCCTGACCTGAGGCAAATTGGCTGAAAAGTTCATTTTTAAGCCAAATTTGATCCAACTGCCTGCACTGGTGTGTTTTTTGGCCTGTTTAAAACCCAAAAAGTCATGTTTGAGCATACATTTTGTGGAGTCTGAATTGGCCTCAAAGTCATATGTTAGCATGTGGGTATTGTCAATGCCCGAACTGAGGGAAAAAGGCTTATCAGTCCATTTTTAAGCTGAATATGACCAAATCATTTGCACCTGCGTGTTTTTCGGCCTGTTTGACACTCAAAAAGTCATGTTTGAGCATGATTTTTTTTCGGAGTCCCAAATGGCCAACAAGTCATGTGTTAGCATGTGGATTTTTTCAATGACCGACCAGGAAAAAGGCTCATAAGTCTTTTTTTTTTAAAGCCAAATATGACCAAACCTTCTGCACTGGCTGGTTTTCCACCTGTTTAACACCCAAAAAGTCATGTTTGAGCTCATTTTTTTTTCAGAGTCCCAGATGGCCAAAAAGTCATATGTTAGCATGTGGCTTTTCTCCAATCCCGACCTGAGGTACAAAGGCTGATAAGTTCATTTTTAAGCCAAATATAATCCAACAATCTGCACCAGCGTGTTTTTCAGTCTGTTAACACTCAAAAAGTCATGTTGAGCTCATTTTTTTTTTCAGAGTCCCAAATGGCCATAAAGTCATATGTTAGCATGTGGGTTTTCTCCACGCCCGACCTGACGTACAATGGCTTATTGGTCCATTTTTAAACCAAATATAATCAAACTGTATGCACTGGTGTGTTTTTGGCCTGTTTAACACCCAAAAAGCCATGTTTGAGCGTTTTATTTTTGGAGCTCCAAATGGCTAAAAAGTCATATGTTAGCATGTGGGTTGTTTTGTAGCCCGACCTGAGGGAAAAAGGCTTAAAAGTCAATTTTAGCCAAATATGACCAATCCGTCTTCACCAGCTTTTTTTTTGGCCTGTTAAATACCAAAAAGAACATGTTTGAACATGATTTTGTTTTGAAGTCTCAAATGGCCAAAAAGTCATATGTTAGCATGTGTGGTTTTTCACAGCCCGACCTGGCAGAAAAGGGTTAAAAGTAAATTTTAAAGCCAAATATGACCAAATGGTCTGTACCAGCGTGTTTTCCAGGCCTGTTAAACGCTTAAGAAGTCATGTTTGAGCATATTTTTTTCTGAGTCCCAAATGGCCAACAAGTCATACGTTAGCATGTGGGTTTTTGCAATGCCTGAACTAGGGGAAAGGGTTAAAAGTCCATTTTAAAGGCAAATATGACCAAATGGTCTGCACCAGCATGTTTTTCAGCCTGTTTAACAGTCAAAAGGTCATGTTTGAGTATATTTTTTCTCAGAGTCCCAAATGGCCAAAAAGTCATATGTTAGCATGTGGGTTTTTTCAATGCCAAAACAGGAAATAGGCTTAAAAGTCCAATGTTACGCCAAATATGACCCGACTGTCTGCACTGGCATGGTTTTCGGCTTTTTGAACACCCAAAAAGTCATGTTTGAGCAATTTTTTTTCCCCGAGTCCCAAATGACCAACAAGTCATATATTAGCAAGTGGGTTTTCTCCAAGCCTCACCTGAGGAAAAACGGCTTACTCGTCCATTTTTAAGCCAAATATGACCCAACCGTTTTCACCAGCGTGTTTTTCAGCCTGTTTAACACTCAAAAAGTCATGTTTGAACATATTCTTTTTCGTAGCCCCACAGGTCAAAAAGTCATATGTTAGCATGTGGATATTTTCAATGACCGACCAGGAAAAAGGCTCATAAGTCTTTTATTAAGCCAAAAAGAACCCAAGTGTCTGCACCAGCGTGATTTTCAGTCTGTTTAACACTCAAAAAGTCATGTTTCAGCATATTATTTTTCGGTGTCCCAAATGGCTAAATGTCATATGTTAGCATGTGGGTTTTCTCCAAACCCGACCTGAGGTTCAAAGTCTGATAACTTCATTTTTAAGCCAAATATGATCAAACCATCTGCATCAGCTTATTTTTCAGCTTGTTTAACACTGAAAAAGTCATGTTTGAGCAAATTTTTTCTCTGAGTCCCAAATGGCCAAAATGTCATATGCTAGCATGTGGGTTTTCTCCAAACCCGACCTGAGGTAGAAATGTTGATAAGTTCATTTTTAAGCCAAATATGACCCAACAAGCTGCGCCAGCGTGTTTTTCAGTCTGTTTAACACTCAAAAAGTCATGTTTGAGCAATTTTTTTTCAGCGTCCCAAATGGCCAGAAAGTCATATGTTAGCATGTGGGTTTTTGCAATGCCTGAACTAGGGGAAAAGGGTTAAAAGTCCATTTTTAAGGCAAGTATGACCAAATGGTCTGCACCAGCGTGTTTTCCAGGCTTTTTAACACTCAAAAAGTCTGTTTGAGTATATTTTTTCTCTGAGTCCCAAATGGCCAAAAAGTCATATGTTAGCATGTGGGTTTTCTCCAAACCCTAACTGATGTACAATGGCTGAAAAGTCCATTTTTAAGCCAAATATGACCAAACGGTCTACACTAGCTGGTTTTCCGGCCTGTTTGACACTCAAAAAGTCATGTTTGAGCATTTTTTTTTTTTGGAGTCCCAAATGGCCAACAAGTCATATGTTAGCATGTGGATTTTTTCAATGACCGACCAGGAAAAAGGCTCATAAATCTATTGTCAAGCCAAATATGACCAAACTGTCTGCACTGGCTGGTTTTCGGCCTATTTAATAGTCAAAAAGTCATGTTTCAGCATATTATTTTTCAGAGTCCCAAATGGCCAGAAAGTCATATGTTAGTATGTTGGTTTTTGCAATGCCTGAACTAGGGGAAAAGGGTTAAAAGTCCATTTTTAAGGCAAGTATGACCAAATGGTCTGCACCAGCGTGTTTTCCAGGCTTTTTAACACTCAAAAAGTCATGTTTGAGTATATTTTTTCTCTGTGTCCCAAATGGCCAAAAAGTCATATGTTAGCATGTGGGTTTTCTCCAAACCCGAACTGATGTACAATGGCTGAAAAGTCCATTTTTAAGCAAAATATGCCCAAACGGTCTGTACTAGCTGGTTTTCGGCCTGTTTAACACCCAAAAAAAGTCATGTTTGAGCATATTTTTTTTGGGATTCCCAAATGGCCAACAAGTCATATGTTAGTATGTGGGTTTTTTCACAGCCCGACCCAAGGGAAAAGTGTTAAAAGTCCATTTTTAAGCCAAATATTACCAAATGGTCTGCACCAGCTTGTTTTCTAGGCTTTTTAACACTCAAAAAGTCATGTTTGAGCATGAAATTTTTGTGGAGTCCGAAATGGCGAAAAAGTCATATGTTAGCATGTGGGTTTTTTCCAAGCCCGACCTGAGGTAGAAACGTTGATAAGTTCATTTTTTAAGACAAATATGATTAAACCATCTGCACCAGCATGGTTTTCGGCCTGTTTAATGCTCAAAAAGCCATGTTTCAGCATATTATTTTTCGGAGTCCAGAATGGCTAAAAAGTCATATGTTAGCATGTGGGTTTTCTCCAAACCCGACCTGAGGTACAAAGTCTGATAACTTCATTTGAAGCCAAATGTGATCAAACCATCTGCACCGGTGTGCTTTTCAGTCTGTTTAACACCCAAAAAGTCATGTTTGAGCATTTTAATTTTTGGAGTCCCAAATGGCTTAAAAGTAATACGTTAGCATGAGGGTTGTTTCATAGCCCCACCTGTGGGAAAAAGGCTTAAAAGTCAATTTTAAACCAAATAGGACCCAAGTGTCTGCACCAGCTTTTTTTTTGGCCTGTTAAATACCCAAAAAGACATGTTTGAGCATATTTTTTTTCGAATTCCCAACTGTCCAAAAAGTCATATGTTAGCATGTGTGTTTTTTCACAGCCCGACCTGGCAGAAAAGGGTTAAAAGTAAGTTTTAAAGCCAAATATGACCAAATGGTCTGTACCAGCGTGTTTTCCGGCCTGTTAAAAGCTGAAGAAGTCATGTTTGAGCATATTTTTTTTCTGAGTCCCAAATGGCCAAAAAGTCATATGTTAGCATGTGGATTTTTTCAATGACTGACCAGGAAAAGGCTCATAAGTCTATTATTAAGCCAAATAGGACCCAAGTGACTGCACCAGCGTGTTTTCCGGCCTGCTTAACACTGAAAAAGTCATGTTTGAGCACAAAGTTTTTTGGAGTCCGAAATGGCGAAAAAGTCATATGTTAGCATGTGGGTTTTTTCCAAGCCCGACCTGAGGTAGAAACGTTGATAATTCATTTTTAAGACAAATATGATTAAACCATCTGCACCAGCATGTTTTTCGGCCTGTTTCATGCTCGAAAAAGTCATGTTTCAGCATATTTTTTTTCGGAGTTCTTAATGGCTAAAAAGTCATATGTTAGCATGTGGGTTTTCTCCAAACCCGACCTGAGGTACAAAGTCTGATAACTTCATTTTAAGCCAAATGTGATCAAACCATCTGCACCGGTGTGCTTTTCAGTCTGTTTAACACCCAAAAAGTCATGTTTGAGCATTTTATTTTTTGGAGTCCCAAATGGCTTAAAAGTCATATGTTAGCATGAGGGTTGTTTCATAGCCCCACCTGTGGGAAGAAGGGTTAAAAGTCAATTTTAAACCAAATAGGACCCAAGTGTCTGCACCAGCTTTTTTTTTTGGCCTGTTAAATACCCAAAAAGACATGTTTGAGCATATTTTTTTCGAATTCCCAACTGTCCAAAAAGTCATATGTTAGCATGTGTGTTTTTTTCACAGCCCGACCTGGCAGAAAAGGGTTAAAAGTAAATTTTAAAGCCAAATATGACCAAATGGTCTGTACCAGCGTGTTTTTCAGTCTGTTTAACACTCAAAAAGTCATGTTTGAGCAAATTTTTTTCAGCGTCCCAAATGGCCAGAAAGTCATATGTTAGCATGTGGGTTTTGCAATGCCTGAACTAGGGGAAAAGGGTTAAAAGTCCATTTTTAAGGCAAGTATGACCAAATGGTCTGCACCAGCGTGTTTTCCAGGCTTTTTAACACTCAAAAAGTCATGTTTGAGTATATTTTTTCTCTGTGTCCCAAATGGCCAAAAAGTCATATGTTAGCATGTGGGTTTTCTCCAAACCCGAACTGATGTACAATGGCTGAAAAGTCCATTTTTTAGCAAAATATGCCCAAACGGTCTGTACTAGCTGGTTTTCGGCCTGTTTAACACCCAAAAAAGTCATGTTTGAGCATATTTTTTTTTGGATTCCCAAATGGCCAACAAGTCATATGTTAGCATGTGGGTTTTTTCACAGCCCGACCCAAGGGAAAAGTGTTAAAAGTCCATTTTTAAGCCAAATATTACCAAGCCGTCTGCACCAGCGTGTTTTCTAGGCTTTTTAACACTGAAAAAGTCATGTTTGAGCATGAAATTTTTGTGGAGTCCGAAATGGCGAAAAAGTCATATGTTAGCATGTGGGTTTTTTCCAAGCCCGACCTGAAGTAGAAACGTTGATAAGTTCATTTTTAAGACAAATATGATTAAACCATCTGCACCAGCATGGTTTTCGGCCTGTTTAATGCTCAAAAAGCCATGTTTCAGCATATTATTTTTCGGAGTCCAGAATGGCTAAAAAGTCATATGTTAGCATGTGGGTTTTCTCCAAACCCGACCTGAGGTACAAAGTCTGATAACTTCATTTTAAGCCAAATGTGATCAAACCATCTGCACCGGTGTACTTTTCAGTCTGTTTAACACCCAAAAAGTCATGTTTGAGCATTTTATTTTTTGGAGTCCCAAATGGCTTAAAAGTCATATGTTAGCATGAGGGTTGTTTCATAGCCCCACCTGTGGGAAAAAGGCTTAAAAGTCAATTTTAAGCCAAATAGGACCCAAGTGTCTGCACCAGCTTTTTTTTTGGCCTATTAAATACCAAAAAAGACATGTTTGAGCATATTTTTTTTCGAATTCCCAACTGTCCAAAAAGTCATATGTTAGCATGTGTGTTTTTTCACAGCCCGACCTGGCAGAAAAGGGTTAAAAGTAAATTTTTAAGCCAAATATGACCAAATGGTCTGTACCAGCGTGTTTTCCAGCCTGTTAAAAGCTTAAGAAGTCATGTTTGAGCATATTTTTTTTCTGAGTCCCAAATGGCCAAAAAGTCATATGTTAGCATGTGGATTTTTTTCAATGACTGACCAGGAAAAAGGCTCATAAGTCTATTATTAAGCCAAATAGGACCCAAGTGTCTGCACCAGCGTGTTTTCCGGCCTGTTTAACACTCAAAAAGTCATGTTTGAGCATATTTTTTTCGCGAGTCCCAGATGGCCAAAAAGTCATATGTTAGCATGTGGGTTCTTGCAATGCCCGACCTAGGGGAAAAGGGTGAAAAGTCCATTTTTAAGGCATTTAGGACCAAACTGTCTGCACCAGCGTGTTTTTCAGTCTGTTTAACACTCAAAAAGTCATGTTTGAGCAAATTTTTTTCAGCGTCCCAAATGGCCAGAAAGTCATATGTTAGCATGTGGGTTTTTGCAATGCCTGAACTAGGGGAAAAGGGTTAAAAGTCCATTTTTAAGGCAAGTATGACCAAATGGTCTGCACCAGCGTGTTTTCCAGGCTTTTTAACACTCAAAAAGTCATGTTTGAGTATATTTTTTCTCTGTGTCCCAAATGGCCAAAAAGTCATATGTTAGCATGTGGGTTTTCTCCAAACCCGAACTGATGTACAATGGCTGAAAAGTCCATTTTTAAGCAAAATATGCCCAAACGGTCTGTACTAGCTGGTTTTCGGCCTGTTTAACACCCAAAAAAGTCATGTTTGAGTATATTTTTTTTGGGATTCCCAAATGGCCAACAAGTCATATGTTAGCATGTGGGTTTTTTCACAGCCCGACCCAAGGGAAAAGTGTTAAAAGTCCATTTTTAAGCCAAATATTACCAAGCCGTCTGCACCAGCGTGTTTTCTAGGCTTTTTAACACTGAAAAAGTCATGTTTGAGCATGAAATTTTTGTGGAGTCCGAAATGGCGAAAAAGTCATATGTTAGCATGTGGGTTTTTTCCAAGCCCGACCTGAGGTAGAAACGTTGATAAGTTCATTTTTTAAGACAAATATGATTAAACCATCTGCACCAGCATGGTTTTCGGCCTGTTTAATGCTCAAAAAGCCATGTTTCAGCATATTATTTTTCGGAGTCCAGAATGGCCTAAAAAGTCATATGTTAGCATGTGGGTTTTCTCCAAACCCGACCTGAGGTACAAAGTCTGATAACTTCATTTTAAGCCAAATGTGATCAAACCATCTGCACCGGTGTACTTTTCAGTCTGTTTAACACCCAAAAAGTCATGTTTGAGCATTTTATTTTTTGGAGTCCCAAATGGCTTAAAAGTCATATGTTAGCATGAGGGTTGTTTCATAGCCCCACCTGTGGGAAAAAGGCTTAAAAGTCAATTTTAAGCCAAATAGGACCCAAGTGTCTGCACCAGCTTTTTTTTTGGCCTGTTAAATACCCAAAAAGACATGTTTGAGCATATTTTTTGTCGAATTCCCAACTGTCCAAAAAGTCATATGTTAGCATGTGTGTTTTTTCACAGCCCGACCTGGCAGAAAAGGGTTAAAAGTAAATTTTTAAGCCAAATATGACCAAATGGTCTGTACCAGCGTGTTTTCCGGCCTGTTAAAAGCTTAAGAAGTCATGTTTGAGCATATTTTTTTTGGGATTCCCAAATGGCCAACAAGTCATATGTTAGCATGTGGGTTTTTTCACAGCCCGACCCAAGGGAAAAGTGTTAAAAGTCCATTTTTAAGCCAAATATTACCAAGCCGTCTGCACCAGCGTGTTTTCTAGGCTTTTTAACACTGAAAAAGTCATGTTTGAGCATGAAATTTTTGTGGAGTCCGAAATGGCGAAAAAGTCATATGTTAGCATGTGGGTTTTTTCCAAGCCCGACCTGAGGTAGAAACGTTGATAAGTTCATTTTTTAAGACAAATATGATTAAACCATCTGCACCAGCATGGTTTTCGGCCTGTTTAATGCTCAAAAAGCCATGTTTCAGCATATTATTTTTCGGAGTCCAGAATGGCTAAAAAGTCATATGTTAGCATGTGGGTTTTCTCCAAACCCGACCTGAGGTACAAAGTCTGATAACTTCATTTTAAGCCAAATGTGATCAAACCATCTGCACCGGTGTACTTTTCAGTCTGTTTAAACACCCAAAAAGTCATGTTTGAGCATTTTATTTTTTGGAGTCCCAAATGGCTTAAAAGTCATATGTTAGCATGAGGGTTGTTTCATAGCCCCACCTGTGGGAAAAAGGGCTTAAAAGTCAATTTTAAGCCAAATAGGACCCAAGTGTCTGCACCAGCTTTTTTTTTGGCCTGTTTAAATACCCAAAAAGACATGTTTGAGCATATTTTTTTTTCGAATTCCCAACTGTCCAAAAAGTCATATGTTAGCATGTGTGTTTTTTCACAGCCCGACCTGGCAGAAAAGGGTTAAAAGTAAATTTTTAAGCCAAATATGACCAAATGGTCTGTACCAGCGTGTTTTCCGGGCTTTTTAAACACTCAAAAAGTCATGTTTGAGTATATTTTTTCTCTGTGTCCCAAATGGCCAAAAAGTCATATGTTAGCATGTGGTTTTCTCCAAACCCGAACTGATGTACAATGGCTGAAAAGTCCATTTTTAAGCAAAATATGCCCAAACGGTCTGTACTAGCTGGTTTTCGGCCTGTTTAAACACCCAAAAAAGTCATGTTTGAGTATATTTTTTTTGGGATTCCCAAATGGCCAACAAGTCATATGTTAGCATGTGGGTTTTTTCACAGCCCGACCCAAGGGAAAAGTGTTAAAAGTCCATTTTTAAGCCAAATATTACCAAGCCGTCTGCACCAGCGTGTTTTCTAGGCTTTTTAACACTGAAAAAGTCATGTTTGAGCATGAAATTTTTGTGGAGTCCGAAATGGCGAAAAAAGTCATATGTTAGCATGTGGGTTTTTTCCAAGCCCGACCTGAGGTAGAAACGTTGATAAGTTCATTTTTTAAGACAAATATGATTAAACCATCTGCACCAGCATGGTTTTCGGCCTGTTTAATGCTCAAAAAGCCATGTTTCAGCATATTATTTTTCGGAGTCCAGAATGGCTAAAAAGTCATATGTTAGCATGTGGGTTTTCTCCAAACCCGACCTGAGGTACAAAGTCTGATAACTTCATTTTAAGCCAAATGTGATCAAACCATCTGCACCGGTGTACTTTTCAGTCTGTTTAA